>CM032795.1:0-1390000 GCA_019155185.1 Beaufortia kweichowensis | reverse complement strand
GCAGATCAGCAAGTCTTAATGTGATCGTGTTGACTGCTCAGACTCCATCTTAACTGGGTGGGGTTTCTTCTAAACCTTGAGTTAAGACCAGCTTTAGAAACTTTAAGACTCTTTATCCTTGTCAAGGTAAGAACGAAGTCATCTGACATACTCATTACATAAGTTCTGGACAATAATCATTTGTGCCACCAAACACTAACTTGTTAGATATAATATGCCACTTTGTCAGTCAGGCGGGCTTTTTTAGTATATTTAAATTAATACAATGACCATTAACATCTGCACAGAAGAGAAAAGACCATGCAAACACCCAATCTGACAGGCTCTCAAAGAAGCAACACTACACAATTTGAAAACAAAGTAAAAGTCTTTTATTCTGATATACAAAAAGTGCATGAATAAAACTACAGACAGATAAAAACGTCAAAGCCGACATCACTTTTTTCCTCGTTTCCCAGAGGCTTTAGCGGTTGCAGTTGCCTTTCTCTCCTGAATCTGCCTTCGCTGCGGTTTTCTTCCCTTTCTTTGCTGCCACTGGTTCTTCATCGCCTTCTTTTTTCCCCGCTTTAGGTTTTTTAGCTTTGCTCGGTTTGGGTTCGGTTCCTCCCTCCCCTGCAGCATTCTTTGCCTTGGGCTTCTTAGCAGGGGCCACCTTTGAGGCAGAGCCTTCTCGCTCGGGCGTCTTAGGCTTAGCATCCTAAGAGAATAAGGGAGGAGAGATAGCCGTGGGGAGAGAGAGAGAGAGAAAGAGGGAGAGGTTCAGACTTCACAGCTGTAAAAATGTCTGTGCACACCAGAGGAAAATTAAGGCTATGCAGAACATACCTCTTTTGCTGCTTTCTTCTTTGTGGACTTTTTAGTCTCTTTGCTTGTTCCTTAAAAACATACACATCCATGTGCGTGTCAAAATAAGTTACTTACAGAAGCTCTTAAGCTTTCATTTAAGAGAGTTTAAGACCATTTAGGATTAATAGTGGCTGTAATACCCACTGACGGAAACTAGCAATTACCATAATTGATAAATTGTTGCAAGACAAAAACAGTTTTGTGGTCTTAATAGGAAGCATGCAGAACATACCGTCACTTTTGGCTTTAGGGGCCTTGGCTTTTTTAGGTTTGGATGCTTTCTGTATGTTGGGATCAGCATTTTCTTTCGTCTGTGCTTTAGCTTCTTTTGCTTTGGTCTTTGCAGCAATCTGAAAGAAACAAATGATATCATTAAGACAATTTATGTCATTAAACAAGTGTACTACAGCATATGGTTATGAATCAGCTCTACAGAGTGTTAATCACTAGATCACACAGGTTCTGCACTGCTAAAACTTTTGTAAGGCAAGGCTATAGTTGCCATAGTTTTTTTTTTTGTGGTTAATTTGGACAGAATCATAGGAACCTTAACATTAACTAGTTGTGGTGAGACTACAGTAAAACTTAACCCATTTATAATAAAAATGGATGCAAAAAGTAATCAATCTGCCAAAAAAAACACTTCCTAAACTTGCATAAGTTTACGTTATAAATTCATATTGCAAGTTTTTACACAAAAATAACCCAATTCGTAGAAACGACTAACAAAACCCATCAAACCCACATGCATAGGGACAACGTAACGAATAGTCTACACGTGACGTCACTTCCTGTAAGGTAAGAGTAGTGACACTGCTTGAGTTGTTGTTCCTTTTACAGGGTTTTCGCAATCGAGGCAGTGATTACAGCTTGGTCACTGGTTAGTGCCCTAACTAGTGAACGAAAGCGATTGAAAGGCACCCTTATAGAATATCCGTTATGAGATTGGTTTCCAAATTCATAAAGTTAACCATACTTCTACTATACTAAAATATCAATGTTATAAAACATTTAATAAATCTACATTATACACATATCATGGTTAAACCATTTTCTGTTGATTTTCGTAAGAGACCAGCTTAAACAGGTTTACCCGGAAGCGTCCCTGCGCGCCCGTCGTAGTTGGCGCGGAGTTCGCAGGTCTCACGAACGCGCCCGTCTCGAGGCCTTTCGCCAGCGTTCTCCTCACCATAAACTTCAGACGCGTCTCGTCCACGGTCGTGTATTTCTCTTTGATGTATCCACGGATGGCTTGAGCCGAAACTCCCTTTCTGGAGTCCAGCTCCTTCAGCGCTTCCTTCACCATCTCCATCGTGGACGGGTGAGGAGAAACCTTCCGCGGGGCAGCTTTACCTCCCGCACTCCCTGAAGCGTCTTAAAACGAAAGTGTCACAATGTTTAACAAACACCTTATCAAATATTGTAGTACTAGAGAAGTCATTTCATTTCCATTCCTAATGTCATTAATAAGACTTTGTGACAGCTGACGAGGCATATTACAAACCAGTGTTGGCATCTTCCGTCTCTAAATCTTTTGGGATGGCAGCAGTTGGTTCTGCAGATGCTTTTTTGGGAGGCATTTCGGGATTAAATTCAAGGTAAAATGACTGAAACGTGTTTGAGGTTAGTGAGTGTGGATCTATTTTATTGAGTGCTAAAACATTATGCGGTTCTACTCCACCTGCTCATAATTAGACGAGTTACTCCAATTAACCTCATTATCGTGATTAGTTTAGTTACAAGAGGAATATTAAGCTCAGTAGCTCAATGCAAATGTCAACCTTGCCATGGGAAAAGTAAAGTTTCATCAAAGGTTTTCATCATACTGATAGTTCAGATGTCAATATTTGCTGGTTTATATACTCATGTGAGGTCTCTCAAAGGTTTTAAAGCATTTCTTTATGTTTAAATCAGTCAGATAATTTTTTAAAGTTAATTCATAGTCAGATAAAGTGCTGTTTTCAGAATTGTCACAATCATAACAGTCCATATTCCTCATAAATGAACAAAAAATAAAAAACTATTGTGTGTTCTTTAAAGACTCATCTCTTCTTCATTTGTTGGCTATTATTGCTTCTGGTTTGTGCATTTTAATTCACAGAAATCCTACAAAGTATGTTTTCTCTCAAAATATGTTAATGTTTTGTCAAAAAAATCATTTCTTAAAATGGATAACTCATGTATAGTCTGATATTTTTCTGATGTCTGGACTCTATCAACAGGACTTTAGTAAAATATAAACAGATGATTCAATATATTAGTAATAAATACATTCTGTGTGAATTTATATTTTAAGTTTTGATTGGTAATTGCATGTCCATAATGCTGGAATTGGCCAGTATCTCTTTCACATGTTTCAAATGTCGTGTTTGTGTCAGAAATTGTCAGAAAGGAATGTGTATGGGATCATTTAGAGTCAGACTGTAACCCAAATGCTTCTTTTGGGAATTTCCCTGCTGACTTCAGATAGAACACAAAACAACAGATCTTTTAGAGCACATGGTTCCCGATAAGACTTTAATAGTACCCAGTTGGACTATGATTACCAATAGAATAAAACTCCCCGGCAGGACATCATAGGGAGTTTTAAGAAAGTCCTATAGCTCCCCTGTGATTTCTACACCTTTATTCCAGTACAAGTAGAGTTATGGTCCAGATTACACACTATGGACTCTATAGGATTCAATGGTGAAAAGAGGGAGTTCAGTTTATCCAGAAGGATCTTTCTTTTTTTAAGCTTTATGAACTTGGCTGCAAATTATGATAAAATACTTTCTTATTTAAAATAAAAGATTGCCATGTTGTCGTTTATCTAGAAGCCGGTTGAATTGTTGCATGACTCTCAAAAGTAAAGGCGCTTTACAATGTCTTAAAATAATTTTTGACTGCATGGTTTTAATAAAGAACTTGCAACGTCCACAGAACCTTTCTGTTTAACAAGGATAAGTCCAAATATCAGTCTATACACAAGTTATCTATTAAAAAAATGGAAATATACATGTGACAAAAAAGAACACATTTTTGAGATTCAACATACTTTGTAGGATTTGTGAATTAAAATGCACAAACCAGAAGCAATAATACCCAACAAATGAAGAAGAGATGACTCTTCAAAGAACATCAAATAGTTATTTTATATTAATTTCCATGTGACATTTGCATGGAGTTGCCCAAAGGATTCTTTGAAATCCCTTTCAGTGAAAGGTTTTATGGGGAACCAAAATGTTCCATCTGTGGATTTGCTGGAAAAATGTGTATTTTTAAGATTGTAAGAGTTTAAGAAAGCTTGCGATGGGCAGTCACTGTTGTGCTCTGTTTTGTCTCTCTCTCATTTGTTTGTTTATCGTCATTCTAGACTGACACTCGTTTACCATAAACTTGTAAAACCGCTCCAAAAACACTGTGAATACCGACCATAAGATGACCAGACGCCTCGGCCGCTCTTTAAAAATTCATCCCTCCTTATTAAAGCTGATTTACTGCCTTGTTTTGTCCTTTTAAATGACTTCGGCAAAGACAAATGGACTTTTCCAAGGGTCATGTCGAAGTCGGGGAAAAAAGAGGTTTGTTCCATTTGGAAATAAGTGTGATAAAGTGTACGCCAACACGCATAGTCCCTCTGATGCAATTACAAGCAGTTAATTGGATTTAATGATGAAGGGGGAATCAGAGCAAGACTGATTCATATAGTGTAATGAGATGGGTTTTGTCTAATGAGTTTATTTGATTGTGGAATTGTCACATCTGTCTGTGTGTTGACATGTGCTAACACATAAGTAAGAACATGTAAGTCTGTGTCCTGTGCATGTAAGTGCAGTATCCATATGTTTGCACACACATGAACAAGGACAGATCATTTGGTTTTGATTTTTCTCAACATCTGCTTACAATATGACTGTTTGTCTTTTAGTTTGAGGCATTTGTGTTCGCTTCATGCTTGTGTGTGTGACTCTGAGTTGAGTTTGTGCTTGTGTGTGTAGATCACAGGGTTTGTGAGTGCGTTGTGGGTTGGTGTGCGTTGCTAATACTCAGTTTTTTTAACCCATTTACACGAGAGCCGTGGCACACTCCCATGAGATGAGATTACCGTTATCCATAGCACAGCTTTGACCACACTCTATTCTCTCTCTCTCTCTCTCTCTCTCTCTCTCTCTCTCTCTCTCTCTCTCTCTCTCTCTCTCTCTCTCTCTCTCTCTCTCTCTCTCTCTCTCTCTCTCTCTCTCTCTCTCTCTCTCTCTCTCTCTCTCTCTCTCTCTCTCTCTCTCTCTCTCTCTCTCTCTCTCTCTCTCTCTCTCTCTCTCTCTCTCTCTCTCTTTTTAGTAATGTTTTCCAACTGAACTGCATGAGTTCAGACTGATTTTCACTTGCATAAACATAGACACACATGCAGCGGGTCCAGAACTTTGAGACCACAGTCTGGGTTTTTAAAATCTAATTTAAACATGGAGCAAAGTTCATTTCAAAATATATTATTATCAAGTAGGATTTACAAATACTTAAAATAAGGAAATGTCATGAGTCATGACAATAATATGCACAAAATATGAAAGATTTTGCAGTTTCTCAAAGATTCGTGGTCACTAACTGAATAAGCACATTTATTCATAATTATGTGGTTTATGTGTATTTGATTCTTTCTTCAAATTATTCTTCAAAATATCTTATTTTGTGTTCTACAGAAAAAAGTCACACAGCTTTGACATATGATGGTAAATAAATAATAAAACTGTTCATTTTTAATAAGCAGTCTTAGGTTTTTGCACCTTAATCATTCTGTAAGTTTCTGTAAGCTCTTTTCTGGTGGGAGTGTGTTGCTTTATTGTGTTGAAGACGTTTCGTTGGATAAAGCATTCCAGCTGAAAGACTTCTGACCCGTCACTATCTAGACAAGTGTGAGTTTATAAATGATCAGGATTCTCTTCAATGATTGGTTGGGAGGTCACAGCCATTTTTTCTCGCTAAATTTTCACATATGTGTTTTGCACCAAGTGAATTATGGATTTTCTGACCTTTGCAAGCTTACTGAGCCCCAAGACACCATTTGTGTGTGTGTGTGTGTCCTCTCCTTTACCCCTGGTCTCCTTTTTCCAGAGTAATAGGAACCAGGTTTATCTTAGCCTACATGCACAAAGGAGACTACAGTATTATTTTTCAAAACAGGAGCTTACAAGCTGCGTGACATTAGCCGTTTACAGACAAGCACAGTTTGTTTATCTAGCATCCATCTAAGACCATTGTGTTGCTTATTTTGATGGCTTTTCTTTAAAATTAACTACAGGTTATATATGTTGATGACTTTTCTCTCCGTTTGCGTATATATGGTATATAGTTCACAGAAAAATGTTTTTGTTGTATTCACAGTTGGTAAGAGATTCCTCCCTATGATTAAGGTCTGAGGTTTGTGTTTACTCAGCCGTCTTTCCAGTTATTAGCTAGTAAAGTGAAGTTGCTGTTGCACAAGAAAAGTGTCTGCAAAGTAGATGTAATGTAATTGGGGTACAAATTGGTGTCTCGTTTCAGGCTCTTCCCCTCAATCCTGTTTCCAACGTTTATTGTAAGAAAAATGATCCTGGAAACATGAACAAATATTTTGCTTTCATTTATAGGAAATAGGAGTTTATGAGTAACTAAAGATCAACATTCGGAGCCCACCTAGCTTGTCCCAACTAATTTTTTCTTTGTGTTGCAATTTCAGGCCGCATTAGAAAGATTTCCATTTTTAGTTGAAAACGATGTTGTGTAAACTCCCTTACAGTGATAAATCAGATTAAGCAATGCTGTGATATATATTATAGCACACAGCGATGAGGATATGTGCTGGAGGAGTCCAGGGACTGAATGATTTGCTTGACATTATGACAGAAAGAGTGACAGATGCTTTAGCTGCCGATGCTTTGTAGCACCTGCATTCTTCTGATGCTTCTGTATCAACTGATCTGTCTGTTTTCTTCTGTCCCGTCTCTCACGGGACACTGGCCCACAGTGGGGACCTTAGCTTACCGTGGTAATTGCATTCTTCTGTGTTGAGATGGAGCTGGTGAGAATGAGGAGGAATTCCTCTCTTTTTCCACTGCACCATTATGATGCAGCAGCTTTCTCTAGAGGCATTTCTTTCTTTCATCTCTAAATGTTAATGTGTCAGTGGATTGAATCTACACACACACACACACACACACACCCTTAACAAACTCATTCAGCCTCATATCTGTATTAGGGCACATATTTAACCTTTCTTCCTTTTACTAGGGGGGTTTGAATCCTTAGCAGACCTGTAATCTTGTTTTCTTTGAGCATCTCTCTCTCTCTCTCTCTCTCTCTCTCTCTCTCTCTCTCTCTCTCTCTCTCTCTCTCTCTCTCTCTCTCTCTCTCTCTCTCTTTCTTTCACTCCCACTCTCAATTTCAGTACAATTTCACATTATGACTGCTTTATGTATTCACAGAACTGACAATGCTGCAGAATAAGTCAGATGACTAAACGTAGCACTAATCGCAGAAAATTGTAATACAAAGAAATAAACTGAAGAAATCACATGCACTCTTAAAAATAAGGGTGCAGAGTGATGCTGTGGAAAAAACTTTGTTGGTTCCCCCCAAAGAAACATTTCTTTCTTATTTGTTATAGTCTGAAGAAGATTTTTCCACAACAAAGAACCTTTTGTCTATTTCTTAATTAACTATTCCCTATTCAGCCCAAAACAGTTCTTTTATGGCATCATGAAGCACCTTTATTTTTCTGAGTGTACTTGTATAATTAGGATAAAAATAAACACATCTCATTTGCTCTGTAATATTTGCTCTATAGTGTCTATAACTGTAGATTAACTGGGAGAAAACTACAATTTTAATGCAAAATACATTTTGTTTTTCTTGAACAAACTTGATAATATGTATAACATATATGTAGCTTTGGATAAATGTGTCTGCCAAATGGATAAATTTACAGATTGGTAGAATCATGGTATAAATGATCCAGTTGCATATACATACACACAGCCACAGAGATACTGCACAGATGCCTTCAGAATGATTTTGCTTTGTGTTTGTTTGTGTTAAAGAGAGAAAATAAGTGATAATGGTGATAATGGTTTCGCTTCAATCACTTCTCTCTCATGAATAATAAGCCAAGAAAAATATTGTTCTGTTAATGTATGAGGGACTGAATCACTCCTAGAGATTTTATAAGCTCTTCCTCGCCATCAGCTGTCGTGTGTGTGTGACATTAGGATTCATTTCCTTTATGGATACTTACATTTACACACACTGGCAACATCATTACTGATGTTAACATTAGTGCCAGGATGACTTCCTCAGCTCCCTGTTCTTTTACTCTCGAGTCTTTTTCCAAATAAAAGCTTCTGTTTCCTTTTTTCCTTGCTGGAAAATCCAGCTAACACTAGATTACATTTCTAGCTTGTTTCACAAGGTTTTTACTGTATTTTCCAGGAGGCTCACGGATGATCATTAGATTGTCTAAAGTACTCTATGTGGATGATAATCTTGACGACATCATGGTTTTGACATGGTAAATGCACAATCCATTACCAAACATCAAACCAGCTATAATGTTCAAAAATAAGCTTGACCTCCTTTTTACTGGTTTATTTCACCCGTAATGAAAAGCCTTTTGTCATATTCATATACAAAAGGGGAAATTTTATATAAATAAGCAAAAATATATAGAGAAATATGTATGATCATAAAAGCAGGAAATATTTATTTTGCTTAAACTAATAATAACCTCATATAGAAAATAACACAATTATGGGAAAATAAACAGAAAGATGTCATTTTTGGGGTGAACTTTGACTTTAAGAATTTTTCCTACAGAGCTTCAAAGAGGAAACTGAGAACAAGCTGATATAGAGTCTTTAGGATGTAAATTTGTCAACAAGTGCTCTAAAATGTGACTTATTAAATTGTTATTCTTCTTATTTCCTTGTTTTCTCTCTGTTTCCCAGACTCTGACATTATTCTCTCTCTCTCTCTCTCTCTCTCTCTCTCTCTCTCTCTCTCTCTCTCTCTCTCTCTCTCTCTCTCTCTCTCTCTCTCTCTCTCTCTCTCTCTCTCTCTCTCTCTCTCTCTCTCTCTCTCTCTCTCTCTCTCTCTCTCTCTCTCTCTCTCTCTCTCTCTCTCTCTCTCTCTCTCTCTCTCTCTCTCTCTCTCTCTCTCTCTCTCTCTCTCTCTCTCTCTCTCTCTCTGTCTCTCTGTCTCTCTCTCTCTCTGTCTCTCTCTCTCTGTCTCTCTCTCTCTCTCTCTCTCCTCTCTCTCTCTCTCTCTCTCTCTCTCTCTCTCTCTCTCTCCCCCCCTCTTCAGTCTCTTATGTTCCCTTTGGACCGCTGCAGTGAAAGATTACAGTAATTGACTGTAATGACTTCATCATTGTTTATCTAATTGAAGTCCCTCATACCAATAAAACCCAAATCCCTGATGGGTTTTCTGACTGTGAGTGTGTGTGCGCACATGCTCTCTCACATGTAAGATAGACAACACTTTTGTTTAATTATATATTCTTTGAACACACACACAGTGTATTTGGTGAGTCACTGTATGTGCTGAAATGTAATGGTGAGGGTTGTGGGATTGTTTAAATCTCCAATCCCAAGTTTAAGCGATAATGAAAATGATGCTTATCTTAGCAAACAGAAGTAATTAATGTGGATAGCTTTTGCTGCAGTCCTGCGTAAAGACATATTAAATGTTGTGGCAAATAAACAAAACTATTGTTTCTAAACTTTCCTTAATATTCAAAGCTGCAATCTGTAGTAAACTAAAAAATAAAAGTAAAAACATAAAAATAATCTTTGTGGTTAAATATATAAAAAATTATTGAGCAAATGCTTGAAAATTCTCTTTACTCTAATCACAAAATTAAGCTTTCAATAATGATTTGTAATGTGATGTTTTAAAATTGGGATTGACTTTTTTTAATCCACATAAAGATAAGTACGTAAAGTAACCTGCAGTTTTATGTTTTAAACAGAGATGGCAATTGAAAGGCAAAAGTTACAGATTGTGGTTTTAATAAATAGATGTAATCCCTTTAGTACTGTTTACTGCCTTATTCATTTCATGACCAGACACATACATCATCATCCTTTCAGATCATTACTGTGTCCCGCCAGTCACAAATAGCTTCTGATTGTAACACAGCCATTATTTTCTATTAGCGTATGCAGGTGGGTTTCTTTTTCTAGTAAAAACATTTTCTCAGATGAATGTGGGGGGAATGAAAATCTATATTCTCTCTTACTCTTTTACCTTTTTTGACTTCATGCTTTACAGTCAGTCCGTTACGTGCATATTTCTGGGTACATGCATCTTTATTGCATGAACAGTTAAAGGATGAAGCAAGGTAATCATCTTCTGTAGAGAAACATTTTTATCATACTGATAGCTCAGATGTTAATATTTGCTGGTTTAAATCCTCATGTGAGGTCTCTCTCAAAGAATTTAAAGCATTTGTTTCATAATCAAGTAAACGTGTGTTTTTTTGTGTCACATTCATAACACATGTATATTTTCATTTTTTTAAATAAATAACTCGTGTATTTTTGGACTCAACTGGATATAAACAGATTCAATTTATTGGTAAATAAATACATTTGGTGAATAATTTCATTTTTTGACAATTTAATTTCACATCTCCCATAATGCTGCAATTGCGCAGTTACTTTTTTAAGCAAGGACTCTTGGGCAGATTATGTCACCTACTTAATATTCATGAGCTGAGCTGAAAAGGTTCATAATGTGTCCCATCCACTTTTAAGCTCTTTCTTATGATTGAAAGCTATGACAGCAGTTGACTTTAATGTTTTTTTTCTACTGAGATCCATCTCGGAGAGAGAGGGAAATCATGAAGCTTCTGTAAGCAAAGACACATGGCAGGTAGTCTGGACACCTTTAGCCTCCCGCTGAATACCTGCGGTTAATGTTTATCACTCTTCAGCACTTTGAGATCTGCTCATCCATGAAGACGCTTCGGTGTGCTTTCCGTTTCGTATTTTTCCGCATGTCTAGCTTTCTCTTTGTTCCTTGGATAGGGAAATGTTGTGTGAAGAAATGACGCAGTTTGGCCCTCTCGTTCTTTTGTCAACCCAACACATACATATCTGTGAACCGTCACAGAGCCGGCAGCTAAATATAGAAATGTTTACAAGGCTCTTGAGTGGCAGGTATAGAGCACGCTATGTGCTTTTTAAGTGGCAATCTGATTTTGAGGACAGGTTCTGTTGGCCGTTCATCTTTTTGAAAGCTTGAGCTGAGGATACAATCGCACAGATGCTGTGAAGTGATGTTTAGTCGTGTCATCGATTATAGAGTGCAATGGTAGGGCTCCGTGGGTACAAATCCTATTCATTTTCTTCATACAGAAATTGATTTTTAGTGATAAAATTGAGCTACCTTCTGAGCAGCAGTGGTGGGTTCTGTAAGTCATACCTGGTTTAAACAAAAAGTATTGTGTAAAATCACTATTATCATTTCCATGATCAGTGTTTTCTCCATCTTGGACTTTCTGAATAGGTCATGTCATATCTTCTTTTGGTCACACATTGTCACGTAATATGAATTTGCAGGTCAGAGTTCACCAAACTTGAACTTTGGAAAGCAGCGAAATGCACATCTTTTTTGCATGGGTTTGCGTTTCCGGTCTGGAACATTTGCATGCGCGTGAATGGAAAGTCTAGTGTGAGCGTGGCATAATCCTTCTACCATACAGCCCGTACTTCAAAAGAGAGATCGACCAATTAGAGAAGTCACTGTTACTATGGAAACAGGCATCACCAATAGATCCAGAGTGAACATCTGCAACACATTTTAATATACTACATTTGATCTAATTTCACATTTTCCACATTAACCTAGTGGTAAAAAAGCTACATGGCACATTCCACATGTATGGTGTCCGGTGCCCTCTGGTGTGTTTTTAACATTAAAGGCGCAGATATATGTCCTCTGAAGAGATGAGCTTTTATTTATGTTTTAACAGTTATTAGATCTTTACAGACCGACAACATAGTTTAAATAAAATGTGCAACTTCATTAATATTTTCAGCATGATTTGTTTATTCTTTCAGTCACAATAACTTTTGGCATATTTATTTTCTGTTTCAGTGGTTATGATGCGTAAATGTATTCGGTCTTGGATCTGCTTACTCTGATGCTTCTTGCTACTTTTTCAGGGGGAAAATCAGTATATCATATTTTATCATATAAGTTTTGCTGCAGCTGACAGCATAAACTGATGGTTTTAAGACCCAGACAAACCTCTGCAAACCAGCACTTTTAGCAAGAACTACTGCACACGTACTACCTCACCTTATTAATATTTATTAGCCAATACGGTTTGTATCTTTTAGACTGTTTCTGCCAAACTACACATGCTGATCTTTTTACCAGTGTAGTGAATGGTTTTGTAATGGTATTGGTTATGACCCTGAAGACTATTTGAGAGAGGCTCTGCTGTATATACAACCCTGCGTCTTGTGTATGACTTTTTCCAACCTCGTGCCTGATGTCAGATGAGCGGCTCATTAAACACACGCTCTGTGTGAATCCCACAAACACGGCAGAAAAATATTGTTCCAATCACTAAAAGCTGCAGGCAGTGCATGTGTAAGTGCTTTACCGAGAAGTGTGCTTTTGAAGTCATTCCCAAAACAAAGTAGAGAATCAAATGTATAATTTTGTTTAATAGCTGGTCACCCTCGCATCGGTTCAAAACCCGTTTGCTGTTATTTTTTGTGTGCAACAGGAATTTGAATGCAAATATTTTCCATACAAACAGCCCATAGTGACCACGTCTGTCCTTCGCATAGTAGCTCAAGTCTTCATTCCAGATATTTAAAGTGATGGGTCACACGGTCATGACAAACTGAAGAACCAATGGCATTTACCATGAATGATGTCAAACCCAACCTGACATGATGTGACATCAAGTTTTACTGGTTCTGGTTTTCTAAGTTCAGTGAATGACTTCCTTTCTTCAGCCATCAGAGTTATTGAACATGAACATGAATTACACTTGATATCATTAATGGTTCTTGCGTCTCTTGTAACTGGTGTTTTGTCATAACGCATATAACTATGAAACATGCAAGAACCAATAAGATTCAAAGTTATTAATGAGTGTACTTTATTTTAACATTTAAATGCGACATATTGATTGCTAATACAGCTCAAAACATTAATGGTTGTGTCTCATTATTCTAAAGTATTGTTTTGCTTCAGAAGAAATGTATTAACCTCCAGGAGTTGTATGAATTAGTTTTATGAAGTATGTGTTTTTTAGAGCTGGCAACATTCACTGACATTATTAAAAAGAGTCCAAATTTTATTTATTGTAACTGTGACTATGTTTGGCAGAAGAAAATAAGTTATATACATCTGAGGACAAGTAAATTATGATGATTAAGCTGATAGAAATTTCACGTGTATAGAAATAAATCTGAGTTGAGTAAAATTATTTTTTAAGCTGAATGATTCCTTTAAGATTTTGGCTCATAAGTTATATGGATGACTTTTCAACATGGATAACGTGGATGTTGACTTTTCAGTGGCTGATTATTTTGGGTTATACTGCTTCATGATGCCATACAAGAACCATTTTTGGCTCCCAAAGAACCATTCTGTCTTTATAGACTAAAGAATCTTTATCCACTACAAAGAACCTTTTGTGAAACCAAAAGATTTCACAGATGTTAAACTATTCAGGCAAAGATGGTTCTTCTATGGCATCATGAAGCACTTTTATTTTTAAGGATGTACATCAAATCTTCACTGAGCTGAGCATGGATATATAACCGGATGGATGGATTAAGCTGAAGCTGAAGATTGATGAGCAGCTACAGAAAACACTGACACGTGAGTATAAAGGAAATAGCTGTAATTTACAGCTCCAGTAGACATCTGTCCTTGCTGCATATAAAAACATTGTGTTACACCCTACAGAAAACAACGTCTGCATGTTATTCTGCATAAAACATCTTCTGACTCCTTGTCCCTGGTCTGTAACGCAAACTCTTCCGCATCCAGTCAGCTTCTCTCTTAAATTACAGAAAGAAGTTCATTCAAGTCAACAGTGAAATATTGAGACTCTTCAATATGTGTTGAATAGAGGATCGAGTTTAGTTCTGAAAAAATCAACAGCTCAGTGCTGTAAGCAATTGACCTGCCATTTATTTGGCTTAAATACATATTTGAGTTAAATGTGAGAGTTCATGCAATCAGTCAGTCTAGACTTTGATTAGCTCTGATTGGCTCTGACCTCCCAGTGCATGCTGGGATATGGCTGAACCATTGAATGCCCACCGGTCATTACAACCCGGAGGAAAATGGTATTGCTCAGATCTTTCTCTTTGATGGAGTTCTCAGTTGTGTTTCATTTAAGTATCAACTTGGTCTCAGATGTTTTCTTACATTTGTTGAGTAGAAAGAAAAACAATTGTTAAAATACAATTGTGTAAAATGAATGTAGATTGTTAAGGTAAAATAATTTGGGTAAATTTGGTGAGAAATGTTTAAGTTCATATTGAAATCTTCAGTAATATAATAATAAAATCAGTTTGTGTCATTATTGAGATCTCTTCTGAAACTTTTTGACTCTTTCTCAGGAGAAATATCTGAGACACGGATGAGATTTAAAGAAAGTTGAGTGTTGATGTCTAATAGAAATAACCGAGATATATCATTGCAAACAAAAAATCAATTGATCTATCATTGAATATGGATAGACATGATTAAAACATCTTGCTGACATCCAGAGAGCAGATTATTGAAGCTGGATGCTGCAGGTTTTTTGAGTATAATGTTATTCCCCCATCACAAGTGTTGACGGTTGCCTCCAGCATCCATCAGTAAGATGTTTGTACACAGAGCGATAGGAGAGAACACACCCACGTGCCCCGAGACCTGCAGGAGTCATCCTCCATCTCAGCAGCGTCTCACAGCTGACTGACCTGTCGTAAAATGAAAATATTGGGCTTCTCTGTAGGGGATCCATGTCCAATTTCAGTGTTTGTGTGTGTTTGTGTGTGTGATTTCTTTTCCGCCACCTCTGTGCTCTCTGTCGGAGGGTGAAAGGGGAAACAGAGAGCTTCAAACCAAATATGAGAAAACACATTCCACAGAGGCGGTTTGAAGAGTTTGTGAAAAGGTCGAGGACAAAGTTCAGGAAATTGACACACTCAAGGGGACAAGACTGAAGAGAGAGAGAGAGAGAGGAAGAGTGTTTGTTGTGTCTTCGGTTGTTTGTCGCTTTAATGAATGTGTGTGTTTTTAGTCCAATTTTCAGTCAGCGTGTGTTTTTCTTCTGTGGTGAGCCTGTGGTGAAAGATTGTTTGCTTTCCCTCCTCGGTCACATCCTGAAAAAGAAAGAAAGAAGGAGAGAGACATTTTTTAAATTTGAAAAACTTCATTGAAGTTAACTCTTCACACAAATACACACACACTAAAAGTACAAAGAAAAACAAATAGCATTTAAAGTACAGTAAATTTGAAATAAGACATGGATAGTAATAAAACACTCTTGACTTCACAAACTTTGCAAAATGATGCTTTGGTCAGGCTTTTGCTTACTTTCTTTAAATTTTTTTTAGTTTTAAACAAATATAATACAAGATAGTATATTTTATATATACATATAAACAAATATATTTTTAAACAAATACAAATTGCCAGTTTTGTTTGTCCCAAAATAAAATTCAGCATCTGACAGACATATCGCTTCCTTATAATACACTTGAAACAAAATAAAAGTCCTTGCTAAGAATTTTTTTTAACTAAAACAGCTGAAAGATCATTTTAAGAGAAGAAAAATTGCGTAGTGCTGCAAGATATATTGAAATTACAGAAATGTGCGTATCACAATGTTTTCCAATAATTTAATTATTTAAATATTTAAAAACGTTATGTATAGTAAAAGTTTTTGGACATGCATGTTGGTTATATAATTTGTAAATATTTTTTAATATAATTTAAATTGATTTTAAGCTTTATTGTATCGCATATTGTATATTGCATAATTTAGCAAATGTTGCATTTCTGGTGATACAAATGTACATTAAATTATAAAAAAAATAAAACTCTGATAGAAGTTAATTTCACAGTCTGAGAAAAAGGTCAATACTGAAAATGCAATGCTCACGTTAATGATTTACACATTAAAGATGTAATGACGCATGAAAAAGGTGACATGCATCTGCTTTCACATTCTGTGTGACCTTTAAACAATAACTTAGCCGAACTTTCATTTCAGCTTGGGTCATTTTGTGTCCTCTCCATCGCTGTTAACAAATATAGTCAAAATAATCATTATGATAATGTTCTTGTATTTTTCTCTTTTATATTTAATACAGTTTCACATCTCCATACAAATACATTTTTATCAAAGCAGCGAGCCACGAAGACAGAGTGGAGTCAGTGTTTCCGATTGTACCTCTCGCCCTCCTCCTCGTCTTGTTTTTACAGCAAATTACATCTGATAATTGAGCCAGTGTTCCCTGTGTGGAGTGAGATTGAAATAGAATTGAGAAGGGATGTTTTAAGATGAACCTGAATGGAGAGATATGTCTGTTGAAGTGAAAGAGTGCTGGTGTTAACACACACAGCTCAGTGTGTGTGTAATGACTAGTGTCGACCGCTTCTAACTATAGATTATCTGTCAGACTGAGCCGCTGTGTCTGTGTGCCCATCAACCCCTAACAAACATGCCGAGGAACACCGCTGGGCCTCTCGTTACTCACTTACAAAAATGCCTAAACTTTCTCGCAAATTGTAAACAAAATTGCAAATGGCTCTCTGTGAGGTCAGATTGAGAACATTTCCTGCGCCGAGACTGAAAATGAAACAATAAGCCGTCTCATGGACCTCTGACAGCAGTGTCTGTGTTGGAGGCCAAAAACTGAGTTTTTGTCACGATGGCGCAGATGTACGATAGACAGTTATATAAAAGAACCTTTTTTAAATTATGAAATAGCTCCAGCATTGTCTTTCATCCATGATTCCAGTGTTTCAGGGTTTGAAAGAAAAATCACAGCTGAGATCTCTTTAATATCTCAATTATTTCTGCTAGACATCAGTGTGATTGAATGGAGAACAAATGGAAACTTTTGATTAAGTCTCATGTGTGTCTCATCTGTGTCTTCTGAGAAAAAGAGTCAAAAATCTCACAAATGAACATCAAAAGTCAATATTATTGAATAATTTCATTATTTACCCAAATCCACATTATTTACCTACATAATCTACATTCATTTTACACCTCCATGCTCTTCATGGATTTTATCAGTCGTCTCGTTTTTTTGTTTTAATTTCTCTGAAACTATTTTAGGAGAAACATCTGAGATTAAGTTAATGCTTAATTAAAACACAACTGAGAACTGCATCAAATCTCTTGAGACATGAAAGAGAAACACATGAGTAAAAACATTTTCCTCTGTGTGGCTAATACATGTTTTTGCAAGAATGCACAAAATAAAAAATTTTCCTGTCTGCATCATTTGACATCATTTCCATTAAGGAAAGATGGCAAAAAGTTCTTGTCCTTTAACATGTCCGGGTTCAGCTTCCTTCTTCCAACAGGAAGCACGTCAACACAAATAAAAAAGTGTTCTCATCAAGTCATTAAGTCACGTGTGCGTGTAAAAGCAGAAATCTAAATGTCATTAACTTCCTTGCTTTTCTATTACAGAAGAGGAGCTTCATTAAATCCAGACACTCCTCTAAACCGGTTAATTTTTACACAAACTCAACAAAGCAACACAGATGCCATCTTCAGCAGATTACATCTCCAGCCTCACGGACATCAGGCCAGTGTTTATAGCCGAGAAGATAAGAGCTCATCTCGTTCTCATTACACTGGCTGTTAATGGCTGATGATCTCAGCGGGTGGTCCGCTGGGCTCGGACCACGAGAACGAGTGATGGATGAAAAGACAACGGCACGGCGGTGATTTCATGAACTCCACATTTACAGAAACATTTACAGGCCTGTTTTGTGCATTTGCTCGTTTGGTTATCTCATAATTTCATTATCTTTTCTTTTCCGTCCGTTTATGAGCATGAACGAGGATTTTTTAAAGACCCTGTGAAATAAGAGTGTCAAACCTTCATAAATCTCTGACCTCATTACAAGTCCAAAAGATAATACACAGTTAACATGAATACAATGTACCAAATCAAACATAAAATATCATTTCTAAACAAAAATGTATTAAAATATCAAAGTAAATCTGAAATTGGGTCAGTAATTTAAAGGGCCAGAGACACGCACACAGTAAGAGAGACACATTACATATACAACAATACCTGTTACACAAAGACACATTGTATTGCGTATTGTATATTTGTATTTGTCATGCTACACCAGCGTATAGATCACCTCAAAGCAAACAGACACAAACTAACAACCACAAAACTCTATTTAACTGAAGAGAAAGTTTGATTGAGTTGGTTTTGGCTTCTGGAAAAAGAGGCAGTTTGGTTAGAGAGGAAGAATGTGAGAGAGAAAGTGCACATGTGTGTGTGAGAGAGAGAGAGAGAGAAATGATGGAGTGAGAGGATTACTCTGGATTTTGCTGAAGAGAAAAGAGTTGAAGACTTTAGTAATGAAAAATGTCAGTATTTATGTGTGCAAAAATGCTTGTATTTGTGTGTGTGTGTGTGTGTGTGTGTGTGTCCTTTCACATCTGCAGCCAATCAGCAAACCAGGAAATCACAAAACAATAGTGTAATGGGTCACTGCCAAACACTGCGGTACTGTGTGTGTGTGTGTCTGTCTGTGTGTGTGTGTGTGTGTGTGTGTGTGTCTGTGTGTGTGTGTGTGTCTGTGTGTGTGTGTGTGTGTGTCTGTGTGTGTGTCTGTGTGTGTGTGTGTGTCTGTGTGTGTGTGTGTGTGTGTGTGTGTCTGTGTGTGTGGGTGTCTGTGTGTGTGTGTCTGTCTGTGTGTGTGTGTGTGTGTGTGTGTGTGTGTGTGTGTGTGTGTCTGTGTGTGTGTGTCTGTGTGTGTGGGTGTGTGTCTGTGTGTGTGTGTCTGTCTGTGTGTGTGTGTGTTTCTGTGTGTGTGTCTGTGTGTGTTTCTGTGTGTGTGTGTGTGTGTGTGTGTGTGTGGGTGTGTGTGTGTGTGTGTGTGTGTGTGGTGTGTGTGTGTGTGTGTGTGTGTGTGTGTGTGTGTGTGTGTGTGTGTGTGTGTGTGTGTGTCTCTCTCTCTGTGTGTGCCCTGTTGTACGATGTTCTGCCCAGTTGTTTATGTTTAACAGATAACATGCACCATGTGCAAATTATACAGTGACGTTCTTCTGTGCTTGTTTTGAAAGGAATTTGTCTCTGTACTTTTCTGGAATATTTCTTCCATGTAAAGTTGTGCTGTTATTATGTTGGATTGTATTGCGCATGTATTTCTCATACGTTGTACATTTGATTCATTCTTGTGAATCAGTTTGTTTGGATAGATCACAGAAATCATGTGGGATCAAAGTATGATATGTAGTCCCAGTACTGATTTATTCTCTAGCAAACGTTTTGCAGTAAAAGTGCTGCAGTATATCTATGTTTTTGACTGATATATAAATCAGACCGTATATGTATTAGTTATTAGTTAATCAGTGTTTTTTAGGGTGCACTATATGGGTTTCAACAGATATTCAAGATGACTTTATTAAGACAAAACCAGCATTCAAATAAGTTTAAACAACTAAAAATGACTATATTTCTTGGTGTTTTGTTATTTTCATAATGAATATACATCTTTACATCTATTCATCTTTGAATATACATCTTTATAATATTTTATTTTGTAGATGTTGTTGGACAATAAAGAGTCCTTAAAGTTAAACAGATTGAGATTTACTGGTGTAAATGAATCTGTTCTGGTTTATTGTTGGCATGGTATTTGAGATTCTTATTTTCTCAGTTCCTTCTGAATAAAAAAATAAGTTATAGCTTCTTTTTATAGGTAATATCTACTGTATATTTATAGGTGTAGATTGTTGCTGGACATGTTATTTTTTTAAGGCCTACTTTAAATTTGTGGTTACTGAAAAACAGTTTGTAAATGTTGTTAGAATGTTACAGTACGTACAGTATACAGTTCATGTATCTTCAGATACATGACGGCTGAATTTCACACACATTGACATCTATAGAACTGTAAATGAAGCGAAGCTCAAATTATAAATCACTACAATTTAAATAGAGTTTAACTCGGCCTGCGATCAAAGCAACAATTAATGTCATTAATATTTATTGTTAATAAACAATGAGATATCGCTTGCCGGTTGTTTGTAAAGAACTGAAACAACACGACTCGATTGCAGCGGCTGATGTAAATATTGTTCTATGAGCCGCTGTGTGTTTAATCCGCTGTGATTTCAGCGTTGTTCTTTATAATGAACTCATGTTAACCCCCTCCATTGTTTTCCAGCGTTTCATTGACTTTTAGCCTTATAGCAACATGCACATTAGACTGTCTGATGATTACTAAACACAAAATGATTGAGTTTCTTCTGAACACTACAGTACATGATAAAAGAAAAACATGTAAATGAATAATGTTCAGTGATTTTGATGTAACATAATAAAAAATAATTTCTTAAATTAATATTTCATGTCCCATAGTTCATGAATTTGGTGCAGAATAATGTTTTATGAATGAATTAATGGACATGAAATATTGATTTGAGAAATTATTTTATTAGTGAGAAGAATGAGGTGATTTGAGAAATTTTGAATTATGTAGTAAATTGGTTGTCTGCGACAGCGGTCATAACTGGCCAACCAGAATTAAGTTTTTCAAAGAGAAATGATCCCTTCCCATACACTGTAAAACAAATCTTTGTTGCCTTAAAATTTAAGTCTAGTCAACTTAGTCCAGTTAAGTCATTTTAACATTCTTTACCACAACTTATGTGTTGAAATGACTTAAAATATGTTAAAATAATGTACATTAATAAAAATTAAACAGAATTTTACAAAAAAAAGTGGAATACCTAAATGTAAACCACAAAAGAGAAAGGCACAAAATAAAAAAAACACTGTTCTGGAATGATTCTGATTGGCCAGTTGTGACATTTCAAAGTCTAATAACACAGACTCATCCGGGTACTATTAGTCAACTTGACCCTAAAAATAATTACAAATAAATTAGATTTTATCACAAACTATTAAACCAAATTACGTGCTCATCTTGTTGGAACGTCGTGTCTTGGCTGACAGTCGTGTCTAAAGCTGATAGGAAACATTTTTTCCTCACATAAGGATTATATTTGTTACAGATAAGATGGTAAAATACTTCAAATCAATATTTCTTGTCCAATAATTTACTCATGTGGCAGCTAGCCGTGTGTTTTCCAGAGCTGTACAGTGTGGAGCAGACTTTACGTCGGTTCTCAAATAAACTTTATATCTCTATTTCTCTCTCTCTCATGGTCGCCGACCTTCCATTGTGTGTGTGTGAGCTTTAATTGACAGTTATTAAAGAATGTGTTGTTTTGGCTTAGTTGTTGTTGACCTAAAAAATCCCAGTGGAGGAAGAGAGAGGCAAACTGGGGATTTAGGTTAGCAGAACGTTCTGGAAGAATAGAAAGAAGAAGAAAGGAACGTTCCCCGTGCCGACAGGATCGTTTTCCAGCCGCTGTCATCTTCTTGTGATTCAGACTTTAAATCACGTGCAAAGCCACAGATACCTCTCGCTTTATCACACGCACATAATTACAAACATCTCTGCTGCTACATGAAATATGATGTGCTGGAAAAGTGAACAGAGATCAGCTAACCCCCCCGCGGGCGTTGTCATCTTTGCCTTTAAAATCCATCAACCATAAATTGGGATCTGTTTTCAATAACTGTATATGTAAGAGTCTCCACTGCTGTCTCCAAACTCTGATGGAAAACCCATTGGAACCCGTGTCTGACTAGTACAAGCTGGTCATTTCTGCACGGGTTCAAACGAGTCGAGAGTCGTTTCTTATCCCAAAAAGATTATACTTTAAAAATGTCTTTTATCTGTTCTGTGATAAACTATTTAATACAACACCTATTAGTGCATGTGTGCGGTGAAAGTTTGCTGGTCCGTTGCCGTTACCTAGACATAAAGGGATAGTTGACCTAAAAATCAAAAATCTAAATTGTTCAAAACCTGTATTTGATTGTCTGTACAGCACAAAAGTAATGTCTCTACAGTGGAAGTCAATGTTTGGTCTTCTGTAAAATATTTTTTTTGTGTTCTGCAGAAGAAAAAAGTCATGAGGGTTAAATAACAGATGCAACTATCTCTTTAAGAAAGGTAGTCAACACAGTAAGAATAAATTAATGTTTATCTACACAAAACCCTGTTCGATATACATACCCACGCCGTCTCGCTTGACATTTTCTATCCAAACATGTCTTGCTCACTGAACACTTATTGGAAACACATGGCTCAGTTTGAGAACTCCTCCGAATGAAATATAAACATTTAAGATGTGATGTAGTGTTGCTAAGTAATGATAAACACAGCAGACTCTGTTCATTTACACAAGCTTTATCTACTTTAGTTTCTTTGCTCGCTCAAGTTTTTGGTGGATAATTCATCCCAGTTACTAGATAATTGCTAGATGTCTTCCAGGGATATTACTGTTGCTCATAATCGGGTTTAGGGATTTGGATACTTCTAGCAAAGCCTTAGCAACCACACAGAACACCCTAGCAACCGTATAGCAACACAATGATATAACTGCACTGGCTGCTCATCAGAAAGTGTACAGTATGAATATGACTGTTGTATATTATTGGAGTTTTAAACTCGAGTGCCTCTGTATGTTTTTGCATCTCTCTGGTGTGCTGTAGTTTGTTTATGCTTCAGGACACACAGCTGAATATGACTGCCATCATTTCTATTGAATTGGACTTCAGACCACAATCCACAGAGAAACCAGTGCAGAGGAACGATTTATTATCTTCAGAGAGAGAGAGAGAGAGAGAGACAGAGAGAGAGTGAGAGAGAGACAGAGAGAGAGTGAGAGAGAGACAGAGAGAGAGAGAGAGAGAGACAGAGAGAGAGAGAGAGACAGAGAGAGAGAGAGACAGAGAGAGAGAGAGAGAGAGAGAGAGAGAGAGAGACAGAGAGAGAGAGAGAGACAGAGAGAGAGAGAGAGAGAGAGACAGAGAGAGAGAGATGTAGTATGTATCTAGCACAAAGTGCCACCTAGTGTCCCTTTTGAAAACTACAGTAAAGATAGTTTAACCATAGTGTTTGTAGTAAAACTATGGTCATACAAGTAGAAATCATACAAAAATCATGGTTAGTGCAATTTTAGTATGAGGGTTGAATGGATTTAAATGAAGGCAGTGTTACTGGTCGTGTTGTCTTATTTGATTTAAGTTTGGGTATTTGCTGTTCACAAACACTGAGGTTTTACTGATCTTTAACTTGACCATACAAATAACATGAACTTACAAATAATGTAGTCATGGAAGTATTGATAAGAAATGAGTTCATATTGAGATCTCTCATTTGATTGCAGACACTGTTATCTGAGTATAATTTGACACTTTCAACATCCAATAGATTCACAAGTCTCTGTTTGCTCTCTGTACGGTGTTGTGACTGTCAATGAGAGACATTTGAGATATAAAATAGATCTCATTTGTTATTTGGCTGTCCTTCGTGATGTCTGAATATTTGTGTATAGATTTGTCATGGAAAGAGAGGGCATTAGATGATTGTCAGGATGTGTCCGAGTGTTTGGAGACTGATGAATAACGGTGCTACATTCATCTCTCCCCGTCTATATTTCTATTGTGTGCGTTTCTGCTGAGTGCTGGAAAAGCAAAAATATCTGTGACACTTCTCTCTGTGGGAAACACAGCGAGGCCACGGCCATTTATCAGCACATCGCACTACTGTGCGCTGCTGCTGTGTGTGTGTGTGTGGACATGCTTCATCTGGGTCACTGTATACTTCATCTTCATTTAAGAGAAGGGGAGAAAACATACATACAATCATATAAACACACATCTGGATGGTAAGAGAGATGCATCTGATTCTGTAAAAAGAAGAAAAGAAATCCTGTAGATTGCTGTGGTTTGTGAAATGTCCTACGTTTATGAAATCTCATATATTTTGCAACCTTGCCAGACTTATTTTATTCCCACACTGCAGAAGATAGTTTTACCATCTAAATGATTACCACATTCATTCATTTCATGGTACTGTTTACATGGTACTTCAAAGTGCTTCAAAGAATAAATCTAACTTAAATCCGTGTTTACAGATCTGGAATATAGAAATTATTAATTAATAAATTAATTTAGTATTATTTCTATATTAAATACAGAACAATTTAGTAAAACATGTCTCTTTCAAAGCATGTTTAGTATATTTGGAGGTTAAAAATCCATGCCAATAATGGCATTTAAAAAAGCTAAATTATATAAATACAAATAGGATTTTTTTTCTATAACAAAATTATGATTTAACTTTTTAATGCCATAACATTTGCAATACAGGAAGGATTTGCATGTACAAACACAAATATTGCATCATCTCAGAAAATGCATAAATCATATAACCAAAAGATCTCTTATTCTGTAGAATATAATCTATTAAAAGTAATAACTGGGACATGTAAATTATCCAATATCCTGATTAGTTTTGTTTTCTTGGGCACTGTATACTACATGTACACTTATATTTAGGCATCCATCTGTGGTGAGTCATGGGGACACACGGCACCGTTTTTTTGAGAGCGACTCATAAACATCTTCACCTATAATCACAATGTCCCGTGAGTAATTACAAACACAGTCATCCTGTGTGCAGTGTGCCAGAGAAACACCACGTCTGTGTGTGTGCGTGTTTGTGTGTGTGTGCGTGTAAGTAGCTGTTATTACATCAGCAGCCAGAATCCTGACCCCATCAGACAATAAAGGTTACCCAGAATGCCAATGCCCAAAATGGGAGGAAGAGGCAGTTTTTTTTCTCTCTCTCTTTTTGTGTTTTATTCCTCTGAGTGGAGGCTTTTCTGACCTCTGCATGCAGGAACACGAATTGAGGAAACTACTGTATGAACACCGAGCAATGAAACACACACACACACACACGTGTCCTACTGAAGCATCCTGCTTTTCAACTCTCTCACACACCATTTGGAAACTTGATTTCTTTTGCAGATACAAAATATCAAATTAAGTGACATCAAGTTTGCAGTTATTTGTAACAGGGCTTACAGTAAAATATAAACAGATGATTTAATATACTGGTAATAAAAACATTCTGTGAGAAATTATATTTGAAGTTTTGACAAAATGTCACCTCCATACCACTGGAATTGGACACTTATGTTTTTGTAAAATATTTCTTTCAAAATAACCCAATCTGCTATTTTCTTATCAAATTCAGTACATCAGGTGTGGCTTAAGTCTACATGTAGTTTTGGTGCCACTTTAACTTTGTCTGCTTTGTTTTCGATTGATGAAAAGTTAGGGTTTTCCGAGTTCACCAGCGTACAATTTAATCTCAGTGATTTATGAACAATTCAGTCAGATAACCTGCAGGTCAGGCGGGTTATCCAGGGAAATGATGGGAAAAGTTAAAAGGGCACATCACACCATTCCAGATTGAGAGTTTAGTGAAGGAGATTTCATGAGAGACTGAGTGTTTGCTCAGACGTACTTCCTGATAATGACTTTAATTCAGACACATACAAACCTCTGAAACATTCAATAACTAATGGGACCGTTGCCTTTGTCATTTGATTGTTGGGTAATTTAGATAAGTTAAAACAAGCATTCTCAGGAGAGAGTCTGCCGCCTGTATGTATATTACTGATAAAAACACAACCACAGAATTTGAGTCAATTATTTAAAACAAATTGTAAAACTAGATACAGTGGAAAAACAGAAGTCTTATCAACCCACATAAATAACATAAACCAGTATGAAATACAAGTATATTGAATATTTTATACTTTTGTAAGTATATAAAAGTATGAAAGAATAAAAGTAAAAGTAGCTACAATAAAAAGCATATTTTGGGAAAGCGGCATAATTTATTTATAACGTGTACAGTAAACTCTCTGAAAAAGTGCTGTTTAAAGTTTTATTTACAAGTATGTGTCTTTGCAAACCCAGCTAAATCATTTTTATATTTACATGAATTCATTTTTATTATGTAAAGAACATTCTGTGAAAATCTATTCTGTATTTTAGTGCAAAATAATAAAGTGAAGTATTAATAAAATGATTAATTTCAGTATTATAAATAAAACGTGAGTATTGTAATTTAAAATCAACCATTTACAGTGATAAACACACATTATCTGTTATCATCACTTTTATGGCTATGACTACTTTGATGCCTCTAATCTCATAATTACATTTTGAGGATTTAGCCTGGATTTCAGAGACAGGATAACATGTATGTTCATTATTATTAAGTTCATATGATATCTTAAAAAACGACCCTTACAAAGTACTGTGGTGATACTATGGTACATTCATGCTATCAGATAATGTAATGTCGCGGTACTACTTATCACATACCATAGTATTTACTGTATATAGTGATCCAAGGTGCTTACAAGAATCCTGCAGTATTGTTTTAAACATGTAATTCTTATTTTCTCTGATCAAATAGTTTTGCAAGATATTTCCAACTATGTTTGTTGCCTATTATCTATACAGAAGTTTAATCTAACAAACATATATCATCAGATCACAGATTACACTGATGACTTATCAGTATTTTACATAACCATGAAACAGCAAGTATCATTTCTAATGCTGCAGTGTATAAACTGACCACCAGATGTCACCAATACAGCGTTTTTGAAATCCCATTATAATGCTTTAACAGTGAAGTATACACTGACCCCTAAACGTATTTGGACACTGTGGTCACATTTATGTATGCATTGCATTAGACTATTTATGATAAAGAAAGATAAAGAGTGGATAGATGGTGGCTGTATCTTTCTTCAGTGTAACACAAAAGAAGATATTTTAAGAAATGTTTTAGAGGTTTTGTGTTTATACAATGAAAGTCAATGAGGGTCAATGTTGTTTGATTATCAACATTCATTTAAAATATTTTCTTTTGTGTTCTGCAGGAAAAAGAAAGTCTTACAGTCTTACAAATACTACAAATAGAGCTACTGTATATCGAGTTCAACATGTACATTATTGTGTTTGTGTGTGTTATATGTTCAGAAAGCCCATGAAGGTGGCGTGAGCTGTGAGAATGAGTTCTGCTGATGTGCGTGGAACAGAAAGCTGAAGGGTGGATCCAGACTCTAAGAAGTGAATGCCTACGGCACAAACACATACTTCACTATTATACATTATTACAATTCTTTCCAAATCTGTATTGTTATTTCCACAGTCAACAAATTAACATTTTAACCACTTCACGTGATTTATTAAAATGCTGAATCTTACCAGCAGTATAGCACGTGTTAAGTGGCTGGCTGACATTGCTGGGCATGCTCTTTAAACACTTCATTAGCTTTGACTCCGCCCCTTTCAGCTTCTTTGTGATCACATGACCCATCACCCATGTGGTATCTTTATAAAGGACCTGTGGTGAGAAACAGAACAGATTAATGTCTGTATTTCCATGATGCAGTAGCAGGAGTGCCAAACACTACCAACCTGACTATAAATAAAGTAAGTACCCTCGGTCACCACGGTTACCGTATCACCTGATACCTGGAGCCCGTTCCCTCTGCTCTGCCCAACTGCCCAGGACAGAACAGTGGTGTCGTGATCATCTGAGAAACAAGATAAGAGTCCAAAAATGACATCTTGTGACTACAAGGAATAATAACTTCAGTTTTGCTCTCTTTCTTACAGAAAGCTGGTGTATGACTTTAGAAATTATGGAGCTGAACAACAAAGATCCTTCTATAAACACTCACTGTAAGACTGAGATGATACAGGAACAAGATGGAGAAACATGTGATGCTCTGCTAAAAGAAAGGACAACTTGAATGAGAGAATAAGAGAAATGCAATAAGAGTTAAAATCTCTTAATAAGAGAAAATGCAACAAGCTCAAATCTGAGCGTGACAAAGGTAAAACCAAAACAAATGTGAAAAGTTTCATGTATTTTTTATACATATTATTTATATAATATTTATGTGCAACACCAATACAGTTTTTTGAATGTTGAATCTTGTGTGTCGGAGAGAGAAAGTGACTAATATTTATGGGGAAACTGGAAACTGGAAGTAAAATGTGAGAGAGAAGATAATGAGAGACAGAGAGAGACAGAGAGAGAGAGAGAGAGAGAGAGAGAGAGAGAGAGAGAGAGAGAGAGAGAGAGAGACAGAGAGAGAGAGAGAGAGAGAGAGAGAGAGAGAGAGAGAGAGAGAGACAGAGAGAGAGAGACAGAGAGAGAGAGAGAGAGAGAGAGAGAGAGAGAGAGAGAGAGAGAGAGAGAGAGAGAGAGAGAGAGAGAGAGAGAGAGACAGAGACAGAGACAGAGACAGAGAGAGAGAGAGAGAGAGAGAGAGAGAGAGAGAGAGAGAGAGAGAGAGAGAGAGAGAGAGAGAGAGAGAGAGAGAGAGAGAGCATTACACACTGTGTCGTCTCTGTTTCTTCTGGTCAGTCACATCTCTCTTGTCTCGAGCGCCTGCGTGTGTCTTTCTCTCAAGGAATTTGTGATACACGTTTACCTAATAGCAGGATAGTTGAGAAATGAGGTGTGACAGATTAATGCTCTAGCCAGACAGACAGAAAGACAGACAGACAGATAGACTGAGATGCAGACAGACAGAAAGAAAGAAAAAGAGAAGAAAATAAAGTGAGATAGACAGAAGACAGACAGATATACAGAAAGAAAGAAAGATAGACAGACGGACAGACTGAGATGCAGACAGACAGAAAGAAGGAAAATAAAGAGAGGTATACAGACAGATATACAGAAAGAAAGAAAGATAGACAGACGGACAGACTGAGATGCAGACAGACAGAAAGAAGGAAAATAAAGAGAGGTATACAGACAGATATACAGAAAGAAAGAAAGACAGACATGTGACGTATGAAGCATGAAGTCACTTACCTACCCCGCAGCACGCGCAACACATTTCATTGTTCATCATTGAAGTCTCTCGAGGCCTGAGTTGATGTTTGATGTCAGTGATTTCAGCTGTGAGCATCAACACATGAGTCCACTGAATGAACATGACGAGCACACAGGTGCACACGAGTAATACCATCATCATCTTTATCTTCCAGACTGAAGCAGACGCGGGAATCTCCATCATGTGATACGCAAATAACGGAGCGTGGAATGCGAATGACAATAGTCCGCTTCACAATGAACGATCTCTTAACTTTCGCTTTCGCAACTTTCTGCTGAAATGTGGGAGTGGAAAAAAACACGAGACTGGACAATTCCTCTGTAGAAATTCTGTAGAAATTCTGTAAATTAACACTGATGACGCTGATATGATTTACAAAATATGAAGAAAACAAACCCCAGTGGATACATTGTGAATCTGAAAACAAAAATAAAAAAAATATGAATGTATGTTTGTATCTTTATCTTTCTTAAACTTTGATGAAATTCAGTTTAAAATATAAAAATGGGAGGAGCCTGATCATTTCGTCCTGTCAATCATCCCTCATTTATAAAAGCAGCTACAGACCTTACAAAAAGTAACTATGCTTTTACTTCAGTAATTATAGTAAATTATATTATAGTAGATTATAATTTATATTATTCATTATTTAATTATAATTATAGTGTAAATGCAGTTTAAATGAATGAAATTAGTACAATTAGTATTTTTTGTAACAAATTTTAATAGGAAAACAATTTTAATGAGAGTACATTCCAAAGTGCTTTTAAATTAAAAGTTTAAGAATAAAATAAAAGTCAAAGCAAACCTCATAAGCAAATGCCAATACAGAAAAAATAACTTTACATTTAATTTGTAAATGGCCAGTTTGTTTGGTCTTAAGATCATCTGTGGCTTGACAGAAGAGATGTCTATGACTTTTTTTCCTTTAAGATATTAAAGCATAAAATCTAAATCTAAATGTTATTCTCTTACACAGCATCAAGAACTAATTA
Organism: Beaufortia kweichowensis; assembly: GCA_019155185.1. Taxonomy (NCBI): domain Eukaryota; kingdom Metazoa; phylum Chordata; class Actinopteri; order Cypriniformes; family Gastromyzontidae; genus Beaufortia; species Beaufortia kweichowensis. The sequence goes on along the minus strand of CM032795.1, from coordinate 1,360,105 downwards.
ATATCATCTTTTAACACAATGCTGAAAACATGTAACCAGAAAAACAATTATGATAACATGCATAAAATTCCTACAACAGTAGAAAAGGGTTATAATAAATATAGAACTAGACCTACATGTAGGCATTATACAAAGCTCAAGTAGCTGGGAATTCTATGAACTATATAATTGTATGTTTTGATAGAGTATTTCATCATAATCACTTCTGAGAAGTCCATCAGATATCCCAGAATTCAGTGTGTCACAAGCAGGGGTCATGGTGAACGACCTGTGAGCTGTTCCTTCAACAAATGACATCATGGGGTTTCCTCCTGGAGCCAGATCAAGCACCTGATCACATCCTGTAAATAGGAACTGAAGAAAAAAATCAATTACTATTTACCATTATGGGAATATGGAATTGTTTTGTTTGTGTTAAATTACACAAAGATATGAATGTGTATTATTTATGTTGTCAATGAAATGCCAGTGGGATTTAAGTGTTTATCAGTGAACACCGCACTGAGCCTAACATCAGATGTAGGATTGAGATGGTGTGCATTTCTGGCCTCCTTGAATTGTTGTGGAAGTTTGGTGTCCATGGCTGTGGCGCCCCACCATCTGTCTCCCTTCAACCTAAAACATAACAAAATAAACTCCTCGTCTATTATAAACTTAATTTTTCTTCTTCAAATCCTTCTTACAAGCTTTCTTATATCTCAGTTGGTAAGAGCATGGGGCAAGCAATGCCAAGGGCTTGATCCCAGCGATTGCACATACTCATAAAAAGTTTATAGTATAATGCAGTGCAAAATACATAAATGTAGATGTAATCTTTCTCTCTCACTCATTTATATAACGCTGTCTCGTCCTCAGGTCTCCCATATGCTGCAGAACGTTGGCAGTGTGTCTGTTGAATATCTGGTCTCTCTTTCTTCTGCCCATCAGCTGTGAAGGTCTCGGCAGCATCTCATGGGTCAGGCCTACACTCACTGGGTTATATCTTCCCACCTGCATGAATCAGTTTGTTTTTATGGAAACCTGTACTGTGTGTACCACGGTGTGTATCAGGTCAATACCATGGTACAGAATGATTATCTTATACAATAATACAAAAACAAAACGAAAGTCTCTCACCAGTCCAGCAGGTGCAACTGAATCCATATTCACTTGTGATGAGTTAACAGATTCATATCCTAAATACTCATCACTGCTAACAAACAAACCCAAACAGCTCACGTACAGTACCAGTCAAACGTTTAGACACAACTGACAAAAATATTTCTTATGATCTTAAAAATCTTTTAATCTGAAGGTGTATATTTCAATATTTTAAATGACCTTTGTAGACAAAAGTATAATTATGCCAACATATTATTGCTTTAATTAAACAATTAATAACAAAAACAAAAAAATATTCAAGAAATAAAGAATAAAAAGCAAATTCTAGACAGTGTGATTACTTTTGAAGATGATCAAGTATAACATAGTGTTTATTATTTTGGATGCTTTTTTATTGTTATTTATATGTTATTTCATGGTTTCGACGAGTTTTTCCAAACTTTTGACTGGTACTGTATGTGTAAACTTGATCAGTTTCGATTATTAAACACTTTTTAATAGGATATGGTTAGTAAACGAGTAGTTTTTACCCTAACAGTGGCATTTCTCTCCTCCAGAGAGTCTCTTCAGTCTCCTCACTGTAACGATTCACTTCCTTTGACTTCCTGAAGGGACATAACAACATAAATAACACCTGAAAACATCAAAATTGACAGCAGAAACAAACTCTTACTTCGCAAACGGCGGATACACGTCAAAATCCTCCATTTCGGATTGTGGTGAGAGATAATTTGTGGTAAAAACCGACATTTTCTCAAGGTGATAATAAAGTTACGTTTTACACAATATTGCAAGCTACTGATGATGTGAGTTGAAAGTTTCACATAAAATGTGTTGAAAATTAAAAAACAAATGAATGACAACGTAACTGACTGTACGTTTAAAAACGTTAAATAGTGTTTCTTGTCAGATTTGACAGAAACGATTTGACAAAACAGCGCGTGAGGGGTTTAAAAATTATTATAAAATAATTTCTTATGTCTTAATAAAGAAATAAAAATATTTATTATAGACCGAAAACAATACTGTAATATGTATAATAAATAATATATTGTATTGAAAGAATTAACAAGTGGATAACTTAATAACTTTAGTATGTATTATATTAATATAGTATTACTTATTTTTATTTGAGAGGATTTCATTAGACGCAAGTGAACACAATTTCACCTTTTTTACAAGTTAATAATATCAGTTATAAATCTTGGACGAGCAGGACTTTTACTTTGTCTCCGGCGCCGCTGACGTCACGCGCTGCGCTTTGGGAAGAGTGACCGAGCAGAGCTCCAAACTTTTACATACCGGCGACTTTATAACTATTCAGTTTTCATTCAGAGGGGTCTGTCAATACCCCGAAGAGTCCCAAACAGCCTCGTTATTGATCGAAATGTCGTTTGATTTGATCGACGAGGACATCTGATGTGATTTAGGAGCTTTTGTGGGTGAGCCCGAGCGGAGATTTGGGATATTCATACACATGCGGATCCCGTTTATATATGTGTCCTTCATTCATGAACTTCACTTCGGTTCAACCAAGGATTAACTTTTTGTATGTTTTTGACAAGTTTTCGTTGTTTTGTACTTATTCCGTGGGAATTCCGCTGAACGGAAAAATTTCCACCCAACTTTTTTTTCTGCGCTGTTGGTCGTCGTGTGATCCAGCAGGTGGAGAAACACGAGCCGCTCTTTCATCAGATAAAAGCTCCACAATCCGTCCTGAAATACATCGGATTTCTGTAAAACTTGGTTTTGATTTCACGACTTGTTGACTGGAAAAAATTATTCAAAACGAGTAAGTGGAAAAATCACACACATGTAAACATACACTGATCTGTATCACTGACAGGAACTCTGTGACAGGAATGATGCTGGAATTTCGGAGTCACTCCTAAAGCAGTGCATTTACATTTGAATTAAATGATTTCTTGTCCCCATTTCGCCTGAAACTGTCCTTACTAGTCAAGTTTATACCAGTACATTAGGACATCTCAGTGCAGATGAAGTTTCAGAGTAAGAAAGAATATTTAATCTAAATTACATAAACCAGTCGTGCAAATTAAATAAAGAGCACCTTGTGTATTTAATCTTATATCTACTGTAGTTTTTGTATGTCTGGTATATTTAAATCTCTGGTACTTTAATTGAAAACTATGTTTGCGTGTCTGTATTCACTGCAGCTGCTTGTCTTTAGTGACTTTATTACAAGTTACACAAACACAAACACACACACACACACAGTTAATGACAGACTAACATTCCTAAGCCTCACAAAGGTATGCTGTTTCTGTCTTTCTCATTTTAGCTGTCTGTCTTTTCTTGTCTCTTTATTCTTACTGTCTCATGACTACAGTCCAAACACTGAAAGTTAATTACACAAGTTGTCCGTAACATGGAATCATACTTTGGCCCTTACACACTTGGCTTAGTAAAACAATCCAAAACACATCCGTCTTCTTAGAAGTGATCTGTATATACTTCAACCTTAAGTATTGTTTTTGTGTCTTGGGTTAACTGAGTGAAGTTGCTCTTAAACCAAAAAAGTGCAACTAGTCAGCAAAAGCACTAATAGTTAGCAGATCTTGCCACCCAGCTTGATTTCTAGATGTCTTGTACGGAGGTTTTTCCTGGAAGCAGGGTTAATAACTTTACCCCTGGAGCCCCTAACAGCTGACAGTCTCCATTCACTTTCACTATAAAGAGATCGAACGGTCTAGAGAAGATCTTTTTTTGTGTTATATGGAAAAATTTATGTTATTTGGTGGGAGTGAGTAAACAAAGATGGATGTTTAATTTTTGTGCAAACCTAAGTAAATAAAAACAAAGTTCAGAATTGACAGGAAAATGATCTTAGATCAGCATTTGTCTTTGATCAGTGGTCAGCTTTGATCGGCCTTGATTCTGTGCTCCAGATTCCACCTTGTTTTGATCACTAAAATGTGACCAGTGTTAAAGTAACAAACGTTAAAGAAACATTGTGCCAGATGGGAAATGGGAAAGTGAGCAAAAGGGCATAAAACAGGGAGGGAAGGCCTGCTTCAAACTGGCAGGAAGGCCAATATTTTGGCATTGGAGAAAATAACTGTTCTGAAGTAAGCGCTTGCTGCTGGTCCTGGTGTCACAAACTTTATTTGATTATTATGTTTTATTTTTATATCATAAACAGACATACAGATATATATATATTTACATTTGTGCATTTGACAGATGCTTTTATCCAGTGCATTCAAAGTATACATTTTATCAGTATTTGTTACTCGCCATGCTCTTCTGAAATGTTTACTACTTTAGTCCTGTAGTTTTATTTACATTTACATGTACTTTATCCAAAGCGAGTTAGAGTGCATTATACTGTACATTTTTTATGGTATGTGTAATCCATGGAATCGAACCCATGACCTTGGCATTGCTGCCGTCATGCTCTTGTAACTGAGCTACAGGAAAGCTGTAAGTTGGTATTTTGTAGATGTTTTGCTCTGCAGGATAGAAACAATGCAAAAGGCTTGTAATGAAATGTGACTGTGTAACAGACAGTTCATGCATAGTTAAGATAGCAAAATGAATACAGTAGGCTTATCAAGTTTAAAAAAGAAGACAAATCTTTTGCTGTTGATGTCTGAGGCTTTGTATAAATCAAACTCTGAAGGTGTTTTTCTCTGTGATTATCTGTAACTATCCTGACACTTTTAACTGTTTGACCTAGTGTCTAATGCGAGGTTTGGTCAATCATATAGGTGTGTAATGATACACTGAGCTCACGATACAACACGCTACACTTGCTTTACAATTATGATTGTATCACTTTTATTTTGAAGAATTTATATTTACAAAACATCTAAAAAATTGCACATTTCTGTTAAAAATAAAAATAAAACTGAATTTTAACATAAAAACATGTACTGCGATATACGATACATTAATATATCTTCAACACCCCTAGTAAATCACTTATTTTGCTATTTTCCATTTCTTTTCATATTTTCCTATTTCCTTTCTGAAAAATGATAAATACTTTTTATACACTGTGTTGGCACTAAATTCTGGTCTTGAAGTTGACACCAGCTGTTTTATTATTTAAATATAACAAAAAGTTGCCAAAGATTTTTTGGTTTGTGTGACGGTATATTATTGGGACAGTGGCTTCAGATGAGCTTTCAAGGCACTCTAACGTCACGTGATTTGACAGTCAAATGAGCTGTAGACATAAGCAAGCAAATATTTCACCAGCACAAACATTCAATTCACTTTAATGCCTCTCTATGTATCCTGCATAAGCAGCAAGTTTCATTTGTTGGACGCAGACGTCTCAAGAAACGCGACGTTGAGTCGTGCGACGATGACCTGCGCACATGTAAGCAGACGAATCAAGCGTGTGATTGTGAGTCAGGAACCGGTCTGAAACTTTATACGTGCCGCATGGCCGACAGTCACCTGCTGCGCTTGCATAAGACAGAGCGATATGTGTGTAATGTAAGCTATGAGTGTTATGTGGCCTGTGTCACAGTGTGTGTTTGTGTCGTATGAGCTAAAGGGTGTTGCCCGCTTCTTCCTGACACTCGTATTGTAATAGAGAAACTTGAGTTTTTAGCAAACATTCAGGACAATGCCAAGAAATGAATCTTTGCTGTTTGTATTTCCCCTGTTTTGTGTCGCTTCTTTTCATGAAGAATAATAACAATATGTAGTTTTGCTGGATCCAAACGTGTCCATACAACTGTAGACCCACACGAGAGTCCCTCGGGCACATTGCTGACTGGCTACTGCCCCTCACACCAAACAGCTAATGCCTGAAATACACTGGAATGTGTTTACAATGATGACACTTACACTTAACCCAACACACAACTGTGTTTTGTAGAGATTCATCATGATATCTGTATAGAGGAGCGTTTTTGTCTAAATGGTGAAATTCAACTAAAATATGCTTTGTTTTCTTCTTTGTTTTTATATGGGCTATAGTGGTGGTGTAACACTATACTAATGTCAACTCAATTACGACTGTATCATAATATTGTAAACAAAATGTAAAAATGAAATATAAATAACAGATTTATTGATTAATCTCCATGATGAACGACTTAATTGTTTCCTCACTGTTGTAAGTCGCTTAGATGAAACTGTCTGCTAAACGCATAAATGTAAATGTATGTACAAAACATTATTTTGTAAAAAAATTACAGCATTCAAGGTGCAATTACTGTATACTTTCAGTATGTAAATTAGTAAAAATTTAACTCATCAGTGGCTGAAAAATAACTTTTTAACAAACATAAGAAAGAAAGGAAGATGATCATTAAAAGTAACATAAAATAAAAATAAAATTTGAAAACATAAGTTTATAGCTCTAGACCCCTTACATTTATTTATTTCCCTTTTCTAATGAATCATTTAATTTTTAGATTTGTGAATTTCACCCCATTACTCCTAATTTCTCATTGCATCAGACAGAATGTCTATATTGGTTGACGCATCGTCAAACATCCTGCTTTTCACAGCCAAGCGGCTGGTTGTACAATAACATTAGCATGTGTGAACTGACCGGTCTTTGTGTGTCGGGTTTGGCAGAATAAGCATTATTTTCCTGGTTTGTTTGTTCGTGCGTGCTTTATTGTATCTGTTGTAATGGCACAACAGTAATTATCTTGTGTTGGGGTATCAGTGTGTGTTGTAGTGAAGTGTTTCATTATGTCCCGAGGTCATTCTCAGTGTATGCATTTGACTTGACAAGCACACACGGCCCGTCGGCCGTTTGCCGACTCGTCCTCACTGTAAACCAGCCGGGAACAAGTGATGAAATCCAGAGAGGGAGGAGGGACGTGTGGACCAATATTAGAAGAAGATAATATCTCTCTATTCAAACATTTAGATATCTGATATCTTTCTTCACCATTAGGTTCTTGTGAAACCAGACTGATCCGGACCAGTCTGTTACAATTTACATTAAAATGTATGCAAGAAATCAGAAATGCTTTACCTTCTGTGATACTGGAGTTGGTGATGGTGTCATTTTTATTGCGAAATTCTATTTTGGCCCAAAAACCTAAACCTTTGCTCATAATCTATAAATAGCCAAACTTTGGTCCAATATTTTGCTTCATGCCCAGTGCATGCATTGCAAAAATTGGTTAACCTGGTTAGGAGTACTGTAAACATTTCATGAGTCATCTGTTATGAATAGTAATAAATATAATGGCTTTTTTGTACTCTGTACATTAATATTCAGCTTCTGTGACAGGTGCGAGGCCATGGCGTCGTCGGTGAAGGTGGCAGTGCGCGTGCGGCCGTTCAACAGTCGCGAAATGAACAGAGGAGCCAAATGTGTGATCCAGATGCAGGACAAGAGCACATGTAAGAAACACACACACCTGCAAATGTTACTCATCTCTGCAGGTTAACAATCACAAATTCACACCACAAAAAAACATTATTGGCATATTTTTATACATTTGATTGTTGAGTTTTCAGGTAAAATGAGTCCCATGTTTTATGACATGTTCAAAAATTGGTTTGGTATTAAATGTATTAAACTTGAGTATGTTTTTTTGTTTTTTATTTAGGCTTCTATTCTAGCTCTTACTGTAGATCAAGCCTTTGTTACTGCGTCTGTATTGGTTTGGTCCTCTCATGGAACACATCTCTGTTAAATACCAGCATCATCTATTTTCAACAAGTTTTATTTTACTTTATTTCTTCAGCACTTTTGACAGCTTTGCATTGTTGCACAGCAGCTTTGTAAATGCATGTTAGCACAGATAGAAAGAAATCATAGAAAACAGGAAATTAAGAAAAATGTAAAAAAAAACATGAGAATATATGATTTATAAAATGTAAAGAATCTGCAAAACAGTCATTCTTAAACACTAGATAGGTGACTTGTAAATCTGGGTCATCATGGGCTGGTGTGTTTACAGTTGTGATGTCACATCAGCACAAATTTCTGAATGGCCTTTTTTGGATAAATGTAGTACAATGAACTCTTATTACCGTGATAACATCCCAAAAATACATCAGTGTCTCCACCCACACTGAGAAAGAAGGGAATTTCTGAGAGTTGGGAAAAACTGAACGCCTTCTGAAACCACAGTCCTAAACCACTGAACGATCCTGCCGTCTGCCAGACCTCAAATTCCTGCTCTCATATCTGCACTGTAACCTGCTGCTGAGCTCTCTCTCTCTCTCTCTCTCTCTCTCTCTCTCTCTCTCTCTCTCTCTCTCTCTCTCTCTCTCTCTCTCTCTCTCTCTCTCTCTCTCTCTCTCTCTCTCTCTCTCTCTCTCTCTCTCTCTCTCTCTCTCTCTCTCTCTCTCTCTCTCTCTCTCTCTCTCTCTCTCTCTCTCTCTCTCTCTCTCTCTCTCTCTCTCTCTCTGTCTCTCTCTCTCTCTCTCTCTCCCTCCGTCTCTCTCTCTCCCTCCGTCTCTCTCTCTCCCTCTGTCTCTCTCTCTCGCTCGCACTCTCTCTCTGTGTGTGTTTGCTTTGACGCCCCTCCAGCACAAACACTGGGTTGTGTGTGAGCTCAGGACTTTGCTCTGCTCTATTGTTACCCAGCAGCTCTTCTCCACCCTCTGGTTTCCTTCTAACATCTTTTCTCACGGGACTTCAGCTTTTACCCTTAAATAAATTTAACTGCTGCACCAACTTACAGTCCAAATGTTCACATACAAACGGTTTAAACAGCTGTTATCAGCATTGTGTGTTGTATGTGTTTTGAATGTGTTGTGAATATGTGTTTTACAGGTATTGCTAATCCAAAACAACCCAAGGATGTGCCCAAAAGCTTCACATTTGATTATTCATACTGGTCCCACAGCTCGGTAAGCTTTCACTTCATAAGCAAGGCTGCTTCCCAGTTTGCATAAATCCTAGTGGTTAGAAAATCCTCTAGAAAAGGATGTTATATTTTGTTTGTGTGCATCAGACTGTAGTATATGATACAGGTCTGTATCGGCTTCTAATGCGTTTCTTTGAGTTTTTTACATAATATAAATTTTATGGAGTTATGGTTGTAATATTCTTGAATTTGCCATGAAAACAGCATTTGGTGCTGATAAAATAACATTAAAATAACAAATAAATAAATAAAAAAATTTGATTTTTTTACTGTACAGAAAAACAATGAGGAATGTGAGGAAACAGCTAATTTTATTAACACAAAAGTATTATCATACAATTTTTTGCAATACTGGATGCAAACTGAAACAAGTGTCTGACAAGGTATCAAGACACAATTTGATCATGTTGTTGGATATGCCGGTACTGATATGCTTTCACACTACATACCAAAACACTGGTCTCTGATTAATAGTTCGTTATAAAGTATATATACTTGTGATGTAGATATAACTATTGTATATACGTATCTTTTCATACCAAATTTTTTTTAGACATTTCAGCATACGCCTTTAGATTAAAAGGTTTAGAGGTCAAATGAAACATTTCACTTAAGAGCTTTAAAGCTTCTGACATAATTTTATATGTAGCAAATGTGGATTGTGACGTGACCGTGTTCATCACACTCTTACTAACACATGAATGAAAAGAGCTGATCTGAAGATGTTTATCTACTGTGTCACAGGAAGAGGACCCGTCCTTCGCGTCTCAGAGAAAAGTATATGAGGACATCGGCGAGGAGATGCTGCTTCATGCCTTTGAGGGTTATAACGTGTGTATCTTTGCTTACGGACAGACCGGAGCAGGGAAATCATATACAATGATGGGAAAACAAGAACCTGGACAGCAAGGCATCATACCACAGGTATTTTATGAAGACAAATGTGAAATGTTTTTTTTTTATGTTTAAGAATATGAATATTACACCTGGTTTATCCCCATAGATGTGTGAGGATTTATTCAGACAGACAGCGAATAACACTGACCCTGACCTGTCCTTCTCTGTAGAGGTAAGCAGTCATCTAATTAATATCCAGTGACTTTATAAATGCCTTAATTAAATGGTTTTGTCTTTGTAGGTCTCATATATGGAGATTTATTGCGAACGGGTTCGAGACCTGTTGAACCCAAAGAGCCGAGGAGCCCTGCGGGTGAGAGAACATCCTATAATGGGTCCTTACGTAGAAGACCTTTCCAAGATGGCCGTCACCAACTACAGCGATATTGCTGATCTCATGGACACTGGAAACAAAGCCAGGTACTATTACATAAACTACGAAAAAATGATGGCCAAAACATCTTCAAAGCTGGTTTTTTATGGTAAACCATTTTTTATTTCTCAAGGGTTGGTTACTTTACTAGTTACTTTCAATGTCTGTGCTTTGCAATATGTAAAAACTTAATTTTGTTATTCACAAGTACGTTCAGGTCAATGTTTTATATGGTAGTTCCAGAGAACTCTGAATGCTTTACTTATAGTGGTCTTTGTATAATAATCAGTAAAGGACTCAGTTTCATGTTTTTGTAACTAGGACTGTTGCTGCTACAAACATGAACGAGACCAGCAGTCGTTCTCACGCGGTCTTCACCATCCTCTTCACGCAGCGCCGTCACGACCACATGACCAACCTGGACACTGAGAAGGTGAGAGATAGTGAATAACACTTGTGCCGTTTCGCCAGGATTCAGTTTGTATACTTTGCTTAATATTCAAATTTTCTGATTGTCTGGATTTCCTACGTGATATAACCCCTGTTGTATCCCACAGTGTAGTGTGCTGTTCATCACCTGCCAACTCCAGTGTAAAACATGAATGTGATTTTGTTTTAGGTGAGCAAGATCAGTCTGGTTGATCTGGCAGGAAGTGAGAGAGCGGACTCATCTGGAGCCAAGGGCATGAGGTTGAAGGTCAGCGTCTAGTATCATTCTTTAATCATCATGTACATGTGAATAAATTTTCATAGGATAATTCACTAAAAAAACAAAGGTTGTGGTCGCCCTTACGTCATTTCAACCCCAAAAATAATAATTTATTAAAATGTACTGAAAAACTGTGTTGTGTTTCATGGTCAGGAGGATGAATAAGTGTTGGTGGAACTTCCTTCCATGCCGAGTATTAAAGACGGTTTGACTGTGATTTGTTTTTTAGGAGGGAGCCAATATTAATAAATCTCTCACAACACTAGGGAAAGTCATCTCCGCCCTGGCAGACATGGTGAGAACACGGTTTATTAAAACACATCCTAAAGTTTCATTTTAGGTTGTGTCTGAAGTATAACATTTCCTTTTCCCTTCACAGCACAGCACAAAGAAGAGACGCTCTGACTTTATTCCCTACAGGGACTCTGTGCTCACGTGGCTGTTGAGAGAGAATCTGGGTAAGTCTTGCTGTCTTTAAGCCTATTTACACCAAAGAAGATAGCTGTTGATAACAAAGATGATAACTGATAACAAATGATAACTATAAAGATAACATTAAAGAGAATAGTGGAGTTCACAACACTGCTATAGCAATAAAGATATAAAAGAACGTTTTTGTTTTTCATCTGATGAACGATAAAACAACCAATTTAAAGGGCTCACGCATTTAAAATGTAAAACTGTACTGAGCTTAGAATAATCCTAACATTAGTGTCTATTTGTGTGGATGCTAATATAGTTATGGTTATCAGTAGGGATGTCCCGATCAGGTTTTTTGCCTCAGAGTCATTTGATTTTGAGTATCTACCGATACCGAGTCCCGATCCGATACTTCTATAATACATAAAAAAAAGAATAAAGAAGAGCGAAGAAACAGATCCAGGATGTTCCTTATTTTTTATTTAATTCACCTTATTTTAACATTCAGCAACTCTGTTAACAAACAGAGCACTTCTGTGAGGTAGCTTGAACAATCAAGAAATAAATAACATCAATTCTTCACTTTTGGACTTTAGTGCAACAGTAAATATAAAAAAAGTCTAATATAAAAACAAATAGCACCTCAACTTAAAATACCCCGCAGGCATGTAAACAAATTAAAAAATAAAAGTGCCACAGTGTTTGCAAAGCCAGTGATGTGCTTTTAGGAACTGCACTCCTAACTCTTACTGCGCTGTGTGGAGTCATGAGGTCTAACTCTGTGCCACCTCATAACTATAGATGTGTTCAAATTAATGAGAATATGTCGGAGCCTGTGGCTGAGTGGACAGCGCTCCAGACATATATACAGCGCAACTGCGCTTTGGCAACGCGAGTTTGAATCCTGGCTCTGGCATCCTTTCCTATAAAAAATAATGAGATATCCGAGTCCTGATCGGGAGGTAACGTCCGATTCCGATCGAGTCTGAAACCACGTGATCGGGCCCGATTTCCGATCACGTGATCGGATCGGGACATCCCTAGTTATCAGTATGTCTGATATAATGTAATTATATGTCAAAATGTATTTGCAATAAAAACTAGTGAAACTCATTTGGTATTTTATATTCTTGTGACTATTCTGACTACTGTATGTTTATTTCCAGCTGTTGTTTGTTTTCTCTTAAGTAAAGATCATTTTGTCTTGCGCGTTAAAGGTGGAAACTCTCGCACGGCCATGATTGCTGCCCTGAGCCCGGCAGATATTAATTATGAAGAAACGCTCAGCACTCTCAGGTATAAACTCTTTCTTACAGAACTATATGTTTTTCTGTATATACTGTATGACCCTCAACGGCCCGTGCGTTCTGCTGCAGGTATGCCGACAGGGCCAAACAGATCAAGTGTAACGCTGTGGTGAACGAGGATCCAAACGCTCGTCTGGTCCGGGAGCTGAAGGAGGAGGTGAACCGACTGAAAGATCTCCTGTTGTCTCAGGGACTCAGTAACCTCATCACTGCCTCAGGTGGAACACAACACCTTTACACGCCTGTTCTGCATTTACATCTGCCTGAGTCTCAAGCTTTCTTTCCGTCACAGGGCCTGAAGCGGGTCGTCCAGGTTTGGCCGGCGTGTCGGGTGCGCTGAATCAGCCCTCGCTCTCGTATGTTCAGACTACCTCAGACGCACCCATGGAGGGCGTGATGCCCACGAGTCCCAATGAGCTCATCAGCAAAGAGGAAGCAGCTGAGAGACTGAAGGTAGTGGGCGGAGCTACACGACAATCACAATCTTGTATACTTAAGCCATGTTCGGATGATTATTGTTTCTCACAGGGATGTCTATAAAAACAAGTTTACATGGATCCTCAGTGATTAAACTCATGCGTTCAGATGAAGATATTTTTACAGTGACATCTGTACAGTGTTCAAATTTATATTTTAAGGGATTTACAAAACTAATTTCAAACTGATCACCTGTTATAAACTCAGGGTTGTGGATTCAGATGGAAATTAAATGATCACACTAACTTGGTGTTTGTCAAAAAACGGTCCATTTTTATGCGGGTGGTGGAGAAAAACGCCAACATTTCTGGATTCGGACACTCCTAAAAATAAAGATGCTACGAAATGTTATTCACAGTGATGCCATAGAAGAACCATTTTAGTTCCCAAAAGAGCCGTTTACTAAAAGGTTCTTTAAAGATCCATATCTTTTACATTTTTATAGCCTAAAGAGTCTTATTCCACTTTATGAAGGTTCTTTATGAAACCATTCAGCCAAAAATGGTTTCGCCATGACATTGTAAAGTACCTTTATTTTTAAGAGTGTTGAATAAGCAGTTTTTGTTATCATGTTTTCTTCATTAGTAACATTAAGCACATTAATTGTATGATACAGTATGTAAACATTTTTGTGTGTCCTACAGGAAACTGAAAAGATTATCGCCGAGCTAAATGAAACCTGGGAGGAGAAACTCAGGAAAACAGAGTCTATACGACAAGAGAGGCGAGTGTTCACACAACATTTGAAACATCAGAATTTCTGCATAATTTACTACATTTATGTTTTGTTGCCTAAATGAGCATTTGAATGTGTCCATCAAGCATGTGTCAGCTGAACACAGCGTTTCAGTTGTGTAATGACCTTTCTTCTTCTGATGATTATACATAATAACAGAAGTTTATGACACATTAGGGAGTCTCTGCTGGCTGAGATGGGAGTGTCCGTAAGGGAGGACGGAGGAACAGTCGGTGTTTTCTCGCCTAAAAGAGTGAGTCTCGTGTGTAAATGCTTTGACATATACCGTCAGGTGTTTCTGTGTGTGTCACTGTGCCGTCTTTCTCTCTCCAGACGCCCCACCTGGTGAATCTGAACGAGGATCCGCTGATGTCAGAGTGTCTGATCTATTACATTAAAGATGGAGTCACCAGGTGACCGCTTGTACATGTTTGCTTGGAGTTCTATATTTACACATACAGTGGCTGCAAAACGTATTTAACCACATAAAGATGCAAAGTATCAAGTGACATTTATGGTTAACAATGTCAAGTGGTTTATAGATGTTTTTGATGTTGTACAGGGTCGGACAGGAGGATGTGGATATTCGTCTGAGCGGACAATTTATAAAAGAGTTGCATTGTGTCTTCTGTAGTGAAGTCAATGAGAATCAAGAGGGTAAAAACAGCAACATGACATTTACTGACACGCATGCATCATTAAACACATCCAGTAAAATCCTGTAAAGGATTTAAGAAAGAAAGATTAGGAGAGAACTTCTTAAAGAAGTGAAAGCAAAAACTGTAAGCATTATATATGTTCATGCAGGTCACGTTAGCAGCCAACATATGTCATGACATTACAAAAGGCCGTGATATATTGTTACAACCCTAAACATGAAGTGCTGAAAAAGGTGTAGATTATATGTGATTCTCACACACACCCAGATCACATCCTTGATTAAGCTGGATATGTGTTAACATGACATGAAACTATTAGAGCTCTGTAAAGAGATTAGGCCAGTTTCATGTGAAATTCACGATCACGTCTGTGGCTTTCATCACACCCTTACAGACATATGCTGGTGTCTTCAACATTAGTCTTTATCTGGTCATGTAAATACAGTCAGAATTAAACACCACCATAATGGTGAAATTGGTATACCATCATATATTTAACACGGTTTATCTGTATAAACATTTTTTTTCCATTGAACATGATAGGGTTTTAAAATATCCGACACTGAGCGTGTGATTATGTATCTTATCTCACACAGTGAATGCCAGCAGACTAATCAAACGATACACCAAATCACACAGCATGCACATCAGCGCAGGAATAACATTATTTATTCTAAGCAGACGCACTTTCACTTTTTAAATACGCAAGAGTTTAAATCAGCATTTCAATGTTTTATCGTTCATAAGCTTCAAAAATTGCTATTAAAGTAATCCCAACAACATTGTTCCTTATAGTGAGAGTCAGCTGACACTGATGTGAATATTGAAATCAAAACATTATCTATAGTCAAATGTGAAACAACATATACATTGTATGTTGGTTATGTAATTTGATAATTTAGATTGATATAGATCAAATTGATTTGACACAACATTAACATATTGTGTATTATGTTATTATCGCTTATTGCATTTTTCTTCAATATTATGCATACCAAGTATGTAAGATTGTATAATACTGTAAGTTGTTAGATAGTATATATGTGATTAAAAGTTAAAATCCTTTATACATCAACAAGCGATTGTAGGATTTTAAACAGCCAGAAACATGCTGAAATAATGTGTTGTTATTCTATTGCATATTAAGTGTGTTTTGTGTAATGTTTGTGTGTCTGTAGTGGTTGTGACTCTGGAGCCGTTAGTCGGGGCAGAAACGTACGTCAATGGAAAGCGAATAACTGATGGAGTCATGCTAAAGCAAGGTAACGTGTTTCTATACCTGTGTTATCAATGGAAGAATTATATTTGTTTTAGGACCGCACGGTAATTAGGCATCAGTTCATATTGAGTGTTTTTATGTTCTTTATTTTTTTTATGTTTTGGTGTCACTTAGAGCATGCACATCTCTATATTTGCACTGTGCTATTACAATTATAAGAAACAGACAAAAGATTGTGTGTTATAATATCAGTTTTGGGATTCATTGTAAATCATTTCTGTGGATCTCTAGTTGCACATTGTTTCCATATTTCTCTACATCATTGTGTACAACTGCATGAAAACTGTCTGTCAATCTCATCTCATCACAGGTAATCGTATAGTGATGGGGAAGAATCATGTGTTCAGATTTAATCACCCGGAGCAGGCCAGACTGGAGAGAGAGCGCAGTGCTGCACAGGACCTGCAGGGGGAGCCGGTGGACTGGAGCTATGCACAGGAAGAACTGCTGGAGAAACAGGGCATTGACATCAAACAAGAGATGGAGAAGAGGTTAAACACATGTGTATTACACTTTATATCATAATCTACCACTCTCCACCAGCTTAGACAATGCTTTTGTAACCATGTAAAGCCATAATCTGGTATCAAATGTATTTGTTACCCTCTCTGTTAGATTGCAGGATCTGGAGAATCAGTATCGTAAGGAGAAAGAGGAGGCCGACCAGCTCCTGGAACAGCAGAGACTGGTTAGAAAACTTACAAACACACATCAAATCACTTTTCTGACACAAATACATGATTTATGGGCAGTTTCAACATTGACAAACTTGAAAAATACATACTTACAGAATGTATTTATTATTAGGAAAATATCAGTCTATACACGGGTTATCAATTATCATTGAAAATATACATGTGGGACAAAAAAGAACACATACTTTGTAGGATTTCTGTGAATTAAAATACACAAACCAGAAGCAATAATACTCAACAAATGAAGAAGAGATGAGTCTTTAAAGAACATCAAATAGTTATTTTATTTTTATTTTCATGCGTTCATGTATGAGGAAAGCAGCACTTAACAATGAAAAATCATGATTTAAACATAAACATAAATGTTTTGTGCTCTGTACAGTATAGATAAACTTGATTTAAACATATCATCTGTGTTTAGTATGCAGACTCAGACAGCGGGGACGACTCTGATAAACGCTCCTGTGAGGAGAGCTGGAGACTCATCTCATCTCTCAGAGAGAAATTACCTGCCAACAAGGTCAGACACAAAGGTTTCACACCATTCAACATCATCATTTGATTTCTCTTTGACTCGCACACAACATGGTTAATAGCACTTCCCACACACCAGGCTTTTACCGCAGTGAATGTGTGTGCGTGTCATTGTGGGGGTGAGTTTGACCCGTGTGAAGGTCAGACAGACGCTATTCAACTTTAATGACTGCGGTTTCTCTCTGCTATCATGTACTTCAGCAGACATTGTTTCCAACACTTTATTACAGTGAAATGACAAAATAAGCTTTGAGGTATAAAATTGATTTAAGGATGATCATCCTGCCATGCAAAGTCTACTTCTGTTATGTCATTTTATTTTTTTATTTAATCTAAAAGTGCATTCTGGCTATACATTTCTATCAGTATGTATGTATGCATGCGTAACATAAAGCTTCACCAGCCATGGTATTGTAAAAGTATTACCAAATAAAAAGATATTAAAATCTAATGTTTGTAATGTTTGGCCTGTTGATTTTCAGATGCAGACTATAGTGAAGAAGTGCGGTTTGCCCAGCAGCGGTAAGAGAAGAGAACCTCTGCGTGTGTATCAGATCCCCCAGCGGCGTCGCCTGCCCGCCACACAAGAGTCTAAACACAGACTCACTCTGGAAGAGCTTCGCACGCAGGCTGTCAAAGAGATCTGCTATGAGGTACCCGAGATGGACCAAAAGAAAGAGCTTCTCTAAACATAAAACTCAAATCCGATTGGCTGACATCAGTCGTCAGTCTTTTACAGTGACATAAGTATCTGCTTTTCTTCTCTCAAGGTGGCGCTCGGAGACTTCCGTCACACGCGTCAAGAGATCGAGGCCTTGGCCATCGTCAGGATGAAGGAGCTTTGTCACACATACGGACAGAAGGACCCTCAGGAGAGAGAGAGCTGGAAGAGCGTGGCCAAAGACGTGTGTGAGACGGTGGGCATCGGTGAGGAGGAGGGAGACCAGGAAGAGAGAGCGACGGGAGCGGCGGTCGGGAGCGAGGGAGGGAAGACGGATATGGGTGATCTGAAGGCTCATATCGATAAACTGACGGATATACTGCAGGAGGTGAAGATACAGAACAACATGAAGGACGAGGAGATCCGATCGCTGAGGGATCGCATGGTGAAGATGGAGAAGATCTTCCCCGTAGGGGTACAGGTATTTTGGGGTTTTCTGTAACCCTCTGCGTTCACTGGGTTTACAGTGTAAACTGTAACTGTAAATCACCCTTTTCTTTTCCAGGGTGATGATGATGATGAAGATGACATCACAGTGGGTGGGGCAAGAGGAGACGAGCCAGTGACTCAAGGCATCAGACGTGATGAGGATTCTGGGTATCGGCGAGGTCGTCATCGTTGGCAGTACCCGGACAAGTACCATGACCCCAAACGTCGGAGAGGAACTGGTTATCAGCCGAACAACGCCTTTACACGCCTCCGTCGGGACACTCCCAGAACAATCCGTTTAGCACTTCAGCGTCCCGCTTACCAAACCCATCTTTCAATACTCAAACACGCAACCCGAACGGCACTGGCCCTTTTCTGCCCGGCACTGGCCGTTTCCTGCCGCCTCAAGAAAGAAAGCTTCAGTTCCCCTTTAAGAATAATCCCCAGCACAGGGGCTTCACCTGGGGCGCGTCTGCAAGCCACGGAGGGGCCGACGGAGGAGAGGATGCAGCTAGATCGACCTCCCCTACTGATTCGGTTCATACTTTCCAGTCCTCTCCATCTCTAAATAAGGGACAATGGCCCAACAGTCATCACCAACAACGCCGTAACCACGGCAACAGAGGATACGGTAACCGGGACAACAGGCAAAGGTCGCGGAACAGGGGGCGGAACCCGTTCGAGGGTTATCTGACCAACGAGCAGGATGGGAATGTTGAACGGAGAGATGGCGGATCGTTCCAGGGCCAGCACAAACAGGGGAGACCGCGTTACACCTGGTACAGTCCAAACTTTGGTTCTGATCAGTCTTTTTCTAATGGATCTCAACAAAACTATCAGCACCAAAGCAGACAGGGTTTTTATAAACACCCCAACTCACAGTACAACCATTACCAAACCTCTCATCAGCAGGACAACAATCCAGATATCTGCCAACGTGGGTTCAAAGGCAATCCCGATCCACCTTCTACACCCATGGAGACCTGATTTACTCAAGTATTTTCAATGATATTTAAATGATTTTATTCTGCACAGTTCTTGGATAGAGAGCCCTTTTTAATCTTCCATTTTGCTGTGGTTTGTTGTGGAAGGATTTGAAGAAGAAAACCTGCTGGAGCAACAGCGCAGGACAACCATTTTTACAGAAATCAACAACAGTATTTTTCTACTAAGAGCGTTTTTCTGGAAACACTTATATGATGTACATATTGCTTACTTACGGTGCAATACGAGTGATATTTTTATGTGCTCACATATCTATATGTTAATGTATATATCCATACATAGATTATGAAATTGTAAGGTTATGTGTTTGCAATGGAGTTTAGCTGATTCGTAACGCACAATGCACTGCGATGATGACGTTATAACAGATGAAGCGTAAAGCTTATAAAAGTCTGCTGGATATTTTACACTGTGCCTGCTGAAACGCCAAAGAAGGGATCTTGAAAGCCTTTAAGCTCAGAACTGCTTTTTGCTCCATTTTTTAATCTTGTTATTCATTTGTGTACATTTTATTCTTGGGTTTTAAGGTTCATGTGTTTCTCACCTGTTTGTTTTCTTGTTTGGGGATTTTGAAGACAGTGTGTGATACACAATCCTAAGACAAACTCTTTCTTACTGATGAGTGCAAATGGTGGCAGTGATAATGCATTTTTTCTTTTGTGTGTGTGTGTGTGTGTGTGTGTGTAAAATTGTCCTTACAAGGCACGACATAATAAAGCAACATGAAATCCTGTCTGGTAACCAACATTCACATCACGGGCGATTTACTGCGGTAAAGCAACTGTAAGTCATGAATTTAATTTCATTAATGATGGTTTGAGGTTGAATTGTTAAGTTGGAGATTTTTATGCAGTAATATAATGCACAGTTCACCAATAGAAACAAAGACTGGAGCTTACATCATCCACCTTTTTGGCGACTTTCAGCCATTAATTTATACACACGGCAGAAGCTTTTATCCAAAGTGATGGAAGTTTTTCGACCTAAAGCAGCTACAACATTTTTCCGCTTGCATGTTTTTTATTTTATTTCTGTCATGTTCAAACCGATGGCTCCGCCTGCTTCTCTTTGGTTGCAAATCCCTCTCCACACAGCTGTGTTAAACATCAGATGTGTCAGCTGTGATTTTGCTTTTAGTGTAGAAAGAAAACAATGTGTGTATTCTTGTTACGTCGCGTCTGATTATTCCCATTTTGACCGCTTGTAAGTTCTTATAAGACAATGTTATTTTTATGAAAAAAAGTATAATAAAAGAATCTTACAAGTTTACCTGAACGGCTCTGTGTGTTTTTTCAACGTCACATTGTCAGATGCAAATTTCATTACAGTCATCTGTTAGTTAGTTCTATGTTATAGAACATTGATATATTTCTTGCTTTCGAGAGTTCAAATTTCTGTTTAACTGTTGCGTTAATCAGAAATGGCACAACATATCGTACCACAGTATTTTTTGTGATGCAATGCTTTTAGAAGTATAATATTTATTTGAAGCTTTTTTAGTACCGTACAATGTGAGTCTAATAAAAGGCATGATAGTTTAAAGAAAATCACTGTCATTTTACCATGGTGCTGTAGAGCAATAAAGAGCACAGGTTTGTGTGTTTGTGTGCATCCGTGCATGTGAGCAATGATGAAATTGCTTCTGCACGGCATATGTCAAAATATTAGATTTTCATATCATATTTGTTGGTAATCTTTCCGATTATGTGTAGTGTTCTATTAGTTAACACTTATTCTTCTTTGGTGTGACATGTTAACTCATCCCAGTTTCACATGACGGCTGTCCGGAGCCTTTGGGGTCTTTCTGTCAACACGCATTATGACTCTTACTCATCTGTGTGTGTGTTGGTCAGTTGTGAATGTGATTGTGTTTATTTACAGTCTCTGATGTGTATGACACTGTTGTGTAGATATGCACGGTCCTCTCCTGTTTTGATGACATCATATGCTGGAGATATAAATAGCTGATGATTTCTCAGGGGTCTCAGGAGCCTGTAAAGTAGCTCAGCATTTATTAGTGCTCTCTGGATGAGTCTCCTGAAGACTCCTGCTCGTATTTTGACCACTGTAATGAGGGGAAAAGTTTTAAATATAGCACTTTTAGACATTACATGAATCCTCTTTTAACATTAACGCATTTAAATAAAGTAAATTCAGAACAACAAATATTAGAATAATGTATGTTTACAATTGTTCTTTAAATATGGAATGTCACAATGCAAAAAGAGATTTTAGGGTAAAAAAATGTTTACATTTACAAATTAATTTAACATTATTGACCGACTTCATTTACTGTAAAATGGATTACTTACGCAGTCTAACTAATTACTCTAATTAAATTGCTTTTCCCTGAAAGGGATTACTTTTTATGTTTAAGGCATTTAATTTAATTACAGTTGCTTGTGATCTACTTTTAACAATTTTGAATGAAACAGTATTGTACATTTAGACAAATTTGCTTTAAAGGGGTTAGAAATTTGTTGAAAAATTAGTTGTAACATTCCTTGTAACAAGCTAGATTTAAAATTAGATTTAAAAAGTATATTATATAAAGTCATACTTAATAATATATATTTTAAATAATATTTAAAAACAGATTTTGAAATGTAAATATTGAGTATATATATATATATATAAAATAGTAATTAGTAATGAAAAATCGAATAACTTTTTGTCAAATTAATTAGTTGGTAATTTAAATACAAAGCTTATAATGTAATTAGTAATCCATTAGTTTTTAACGATCACTGTAAACATGAATCAATTATCAGATCAGGTGTTTGAGATCTAACACAATGTATTTGTGCATGTGTGAGTGTTTGCCATTATTGTCACACATTATCAAGCTGCTTGTGAACAGATTAGATGTTGTGCTGGCTTTCACTGGCTAATGCTGTCATCCTTTAACACATCTGGATCTTTTAGATCTGATACTTAAAAAATCGACCCACAGCATGAGGAAATAATCCTAGTAGCACGACTCACACATCTGAGACTTTTGTCCAGGTGATGCTCACAGCTGCTGGACATTCAGATAAGAGAGAACGAGGCATCAGCCGTTAGAAAGAGCCCTATAAAATCTCTGTGTGGGTGCAAAACTATATCTAGTACTAAAGAAACTGCTGATGCTACACGGTGACTGAGCAAACAGCCGAATGATGTTCTGCACTCCCATCATTGATTTCAATGGGGTGGAGAGAGAAGAGTTGTAAATACAGGAGACAGGTTTTGTTAATGTGCAGTGTCTGTGATTTTAGGTGTCCTGCGGTGCTGTTTATATAAGACGTGAGAGGTACAGTAACTTGTTTTCTAGTAAAAAAGTATTTTGTCCAAATGCATGTGGGCAGTTCCAGAGATATAGACGTGACGTTTTAATATAAATTCTCACAGAATGCATTTATAATCAGTATTTTAAATCATCTGTTTATATTTTACTAAAGTCCTGTTGATAGAGTCTAGACATCAGAAAAATATCAGTCCATACACGAAGTTATCCGTTTTAGGAAAATATTAATGTGTTATAAGTGTGACAAAAAGAACACATTTTTAAGAGGAAACATACTTTGTAGGATTTCTGTGAATTAAAATACACAAACCAGAAGCAATAATAGCCAACAAATGAAGATGAGATGAGAACACAATATAGTTATTTAAATTTTCATGTGTTTATTTATGAGGAATGTGGACTGTTATGAATGTGACAATTCTGAAAACAGTACTTTACCTGATTATAAGAAAATCATGATTTAAACATAATCAAAATGCTGCTTTATAAACTTTGAGAGAGACCTCACATGAGGACTTAAACCAGCAAATATAGACTGGTTTTAGGAGTAGATTATGGTTAGGGGTTAGGAACGGTTTAGATCTTAATAAGATGTTGTCCTTCTGTCTCGCAGCAAAATCACTACATAAACGGCAACTTTGATCTCTGGCTTTGGGTTGAGTGACAGCATGAAGAGAGAGTGATTGATTAAATGAAAGAGATGATATACAGCACACCAGCTGTGGCCAGAGGAGCTTCAGTCAATCACACGGTCTCTTAGGAAAGAGTTTAATCCCTGATAATCCAACACTTTACAGCAGATAGATCAAGGGCAGTTCAGCATCACATCACGTCAACGTTTGGTTCAATATTAAAGGAAATGTTTTTCTAGTCGCTGTACGGTTGATTTAGTTTTGTCAATGCAAATGTGATTTTTTTTTAAAGCACTTAAAAATATTTTACATTTAAGGGTTTTCAATTTCTTGTTTTAACGGCATGTTGCAAGATGTTGTGACTAAAAGCTCTCATGCTGAAAAATATAATATAATAGGTCTTTTAAACCATTATGGTGATGACCTTGCATGTTGGTGTGAAATCACTTCATTTTTAATCTCTGTGTGAGTTTGTTTGTTCTGTCATATGATTTTGTTTAGATTGAGCTGTTGACAGATAGAGACCTGGTCAGTTTCATCCATGTTTTTTTTTTGCAAATCAGGTCCAGTTCAAGCTGCTCCCGCATTAGTCTGCATGTGCGTTTATGTGTGTGTGTGTGTGTGTGTTTATTCTGAATCATTGCAAATCCCCTGCTGTCTATCATTCCAAGAGAAATAGACCAGGAGAAGAGAGAAAGAAAACATATGAAAGAAAGACTGTTTTTGATATTTGAGAAAATGTTGCAATTCAGTCATTTATTTGCCTGGGCAGTGTGATCATCTCAGATCGGACAGGAGAAGCTTCTTCAAACTGTGTATGTGTGTGTTTGTTTCTTATTCGTTTTTGACATCTACAGATGTTTTGGCACTTGTTAAGAAAAAACATAATCTAAAGGGTTATTTTATTTTATTTTGTCTGTCTTTCAATGCTCTTAAAATAACTACATCATCTCCAAATGACAGATTTGTTTTCTCATCTGCATTCTGAAGGTTTCTCTTTTTATCTTTTATTATTTTAGTCTCGTCATCTGGAGCGTCTCTAAACACTCGACCAAGAGCTCCAGCTGAAGACACATCATCTGCAGTAAACCCAGACGTGTCCACAATGGCCATGTTTGGGGGTCGTGGGGGGAAGGGAGGAAAGTTCTCTGTGGAGGACCTGTACGGGATCAACAAGAAGCCTAAACCCTCGTCAGGGGCCGGGGGCAGCGCGGGGAGCAGAGGCGTTCCTCAGGCCCGTGGAAAGGGGCAGAAAGGAGAAACGGACACTCTGGCCTCGCAGATTTTGGAGGCGGCGCACAGATTGGTTGAGCGACGGCGTCTCGAGCTTTACCTGAGAGAATGTGGCCTCAGCATCAATGACTGCCAATCAGAGAGACAAACTATGCTGTACCGGTGAGTCTGGAGCTGTGCACGTGAACATATCAAAAGAGTCATGTTCATATTTAGGTCAAGAATCAGAAACTTAGATATAAAATTGCTTAAGAGGAAAAAAAACAGAAATGACACAATTGGACATAGAGATAAAATAATCTGGATTTGGGTAAATTTGATGAGAAATGTTTGAGTTCATATTGAAATCTTCAATAATATTGACTTTTAATGTCAGACTTAATAAATCTGAGTTGAGTTTGAAACTCTAATGACAGAGACATTTGTGAGATTTCTGACTCTTTTTCTCTGAAACACATATGAGACTTAAACAGACGTTTCTATTTGATCTCCATTTAATCTCACTGATATCTAGGAGTTAAATGTTAAAATCATAGGTTGATATTGCCTTTGGTTTCTTTTGTCACACTGGAAGGTAAAGCAGAGCACATTGTGAGATACAGTAGCTCACCGTGTGTGGTATGGTTGGATAACATTTTAGTCATCCGGGTATTGAGGTACAGCCTCTCCTAACTGATAGCTTATATATAAATTACAGAAAGCAACATAAGGAATGCTAAAAATATAAACATCCGGACACATTTTGTCTAGAGTTTATTAAACTTTCAGACTTGAAATTGTTATAATTGCACAACAATTCCCATAAGGCCGTTCAGTGTCCCCAGGTAAATGTTCTCATGCAGGTTGCTATGGGAACTGCCGGCCGTCCTCCAGGTTCAGTGACTTCAGGCACAAGAGCTGCAGTGTTCTCACATAGCGTGTGTGTGTGTGTGTGTGTGTGTGTGTGAGACTGGTGTCAGGTGTGGAAGAATTTGACATCTCTTTTCAGATCCACAAAAAAATCTGTTTTCTTACATCAGTTTGTAGCGTTTCAGTCCGTCTCTGTTTATCTCTGATGTTGTGTGCACATATGAATGTTGCATCATTTAGTTATTACCAAAAAAATAATAGAAAGTGAAAGAAGGAAAAATATTAAATGAAATAGAGAACACAGAGCTGATTTATCATAGACGATAAAGAGAACATGCAGGTGGCAGAAGAAACATCCACAGATTTCAAACAAAAGAAACAACAAACGCTCTTTTGTCTGATTCCTGCTGTTAGACTGTGTGTGTGCGTGTGTGCGTGTGTGTGTGTGTTTTAGTGAATGCTTTTATTGCCTTTTCTCCAGATGGAAGCACTTAAAAGCTTTGTGTCTCCAGGGAGGAAAAGATCTGTTTCCAGGTTTCCTCTTTGGAAAAACATATTCTTACCTCCATAAATAATTAACATGCACTTCTCATTTCTGTCCACTAGAGGCACCGCAGCAGATCTTCAGCTTTAAATACAAAACTGTTTTTAATCATCGTTTGAATCTTAATGAAATTAGAACAGGGATGAAAGTGGAGCTTCCATTGTCCTCTGATAAATCCCTTCACGCTATCTGTCCGGACCTACTTTTATATTATCTGCCAATTAATTTGCAATCATGTCTTCATTATTCGTTTAGTAGGACACACCTCACAGGCAAATAAAGGGCAAACTCGCTCTTTTAACCACCATATGGACTAAATCACAAACCAGGTCCATGGTCCGATTCTGCGTAACGCATGTTCGGTCTTCGTAACTTGCAGTGTTTGAAGCTTGAACAAACTTTTAAAGCAAAACATGTTTAATATAAAAACCAGGCGTGCAATAAATGTACTTGAACACATTCTTATGATAATTCACCCCTTTCTGTATCTTGAAGCTAACATGACAAGATCCTAATTGCTTTTTCCTATACTTTGTCTCTAAGTTGCATCCAAAATTTTATCCAAATTGAGAGACTACAAATACAACAGTTTAAAAAGTCATTTTTAGAAACTGGTTGTATTTTAAGGTTATGTTGGATTTTAAGGAATTTATCTTTGGAACTTTAAAAGAACTAAAGTGCCTTTAGATTAAGTTTGTCCGCTTAATATGTTCAGCTCCATCAGATCATCAGATTTAAATAGTAATTTAAAGTGAAGAAAAAAACTAGTTAATCCAGTCTTAATGTATTAGCAGAGTAAACAATATTGATTATCTGTATGCACTGTTTAAAACAAGCACATTTTGATAAGATGAATGTGTGTTTAAATTGTGGTGTATGTAGATCGATGTGCAGACATTGACCAGTGAATACCTTTTGCTGTCCAACTACTGCTTCTTTAGCTTAAATCACACCAAAAATGTATTTTTCAAGCCGGTTCAGCCAATACAAGTCGTATGGTTCTTCTAACTGTAAAGTGGGACTTGTGTTCTCTCAGTGATATGGGTATTGGCATGCCTCCATCTGTATGGAGTGTGTACAGGCTTTTAAACTAACTGCATCATTTACTTCCATTTGAAGGTTTTACTGAGTCTTTAATTCATGCTGACCAGCAGTTTTGGAACATTTCAGCACCATGGATAGTGCTCTCTCTCTCTCTCTCTCTCTCTCTCTCTCTCTCTCTCTCTCTCTCTCTCTCTCTCTCTCTCTTTCTCTCTCTCTCTTTCTCTTTCTCTTTCTCTTTCTCTCTCTCTCTCTCTCTCTCTCTCTTTCTCTCTCTCTCTCTCTCTCTCTCTCTCTCTCTCTCTCTCTCTTCTCTCTCTCTCTCTCTCTCTCTCTCTCTCTCTCTCTCTCTCTCTCTCTCTCTCTCTCTCTCTTTCACTCTCACTCTCTCTTTCTCTCTCTCACTCTCTCTTTCTCTCTCTCTGTCTCTCTCTCTTTCTCTCTTTCACTCTCTCTCTGTCTCTCTCTCTATTTTCTCTCTCTCTCTCTCTCTCTCTCTCTCTCTCTCTCTCTCTCTCTCTCTCTCTCTCTCTCTCTCTCTCGCTCTCTGTCTCTCTCTCTGGCTCTGGATTGTGTGCAGATGTTCTCTGATGAGAGCAGATTTGTTCTTTTCCCCCCATGTTCACCAGCACACAGCACGGCTGCGCTGTCACTGGCTGCCTCCTCTGCACTGCCTCGCTCTGATTGGCTGGCTGTAGTCTCTGTGCACACTGATGCATTGAGTACAGCTTGGAAAAATATGTCAGCTGTGAGTCAATTACGCAGCATTTGTCATTGGAATGATTCAGAATGTGGACATACTTTATCAGTCCTAGTAGAAATATTATGGAGTGAGTAAAGCCCTTCCTCTTGAATCCAATCCTGTGGTCATGCTGACATCAACAGATTTGGGATGTTTTGAGATGTGTGTGATAAATAATGTTTAGTGTTTCCTGCTGGAGGTCAGAGTACAGTAGCATCCATCAGAAACAGAAGCATAACTTTGGCTTTAACTGTTTGTGGTTTGTGGTAAAAGTTACATTTATACTTATTTATATAGCAGGTGGTTTTATCCAAAATGATGTACAAATAACGAGAGCATTTAACAAAACAATTGAAAGCACAGTTTTATTGTGCACTTATTGCAGTGGTTGTGGTCAACATGACAGAATTATCTTGCAGTTTGGTGTGTCTTGGATATTTTGATGGATCCACTGGTGCATGCTTACATGTTTGTGTGCCGCTTTTCCCTGTTTTTCTGTGCATTAAACAGTAAATGAATGTGTGTGCAGGATGCTATAGTATTTGTCTTACAGATTGGTTCTAAATGATACCACTTAAGGTATACTGTAGGATACTTTAGTTTTTACTATAGTAATCTTACATTAACATTGATGTATTTGGCACATGCTTTAATCCAGTGTGACCTACAATTCAATCTATACATTGTTTTCATCAGTATTGTATGTGTGTCCCCTGAGGATCAACCCAAAGCCTTAGCTTTGCTAATGCACTACAGCAAGAAGTGTAAATTGAAGTTGATGGTAGTGTACTGTATTACTGCACATGGTTAATACTGTAGCATTCTGTATACTGTAGTATACTTTAACATTTACAATAGTAAGATCCAAAAACACTACAGCATCTAGGAATTTTTACTACAGTTTACTACAATATTTTTTATTTGGCATTAGAGAAATGAAAATAGTAAGATACAGTTCTTCACATTGATGCCATAGAAGAACTGTCTTTGGTTCCCCAAAGAACCATTAAGTCAAGGGATCTTTAAAAAAACATTTATTTTTCCCTTTTTATAGTCTAAAGATTTTTTTGTAAAGCATAAACGTTCTTTAGATGCTAAAGGTTCCTTACGGAGTTATTCAGCCTGAAATGGTTCTTCTATGGCTTCATGAATCTTAATTCTTACCTCACAACACCTCACATTATGTTTTCTGCGTACCAGCCTATATGTTTGTGTGTTTTAAGACTCATGTTAAGAAACATGTTTTATAAAACAAAACAAACTGCAACGTGATTATTCCGCAGTGGTCCTGCTTAATTCACACATTAATCACTAAGGAAATCCGACAGAGGAACTGAGAGAGAGAGAGAGAGAGAGAGAGAGAGAGAGAGAGAGAGAGAGAGAGAGAGAGAGAGAGATTGGTTGGGTGGGGGTTCACAGAAGGTTTCGTTTGGTTTTGAGTTGGCTGCATCTCGTCTGATTTCTCTGTCGCACTCATCGGATTCTCTCCATTCCTTCACGTTTCCATCGACGGCATTCCGTCGTTTACGTGTTAAATATGCAAATAATATGCGTAATATGACATAACCGACCCAACTCGACTATGGAATATGGGCAACGCGCATCTGTCAAACTCTTCTTTGATCGCGCGCGATGATCACCATGGCAATAATTACGCGTCGGGAAAACAACGCAATATGGAGAACGTGTGAGAGCGCGCCGTGTGTCAGATAGTGTCCGTCTCCAGATCGAACGCGCGCGAATCCGTCCGGCTCTCGAGCGATGGGAATTGGCCCGGCGCGGGTGAACACAAGCTCGCCCGGCTCGCGGTGTCATTAGGTGAAGCGGCACCGGCTGTTGCGCATCCTGTCGGTGGAAACCCAGTGCGGATGGGTGGTGGTTCCGCATCGCAAGGAGGTCCCCCCGCCTCGCACAGAAAGACCACCCGGATTCTGCAGAGGAATGCCTCGACGCGGAGACGAGCATCTTTACATATTGGAGAAGTGCAGCGGGCGAGTGCGTATAGGCTGACTCTGCGCGCAACAGATTTGGGCCTGGACCGCGGCCAGTCGTGACTTTTGCCTGGCGACACAAACACACACCCCATCGCTTCTGGACGCGTGCGTTTGGACGCCTGCCATCCGCGCACTGAACACCTGACTTTAGTGCGATCCATCTTTCTATCTATCTGTCTGTCTATCAGTCTGACAAACTCGAACACACAGTGGCATCAGGTGCGTAAAGCTGGTCAGGATGCAGGTGTCGTTTGCATGTACGGAGCACAATCTAAAGAGCCGCAGTGAGGACCGGCTGTGCGGCCTGAGAACTGCCCCTCCACCAGGGGGCAGCAGCGGAGGAGGAGGTGCCGGGGGAGAAAGAGGGAGCGGACAGGGGGGAAACGGCAACTATGGCCCTCAGAGCTCCGTCAAATTACGGGACGCCGTGGGGTCCCGCCCTCTTCATCACGGCCACGCCCACATGAAAGAGGCTATCGGACGTCACAGTAACATGAAATACAGGTAAGGAGGAGGAGGGGCGTGGCTGGACAGGTGGAGGTGTGTGAGGGTGTGGATGTGAATCAAAATATTTCTCTTTGAAATGAATGTTCACACAGATTCTCACTGTCAAAAAAGTCTACCCACATGTGCTGTTTGGTTCATTTATTACAGTTATAGTAAGCACTGTGATATGATCATTATTTAAATCAATATTGCCATGAAATATAACCTGGAAATGTTTTGACAAGATTCACTGCATATGAGTGTAACGGCACCTGTTGGGCTAAATTGGGTTATTCCACGCGGGATGTTTTATGACTTTTTTAAAGATTCATGAGGACCCACTGACAGCTACTTTAACATTACTGACTGTGTGCGCTCTTAAACACTTGTGTTATCGAATGTGTGTCAAACAAAATGTTAGAAGGGCAGATTCTGAGAATTCTGTGTGTGTGTGTTGTGTTTTACATTAGTCCTCCAATGGAAATGATGTTTTTCAAATATTTTAAATGACATATGAAATCACTCATTCTGTTCCATACAGACCAACAGTGATCACACAAGCTTAATTATTGACTGCATTCTCACCCAAAATGTGTTTTTGTTCAAATATTTTCTTTAAAGGTCATATTTTCTGTCTAAGAAAATATTACAAACCATTTGATGCATGCTTAAAGCTTGTAACAACACATTCTGTTTATAAACAGCTGATTAGATGTATAATATTAGCCAAAAAACAAATAATCTTCCCGTATCAATATTTTTTAATATTAGCAGGTCCTTCTAAAAAGGCAAGTTTAGGCATTACTGTACAGTTGTCTTTCCATACATTGCAGGTTTAATTCAGCAAGTAACTTTCAGTTTTTAATTGAGAAAACAATATTGTTTACATTTTCAGTCTTGTAACGTAAAGGCCAACAGGAAAAATCTAGAAAATCTCTATAGGAAATAAAAATTGTTAACCCTTGTGTGGTGTTCGGTTCTGTGTAACCCATTTTCACTGTTTACTAAAATAAAAATAATGCAATTTATTGATTTTATATATACACTTATATATATTTAAGATGAATGTTTTTCCACCCATTTCATAGAAATTTTTTTAGTAGGCTATATTTTATCATACAAAATGAATAACATGTGATTTAACAAACCCTGTATGCGGTCTATGTAATTAGGATAAAGTAAACATCTGTATACACAACATGTAATTTTAATGTACATTTTTATGGCTGTACTAATTTCATAACCAACTAATGCTGTGGGTTTAACAGACCCGTGAATGCCGGCTGAGGAACAAAAACATCAACACCATACAAGGGTTAAAAAACATATTCCTTAATTCTTACATCCTAAAACATCCAGTGTGATCTGGACTTTTGTACCCCACTGTTAATATCACTATTTTACATTTTCTACATTTTTTATTGTATTCAGCTCTGGAAGTCTGACTAAATAATAAGATAAAACTCACAGTTGATGTTGATTCTGCATTATTTATCATTTAACATTATATATTATGTTGGATAGAGTACTTTTCTATAATGCATACAGAAAATTCACATACTGTACTGCAAAAGTGACTTGCGCTTGATTTGATGACTGTCATTAACAGAAAAATGTGTGTGTGTTTCATTTATTATTTTAACATTGCAGTGTGTGTGTGTGTGTTTGATCACACAAACTGCAGTCTCAATAATAAGAAAAGGCCACACGTCTCCCACACAGTTTGTCAAATGTAATGCATGTATACACACCCATAGGAGCACACATGCTGTGTAACACTATTCAGAATAACTACAGCTGTAAAAATGATTATTACACTAATGATTCCTAATTGTCATGTTTAAACAGCTCCTATTTCTTTCCTGTGCATTATGAGCGAGGCCATTAAAGAACATATGCATCTAATAGCTCATCATCTGTGAATGTGGCAGTAGTGTTTGCCACAGGTTACACAGCTACAGCCTTGCAAATTTGCTTAAATATGCCAGATAATTATCATACACCATATGTTAGAGCCGTTTTACAAGGGTTTATACAAGGTTGTGAACTTACTGTGATAATTTGTCACCTGTGTTTTGCATGTGTCCCGATATGATGGTGGATGTACAAACATAGGACATATAGCATTAAAGGGACAGTCCACCCGAAAATAAAAATTCTTTCATTATTTATTCATGTCAAATCAAACCTGTATGATTTTGTTTCTTCTGCAGAACACAAAAAAAGATATTTTGAAGAATGTTTAGAACATTGACCCTCATTGACTTCCATTAATGAACACAAAACCACTGAGACATTTCTCATAATATCTTCTTTTGTGTTACACTGAAGAAAGTTTATAATGCATTTCATCTCTGATTTGAAAATGTGAGTTTGACGAGCAGTCACTCGACATCATCATTATAAACCGTCAGTGATTTAGCCAATAAGAAATCAATGAGGTCGGTGACACTGATGTTGTGTTTCTACATATACTGCTTGACTAAGATTAACATTAAACCTCTGATTCGAGACAAAGTATGCACAGAAATCTGTATCTTGTCAGGTTTAGGTGAGAAGAAAGAGCTGGATGACATGTTTAAAGGTGTAGTTGGTTATTTTTGAAATATGCTTTCTCTTATTGCAACTGAACATACAGAGAGAAATAGAAGTAAGCTTTTAGGTTTATATGACTGTAAACACTTTGTCTCTGTGGTGATAGCAAAACATTGATCTGTTTGCTCTAGATATCTGATATGAGCTTCTGTTTCAAGCAATGATGTGAGTTACGCGGCAGGATAGTCCAACCTGATCACACGGGAATTCATACGCATTTTAATTTCTAATTCATATAAATTCAAACATTTACATCTTATGCATTTGACAGATGCTTTGACTTACAGTGCATTTTACTGTATATTTATTTAAATATGTGCAATCCCTGGGATTGAACCCATGACCTTGGTGTTGCTAAAAATGATAAAGTCCCACCCCTAACCCTGTCCAAAGCCCTAACACCACTGGGGAGAAGATACTAACATACTAACACATACAAATAAGATCATGCAAAATAGCCACCCCATAAAATATGTATGAATTCCCAAGAAATTGTGATGAACCCATATCTTTATTTATTACATTACAAATGAAATTCAGCAGGCATATAATGACTCATGTTTATTGCATTCATGATTCATGAAACATCTTTTCTACATACTGTATATTACAAATATTCTTGCTTTATTTCTGAGCATCAACATCACAGTTAGTCATCCATTACTGATGTAGGATTTCCATTATAAACTGGGTTACTCGAGTGGATAGCTGTGTTATACTGTCAGATGCTTCCATCACATCCATGAAGAGATCTTCATCAGAGTTCATTGGTTTTATTATGGCATGAAATGACAAGATCTGTGCTATTACTTTTCATGTATTTATTTACAGAAATACTGTTATAAAGATGAACATCTCAATGACAGAGCTCTTCATGTCTCGATGTAAACAGGCCAAGTGTGAATGATTTCAGGTCAGGATAATAAGAATGAATGGCATTTGCAGTTTTACAGTCACAGTCCACTGGGTAAAATACAGGATCTCACTTTCTCTCTGGTTTTCATTAGGAGGGAAGACTATAACATATAGTTGTCACATGATATTACTGTTGTTTAGATAGATGTCACTGAGATGTAGAAGACACACGTGTGAGAAGACCGAGATGTTTTTTCTTCTTAAAGGCACAAATGGCTAGTTCACCCCAAAATGAAAATGTTTTTATCATTTATTCATCCTCATGTCATGTCACATCTCGATGACTTTCTTTCCTCTGCAGATACAAAAGAAGATATATTGAAGTATCTGACTCTCATTGACTTCCATTGTATAACCACGACACCACTGAGACATTTCTCAAAATATCTTCTTTTGTGTTACACTGAAGAAAAGAGTCACATACAGGTTTTGAACAACATGAGGGTGAATAAATGATGACAGAGTTAATTTTGGGTGAAGAAATCCCCATTTAATGTCATCACCAACTAGGAGAAATTGAGATGTTAAAGAGATCTCATTTGAAATCTTGTTTTATTTACCAGTTTTTTAAATAAAGGGAAATAGATTTGTCTGTCAAATATACCGTAGAGGGTTTAAGCTCTAAACACCCTGCTGAGCTCCTCAATAATGA
This sequence comes from Beaufortia kweichowensis, assembly GCA_019155185.1. Classification (NCBI taxonomy): domain Eukaryota; kingdom Metazoa; phylum Chordata; class Actinopteri; order Cypriniformes; family Gastromyzontidae; genus Beaufortia; species Beaufortia kweichowensis. The sequence continues at coordinate 1,325,971 of CM032795.1, read as the reverse complement.
ATTATGAAATAAATGAGCAGAAATAAGTGTTGACATGAGTTGGTGATGAGATGCCGGAAGAATTGTTATGCTAGTTTGGTAAACAGCTGTTTCCAGTTTTGTTTTAAGATAAGATACAAAACCTCCCAAATCTTCTTTAAGATCTCCATTTGAATGTGTTTTCTCTGTTAATGAGCTTCAGCATCTGCTGCTGAACATAAAATTCAGATTATTCAGACTTGTATATCCTAATAGACTGAAATACATTTGTTGACTTTGTCATGTTAAAATTAATAACATGAAATAGAAAAACACGTTATTGACATGAGATTTACACAAAAATGATCCAAAACATGTGTTTCTGCAAAGGCTGTTATAATCAAACGATCAAATCATGAGCCATAAGATAGATTGACATTAACACCCTGCTGAAAAACAACAGAACTTCTAATGTTTTCCATTACAGATACCATTATGAACCATCAGCTGTTCACCATTAAAACCATTACAAAATTCATCTATAAAGTGTGTTTTGGATCTTATCCCAGTAGGGTTTAATGGTGTTTCGACTGGTTTCCATCAATCAGCCAGATAACATCCACCATTAGAACCCCTAAACACATTACCAGTAGAGACCCACAGAGACCATTATAGCTTCCAGTTTAATTCCCATTATAACCATTACATCCATTAGAATTTCTTTAATGGTTTCTGTTGTTTTTTAAGCAGGGCAGAAAAAGGTCAGGTGAAAGGTCATACAGCCATGTTGCACGTGACTTATCCATGATAAAGCAGTAGCCTCCAGTACCAGTATAAGCCTCCAGTATTATCCTCATAAAACACTTACCACACAGTACAAATATGAAAGCCTAAAAATATGTATCAATGGAACTATCATGAAGTAAAATCACTAAAAGTCTTCCTTCCGCTGGGCAAAAGAGTTTCTGAACGAGTGTGATATATGTTTATGTTGTTAAGGGTGAAGCGCTATCATGAATAAAACACAACTACTGACCAATCAGAATCAAACACTGACACTAACTATTTTACAATTTGCATTAGCTTAGCATCGAAACAGTTGACAAATGGAAGAGGTCATCTGGTTCCTCCAGGCATACAGACCATTTTCAGAGTACTGCCGGCTGCAAAAACAGCCCATAAATAATATTCATATGATAGATTGCCATATCAAGCGTACCCCTCTGCTCTTTTTTCACTCTCTCAGCATGTGCAGTAATTGCCTATGCTAACTCATTATAAAGTACATTCATCAGAATGGGCTTTTAACAGCTTAGACAGATACAGTGAGTGCTGCTCTCTCTCTCTCTCTCTCTCTCTCTCTTTTCTTTGTATCGCGTTGCATTCTTTGATCTTCTCTTGCGTGTTTTCTCATTTTTGTCTGCGGTCATCATTACTTCTGTCTGGTTCTTTATGCGTTTCCTCATTTGTCTTTCTCTCTCTCTTGCTCTCTCATTCTCTCTCTCATTCTCTCTCTCATTCTCTCTCTCTCTCTCTCTCTCTCTCTCTCTCCACCCTGTTGTGGTGCACTGCAGTATTCTGAGAGCAGTGTGTCAGGATGGTGTTGCGCTCTGCATTTCTGATGTTTTTCAATCTGTCTGTGTTGATGTGACATGGACAAACAAATACTTGATGACTGTGTATGATTATGTATGAACTGCATAATGATATGTGGATGATCACTACTAAAATAGCAAGTCAGCATGCGGACCGTCTGGAGCTTTACCAAGTGATTGTTCTGAGCATTCTACATTAGGTAGAAACTCTTAATGCTACATACTTTGTACTTAACATTCACAACTCATTTTAATACATCTATTGTTGGCATGTTAAATAATTTTTCCATTTTCAAAACAAGTATTTATTGATATGCATTTACATTTATTCAACATTTCTCTGCCCTCGTCTGATATTTTGAATTCCTTCTTTCATTGACCCTTGTGGCTATGCATTCTGGGATTGTTTCCTAGTGAAGGATAAATGTGATGCTGCCTTGGAGTTTGACTAAAACAAGTTATATTTAGACACAATCATTACATGATGATAAAAATGATCTCTTTGTAGAAAGTTCACTAGGTTTTGAAACTCAGCAGTGATTTCACTCATAATTGGAGTGTTTGGAGAGTTTTGTGTGTCTACAGTATTTGTGTTCCTTGCAATAATTTCTTGTGTCAGATGTTAAATTTCAATTGTGCTCATTCTGAGTTATGCGTTATTAACAGCACAGTATAACAGTATAGGTAACATTGTCTCATATGTTTTTCCTAATATTCCCAATATTTCTAAGAAATATATATATATGTTTATATAATACATAAGTATATGTAAATGTAGGCTATATATTATAAAAAAATGTAGACTTACAGGAGAATTTTTTTTAAATATGGCACAGTATAAAGCTATAATAGGCTATGAAAGGTACTGTGCATTTGAATGGCACCTAAAAGTAAATATTTACTGGAAAATATTCAAAATATTCACATTGAGTTTCCCAGCAGTGTCTCAACATATACATGCACACAGATTTATGCCTGTGTGTGATTCAGAGCTGTAATGCATGGCTGTGCACAAGAGCAAAGGACAGCAAAAGATAAAAATGAAAGATGACTGGGAAAGTGAAGAAAATATTTATGTGTCAGCACACATGATCTCTCTCTCTCTCTGTATCTCTCTCTCTGTATCTCTCTCTCTGTATCTCTCTCTCTCTCTGTCTCTCTCTCTATCTCTCTCTCTGTATCTCTCTCTCTGTATCTCTCTCTCTCTCTCTCTCTCTCTCTGTCTCTCTGTATCTCTCTCTCTGTATCTCTCTCTCTGTATCTCTCTCTCTCTCTCTCTCTCTCTCTCTCTCTCTCTCTCTCTCCTCTCTCTCTCTCTATCTCTCTCTCTCTCTCATGTGATGAATAGATTTATGCACTGCTTCTTTAGATAATATTAATGATTTATGCTGCTAATCCTCACGATTTGGCTGGTAATATGTCTATATCAGAGCAATGAACAGTCTGCTCACATACACACACATACTGGACACAAACAAATGCACAGTTGCACGGCTAAAAATAGACCGGCTGGGCAAACAAAAATAGATGTGGAGAAGAGACAGCACGGTGCAGCTTCATGGATCTAAAGACTCGTTCTATCTCTCTGTTTGTGTTGGACACATGCAGTGAGCAGTTGTTCTGATGTGAAGCCTCTCCTGTACAAACAGCATGTGATGATAGGCTACTCCAACCTTCACCTGTTTGCTTTTCAATCACTTTTTTATGTTTTAAGAGTCAGACTGATGCTTAGGTTTGGCACTACAAATGTTTGGTTCCCCAGAAAACCTTTCAGTCGAAGGTTCATGCAAGAACAATTTCTTTCTTACCTTTTTTTTATAATCTGTAGAACCCTCTTTCGCTTCCAACAACCTGCTGTATTGTTCTATGGATGTTAAAGCTTCTTTATGAAACCTTTAAAAAAGTGGTTCATTTTAAGAACCTTTATTTTGAAAATACACATGTACATATAACATCTCTCTCTCTCTCTCTCTCTCTCTCTCTCTCTCTCTCTCTCTCTCTCTCTCTCTCTCTCTCTCTCTCTCTCTCTCTCTCTCTCTCTCTCTCTCTCTCTCTCTCTCTCTCTCTCTCTCTCTTCTCTCTTCTCTCTCTCTGTCTCTTTATCATTTTCTCTCAGAAACCTTGGGAAATCAGGCCTGCGTGTTTCCTGCTTGGGTCTTGGTGAGTAATGAACAACAAATGATATCTTTCCTTGTGCCAGAGGATCATCTTAATGCTCAAACCTTTCATTGACCCTTTAACTCTATTTATCTCTGATGTTTCTTCCCAAATTCCTTGGAATGAATACAATTAAAAGCATAGGATAATTGTTGACATACATTACAGTCAAAGTATATGGCTGTGAAAACAAATATGGGTAGTTTAGATCTTGTATAAATTCGATTAAGAATGACTTAAGAGAAAGACTTCAGCTATATCGACTTCAGCTCATGTTGTTTTCTGTTCTCTTGTCCTCATCCATCAGTTTAACACACAATGTCTTTCTGTTCACAGGTACCTGGGTGACATTTGGCTCTCAGATCTCTGATGAGGTGAACTGATGTTCAAGATCAATTTTATGTCATATGGTTTCTCTCTACAGTAGTTTTCCAACCAAAGTCTTTAAATGGCCCAGTCACTGTCATCTTATGCAAGTGTGTGTATGTGTGTTTCAGGTGGCAGAGAGTTTAATGACGATAGCTTATGAGAATGGAGTGAATCTGTTCGACACGGCAGAAGTATACGCTTCAGGCAGGTAAGATTAGAAACGGTGGGATCTCCATCAACACACAGACTTTAGGGTTAATTAAAGCTCCCCAGACCAATAAAGATGATTTTATAAGAAGCCAAATTGATGTTATGATAGCACACATACATCACAGGTCACTTTTGGAAGTGCAGTTATACAATAAACTGATTTTTGTCCTTCTTTTCCACAGGGCTGAAGTTACTCTAGGGAACATCATTAAAAAGAAAGGATGGAGGTGACCTGCTTTTATTCCAATGTCTGAAATTAAGTTTAATATATGATGGAATTAATCAACTCTCTATTGAGTTTCTTCTCAATCCAATGATGTATTTCCTTGCAATCTTAATTGAGAATACATAGCAGGTCATAAAGGTTTCATAATCAGGTTAAGATCGAAGTGTACAGTATGTTATGGGTAACATTTAATATGAAGCAAATAAAAACAGGATCACGATTTTCTTCTGAATAATAACCAAACTTTCCAAAAAAATTGTTTTTAGACGGTCCAGTTACGTCGTAACCACTAAGATCTACTGGGGAGGACAGTGAGTATGCCTTAAGTAATAATATCTCATATATTCAGACAAAATATATATAAAATATATTTAGTGTCACAATTAACAGAATGTGTAAATAAAAATTGTTCACAAAACTATTACAGTGTGAATTGTTGCAATTAAAAAATCTGATGACACCCAATGTGTGTGTGAATGAAAACCTGTCAGAAAATCCACACATATTCAGATTAAATTGATTAAGTTAAATGTATTCATTTTTAAAACTTAACACATTATTTATATTTATCTACAAAGCTAATTTAAGCATAGCTAAAGAAAATTCATATTATGTATTTTGGGAATATATTTAGTAAATCCATTCCTCCTCCGTCTCTGACTTTTCCATTAATAATCCGCAGGGCAGAGACAGAAAGAGGCCTGTCCAGAAAACACATTATAGAAGGTAAAGTGCTGTTTTATTTTTGTATTTGACCGGTATTAATAGTGTTATCAATAATGACGATAGTGATGGTGGTATATGTGCAGGTCTCCGAGGTTCCCTGTCCAGACTGCAGCTGGATTACGTTGATATCGTCTTTGCCAATCGTAGCGATGTGAACAGTCCTATGGAAGGTCTTTCATTTCTTTAGTGTCTTTCATGCAGATTGTAAAGAATGCAAAAAATGTGTCATTTCTCTCATCAAGAGCGCTGTTGTGTGTTTTACAGAGGTTGTTCGTGCCATGACATTTGTTATAAACCAGGGTATGGCCATGTACTGGGGCACGTCACGCTGGAGCGCAATGGAGATAATGGTGTGTTTCTTAATATATCTGTGTTTGTTTCTTAAATGATTTTGCTTGGCATAAATCTAACATCATATACATATAGCATTCAGTTGATTATACACTGATGGCTCGAGGGGAACTAAATTGGGAACTAAATGATAAGAAAATTAAAAAAAGTGAACTTTACCTTTATATCATCTCAATGTCGATAGTTATGCTGTTTGATCTAATGCAATGTCATTCATATATTTAAAGTATGCTAATAAAAGAGCGTTAAACATGTTTATGTGTGTGTTGGTGTGTTTAGGAGGCGTACTCTGTAGCGAGACAGTTTAATCTGATCCCACCCGTCTGCGAACAGGCCGAGTATCATTACTTTCAGAGGGATAAAGTCGAGGTTCAGCTGCCTGAGCTTTACCACAAGATCGGTAAGTTACTCAAAATTAAAATGTTGTTCAGGCAGTATTTATAAAGATGCAGTTTCTACACAAAATGATAAAGAGCAAACATAAAATATTTGCAAAATAGTCAACTATTTTAAGTATTTTTAGAAGGGATGAAATTCTAGGATTTTTTGGCCGATACCAATTTTTCTAGACAGCTATCGCCCAATACTGATGCAAGTATTAATCACTTGCTCGCTTCCTTCAACATTTGTCATTAAAATAGTTCACTGCAAGGTGCCTGTAGTTTACTAAAACTATAATTAGAAGTACTGAAACATTTCTGTCAATTGAAATCATAGAAAATACCAGGCTAGACATTTGAAAACTTTCAATTTAAACAATTTAAAACTTCAGCAAAAAACTGAAGTAAGCTAAAGATGAGGCACTAAATTATTACCTGAACATAAATTAAATTTTAGGAAAATTAAAAACCAAAACTGAAATTAAAATAAATTAAATTTATATGGCATAAATAATAAAATGATAAAAGCAATAAAATTGCTAAAAATGTACATAAAATAAAAGCTTATTAAAAATATTAATAAAACCACAAAACTGAAAACAGTTCTAGTTTTTAATTTAGAATGAAATTAACCTAATTGACATTACTGTCAATTCTGTGCACCATCTTTTATGAACATGTTTATTGCAGTGCATTTCGGGATGGATGTAATGAGATTTCGCTCGAGATGCTTGAGATTTCGGCCAAAATGAGATAGGTAGGCAGGCAGGTCACTGGGGTTTGGAGCAGAATAAGTCTCAGTTACTGTCATAGCTTGGGAATATTTATTGAAGTTATTTTAGGAGTTTCTTCAAGATCCACACAAATGATCAAAAGAAGGAAACAAAGAGTTTGAGATGTGAAGCAGGTTTTTAAAAATACATTTAACTGAGATTTAAACAGAACATTATACATTCATCTAAAGCTCAGACAGAAAAACTTTTTACTTGTCACAGACTTGAGTTTGTTTATAGCTACAGAACATTTAAATCTTTGGATTTAGTTGAGTAGAAAACCTGCAGAATATACATTGTAAAAAAGTCGTGTCATGGCTTTACCATAAACTTTGTGTTAGAGTTGCTGTTTTGAATCATTATAATTTGAATAATTGTAATTTCATTCTTCAAATGTTTTAGTTTGATGCATTATTTTCAGGTGTTGGAGCGATGACCTGGTCTCCTCTGGCATGCGGCCTCATCACAGGAAAATACAGCGACGGCGTTCCGGACAGTTCACGGGCGTCAATGAAAGTGAGTTTGAACTGTGAACAGCTTTTTTTTGTTGTGTTTCATCATGTGTAACATGAATGTGTGTGTGTCAGGGTTATCAGTGGCTGAAGGAGCGAGTATACAGCGAAGAAGGCCGAAGGCAACTCGCAAAAATAAAAGAGCTCCATCTGGTGGCCGACAGGCTGGGCTGTACGGCTGCGCAGCTCGCCATCGGTGAGAATCTTTAAGATACACAACCCGGCATGTTTACTGTCCCACGAGAGGAAACTTACAAGGATTGTACACTCACACAGAAGGTTGTCACAACAAAAACACCAGTGGAAACTTTGTGTGAATGAGACACTTGGGATGTAGGCTTGAGTACTCGTTTGTCACCTGCACCAGATGCCCACGAATCAATTAGCACCATACTGGACCGCATGGAGAGCAGAAATATGAAAACTCACTTATCATAGCCAGCAGGAAAGAAAATTGTCAGGAAGAAATAACATAAAACAACAGCGTTAACATCACTGCAGTAAACAGAACCAATGTGACTTTTGCTTATAGCACTTATTTACCTGTCTATCAGCAAGGCCTTCTGGGTTTTACTTTACATAATTAATAATTAGGAGCTGATAAAGATTAAATGTTCCACCGCACTCTCTAATGCTTTATCTCTCTGCTTCTAAAGGCAGTTTTATGTTTTCAACACTATTTTAATGGTTCTATATACATTAAGCTTAATTTACCTTATTGCTTGTACAATATGAAATAATGTGAAATCTTTCATTCAGCCTGGTGTTTACGTAGTGAGGGAGTCAGTTCGGTACTTCTTGGTGTCTCCAACACAGACCAACTTCTTGAGAACCTCGGAGCCCTGCGGGTAACACACACACACACACACATATATATATGTACACAACTAAATCTACACACACACAGTCTCTCTCTCTCTCTGTCTCTCTGTCTCTCTGTCTCTCTCTGTCTCTCTCTCTCTCTCTCTCTCTCTCTCTCTCTCTCTCTCTCTCTCTCTCTCTCTCTCTCTCTCTCTCTCTCTCTCTCTCTCTCTCTCTCTCTCTCTCTCTCTCTCTCTCTCTCTCTCTCTCTCTCTCTCTCTCTCTCTCTCTCGCTCACACACACACACACTTGCACAGTGTGTAGTTTCTCTACAGCATTATTATCCTGTCATCCACAGGTTCTGTCCCAAATGACTCCTCAGACTGTAAGTGAGATTGATGCACTCCTGGGCAACAAGCCTCACTCCAAGAAAGAGTCACGCGCGTGAAGGAACCAGACGATTGCTGAAACACGTGCAGCCAGAAAAGAGGAAAGCGAAAGGGGAAAAGACTGAACGTGACGTCCCATCGCTTCTCTGCTCTCCAGTATATTACAACACCTGCATGCCTTCTGCACCTGCTTTCTGCCCACACCGCACTGCTCTCTGTAACCCAACTCAAATATCTCAACATACCTACAAACATTACGCAGAATGCAGAGAACAAGATCTTTCGGAGAGACTGAATTTTCTATTTTTCCAGAAGGAAGTCTTGCAGAAAGAGGAAATACAGAAGTTGAACGAAAGTTTATGACCCCTCTCGCCCTTTATTTTTCACCGGGTTTCGGTGGACGAGCTGTTATGAGAGAGCGTGTGTTAACTGAGGCATGAACGAGTGTTTGTACGTGTGCATGCAGCGACACTTTGAATCAAACTATTTATTGCCGACGTCGCACCTCAGCGACTCAAAAACGGACGGCGCATCTCATCGGGCGGACAGCGTGACAGCCGCTTGACGTAGCCAGATGTTTAGGAAAGCTGCTCGCCGCATTTGCTGAGACGTGTGCTGTCTGTTAAGGTGCAGAAGAGCATGTCGGACACTCCAGCGTGCGACGGAAACAACATGTGGTGATTGCAGATGGCTGGTTGGACACATCACAAGTCTTCCTTCATTTCCCTCTCCATCTCTCCTTGTGTTTACAATGGTGCACCTGTCCCTTTAAGAGAATCTGTGCAGGAGGGGTGGGCTGTGTGTGTGTGTGTGTGTGTATAAGGTGCCTCACAAACGTGTTCAAAGTCAATTCTCTATTTCCTAAAATATCCTACATTCATTTATTTTGAAGCACTTAAGCGCATTATTTTTTGTGACGGTGTTATACAGCAGCCTGAAAATGTATTTTGCCATTGAAGCTACACATCACATTATATAGATAACAAAATGCCAAGTGGTAATTTGTTAAAGAAAGATAACACTATTCAAGCTAAACATTTCACAAAAAAAAGAACTTGATTTTGAAACAATGAAAGCAAAAAAAAGATTAGTGGAATACTTATAAATTTTTATGTATATTTTGAGGTGACTAATTGGTATGAATTTGTACAGTGTGAACCATTATTAGATTATTCGATTTGAATAAATGTTTAGAAAAAAAAAACATTGATAAAGGCTCACCACATGCCAAAGGGGAAAAGCCAAATCGTACTAAGACATACAAATGAAATTGTACAAATTTGTATGAATTAACCACCTCATAAAATACATAAAAAATTCCTGAGAGATTGTGTTGGTTATTCTGCTAGGACACTGCTAGTGTAAATAATTTTACATCGACTAAAAATCACTTTGATACTACACACACCAGTAAAAATTGATCAGAAATGTGTGAATAGTTGTGAGAAAAGGCCCAGCCTTTAAATGTTTTAAAAGTAGCTTAAAAGTCCTGGTACATTTTAAAATATATGAAGTGCATTTTTTAGAGACTTTTGTGCTAGCGATATGTAGGAACACATCCAGATGGGACTTTTTCTAACCATCTGTCCCATTTCTTCAGGCAGATTTCCTTCAAGTTGTTCTTCAGCAAAGAGCATATTCAAAGTTTTGGTTGAAAATATTTTTTTATGCTTGTTGGAGGTTAGTGCTCATAACATGTATCCATCCTGTTCTCCCGTACTCTTTATATTATGACACTGCATTACAGTCTATATAAAGATGCCAAAAGGTCTAAAAAGAACAATAATTGTCACAAATAATATTTTGTAACTTCAGTGCTTGGAAATAAAACCACATTTAAAAACAGATTATAAGCGATTAAAAATAAGAGAAGTGTCTGTGAATACTTTTGCGAGGCATCATCATCTGTTTGCGTGTGGAGCATGGCTTCTGTGGTCTGCGTCCTTTGCACTAAGTGGACCGAATCATAATTTTAAGATCATAGTTCACAAATAGTCATGACGGTTAACATGACCAGAGAACTGTGCTAGTATTGCTGTGTGTTTGACACATAGGCCGCGTCAGTGACAATGAAAAGCAAAGCACTTCACTAGTTAGGGTGTTTGTGTTCTGATTTCAGATGAGACTCCTGCTCACTGAATTGATTAAATTTAGCAAATGCTGTATATTACAATGTGCAGTGCCACACAACAAGGTCATCCAATTCAACAATGTTACACATGTTACAGACGAGCACCAGCCTAGACTTTGCTCAGACAAGGAGCGAAAATCTGATTTTCCATGGTATTCTGTTTCGTTACATACAAATGAAATAATGTGTGAATACACTAGAGATTTACTGCACTGTCTAGACAAACAGTTCAGATTGAATCACAAAATGACATGCAGAAACCCATATCAGATTTGTGTGCAGTTTGAACAAAGATTAGGACTCATATCTGTCTATATTATACAATAATATAGACACATTTCAGTATAGTAAGACAGTATTTGACCCTTATATTGAGATCAATTCTGACATTGTGAGATTTTAAATGAATTATTCAACCAAACTTTACTTTGTTTGAGAAAATGCTCATCATTGATTTATAACGAGAGAATTAAAGTTAACACATTTATGACACAGATTTTAGCACTGATTTGAGACCTGTTTTTCATTTGAGATAATGGTTTAATGGTCAAACTGGTCCTCGGTCAGAAAAGGGCCACTTTTACATGAGTCCCTTTACTCTTTATTTGTAATGCAAGTCTACCGTTCTGTATTCTCTCTACAGCACTGAATGGTTTTCATGTCTCTTTGTATTTATATTGCTCAATGACTTATGTAAGTATTGTACCTAAGTTGGTTATGGAAATATTTTTGGCATAGTTGAATCAATGTTAGAAAGGAAAGACTTATGAAATGACTGATCTTTTTTAATTAACAACATAACCATTAGCAGGACTGAACTATCATTAGTTTACAGAACTAATGTATATATACATTTAGTGCACTCCCTCATATGGTAATTTTGCCTGAATATGTTAAAATTTACTGTCATGCAACAAGAAAAAACTTGAAAAAGAAAAAAACTAACAGAAACAAGCCCTGTACTGAATGTATCTTGCTTGCCTTTAAAATGTGTGGAGAAAACCGTTGTCACAGGTGTCATTTATATCAGCTACTGAAGCATTTGCATGTTACACACAGAATCACATCACACACGTGCATCTGTGTTCACAAATGCTGTAAATAAACCTACAACACAGACTCGCATCTTAAAGGACACTTATTTCAGAAATGTAAGACATTTTAACCACGCCTGACGTTTAGTGTGTAACCTGACAGTCAGCATAGTTTGAATACAATGTAAAGTCTATGTAACGGTATAGGAAAAACAAAACATATGCAGAGTCATACAATATGTACTCAATTTGAGTGTGTGTTGGACTGAATGAAACAGCCGGGAATTTAACACACCAGTGACTTTAGCTGAAATAACAAATGTTACACTACACTGCTGTACAGTATTCACATAACTGTGTACAGTATGTGTGTATTTTGTTTGGATGTAAGCTCATGACATCAGCCCCTGGGTGACACGGCTGACCCAGTTCTTTCGCAAAGGCTTGAAAATAGCAGAGAGTAGGTGGATAAATGTGTTTTGGGTTGTGTTTATGTGGGTCAGATCCATCAGAGACGGTGTAATGATCTTCTCCACCAGGGTCATAGTACACACAAAGACACATTCACACAAATGTCACTTTAAAGACACTTCAACTCTTTAAAAATCCATTACAGAGGAATGTGCTGACGTCTGAATCTTAACATTTATGCTGACTATTGATTGGAGATGTGGAGGAAAAGAGGATTTGTGGGTCCTTGATAATGACTTTTGTCATTGTGTAGAACAAAAATCAAAATACAGACATTTGACACAACAGAGACAAACTCTATTAAATGATTTTTAAAGTGACAGATTTTGCCAATTTTAGAAAAATTAAATTAATTCACGAATACATTTACATTTAGGCATTTAGGTGATGCATTTATCCAAAGTGACTTACAAATATTAGGAGACAATATTGAATAAATAGAATGAGATATTATTTTAAATTATGTTATTCGTTCACAAAATATAAATAAAAAATATGGATTAGTAAATAAGTTTACAAATTAAAAAGAGACAAACACAAATCTGATTCATTGTGAATTTGTGTATTTTGAAACATTTCTGGCTGCATGAAGGTTGACCCCACCCACAAACTAATTAGGCCAATCAGATAACATCTTCACTGCGCTGACCAATCGTGGCACGCTCTAGCTTCAACCAATCACATTTTGATTCTACGAATTTGTTTACGTTCTAAAACGCTAACTTGGTTTAATATAAATTCAATTTCTCTCATATTGTCCCCACAGACAACCATTATATAGAAATCTCTTACTGTTGCTTAATTTACTTAATTTAAGACTCTAAAATTAGCATGAACTTTATAAATAATCAATAATATTCATAACTATAAACTTACATTTTTTTTATTAAAAAAGTATTACAAACAAGATGGCCTTCAATTTACACCCAAAAACATCCATTTAATAGGTTCATAGACACAAAAGAAATAATAAAATAAATAAATAATCAAATAAAAATGAAAAAATCACATATTCAACCGAAATACATTCTTTCAAAATAAGTAAATTTCAAAATATATAGAAATATTCACATGTGACCTGTCAAAGTATTATAATAAATTATATTTATCAAACATTTATCTAACTTTAGTGATAAACTAGAATATAAACTCAACCCGAAACGTTTACGTCACGAGAGACGCGCCACATACGCGTCACTTACGTGCTCGGCTCCGCGAGTAAAAGCTTACACCTTATTGGTCCAAATGCGTTGCGTCTGACGTGCGCGGCCCCCTCGAGTCACCTTGCTGTACTGAGCTGCAGCGGTGTCGCGTCGCAGCGGAACGGGGCGGTGAAGCGAAGGTGTCCTACAGAAAGCTCGATAAACCCCGCAGCCATGGCAGCCGCACCGGGCACGAGCAAACCCAAGACGTCGCCCAAATCTATTAAATTCCTCTTCGGCGGCTTGGCTGGGTACGTATTTAGCTGCACGCGCAGCCAGAGAACAGTTTTCAGATGCATTGTGTCTGTTTAACGTTATGGATAAGGAGTCATTGATTATGGACTCTGCGGATTATCCGTTAGATGGATAACGTGTAGAGTTTATGTGGTATAGCGGATTTTTCTTCCACAGTTTTGTTGTAAATGACGTTTCAGGCCCAGAGAAAGCGTCGCGTGCATCTGAACTTCTGCGGTAAATGTCACGACGGACGCGCGCAATGTGATGCGCGGTCATGCTGTTCCCGAGGGAATCCTTAAAAAACCCCACCATAATTTTTACCAAATCTATTTTATTATTAAACCATTTTAGCATGACACAAAACAAATAATAAAACACAGTCATTAGTATATCTGTTCCTAATTAAATGCTATGAAATGAAAAAAAATGTGTTATACAATATGCCATATAAATTTAGGATTATTTCTTTCTTAAACTAATGTCACAGGGGTTAATTGTTTATCAAGATTGCTACCTTTTTCTTTGTCTTATATGAAGGTCACATTAAATCTGTCTTTGGCACCCATGTTGTCTGATTTTAGAAAACTATGGGCCCATACCGATATTTGTAATGATTGCTCACTAATTTGAACTTTTTTGATCATATTTTAACTGAGCAAAGAACTAGCAAATTGCGCATCAAAACATTGAACATTGATTTAGTCCATTTAACATTCAACAGACCAACATTATAAAAGGCACAAAGTAAGACAAAATACAATCAAGGCATCATTAAATATGATAGATAGATGGGGTGTGATATTTGGGATGTGCATATTTTTACAGGGTGTATATACACTGTTGTGATTTAATTCTGGACTTTGAAAGTCTTTCAGGCATGTTTTGACAAACATGAAATGGCACCCAAACATGACTGTCAGAATCAAACGCAAGGTCCTTGAATCAGTGCTGTTGCATATACAAGTTGTTCTCGCACAAGAGTGTCAAAGCGTGAACTTAAAATCAGCCAAAGTCTAAGCACACCAGGAATGGCACTTGTTAAGAAGAGAATTCATTCTAGATGAGAGGCTTTTATTAAAGTAACAGCAGTCCATTGTTAACAGCATTTTCTTGTAATTCTGTGTTCTGAAAGAAAGCAAAGAATATATTTTTTACATTTCTGGTACATTCCTATTGCAAGATTTTGAAAAACATGAAATGTAACAACCTGATTGTTTGTGATTGTCAGGATGGCGGCGACCGTGTTTGTGCAGCCGTTAGATCTGGTGAAGAACCGGATGCAGCTCAGCGGTCAGGGCTCTAAGGCCCGTGAGTATAAGACCAGCCTGCATGCCGTGGCCAGCATCCTTCGCAAGGAGGGTGTCGGTGGCATCTACACCGGGTAAGAAAGCTGAAGACTCGCTGAAGACCAATTTGAAATGAGATCTGTTTCTCTTGTAGGTAATATCTGGTGTATCAGAATATATCTTGTATATCTTCTATTGTAGCCTTTCTGCAGGTCTGTTGAGACAGGCCACTTACACCACCACCCGCTTGGGCATCTACACAATCCTGTTCGAGCGCATGTCTAAGGCAGATGGAACGCCTCCCAACTTCTTTATGAAGGCTTTGATAGGCATGACCGCTGGAGCGACGGGGGCGTTCGTCGGGACTCCGGCTGAGGTGGCGCTTATCCGAATGACTGCAGATGGACGGTATGAATGCAACTTTTGTTTCATTCAGTTTTGATTTAAGAAAAACATTTTGTTTTTTTGGGAAAGCAAATGTTCTGTGATTATGATTTCAGTCATCAATATGAAAAAATACCTCCTCAGGTTGCCTCCCGACCAAAGAAGAGGTTACACAAATGTCTTTAATGCCCTCATTAGGATGACCAGGGAAGAAGGAATCACCACACTTTGGAGGGTAAGTGTTTGTGAATCTGATTTATAAATTAAAAGTATACAACAGCATGTTACAGCACATGTTGGATAAACTGTTTCTTATGTTTTCGTTTGTTTTGTGCTTGATCCTATACAAGTCTACAAGATTGCAGCCATTTATTAGCATTTTATATTTGCCTACAGTTTTGTTTGTCTACATGCTGTGTGTAGTATTATGAAACGTGTGTGTGTGTGTGTGTTTGTTTGTGATTAAGGGCTGCATACCCACCATGGCCAGAGCCGTTGTAGTGAACGCAGCACAACTTGCCTCATATTCCCAATCCAAACAAGCTCTCCTGGACTCTGGTATGAACCGTATTTTATCTTATCAGTTACAGTCTTGTAGTATCAGTCCTGCTGTAAAGTGCAGCTCACATGTCCAATACTATATATGTGTATAAACCTCTCTACATTTCATAATGATTTTATTTGCTAACCACTATTCATCTATAGCGAGCATGTGTACATTCTGCTTCTGTTTTAAATGAACTTTATCTGTCTGTTTGCGCAGGATATTTCAGAGATGATATCCTGTGTCATTTCTGTGCCAGTATGATCAGTGGACTGGTCACCACAGCTGCCTCTATGCCCGTTGACATTGTGAAGACCAGGTACCCTCAACAACCTTATTTACTTTTATGATGACTTGCACACCATTCAACTAATCAGCCTGTTACAAATACACACGTGACACAAATGATACAAAATTCCCAATATTTTTATAGAGGCTTTGAATGAGTTTATTAATGCTACTTTTTCGCTCTCCCTTTTCCAAAGAATTCAGAACATGAGAATGATTGACGGCAAACCGGAGTACAAGAATGGATTGGTATGTTCTCTTTAATGCTCTCGTCTTTTCGACTGTTTTAAGAAACTGATCTCAGACAGCTGGAGTTGTGACCTTTCAGTACTGTCACTGAAATGTAGAGAGGCGGTGAGAAATGAAGAGGATCGAGTTCCAGGAAAACCTCCTACCCTGGAGGAGATCCAGTGTCATTAGTAAACACATTACATTGGCGCTGGCTGTAGGGCATTGTGAATCTCTTCTGACATCAGAAATGTGTGATCAGGAGGTCTCTCTGTCTTTCTCTTTAGGATGTGTTGGTGAAGGTCATCAGGAACGAGGGATTCTTCAGTCTGTGGAAGGGTTTTACTCCGTATTATGCTCGTTTGGGGCCGCACACAGTCCTGACCTTCATCTTCCTGGAGCAGATGAACAAGTTTTACAAGATCTATTTCCTCGATTCATAGATTTAACATCGGAGCCACCGGTGGACAGCACGAGTACAAACCATTTCTGATGGGCCAGTGTGTATGCTTGTCTGCAAACGTCATTTCTCCACATGCTGTTTTTTCTCACATCTTTAGTGTAGTTTTGTGGTATTGAAGGCTGGTAATACACACTGGCTCAAGGGCGCTGCTGTGGTGGTAACTGTGATGGACTCCTATATTACAGACTGTAGATGACCGACTTAAACCTTAAACTGACCCTTTTTGTCTTCATGGTGTGAGGAGGGATCGTTCACACCAGTTGTAAACATCAGTTTATTTTTAAAGAGATTATATTATTATTCCCGTCCCCACCCTTCCTCTTTAAAGACTACACTGAATCAGGATCATAAAACATCTCTTTAATCCTTTTACTATTATGACCTATTATGACTTGAAGTGTTTTTTTTTTTCATTCCCATATGAACGGTTGGTAAAATATTCACCAAAATGGGACAAACAATGGTCTTTTCATACAGGCCAAAGGCTTTCCAGTAAACATTTGTTAATGTTTTCTAATGTTGAGCACAATTAACAAGTCATTATGGTATAATAAAGAATATGAAGTGTGTAAAGGTCAAGGTCCTACCTAATGTTGTATTAAAGATTTGAGCTTAAGAAGAACTTTATGGTCACTGGTGATATGAGAGCAACTGGACACAACAAGCGTATGATTATTTCACATTTATCAAATGCAGTTTATTTCAGTATTATTAGGGAATTAAGTTTTATTTAGTAGTATTTAAGAAAACCATCATTGTACATGGTACAGTCATATTAACTAACCACAGTATTTATGTTAAGAAAGAGAAAATATGTAACGGCATACTTGTTCTTGGTTTAATTATTAATTGTGTGGTCTAGATTCAGGTTGAAAAGTTATAAACGATGGTTTTCCTGTTTATTTATGAATATGAAATTTCCCTAAAGTAGAATAAAAACATTATTAATGATTAAAACCAAGCAATAATATGCCTATAATACGGAAATTCAATTATGCCTATAATAAGGAAATACAATTAGACAATTGTCTGCAAATAATTAAATTACACCATTGAATTTAAACAATTACATTCAAACAAACAATTTATATAATCTCTTGGTTAAGTTGATGTAATTACTGGGCAATCCTGTCTGAGATGCAGGTGTGTTCTGTTCATATTATTTAAAACACAAACTGAATTGTACATAGTTAATAATGACTTGAAACAAGGATACATTCAATAAGCAAAACCTGTTAAGCAAACATTTGTGCAAAGAAAATGTTCTATTTACATTCCTGCATCTGTAAAATAACCCCATAACACAAACATTATACGTTTGAATCGTTACACATTACAAAAACGCAGCGAGCGTCATGCTGACGTCATTTTAAAAGCCATCGTTCTGACAACATTACCCACAATGCATCTTTAAAAGCGAGTTCCGGTAAAATTCAGACAGTCCAAAGATGGCGGACCTCCTGGGCTCGATCTTGAGCTCGATGGAAAAACCTCCAACCGTCCATAATCAAGAAAGCCGGAGGAAAGCTAGAGGTAAATAAATCTAAACTTGAAACCCAACACATACTGCACACGGTGGATTACAGTACGAGACTGAACGGTCATTTAGATTTTCGAGTGAAACTTGATGATTATCCGTGCGCCCTCTGCGGCACGAACTGTTTAATAAAAACAACCAATCACCGTCTGAGAAGTGATACGCGCACGCGTATGCTGTATACTGTTGAAAATCCCCATGACGTAACGGCTGTTAATTTCTCTTTTAACAGCTGAAAACGCAGTAGATATCTGGGATATATAATAGAGGTCTACATAGTTGTTGTACCTTTGCAAAGTAAAAAAAAAAACAATGTGTTATACAATTATTTGTGTTTTACCGACAGAGAAGTGTGTTATAAACCAATTTACATTTTATAAATGACAAATGGCTAAAAAAATGTTATGCTTTAAAAGCATTGAAACTTATGTAAATGTGTTTTGTCATAAAATCTTATGTCATTGACACCTTCTTGTGTCAATGAACACAGTTTTACGACAGCTGATATGTTGTTTTAGGATAAACATAATAATTCCTTAATTTTTTTTATTCAATATCAAAAAAAGAAGCCAATCTAATCTTGAATATAGAGTTTTGTGGCTGCAATTCACTGTGATAAATCACTCTCAACCTTTCCTTTACCCAACAGAACAAGCTGCCCGGCTGAAGAAGTTGGAGGAGGATGAGAAGAGGAAGAAAGCAGAGTTTCGAAAGAAGGTTTGACTTATCCCTTTCCTTTGTATTACACACTTAATTGTGGTGATTACATTTTGAAATGATGCTTTTTAGTTTCATTTGTGTCTTGTAAGAATAATTTACACTCACATTCCCCAAACACCCATGATCTGTGCCTCTGACCTTCAGAATATGAATGTAGATTATTATAGATTGTCCTCTGACATAAAAAGCTTTTATTTATGAAAAGTGGTATGGGTTTTCTTTTAGATGGAGAAGGAGGTGTCAGACTTCATTCAGAACAGCACACTACAGAAGAAGAAGTACGACCCAATGGGCAAGATTGAGCGAAGCATACTGTGAGTTCATGTCCTCCTTTATCTCATGTTTTAATGGTGAATTTCATCTGTCCATTATCCATTCCCGCTTGGCCTCTGCAGGATCACAGGAGGGCTGGAGCCTATAATGAATTCCAGTTTTTCTTTATACTTTATAAGACCAGTCTGCTAGTCACTTTGCAATTTTATGTATACTAATACCTTCATCCTGTCGTAGGCATGATGTGGCAGAGGTGGCAGGGCTAACCTCCTTTTCCTTTGGTGAGGATGAAGAAAGCAGATATGTAATGCTGTTTAAGAAGGTAACGGGTCTAGCTGACCACTTCCTGTCAAATGGATGTTTCTGTTTTAGTATGCTGTATTTGTCCTTTGTATTATTGCTTTATTGTTTTTTGGTTTTGCTTGTTTACGAAGGAGTTTGCACCATCAGATGAGGAACTGGAGGCGTATCGAAAAGGTGAGGAGTGGGATCCACAGAAGGCAGAGGAGAGACGCAAGCTAAAGGTGAGAGGACATGCATGTACTTTCTCAGATGAGAGACAGACTAGCACAGATGCTGTATGTACTTGGATCTGTGAAATGCTTCAAAACAGGAATTGACCGTCTGCTTTTTTTGGCATCTTCCACAGGAGCAAGCCGCACTAGAGATGAAAGCGGCCAGTCACACTCAAAAGAGGCCTGTCTCCCCCAATTCAAACTACAGAGATAAATACAGCCATCTGATTGGGACATCTGCAGCAAAAGATGCTGCTCACACTCTTCAAGCCAACCGAGCATATGGCTGTGGTGTGTATTTACAAAACTGGTCGTCGCTTCTGCTTTACTGTTGGTCAACTTAAGCTTGCTTTCATTTTTATCTTGTCCTACAATTTTATTTATCCCCACAGTTCCTGTGGCCAATAAGAGAGACACCCGCTCCATCGAGGAAGCCATGAATGAGATCAGAGCCAAAAAACGGCTAAAGAAAGGTGAAGAAGAGGCAGCTGGCAGTGGAAGTAATGTGTGAGAGGTGTGTGTGTGTGTGTGTGTGTGTGTGTGTGTGTGTGTGTGTGTGTGTGTCCAAGAGTTATGCACAGTATAAGGGGGACTAGACAGTGTTTTACTCTATACTGTGATTTACCTGAACATAACTTTACCTGTGAAATTTGGTAAATGTAAATCGTCATGCACATAATGGCAGTTAAGAACTGTTTAACTGTAAAAGATTACTGTTTTAACTCTGTATCTTTGGCTTTACATCCCAAAAGTTTTAGAGGTCATTAGCTTATATGGTAATATTTGGTGTTTAATTGTATGAATTCCTTTGTGTGTTGCTCTGGTCATTTCGATTTGTTCCATTTAAAAGAAATTCTTCATTAGAATGTTTTTAGTTTCATTAGTCTAAGCATTGTTTTATTTTTGTACAGTCAGGATATTTATTGCCTTTACATAACTAAAGTAGTTGTAACTCTGTTGCCATTTTAATAATGTCTTTGTCTTGTGCATTTTAATTCATGCGATAGTTTGTCAATAAACTACCAGTTGTTTCTTTTAACTGTTGTTTGTTTTAAATAAATTAAAACAAATTACAGTATTTAGTGTAATTGTTGTGATCTGTTTGAGTATTGTTTTGCAAATTTATGTTTTAGGTCTGCATCTGCTATATTTTGCCTAAATTTGGGTCACATAATTGTATATTCAAAAATTAACTTTAACTGGAAAAAAATTGAAACTGAAGTCATTGATCTGAACAGTCTCCATCTTTTTTGCCTGCTTAATCCTTTTGTAATTAGTGAAACAAAAGTATTTTTTAATTTATATTTATTATGTTAAGCATGTATAAATATTTTAGTTTTATTACTCCTTTTAATATTTTAAAACATTTGCAGTTTCAATAAATCCCCCCCAGGTGGCTCACGAGACTCATTTTGAGGAACTCTCGCGAGAAAAGCAATCTCGCGCTCCCAGTTCGCCTCACAGAACCGTAAACAAACAGACGGTCGTTCCAGGAAGGATCAAATCAGAGTAGATCATCAAATGCTGTCCGACCACATCTATGAGTTACAGAGCTCAATGAGAAACTTTGATTAAAATAATTATCCATCGTGTTGCAACGAGCACGTTTGTAATAAAGCGAGGAGGCGGACGGGAGACGTTAGCATTAGCAGTGCTATTCCAGCTAACTGGCCTGACGTACAGTGAGTGAAGAAAATTATAAACACATGGCATCTTTATCTTACATGTCAGATGACACCATTGGGTTTATAAGTGATTTTATAGGTATTTTAGAAGCATTTTGGTGTAGAAAAAGTAAAGTAAGTTTTCATGTGTAAATGATCGCTTTTAGGTCATTGAGCTTTGACTTTCTGTGCGTCAGAGAGAAAATCACGACGACAGCTGAATGTTATCAGTTAGCATGAAGCTGCACTTGTGAATGTGAATGCACAGGTTTTGAACTGTTGATAAAGCAACAAAGGTTGATAGATAACACTACTAGTTAAGCTAGTTTATAAGGTAATGTGTACTGACAGACCTGCTGACAAAGCATCAAGTTCTCATGTATTGCACGTTTTTATTGTTTTACTTTTGTTTACACTTGGGCAATTCCATGCAGATGTCAACCTTACCACGAAATCTTTTACCTTACCAAGATTTTAAAAAGTTCTTTGGTTTTCATCATACTGATACATTAGATGTTAATATTTGGTGCTTTAAATACCCATTTGAGGTCTCTCTCAACGTTTCTAAAGCATTTTAAAGCACGATTTTTCATAGTCAGGTAAAGTGCTGCTTTCACAATTGTCACATCCATAACAGTCCATATTCCTCATAAATATATGAAAATTTTAGTAAAATAATTTTATGTTCTGCGAAGAGTCATCTCTTCTCCATTTGTTGGGTATTATTGCTTCTGGTTTGTGTATTTTAATTCACAGAAATTTTACAATGTATGTTGCCTCTCAAAAATGTGTGTTCTTTTTTGTCACATGCATAATGCATGCATATTTCCAGTTTTTAAATAGATAATTCATGTATTGGGTGATATTTTCTGATGTCTGGACTCAATCAACAGGGCTTTAGTAAAATATAAAGAGATGATTTAATGTATTGGTAATAAATACATTCTGCAAGAATTCATATTTCAAGCTTTGACTGAAAATGTCTATAATGCTGGAATTGCCCAGCTGTAAAAGAAATTTGTGACAGATATGAATTAGTTTTCTGCAATAATCCAAACAAATCAATAGACAAATGTGTTTGTAAAACAATTCAGAAGAATGAATGTTGGAATTTCCTTTATTGTTGGTAACATTACATACTTCTCTTTAGTACAGAATCTTTTTAGTGGCACTCATTATTGTAGCCTTCAACATTTTAATCTGATCTTTGGAGATAAAACACGATATCAGACACGATATGAGGTATCAGACATAATGTTCAACATCACATGTGTTACTGTCGTCTGTTTAACTGAAAATATCTTGTTTTCTCTTCATTTCAACCACTCACACTGTTCTGTCATGTTGAATGATCAGACATGCTGAGCAGGCAAAGACATGTCTTATCTACTATTAAACAAAATGTACAGTGTATAGAAGAATTTAAGTCATTGCTGTTTGTGAAGTTGTGCTTGAGTAACACCCGTTTGGTGGGTGTGTTGGTGTGGATTGAAGCAAACAAATGCTGTTTTCTGAGTGTGAAATGCGGTGGGTCTATTGGTGAATATGCTAATTCTTCCACTGTTTGGTTTCACTTCCTTGAGGGTTCATGACTCATCGAAATAACAGCTTCCTCAGTTTAGCAAGACAGTTAATGTGCTTTTAAGAGGCATGGTAAATTGTTTATCGGAAAGATGAGCTTGATGGCATTAGATTTGACGCATTCGTAATAGAACAGGGGTTCATGTTGTAAGAAGCGTTGAGATGCATTTTTATTTCTGCCCTTTAAAGCATAAAGCTGTCCATTGAAATGTGCTGTGTTTTAACCATTAAGAAGTCTCACGCTTGTGTATTCATGAAATTTGCTAATGTGACGAATATGTGACAGATGGGAATTTTACTAACAATAACTCTCTCATATATTTATGATATAGTTGCATTATTTCTATTAATTACATATAACTCAGTTGTACTGTTTGTTTCTGTGTAGGTCTGCATCTGGTCCAGTAGAATTCAGGATGGTGCATGTGGGGACTAGACTGGGTGTGCTGATCCTTATGGTCTGCACTCTGTCTCCCTCTCCTGGACATGCTTATATCTACGCTGTAAGTGCTTTCTGGACTTTAGAAAGCCACTATTGTTTTTCAGCTTTTTATAGTAACATTTGTTTATAAAAATAAAGCATTTGTTTAGTTATGAGTTTGAGGAATATGTTATTAAATCAGGGCTGGTTTTGTTTATGCAGTGGTATTATCACCCATCAGATTAACCAGAAAGATTTCATTTCTTTAAACAGGACAATAAAATTCTGTTATGAGGTAGATGATATTTGCATTTTTGCTACATATGATATGTGATGATTTGTGTGCCCATTGATTGCCTCTGTTCTCATTCCATGCAGTATTACAATAACAATACCTCCATGCTGTTTGAAGATCTGCCGGCTCTCTTTGGCTCTCCCCTGCCAAAAGATGGGCTTATGGTAATGATTGTTTTTATTTTGGTTGAAATTATAAAATAAATTGCTTTAAAAATAAATAAAACTTTTTTAAATATAACTGCATTTGAGTGACTCTCTCTCCATCTCTCAGGGTGTGCTTGTTGAAGCTCGTCCTCAGAACGCCTGTACACCCATAGATCCCCCTCCTGTGATGCCCACACCCTCAGATCCCAACAGCACCATCAAATACATTGTTCTGATACGCCGCTATGACTGTAACTTTGATATAAAGGTTAATACTGCATTTCCTGTTCATTTTGGCTAATACTGATGTGATGTTGTGTATTTACATGTTGTTACCAAACATCTGTCTTGTATATTTCATCACTGTATGACTAGCAAGTAACAAGTGAGTAATGTTAATCTTTGTTTCATAGGTGCTGCACGCACAACAGGCCGGTTTCAGCGCAGCCATAGTTCACAACATGTACTCCAATTCACTCCTCAGTATGGGCTACAGCAACGGTGAGAAAAACACAATACACTGAGCTCATTTTGAGCACCTTTATCTTTCAGTTTCATTCTTTAGTCATGGTGAACTCATAAGTAATTTCACACACTGAGTTTCCACATTAGACTGACTATGAGAGACATGAATAGATATAAAAAATGTAATAAATGAAGTATTTCTACAGAAAGGTCTGTTAAAACAAATGCAGTTTGATCAATTTGGAGACATTGTCTGATGTTTGTTTTTTATTTAGACACTATTGCTGATGAGATCGAGATTCCCTCTGTGTTCA
Source organism: Beaufortia kweichowensis (assembly GCA_019155185.1). NCBI lineage: Eukaryota > Metazoa > Chordata > Actinopteri > Cypriniformes > Gastromyzontidae > Beaufortia > Beaufortia kweichowensis. The sequence goes on along the minus strand of CM032795.1, from coordinate 1,301,324 downwards.
CAAGCTACTACGCCTCTCAAATTCTGCGCAACTTTATAATACCAGAAAAGGGGTAAGAATAACATATACTTGTGAAAAAAAAAAAAGCAAATTGTTTGTAATAAAATTTCATATCCAATCTTTTGACTAATGGTGTGTATGTTTAGAAAAATGCTGTTTTATGCAGTAAATCACTATTTGTGTCACAGGGCTTATGTTACTCTCAAACCAGAGTTTGCCTTCCCACTCTCATATTATCTCATCCCCTTCACTGGCGTGGTGGGCATCATCATCCTCATCATGATCATCATACTGGTCAGTACAGGTCTATGTGCTTTTACCTTTCTGCTATAGTAGGTATATAATAATAACATTATTACAATTCTTACATTACTATCCTAATGATACAGTGTTTTGTAAATGTTTCTAGTTAAACTGTTTACTACTGCTTTCTCAATTTATTTATGATACATACGTGTAGGCTTTTGTTTATTGTGCTCTGCTTACTGAAGCATGTTTTGGATGTCTGTGTCTGCAGACCACTGTTTTAAAATGGGAGCTGTCAGTAGAAATCACACCCTGGTGTATAAGCACATTACTACAGTTTGGAATGTTTATTAAAAACGTGGCTGATAATGTTTATGTTTGTGTTGTTCAGATCGTGAGGTGTGTTCAACACAGGAAGAGACTCCGTAAAAACAGACTGTCCAAAGAACAGCTGAAAAAGATCCCTACACACAAGTTTGTTAAAGGTGAGTAACAGCGAACAGTTTGAAATTTTGCGGCGTCTTCATATCACAATGTTTTGCAGTTTGACCCACAATACCTTATTGATTACAATTAACATATTCTGAGTGATTCTTCTTTGTCTTTGTTATTTTGGACTATCCAATAATTCAATACTTCTGTTATTTAAAATCTCAGGTGATAAATATGACGTTTGTGCCATTTGCCTGGATGAATATGAAGAAGGAGATAAATTGAGAGTTCTGCCATGTTCACACGGTAATTGAGCGGCACGACCATCTGTGTTTTAAGCATTTGCATTTAATAACAAAAAATGTCAAGTGACTTATCAATCGTTTATAATTATTCTGATATTTTCATATTTATATGTAAAGTGTCTGAATTTTGAATTTATAACACTTACGGGTAAGGATATAAATGTTTCCATGGGAAACATTTCATACATCAATTTATCGATTTGTTGTTGTAATTTTTATTTCAAAAGTATCCTAATGTAATTCGTACTGTAACTTTGGTTCCGTCCTTTAGCTTACCACTGCAGGTGTGTGGATCCCTGGCTCACCCAAACTAAGAAAACCTGCCCCGTGTGTAAACAAAGGGTTACCCGTTCCAACCCGGAATGCTCCGACTCTTCAGATTCTGATGAAGAGGCAGGGCCACGTGAAGATAATGTGGAAGAGGACGGGACAACAAGTGAGGCAGATTCTGAGCGCACCCCTCTGCTCCGCCCATCCAACCCCGCGTCCCCCTCCTCTTCCAGCCCGCCTCCCACTTACTCCTCCACGATAACCACAGCCGTCGCTACGGTGACAACCTCGGCACAGTGTCTGCAGCCAACCCCGCAGCACGACTTGCCCCTTTTGGGCTATGATGGATACTACTCACCCATAGAGGACTCAGACGAAGGTACAGAGGATGAGGAGGGTCAGCCCTCAGATAGTGACACCACAGAGCTTATCGGAAGGGGTCCTGTAAAAGTCTAAAAAGTTTCAGAGAGGCGTTGATTAAAAGCAAACCTTTATCTCTGTCCTGTCGCTTCGGGTGTTACTGGGTTGTGTTTTCTCACAATATAAAATCTTTACTTTCACAAAGGTGGAAGCTAAATAGATGAAATTAACACTCTCACTGTGACACACACACACACTTTTGCATAGCTAATGTGACTGACACTACACTGCACATGTGCAACAAATTAATAGTTATTTCAACTTTTCACATTGGTGTGGTTCACATACTTGGGCCCATGTTCACATAGTAGTTTAAGCTAATGTGAAAGCTATTTGCAGTTATTGAAACTGTACAGATTTGGACCAATGTGAGGATGAGTTAATGACAAATATGTTTTTAATTTTTTTTCTTGGTGAGCCATTCCTTTAAGATGGTGGTTCATTCCTGGTCACCATTTAAGTGCAATATGGACAGGCTGCCAGTTTGTAAATTAAGAGTTTTATTTCCTTTACATACAAATGCCACATAAAGACCTGTGAGTTATCTTTGATAGCCCACTTATTTTAATAATTTTTTTTAATAGGCAACTTGTGCATTGATCAAATCCCACCCGCAAAAATTAAGCCACTGTCACTCTATGTTTAATATAGACTTTTAGCGTACTAGCTGCTCTTTTAATTTACAGTTTGCTTTGTTCATGGCTGACAATATATAGACTTTGTGACGATGTTTACACTCATTTTCATTCTTTTACTGTCCTGTTAGATGTTATGTTTCTTCATAAACGAACAAGAAACTAATTCCTCCAATCATAATTTAGATCAATGTCTATGAGAATACTGAACTGACTTTATTGATGATTGATTTAAGACTGTACTATTGCTGCACTTTGTGCCATAAAGTCAATTTTACCTCTCTACTGTGTCAGGTCAGTTTCATGTTTCACGAAACAAAACAGAAAATTACTATTCATCAGATGAGGTTGATATATAAACCGATATGTTATAGAAATACAAACAGATTTTCCACGTGAGAGCTTGTGCATGCAAAAAAATGTTATGTTAGCATTGAGTTCTGTCCTACATCTGAGTGACATTTGAGATATTGATCTGAACGTCTGTGTTATTATGGGAGTATGAGGGGGAGGAATCAGTCTGGTCTTATAGACTAACACACATTAGTTATGGTAAAACGATTATAAGCCAATGAGTGTGAATTAAAGGGGCAGAAGAAGAATTAAACTGTGTAAAATAATGTTAATACTTAAATATTTATATAAAGCTTGTATTCAAAATGCTTGTATTCAGCCAGATAAAGACAAAAGTGTTGAACTAACAGAGAATGTAACATATATATCATATTGTTGTGCAACAAATCTGACAGCAAACTTATGTACCCTTGTTCTTAATTCAAGGGTACATTTTATAAATGTCAGGTCTTGACCTGATTCAGATTCAGACAAGATTCAGTCTGCCTTCACAATTACTGCCTTCATTTGATTGCATTACAGGTTGAACATTTTGGAGTTTTAGGAGCTTGATGTTTAAAACCAGTGTATAAAACCGCAGCCAGTGAAACCACACATTTGTGTTGTATTGTTTAAGATTATATTCATTTTGATCAATTTAAATGTCCCGTTATAATCCTTTTCTTCTTATCCACACATGCACGTTTTATTGGCTCTCACAGTTTTAATCTGAAATAAAATCCCAGGTTCTGAAATCTGATTGGTGCACGGGTTTGTCCATCAACATTCTAATCCCGCCCTTACACACAGCCGGAGCAGCAGCGCAGCCTGACGGTCCGTTTCATCCGCTTAAAAGCGAATTTTGGTAAGCGAATGTACATTATAATATATCTTTAAATCAAGGAAATGGTTTATTTTCAAATTAAGATTGACTTTAAGTGTTTTTAGGCCTGTCGGAATAGTTTTTATGTTAGGTCGCGAGATTAACGGTGCCTTATAATAAACTCTCGTGCAGTTGCTTGCGTCATTACTGTAGTGTTCACTGTTCAGTATAGCAGCTCGTCATTATAACTACAATATTAATTTGGTATATTTTTAATCACTGTACTTTATTTCTTTATAAATCAGTTCAGTTATGGCATTTTGATAGTAATCGAAAACATTCTATACTATTAAATGTTAGACATATTTATAGATCATATTATTTACATGGCACAAAAATGTAATAATAATGTCCAAAAACTATTGTATTCCAACTTTTGGAGATTGTACTTTAAAATTATTCATTTACAGCTAAGATTTCTGTTACAGGTATCTATAACACTTTAAGGTCGCATTAGCAAACATTGAATAAAGAATTAACAATGAATAAAGTAATGGTACAGCATTTATTTCTTTGTTTATGTTAGTTCAAATGAAAACATTGTTCCCATTTTTTACATTTGTTTAACCAGTAGCACATAATTAGTATCAAAGAACTGACAGTGTGATTTTGTAGGTCTAGCAAAGTTCAAAGTGAAATGAAACAAGACATTGATTTCCATTTGTGTTAATGTACTGTTCCACAGCCCTGCCTGCTGATTGGTTGCCGATAAAGAGTTGCTGACCAGTTACACTTGCTCTCAGCATCCCCTGAAACCTTAACCATTATGAGACACAGACACTCACATCAAAACTTATTTATCCAATTGAGCAAAACTTTAACCGTAAACGTTAAAATAAGACGTTTGATGATATTGACATGTAACAGTATTTTATGTCACAGGAGTTCATGTGCCTGAGAGATCAGCTGTAAAACTGAGCACAGTACTGTGTGAGTGTTTCTAATAGCTTAATCCTGACAGAAACTCCACCCATCCATAATCTTCATCCTAGATAGTCACCTCACTGGAGTTTTATATATGGACCAAAGTTACTTCAAAGGGTTCCAGAGACCATGGCATAAAATTCGTGTGTAACCTTAAACTGGCAAAGAAAAGATCATACATAAATCTTAAGATTGCTGATTACAGTATTAGAAAATTTACTTAACGCACGTGTGCCATAAATAACAATTGCATAATCTTTTCTATTGCTATAATTCTAAATGCATGGAGAATATAAATTAGCCATGAAATATAAATCATTAAAATGAAGTTTGTGTCTCTTTTAATTTACACAGAAAAATAATATAAAACAGATACAGATACACGACAGTGGACAGCAAGATTAAAACAAAAAAAATCATTTTTTGTTGATTATTGCCCTTAATATCATAATCATAATTAATAATGTCAAAATTACAGAAGTTACATTAAAACGTTTATACACGTTGTAAAACAAGATAAGAAGCGTTTATGAAAGATATTATTGCCACATTATTGCTTTTTTACGATTTAGTAAATCAAGACTTAATATTGATTCCTATAGTAACTTGAAAAACAATCTGGGAATAAATTGTATATTGAAAGCGATTAAAAATCATTCAATATCACTGTAATATCACTGTACTCTGCGGTTTACGATAAAGTTGGTGAGCGGGGCGCAACTCTTTTGCACCGGTTACTCATTTAAACGCCTCTGATTGGTTAATATGTTTACGCGCTGTCTGTGATTGGTTGTAACGCTTCAACGCTGCATTTTGAAGCAATATGAGCAGATCTAAATATAACGTTGTAATCGCAATTCGTTTATTTTCAAATTCCAATTCGATCGCGGCTGTCGTAGTTTGTTAGTTTTCATTAAACGTGGACCTTTCCCTCTTCATTTTACCCACTTATCCACGTTAATTTCTGACCATAAATGGATTAAAATGAAAAAAATCTGATGGAGTGAACTCCTGCTGTTTACGGTCTTTCTGAACGGAAAAATACCTTTGGCTTTTAGATCATATTCTCTTAGTCAAAGTCTCGATGTCCTTCTATGGTAAGCAAATGACGCTTTACAAACACTTTAAATGCGTTTTTGTGACAATTAAATTCATCTGGCTTTGTTTTGTACGTCAGTTTATTCGGACAGTCAGTTTAATACCGTCACGTTTTAGTCGCGCTGAGGCAAATGTTGCATATGCTAAAAAATTCTTATAATCCCTCATTTACACTGGAAGTTTTTAAACATATACACGAAAACGTTAAAAAATAGTTCCTCATTTAGCCCTAATTCATGCAAACCCATAAATCCTTGCTTTGTATCGATCTTTTTGTATTAATATACTGCCATATACACAAGATTCCCGCTAGGTGACGCACACACGTATTAGCGTTAATGTTTAAATGTGTTAATAACACAAAACAGATGATTTAAGGTAAAACTACAGTAAAGTTCAGGAACCGCTCTGCACACACAGAGCGTCAACAGTTCCGCGTGCTACAGCTTCAGAATGGATGATGCCAGAATGACGCAAACAGTTACGCGTGCTGGATGACGCAACAACCCAGGCGCCCAATCCAATGCTTAGAATCCTTTATGCGTCACTTTTGGAATGCCAGCACCTTATTAATAGCAGCTGCGCCTCACTTACTTGAGACACTCTTTGGATTGGTTCAGACAGGTGCTGATGATAAACTCAACCATGGCATCAAAAAAGACAGTCAGATACAAAGTGGATTACAATATGTATTATCCCACGGGCTCTAAAGTGTTTGTGGACAAAAATGTTAAACCCGAATGCACCAGGGGTAAACTGAGCAAGAGCATACACCCACCTCGCCAAGATTTCACATTAGAAGATCCCGAAATGAAGATTATGGAACCAACTTATAATTGTCTCCATGATCCACACCTGAGTTCTTTCTTTGAGCAGCCTCCCAGGAGGACACCCCTTCTAAAGCATGGCCTGATTAATGAACAGAACGATGTGCTCTGTAGTGTTAAAGACTTTAATAGTTACTTGGGCTACATTGATCATTGCGGCTGGAAGAAAGAGGAAATCAACCAGTTAACTCCCATTGAGGAGCCTTTGATAGACAAGCATTCTCCAATACCAAGCAGCCGTAGGACTCTCTTCACATCTGCACCCGAAGAAACAGAGCCGGTCGCCGAGTCTGATGGCTGTGAGGCAGAAGGCTTTGAGATGACTTTCGAACACGAGGACTTTGAGGAGACCTCACACATGGACAAGGAAATTGAGACGTCTGCAGTCTCTGATAGGCTTGAATTTGCAGGCTGTGTGATATATGTGGAGGAAAGGGAGAAAACCTTTTGCTCAATTGAGGACAAAGTTCAGCATTTAACCGACGAAAAGGTCGAGGAGGTTATGGTTCACTCTAAAGTGATGCACAAAGAGGAAATCCCTTGCATAAGTGAAGATGCAGTTGTGAACAAACCGGAGGTGGTGGAGAGGGAGGACTTCATTCGGGATTTAACCGACAAAAAGGTCGAGGAGGTTATGGTTCACTCTAAAGTGATGCACAAAGAGGAAATCCTTTGCGTAAGTAAAGATGCAGTTGTGAACAAACCGGAGATGGTCGAGAGGCCCACTGTAAAAAGGCACATCGTTAAAGAACCAGAGCGGAGGGAAATCCCCTATTATAAAGCTGTGTGGAAAAGATTTAAACGCTATTTCATCAAACATGAAGAAAGATGCATGATGTTTTTAGATAAAACAACCAATGAATTTGTGAACCTACTTTTGGAAGAGGGTGACCCAACAGACTTTTTCAAAGAGCAGAAAATAACATATTTTTTTTAGTCCCCTACAACAGGTCTAAATGCATCAGAGGGTCAAAGAACATTTCTCACAATATACGTTTAATATTAGATCATTTTTCAATGATTCCTAAACGATTCGTCCGAAGCAGTTCTGAGCTACAGGTCTGTAAACCCACCCTAATCTGCTCTGATCGGTCAGATGGCCTTGCCTGTTGCGGTCGGTCTTTCCCATGTTCGGAAAGTGAGTAACCTTAATATATGAAAGGATTTGTAATTTAAATGACATGACAAGAAAATAAATGCCAGAAAAAGATGAAGTGGTTACTCTGCTTTACTTTCCATTCCAGAACATCTGCATCCGATGACACTGACTGCAGTGTGTTAATGTAATCGCTGTGTGTGTTTATAGGCGCTCAGGTTGGGTTATCTGCGTGTGGTGAGGTGAAGTCATGCCGATGATAAAGAGAAACATTGAGCCGAGACACCTGTGCAGAGGAGCTTTACCCGACAACATCAGTAATGAACTGGAGTGTGTAACCAACAACAGTCTCTCTGCTATAATACGACAGCTCAGCAGCCTCAGTAAGACCTGCAATGTTATATCAGTGTGTTATTTACTGGGATTTCTTCAAAATAAAGATTTTCATACTGAAGTCAGGAGTTCAGTTCTACATGACAACAATGATGTGTTTAATGCCTCTACAGCAAAAGCTTTGAAGCTTAATCCTGCCACCAGCACGCAGACATGTGTGACAGATGTGTGTGTGTGTGTGTGTGTCTCTGCGCGTGTCTGTGTGGTTTTTGCAGTGTGTACTTTTATCTGTATCATTTGTTATTCTCATGTTAGGTAATTGTTTGAGTCTGACCTAAATTATAAGCATTTCAAATACTCCCATTTGGCTGGAAGACTAAGTCTTAAAACACAAAAATGAAACCTAGGTAGGCAGTTTATGTAATCAATCAAATTTTATTTAATTGGCTACTTTTCTTTTTATAATTAATAAGGGAAATGATACTCAACGATGAATGTATAAAATACAAGTTTGGATCAAAGGTGTAGTCATCTTCTGGGCTTCTTGTCTTTAGTTGAGCTTCTAGTCGTCAGACATGGACATGTCTGGACCTGTACTTCCCTCAAAAGCACATGTGCACAAGGCAGTCCCATGCATAATTAATAATTAGTGTCATCTCTCTCCATACAGTTTAAGACACTTCTTTAGAAACATAATTACATTTTTCTTCACATTATACAACAGTGTGTTGGTGTGTGTGTGTGTGTGTGTGTGTGTGTTGAAGTCACAGGGGATTGGAGGCTATGCAGGGCTTAGTGTCTCTAAAGTAGATAAAAGCTTGGTGGTGTAATAGCTAAAGATTGTACAGGAATGTTTTTTAAAAAATCATATGAGAGATGAGTTTTATGAACGTTTTTGTCATGTACTGCAGTTACACTTTCTTTTGGCCGTCGTGAGATGAAAGATACAATAATCATTAATCTTTAAGAATATGTTATGTTTTGTGATTTATAGTCAAAACACCTTGCAGGAATGTTAACAGTTTTCATATCAGAATGTTTTTCATAATTTGTTGTCAGTGCAAGAATGTCAAACATTCATCAAAATTTAAGGCAGCAAAATTGTTTACAGAGTAATGTTGTCTGCGTAAGAACAGGTATTTTCCCTATATTTTGTATAAATAAATATAGAAATAAATCACACCTAAACTGAAACTTACACCGTACACAACATTTCTGTTTGTAATAAAAGGTATTTTAACTGTTTGGTAAATCCTCTTGTAACTAAATCTAGGATTAGGTTTTACATTTGCATTTACATTCAAAGAAGCAAATGAATTTAGCCTTAAGAGTCAAGCATAAACACAGTATACAAAGCAAGTAACATTAAAGATATAACAAAGAAACAGCATAAAAATATTATGAAATTTGAACAATAACGAGGTAAAGACTGTTAATGGATTTGTAACTGTGTATTACAGCCACAGCCAAAGATGCTTTAAATAAAACTTTATGATTCATCTCTGATCTGTCTTTCTCATGTCAGGTAAACATGCGGAGGATGTGTTTAGTGAGCTCTTTAATGAAGCCAACACCTTCTACCTGAGAGCTAACTGTCTACAGGACCGAATAGATCGACTTGCCATCAAGGTCACCCAGCTAGACTCTAATGTGGAGGAAGGTCAGTCAAATATCAAAGATTATTACCAATATTTAAACCATTTAGAGTCCAGACATCAGAAAAATAGCAGTCTATACACGAGTTATCTTATGTTCAAAGAACATAAGAGTTATGTGTTGATTTATGAGGAATATGGACTGTTATGAATGTGACAGTTCTGAAAACAGCACTTTACCGGACAATGAAAAATGTAAAGATAAATAAATGCTTTAAAAATCTTTAAAATACTTTAAAGACCTCACATGAGGATTTATACCAGCAAATATTGACAGTATGATGAAAACCTTTTGATAAAAACATTTTTTCAGTGGATCAAATAATATTGTTTTACAGAATAATTCATAAATGTTTACACAGTGAGTTCAACCAAACCACAGTATTAAATGAATACTACAGAATTGTTTCTGTAATGAATGATAGTAATCTCTCTCTGTCCTTCACCATCACAGTTTCTCTCCAGGACATAAACCTTTGTAAAGCGTTCAAGAGCTCTACTGTTCAGGACCAACAGGTGGTGTCAAAGAGCAGCATTTCTAAACCCATGACAGAGATGTACAACAGCTGTGATAGACCACCACCCCTCAACATACTCTCTGACTACAGGTGTGTCTGCTTTTCCTCTTTTATTATTAAATATTAATGTGCATGTTGTTTATTTCTGTGGTTTTGTTCTGTGCAGGGATGACCATATCGAAGGAATGAAGTTCTACACGGATCCCTCATATTTCTTTGATTTGTGGAAGGAAAAAATGCTTCAAGACACAGAGGACAAGAGAAAAGAGAAGCGAAAACAGAGGGTATTTATTCTGATGATTCGTGAGAATGAAAAATCACAGATGAGATCTCTTTAACATCGTAGATCTTTCGCCTAGGTATCAATGAGATAAAATTGAGATCAAATGAAATGTTTTCTTAAGTTTTATGTGTGTCTCAGATATTTCTCCAGAGAAAAAGAGTCAGAAATTTCACAAATGTCTCTGTCATTAGAGTTTCAGAAGAGATCTGATTCTGAACAATGACACAAACTGAACTCAGATTTGTTAAGTCTGACATCAAAAGTCAATATTATTGAAGATTTCAATATAAACTCAAACATTTCTTATCAAATTGACCAAAAACCAGATTATTTTATCTATACAATCTAGATTAATTTTACATTTTCTATACTCTTCCTGTAGTTTAACAATTCTGTTTTTATTTCTCTTAAACAATTTTAGGTTGTCTAAATGATGTTGATGGTTTATCATTATGATACGGAAGTCATTGATTGAGCTTTCCTTTTATTCATAAACACACACACACACAGGAGCAGAAGCGTTGTGTTGATGGTACGCTGCCACGAGAGGTTAAAAAGGTTCGTAAAGCTCATAACCGAAGACAGGAGTGGAACATGATGGCGTTGGATAAGGAGCTGCGGCCGGACCATCGTATCATCATCATCCTCCACTTCACAGGGGCGTATCATCTGATGGTGAGCTGTCCAAGGAGGGAAGGTTTGTTTATATGCTAAACGGCATTTATTAAATCAGGTTTGAATCTTAAACACCTAAACTACTTCATCTCTGTACAATTACTGTCAGAAAACTCAACATCCTTAGCATTAATCTTCCAATTAACAGATCACACGGTCCAAAGACTTTTAACAATCCAGTTCAAGCGTGTCATCCTGGAGCGCGGGCTGCCCATGCAGACGCACGTGTGGAGACGTCGTCATCCGGTGCAAACGGAGGAGTGGAGCACGAGTACCACAGCATCGGAGGGCCTGTCGGGGTGGGGGGGAGTGATGCTGTGGGTTACAGAGTGAACCCGATCAGTCAAACACATCCAACTACTCAACAGTACCTGCCTCCTGAAAGTGGAGTCAATGGAAACATCACTCTCCCACCGGCAGATTATGGGTAATGATTATGGGCCACTTTTTCTAGTTTAGAATCACAATTTCTTTTGTTGAACGCAGGAAATAGGGACTTTAAACCTGTTAGTGGAAATGCGCATCAAACAAGCTTTCTCTCTTTCTCTCTCTCTCTCTAGTCTGATGGAGTATTACGCTACTTCAGGGCCACTTACTCCTCCCCACATTGGTCCCCACATTCCACCTGCACCTCCAGCTGGCCCCGCCCCTCTTCCTCCCGGACCAATCGCCTCAGCCGTAAGGTTTCCTCTTCCACCTGTTCCGCCTCCTGAAGGCCCACCACCGCCTCCTGCCCCTCCAGTACATTCACATCCAAAAACATCTGGGAAAGGACTGAGTCCAAACCTACAGCCAGACGTCCGCAGTGACCTGCTCTCTGCGATACGAATGGGTGAGAAGAGCAACAGAAATCTGTGGGTGTGGCCCATTTTTACTAAGTGATGTTTTATTAACAAATTTCGGGAGGAGCACGTGCAGATAATCAACACGGTCATTTCAATCTGGCCCCCTATCCAATTAGTGCAAAGAAATAACTTATAAATAATCAAGCAGCCCTACCTTCGCTCTCTGCGTTTTCAACATGGCGAGATCGACCTCTTCCCGAGGATAACACCTTGAGACCGTAGCCTGGTCCCTCCCCAGCCAAGCGAAGAACACCGCCCGTCGGATCATCCAGAGGCGATCCAGCGGCTTCAACCACGAGGCCGCCAAGCCTTCCCGCACCATCACTTTCCAGGCGCCGCCATCTCCGTCGCCGTCACCTTCACCATCGCCTAGGCGTCAACCACCTTCTCCGGCATCCTCGTGCGCCTCAGCCCTCTCCTCAGTTCCAGCTTCAGGAAAATGGACCGTAGCAGCTGGCCTTCGGCTAAAAGCAAAACGCCAGCGTCCCGTGCCACGCCGAGCTTCAAAGCGGAGCTCCTCGATCTCGTCTTCTCTCTCCAGTCAGGCGAGATTCCGTGGTTCCTTCCCTTCCCAAGGCGGCGGTAGAGCAGCTCAAGGCGCGGCGCCCTTATTCTTCCCCCGGCTAGGATCGGAGCACTCTTCAGGGCGCGGCTGCGGGCTTCAGCCTCGGCCCCTCTGCTCTGGCCCAGCACCGCGGGCTTCAGCGAGGCCTCGGGCCGCCTCGGACCATCGGAGGCTGCCCGGCCAGCGCCCTCCCCTCCGAGCACCCGACCGCCCGGCTGCTCTGCGTCGCCGCCCACCACAGCTTCATGGAAGCAACCCGCCCTCAGCCAATGCCTCTCCTCCTCCCAATCCCTCCCCTACCCGTGGCGGCAGCTCCTCCCTCCCATTCTAAGCGAGCATGCCTCCGCTCTCAGCACAAGCTCCGGTAGCCTGTCGCCTATCCCTCTCTTTCCTCCGCCCAGGAGTTAGTTTCAGCGAGCATGCCTCCGCTGTCAGCATCCGGCGCCTGTCATCTATCCCTCTCTTTCCAGGAGTTAGTTTGAGCCAGCACTACCTCCGCAGCCTTCTCAGGCCCGCCCATCCTACCGTTAGCCTCAGCCACTCCCCTACCAATTCCCTCGAAAGGAACCAGCCCGTCCCTAATTCCATCAGGGCACAAATTTTATCAGGTGCGGACATAGACCTTTTTCTCTTTTATCACCCATTTCCCCTTCACCCCGGGCATTAATTTAATTGTGCGGCTTTTCGGTCTCCTAAAAATTCAGCCCACAACCGTCCGTATTTTATCATTTCCTGAGTTTACCATTGCCTTCAACAGCTATTCTGAGGTTATTTGTTCCGTGGCTCCACTCAGGAGCCTTGAGCTCAGCGATTACCTCTCTATAATAGCTGAGCTTCGGCGTTATCATATCAGGAGGTGCTCATTTTTATACTTATCATAAGCTGTTTTCTGCCAAGTGCGCTAAGCCGCGTAGAGGTGCTTTTTTATACTTATCGCAAGCTAGCACACTGGAACCAATGTCCTTATTGGGGAGCTCTAGACCATGAGCTCCACAGCAGAGTGTTCGCGGGATGCCGCAACATCGCCTCATGCGCAGTCTGCGTTTTCGTTAACCCTTCCAGCCCCTTTCCACCCCTCATCCCAGCCCAAATCCACGAGCCATGTCCCAAGCCTTTTCGATTCCGCGTTTACCCCACCACTTCACTCCAAAGTCACTCTTCTTCCCCTACTAACCAGGCCTGTAACAGCTTTAGCGTCGGCAGGTGCACCAGCAACGTGCCGTTTCCTGCTGCGTCTGCAATTTTTGTGGTGGCCCGCGCCGTCTGATATGCCCTGTTCAAAATCTGCAAATAAAAATTCAAAAATTATTTATCGACTCCTGTCAATGTTTCCACACCACCACCCGATCCTAGTTTTACAGATTACATTCTCTCAGGCCTCTCGCCTTCCACCCGTGAGTAAGTCTTCCCTCCCAGAACCTCGTCTGCCCCAATCTCCAGTCGGCTCTCTCTGATCCTGGAGCAGTTGACCTCCTAATTAAAAAGAGGTAGATGCAAATTTCATGGTGCGGCCCCTTTGCTGTTCCCCCTTAACGCGTCTTTTGGCGTCCAGCCCTATGCTCGGTTTGCAACCAGAAAATTTTCGGATTAAAGCGCCAATAATTGATCTCTCATCCCGCGCAAATCCTCGTTCCCGAGCATTAACAGTCTCATCCCACTCGAAGAATTTTGGCTCCATTACCACGACATCGACCAAGCCACTACCCTAATCCAAGAAGCAGGTCGGCCTGGCTGGCAAAAGTCGACATCACTTCCGCATTTAAAGTCTGCCCATCCACCCAGACTTCTGGCATTTATTTGGCATCAAGAAAAATTTTATTTTGCCGTCCGCCCCACCTAACTTTAGGCTGCAGAAGCAGCCCCAAATATTCGACACATTGTCAGAAGCTATTTGCTGGATCCTGTTAAATAACTACCACTTACCTTATCTGATCCATCTTTTAGGCGATTTCTTAATCATTTCAAACCCGATTCCCCCCCAGCCCGCGCACCTCTCAGTAATAAAGCTCGCCCAGAACTTCGGGGATTCCTCGCCCAAGACAAAACCGCGGGCCCCAGTACTTCCATCGAATTTTTTGGGGTTAATCTAGATTCCCAAAATTCCAAGCATCCGCTTACCTAGGGAGAAAATCGACAGGGCGATCCTGGTAGCATCTGCTCTCTTAACCACCTCTAGTTGTTCCAAACGCGAGCTCCTATCCATCTTAGGCCATTTGAATTTACTTAATCGCATTATCCCGCCAGGGGCAGCCCCTTCATCTCACACCTCCTCTTCCCCTTTCCTCCGTCCCGGCTCTAGAAGACCAAATAGCCCTAAGCGAACCATGCCATAGCGAACTCAACCTGTGGATATCCTTTCTTAAACAATGGAGCGGACTATCCTTTTTCTATAAAACCTGGTTTCCTCCCCTATCGACATGGCCTGTTCACAGGCGCTGCCCCCTCTGTCGGGTTTGGAGGTTTTTCAATTCGGCTTCCTCATGGCCCTGACGAGTTGGTTAGATCTACCACAACACTTATCGTCCTCAGCTATTCGAACTTTATCCTCTAGTTCGCAGCGGCTGCTCTTTGGGGAAAGAGTGGTGGACCACCAGCATAATTAGCATTGCGACAACGAAGCTACCGTTCACTGCATTAACAAAGTCGTTCCCACTCTCTGGCGTTAATGCCCTTACTAAAGGAAACTGTTTTGGATTTGTTTCGCGATCAATTTATCATGACCGCAGAAAGCATATCCCTGGGTCAAAAATCTAATCAGCTGACTCTCTCTCTCGTTTTGCCTTCCAGAAATTCAGATCATTGGCTCCAGAGGCAGACCTGCTTCCAACTCCAGTACCTCTCAGAGCTGATATTTCCATAAACCACCCCTTGAGACCCCTCCTAAAGCCTCCCTCACTTCCATCTTGCAAGCCGTCTCTCCAGAACCCTCCAGTCTTATTTAACAGCGTGGAATAATTTCAAAATTTTTCATGCAATTTAGAGTTCCCGATTTTTCCTGCTAGCCATTACTTCCTTTGTTTCCTACCTCAACACCATAAAAACCTCCAAATCGGCTCAATCAAAGGATACCTAAAAAGCGGGAGTTCAATTCTTTCACAAGCTCATTCCATGGCTCACCCTCAACCAACATATCCAATTCCCCAGGCGTCCCTACTCATCAAAGGCATCCAAAACCCATCCCACTTTCGCCCAGACACCCGGCCAGCCCATAACCCTAAAAATCCTAACCAAATGCATCTCCACCCTCCGTAAAGGATACCACTCTCTTCATACTGCCAGCTGGTCTTGGATGCAATGTTCATCCTGGCCTTTTTTCAAGTTTCCTTAGATGCTCGAACTCACCATTACATCCACCTTCAACCCAAACACCCACCCAACCATATCTGATCCACCATTAGACAACGAAGCCATCATTAAACAAAGCAAAACAGACCAATTAAGGAGAGGTCATTTCATATATATTTTAACCTCTTTCAGCCCTTCCACCTCCTAGCCTTCCTCCAGCTCAAAAAATCCCAATCTGAATCAACCGTCCAGTTGCCCAAAAACCAAGTCCCTAATCCTATCCGGCATCCCAGCCGACAACTTTTCAAGCCATTCTTTCCGAATAGGCGCAGCCACAACAGCAGCCCTCCAAGCACTTTCGATGTCGCTGGTCATCAGAAGCCTAAGAACTACATCAGATCACCGTTCCCACATCAAAGGAAGCCCACCAGACCCTAATAGAAGTTAATCCCTCCTAAAAACCCCTCACCAGCCCGTCAATCTCACTTGCCGCCAACCCTCCCACCTCTCAATGTTCCCCGCTGCGCAGCAGTTCCGCTCCGCGAAGGAGCCCCTCCCTTGCCTGGCCACCACTGCGGTAACTCATCCCCTACTGCCAGCAGTATGGAGCCCCTCCCCATCCATCACTGCAGCAGCAGTGCCCTCCCCGCCACCGCTACAGCTCATCCCTACTGCGCAGCAGTTCCGGCTCCCGCTGGAGCCCCATCCCCAATGCAGCAGCAATGCCCTCTCCTCGCTCCGCTACAGCCCATCTCCTACTGCCGCAGCGGTTCCCTGCTCTGTCCCCCACTGCAGCAGCAGTGCCGGCCTCCTCGCTGGAGCCCATCCCCTACTGCCCGCAGCAGTTCCGCTCCGCTGGAGCCCCATCCCCACTGCAGCAGCGGTGCCCGCTCCAGCTGGAGCTCATTCCCTACTGCGCGGCAGTTCCGGCCCACAGGGCCCCTCCCTTGCCTGGCCACCACCCGGTAAGCGTATCCCCTACTGCCGCCCAGCAGTTCCTCCGCGGGAGCTCATCCCCTACTGCCGCATAGCAGTTCCGGCTCCCAAAGGGCCCCTCCTGCCTGGCTACCACCGCAGTGGCGTATCCCCTAATGCTGCAGCAGTTCCGCTCCCGGGCCGGAGCCTCTCCCATCCCCACACGCAGCAGCAGTACCCCTCTCCGGCTCCCGTCGGAGACTCATCCCCCTGCGCGCAGCAGTTCCGGGCTCCTATTACAGCTATTCCAGCTACTCCATCTAGCATCCAGCATCCTTCCAACTCATACCCTGCCTTTGGGGGGCCCTTAAGCTGCGCTTTGGCTGCTGTCGGCGATTCCATAGCATTTGGGGAGCACTTTGGGTTCGGGCGAATAAAACCCTCTCCCGAGGCAGGGGAGAGTGCCCTGGGCTCGGAAATAACACAGGGCTTCGAGGCCCTCTCGGACAGCAAGCCAAAATCTGTAAGTGTGAACTTCGTGAAGTGATGTTTTATTAACAAATTTCGGGAGGAGCACGTGCAGATAATCAACACGGTCATTTCAATCTCAGCCCCTATCCAATTAGTGCAAGAAATAACCCTATAAATAATCAAGCAGCCCTACCTTGGCTCTCTCTCGTTTCAACATCCCTCCACCACCCGTCTCCTCACTCTTAGTCCGGGGAGCACTGGGGTTCGGGCGAATACCGAGCTCGAACCCTCTCGGGCAGGCAGGAGAGTGCCCTGAGCTCGGAAATAACTACCGAGCTTCGAGCCCTCTCCCGGACAGCAAAAGGGGCGCTAGTTGTTATTATCTGTAAGTGTGAACTCGTGAATTGACAAATATCTTTTGAATCCAAAGTCTTAAAAGCTTTAAAAAAAACTGCACATAAAAATGAGGATGATCTGTGGTCAGATTTTGTCCTGTTTCACCAATAGGGGGCGCTAAAATAGAAATGACTAATAATGCCATAAGGTAGTGTTAGTGAAGTTGAAATTTGTGTACATCTTCTTTGATGGATGTCCTAACATATCTTCTGTTTCCAATTGAATACATTAAACAACAAATTTCCAATGACCATCAAATTTCAGCAGCTAATAACATTAAACAGAGTCTTTTAAACCCTTTTGGATAGCATGCTTCCATCAATATGTAAATGCATGAAAAATAAATTTATGGATCCATGATACACTGAAAGCGTCTTCTGAGTTTTATGTTAAATAACGGACTTTGTATTCACTTCAGATAATTGCAGATTATGTCTATATGTTAATGTTAAATAACATATTTTAAAATCCTCAATTATAATATCAAACAAGGGTATCATGATGTGTGATGAATAGCAAAATGTTGGCTAATATAGTTTTAAAATGCATCTTATATGTTGATTTATGCATGCAGATATTAATATTTGTGATAATCTGTGATGTTTTTGCTGATGTTCATCAGTGTTGTTTTGTCTTCAGGTATCCAGCTGAAGAAGGTTCAGGAACAGCAGAAACATCAGGCTGAAAGAGAGCCGGTGGGAAACGATGTGGCTATGATTCTGTCTCGCCGAATTGCCGTGGACTACAGCGAGTCTGAAGACGACTCGGACATCGAAGAGAACGACTGGTCTGACTGACAACAGCCAACCACACACACAAAGTATTTCATAAACTCTTCCAATGCAAACTGCATGCAAACAAAAGGAAGAAACATTGATCTTGCGTAAACAACAAAGTTGTGCAATAGAAAGAGGGACTTTGAACAAACACACTGATATTTTAAAGATCTGCTAGTTAAAATATGCAAACCGTACAGAAAATATACATTACTCAAGACTGTTAGTGAACAGCTGCAGGTCTTTCCCCTCTCATTCTTTAAAAAACAATAGCTCAACTAGTATGTAATGATCCGTTCGTGTTCATTTATGGTTATTTATTACTCTTATTAACCCATAATTTAGTTTTATTATTGTTTCATCATAAGCCAGAAAAGCTTGTTGTGTTTGACCACTTTTTCTTTTTGTGTAGTTTTATAGTCTAATAAAGACCTAAAATTCCAGGAGAAATTAATTCAGTAGTTTTCAACAGGGCTTTTGTTGTATTGAACAATGTCTTTGTACTGGACAATTAAAGCAATATCATCCTGAAATATTTTCTTTTTAAATTTTAGATTATAATAGGTAGTACAGGTAAATGAACCCATTTAAATAGGTATAATAGGTACATGGTTCAAAAAGAAGATGATGTGAATCTGTTTGTGTTTAAAGTTTTAAAAGTTTAAAATTCTACATATATTCACATTTTCATTTTTGTTCAGACAGCTTCAAGTAAAATCAGTTAATCATTTTGAATGAAAACAAATGAATTCTTTTTAAGTATGACAGAAAGGCTCGATACACTGCAAAATAAAGAAAGAGTCTGGTGAGCGGATGCATTTCTTTCTTGCATTGTTTTGTTTACTGTCTGTGTCACAGCACCTGGTTGTCCATCTGTTTTTCCACAGTAAATTCTTTCTCACACTGACTTTGTTTTCTTCCAGTATTCAAAAAATGTTTTTTAGTGGAATTAAAAACCCAAACCCTCAAAAGCCCTCGTCCCTGATTCCACGCGGCTCAGAAAGGTTCCCATCGAGATCTCCCACCGTCCCGGCTTGTTTGCGATGGCGGTTTAAGTGTGACATGCTGCTATGCAAAGTTCATTAAATCACTGTTTTACCACTCAGCTTAATCCCTAAACCAATAGAGCGACACTCCAGAAAGACAAGAGACACGCAATGAACTAAAGGGCTTAAAGACTTGACTGATCAGATGTGACATTTTGTTTTCCCACCGTTGCCAGGGAGAGCGAGGGATCTTGAGGACTAAAGTTCCCGTTGACTCCGCATTGTCCACGATGGTGGACATCTGCCAGTGTATTCAGAAGGACATTGGCTTTCTAGAGTTCATCCTATTGTCCCGCACTCATTTAAGTTTGCATTAAGGTTGATCTCGGGTGCAGAAACAATGAAGAGATAAAGCTGGTCCTGTGTTTTTGGTAATCACATCCCTCCCCTTTCCTTTCCTCCTCCTGCGGGGGACGTTTGAGAGGATCTCATGGAATGTCTGTTCTTTGTTTTGGTTTTAGTTTTTTTCTGTATGCATTGACAAAACGTAACGGTGCCCAACCATGGGGAGTTGGGGAGGGTGGCATGATGATGAGATGGTGACGGGATGGTATGGTGGTACGTGCCAAGTGCCAATTGTCCCTTCATAACAGGCATCAAAAGACCAACTTCTCTGTTACCATACAGGTGAACTCACTCCTGGGAAAGTAGAGTTTTTCTCAGCCTCTGCGGAGAACCAGCGTCGCTCTTTTCTCTCCCAGCAGTAACTGGATTAGTCGTGCCATTGCTCTCACGGCTTTCACGCCACTGTCTATTTCCCATCTTCAGCTAATGTGATTATCCCAGCCCCTGTGGTCCTAGCAGAAGGATGAGGGACTACTCCTCCGTTGCACATTCACAGCGAAGCCCCCAACAATCCCCCCAAATTCTCTAGCAACTTTGTAAGTCGGAGCTGCTGGTGTTGGTGTTGAGGATCTGGGATGTGTGAGGGTGGTGAAGTTAGTGATGGAGAAGTGTTGGGCATCTAAGTTGAGGTATTTTGTAAAAGACAAGAAGTCCCTGCATTAGAAGATCATTGCATCTCAACGACACTTTACTCTAACTGTTAGCAATCAGGTTGAACTTTTATTATGTTTATGTAAAAGAAAAAGGGCTGTAGGAGCTAGATGTTAATATAAACCAAAAATGAAACTGTTGTCATTTGACTGCTGACATTTTTCCTTCCTCTACAGGTATTTATCTAGCACTGCATAACATTGTAAACTTAGGAAAGCACTTCTTTGTACTATTGCTGCCGCTTTTGATGTATCGCTTCATTGTCTCTTTGGATAAAAGCGTCAGCTAAATGCCTAAATGTAAATGTAAAAAAAAAAGTGGTATCATTTATGTAATAGTATGTTGAAATAGTATGTAGTGTGTCCCAAACCATAGTATGTTGAAATAAATATTTTTGGGTCCCTAAGCCAGCAGAAACTTCAGTTGATAGCACAGTATTATTCTCAAAAGTTAGTGTTGCTACACTTAAAATTACTTATATTTTTAATATTAAATATTTTTTATTATACTTTAAATAATTCCAAATGACCATCAAGTACTGTAAGTACAAACGCATAACAAAAGTGACAAATTTTCTTTATTTATTATGTTTATTTATTTATTTGCAATTTTTTATTTAATAAATTCTGTGAAACATCACTTTATCAATGTATTATTATAATCAAAAATATTTAATATTAAAAATATTAACTCCACATGACGCTGTTCCTCATGTATGAGGTTCATTGCTGAAGAGAAAAATCAAACGCTTTTGGTCACGCTGGCGTTCCGTAACTACACCGGTGTAGTGACGTACGCCTGACGTCACCGGACATTTATCGCTTGAAGGTGCACGTGTGATCGTAGCTTTAGTAATCTATATATTTCATTATGAATGAAAGTAAAAATAAACCTAGCGGAACATTTATATGTTCGTTTCCCGACTGTCAAGCGTCATACAACAAAGCGTGGAAACTAGAAGCGCATCTGTGCAAACACACAGGAGAGGTGAGTAAATAACAGGATGTGCACATGACAGATTCACACTTCATCAGATCTTCCTCTGTCTGAATTCAGAGTTATTTATATAGTTCCTTTCTCAAAATTCTATTGTTGAAGAGACAAAAAATAGTAGAAAATGTGAACAAATAAGGGAATCAAATCATTTTCACTACACGATTATCGCGACCAAAATAATTCACGATAACGATATTTGTTAAATAAAAAAGTAAATTAGTAATGCTGTCAGACATATTATTTATCCTAAATTTTATTTTTAATAATCCTTAATTTTGTTTATTTTCTGTTTTTATTTTTCGTCCAATGTAACACTCAGAAGATAACGTTTGTAACCATTGTGACTCTTAAGACAACATTTTAAAATATCACAGTATTTACAATATTATCATATATGCAGAATTAGCACAATGTACAGAATGTTATGGCAAACACAATCCATTATGTACAATTTGACACATACATTGTTTCACAGCATGACATGTTATGACACAATGTATTATTTTTCACTTTAACATGTTATTACATGATATATTTTGCAAATTGACTCACATTATGGCACAATTCATTAGTTTGTTAGCTTAAATCATTATGATGTGATACAGTATTTTACAGTTACACTTTTGCAGTTTGATACACATTCTGACATGCATTATTGTAAAGTTGACACATTACAACATGCTATGACACATTACTTTACAGTTTGACATGTTAATGGCATGATGCATTATTTTTCAGAGGCCTTTTGAATGCGAGTTTAATGGCTGCAGTAAATCATTTTGCACAAAGTATCATCTTGCTCGTCATACGCTGACACATACTGGAGAAAGACCGTACAAGTAAGTGTCTGTATTATGTCATGTAACATTGACTAGAACTGTAAACCACAGCGATGTTTACATTATGTCAACAGATGCGCAGAAGATGGCTGCAATGCAGGATTCACCACAAACGCCAACCTAAAGAAACACGTTTCTCGTATTCACAGACAAGAGACTAAACACTACATAGTAAGTATCTGTAAACACTTGCCATATGGTACAAAGTTACATACAGTAGAATTAAGATTCTGATATCATTTCTTTACCATGGTACCACCATATGAAAATAATTGTGAGGTTTTGGTTTGTTCAATGACATTCTTTCAGTGTACATTTGAAGGATGTGGCAGAGCGTTCAAGAAAAACAACCAGCTTAAGACTCATGAGTGTACACACACCCTGCTCCTGCCATACCTGTAAGACTCTTTACTCTTGTAATCTTTCTTAAAAATATTGGGCCATATAAACACACTGTAAACATGTGTGAAATATCTGTTTCCCTTTCATCTGATGTTCTGTACGTACTGCAGATGTTCGTATGAAGGCTGCGAGAGACGCTTTTCACAACACGGTAAACTGAAATGGCATGAGAAAGTGCACCAGGGTAAGTTATCTGATTGTCCTGCAGTCCTTATATACACAAATTCACAGTACAAAAACTCTACAACTTCTAAAATGCATTCAATTTGTAGGTTATTCATGTATGGACGAGGGTTGCACGTTTGTGGCGAAGAACTGGACAGAGATGACAAAACACAAAAAAGTTCACAAGGGTAAGCTTGTGACCTCATAAAACATGACAGAACATTTCATTTGCTTTAGACACTTGTTGAAATATTAAACTGGTCATAAGTCAGGTGTGTTGTGTGTTTTCAGCTCGTGTACAGTGTGATGAATGTAAGAAAACGTTCAGAGACGTCTGGTTCCTGCGAAATCATCAGCCTGTTCATTCTGAGGAGCGTGTAGTGTTTCACTGTCCCAGAGACGGATGTACACGCTCGTACACGACTGCCTTTAACCTGCAAAGCCACATAATGTCCTTTCATGAAGATCAGCGTTCGTTCATCTGCTCTCACCCCGGCTGTGGCAAATCATTCTCCATGAAGGTAAACGCTTTTTCTCTTTTTGAGTGACATTCTTGTGCTGGTATTTATAGTCCCACATGAACTGATGCTTTACATTAAAGCTGTTACTACAACATATGGCAGAAAATTTAGCAGTTTGTCTATTCCAGTAATAGCTGTGAAGACTGATTCTAATGCTGGATGTTTGGTTTTCTGTTTATAAGTGACGACAATAACAAGGTGATGTATTAATCATCACTAGATCAGCACTAGTTTTGGGACTAAAGCCTAAATGCAGAATAAAAATGTTGTTTGTTTAATCAATGCAAGAAACTGTTTAGGTCAAAACTGTGTCCTTGTTTAACACATGAAACGTTTTCCTTTTAGCAAAGTTTACAGCGCCATACTGTGGTTCATGACCCGGAAAAGAAGAAACAGGTAAATACTCACAATCATCATCACTGATCAGAAACAGACATTCTCATACTGATTCATTTGTAATTATATGTGGTTGATAAAATGTTATAACAAGATGTTTTTTATTTGATCTGCCTTTATTATCTCTTTTAGAAAAAGCCCCGTCCAAAACGCTCTCTGGCATCTCGTCTCAGTGGCCACAAACCAAACAAGAAGCATCGAACACAAACTTCAACATCTGATCAATCATCAGTGACACAGGCTGATCAGTCAGAGACGCCTCTAAATATTCAACTAGATAGTCATACAACCCAAAACTCTGACGTCACAGATTCAAAAAGGTTAACAGGTTTTGATTTACCCATTACATCAGAGAATGTTGTCAGCCAATCGAAATCCGTCTGTTCTGAGCTCAATGCATGTCCAGTGGTTCACTTTTTAGAGCCCTTGTTGTTATAGAGTCCAGTGATTAGCAATCATACTCTTGCCTGATTTCACCCCATATTTAAAAGGTTCAGCAGAAAATATAATTTTGCAAGGAAAGTTTTATTTGCTTAGAATGTCATTATTGCTTTGAGTCTTTTGATGTCTCTGTAGCTGAGGTAGAAGAAGGTGTTGATGTGTCGAAGTCTCGCTGTGAAGTCTTGTTGGACGTGTCTGTCGTCTTCTGTTGCAGTTCTTTGGCAGAAGCGAGACGCAGGACACACATGGCAGCACGTCCTCCACGAACCACAGTGGGTTTTGATACAAAGCCGATAGGCACTGATATCCTCTCCACCATCTGAGTCAAGACTTTGTCCTGTCAAAGAAAAAAAAATCTGTATAAATATTATGGCACTAATTGTGTGTTTCCTGCAATCTGTTGTAACAGCAAACTTATGTGTGTTATGTTCAAAAGAGCCATTACATCATATTTATTGTGCTAATAAACCAATAAAAAGCTAAGTTTTGTTCAGCAGTATTTTTCTTCATAATATTTGTCTGTACTGTGAATGATTACTCTATGCTTTTAATAAAAGTGTCTTCGATTGTGATTTGGATGAAGTTCAGACCACATTGGTTAATGGAAAAGGTTTTCCAGCATCTGTAGATCATACCAGTGGTGTGCCGCTGTTAGGTCCACCTCTGATCGTCAGTCTCACGTGATTCTTCTTCTCCAGCCAACTGATGACCTGACGCAGTTTAGTATCCAAATCATGAAGAGAAATATCTGAGGAGAAATTCAGCTCTTTTGATTGGACAGGACCTGCAGGAACACCAAAAAAAGTGAAGTGTACCATTAAATATAAAGAAAACTTCAATTAAACATGTAAAAATGTTATTTCTTTAACAAACTACTGATTAATGAGACAAAACATTTCCTTCCATTATTTTTTTTTTTTACTTTAAATACGTTTTTAAGCACAAATGTACAATTTAATTTAATTTTCTTACTTTTTTAATATCAAAACTATGACATTAGATTATGTGTCCTTGGGTCTATACATACATATAACATCTTGTATGAAATCTACAGATTTGATATTTTATGAAAAATTAAAAAAACACTGGAGAGCTCAAGAAACATACTGGTAATTCTAGGGTTATGGACATGACATGTGAATTAAAATGCACAAACCAGAAGCAAAAATATCCAACAAATGGAGAAGAGATGACTCTTAAAAGAACATAAAATCGTTATTTAGTCGTTAAATAAATAAATCGTTTATGCTTTATAAACTTTCCTCACATGAGGATTTAAACCAGCAAATATTGACATCTGAGCTATCAGTATGATGAAAACTAAAATTGTACCCAAAAACTGTCAAAGCCTTTTGGGCACATTTTCATTTGTAAAACTAAAGTAAATCATCACAAATGTGTCTGTGTGTAACATCACCTGTTTTGGCTTTCTGCGTCTCTCTGAGTTTCATCTGCTCTTCATGTATCTGTTTGCCTCTCATCAGTTTGTATAACGGAGGATCAGAATTGTCATTGATGGCAACAAGCTTCAGTCCGGTTTCATCCATCATTCGAATCACTTCAGCGCGGTGCATCGTGCCCAACTCCTCTCCATCTTCACCCAATAATCGCACATGTCGCTGGCCGATCTTTCTACCCACGCTGCCAAAAGTGACCCGTGCTCTTGGGTCCAGCTTTTTAGTTTCCTTTGTGGAATCGTTCACATCGAGACTCTCAGCATCTGTGCAGAAGCAAACACGCTGGCAAGGTGAGGCAGCATGGTATCCCCATACAGATCTGACAGCTGATGAAGGTGAAGTGATGTGAATGATGGGTCGAAGAGGACTGCGACTCAAAACAAACCTCAAGAATCCCACAGACATCCTGCAAGACAGAAGACATTACAGGATGATTTTAGTAACGGTCATTCAATATGGGATTTTAAATGATTGTAACTCAAATATAAATAATCACAGAAAATGAAATGTGTTATGCTTAAATAAATGTTTATACGATATTGTCCCAACCCCAAAAATGAATCTACATTAGTGACTTAGACTAAAATAAGTTGTTTTTTGTTTTTATCCCAAGCATAATAATTAAAATATCATACAAACATATTTAATCACAGTGCTGGCTAATAACATTCACATTAGTGTCTATGCCAAATACAAATACAATAGTACATTTGTGTAAGTAAAGATACAGGAGAGACTTGGTGCCAAAAACTTGTTTTATAATGTGTTAATGTGTTTTTAAGCATAAAAACCTATTTTCATATTTGCATATATGAATTTACTGAACAACAACAACAAAAAAACAATGACCAAATTTAACATTGATAAAGGAAACACATGTCGGGATAAAAAACACTAAACATTGATATTATCATTGGCCAAAGAATCACAAACTGCTTTCTGGGTGTGACCATCAAAGAGGTAAATGTAGTTTTATCTATAAAGATGTTAAATGTTTAATATAGCATTTATAGTGTTAATATAGTATTTAATAAGTACTTCTACATGTATTGGTATGAAAATAATGGCACACTGCCAAACAATAAAAACATTAATAATAAAAATCTCAATGATCCCCAAAATAGTCATGCTATATATTTGGTAAAATCTATTTGTGACAATTAATCTAATCATATGTGAACCTTCATCGGTATAAACAATATAACTCATAAACAATACACAATCACATCTAATCATACTATTAAATGATCATTTATTTGTCATGTGGAATTCAATCAAACAGTGAATTTAAACTCAGTTCATTTACTTACACTGACGAGATACAGAAGCGACTCCAAAGACGAAATAAATCAAATCAGTCCGGTGAAGATTTCAACAACCACACAGTCATAAAAATAAACTGAAGCCTCCAAATAAATAAATAAACATCGAACGTGAAGCAAAGAGACTTTTCCGAAGACCTGTCCTGACGCACGCAAGTGACGTCATCACACACGCGACCCACACGTATTTTGCACAAAAGTACAAATGATACAAAAGATTAATTTAATTTTGATTAATTTAAGTGCTTTTATAAAACGATACAATAAAACCCTAAACAACATAATATAATGTAAAAACAATTTAAACAAAATAAACGATAATGAAAAATAATAAATCTATATAAATTAATAACTAATCGCAGTAACTTTTATAATGAAATATTTTCAGCATATTTCAGATGTTTCAATTGCTTTGTTATAAGAATCAAGGATCAATACAGAAAAGGTTTAGGTTTAGGTTTTAGGACTTTGTTTAACTTTGTGTTTGTGTATACAAAATGTGCCAAAAAATCCAACCTTAAAAGCTCAAAACTTGTTTAACATGTAAATCTAGAATCAGATTTGATCTTTCTTACTAACTTGTGGAAGTATAAAAAATGGTAAAAAATTAAAAACATTGTTTTTTTTTAAAGATTTACCATTTTTATAAAGATTTTTACATTATCTAGTAATAATATGATACAAACTCCCTGACCCTTTATAATAATTAGGCTAAAAATATTTTTTTTTAGCTCTGGTCAGAACTATACTTCATTAAAAATATAAGGTATTGAAATGTTGCTTCTGAAACATAATGTGTGTTTGCGAAATACTAATATTAAATAAGTATCTAATATATCGTAAAGATTTATTTCATTTCAAGGATAAATGAATTCACTGGGAACAAGCGTAAGAGTCCTTTAAAATCGCACAGCATATTTTCAAAAGACTGATTTCAGAGAGCACGTGGGTCAGTTTCCGTGCAGTGGTCTGTGCTTAACTCGAGTTGACACAATTTGACCCCGACTATAAAGCTCATTGGATCTCTTTATACAGCGCTCTAGCTATAAAAAGCTTGCTGCTTTCATGAACCTCTATTTGCTGAATCAAAAAAAAAAAACAATAAAACAAAGCACAATCAAACAATCCACAAAGAAAGTTTTTGAAGTTTCTTTTATCATTGGGATTCAGAAAAAAACCCTTTAAAAACAAATGCTCAAAGTAACAACACTGTCTTGTTGGTTTATATTTTTTGTTTACCTTTAAGATACATATACGTTGTGAAACGAATCTTCTCTAGAAACCCACATATTTAAAGTCTTTCATATACTTAATCCTAAAAAGCAGACAAAAAACTTTGTAAAGGCTTTCTAATATGTGTTTTAGACATTGTGGGAAAGGCACCGTGGGTTGACCCGGCCATAGCTGCATAGAAACAGTAAATCTAGAGATTTTACAGTCAGCTGAGCAGCAATAGATTAATTTGTTTAACGCTGATGGCTACAAAGAGCCTCTAATCTTTGCTGTTTTCAATGGCTTTAACCTTCGTGTCAGAGAAAAGCTGCTACGTTTCTAAGACTCCATTTCTCTCCGAATTCCTCTGTCACCTGCCCATGCGCAGGTGCACCGACAGCATTCCTCCATCACAGGAAGTGCAAAGAGACTGAGGTCACAGGTCATTCGTATGTTACCATCCACATGGTTTGAGTTTTAAAGAGCGGGC
This sequence comes from Beaufortia kweichowensis, assembly GCA_019155185.1. NCBI lineage: Eukaryota > Metazoa > Chordata > Actinopteri > Cypriniformes > Gastromyzontidae > Beaufortia > Beaufortia kweichowensis. The sequence goes on along the minus strand of CM032795.1, from coordinate 1,272,855 downwards.
ATGATTGGAAAGAAAGGAGAAAAGGATGAAAAGTATAAACGAGGGAAATAAAGAGTCAAGTTAATTTAAAGGAGAACAGTAGAATGGGACTATTCTCTTCTTTCTTATTTTGTGGGGGTTGCTTGAAAGGATCGGACAATCTCATTGTTTCATTCATCTGGTTATGGTATATCTTTCCACAATTATCCCACAATACGCTGCTAAACGTCTAATTAAAACTTAAAAGTAACTTTAGAAGTTGCAAGGCCACCACAGCGGGACAGAATCGGACAATGCTGCCCTTTTAAAAAAGTGCATAATGATGAACTTCCAGTCTATTCAGCACGCGAGACCCTAGATTAAGGAAGCCGTGAGGGCACGAACCGCAAACGTTGGTAGAGAAAGAACTTGGTTGCAAAGGAGATGGCTGACAAAAACCCATGCCGTCTGCAGGCAGCAGGTGGATAATTGTACACGGTCGACTGCGTCTGGAGAAAGATGCTCTCACAGAAAGAGCATTTAGGAACGGCCTGCTAGTTTGCTCATTAGCGCAGGGATACTGTTTCTTCTAATGGACACCCTGCGTGATGCCACACCTTCTCAAAGAAGAAGCTGACCGCTCTAAACACTGTCTCCCTTTCAGGGTTTCTCCTATTTATTTTGTAGGTGTTGTGTAAAGGAGGCTTTTCATGGAGCTTGTCTTTGTTGGACTATAAACAGTGTTTTGAGTGACATGTCTAAAGCGACTTTAAAGCTACAATATTTTGCAGGATAACTGAAGAAAGCATTTCTGTTAAATAGTTTTTTGAACAGGGACTTAAACAAAGCCACTTAGTTTGTGACAATCTTCACCTGAAATGTGCAAAATCACACAGAATTATAGTATCATAATAGTTTCTGTCTGAGCCCAGCTAAAAAAGCTCATGTTTGAGTCACAGCTTATCGCTTTGACACTCTCGGTCATCGAAAAAATTCAAAAGAAATGTAAAACTAATTCTTCTGCTGCCCACCGCGCTATGATTTACTCGTCTCTTCTGTTTTAATCCAAATAAAATCGAAGGTAATGTTTCATTAGTTGTTATTTTTACATAATGATACTTGTTCAGTGGGAGGGAATGATTTTTTTTGTATTAACATAATTAGCCGGCTCTCAGCCGCTGTTTGCTCCGTGAGGTCTAATTGGCCCGGTGGCATGATGGGAAACGACACGAGGTGTCACGTCGGGCAGGTGGTGATGGCGGAGGTGAGTGGCAAACGTGGGGCAAAGCAGAGGCGGATAATTACAGGATGAATTTCACTTTAATACACGTGGCAGTGTGTGTGGAGATGCAGATAGCAGGGCTTTCTACCTAATGGCTCCTGCCTCTGGAGCCACTTTAGACAGCGAATGATCTGAAAGAGCGTTTAATTAACACCTGCTCTCTGATCCAGAGAGAGAGAGAGGATGAGAGATAATGTGAAATCAGTAAATAGAAAGAAATAATTCTGTGAATAAAACATGAACAGAATGAGTGACAGAAGGAGATGATGAAGAGATGGTGGATGATTGACGCCAGCTTGTTGTAGGCGGTTGTTGAACAGATCAGGACTAGTTGGATGCTGAAGTACTCTTTATGTCAGTACATTATACGTAGGCTTTTTGATGTATGAGGTATATAGATAGAGATTGTACATTCTAACTATAGTGTTCCTGTAGCTCAATTGGTGAAGCATTGTGTGAGTGCAAAGGTCATGGGTTCATGAGTTATGGATGTGACGATAAAAAACAGGTTTTTGAGACGCAATATACTTTGTAGGATTTCTTTGAATTAAAATACACAAACCAGACATCTTTAATGGTAATGTTGATATTTTCATGCAAACATTTGGCTGACCTTCTACTTTATGTTTTTTTGTGTGTTGTTATAATTTTATTTTCAAATGGATGACTTGAACTGAAGAAAAGTAAGAGTTCAGAATTGATGTGAACTCCTTAAATACTCTTTAAAAGAGAACCATTTTTTTAAACTATTTTTATAGAAACCTTTAAGATGTTGAAGGTTTTTTATGGAACCATACAGCCAAAATGGTTCGTCTATGGCATCATAAAACACCTTCACTTGTAAGAGTATTACCAAAAATTCAGTCATAACTAATATAATTCTCATACAGTTACATTTGTGTCATTTCATAGTTGTGATGGAACCTCTGAACCCCTAAACTTTTCTGTATGTTGAGTGAGGTGTTCTCCAACAACACACACGACTGTTACAAAACAGTAAAAATAAAACGCAAGTTCACTTTGACATTAGGTCACGGCGCGCGCGCGCGTCTGCGCTTTGCGCATGCAGAGATCTGCGTGGGTGTGCTGATGGTGATGTGCGCGTCTTGCGCGCTTCTCACCGTCGGCATCAGTGTGTGTGTGCGTGCGTGTGTGTGCGTGCGTTCGCATCTGCGCGCGTGGAGAGCCCCAGGCCCCGCGCTCGCTCTCCCCACTCAGCGCGAGCTAAAAGCCCTGGAACGGGACGGTAATTGGCCAATTAGGCCTCTCCCGCGCCGCGCTCTCCGCGCCTCCGCGCCACCGCGCGCACCGATAATTGAGCTGAAAGCAAACGAGCGGCCGGCAGACAAACAAGCTACTAGAAAATAATTACCTGGAGTGTTTCTTTTCAGCAGCCGTACAGCGGATTTCATTATGGTGAATGGCCACTAAAGCTGCTCGAAACGCCGGTAGTTGTCATTTTCATAGGGACTTGATAATGACATTAATTTGTCTTAATGGCTGCTTCTATTGTTATAAATAGGAAAATGAGGCGAAATTGTCTCGCTGTGGCGAGGCGAAGAGGAGCTCCCGGCGGACATAAGGAGTTAAATTGGTGTGCTTGTCAAATTTCCAATAATTTGTTATATGGAACAGGAGTAATGCCAGTGCCATTACGCTTCATTTTCCATAAATTCATTACTGCCCTTGCTTCCCTTTTATCTTTCGAATGCCCAATCGCATTTGTCTTTTCTTCAAGTGCTTGTGCAAAGATTCGACTGACTGACAGACACAAACACACACACACACACACATATATTCCTTCTTGTGCAGTTATGCGCTCACACAGACACGCGCGCGCGCACTCGCATACTGACACACACACACAGCAGCAGCATCTCTGGTACAGTATATGTGGATGAGAACTGTCAAGTGTGTATTTTAGTGCTGTTAGCACACTGATGCAGCTGATTCGGGGGATGCTGGTACATTTTCCCCAATAATTTAAAATGACATTAGAGCAAAAGAGACCATATGATGTATCTGTGACGTTAGATTCAGCTGATGTATTGCTGTTGCGTTTACGCATCAACAGGGGGCGACCTGACAACATTCAGCAGACACAGCATTACATTAATCACAGCTCGAACATTCTTTAACATTTATTACAAACATGCAGACATTAATCAGAACGCAATCACGGAAAAATTTGCAAGTATGTGATTCTGCCTGTGAAATCTAGACTAAAGTTTTAAAATGTAATTATAAGATTAGAAACGTCTAAATAGTCATAAACATGATTAAAATAGGTGATGTGTGTTTATTGCTAAAATAAATGATAGATTATATGATCGATTTCAAGATACAAAGTTTTATTTATAATACTGACATCAAAAATTATTGAAATGATTGAAATTATGAATTGAAATGATTTTAAATACTAAAATTAATGATTTTATTTGACACTGTGTTTTATAAAAAATATTGTCTTCCTTAACACTGATTTGAATCTTTGACATGGTTTTATGCAGTGATCATGGTCTTATCTGCGTTACATGCATTACATAACTTTAGAATTTTTTTAGATACTTAATAAGCATTTAAAATGTGCCATATATCAGCTTGGTTTGTATTTAATTATAAGGTATTTCAGTTTTAATTATTTTAATTTTAAGACTGTATAATCATTTTATACAGTTTATAATATTATAATAATAATTTTCATTATTTTAGATTAATAGTTATTTAGGTATCAATTGCATTGTTCTCAATAATTATTTGCTGTAAATTCTTCATTAATTTGTTGTCATCCTCCATCACTTTTCTCTGTAGTTTATTTGAATGCAAATTATAATTATATTATAGTTATAGTTATATCAAGCACAACATGCAACTAATAATCTGATTATTCAGCCAAATAAATCTTAATACAGACTGTAATGGTGCTAATTATCTAGTTATTTAGTAACCAGCAGACACCAAACCAGTGACAATGTGAAGTTAATCCTCACAGCAGAAAGAACATTTTTTTCATGTTGTCTGTATTGTGTTGTGCTTGTTCAAATGCTGTGATCAGTCACTGTAGTGTCTCTATATATGACTCTTTGTTAATTTAATTTGATCTTGAATAATGTGAAAAATTTACTTGGCTTTTTTGTAGAAATAACCAATCCAGCTGCTCACCTTCATTCTCTGTTTTATATGCATTTTTATGCATCCCCATCATATCTGACAAATAATGAAAAATTAAACTCACTTTTAAAAATAGAACAAATACATTTTTTTTAGCTTGAATTGATTACCGGCATAAAATATTAACCATTTGCACCCTGGACAGCTGGATATTACAAATGAATTTGTTGGTACTTCTAAAAAACCGGATGTATTAAGATGTATTCCAGTTCTTTCTTAATTTCTTATTTTTTGACTTTGTCAACTTAAAATGTTTGAAAACATTTGAAATGTAATCTTTTGTGACAGCCATTTAACTAACAAAAACAGTCTTTTTAAAATTCTGTAATGTTTTTAAATAATTTTGTCCCAATTTAAAACAGCTTGTTAGAAAATAAAATGTAACACAAGTGAAAACAATTATCTTCTTACTTTTAGATCACATCTTAAAACTCATCTTTTAAATTTGCTTCTCCTGATTAATTTTACTTGATGCATTATTTTACTGTTGAATTGTTGTATTATAGATTACACTCTCTCTTGAATCTTATTTCTGTCACTGAGTTTTAAGCTGTCCTTGAGAGTTTTTAAAGGCTCCTTTAAATAAAATGCATTTAAAAGTGCTTGGTTTTTAAAATTATAAAACATAAAATAAAACATAAGCATGTTACTTTTTATGAGTTCAAACAATGCTGCATAATAATGACTCAGGTCTGAAATTCTCCAACCATATACTTTACAACTATACCTATATATAAGTATAACTATATATACGTTTTTGAACTTTTAACAATGCAAAACATTAACAGAACTCACTGAGATTTATAGAAAGTAGAAGTATCATGACCACACATTTTATTTTGTCCATCTTATTTTATACCGTCCAGTATTTTATTTTAAACAATGCTCTCATGACAGTTGCGATTAGTGACATCAAGCAAAAAAAAACTCGTTTCAGAGTTTCGTATCAAATTTGCTGTAAAATTATTTTGTTATTGGAAAAATGAGCACCAATGAATCAAACACAATACTTTTCTGTTTTTACTGGCAAATAAATTTCATTTGAACAGTGCTGAATATTCGCATGTGCAGCTAATGCATTCTTCTTTAATCCATTGATCACATGTTCATGTATTTTTATATGTGTGTTTTTGTGTGTGTGTAGTCATGATGGACTCTGACTGCTCATACATAATGACTCACTGATATGAGTGGCTTTCACCATGTGTTGTGTAACCGCTCTCTATTAATACTTTTTAAACAACTCTCTTTAAAGTTCCCAATGAAACTCTCAGCCAACAGAAGTGACCTGCTACTCAACAAAACAGCATTTTATAACTGCAGAGCTGCTCCCGTGTCACATTAAAACTGAACAAAGCTGAAACTGGCATATTAATTGCCCACTGGGCCAAAGCATTACATTTGAATGTTTTTATGATGATTTTACATAAACCATTTAAAACCTAGTGAATTTAACTTACGACCTTGTTTTTATTAGCAAGTTGGCTTTGATTGGATGGATCTTGTCAAGCCAAGCAAATGATGTCACACCTGTTCTGAGTCTTTATTTTGGTGTATGTTTTAAAGTCTCTTCCCTAGAGGTTCAATCACACCCATTTTCCACCAAGTCAATTGTCATATCAGAGGAAAATGTGTTGCTCATGAGTCGCACTTAAAATTGCTTGAAAGAAATAAAAACAGAAACAAATGAGTCTATTTTTAAAATCCACAAAGAGTATGGAGGTGTAAAATGAAAGTAGATTACACAGGTAAAATAATCTGGATTTGGGTAAATTTGATGAGAAATATTGAAATCTTTAATTCAGTTTGTGTCATTGTTGAGATCTCTCCTGAAACTCTAATGACAGAGAAATATCTGAGACACACATGAGAAGTTTTCTATTTGCTCTTCATTTAATCTCACTGTTGTCTGGGAGAAATAATTGGGATATTAAGAGGGTCTCATCTGTGATTTTTCTTTCTTATTGGAAATGATGAAGAAATGTCGGGGGAGTTTTCTATACAGCAAAACTTTGGGTTGCTAGCTGTCATGTGGATTCATTACGTCAGTGTTAGTTTCTCAAATCTCCAGGACAGCTCCAGTTCCCCTGCTGAGCACAAATCCAGCACCAGCTCTGGCAAGAGAACTGGAATCATTTCAGTCTCTATATATATGACTCTTTAACTGTTGATTCAATTTATTATGTCTCCTCTGACGTGTCACAGCTGAAATCAGTAATGCACTAACTTTACTCAAATTTGAAGCTGTGTGGGTCTGAATTTTAAGGGAGTCTGAATTATTAGTTGTGATATAATTTATTTATAATTGTGTTAGTGTTAAACAGAATGACCAGAGATACGGAAAAGTTGTGCTTGCGTTTATTGAGTCACTGGCATTCATGGATTTGGCATTCATACAAGTGTCCAAACGTTTTGACTTTCCGTGCGTGTTTGTATGCACATGACACACTCTCTCATCTTCAAGACACAACACACACACACACATTCTCCAAAAGTGAAGGATGGGTGACTTTTATTGGTGCGGCAATAAAAGACCGGAGTGAAAGGATGCAGAGTCCAAAAGAGAGAAAGAGGCATTCAGAGGGAGGGGCAGAGGAGTGTGAAACAAGGTCTCATCCATCAGTGGTGTAGAGGAGCGACATTCCAGCACTGTTAAACGGGAGGACACACTCACTCACTGCCACAATGGAGGGGGGGCAGCTGGGCTGCAGCTGGGAGGAGCGAGGAGTCAATACACAACCTCCCTCGCCTCCTTCTTTAGCTTTCTGTTCTTCTCACAGCCGATTCAGACGACTCTATGGCCATGACCAATGTAAATTTCGGACGCTCAAAGCGTGCATAGCCACGATGGGCTCTTTGAAGACGTTTGAAGAATTTTGGCTTTTTGCTGTTTTAGCACAAGGGGGCTCGGCGTCGGTGAATGCTTTTGTGGTTCTGATAGAAAGTTAAATCAACTGTTTTAGGGTGTTACCTTATCTCAGAACGACCTTTGAAAAATTGCATCGCGTCCCATTCGCTTGAAGATTCCCGTCATCTTTCTCGCTCACGTCCATCGACTGTTGAACCCAAATAGGTCAATGACCAATGACAGTTTCTCACGCTAAAAGTATACACATCAGCAATGACTTTAAGATTCGGGGTTTTCTGAAGAGTCTAATTGTTAGGGTTTTTTCTCTAATTTGTATATATTATTTGTATTAATACTCTCTTCTCTTATGTTTATTACTTGCACAGCTGACCAAAAAAGCTGACCAGACCTACACCACAAATCATATCCTGTGTATAACTGTGCATATGACAAATAAACAAACTGAAATTGAAATGATTGGTTCTGACTGAAATACAAAACAGTCGAGTCTTACAGGTTATTGTATGATTTTATTCTTGCTCTCTAACTCTCATCCATGGCTAAGTAAGCCAGTTCAGATAACTCTATATGACCATATCCATTATGTATTTCAGTAACAGGCTGATTGAAGGCTTTGATATAACGTTTCTGCTTTGTTTGAAGAGAGTTAGTTCATTCATTCTTATCCAAGTAATGTAATGTATTTTATTACCTCTCATTTGTCACTGCTCACCCATCTCATGACTGCTGGTGAACAGGGCCTGTCGGCTGTATGTCTGTGTGTAGAGAGGGTTTGGTCAGACCGGAGCAGGTGATGGCTTTTTGGAGTGCACCCTTTCACACCCCTCTTATTTTGCGCTTGAGCAGCGTGAAGAGGTGGGAGAGGCGAAGGGTTCCTCTCTCGCAGGGACTGCACCTGCCCGGAGAGAGAGAGAGAGAGAGAGAGAGAGAGAGAGAGAGAGAGAGAGACAGAGAGAGAGAGAGAGAGAGAGAGAGAGAGAGAGAGAGAGAGAGAGAGAGAGAGAGAGAGAGAGAGAGAGAGAGAGAGAGAGAGAGAGAGAGAGAGAGAGAGAGAGAGAGAGAGAGAGATGGTGAACTCTGACCAGCTGACCTCAGAGCTCACGGTCACCTGCCCTGCGTGACAATAATACATATAGATGTATGAGTCGAGTAAACAGAGATTTTACTCTGGCGAGGATGTTGATTCACTTGCACATCATCTGTGACAGCTTCAAAGATAATTCACCAATGTGCACAAATTATATTTATAACTAACATTAATCACAAAAAACTCTTTTTTGTGAAAGAAGTCGACTGTCAAGTAAATAATTAACTATTCAAACTCATATGCCAATTAAGAATTGAATGTGTGGGTATGTTGTATATTTTAAAACAACAAGCAAGATTTATCCAATCTGAGACTAAACTGTTTGTATTATATTAGCCTAAACCTTATAAATATTTACATTTTTACTGTCCCAAGGTATGAAATCATTCGACGTCGCCGGGTTACTGAAACAGTAAAATAATGGCTTCAGTGTCAACGACTACAGTAAATGCTCTTGTGATTAGGTTTGTAAAACATTCAGAAACACAGGTTATGCAAAAAAGTGAAAAAAAACTGTAAACTTTAGACTGCAATGATTGTAAACATTATAACACGGCTCTGTTTCATCCAGTGAAAGGTTGATCTAATAAGATTTAGAAGTGAGATGATGTTGTGATTGTGGGCGTGGCTTTGCTTTAGGAAACATACCCAGCATCCAAAATCTGTATGCCAAATGAGTAGTATGTCAGAAGACTTGATTGTAAATTTGTTTTTAGTGAACGCGATTACAAGAACACTTAACATAACATTAAAGCAAACATGTTTTTCCTACATATTTTGGTAGAAACATGCAGAAACATCTAAACTAGAAACATGTTCCCTTTTACGCAAATTATACTGGATATCATTTTAGTGTTACTAAATCAGACTCACAAAATAACACATATATTCTGCTACAGTACAAGTGTCACGCAAATGTATAAATCTTCATCATTTCAAAGTAGAAGAAAAAAGTTTTGAAGAAAGTTTAGCAAAAAGTTTGTTCTGTATTTGTTAGTATGTACACATATCCCTGCTTTGGATCACTGTTTAAAACAATTAAACATTAAAATAAGCAAAACGAACTTGTCCACAGCAATGAACTATACTCTCTTAGGACACATGTGTGAACTTGAGAGATAATAAGACCCACTAAAAATGACACTGGGATTTGTTTGACCCGATTAAATGCAAAAAGGGATTAATTCTGTTATTATATGTGACCATGCCTGTGATATACTGTTTTCTACATAAAATCACTTAACATGATATAAAGAGCATTCTGTGAAAATATAACATTAATATTAATCAATACTGACTGTGGAACAGCATGTCAAAGAATAAAATCATATTGATATTATGGATTAAAAACTTTAAAGCTCATATTCTCATAATTATGAGACTCGAGTCGGGATTCACATTTATTTCCACATTTCTAAAAAAAACTTGGGAAGTGTCTGCTGATCTTGATTAAAATGTTTCTGGACGGCTCTGTGTGTATATTGTTTCTCTGGTGTGGTCCGTGCATGAGAATGCCAGCTACGGAATACAATGCTCATTTATAATGTCTGTCGCTCTCATGACGGGCTGTCATGGAGATGCCGGCGGCTCTTGTTATGTCAGACAAACTGGGTACAAATGGGGTATTATTTAGCACACGGAGGTCCGTTCGGGTTTCATCTGGATCCGGGTCTATGTCATCGCACCCCTGGCCTGCTCCGGTCCACTGAAAGCTGGTTTCCAGGGTGACAGGGAGGGGGCGGGGGTCGTCAGCGGCCCCTCCCCGGGACTGCGTCCCGCCGCGTGTCGACCCCTAAATAGAGCGCATCTGCAGAAAGGCAGGGAGCCTCCGCTCCTGCCCACTGACCCGTTCACACTTCAGCCACACAAAAACACACCCAACAAATTTTATACCCCAAGCACAGGCCTTCCCTGCACCCCTCCCCGATGTCATAACTCAACACGCAAACACACATACAAAAACTAGAGAGAGAGAGAGAGAGAGAGAGAGAGAGAGAGAGAGAGAGAGAGAGAGAGAGAGAGAGAGAGAGAGAGAGAGACAGAGAGAGAGACAGAGAGAGAGAGAGAGAGAGAGAGAGAGAGAGAGAGAGAGAGAGAGAGAGAGAGAGAGAGAGAGAGAGAGAGAGAGAGAGAGAGAGAGAGAGAGAGAGAGAGAGAGAGAGAGAGAGAGAGAGAGAGAGAGAGAGAGAGAGAGAGAGAGAGAGAGAGTCAAAGAGAGAGAGAGAGAGAGAGAGAGAGAGAGAGAGAGAGAGAGAGAGAGAGAGAGAGAGAGAGAGAGAGAGAGAGAGAGAGGTTGCTCTGGTCATTAGTAAAGGGGGTAAAAGTCAAATGCAGGAATGAAAGAAACCAGAGAGAAAAAATTCAAAGGACAGGCTAAACAAAAGGCGACTCTAAAACACAAAACAGTTCATGGAGGTTTGGGAAGAAAAGGGGATATTGGGTTATGAAAATGAATCAGGGGGCTTTTATTACACATGCAAATGGGCCTTTTTAGATTTCTCATTTATTACCCTGAGAGAGTAACTCTTTCTGCACAACCGCCGACTCTAATATACACACATTATAACACCATACAGCTTTTATAATCAGTCTTTTACTCATAATTTAATAGCTTCAATTTTAACAGACATTTAGTCAAGCAAAAACCAAAGGCCATGATTCATCACAGTGAGGCGGACAGTTTGACTCATAAACACTAATAGATCAACAGAAATCATTCAATGTTTTGTCATATTTTGCCTAATAGGCAAACATAAGAAGGAAGGAAAGAAAACATAAGAAATATTTAACACAAATGGGCAATTGCATGCAAATGTCAACCTTAAAAAGTTTTCACCAAAGGTTTTCATCATACTGATAGTTCAGATATCAATATTTGCTGGTTAAAATACTCATGTGAGGGCTCTTCAAAAGTTTTTAAAGTTTATAAATCATGATTTTTTCATAGTCAGGTAAAGTGCTGTTTTCACAATTGTCCATATTCCTCATAAATGAACACGTGAAAATTAAAATAAAATAACTATTTGATGTTTTTTGAAGACTCATTTCTTCTTCATTTGTTGAGTATTATTGCTTCTGGTTTGTGCATTTTAATTCACAGAAATCCTACAAAGTATGTTTCCTCTCAAAAACACCACTTCAACAACAATATTTTCATTTTTAATAGATTTAAAACCCATGTATAGTCTGATATTTTTCTGACGTCTGGACTCTATCAACAGGACTTCAGTTAAATTGATACAGATGCTTTAATAAATTAAAATTAAATTAAAAACATTTTATGAGAATTTATATTTCAAGTTTTGACAAAAAATGTCACGTCCATAGCGCTGAAATTGTCCACACGTGTATCATTTTGGCAGGTTGTGTATGTATTCAGATATGCACATTTTGAGAAAACATCTCTGAGACTTAATTAATGAGTTGCCTGAGGATTTGTGTCACAGCAGTCCTAACTCCACTGGGTTTTGCCAACAAAAGTTATTTATAATCACTTAAAAAACAGTCACTTAAAGAAACAAAGGGCGATTTTCACTTGTCTCAGTGCAAGAAGGGTGAAATGCATTGATTTAAACACAGACATCAGACAGCAGGTGATTCAATTTAAACTCCTTCCCATCCATCACCCTTTCAAATCCTCCACCTCACTCGTCCCTTCATCTCCTCCCAGAAAACAAGTGCGGTGAAGATTTAAGAGAAGAACAAACAGGACGAGAAAAGCAAAAGACAGGCTTCTGTACGCTATGACCATCCGAAGATCTTCTGAAACTCATTCCGTCGGCATTCCTGGACTTTTGTTGTGCGGGAGTGTTGTGGCCAGTGAAAGAGGAACCGGCTGAAATCGAGAGAACAATGGGAAAACCTCCGATGACAGGACCGTCACCGCAGCCCTCGACACTTTGAACATCTTGTCAATGGGGACACTGAAGAGGTCTGCATTCTAAACATTGTCACATTTGTGTACAAACCTCTTGAAAGAACTTTGCTGACCTGCCTATCCGCCTTTATGGAAGTTCAAATGGCAAAACACTTTCTTTGTGTCCGGGAGTTCATTAAATTCATTGCTTTGACCCACCACTTTTTAAAGACCAAATGTCCACTGAATTGGAAACTAACTTCCATGGATAAAGACAAACCCCTTTTGAAGCACATGTCAGTGCTTTTAACGCAAAACGGGGGAAAAAAGATGACTTCTCAATCGTTGCTGTACCGTAACCAATGGATTTACATCAAAAGACAATTCAGATTCACAAAGAGATATTAAGAATCCTGGACTTTATCTATCTGTCCGTTTCCACATAATAACGACTCGCTGGTATGTGGACACTGGTGTCCGCGAGCGCATGAGGAAATCTGTTTTATTTTAGACACGAATTAAAGACACATTTGACCAAATTCTTTTCTTTCATCATAACACACAACTGACAAAAAACATATTTTATTCCACATGTCCACCTCCTTACTATCACAATAGCTGATTCAGATAAAATCACAAACACAATATTAACCAAACAACGTATGAAAACTAGAAAGTGGTTTTACACATGCAGTGATACTTTAAAAGACTTTAACACGTATGAATGTGACTGTATTTGATTATAAATGTAACAGAGACATGCTAGATGTGCTTTTCTTAGAAACGCTAACTTTTAACAAGCTGATCTTATGGTGATTTATTATTGTGTGTATGAAGTCATTTGGCCCTCAAGTTCACACAGTTGTTCTATAGCAAAGTAAACAAAAGTGTTCAACTTCCACATCTTTGATGTCTGACAATCCCAATCTGTCAAAGTATTTTTCTCTTTTTTTTGTCAATATACCTATTGTGACATTATGTTCTTTAATGTAATTTTTTTGTCATTTGATTTGGCACTTTCTTATCTCATGCAGTGACATTTTTATTTGCCCAAATACTTTTTGGGCACTTTTTAAGCCTTGGGAACAAATCGTTTTCGCAATTTTTAGGGATTTTAAAAATGATACATAATATACTGCATTTGTACTTTGCAATCAGGGGCTGAAAAGAGCTGTCTAATGATGTTGGCAGCATTTGTTGCCATCATAGTGTATAAGCAAACAACTACATATACTATATATCTAACACTCATTAGTGCACTTCATTCAATTCCATTTTATTCAGTTTTGTTTACACAGAGCTTTTCTCCATAGACAATGATTAAAAGCAGCTTTACAAATAAAACATTTCAGTGCAATGTTTTATATGTCATTACTGAGCAATATTGTCGTATTATATATTTGGGTAATTTCAACGATATGAATGTGACATTTTCAGTCAAAATATGAACATATAAATTCTCACAGAATGTATTTATCACCAATATTTATTAAACCATCTGTTTATATTTTACTAAAGCCCTGTTGATCAGAAAAATACACGTGTAATCTATTAAAAAAATTCAAATATACATGTGTTATGAATATGAAACAGAACACACGTTTTTAAAAGGCAACATACTTTGTATGATTTCTGTGAATTAAAATACACAAAACAATAATACCCAACAAATGAAGAAGAGATGAGTCTTTAAAGAACATCAAGTAGTTAATTCATTCATGAGGAATATGGACTGTTATAAATGTGACAATTCTGACAACAGCACTTTACCTCAAAAATCATGATTTAAACATAAACAAATGCTTTAAAAATGTTGAGAGAGACTTCACATGAGGATTTAAACCAGCAAATATTGACATCTGAACTATCAACATGGTGAAATCTTTTGATGAAAACTTGATTTTTTTTAATGGTAAGGTTGACATTTGCATGGAAGTGCACAGATATTCTTTATGAATGTCAATGTACATTAGTTATACTGTATCATCAATAAAACAACCGTCACTAACTGTTGGATGCATACGGATCTCATTTTTAAGTCACTTTGGATACAAGTGTCTGCTAAATTTGTAAATGTAGAAAGAAAGCCTGCTTTTTATTGCGCACAGCAATTAATTTATCACTAGTCTTTCAGTTAGATATAAAGACCTGCGACCGGGGCTGGTGGCTGAGCAGCATGTGAAAGATACTGAGAGCCATTCAGCATCCGTCACTTATAAAAGCAGGGGAATCTGCAGACTGTGTCATACAGCCGCAGGGCAAATCCAGGAGGGGCACCAGCAGACAGCTACAGCCCCGTCCAGCTCCGGCAAATCCCAGTGGGACTTTAAATCCCGTTTCACTGTTAGTCCACGACAGATCCCTCCATACAGACAAGTGGGGGCAACGGGACCAGCACGCACTTCAACCTGTCTCTGACTAATACAGTCTCCGACCATGAATAATTCACACCATACGGAAGCCATTGACCCTCAAACCCAATGAACTTAATGCTCACTTAATTTTATTTTATTACTCACAATTGAGAGCAGAGAAAACAAATGCTGTGAAAGAGGAGCCTGCTGAATATAGCAGCTGCAGGCCAGCAGAACAAAACAACATCTCGGGACATGCCTCAGGCTCGACTCCTGCAGCTAAACGCCTTTTATTATTGATATCTGGACTTTTGTTCAGGATCAGATATAAATTCATAAGGACAGAGATTATCAAAGCTCCTCTTTTATCACTTGATGCTTTTCTCTAACCATGAAATATTTATTAGTTGAGCTAAAGCTGTACTTGGGATATTCTTTTTAAATAACTTTTATAAATAATTGACATTTTATTCTATTTTAAAAATTTTGGGGGGAATATTTTATATCATATTTAGATTATATTTCATGTTAAATAAACATGACTACTGTAGACAGGTCTTGCTTAATTTTTGTGGCATTGTGCAAATTATGTTAAAAAATATATATATGGTATATTTATCATTTGTTTGTATTTCTGTATTACTAGTGATATTTGTCTTGTAATCTTGTAATGTGTCCATGGGTTTTTAATTTTATTAATAATATTTAATACTATCGTAATGATGATTATGATGATTATTATTATCTTTATCAAAAATATACTAAGTAATACATTATATAATTAAATATTATTATAGAAAACTATATGAAACAACACACTTTCTATCACTAATACTGATTATGTTTATATAAATAAAGAATATAGTTTCTCACAACTGTTTGCTTTATTCTGACTACATGAGTTATGTATTCTATTACGTAAATAAGGCTACATATAATGCATAGTTAAATAATGCAGATAAATCGAGTCAAGGTTCTGAGGAGTGTGTCACGCGCAACAGCTTGGCTGCGTTTAAAGCGGACACCTCTGGAGGGCAGTCTGCGTCTCCATCTGCGTCTCCTGCGCGGAGGTCAAACTTATTTGTCGGTCTCCAGTTGAGTGTACAAATGAGGATGAGCTTCCCTGAGAAGAAGCTCTTTTTCTCTGATGAAGAGATCACAGGTGCTTCACCATGGCAACCACAATGACTTCATCCATTTTCGAGAGTTAAAACAAACTAGATTTCTAAACGAATATAATAATAATTCGTTTAGTTAATGCGCGCAGTTTTCTTTATGAAAATCCAAACCCATATGCATCGTGTCTATCAAAACGAATATCAGCAAACTGATATGAAATCCTTTTGGAATTTTATAATGAACGCATTATATGAACGCAATGGACGAAAAACATTTGGCATTTAATCAATTCAAATTATCCTGTAGATATGATAAACATTTTTGTTTCATTTGTGTCACTCCTAAGGAATTTTAGGAGAGAAAAACTAAAAGATAACTGAGAGCCATATTAAGTCTCCTCGGCTATTAAGGAGAACCTGAAAGCAATAAAAAGCCATCCACTGGATGGGTTTAGATTACTAATTCCCAAGGAGACCCTAATGGCTGTAATTGATGTTGCCAAAATAAGGTAAAATATCTTGAAATTAAGTCTGTGTTATATTATAATAACATAATCAAGCCATTTGGTAATTATGGACTTAAAACAGGGTCTGATAAGGGGACGGGTGGTACTTTGCTATTTGTTAATGGCGAGCGCCTGGCATGCGGTGTCGAGGGAAATGAAAGGCTTTATCCCGCTATCTCACCATCCCTCTTTCACTCCCTATCGGATAACAGGCTCTTGTCCGTGTGACTCTGTACCTGCCGCTTGTTTAAGGGTTTAATTGCTCCTAATTTGTCCGGCAAAGACCCACTATTATGGCGCTGCAAAGTTGCGACCAAATTATACCCTTTATGCGAGTCGAGTGGTGATTCCAGTGGAGTGAAATGTGGAGGGAGGAATGGACGAGGGTCCCCAGTCATTTTCCAGGAAATAAAACAAATGGCTCGAGTCTATACAGTCCATTACCGGCTCAAGGCTCGGTTCTGAACACAAGAGCTATCTATTAAGCGAGTCGGCTCGGTTCAGGCCACGTACAGTAAGAGGGCCGGAATAATTGTTACGGTTGTCAAGGACCATCAGTGGTACCCGGATGGATTTTAGTTGGACGTATGTGCAGGTCACGCGCAGACCTACTGATGCGCGTAAACACGGCCGCAGACGCACGGGCGCGTTTTGGTTGCTTCCGTAGCGCGCATTTTGGCTAAATCCTGAAAGCTTTTACTGTATTTTAGCTCTGAAAAAAATGCAACGCGCCAGGCATAATAGGATGCAATCTGGGTGTCCGTGTACAGAGCAAAAGGTAGTTAAATATACAAATCTGAACCAGCATAACTTTTAACAAAGATGCGTAAACGTGCAACTAAACCATGTAAGCGAAAGAAAATGCTTTTGGTCAAATATAATTATGTAATCTTACTTTAACTTTAACGACGTTTGTGTGGTTGTTTTATGGTGTTGTGGTAATGAAATATACGTGGGTACTCGCCATACAGTGATGAAACATCTAAGCATTTCCAACTTTAAAACGCATTCAGAATATAACATTAAAGTCATATTTTGCTGTTTACTCACACATTAGCAGTCTTTTTACCTTTGAACATCTTGTTTAGCAAACCTAAAGTGAAAGAAAATGTTTTCCTATTACTTAATTCAATCAGGGCGCGGCGGGCAGGGTCTTTCACTCGCGCGCATTCGGGCCCTCGCTGACAGAGTCGGCTTTGTGCCACTTTGTCCGCCGCTGTCACACACTTTAATTCGAGCCTTTCTCTCTCGCATTGAAAACTCTCCACAATGACATTCAATAAGGGCTGGGAGAGTGAAAACCTGGTTATTTTTATATATTCCTTCCCGGACTCGGCGGGGGCCCGCGAGCTGGAATTAATCACTGTTCTTTAACCTCATCGCTTTGAGGTTGTGACGCGTCTTTTTTCATTGAGACTAGAAATGATAAGTTTGCTTTGAATTGGACAAGGACCCACAGAACTCTTTTTCTATAAAAACTACCACTTTTAAAAACTCAGATAATTTCATTTTTAATACATCCAAAACTGGAGATGCGTCGACTTACTGGCATCTTTGGGTAGCTAAGATGTGATTAGGTAAACAATGACAGACCAAAGGAAAATATTTAAATCCAAATACAATCAAAACATCTACGTTTTGGCTTGTAGATAAAGTGCCCCTGGCAAAAACACTTTTAAACACTTTCGTACAGACTTTTAATACAAACAAACCGCATACAAATAACGCATTCGCAAAACTCGTGAAACGCGTAATGGCCTGTGATTGTTATGATAGTTAATAATAGGCAGAGCCGCAGGTGGATTGAGCCCTGGTGACATCAGTCATACGCACCGAATGTCTAATAAGTCTCCATGTCTGCGTAAAGACGAGCCTCTCTGAATGAAATAATTAAAAGAGCAATAGTCTCCATGCGACCGAGTGAGAAAGAAAATAAAGTTTAAAACGACACTAAAGAGTAATAGTATAAAAGGAGGGGAAATTTTAAAAGGGAGAAGGGGCAGTACCGCCTCTTGCAGTGTGGGTGGGGCTGACAAGAATAGACTACATTATGCAGTTCATTTAGTTAACAAGTGAAATAATAGGGAAGCGTGCAGAGTGAATGCCAAGAGAAAAGGCACAAAACCCTATTGAGGGCTCTCAGCCGCTAGTAGCGTAACCGTCACATGGACAAACTGGCTCTCCAACTATTTAAGCAGGAACATTTTCTCCCCAGCATCACTCTGCTGTCCAACATTGGCCACGGAACAGACTAAGAGAAACTTTCCCAAAGCTCTCAGACTTTAAGTAAGGAGACGCAGCGCTGTCAACATGCCAAGATCTTTTCTTGTGGATTCCTTGATTTTGAGGGAGAACGGCGAGAAAGGAAGGGAGAACAGCCCTCCGTTATTCCCGTACGCCGTGCACCCGTCGCATCCTCTCCACGGCTTCTCCACCGGCTCCTGCCACTCGCGGAAGGCGGGTTTGTTGTGCTTTTGCCCGCTGTGCGTCACCGCGTCTCACCTGCACCCGTCGCCCCCGTCTCTACCACTCATCAAGGCTTCTTTTCCTGCTTTCGGCTCCCAGTACTGTCACTCCGCGCTATCCAGGCAGCACACCACTTCTGGCGGTGTAAATCTCAACAGCGGTTCGGGGTTATACCAAGCCACGTATCCGGTGCCAGATCCGCGCCAGTTCCACTGCATATCCATAGGTGAGTTCTCTCTTACGCGTCAATAACCATGAAATGCATTATATGCAGTCATCTTATAGTTTTAGTTTCATTAAAATATGTTTAACTGAAATAAACTAAAACATTTATCTTCAACAGAAAATAACAGCAGCCAACTTCAGAGCAGCAAGCGCATGCGCACCGCCTTCACCAGTACGCAACTACTGGAGTTGGAAAGAGAGTTCACCTCCAACATGTACCTGTCAAGACTTCGGCGTATAGAGATCGCAACCTACCTCAACCTGTCCGAGAAGCAGGTGAAGATCTGGTTCCAGAACCGCCGCGTCAAGCACAAAAAGGAAGGCAAAAGCGGTTCCCACAGGTCGGGTTCCCACAACTGCAAGTGCTCGTCGTCTCTATCCTCCGTCCGGTGCTCCGAGGAAGAGGATGACCTGCCCATGTCACCCCCGACATCGGAGAAAGAGGACGGAGATCTGTCCGTCAGCCCATAAACTCTTATCCGCCTCAACTCAACAGACTCTGTGCGCCACACCTGTGGAATCTTGAATGCAGCCAAAAATCGACGGTACCAGCGTGCGCCGTCATCTGTAAATAGCAAGAAAGAAGAGAAAATCTTTATATATGTTCGGGGTCTGCGCATCCCTTTAATGTTGTACATTTGTATACATGTTCTATGTTTGTATTTTTTTCTGAAAACGACTTGTAAAGCCACAAATTGTTCCGCATCCAAATTCCTTTACCGTCACCAAACGTTTTAGATTTGTGTGTAATCTTAGTCCAAAATAAACAAAGCTTATTCGTTAGTTACATGTTTGACATTCAAAACCGTTTTCCTTTGTATTTTGTATGGATGGTGAGTACAGGGTAGCTTTAAGCACATCATTTGGGACGGAATGGAAATGTGGGATGTATCCGGGATGGAGAAAATGTACTAGCGTCATTTCAATGACTGAATTTGTTATTGTACTTTTATTGTAACGAAAATATTTATTTATTTAAGAATCTTAATACGGAAAATAAAGAATATTTCTTAGTGACAAAATTTTGCCTCATTTCAGTCTGTTTTACAAGCACATGACACAGTATCACCCAACGCAAACAAAACATCCAACTTTGGTTGGATAGCCTCAATATTTTAAGCAATTCAAACGGATCTTAATCACAGCAACCTTCTGTTATAGTTTGGGTATTAATTTCAGAGCTATGTACAACAATTAAAATGATTTAATTTGATTTATATATTATTTATAATAGCGTCTGAAAGAAAACGGCGAATAAACATATATTGAAATGAATGCAAAGGACGCACAATTTAATCTGTGTATAATGTTTCTCCCGGATTTTCTCACGGAAACACAACATTACAATCAAACATACAGAGATAAACGGAAAATATACACAGGACAACGTATGCACGACGAAAAACGAGCTATATGGTACGGTGTATTCCAACGTTTTTGGAAACATATTTTCACAAATATGTAACCAATAGAAATGTTTACAACATATTTAAAAGGCGATGCATTTTAGAGCCAATATGTATGTCGAAAGGTCATCGCAATTCGTAAGCAATTGAATGCTTACCAAGACGGGACTCGCGTGTTGTGCGCACGCCAACTACTTTTAATAAACATTTAGGTCTTTAACGCAGAAAAGGAGACTCCATTTCTGACTTTAACAGACGACTAGTAGGACTTTTGTAAAGATAAATATTATAACAGTTATAAATTAGAAAAACAGTTAGAAAAATATAAAGTTTTGCTTTATTTATAATTCTGAGCCTACTCCGTCGGGTGCTTTGAGAGTACGGACGCTTATCTAAATCACAGCGTCTCCATGCTCCTCTATTTACAACTCAAGTACATCAGGATCGATCTCCGTCAAGAAGTCCAAAGAGACCAGTATTCATCAGGTTCCCCTGACGTTCCCTGGGGACGCAGTTGAAAGCGCCTGGTGTCAGCCGTGCATGGGGCCTCCCCGTTAAACAGCCCTTTAGCTCACGGTTCTTAACTCGTCTCGTGAGAGCGGGTTAATAAAAACCAAAGTAGTGTATTAATGCACAGACAATAATACGCAAATGAATAAAATATGCGAATCAACGAGACAGATTAATCGATGTTTGTATTTTAATTTATTTAAAGGGGTCGAGGCGCGCACTTGGAGATAATGGTGATTATTGTTTTTTTCCTGTGATTTTTTTTGATGATCGCTGATATAACGAAACGATTTATTTTACTGGAAAAATAAAGAAACAACGAGACTATACTTGTATGTTATGAATTTATCGTTTAAAAATAGTTATAAGTCACTGTATATGTCGCGTAATGTATCCAAAACGAATGGACATTAGACATCACATGGCAAAAAGTGATTTTAATACTTAAAGAAAACCCTGTAGACCAACGTGTTCATTAAAATAGCACACGGTAAATTAGTAAAGCATATTTGTAAAGGTTGTATTCTTATTTTTTATTTATCTTATTAAAGCGCACCAAATGGACTTCAGGCTATCGAGCCCGTGGTTTTCCTATCCCGGATGGTGCGCGTTCCTACGCGTCCACGTAACCATCACGACGCTTTAAATGTTAAATAATTACAAACCGGTTTAAATGTTATTTTCATTTCTGGCGATTTATTATCAGCTAAAAGGCTCTGGTGAATTACTAAATCGTTACAGAGTCATCGAGTCTCGGGGAAACCGGGCAGCTCCCGCAAAGTCTCCTTTAATTGTTCACTTAAACATTTTAACAAAACTGCGGTAATATTTGCATTTGTTAAGATATAGGATTAGAGCATTTTGTTAATTACACCATACAGTCCCATTTTGCACCGTGCGTCCTCTGCAAAGCGTCTTTTATCCATTCAATAGCCCGGGGGTATGCGCCCTGGGGGAGTTCTAAGCCTGCTGCATGGTGCACAAAATTTTCAATTTATTTATTCTTAATTTTGCGCCGATCAATTCATTGAAGCAAAAAGGGCTACAGTGTCTCTTTAGGGAAAGAAAAGCGAATTGTTGACGTGACCCTGACAGGGGCTGCTGAGAGGGCTTGCCTGACGCTCGAGGGCCGCTTGAGTCAACAGACCCCCATCTAGCAGACTCGCCCTTGTCTTTCTTCTAACTAATTTTTCATTTACGGCTTTTCTTAGACTTGTCTCTTATCTATCAGATTAAAAGAGCAGCTTGTAACAAATCAGTCTGCCCGATTTACAAGAGCATTAAAAGCGGACAAAAGAGGCAGGCCGTCAGTACCTGAGTCTGGTAGACGGTGAGGCGCTGCAGCTGATTCGATGAGTTGAAAATGCGCACGAAACAAAATACTTGAATCCTGAAAAAGAGCCTTTGTATGTTTCTTTAGAAATCAAGCAATTCTGCATGACAAAGGACAATTAATAAGCCGTCTTTTCACGACCAGCAGCTGGTTTCCCTGTCAAGGAAAGTTGGAAAAAAATTCGGACTGAATGCGCGCAAAAGCCCTTTGCGCGCAGACAGCTACCCAAGGTGACCCATTTGGCACAGTTAAAATAAGCGGGCCGAGGCAAAAGCGAGGGAACTGTCAAAAACATTTAAGCTGGAATATCTTGAAATTGCAAATCCCTTTATGTGGAGGGACGCTGCCGATCTGGGTTAGACGTACAATGGAGGTGGTTAAGTTGGAGAGGCTTTGGAAACGGACACGTGGCCTCTCAATGAGAGCTTCTTGGGAATCGCGTGGCTCGCAGCGCGTCTGCAAACTTTAAACAAGAATTAAACTTGATATTTGCTACGATCAAATCATAAAAGTACAATTTAGCCACAGTTACAATTAAGGATTCTCTGTAATGTTATTAAAATAAGATCAAATGCGCAAATGTAAGTGTTAATCTCACTCGTGTGGCAGTGGCTCGTTGCATCGCCCCCCTTTTACTAACTTTTACTAATATATAAATGTATATTTTTAAAAAGTTCAGATTTCTTGAAATCGTCAATAGTTTAAGCAAAACATCGAATTTATGCAAAATTGCCACATTATTTGAAAAAGTTTATGCTTGTATTCCCATAAACATATGCTAATATATAGATTTTATACTTTGGAATGCTTTGGACAGTTTCGGATTTCTCGTTTCAAAACACGTTCAAAAATTAAATTATTAACTAAATGTATTCAGCAGCACTAACACAAGACTTATCGTAAGCATTTGATGCACAATAAACCGATTTCATTCTTGTGCAATGCATGGAAACTTTTTTTTAATTTAGCAGATTTAGCTTTTGCACCAACAAGATCACACAGAAATGAAGTTTGAAATAGCTACACTAAATCAGAATATTTGCTCAGTGTGTATGTTTGTGTGTGCTGGTAAAGTTTATTGGGATTGGACTTTAGTCAGATGATGGCCACCGACAGAGCAGCCATCGATCATGACCTTGTACAAGCATCCCCGAAGTCTGTTACATTTTGTCACGCTTTAATATTTTTGCGCATAACTAAAACCAACAAGTCAATCTTACAAAAAACGAATCTCCTACATTTCCAACAAGACAAACTGTCATAGTTAACAAAGCTACAGACTTTATAAAGGGTCGATCATTTTAAACTTAAACTTCAGTCGCATCCAGCGAGCTTTTAACTCCGTATCACGCAGTTTGATGTCGTTCATGCAGAATTTAATCACTCCATAAAGAGACAATAAGAAAGACTGCCATTCGGATCTGCACCTGCAATGTCAAGAGGTCGACAAATAATGAACAGGGCTGACTTGGAACCGCGCTTTCAAGTGTTAACTCTTGTAAATTGATATAAAGAGACAAGACGCACAATAATGCACAAAAACGCTCGCGTATCCGCCTGCGTGTTTCCAAACTCGCAGAGCTTTCTCGCTTCTCTTTTGCATTGAGTTTTGCACAGTTAAACAGTTTCAGTCACCTCCTACCCCCGGTGCTATTGATGTCTTTCTGACCTGATAAAATGCGCTTGGCTGCCGTCAAATGGGCCAGCTTTGCCTGTTCACATTTAAATATGGGAATTAGTCATCAGCTCCGTCGCAAGCAGCAGAAATGAAGAAGCTAAACTGTTGGCCTCTTTTCAGCAGCCCCGGGGTTGGGGTCTGCATTCATTACATTGAATTTAGCGTGGAGGTGAGAGACCCCTGTGGCTGCCTTTTACCGGGATGTCATAACAAGGAATCGTTCTGGAAATGAGGGGGCGTGCGCAGTAGAGAAAGGGGGGGTCGACTCGAACCTGCATCATCTCTGTCATTTAGTTAAACGAATAAACTCGCACGCGCTTCTGAGGTGGGCGCGCACTGTATTAACCATCAGACACTATTAAAACTGTCATGTCATTTTCAAGAGCTTTTCATAGCAGACTGGCAACAAACATCACCGACTAAATCGCACAAGCTTCGTTTTTAATGACAAAAAGCATCATTCAAATTTAATTCTGGCACCTGTCGTGGCAGTAAAGTTATGCTTATCTAATACCATGGTAACCAAAATGCCTCCCATAATTCTTATAATACTATATTATTAACATATGTTAGTTCTTCTTTCGAGTAAGAAAGAACTAACAGGACATACCCTACTACAAAACCAACTCGGTTCCATTACGTATCATTATGAATCATCAGCTGTTTAAAACCATTAAAACCATTACAAAATTTCTTTATGTACCGTGTTATTCCAGTATAGGATTTGGTGGTGTTCTATTGGTTCTTATTTGTCAGATAACATTCAGTAGACACCCACAGAAACTATTATAGCTCCAATTAAAAGCGAATAAGACTCCCATAACTATTAAATCCATTAAAATTTTTAACTTTGTTATTTACCTATTAATAATACAAATGGCTAATTCCAAGTTATGACAGCTTGATTGTAGTAACAGTAACAGTAACTGCCATGGTGCCATGAAAAATGTAAAGGACAAAAAAAGAATAAATCTGCAAGTACATAAAACCATAAAACCATACAAAACCAACAATAATTCACTTCAGTCAATGTGCAACCACAGGCAAAATAAACTGTAGCTAAAATGTATGTGTTCATTATTTTTTTATTACCTGCAGTTAGTCTGTTACAGACTGCTGTCATATTCTCTCTGTGTCTTATAAGACTTGTGAGAATATGTGCAAGTTTACGCCTGACAGAGAACTGTTTGCCTGTGCGGTGGAGCTGCAGCACCATCTCGTGGTTCATAAAAGAAACTACATCTTAAATCTGTCTGTCTATACTACTGTTCGCATACATGTACTATAATAGCACACTCGCTATAAAACATTATTAAAAACTTGTATTTAAAAAGCAGCTATCCCTTCGTCTCAGAAATATTGTTTTGTCATTTTTTCAAGCAGTTTGTTGAGGTCTCATTCTGAGATGCTTTGTGCTTGAAGGGGTAAAACAAGGTGCTGGGTAAATAATGAAATGTAAAATATAATATTATAGCAATCTATGTAAATATAAAAATTGTCTTTGAAATATAGATTTTTTTATAAAATGTATCTGTCTGTCTGCCTGTCTGGTGTCTTCAACACTATTTCTACTTACTGTTTACTAAGCTTACTGTTAGATTATAAGGCTATGTTAAAATTCCCGTCATTTGTAAGCTTATTTTTTTTGACTTAACGTAATGTAGTGCAATGCTGCTCCACACCAGCAGGTGTCAGTGATGGCGCTCAGCGCACCGTTTACTTCAGTACACTACAGCGAGCACAGTGATCTGTGTGTCAACATCTGTGTCTCCGCTGAGAGCGGGACATCACGGCAATAACAATGATCAGAAATTACTACAAGCTTCTTCAAATACATGTCAGAAAATGTGCCATTCCCCCTCAAGCTGCTGCAGGTAAGCCGGACCTTTTAAACACAACGTTATACAAGGGGGCGTAAATGTGAAGGTGTGGCCAACATAGCTGGAGTGAACCAGTACGTACTGGCGTAACGGGAGGAGGAATGTTTGTCTACTAGTTTTAGTTTGTTGACTTTCAATACCACAGTGAATTCCAGAATCGTAACAGTATTATCGTATTTTAAAAGCTTTTGCTGAATTAAGAAGAAAATAAATCTGCTGTGAAGATGACTGATGAACATGGGGAGAAATCATATGTGTTCGACCTCCTATCAAAGCGTCATCAACTACAATTTTCAAGTTATTACATTTGATGTTTTTTTTAAAGCAAAAATCTATTCTAATATGTAACATTAAGTATAAGCATTAACCTAATTTGTATTGCCTGTTAATAATGGTCAGTATTGTGTTGATTTGCGTCATGCGCCTTGAACTTTATCATTGTTTGTTATGACACTCATCACGTGGTTTATATTTGTTAGCTGTTTACACTATCAACGTTTATCAAGACCCGTGTAAAGCTTTATGCTTTAAAGCTGAACAATCGGAACATGGAAGTAAAAATGTCATTTATTTTATCCATTGCATAAATTAATGATAACTTATGAACCGTGTGCTGCAAGGTTGTGCATTGATTACACATTATACAAATTTGGCATTTCATTTAATTACATACTTACTCATTGGGAATAATCCAATTATGGGAGAATCGTGACACATCCAAATTTAAGGTTTGCAGTTTGGAATGACGTATCCATGGCTTCTTCTGATATCCCACAATCCTGTGCGCGACACTAAGCGAATCAAAATGCCATCGTTATAAGTATAAGCCTTTGGTTGGTCACTTTATAAATAGACGCTTTCTGCTATATAGATAAATATTAATACATATTTTTAATTTTCTTTGTATTTTTATGAGACAAAACTTTTAAAATAAACACCAGATGGCAGCACTTTAGCAACAATGTTACGCTTTGCTTTGCAGTTGCCATTGAAAAAAAATGTAATAATACAGACTGAAGTAACCCACAAAAGCAGTTAATTGCAGGAAATTGTGGAAAATAAAAAATAATAGTTTTATAAGTTTTATTATAATATATTAAATATATTAACATATTTTATTATGTTAATAAAAGTTTTTGCTGTTTTATGTACAGTGCTGCCTTACAGATCACCACTATTGAATGTGCTATTTGTCAGTAAAAATACATTCATGAAGCTATGAGATGATTATATTTTGTTAAGGTGTTCGACACAAGACAACGATACAGTACGCCACACGACCTGACATGCCAAAACTGGCATACAGGAGACTGACAGGAAAAAGTCCCGGAGTGGTTTTCCTGCCTGGATTTGCCTCCAACATGGGCGGACAGAAAGCAGAAGCCTTGGAGGAATTCTGCAAATCATTAGGACACTCATATCTCAGGTAAACACATAGTTGTGTCTTTTTAGTTATTCTGGTCTAGATATTTGATCACAGGTGCAATAACATAAAAACCGTCGCTGTTCAGAGGCACTTTAGGCATGGAGTGAGATTGTCAAAATGTTGTCATTATAGTTACATTTTCCACCATAACATCTGTTTTGTGTCTGTGTTAAATATACCGTCTTCAGGTTTGACTATTCTGGCTTTGGATCCTCTGAAGGGGAAATGAAAAACTGCAACATCGGTGCCTGGAAAAAGGATGTACTGTATGTGTTGGATGAACTAGTAGAAGGACCACAGGTGAGTGAATCTGACTCGTTTAAATACAAATTCAAAGACACGTGATTAAATTGTGAACTATTTAGCTTTTAGTTTAGGTCATCTATCCAAATATGAAAGCTTTTGGTTAAAGCTTATCTCTTTCATGTGCAGATTCTGGTAGGTTCCAGCATGGGCGGCTGGTTGATGCTGCTCGCTGCTCTCGCTCGTCCAGAGAAGATCGCTGCTTTAGTGGGCATCTCCACAGCTGCGGATCACTTTGTCACAGCCTTCCACGCGCTGTCAATAGAGGTGAGAAGAGCTGTCCGATTTAAAGCTGCAATTCATAACCTTTACTTTCTACCACCATTTTATTTTGAAACACAGAATTGCAGGTTACTTTGCATACTTGTCAAGAAAAACATCATTGTAGTGACACAAATAGCCATTTGGTCACTTGAGGTGTTGTAGGGTGGTTTCTGACACGTGAGATCCAAACAAGATAAATCGTCCTCCAAATACTGCTTTATCAGTTTTATTCATCACACAGTTCTTACAAGTCATTTTATCTCACTATTCATCTGCACAATGCATATAAAATCCCATCGAATGATTTACCTCCAGACACGAAAAAATGATTGTGCTTCCCTCTAATTACACACCTGTCTTTTCTTACTCTTTGCCTACCTATATACTCATTCAGCCCACACTCCACCCAATGGCTCTTACTAATGGCTCTTACAATCATTTCAAACATTTTTAAAAGACAAATAAACAAAACAGTGGTCTACACAAGTGTTATGTACATGAAATATTCTGGCAGCAGTGTGATGATCATGAGTTAATAACTTCATCAATTTGTCCTTCTCTTAACCATTAGACAAAGAAGGAGGTTGAAGAACAAGGCTTTTGGAAGTTCCCTACCAAGCACAATGAAGAAGGTTTTTATACTCTGAGTGTGGACTTTCTGAAGGAGGCAGAGAACCACTGCGTACTCCACAGCCCCATCCCCGTGTCGTGCCCGGTACGTCTCATCCACGGCCTCAAGGACTCGGACGTTCCCTGGCATGTCTCCATGCAGGTAGCAGAGCGAATGCTTTCCAACGATTTAGACGTTGTTCTTCGCAAACACGGTCGCCACCGCATGTCTGAGAAGGATGATATAAAGCTGATGGTGTACACCATAGATGATCTTATCGATAAACTCACCACACTGGGGTAAGAGATGGACCAGACGAGGTTGTTTCAGATCTTTTGAAATAGACATGTTCGTAACAATGTTCGTTTTACACTAGTAAATAAAATAAATTCTCTAAAGAATATGTTGATATACTTTGTGTCAACTCAAAACAATAAGCCATACCATTGTTGACACATACTGTATCAAGAACTTGTTTATTGTTTCTTGTTTAATTGTAACATGATCATTCTTGTCACATTATGTCATTTTGTTATTTTTACAAGTAGCCTGACACAGTGTTTCATTTCAGATGTAAAGGGTATGATCGTCTGTCTATAGTATTTTTATTGTCTGTGCCTTTAGTTTGTAAGTGCATGTGTGACTTTACCTCCAAAATACACTTCTGTAGACCCGTGTTACAGCTTCACAAATTATGTGTGAATTCGTACATTCTTGTGTAAAATGTTTTTTTTTGGGGCTGAAGGGTTTGCAGTTTAAAAAAAGGTTTAGAAATTCAAGCTTTTGCATCTGTATGATGATGAGAGTAATAAGGTAATGGTACAAGCAATCTCGGAGAAGTAGTGGACAAGTGTCCATAAAAAGCTATTAAAATCATTACCTTTCTCATTATCTTCAGAGCAAAGAAAAGTACATCCATCTAGAGTCGAAAGGTTAGTACATGTTTTTAAAGTACCCAGAGATTCAGATTCATTCCTTCATTTAGTCACGGAGGCTTCTCAAATGATCTTTAATCATAGAAATGCTTTCTGGATGATAGAAAACACATGCACTTTGTTAAAAGGTAAACACTTTTGATATCTTTATATATATATACACTAAATGCTATATATTTTTTATCTGTTGTTTTTTCCTGTGTTATTTTCACTATCATCTGTATGTTTGTGTGTTTCATATTTAGCATCCACAGATATACTAAGGCTGCAATTCCTTAAATTTCTGTTTGGGATATTTTTGGTGTATTGATGTTTTCAGGTTAATTACTGCAAGTATTATCACATTTCCCTTCTTCTGGTCGATGTTAAAAAAGCTTTTTTATTTGTGTCTTGTTTTATATAGCTTCCACACCAAATTATAAACGTTTTCTTATTAAACATTTCCAAACGTATGTTTTCAAATATGTAAAATATTCTGTCAATTATGTATAAATCTATTCTTTTTGTTATTAAAGCTATATGATGGAAACTGTGGTTTGTATTGCTATTGTTTTGCTACAGCATCTGGTTTACTTAGTTTATTTGGAATGTTTATGTATTCAAAGTATATTTACATGTGTCATATATAAAAGGAGCTATAGAAGTCAAACATTTGTGTAGAATACAGAGAAGGCCTTGATTCAAACCTCACTTATGTGACTCATACATCATCTAAATCATCTTTTCGTTTCTGTAACGAGTTTGTTTAGGGATAAAGTTACGAGTCTCTGTATTTTAGATTTTCTCTCTTATGTTTGATATATACATTATATAACCTGCAAGTCCTGTCTGAATATTGTTGGCTCACTTTATGTATAGTTTAAGTGTTTTAAAGTTTTTCTATGAATGATTCAGGTTGGTGGTCATGGAATCAACAGTGTTCAGTGATGTTGTGAAAGAGCTCTTCTCCTCCTCGCAGCACAGGTAAACTCATCACCATAAAGCTTTCATAGATCACCATCATAGCTAACTGTTGTTGCCGTTAGCATTTGTGTGTTTTGTTGCTGTTAATTGGCACTGAATGAATAATTTAATGTACAAGTGTATTATATTTTTAGTTATTTGAGACACAGATCAGGGCCAGCTGCGTAATATAAACACAATGTACTCTGTATTCATTTATTTTAGGGCTTGTCAGCTTACTGTTTTCTTTCTTTTTAGGATTCTGTTGTTTTATTTTAGGAAACTAAGAGCAGCAGCTGTAGGATTTGTTCCATTAAGGCATAATAAAGTTAATGAGGTTATGTTGTTTTGCAGTTTGTCTGAAATGAAGGAAAATATCTCATGAGTTTCTTTAAAGTCGCCTGTGTGTGTTTATTATCTCTTTGTATTGTCTTGATGAATACAGATGAGAAAATGTTTAAGACAATGTTATGAAACAGTATTTTTCCATTGACTTTACTTGTTATAATATATGTTGACTCTGACTCTGATCATTGACACACAACTAAGATTGGAATAAACTCGGCTCATGTTATTTCATCATTACTTTATCATCTGCCCACTGCCGTTTTTTTTTCTTCATTTCAGATGAAGATGAAAAGCATAAGATATATAATGATTCTTGTGGCCATCATGGGTGGTGAGTTTACTTTTTTATTTTGTTGGTATAATATTTTATTAAGTAACATACTATGAACCGTATCTTTTCTCCTGGGCAGTGAAAATGCATTTGGAAGTCTTTTTTCTTTTTGATGGCAGACATGAATACATTCAAATATAGTCTGAAACACTACATGTGGAAAAGTTAGTTTTTATAATTAAACAGATTTTACAGAGATAAATGATGGATCTGGGTCTCTGCTCTGTTTGTCAAATGAGAGCGGGCCGAGAGATTTTTACATCAGAAGAGACTGGAGTCATTAACACATCCATACAAGACCAGGTAAACCTCCAGTACAGTATTTACCACATGAAATTACTGAGCGAGTGTGAACAGATCTTTAAAAGAAATTACATTAAATAAAATGACTTCAAAAGAGCAAAACATGCAATTCATTTGCTGTGTATCCGAAAAAGAGAATTACAGGCCAAGATACTAGTTAACTTTATTTATTATTTCATATGCAAAGACACCATGTCAAAACCATGTCAACATATGTTTTACATTACTACAAAGCTAAAGTTACAGCAAGTTAAATAATAATTTAAGCAATAAGCTGTAAAGCTATTTTGATTGATTTTTACAGTATGGTTTTTAAAAAGGTTTTTAAAACTATCAAGTTTTTACTGTGTAATTTATATGTCAGGTGAACTTAAAAGGTGCACAAGATTCTCAATCTTGATCTAAATGAAATAAATCAAAACATTATTCTAAAATTGTTACTATGACATTTGGAACCTAAGAAATTCACTTAGATTCAGGTTTATTTAAAAGAAACCAAAGGCTTCTTTTTTGACTGAAAGGCTCTCAAAAAGTTTTAGAGATTTCAAACATTGGCTTATGATTTTAAATTGTTTTAAACTACAAACATGGTGTATTTGTTGACAGGCAAATGAATACTTGACTGCTCTGAGAGCTGGCGTTCAGTATTACATGGACACGGGAAACCTGATGTTTGATCGTTTTGTGGCTGAGTAAGTATCTGTAATGAGTCTAAATGAAGAGCTTTGACACAGTTCACGCTAAATAAAACCCAGTACAACAAATACAATATACATCTTTGTGTTTATCTGACAGTGAGAACAGCAGGCTGTACATGGACATGCTGAGGAATGTAAGAGCACAGCTGGACGCACACACAGACCGACAGTGATTGATTTGGACTGATGGATGTGATTGATGGATTGATGAATTAAGACAATAGAGAGTGCTGAGGCAGCTTATGTCAGGGCAATGCAAAGGGTTTTTCAGAGATTGCTCTTAGCACAGAGACACATAAAATGCTTGATTTGGTGATTTGGTAAAAAGCATTCATTATTGTCTAAATCAAAAGTAAATTAATATAGATACATTTCAGCAATTTTAAAGTAGCATGATGATCAATTATCATCATATTACATAACATTTTAATGTTTGTTTATTTCAATGAATTATTGGAACTGCGGTTATTCTGAATTAAAAACACAATAATGTTTAAATTTCTCAATGCCAGTGGTTTATGATCTACATAGTCTGAAAAATGTTCTGTCTTTGGTTACTTACTTACTGACAAATAATTGTTTTTGTCATAAGGATCTGTGAAAACGATTGCTTTTCCCATACTGGAAAGGGCGAGTTTTGCCCTGCCCAATATGGCGTCGTCGTTGACACGTCGCAGAAATGAGCTGAATCTCTCGATGTAGTCTCTGGGTATGTGTATGATACTCTCTCCACCATCAATGAGTTCACCCATTTACATCAGTGCAATTAGAAAAATAAACAACAATGGTCTATTCATGGTTTTGACGGATTGACTATTTAATAAACACTGTTTTACTACAAATATCATGGTTACACTATATTATTCTTGTAGTGAGATTTGTGGTTATTATGGTTTTACAAATAGCAAATTTAGACTTCGGTTACTGTAGTAAAACCATGGTTCATTTTCGTCAGGGTGATAAGCCCACCCCTCTCCTCTCCATCAATACAAAAGCGCGATGCTTGGGCTCGGCTGACGGATGCTGCGCTGCGTCCCTCCCTCCCACACTGCCCCCATACTGATGCTCTTCCATGCTGCCAACAGACGGACATTACACGAGAAAAACAACAAACAGCCTCCATCACTGGTGAGTAGGGGCATATTGTCTCATTATTATCAGTCAAATATATTTATTATGTTATATTTAAAGACGTGCTTTTGCATGCTGGCATTGTTTGTCAGGGAAAGCGATTTACATTTTTATGAGTTTGTTATTAGAACAGTATTTGTGATGAAATGCACAATCTAACATCTTACGTCATATGTTTATGATGCTCTTTCATGTTTTGATGCGCGTTGCGTGCCAAACTGACGAGAGACGAAACGCGCATCGGTTTTTGCGCACGGTTATACAGCACAACGCAATGCATTAAATGTATTCATATGGACTGCCAGTTTATTCATGAGAAAGTGACGTAGAACAAATGTATTCTTGTGCTGTGTGTTTCTCTGTCCTGCAGGAGTTTATCAGATTATCAGACCTGTGGGTCAGTGTGGATGTCTGAGCTGTGACATGGCAAACAGAGGACCGAGCTATGGGCTCAGCCGTGAGGTCCAGGAGAAGATTGATCAGAAGTATGATGCTGAGCTGGAAGCTCGACTGGTGGACTGGATCCTGTTGCAGTGTGGCGATGACCTGGAGAGACCGGAACCTGGCAAACAGAACTTCCAGAAATGGCTCATGAGTGGAACAGTATGTGTGGAGTGATGGACATATGGAGAGGATGGAATATCATGCATGATCTTAACAGGCCTTGCATGCAGGATTAGCATCTAAACCTTGCAATTTTACAATAATACATTAAAAACTACTGTGGCAATTTAAGGTTAACAGTGATATGCGTCTGAAAAATTTGAGAAATTATTGTAGTATCTTTGACCTCTTTCTTTGCATCATAAAATAAGAGTAAAAATCTACTTTTTGTCTATTTTGGGGCCAACTATGGGTTAAAAATAACCCAGCATTTTTGTGTAGTTTCTTTGTTTGAAAGTTTTTCATTGCATGACCTCTATAAAATGAATAGGCAGCGATCAGGATGATGTTGCATTATTCAGAATGTGATTTTTGCTGTGTAAGAGGATGTTATCTGACTAAAGTTGTTTGTTGTGAGTGTGTGTTCTTGATTCAGATTAAGTGATGTGTCTTGTCTGTCTTTATCTCAGATTCTTTGCCGTCTCATCAACAGTCTGTACCCGAGCGGTATGGAGCCCATTAAGAAAATTACAGATACTAAAATGGCCTTTAAACAAATGGAGAATATTTCAAAGTTCCTGCAGGCCGCTGAGGAATACGGAGTCACCAGAGGAGACATATTTCAGACCGTTGACCTTTGGGAAGGTAACACACAAATCCTATTTATCCTATTAAACAGATAAAATGCTCATGCATTTTAATTAAATGCATGATTACATTTACATTTAGCCAATGCTTTTATCCAAAGCGACTTACAACTTTACCAGTGGCACACTGGGAGCGATTAGGGGTGAGGTGTCTTGCTCAAGGGCACCTCAGTTGTTTCCTGCTGGTACTGGGAATTGAACCAGCAACTTTCTGGTTGCAAGTCCAACTCTCTAACCACCAGACTACAACTGCATGATATTTAAAAATATATAGTTAATAATGATAATTTCAGTTTTTTTTAATGTCAATTACTAAACAAATATTATGAATGAAGAACAGAAGAACAGAAAAAGTCCTGATCTTATACTATAAATAAAAAGTTTAGGGTCACTTGACTGAATGGTTGTCATGAACCTTTTCATCTAAAAGTTTAGGCTTTGATTTAAAAAAAATAGCTAAAAATATAATTGTGCCAACATATTCATTTCTTTTATTATTCATTTTTTAAATAAAAAAGATAATTTCACAAAAAAGTTGAAATGGAAGAAAATTAGTTAATAAGAGAAGAATAAATGTGAATATGATGCTCAAGATGAGAGCCCAAGAAACTGACTGATAAAATGATAAAAACATATGTGAAAGATGCTTTGGTCAGGTCGTGTTGTGTCACAGGAATCATGTTTGAATGGTTGAGTTGTGTGTTATAGGGAAGGACATGGCTGCGGTCCAGAGGACACTGATGGCTCTGGGAAGTGAAGCTCTCACGAAGGATGATGGTCATTACCATGGAAACAAAGACTGGTTTCATAGGTGAGCTGGATCAAACGGATGCATCTCACAGCATTGAATCATTGAAATATAATCTGTTTTATTTAACTAATAAGTCACAGTTTCAATTTCATTCTACTTCAGAACGATGTTGGTAACCAAACAACATTGACCACCATTGACTTTCATTATATAAACACAAAACCTCTGAGACATTTCTGAAAATATCTTTTTTTGTGTTACACAGGACACATTTATACATAGGTTTTGATCCACATAGGAGTAAATAAATGATAAAAGAATATTTATTTAAGTGTGCAGTTCCAAAATAGCTGCAAAGTAGACCGTACTTTATTCTGATTGACAAAAACGAATCGATCATAATACATCGCCCTTGTAGCATCATATCACACACATTTTCTCTGTATACATCTCTGTAATTGTGTTTTAGGAAAGCTAAAGGACAGAAGAGAGAGTTTTCTGAAGAGCAGCTACGTCAGGGCAGATGTCTGATCGGACTGCAGATGGGAAGCAATCGTGGAGCATCTCAGTCTGGTATGGTTGGTTACGGCACACCGCGGCAAATCATGCGCTTCGACTCTCCCCGACACAACGGAGATGAAAGCAATCCTTAAATACTACAGTCTGATATGATTTAAAAGCTCTACTGGAATAAAAGAGTTCAGTTTATGCAGGAGCGGGTACATGTGTGTATATATAGTTTATGTTACACACATTAGTGTTATTTCTTTACCCACAATGCACCAGTAATCCCAATCAGTGTGTCTTAACAAAGTGGCAAAACAAAGTTAAATATACAGCTAAAATTCAGTCGCAAAGCTTCATTATTAACGTTGAATGTTGTAAGCTGACAAACAGGCTTTTCTCAAAGGTCAGATGTTTAGGTTTAGTCTTGCATGCCATTCAATGTTCAAAATATTTTAATCCATTTCGGCTAATCAGTGTGTTCTGTCATGACAGAAATATTCAGATCTCATTATAAACATGTGTTAGACGTGAATGACTTCAAAAATGTTCACATTGTCCAGCTTGATCTCACGGCAGTTCATAACTATTTTGCAAGGTGGTTCATTTGTACAGTATTGTATGATGTGAAGCGTAAAAAGACATGATTATTAAAAAAGCAATAATGATACTTCGCCCCCAACCGTAACTGTACCGATTGCATGTCATTCTTTGGTTTTAGTCCGGTTTGCTTGCATACGAATCAGCCACCTTATAAAATACTTACAAATTCCTTAAGATTGTGTTGTGATGTCATGCTTATTTTTCTGATGTCACAGAATCGAACTGATGTCATAGGTTCCAGTGATATAAAAATAGTGTATTCATGTATAATCACTGTACAAAATCAATTGTGGTATTTATGAAACTAAATCTATTTTCAAAATATTAACATGTAAGTTCTTTAATGTGCTTCTACAGCTTTATGATTGTATTATAGATAATAACAGCATTATTTATTGTGAGGTTTGATGTTTCACAGATATACTTTTGACAATCACACACTTTTCAATGACTGCGAGAAGCCAAAATGTTTAGTGACATGTAACAGTTTCAGTATTGTTTGTTTCTTGTTTTTATTGTTGGTGTTTGATTTTATTTCTTTAAAAAATTTGTCTTTATAATCTATAATAATAATTTATAACAATTTATAAATTCAGTTATAGCTTTATAACTTCACTCATAAATGAAGTAGTTTTTTATTCAGTTCAGTTAGTACTTTCATTAGAAAATATTTCTTGTAAAAGTATTTACAAAAAAATGTAAAATGTGTAAAACGTAAATGTATTTTTTATTTTGTAAACCGTTTGCATATGGTTGCAAATGATTGATTAGAGTATATTAGAA
This sequence comes from Beaufortia kweichowensis, assembly GCA_019155185.1. Lineage (NCBI taxonomy): Eukaryota > Metazoa > Chordata > Actinopteri > Cypriniformes > Gastromyzontidae > Beaufortia > Beaufortia kweichowensis. The sequence goes on along the minus strand of CM032795.1, from coordinate 1,235,974 downwards.
ATCAACTAAATAATATTGCCAAGTTAATTGCCAATTTTAACCATATAAAGTCGACATGAACCAGAATTCTTTTACAGTTTGATTAAAGATTACAGAGAACAGAAATGAAGAGACGTTTACCATAAACACGCGTTGATCTTTTGATTTCATTTTGATTTTAAATGACTTACACACATGACAGCATAAACATACTATTCATTGTTCTTTTTTTACAAACTTGATTTTATTTCAAGTGTTTTTACTGTAACGCTCATTCAGATATACAGTTTAATCATGTCACAATGTCTTCACAATTCTGTCTCACTTTCATGATTCTTCCAACACAAATATTTGAATAGTAACAACATGAAAACTAACCGGAATGAACCAAATAAAAAACAAATAATAAAAGATGCGTTGCCTTGTTATCTTGCTTCTGTTTACTCGGTTGTCTGTCCATCAATCTGCTCCACCACCTCACCATGTTTGACCTGCCAATTAAAGCACTTTCACTTTTAGATTCACTGGAAATCAAAAACACTTTTGGGAGAATTTAAAGTTCATTTTAAAGTTCATCAAGGCATTTTTAAATTTCAAGCTCTACTGTATCTCGACTGTAACTGTACCTTGAGGTTGTTGTAGTGTTCAAGGCTTTTACAGTGATCTGATTTTGCTTTCGTTTCATCACTGTAGAAAATATTACACAGCTTACAGAAGAAACCTGTAACTGGGATGACGTAGTTCTCACCTGGAAAAAATGAAAGATGTAATTTGGCATTCTAAGCCATTAAAGAAATACACCAGGTACAATTCTGACACAGTATTGATTACCACAAAAAATAAAGTATTTTAAAAAAGCAAAAATCAGCCACAGTAAAGTTTTTATTAAAGGTTTTCATCATACTGATGACTCAGATATTTATTTGGTGGTTTAAATGCTCATGTGAGTAGTCTCCTCAAGTTTTCCTCATAAATAAGCACATAAAAATGAAAATACAATTTTATGTTCTTTGAAGAGTCATATCTTCTTCATTTGTTGGGTATTATTGCTTCTGGTATTTTAATGCATAGAAATCCTACAAAGTATGTTTCATCTCAAACACGTATGTTCTTTTTTATCATATTTGACGCATGTATATTTCCATTTTTTTAAATAGATAACTTGTGTATAGACTGATATTTCTCTGATGTCTGCACTCATCAACAGGACTTAAGTAAAATATAAACACATTTTCAATATATTAGTAATAAATAAATTCTGTGAGAATTTATTTTTGTAAGTTTTGACTGAAAATGTCACGTCCATAACGCTGGAATTGCCTAATGGAAGTGAAAGGGTTAAACAGGTGGACATTTATCTTACCCACAGCGTGGTCGGGTTGGTATGGACCCAGCGGGGTTTTATCCTGCTGATCAGTGTCTTCTGAAGCTTTTTCTTCACATACAGGATCCCCACACACCCCTTCACAATCTGTTACAGAGCTGTGATTGTTCTAGAAACACAAAATACACAAATTTGATCGGTTCTCCATATTATCTCATTAATACACCGTTATCAACAATTAATGATGTTTACCTCATTTGTGGCGCTCTTGTTTGCCTCTTCTTTTTCCGTCCTGACATGCCTTTGTTCGGGTTTGTTCATGTCCTTTTTTATTTTTCTTACCACATAGTCTGGCTCATATTGTCTCCTACAACAACATCAACAGAGCACAGAGTAAAGATGCCGCTAGACATTAAATAACACTGATCTGATCTGTAACTTCATATGGTGAAAACATAAATCCATAAACATGCACTCATGTGGAAATTCAATATTAATATAACTATTGTCTATATTGTACATTTGTATTGTCTATATTTTGTATATTGTATAGCATTCCTTTATTCTTTTTTATCATCTGTGTCTTGTCCTGTCGCTGCCATTCTGTAACACTGTGGAGCTTCTGTCACTATAACAAATTCCTCGTATGTGTAAACATACCTGACAATAAAGCTCATTCTGACTCTGATTGACTTGTCTTTTTGTCTTACAGTATATCAATGAACGCGTCTAGTGATAAAGCTCTTTTTTACTTAAAGAAAGGAGCTGAAGCCTTTTTCCATTTGTAACAACCTGACAATGTGAGCAACGCAGAAATTCTCTCAGTTTAAGTCAACAATAAAGACTTAAAAGTTTCTTTCTCTACTTTTGCAAATGCAACTTAAAACTGATCATGTCCCCGATATAAAGCAAACTGCACATTATCTCGCTTACTACAAGGCTACTTCCACGTGAGTAAATTATTGGATGTGAAGTATTATTTTGAAATAGTTTATTAGCTTATTTGGAACGAATATAAACCTTCAGCGAGGAAAACCCCTCTAAAGCCTATTGGCTTGTCAGCCAAGACACGAACAAATAATTTGGTTTAATCATTTGTAATATAATCTCATATATGTTATTAATTAGACATATTTCTATTTGATTTATTCATACGTAAATTATTTTAAGATCAAGTTGAGTCTAGTTTTGAGCAGTTGTTATCAACCAGCCAATCAGAATAAAGCATTACAGAGCAGCATGTAACAATTGTACCAAATACAAATTGCACGTTTTAAACTTCATCAACAACTTTTTATTTGTTCTAGTGCACTAGTGACTTGATCTGACCTTTGTTTAATGGCAAACTGAATCAGCAACAACCACCTACCAGCGAATCAGAGAGTCTCCTTTCCGGCACATGGCGATCTTTAGCAACGAACCCCAAAATCTGCAAGGCCGGCGTGTGTATTGTGTCACCATTTTTTCAGCTGCCTTTTCTTTTTGAAACTGAAAGTAACACTAAGAATAAAAGAGAACAGGACAGAGAATGATCATCGTGAACATCAGGTGCTGCTCTAAATGTTAATACACATACAGATGTGTGTATACGTACCGTTCCCAGTTTCTTGTTTAGAAAGTAACCGGTCAGTTTTCCAAAGGGTTTGGCCAGTTTAAAGAGGGACGTGGGTGTGTATCTCACCCGAACGGATGTTGTGGTGGGAAGACAGCTGATGAACACGGATCTCCCACTGGGACTCTAAGAAAGGATTTGAAACCAGAATTATTTACCTTTAATATCATCTCTATGTATATTTACTGCAGCAGGTTCCCATAAGAAACAAAAAAAAATATCACAGATGAAATATTTTTAATATCTCAATTATTTCTCTTAGACATCAATGAGATTAATCGAAGAGCAAATGGGAACTTTGTTTAAGTCTCATCTGTGTCTCAGATATATTTGATACTTAAATGAAACACAGCTGAGAACTCCATCAGATCTCCTGAACTATGAAAGAGAAACATCTGAGAAAGAGAAACATTTTCCATTTACCAAACCAATGTTACCCAACAGATGTCATGTAACAATCACACCACGAACGGCACAAAAACAACATGGAAAGGAGATCCATATTGTTACATCTGTGTTGTGGTCTAATACCTCTATTGTCTTCATGGTAAGAGACATGGAAACGGACACGGGTCTCCCACACAGCGTGGCTTTGTGTTTTTTGTAGAAATTCACCATTTCTTGGGCTTTTCCCTCTGTTTCCAGCTTCAATCATGGCCTAAGGAAATGTGAAAGTATTATTTAAACTAAAATATCTGTATGTGTTGTCTCAAAGATATAATAAACATCTCATTGAACACACACATATGAGACTGACCTCTTGTCTGTACACAGATAAAGTGTGTTTCACTATAGTACCAAACGGCGCACAGAGACCACAGAGATCCTTAAAGAGGTCAGGGGTCTTTCTGACGGGCCAGACCACCACCACTTTACCATTCTGTGAAAGTAAACACAAAAACACCGACATGCTTGGAGATATCACTAGCGTTTCTATTGACTAAACCGAAATCTAACACACAAATCATTCTGCATGTTAACATGAAGTTGATTTCCTCAAGGAGAACATTGGCCGTTTTGCTCGTACCAATGACACGCAACAATAAAGAAAACAATGTGATATACTGACCTGTGACTCGGATGAATCTAGAAAATAATAAGGAAAGAAATGGTCACTGATACAGATTAAGAAATCTTCACAAACATTCTGATATGACCTCTTAAAGGGATCTGGCAGATACAAGGAGCGGTGATTTGATTTACCTAAAGCTGTTTCAGCCGCTGTGCTGTCCAGCTCATCCAAAGTCACAAAATCTTCAATGTTTTCTGGGAATTCTGCATCGTCTAAATTATCCTAAATATACAAACAAAAAGGCACAGACGCTGCTTTTAGTTAGCGCATTATTATTTTCCTCAACCAAAAGTCATTTTATATATTAAGCTTTAAGCTAACAAAAACTTTTGTAGCGATATATTGCACCATACATCACCATACATATTATTACATATTCTTTTTTCTGTCACATTCATCATAACACCTGTATATTTCTATTTTTTATAATAGATAACTATGTATAGACTAATATTTCTCTATGATGTCTGGACTCTATCAACAGGACTTTAGTCAAATATAAACAGATGATTCAATATATTGATGAAATAAAATACATTCTGTGAGAATTTATATTTTAAGTTTTGACTGAGAATGTCACATCCATAATGCTGGAATTTCCTAGTAATAATATTATCTGCATAAAAATGTAAAGGCACCAAATAATACATCAGACTAGCGGATCACAGGCAAACGTTGGCCGACTGTCAGTTTTGTGTATCAAACTAACCTGTTCCTCGAGATGGTCCTCTGAAACTCTCTCTCTTTTCTCCTCCTCAGCAGGAGCATGCTCCTCCTCCTCCGTCTTCATCTCCTCCTCTGTATGTGTCGTGACGTCATCCGTCATGTCATAAAGCAGCCCAGGTTCATCCTCCATCTGAATTCCCTCTTCATCCTCCAGCAGCTTCTCCTCTTCATCTTTCTCAGGGGTCTCTGTGACGTCCTGGTTGGAGCTGTCGCTTTTCTCTTTGTTACCGGAGGATTCATCTCTCTGTTTGCCGCTGAAATCAGATTTCCTGGACGGACGCTCTGGGCTGTTCTCTCTGTGAAAATGTTTTATTTAGCTTTGAGTAAGGATTTCAAGTAAATGTTTAGTTTAATCACAGCAGTTTCTTGTCCCTTTTTTATAATTATTTCATTAAGCTAGCCAAGCAAAACATACTAATTACAGAAAAATGAGTGTCATACCGCAAGCTTGTAATGTGGGACATGGTCACTTTGACACTTTTGCCTTGAATCCTCAGCGGGTTACTGTAGTAATACTTCACCATGATGTCTGCATCACGCCAGTCAACCATCTCGATCAAAGCCTGAACACAAACGCAAATTTGAACGTTTTGAAATGCAACACAAGATGCTGAAAAGATACAGAACAGTGTTCAGCACAGAACAATTCTTACCTTACAGTCTGTGAACTTCGACTGCCGCACCTCGCCAAACATGTCTGCGAGCTCCAGGATCTCGGCCTCGACATCTCCAGGAGGCAAACGTGAGAAGCAAACTACTGAAGGTGCGGTCAAACGTTTCGGCCGTTTAGGCAAAGACTCGTCGAACTTGGGTGGAGACTACCAATCATTAACAACAAAAGATGACATTTGTTGATGTTGAATGTAACTATATATGATGTGATGGGTTTTACTCACATGGACGCCTTCCACTGTGGGTGATAAGTACAGGGTGACTCGACTCTCTCTGACGAAAGCAGGTTTTATCTGGTAGTGACTGACCATGCTTTGAGCCTCCTTGTGAGAACTAAACTCCAAAAAACCCTGTGATCCAACACATACAGAGTTCATATCAACACTATAAAGAACTACAATCTCTTTCTTGAGTTTCATTACCTTTGCGGGGAACACCAAGTGTTTCACGATTGTGCCGAACGGCTTGCCGAGCACTAAAAGCTCCTCCACGGACACAGCACCCATTGAAAACTTGGCGACTACAACTCTGGTGTTGGGCTGAGAAAAACACACAACCACATGACAAAAATCAGATGTTTCAATTTGACAAATAATGCAAATGAAAAGCTACATATTAAAATTTAGGCTGAATTACCTTAGGAGGGTATAGATGGTCTAATGATGTGGACAGAGAAGGATCACCTTAAACACAAACATTTGCCTTATTAATTATTTCTGTTTTGTTACTATATAAAATTGCCTAAAAGTCTCTCTGACAAATTTCTACTTTTCCAAATCACAGCATGAATAAGCACTACTCAAACAAGACTTAATATTAAATATTTTAATGTGATATTTATTTAATTACGTATTCATAATCTTTGACATTCACATTTACATTTAGGCATTTAGCTGACGCTTTTATCTAAAGCGACTTACAAGTATTAGGAGACATGTGTACCTGGGACAGGGTTGGAGATGTAGGGTCTTTTAGGGGGCACAGAAGGGCGAGAACTTCGGCCCGAGGAGCGCGATTCACGTGATTTGTGACGGAAACCTGAAAGATGTTCTTTCCACGTCTGTAAAGTCAAGAGAAACAACAGTAACTGAAAGCGATGAATGATAATGATGCAGCTGGTGAAGAGTACTTACCATTCACAGTCTGCCCTATATTGTGTTGATTGACAACTACAAACAGAAAGTGCACATAAAATATTCAAAAGCTTTAAATGTTGCGTCTAGCGTTAAGCTCTTTGCTTTCAAAGTGTGTGTGGTATTTAATCAAATATTTAAAGAAAGACACACATCTGTGATTAAATGAGGTTAAGCAAGTGATTAAATAAAACTGAAAACAAAACAAAAGATGGAACGTTTTGGGTTAAAAAATAAACAAAAATGAGTTAAATGAGTAAGTACATACACATTTCACAACACTAAGCTTTTTGGACATATCTACCACAGTATAAATGACACAGCTGATAATCTACTGACACATTTTTACCATAACATGTTATAAACCTCGATTTAAAATGCTCATGTTTATTTTATTCTTGATGTATATCAAACATTAACAATGATGTTTTTATTATCATGTGATTGTTTAAGTTTAGTTCATTACCTTTATGGAATTCACCACACACTTGCAGAGGGAACATTCATGCGGAAACGTTGTGGGCTCATCATCCACTTCCGTCTCAACAGTCACATCATCCCCACTTTGTCTTTCCCGAGATGACTTCCTGTATCTCGAGTCCCTTCTTCCTCCCGTGGACCGCTCAGCTGTCCGATGCCCCTCCCCTTTCCCATGATGCTCGTGGTCATGGCTGCCCGAGCGCTTTGAGCTGGAAGACCGCCGGTCACTGGTGCACCTCTCAGGTGTGTCCGGCTTTTCCTGTGAAACTTTGGCCTTGTCTCTGTAATCGGTGTCTGTGGAAGCCGACGTCTTGTTGGCTCGCTTCGCCTTGAGCTGCATAATAAGATATGGTAGAGTCTCCACACTGATCTCGCTTTCTGGAATCTGAGCGAGGGCATCCACATCTTCAGAGGACAGGCCGAGCGTGGCGTACAGGCTCTGAGCGTTGATCGTTTCCGTTTCGCCTGTATCCTCACCGTCCTGTGATTCCATTGCGTTCGCAGGTAGCCGAGAAAATCAAGCGACCATCTGAGTTGTGAAACAATCGAAACAGAAAACAGATGAGTTAAAGATTTGATCATTTAGGCAATTATGAATAATTCACCATTGTTTTAATAGACAATGTTAATATATATACAGTACCACAAGTTTGTAAACACAGATTTTGTTCCACTTTTTAAAATAATAAACTCATCAAAACCATGAAATAACACAATTGTAACTGTGGGAATTATGTTGTGTCTAAAAGCATTTAAAATAAATGAACACTATGTTATATTTGATGATCTTCAGAAGTAGTCAGACTTTGTCTAGAATGTGTAAAACATACTCTTGACATTTTATTATTCTGCTTCTTGACGTCTCAACCTGAGAAAGTTTTAAAACAGCACTGAAGAAATTTCCATCTATGTTGAATTATAATTGGCTGCTTTTTATTCATCATTTGATCCAAGTAAACAATTTCAAAAATGTTTTTTAAATTTTAGTAAAAAAAATGAACATGTTGGCATAATTATATTTTTGTCTACAAAAGTATTTTCAAATAATGAAACATACACCTTCACATTAAAAGACTTCTTAGATCATGAGCACACTTTAGTAAATGCTTTTCTTATCAGGAAATAACTCATAAAAATGCACAATCATTAATTATTAAATGACATCAAACCAACAAAACAGCACTGCATTCGCCATGTCTCACAGAGATTATGTGTCTTACATTTAAATGCGACAAACCACTACAATCTGCTGTCAACACTCAGCAAACCTGAACTGTGATATTTGTCAAATGCATCTTTATAACCAGATTTGTGCTAAATGTTCCTGACTCTATTTGCACACGAGATTCTTTAACTCTCGCACAGCTGATGTTTACACATATAACGCATACACTGAGAAAAGACATTGCGTAAGATTCCTTAAGTAATAAAATAAAACCAAAATCATTTCTGAAAATTACCCAAATGTCCATCAATTAATTGGTATTTTTCAGTTTGTAAACAGTGACGGGAGCTCCGGGTTTCATCTGTGATGTCAATGCTGGCGTCCGTTCAGGTCGAGCGGTGCGAACAGCGCCACCTGCCGATATGGAGGAATGAAGGACAAACAACCGCAAGTGGCTCTAACGTTTAATCATAAGCGTGATGTATGAATTATACGTATACAGCGATAAAAAAACATCAAGAGACCACTCCACCTTCGCCACTTTGCTTTCAATCAGCATTTTAGTGTCTGTTGAAAGTCAGAAAAGCATGACAAGACACATGAAAGCTGTTATTAAAAATCTGCATATATTCCTAAATGCATATAAAAACAGAATGGTGTTTCAAAATAAATATGTTCATCAAAACTTGTTATGTTTGCAGTATTAGAGGTCTGAACACATTGCTTTTACTGTTATTTTGACCAGTCTGAAAGGTTTTCATTTTCTGCAAATAAAAACAATATTTGTAAGAGTACAGTATTTGAATTTGTAAGAAATGTTGTCAGTAGTTCACATTAATAAACAAATTAATGTGATTAACAAATTAACATGTAGAAAAGCTAAACATAGTTTTGGAATTACATAATCTTATTATTTTCTATAGCTGTAATTACAGTATAAATTTCATTATACATTAGGTGTGGTAGAAATTCCCTCTACACACATCATTTAGTGATTTAACCAGATACCCGGTGTCTATCTCAGATGACCTGTATCTCCCTTACAAACATTTGCTTTGCTGGTTCTTAGTCAAGCACTTCTCAGTACTATTGTTGCCACTTTTGATGTATCGCTTTGGATAAAAGCATCAGCTAAATGCCTAAATGTAAATGTAAATGGTTGTGCCTGGTTGAGTTACATCACAATAAAATTGTTTATAACTTTTAAACAATAGGTGACGTTGGGCCCAAACAGACTTCTTGAGATTCTCTGAAAATCCCTGAACCCTGTGAGAATATATGACTAAATATATATATAATATATATAACTAAAGACAGTCCTATATCTGTGTGAAGAGTTTTTATGCTTCTGTGGGCTGTCAGAGACACAGAAGTCTAAGCAGTCATTACGAGGTCAAGCACAACAAAAGGACAAAGCTTTGCATTGTCAGAGATGTTGATTTAAAGACAAGCACTTTTAAATCCATAAGCACGTACATAAAAATGCAATTACAACTTACAACATACATGTTTTTTTAGAGGAATAAATAAGATGAACATAAAAACATAGTTATTAGCTATTTTGATTCAAATAAATAAATAGTATATATTTTTATTATTATATATTTTTGTTATTATATAAATGTTTTATATTATATATTTTCTCCACCCGGAACTGCCAACAAAATGTAAAGATTTATACTTTAATTCTTACTTTTTACATCCTAAAAGTTCTAAGGAAAAAGCAAAGTTTATGACATGTGCTTTAATATACAAGCAAAAACAAAAGTATTCTATTAGCTTACTATATCACAATATATAAAAATAAGGAGTATTTATAATATTTATAGATTCAAAGCGAGTGTCCCTTCCACTCATTGTTTTTGTAAAACATTTGGTTGTAATTTGTTTGTACATATTCACAGTCAATCAAAACCTAGTAAAACCAGATAATACTTAAGCCTCAGATAATAATGTTGTCTTTATAGCTTGGTTTGTAGAGATCCGTTTGTCTGTTCTGACTTCAGTTTGCCTTCAATCGTCTCAATAGGGACAGGATGTTGAGAAGTCCGGTTCCGTTTCTTTTGTACACTGAAGTGCACTCCATAACCGAAGTAGATGACCAAGCCTGTGTATTTACCAGGAAAAAGAATTACTCTTAATAATTGTCCATTCAAAATTATGGGTTGTGGGTGTTTCTTCAGTGTCGGGCCTTGACAATAATAAAGTTTATTGTCGAACAAAATATGTAATAGTCAATGTTATCTTACCCACTGCCATCCACACAGCATAACGAATCCATGTGTCACTTCCCAGCTGGACCATTAAATAGGTATTAATGAATGTACTTAAAACAGGAAGTACTGGAAGCAGGGGGACCTATCGGAGAAAAGGTTCACAACATATAAATCATTTAACCCTCAATATAACAGTTTATGCGAAAGGAGATAATAATTTAATAATTAAAAAAGAATTGATAATTCAATCAACAATTAAAAAATTTCATGGCTTTACAATTCAGCAAGAAGTTACCATAAATGCAGCTTTAGTTCTATTCTGTGGCTGAAGCCAAATAATAATGACCGTCCACGACAAAACCCGCCAGAACCACAGTGATGATGAGAATCATCCACCACTCCTCGATCAGATTCGCTGCTATACCTTGTGTTATGGTCACAGCTAAGATGACCGCAAACACAACTGAAAACACAATTAACAGAAAGAATGGAGCATGAATGCTTTATTTAACATTTTTCATTTGATTATTTTTAGCAGAAACTCACTGCACAGTATGGTCAGCAGAGACACGGCTTTAGAACTTGTAGCAGACGGGGATTTAGGAGGACGGAGCGGATTCCATTTCTGTTTGGGAAGATCTTGCTTCTCGATGATCTCATTCGGGTCTGACTGGTATCTGCATGGACAAAAACATCTCAATTGGACAACTCTGTTGTAATTGTACTCTGAAATATATCTCTATTGTGTAAATAATAATGTATGAAATTTTAGGTGCAGTTACATATTTTTGTGTGAATACACACTATTTTCTGTGTGTTTTGCTAAATCTGATTTATCAATGGGGATTATCCAGCAAACAAAAACAATGGTGAAATCTAACATACTATTTAAAATCGTTATTATTTAATTTCTATTGTGTTGTGAGGCTTACCTAAGAATTAGGATGCAAATGGCTACGAGGGTGTAGGCGAAGAGAGTGCCAATAGACATCATGTCCACTAGAGCCTTCAGGTCAAGCAACAGGGCCATTATTGCTGAAAAACAAGAAGAAGAATAGATTTCATTGCAAATGTAAATCTTAATAAAAACGTGACTTAAGGTTACCGTGATGGTTTACAGAGATGTGTTATGAAATGGATTTACCTGCTATAATTCCAGATACGAGTGTGGAGATGACCGGGCTCTGACGGGCGCTCATGTTACTCAGAGGTTTGAATAGTAACCCGTCTCTGGCCATGGCAAACAACACACGGGGCATCGGAAACATGGAGCCCAGCAGACTGTTCGGCAGTACACAACACTGAATTAAACTCATATTACAGCAGTCTTATACAGTTTTGAGTCAGAAATCTTTGATCTCTTTGTTCTCTTGTTGTCTGGTTCAGTTTTAGTTGTGCTTGCTTCTTATAAATACAAACATTAAAACAGAAATATTTACATTTGCATTCAAATTTGTGGCATGTGATGAATATGTGATGCTGTCTTTGAAATCCAAATTTAAAATGTAATTATAAGATTAGGAGGATGAAAGTATTCTAAAATTAAAATACTAAAATGACATAAAATTACTAAAATAGGTCATTTATTGCTGCCAATTATAGATTATATGAAAGATTTTTTAAATAAATGATTTTAAATACTGAAATTTTTAGCATAAAAATTATTAATCAAAACATTTCAATCTCTTACATGGTCTTCTCCAGTCAATACTTAAGATATCAGTATTACATTATGTAAAATGATTTACATAGTAAAAAATGCTCTTACATCAATATAATAAACTATTAAGTTTCCACTGCATCAACAGCACAGAACTTTTTGACAAACCATTTCAACCCTGACAGGTAAATAATTAACATCTGTGTCTGTTCATCCTGAATTCTCATGAGACATCAAACCTTAACAACTGATGACAGTCAAGTACTGTAGTGTCTAACATTAATCATAGTACATTTGACTTTATGATCGTTGATATTTAACCCATCTGAGGGACATGCTTTCCTCTTTATCTGCTAAACACTTCCTGAATGCTGTGCTTTAAAGGCCTTTATCAGTCAATTCACCTTGTAGAGAGAGCACACAAAGACCCGACAGCTACAGCGTACTTCGCCGGATCCCAGCCCACGTAAGTGAAGGCCACAGGTAGAGGACTCTGAACACTCAGTTTGTAGTAGGGCATCATAAGCGTTAGGGATGCAGAGACTCCGAAATAAGCCAAGAAACAGATGAGAAGCGACGCCACGATTCCTATAGGGATAGACTTCTGAGGGTTTTTCACCTCCTCACCTAAACACAATAAGAGAGAATTAGTCTTTAGTTCGCTTAGGGCACAATTTGGGGCAGTCATAAATCAAAATTATGACACTATTTAATAATAAATCATTTTTATTTTTTAAAAAGCCTAAACCTTCAAAAGATGTCAAGTGTCATCCAGTGGTCAACATAAGAAATGACTTTGCCTGATGGTCTGAATGCTTGTATATATATTTTTTAATCTGAGCCACACAGCCTTGTAAATATTTTTTTGAGAAGTGAGGTTTTTATTAGGCATACATTGTATGTCTGTGGCCAATTGAAATGTCTCCATTTTTATGAACATGTAAAATTGCCTTTTATCCCAGCATGTTTTATACTGAAGATCTATTTTTGTAACTTCGTTGTTCCTTTCAGAGTATTTAATATCTCTTCCAGGTGTGTATGCCCTAGATTTTGAAATGAAAATGATGGATTACGGATAAAGCACCTGTGGTTGCAATGCAGTCAAACCCTACGAAGGCGTAAAAACATGTAGCTGCTCCAGCGAAGGTCCCATCAAAACCGAAGGGAAAGAATCCGCCAGACCCGAAACTGGATAAAGTTGCGTTCGAAACGGATATATTTCTAAACAGAAAAGCAACAATAAATATCATTTTATTTCAGCACAATATCGTGGTCGTTTGTAACTATTTTATGAGGTCACTAATTCGTAAGAATCTCATTCACACATTTCAGTTCGATCTGTTATTGCGTCAGCGACGTAGGGGCGGGGTTAGGGTCTCTCAATTTCCTTATTAAGTCTCAAAACTTCTTACAACATTTATTAATTTTAATTAAACGTTAGTTTACCTTTGTTTTAATGTCTTAATGTTTAACATTTACTAAAATATTTTTTAAAATAAGCATTTGTATCTTGTAACCAACATGAACATAAATGTCTGTATTTGTGCTTGCTAATGGTAACAAAATATATTGCTCATTGTTTGTTTAGCTAATGCATGAACTAATGTTAACAAATACAACCTTATTTACTCTAAAAGACATTATAATTTCCTCCTAGTCCTTACATTTTTTTTCTCTTAGTTGTAACATAAATATACTTTAGTTTATGTTATATTTTTATTAATTAAGTTTTTGTTTTGTATTTTAGTTTGTACTTTGTTTTAATCAAATTTTTTTCTTTTAGCAGTATCTTATCTAACTATATTTAGGCTAATCCTTTTTGCACAGTTTTCACTTCATGTTGTATACCAATGATATGAATCGTACCAAAACATAAGATTATTAGAAAAAAGCAACATACGCAGTTACTGTGTAGTTCCAAATTTCCTCTTGTGTTATCTGCCAATTTCCAATGTCACCCTTGATGAACCCGGCGATGATGACGAAGACAAGCACGACCATATTTACAGCAGTGAAGATCTTATTAACAATGGCCGACTCCTTCACCCCAAATGCAAGAACACCTGAGATTGACAAAATTACAATGTCAAACATAAATCTAACGTAAATTTTTTTCACTTCTACCCAGTTTAATTGTGCATTAAAACATATCTATTGTATGAAGATATATAGTCTACATGTTACTTGCCTGCTAACAGCAGGATAAGGCCAGCAGCGAAGAAGTCTGGATAGGGGGCGAGGCCTGGTACATTCATTGATGTATGTTTAATGAAAAAATTGGCAATCTTATTATCAATCAGATCATCAAAAGTGCCACTCCACGCTCTGGCCACACTGGATGTGCCTGTCGTAAAATCATTCAAATAAAGCAATTCACTTATACAATCTGATAATTCCTCTCAAAACAGCTGAGTTTACACAACATATCATTCCTGGAATAATAACTGAATGAGTCATGTTTAATGTCAGGAAATAAATCAATCTTGTGGGATTAATATCTAAGATCAAACTTGAAAATACTTTTTGATTCTATAGTCTTTAAATCTGTTAACTGTTAATGTTTTTTCCCTATTCACTTTAATATTTCGTAGTTAAATTCTCATCTAATCATGGCAAACTATATAGTAATGAAAAGGTATCAAGACTCAAGAATATTTGACCAGTTTTTATAACAATATACAATAAAGTTAAAAAATCATAAAAAATATTATTGTTGATGTTTTTTTAAATACCCTAAAAATAAATAATCTAAAATAAAAAATACCATTTGGATAGCGCATATGTATGTGTATGCTCAATATGTGCAGTGATCAGGTTAATATTTTCACTATTTGAAACATACAGGTTTGAAACAACATAACCATGTAAATATGTTTCAGGGCAATAGACATTAAAGATACAATACAATAGGAAATATTGTTAATGTGACACGTTTGCTCTTGCCTATGATGTATGACAGCAGTAGGTTCCAGCCGGTGATAAAGGCCCACACCTCTCCCACTGTAACATAGCTGTACAGATACGCCGAGCCCGTCTTGGGGACTCGGGCCCCAAACTCTGCGTAGCACAACCCCGCGAACACAGATGCCACCGCTGCGATGAAGAATGAGATGATGATGCTGGGACCAGATACCGTTCTGGCAACCTCCCCAGACAGGACGTAGACCCCTGCGCCAAGTGTACTTCCCACCCCGAGGGCAACCAGGTCAAGGGTGGTTAAGCAACGCTTAAAGTTGGACTCTTCACCATCGGGCTCCAGTGGTTTTCGCCTGGACAGGCTCTTCAGAAAAGACAGCACGCTGTGACAAGCCATCCTGAGGGAAGCAATGAAGTCCAGTGATTACCTAATAAATCATTCATTGAAATCCATGAGAAGCAATGGCTATCTTTCTCTATCTATATTTCTATTAACAACAAATGTGTGCGTTCAACTGAAACATATATGTTTATGTTGAAAACATTCATTGTACAATTAGGCACTTTTTGTACTAATGTAAATGTTTATGTATAAATATACATTTATCCCATTTTTATATACATAGTCGTGAAATACATAGTCCTAACCCTAATTCAGTTTGATAACTATTACATTACAACTAATAAAAGTTTTAATTTGATAGACATTCATTTAAATCAGTTCTACATGAGAGCAACGTACTTCAGTCTGTCTATCTGTCTCTATGTTTATTTTTATTTTTAACAGATATGTGTTCAATAGTTATAATTTGATATACAATATGATTAAGTGAATAAATAAATAGATGCAACATATCTACCCTGCTAAAAATGTTTAAAAGCCATAATACTTATCAGCAACATTTTCCCTTCAAGCTCAGAATATCTGCTGTGCATCTCTTATCTTATTTTTATGATGTTCTGTTGAACTTAAACATTCCCTGATGAGAACGTATGAACTCTAATCACATTTCTTTCCTGTTGAAAACTGAAAAACACATTCTTTTCATTTATTAGAATTTTCATCTTCAAATACTGACATAAATAATAGAATGTCATAAATTGTTCAAATTTGTATTTATTTTAGCTTATATTTTAAAACTATTTAAAATTGTATATACATTTTTAAACAGTCACATAATTATTATGTGCTTGAAATATTAAACTGAAATCAAACTAAAGTCATTTTGACATTCACAGCATCCTGATATATTTGGTGATTAAGTCACGTACCTGTTTGCAGTGAATCCAGACGTGTGTGAAGATGTGTGTGTGTTTGTGTCAGTGCTGTGGCCCCATGAGCTCCTGAGCACAGTTCATATCACACGACTCCTCCTGTCAACTCTCACGTGTCTGAAACCTTCACGTGTCATTTTTGTCCGACTCTGTTACATTTAGTAGAAGTGTGCGATTTCTCTAGAAGACATGAATATTTGGTGAAGAATTTTGCCCTTGTATGCCTGACACATAACAGTACAAGAATCACGTAAAGTTATAATCGTTCAAATTTTTGTTCTAATAGCTATGACCGTTTATTTGTGTATATAGTCAGAACCAACAAGACGTTTGTAGAAATTCTTTTTTTTGTATAAAAAACACAGAATAAGAAAAGGAGTGAAATTATTGCAATTGTTCTTCTTCCTCTTTAAACACAAAACACTGCATTTAGTGTGCACTGCATTTATACACACTTATGTAATAAATATTATGAAATGTTTGTTTATGTCAATGCTTATGTCAATACAAAAATGATATTATGGCAGTTTAAAGACTGATAAAACGTTCTTGCTGACTTTAATTATTACGCTATCATTTCTGCCTTCTGAAGTCCAGATTTTCATAGTATACATTAAAATTGCTGAGAGCACATAAATTATATTTCCAACAATCCAATGCACTTGACTTGACCTTTCATTTCCAAAGCGATGAATGAACCTGAAGAAATATAGCCTATAAGCTGTGGGTTTTTGCTTTGACTCAATCTTTGATATACACATTTTTTTTAATGTGTAACATAATTTTCCTAAAAATACTTCACAGTATTAATTTCACCCTAAACAATATTCTCCATGACTTTAGAATTCTCAAACGCTGTAATGGTTTCATGCAAGAAATGTAAAATTGATTAGGAAACAGTAGCTGAAAGCACGTCTTGAGGCTTTTACAGGTTCAGCAAGCCAAAGGTAGCAGATAATCATCATTTACTATCAAAATTTACATGATAACAACTGCAATTATACAGCATCTATAGATATCCAGCGCAGGTGTGGTGAAGCTTTTATCTGCTTCTTGAAATGACAGAAGATCTCAGAAGATTGCTTAAGACAGTCATTATTAGCGGAGTGACTCATAGTATCAGAGTAAAGTGAAGAGTTCATGTGAACTGATGCTGTTATTTGCTGAAGGAAGCGATTATCTGGAGAAACAGATCAAAGTTCTGGTTCCTCAACTGTAATGTAAAGTTAAAAGACCAATCATTAATTTTTGTTTAATAATCTTTAATAACGCATCTCCTAATGATGTTCTTCATGGGTGACCGGCTGTCCCTTTTAAAAAAAAACACTGTTTAAGTAAATAGGAAAAAGTGGCATGACAAGTCTCAACAAACATAGGCTATCTTTTGCATTAAAGTTTTTTATACACACTTATGTAATAACTATTATGCAAGGTTTGTTTATGTCAATACAAATCTACTATGGCAGATGATTCATGGAAATGCATCTATTATTGTTGCACTAATGGCCTGTTCTGATATTATGGCAGTTAAAAGGCTAATAAAACCTCTCATTTCTCACTTACACTATCAGTTCTGCCTGCTAAAGTCCAGGGCTTTAAAAACGGTTATTCTTAGTGATTTATCATAAATAACAGCTGGGTTTTTTGCTGGGTTGTTTCCCCAAAGCTAAATAAGGCTTAATGAAAAGTGAAAAAGAAACGAGAATAAAGGTCACTGAGTATACAGTAATGTTCAGATAATGTGTTATATTGTTTCTCAAAGCTGGAGGGCGCTGATGTGCAAGATTATAATGATGTTCCTATTTTACTGTATTGACATGCTTTTGTCAGTGTTTGTTTTTTCTTATCTTAAATTTTGCTTTTTGTTGAACAACTTTGCTTGTAGGAAAATAAAAAATTTGAATTAAAACACTACAAATGTTATAATAACATGAGACTACAGACAGAGCATTTACAGAACAATATAACAAGATATCACATGTACAGAACAGAATAACAATATTTGTCATATTTACAAAAGTAAAAATGAAAGAAAGAAAGAAGGAAAGAAAGAAGGAAAGAAAGAAAGAAAGAAAGAAAGAAGGAAGGAAGGAAAGAAGGAAAGAAAGAAAGAAAGCATATATAGAAGTTTTCATATACATAAAGCATTAGGCCCTACACAAATTATAAATTATAAGTCAAAGAGTTTATCAATTTTTTATCTTTAGAATTATTACATAATTTGACCACCTCATAATAGTTTTGCCATTCTTACACAAATAATTTGGTTTAAATTTGGTTTCTTTTCAAACCATTTTAACTCATAAAGAAAAAATCTCCTAAAGATAATTCAAGAATTAACATAAAAAACAGGAAATCATTATTTCTTTTAAAGTAGAGTAAAATATTATGTTCTTCAAGGGGAAGTTTAAATTCATTTTTCTGTATACAATTTGAAAGACATTATTTCAACTTTTCAACACAAAATTGACATATTTACACACTGGGATTGACTTGAATTTAGTAATAAAAAAATATTAACATTTCTTGCACTTTTGCAAGGAGAGATTTTGACAAAATAAGAAATGCTTCTTGACAAACATTTTTGACACTTTTTAGAATTGTACAGTCATGATATCACACAAGCCCTGAATTCAACAGACATTATACCACAACTGATAACTCTTCTTTAAACTCTTTAATTACATTTAATTAGAATATTTATAAAAATAGATATCAGTTATTTTGAAACACTGTGCAAAAGCTACATTAAATAGTCATCACTGAAGTGTAAAATTGCATTGTTAGGTTTTCATTTACTTATCTGACATCATAAAATTGGAGAGGACGTTGTCGAGATGTGCATCTGCAAAGATATGCATCTGTAATACTTTTAT
The DNA here is from genome assembly GCA_019155185.1 of Beaufortia kweichowensis. NCBI lineage: Eukaryota > Metazoa > Chordata > Actinopteri > Cypriniformes > Gastromyzontidae > Beaufortia > Beaufortia kweichowensis. The sequence goes on along the minus strand of CM032795.1, from coordinate 1,216,868 downwards.
TAGTGTATTTACATATGTGCTCACACTACAGAACTGCAATACCCATAATGCTCCAGCTTACGCAAACAATGCTCAGGGTTTGTGGGGTCTTACCTATTTTTAATTTTAATATGATTTTAACGTGGAGTTAACAATAGTTAAATAATTTTTAACGTATAGAAATGCATCTCCAATCCGTCATTCTTCAATACTTAATTCATACGTAAAAAAGCATCCGTGGTTTCAAATACATTACTATAGCAAAAACATTAAAAATAATTAAAAACCCTTTTGTATTATCATAGTTTCACTACAAATATATAGTTAAACTATTGTGTTTTTTTGTAAATTTGTGTTTACTTGGTTTAAAAATCAAAACTGTGTTAGTAAAGGAACAGCTCGGATTTTTCACCTGAAAACCAGAAATAAAGTCTGGATTTAGTAACATTAAGCGTGTTTAGTAACAATAAAACATTATTTTACTAATAATTCAGGAACATTATAATAATACATGTGTTTGAGAAGGTTAAAATGACACCTTATTACCATTTATTATTTTCATATTGAGGTGGGAAAATCCTAAATCCGAGGTGTCTCTAACGCAGATTACAATAAAAATCGTTGCTTATAAAAAGTAAAATATGATTAAGAAGACAACAAAAATACCTTTTATTTACTATTTAAATGTTACATTTTGGGGATTTTTTAAAAATATACTTCAACACATAAATCACATTGGACTGTCAATTTCGGAAATAGTCACACAGTCACACTTCAAACACATTAAACATGATGTCGATCGGTTTTAGATACAGTTTTAGATACAATATTGCCGTGTTACTGTTTTAAATTAAAATCAGTATGTGAAGTAATAAATGCGCGTGCTGAGCGGGCACACGCCTCGGACTCTCGCGCGCGTGAGTTAACATGGCGTCGTGTGCTGTACAGCTGGTGAGCGTGAAGTTTATCGAAATGCACAGCGATTTCTTTATGAAACACAAAAACAAACGCGTCAAAGTCATCATTTATGTGCTGTTTTACTTTATAAAGCCTTCATTTGTAGAATGATGCAGGAGTTTAACGGTATAAAGGTGCAGAGCTCGTGTTTCAATGATGCGTTTTTACTTGTCGATTTGTTTTACGTTTTAACAGATCGACAAAGTATCGAAAAAGAAGTTTGAGAGAAAGAAAGTTGTGACATCCATTCTGAAAGAGCCGTATATGAAGCACCCATTACAAAACAGGTGATTTAAAAAATCTGTCCTTAGTTTATACAAACATTAATCATGGTTTTATTATAGTAAAAGTGTATAAACCATTATTTGCCATTTGTATAAGCACACTTTTTTTTCAAACTATGATTAATTTGTAAAAAGCATGTTTTAACTATAATAAGCTTATTGTATCTGTTGTCACACTAAATACTCGTTTACATGTATTAATTTAACAGACTTTATTCACAGTGACTTGAAAGAGCATTTAGCATTTTGTCAATGATTGTATTCTTGTAATGATTGTATGTGATCATTCATGTTATGTCTTGTGTGATTTTTAGGATTGTAGTCATTCTTTGTGTGTCAATATGTAGATGGATTGTAATTGTGTGTGTAGATGCATGTTAATCTTGTGTGTAAATGAGTGCTTGTTAATTTTGTGTGTAATTGTGTGTAATCTTGTGTGTAATGAATGTTAATCTTGTGTGTAATGAATGTTAATCTCATGTGTAGATGGGGTCTTTGGTTCTACAAGAATGATAAAAGCAAAATGTGGCAAGACAACTTAAGACTGATCACCAAGTTTGATACTGTTGAGGACTTCTGGGCGTAAGTTTACAATTATATGAACTCATAAAAAACTTGTTTTTTGAAGAAAATTGTCAAATCTGAACAAAACTTACAGGTCTTTACAGGAGTTTACATGTTTTTGTTTGTTCAATGAAAGCTAAACAGCTGTTATCCACATGTGGAACAGCCCTTCAGACACAAACGGTTTACAGGTTAAAGACAACTAATGTCACAGCTACAACATCTAGGGTTTCTTGTTCTCTGTGGAAGCCTGTCTATATGTGAGTTGCATAAGAGAAAAGAAACACAGCTAATAATGACTAATTGATATAGACATTGTTGAGGATCTCGGTATTATATCTTTGGTCACTCCTTTGTAAAATGTATTGCATAGTTATTGAATACACTTGTGCTTATACAAATATTAGCACAGTAGTTCATACAAATATTAGCAAACATTACCTATGTTTACTTAAAAAGTATAAGGAGTGAAGAAGTAAGAGGGCTTTTCCTATCTATTTTCCCTCCAGATATGCCAGAAATATCTGCTGCCTTTCAGCTTCTACTTTTGAACCAACAATTTTATTGAAATTCAATAGAAGTTTATTGTAAGTTTTTACAGAAAACATTTTTCTCTGCTTTGCTTTGGATGTTACAGAATATACAACAACATACAACTGCCAAGCAAACTCTCATCTGGGTGTGATTACTCAATGTTTAAGGTAAGCATGATGTTTTCTGTCTAAAAGTATTGTTCACAGTCCAAAACTGTGACCTGCTTAAATTGTTATTTCTGTTAATTGTATAGTTAACCCGTATCCCACATGTAGTGACATGATGTTTTGTTGTGGTTTTGCAGGACGGCATAGAGCCCATGTGGGAAGACAGGAGTAATAAATGTGGTGGCCGCTGGCTCATTACTCTCGCCAAGCAGCACAGACACACCGAACTTGACCGTTTCTGGCTGGAGACGGTCTGAGAAAAAACTTTATCTTTTTGTTCCCTTTAAATGTCTAGAACTGAACTTAGACCCAAGCAGAAGAAATTATGCTTTATGAAATAACGTTTCTTTCCATAACAGCTCTTGTGTCTCATCGGAGAGAGCTTTGGCTCTTTCAGTCGTGATGTCTGTGGAAGTGTTATAAACATCCGTGCCAAAGGGGACAAGATTGCCATCTGGACCTCTAATGCTGAAAACTGTGAGACTGTTACATATATTGGGTAAGCAGCCTGAATGTTTCAGTGGCTATTAAACCTTTTACCCAAACCAAACCGTATAGAAAAATCCATTACTTTGCATTCAATAGATTTTTAATAGCTGAACTAGATGATAAGTGTCTAAATGTAATTTAAAGTCACATGTAAGCTTTAACAGCTGCGCCGCTGTGAACATTAGTGATCATGGAAAAGGAATTTGTGCTTAGCAACCTAATGAAGCTAATTATGCATCATATGAAGTGGATGGTGAAGTCCACCGCTGCTAGGAGATACTGTACAACTGTGTGATTCCCAGCGGACCCTCAGTAAACACAAGATTTGTTCCAAAACGCTTTCTAGTGCTTATAAAGTTTTCTCTTAGAGTTTGAAGTATGAAGCATCATTTTCTGTCTTGTCTAGAAATAAGGAGGACACAGATTTGTGTGTTATTAAAGTTTTCAAAAAGATTAATTCTCTTTTCGTCATGTTATTTCTTTGCAGTCAGAAGTATAAAGAGAGTCTTGGCCTTCCACACAAGCTTGTCATTGGATATCAAGCCCATGCAGACACTGCAACGAAGAGCAACTCCATAACCAAGAACAAGTTTGTTGTTTGAGAATATATATATAGATACGGCACTGTTCAAGACGTTGGGGTTTATATTCACAATGTTATATTTTCTTGTTTGTTTGTGAGAGCATTTAAATGAACCGATATGCGAGAACATGTAAATGCCAGGTTTGTTTGAGTTGCACATGTATTGAAGAGATCTGTCTAAAATGCCAGAATCATTTTCTTTGACAATTAAAACTTGAGCTTCTTTTGCAAAAGTGTCTAAAGCTGTATGTGTATGTGGATACTTATTCTGTTTCTGACTGTATATTGCCATGCCTGATATTCAGTACAACAACAATATTACTTGTGATATTGCTGGGTTGTTGTCAAAAAGCCTTGCATATCATAACTCCTAAGTCAATATCTGCAATCTTTTTTTCTATTTTTCAATAGCTTTTGATTACATCAAGCAATCGATGTATCGCTTTACAGGTTTGCTATGAGCCAATGCAACTGGATTGCCCTTTTCATTGTTAACGTCAACATGCGTTCAGGTTATCAAAGATATTAATGTCAGAAGTGCTGTAGTTCACCCAAAAATGAAATTTCTTTCATCATTTATTCAAACCTGGATGACTTTTTTCTGCAGAACACAAAAGCAGATATTTTGAAAATACATTGATCCTCATTGACTTCCATTGTATGAACACAAAACCAGAGACAAATCTTTTATAATATCTTCTATATCTTGTTTCACAGATGAAAGAGTCACATAGTTTTTCTAAACCACAAAGTGAATAAATAATGACTGAATTCAGATTTTTGTGTTACCATTCCATTTAAGCATGTGTCGTCTCTGTACGGGTGACAAATGGTCTCGTGGTTTGCCTAAAGAAACCGCATTAGATTCTTTAAAAAGCTTCTGATCGTGTATCATTCAGAGGCAAGTCACAGTGATGATTTTCTAGATTTCAGCCCTGTTGTTGGGTTTAAAATAGGAGTGACCAGAGGATGGTTATAAACAGTCGGAGGAAGTGGACTAACCTCTCTGGTTAATGTTTCACTCTTCTCATAGGAACAACACACAGCAGTCAGAATTCATGCAGAAACTCCATCAAATATCTCCAGAAACTTCTCGGAGCACATTAAAAAGATTGCGAATTTGTGAAATTACAGTTTAGCCTAATCGAAAGATGAATGTTTTCATTACGAGTTGAGGTTTGTCTTCATATTTATCGGATCTCTTTGTGTGGAACTGATGCCTTGATGCTTTTTTCAATGAGGTAAGTCTCTTTCTTTCAATTACATCACTAATAAATAACTTCTCATCTAGTGTCACATACAAAATATTTTGACAAATGACAAAACCTTACTTAAGTACTTCTCTCTGATGCCAAATTTTTTTCACCTGATACGTACTGTGTAATCTGCATTGTGATTAATAATTTTGCTTTTTACTACCACTTGTAGCCTATGTTTGTGAGTATTTTACGATAGTTTCTTTGTTCTTGAAAAGGATCAGGAAAATAATAAGTTTATTTAGCGTGATTGTGCAGACGTTCAGTCGTGTTCACTTACGTAAACCACGCTTTTTCCAGGGACTTGACCAGTATTTGTTGTGGAACAGCTTTAAGTCCTGCTGAGGCATATTTCCAGAGCTAATGAGTACTGGATGCTGAACCATTTCACCTGGGAAGTGACTAAACTGGCCATAACACACACAGATCCTGGAGGGAGAAGGTTAGTCATGTGAAACGGCCTTTTATTGCCCACCAGATTCAGAGGTCTAGATTTTCTTTCCTTTCTCTTAACCATGGGACAAAAGTGTTATGCCAACCAATATGAATCACTTGACATCATTACTGTACATGCAATTCTGTTATCGCCCAATTATCATCTCTAAAATAAAACAATGATTCTAATAATTTATAGCTAAATGGAAAAAGAACTGCTAAAACCTCATGTACTGTCTTTCTTGATTTATTATGCGACTGCAAAACATAAAAACAATTAGATTTAAAGTGCAAAATAACCATTTTTTAGTTCAACAACGAGAGCTAGAAGCTAAATAATCAATAAAACATGATGTGGTCATGTGACATGTAGCATAATACAGTACAAAATGTCTACTGTTGTATAATGCATTTGCTTTCACAATATTATAGTCTGTGAGATATGTTTTTATTGTATTATCATCAGCATAAAGCACCAATAATACATATTTTTCTAAAACTACATTTTATATATTTCCAGTGACACCAAAACATGTTGAGAAAGCATTTATTTTGTTCAAAAAGGTTTACATCTCATAAAACGCTGGTTTTCAGCTGTCCAGTCTTGTAAAGTTGTACTCTTTACTCTGGCATGAAAATGGCCTCAGATATAAATTTATTTTATAGTTTTGCCCTCAGTTAGATTAGAAAATTAAAATGTCAACTGTTACCAGTAACGGTAACAGTGGACAAATGTAAACATACAGTATATGTCGTTTTATGCACATACAGATAATAAAAATTATTATTGTTGTAAGTATAACCTGTGATCTATTGTTACTAATTTTTCTTCTTTTCTTTTTAATCTCCAGTCTGTCATGTCAACTATGCAACTGCTAAGAGTTAAAAAGAAACTTCACATTGTAAAATGCCAAATGTACCTCTTTATATTATAGGTAGTGTGTAGTATAGATAGTGACTGTACATATTCACATATGTATGATTTCTTAAGGAATATTAAGCATTATTTTATTTCATATTTCAGGAATATTAAGCAATAAAACAGTGAATCATAAATCAATCACTATCATCTGTAAAATATTTTCATGGGCCGTGTTTTCCACAATCCATCACGACCGTGTAATGAACAGGAGAGGAGTTTACTGGAGGAAGGATCTGAACGATTGACGCCCCTACCACCAGACCCTCATATGATCCAAACTGTGGGTAAACTTGCTCTACATTTTTAATTCATATCATAACTTTGTTTAAAGTGTAAAATATCTTGAACTGTAGAGGGAATTGACGAAATCCAACATCTGCCTCGCTTCATGAAGACCACATCAGAAACCATCTGAAGCAATGAGGTTTCATCTGAGGGTTTACCTGCACTGTCTTGTTTTAATGGGGTTCAGCTGTGTCATTTCCACCTATGGGCCACATCAGAGAGCCCAGAAGACTGGTGATATACTGCTGGGGGGTCTTTTCCCCATACATTTTGGAGTGGCTTCTAAAGACCAGGATCTCGCCAGCAAGGCCAGAGTCATCCGAGTGTGTGAGGTATGCCATCATTTAATATTACAATAACACAAACAACCTTTGGAATTTCAGTTTTAAGTCGATAACTTTTTACAGATCTAGGACATGGATCTAGTTTTTGTATTTAGTCAAGATTTAGTGAGTCTCAGCCATCGCAAGCAGCACTCTACGACTCTTACAAAACTGTTTTTCAGATATAACTTTCGTGGCTTCCGTTGGCTTCAGGCTATGATTTTCGCCATAGAGGAGATCAACAACAGCTCCACTCTTCTTCCCAACATCACGTTGGGTTACCGTATATTTGACACATGCAACACCGTGTCTAAAGCTCTGGAGGCATCGCTGAGCTTCGTCGCACAGAATAAGATCGATTCGCTCAACTTGGATGAATTCTGTAACTGCACTGGAAACATCCCATCAACCATCGCAGTGGTCGGGGCGTCCGGATCTGCCGTCTCTACGGCGGTGGCTGACCTTGTTGGCCTCTTCTACATTCCTCAGGTTAGTTTACTGAATAATTCACAGATTTAAATAGTCAAATGCTTGTTTTTTCAATTGTGCCTGTGGCATCTTTCAGATCAGCTACGCCTCATCCAGTCGCCTTTTAAGCAACAAGAATCAGTACAAATCCTTTATGAGAACCATCCCCACGGATGAGTACCAAGCCATTGCCATGGCGGCCATCATCGACCACTTCCAGTGGAATTGGGTGATTGCTATCGCCTCCGACGATGAATACGGCCGCCCGGGGATCGAGAAGTTTGAGAACGAAATGTTTCACAGGGACATCTGCATCGATCTCAACGTCTTAATTTCACAATACATAGACGAAGCCGAGATTCGCCGTCTGGCCGACCGCATCGAAAACTCAACCGCCAAGGTCATCGCAGTGTTTGCCAGTGGCCCTGACATCGAGCCGCTCGTTAAAGAGATGGTGAGGCGAAACGTCACGGATCGAGTCTGGTTGGCGAGCGAAGCTTGGGCGAGCTCTAGTCTGGTCGCCAAGCCGGAATATCTGGATGTCATGGGTGGAACTATTGGCTTCGTGCTGAGGGCCGGAAAAATTCCAGGCTTTAAAGAATTCCTACAACAAGTCCATCCAAAGCAGTCTAGTCATAATGAATTTGTGAGGGAGTTTTGGGAGGAGACCTTTAACTGTTACCTGGAAGATAGCCCGAGGAATGAGGACAGTGAGAACGGCAGTACGAGTTTCAGACCCTTGTGCACAGGAGACGAAGACATTGCCAGCGTGGAGACTCCGTACCTGGACTACACACACCTGAGAATTTCTTACAATGTCTACGTGGCTGTTTATGCCATAGCACAAGCCCTTCAAGACATCCTCAACTGCACTCCTGGAAAAGGACTGTTCGCTAATGGCTCTTGTGCCGACATTAGGAAAGTGGAGGCGTGGCAGGTACGTTGCTTGCAGTACTACATCTTTATATGTGTGAGAGGAAACATGATGATGTTTTTTCTGTTTTGTTGAATTCTTAAAGGTTCTGAAACAACTCAGACATCTCAACTTCATAAACAGCATGGGTGAGAGAGTGCGTTTCGACAATGGCAGCGAGGTCTCTGCGAACTATACCATCATAAACTGGCATCGCTCATCTGAGGACGGATCCGTCGTGTTTGAAGAAGTTGGTTATTATAGTATACATAACAAGAACGGGGCCAAACTCTCCATAGACAAGACGAAAATACTGTGGAATGGTCATCTAACTGAGGTGGGTCTGGCCTTCATGGAGTCCCCCGTCTCAATGTCATCATGAGTTTTCCTTTAACGACATCCGTTGTGAAGCCTGTCGGGTCACAATCTTCTTTATTTGATGAACCTGCTATTGTTTACTAAAGGATTACTTCAGTGTTTACTTGAGGAAATGACATCCTTATCCAGTTACTGACAGTCTTTCTACAGCATGTATTTTTTTACAAACTTGTTTTTAGACACGTATTTCTGTCCTCTGTCAGGTGCCGTTCTCTAACTGTAGTGAGGAGTGTGAACCTGGCACCAGGAAAGGAATTATAGACGGCAAACCCACGTGCTGCTTCGAGTGTACTGAATGCTCTGATGGAGAGTACAGTGATCATAAAGGTTAGACTAATAATGATGATTAATGACTGTAGACTATCAGAATATTTAAGTTTAGTTTAGCCTAGTGTGTCCAACTCATTGGTCATATTTGCAATTTCCCTCAGGCAAAAGACCAAGTGTGTGACAAAGAAAACATTTCTCATCTACCTAAATGTAGATGACATTTGCAGGAAAAATGTCTCTTTTCCTGCAAATTTTTTTAAGAAGTTATCAGCCAGAGCCAGCATTTTATCTCTGTTTATTTGTTCTACTCTTAAATGTGGGTACATTTCTTCAAAAATACAGCATTCTGAACCAGAATTGGTTTTATATTAGTTTTATATCATTTGTTTTAAGTAGTATCATTGTCTGTGTGTGTGTATGTGATTCTGTAACAGCGGCCCCTCAATCCATAATTACAATATGATCATAATGATTTCCATAACACATTTTGTAGCTGTGAACAAGAAATACGGATTGTAATAGTTTAGCTTTGGTGACTAAAGATGTGTTAACGTCATCTTTTGGTAGATCTCTGAAATAGTGTTTTCTCAACTTTGCACATTAATAAAACTGTGTGTGAATTAACAGTTTTAATACCCATTTTTTTAGTTTATTTATTGTTGTTTATCTCGTTTTCTCTCAGATGCCAGCGTTTGTTCGAAGTGTCCCAACAACTCCTGGTCGAATGGCAATCACACTTCGTGCTTTCTAAAGGAGATTGAGTTTCTATCCTGGTCTGAACCTTTTGGGATCGCTCTGGCTTTGTTCTCAGTTCTCGGCGTCCTGTTAACAGCTTTCGTACTGGGTGTTTTTGTGCAATTCCGTGACACTCCCATCGTGAAAGCCTCGAATCGAGAACTTTCCTACCTGCTGCTGTTCTCTCTCATCTGTTGTTTCTCCAGCTCCCTCATTTTCATCGGCGAACCTCAAGATTGGACGTGCCGTGTACGGCAACCGGCTTTCGGGATCAGTTTTGTGTTGTGCATCTCCTGCATTCTAGTTAAAACCAACCGGGTCCTGCTGGTGTTTGAAGCCAAAATCCCCACCAGCCTTCATCGTAAATGGTGGGGTCTGAACCTGCAGTTTTTATTGGTGTTCCTCTTCACATTTGTGCAGGTCATGATCTGCGTGGTTTGGCTGTACAACGCTCCGCCGAGCAGTTACAGGAACTACGACATCGATGAGATCATCTTCATCACCTGCAATGAGGGATCCATGATGGCACTGGGATTCCTCATCGGATACACCTGCCTGCTGGCAGCGGTCTGTTTCTTCTTCGCGTTCAAGTCTCGGAAACTCCCCGAAAACTTTACGGAGGCCAAGTTTATCACGTTCAGCATGCTGATCTTCTTCATCGTCTGGATCTCCTTCATCCCCGCGTACTTCAGCACCTACGGTAAATTCGTCTCGGCGGTGGAGGTCATTGCCATCCTGGCCTCCAGCTTCAGTTTGCTGGCCTGTATCTTTTTCAACAAGGTCTACATCATTCTCTTCAAGCCGTCCAGGAACACCATCGAGGAGGTGCGCTGCAGCACGGCGGCTCACGCTTTCAAAGCGGCGGCAAAGGCGACGTTACGACACAACTCCAGCTCCAGGAAGAGGTCGAGCAGCGTGGGCGGGTCTTCTGCCTCCTCGCCCTCCTCGTCCATCAGCCTGAAGAACAATGGAAATGAAACCGAGTCTCCATCCGCATGCAGGCAAAGTCAGAAACCCAGGGTGAGCTTCGGAAGCGGAACGGTCAGTTTCTCTTTAAGCTTTGAGGAAGCTAGAAAGAACTCTGTGAAATAAACAAGAACTGCTTTGTGAGTAATTGTACGGACACAGCATTTTTTACTATTTTTCATTCTTTTGATGTTTTAGACAAACTCTTCAGGTGTGAATGTAAACAATCCTTAACCCATTATTACACAATTACAAATACACGTACACAGAAAACCCTTTTCCTGTATTTGCATGCAAGCCTTTTATTGATCACAATCATCTCACATAAACACGTTTGAAGTCGCTCCGTTCAAGACTGTCACCTGAATGTCTTAATGTAAACCAGATACTGAGAAATAAAACCAAACACTGGAGATTTATGTCTTATGTAATTTTACTCTGTCTGTTTGTTTGTTATCATAGTATTAAATATAAGTGCTAATGCTATAATGTATCCAGTTTACATTTTTAGGTAATTGATACAAAGATATGAAGTATCTGTGCCAGTGGTAAGTGTTTGGGGTGGTCTTAAATTGGCATTTCATCATTATCTAGAACACACTGAAGTGTTTTTTTAATGCCATATTATTATTTAATGTACATGTTATAAAAATATAACATTATATTCTTTTCTTTTAGAGATAAAGATAAAAAAGTGTAGATAAAAAAGTGAATTAATAAGTTGCTTTTTGCAAAACTTAATAAAACAAAGTTTTAGACAACATATCTCAAAAAGAACAGTTAAAATCAATGTACATTTTTAAAGTAAACAAGAAACATTTTTCAAAATGTTCAAAGTAATTTTCTTCACTTTGTTTACTAATAAATATTTGTTCAATAAAGTCCAGATGTCCTTCCATACTAAACCAACCAGTTTATTCAGTAAACTATACTGTTTGGAGTATAATCGTTTTTAAACACTTAAACGTTAAAGGGGCACAACGTTTTTTCAGTGAAAATACCCCTCTGAAAGATTTTATTTTATTATTTTGCTGCAAAGGTTTATTTTTAGTTCATCTTCAAAAACTCAAATTGTATATCATACAAAATTGTGTATCTATTTTATTCAATCTTTTAATTTGATTGAACTTTTTTTATCAGTATTAATTGTATAACTGTTTCGTTAGGATGTGTTGCATAAAGAAGAAAAACTTTTTTATTAAATTGACAACAGTCATAATCATACACGTGTTTAACAACAATAAAATACCAAAGACAAATATGGTAGAGGAAGCCTGATGCAAGTTTACATTTATATATTTACATTATATTTTAGTTTTACTTATTTTAATATTAAAGATTTGCAGTTTTCAGCATCTACTGTTTTAAAGAAAAGCTGAATCTGAATCAAAATAAAGTTCAATTAACTTTTACTCGATCTTTTACTGCAACATTTACATTTGTGCATATGAAATTTGGCAATAACCTAAGGTACGAATAAGTTGGCTGCGTGTCACCAAGCGTCATGACGTCACGGCAGCGCCGATGGTGTTTGCGGAAGTGCGTGTGTTTCGCCGCAGTGTTGAGCTTCATTTCAGCGAGAGGAGCAGCTGTTTCCCAGCAGTGAGTCCTTTAACTTTTGCTTTTGTCTCGTTTATATATATTTATGCTCTTAGCTCCTTGAATTAGCGCGTGAATATAACACTAATGTTTAATCGCCAGTATCGCCAGTTTATTAGTCAAACTACATTCCTACACGCGCGTTTAATACTAACATAAGACGATTCAACGTCTTTATAAAAGCTTCAAGTCAAGAAATGTTAACTGTGTTAGATATGATATTTGTTCTATATTGAAATCTAATATCTGTTGTGTATTTTAATTGGTCACATCAGAGATACTTGAAGTCATATTTTTGTATATAACTTTACAATAACGTTGTATTTGTTAATATTACTTAATGGGCAATTCCAGCATTATGGATGTGACATTATTAGTCAAACAGATCTCACAGAATGTATTTATTACCAATATATTGAATCATCTGTTATATACTATATTTTACTAAAGTCCTGTTGATAGAGTCCAGACATCAGAAAAATATCAGTCTATACACGAGTTATCTAATAAAAAAAAGGAAATGTACATGTGTTTATGGATGTGACAATAAAGAACATGTTTTTGAGATTCAACATGCTTTGTAGGATTTCTGTGAATTAAAATACACAAACCAGAAGCAATAATACCCAACAAATGAAGAAGAGATGAGTCTTTAAAGAACATCAAATAGTTATTTTATTCTATGTTCATTTGTAAGGAATATGAACTGTTGTGATTGTGACAATTTAAATATTGACATCTGAGCTGAATGAAAACCTATTTTTTCCTGGTAAGGTTGACATTTGCATGGAATTGCCCCAGTGCATTACTGTCATAAAGAAACAATGAACAATGCTTTTAGGGCATATATTCATCTTAGTTCAGGTTAGCTTGACGTGGCAGGGAATAATCCCGAGAACAGAAGCAGGTCCTGTTACGAATCACTCTTCAGGAAGCAGTTGATGAAAGCACACATCAGATTTAAGCCAGTGTGTCAACATGAAACAGAAGGATAGAGGTGACCAGAGAAGGAAATAAAACTGGTTTTTCATTGATAAGGACCAGAACACCTGTTTGAAACGGAGATAATGGCTGTTTGACAAACAATAGTCAGTTTTATGTGAATACACACTTGAAAGGTGAACTTTTATTTATTATTTCATCTGTTTTTAATCACCCTAATTTTTTTTTCATTTTACAGCTTTTTTGGGAAAGAGACCCTCTTTGTTGTTACTTAAACTGAAGTTTTTTCCCTCTCCATATGAGCATGATAAAAACAAAAGAGCGACAAGATTGTCATAGACGCTCCTGACATCTTCAAGAGTAAATGATAAACATGCTGTGGATGTTAAAGTGTGTTTTTGTGGACTGAGACGCAGATGTCTCTCTTTAGGACTTATTGTTTTCCTCCCGTCCTCTGCTGCTGTTCTTTGGATCTCACATCAAACTGAACTGTAGTCATGGGCATCTGTCCCGGCCTGTTCAAAGTCATGCGGAATGGGAAGTGTCTGTTTCTTCTGGTGCTGTGTCTGTGCGTTTTAATGTGGATTGCGGCGTTTTCCAACGATGACACGGTTAAAGATGGAGCGGGTCTGCCTGCCTTAAAGACAGCAGAAGAGTTTCCAAGAGAAGAGCTGGAATCAGAGACGATACAGAGCGCAGAGGAACACATGATGAAACAGAGCTGTCCGGAGCGTTCGCCTCTCCTCCGTGAGTCTCGTACATACACCATATCAACCCAGAGGAACATGTTATTGCTTAGATGTTGCGTTTTCATAGTTCAGGAGATTTGATTCAGGAGTTCTCAGTTATCAACTTAGTCTGTAATGTTTCTCTTAGAATACCTGAAGAGAAACAAATGAGACAGAGGTGTAAATGAATGTTGATTGATCTGGATTTGGGTAAATTTATAAGAAATGTTTGAGTTCATATTGAAATCAAATTGAGTTGAGTTTGTGTCATTGTTGAGATCTCTTGACATTTGTGAGATTTCTGAGAAATATCCACATGAGACTTAAACAAAAGTTTCCATTTAATCTCATTAATGTCTAGGAGAAATAATTGCGATATTAAACATTCTACTGTTTGTGTATCACGAAAGAAAGAAAATAATAGAGATTTTGAAGTGAAAGAGGGTGAGAAAGTGTTTCAGTCTGATAATAACAGGGATGGTGTTAAGGGAAACATGTGGGAATCTCACGGCACCCTGTTGTGAATGTCACTGTTTACACACGACTGTTTTTCCCTCCACAGCTGTCTGCCAGTTTCAGTCCTGCTCATTTATTTAAAGACTGCACCTGGCTCGTGCAGGGCCTTTCACTTACTTGTGGAAATGTGTGTTTATTGGATCTCTGTGTGTTCTTCTCCACAGGCGGCGCTCTCAAGCTGTCGTTCGAGCCCTCGGTGACGCTGGCGCAGGTAGAGAGTGAGAACGGAGAGGTGGTGGAGGGTCAGTATCATCCCAGCAACTGTATCGCCCGACAGAGCGTGGCCATCCTTATTCCTCACAGAAACAGAGAGAAGCATCTTCTCTACCTCCTGTACCACCTTCACCCTTTCCTGCAGAGACAGCAGCTTCATTACGCTATCTATGTCATTCATCAGGTAGGCAAAACCCTCCCAGCTCCAAAACAGATCTGAACAAAGCCACGGATCTCTTAAGCAAACAAAGTCATCTCTCATCTCTGTCAAATGAGCAGCACAATATATCAAAATATTGAAATATACTTCTCACGATGGTTTGCAATAACCGAAGGATTTTAATACTTTAAGAAGTTAGATATAGTTACAATGTTAAGTGCAGATGAAAGAGACTGACATGCAAATGTTTGTGTCCATGGGTGAATAAATGCATGTGATGCTACAGTGTGTCAAAGATAATCAGCAAGAGTGTATGTTCGTTATAAAACGTTCCATTTTTAATATATTTTTTCATATATTAGTATATTTATAATAATTTTTTATATTTTAATTAACATATTTTATAGAATACAATTAGGCATTACCATATTGCATATCATATATCGCATTATTCAGCAAGTTATCACATTTTTCTTCAGTATCATGAGACTTTTATATATTATTATCTTACTAATTTTAAAATTATTTTAAAATGATCTAACTTTTTTAAATCATTAGGCTATATGTTTTAATTCTGTGCTTTTAAATTACATAGTGTGTAAATGTGTTTCTGTCATTCTGTCAATCATTCTACATAATTTACATAATTAAACTAATATCGGTTTAATAATAAATTCATATCGCTTTGTTATATCAGCCTATTTCATGCTATAGCCGACATGCGTTGGTTTTAAATTGATCAAGAAATGTCTGTCAAAGTTTTTTAGTAGACATTTCTGACACATGCATTTAATCTTTTTGCAATGATGAAAGCATGCAAACATCTGTAAGACTGTGATTGTGATGTAAGATTGTCATTTACATTATTAGTGTGATTGTGATAATGTTGGTGTTTTATGAATCACTGCATTCAGGATCTTTTAATATAAACGTGTTTGTCTCCCAGGCTGGAGATGCCACATTTAACAGAGCAAAGTTATTAAACGTGGGATATCTGGAGGCCCTGAAAGATCACAGCTGGGACTGTTTCATCCTTCATGATGTTGATCTCATTCCTGAGAATGATCATAACATATACATGTGTGAGGATCAGCCCAAACATCTAGTAGTGGGGAGAAACTCCACCGGCTACAAGTGAGTCATAGTATTAACCTGTTCATTTTAAAACACACTTTGTTAGGTATGTGAAAGACGTGATACTTTGGTCTTGTTCAGGCTCAGATATAAAGGTTACTTTGGAGGAGTTTCGGCAATGACAAAGGAACAGTTTCAGCGGGTGAACGGCTTTCCAAACACATACTGGGGCTGGGGAGGAGAGGACGATGACCTCCATACACGGTAAGAGAACCAAACAAATAGGCTCAGTTTTTGTCTTGTGATTGCTATACTGTTCTTATCCTTTTGGTGTTTTGATGATTTTAACATGAACATCTTTTTCAGGTTACAGTTACAGAGGATGAAAATAGTGCGGCCATCTTCAGAGGTGGCACGTTACACCATGATCTTCCACAAGAGAGACGACGGCAATCAAGTGAATAGAGACAGGTGAGTTACACTTCATGACGCATTCATGTTTACACCTGATGATCTGAGACACGATCTACATTCATCCAAACAGTTTTTCAATCACACTAGTGTTTACCAAAAGTTCATCCAGATTGATTGTCTAAAAACACTGACGTTACTGTATTGCAAATGAGTAAAACGTTATTTTAAAAGCCTACATTAACAATGTCCACATTATAATGCGAAAAATATGTTTTTAAATTTATCCACTATGGAGAGCGTTTTCAAAATCTTTTTGTAGACCAAAACACTGTTTCAGAAGGTTAAAACAAGGATGCAATTTTAAAAGGATGTGTATTATTATTCACTACTTCACTTTATATATTACAAAGAAATGTAAAAATGAAAATAACTCAGTTTATTTTGCACAGTTTCTCTCGATATATTTTGAATCTCAACACAAAAGTGACACGTTGAGCAGAATGAGTTATTTTAGATATTGTTTTCTGTGAGCTCTTGTTCTGTGTCTATTTATATGTGATGTCATCGCTGATGTCATAGTGTGTTGTTGTTATTAATGCACATCTGTGTATTACATTTGTTCTTGTGTTATGTTCTTCCCGTGCGTTCACACCTCATTGAGAGATTCTTAAAGCGTTACACAGAGTTCATCCTGAGAGCTGTGAGCTCCGTCTGTCTACTGCTCGTGTCCTCTTACAACACGAGATGAGAGACACATAATGACACACGATACATCTCATACAGATCACTTCTTCATGTTCCTGCAGTGTTCATGATGTCACATTTAATGTCTGTCTGTCAGTGTTTCTAAAAGTGTGTGTGTTTTTGTTTGTGTCTGTGAGTCTTTGTATGTGTCTCCATGTGTGTGTTCATGTCTGTGTCTGTCTGAGAGTGTCTTTGTGTGTAGGTTTGTGTGTTTGTCTCTCTGTATGTATCTGTATATTTTATGCACATCTCTGTGTCTGTCTGTTTATGTGTGTCTGATTATATATGTCTGGGTATTTGTGTGTGTTTGTTTGTGTATTAGTTTGTCTGTGTGCGTGCCTATGTATATTTGTTTGTCTGTGTTTCTTTCTGTGTGTGTACATGTCTTGTCTTTGTGTGTTGTAGTCTGACAGGGCTGATGTTTGTGTGTCTGTTTGTGTGTATTTCGTGTGTATTTCGTTTTATTAGCCTGTCTGTGTGTGTGTGTGATCTAACAGATGTGTGTTTGTGTATCACAGGATGTTTCTGTTACGTCGGACTCCTCAGATGTGGAAGAAAGACGGGTTAAACTCTTGTTCCTATAAGATGTTGTCTGTTGACAGAGCTCCTCTCTACATCAACATCACAGCAGATATCGGTCAGCCGGAGGGCGCTCACTGAATCACACACGGACACACAGTTTGTACTGAATCACAGAGGGACTTTACCTCTAACAATCACATGTGCCTTTCACACCTGTCATGTCCAGCTGTACCGACCACTTCTGATCAAACACACATTCAAACACTTTATATTACGTATTTAAGTATTAATATTATATTACCGGTTTGGATTATTGTATCATGGCAGTCCATATAATAAAGTCCATATAATAAGTTTACGTCATCTTAAGTTGTTACAAGTATCGAAACATTTTGAGATATGAAGAAGCATGACATTCAGTCATGAGGAGGTTTGATGTCTCAGCAGATGCTGAAATCTTTTTAGTTTCTTTTACATTTTTACATGAAGATGAAGGTTTTTAATCAGATTTATTTTTTTGGTGAAATGTAGTTCATTACTGGGTTTATGGTTATTGTTACTGTACAGTCAAGAGGAAAAGAGATTCATACTCGGATCAATACTGTCCTTTCTGTTTTATTAAACCTTTCGAATGTGATGTGGGACCAAAATTTCCACAAGTGATGTGAAAAATCGAAGACGCTGATTTTATTTTGATTTTTAATATGCTTAGAAAAGTCATTATTATTATTTTTAGATTTTAGTATGATGAAATCAAATCCCTACAGGACAAAACCTATGAATGAAAACTTCATAATTATAAAATAATTTGGTGTAATACAGATTTGTTTTTTATTGTTGAATTTATTCAGGTGTGCACAGCACACAGTTTTACTCTTTTTAAAATAACACTGGAGTCTTAAAGTCTTTATCTTGTGTTTGTTTCTTGTCTTTTATTCTTTAGACAGTTTATACAGTATCATTACTTTGGAGTTACTGTATTCGTTTGACCAGAAGAAAAAAGCATCTTTTGCTGTGAACATGACAGTTCTAATTAGGACCAAATGCAATTTGTCCGTATTATTTTATGGTTTTTATTTACTCTGGCAGTTGATACAGGATGTACAGAAAAAAACTTTCTCTAAACTGCATCTGCTAAAAGAGATAAAGTCATTTGCATTTTCTAAGCACTTTTAAACATGACTGACACTTGACTGATAAATATTACATTTTTCATGTTTAAACAGATCCATTTTCATTCATTTATTTTAAATGTATTTATATATTTGATTTTGTTATTTTTGTCCCTGTTTAAACACCAGATTGAAAATTAAAATGATTCCAGATTGGAAATAGCAGAAGTTTTGACATGAAATTCATCAGAGCATCATAAACTGAACGAGTCCAGCATGAGCGTTTCTCTGAATTCACTCTTTGTTTGTTTCGGTCACATGACGCTGAGCTGCCCTATAGGAAGAATAACCTTGAGCACATGGTGGCCGGACACAAAACACTGTCTGTTCTTTCGCTGCAAACACTAAACAGTGCTCTGATTTTTAATGTCACATTTCTGTCTTAAAAAGAGAAAAGCCTTTACAGTAAAAATCAGTGTTTCATGAAAGTAGCTCTGCTTTTCCTCAGTGCTGATTTGTAATCACACAGTAACATTACGGTGAAGACGAACGTTAATAATAACTTTTTAGAAAACTTTTTCCGTTTCAGTGTAATGGTGCATCTGTACAGACACTTCAGTTTTCAGAGCACACAGATTTTTTAAAATAAAAATAAACGTCACTATATAGTATATGGGTACCAAAATGTTAAAGCACATATATTAATCTAAAACCAAATGATTCCAGTTGGCTTTTAAATGTATTCTTAAACTAAATTAAAATTATAAATGTATTCTTAAACTAGATTAAATATGTGTGTGTGAGAGAAAATCATTATTATTTTGATCTTATTTAACGAAACTAAAACATTTATGTGCTAAATTGATATATTGTTACATGTCTTAAATTGGTTGTTGTGTTCTCTCTAAATCTATAAATTCCTTTAAACTTCAGAGAATGTTGATTGTTAAGCAGAATGTGTTTATTTTCTATTCATTATGATGTCATGACCTCTTAACAAAATGAGTCGTGATGCTTTTTTTAGTCTTACGTTTTAAAGATTTAAGCAATAAACACACTGTATAGAAATTCTTTGCTGTCTTACATTTTCAAGTAGCTTTACAAGTCATTTAAACTGTTATTATGTCATTTCAACTCATTTAAAGTCATCAAATTAAGTTAAACTATTTAAACTTATTTTTTAAAAGATAAAACAACTCACTGCTGGACAAAATTTAAAACAGTAAATTAAAATGACACAGTTAATTGGATTAGAAATGTAAGTCAGCAAAGAATTTTTATAATGCAATAAAAGATTTAATGTACACATAAAAATGTACACATCTGTGTTACAGATTTGCAAATTTAAGCTTTATTTTGTTTTACAAAACTTTCTGACAATGTTGTTAAAATAGTCCCTAAAAACAACGGGTTATTTTCAGCTCAAGCGTTGGGTTATAAATGAGTCTATGCTGGGTTATTTTAGCCCAAAATGCTGGGTTGGGTCAATCCAAGGTTGGATGAAATATGGACGTTTTCTAGGTTGATATATATTCCTACAGTTGGGTTTGTCCCTTTTTTGACTTAACTATGATTTGAAACTCTATCATTTTTTAGACAGTTCACTATTTCATAGAAAGGCAGTCATTGACTGTAAATAATGTGGTGTGGAGAATGATTTCTCTACAGTTTAGTGGAAGTGTCTGGTCTTTACAGTTGACTGTCATACACAGTAATGTTTGTCAGCATGTATTTGTACGTTTATAATACAAATATGTATTTTTATACATTATCCTTTCAGGACACGGATTAAGGACTTGCAAACTCTTAGAAGAAGAACCCTATTAGTTTAACTAAAGGTCAAGCGTTAAAAAGTGCCTTTAGCTGAAAAAAGACGACTAACAAGCCGTGGTTAACAGGAACCTTGTGTTTTCCCTCTTTCATCTGCTCTCTTCTTCTATCTCTCTCTCTCTCTTCATCTCACTGCCTCTCTCCCCCAACTTCCTTCTCCCTCCGTCTGGATTTGTTTTCCAAACAAGGTTCCCTGTTCAGGAAATTGTGTATTCTGGAAGCATTCCGGAAGGCAAAGAACAGATTTCCTGTCGGAGCCACGGCTGCGAAAAAAAGAAAAACAAGAGAGGAAGAAGGAAAGCGGAGTGGGGGATTTGTTGGGGGGGGTTGGGTTCGCTCATATCCAAAGCGCTGGAGAAAAAGCAGGCGGTTATTTCTCTCCCCTCCCCTCTGCAAAACACTCTGACATTTCAAACCTCCAGTCGACACCAGCGAGACCTCCTGAACTGAAACGTTTGCCATGAAGACCAACTGAGAAAGAAGAGAAGAAAAGACTAAAGAACATCTGCAAAGCTCCCCACAGGACTTTTGGTATCTGAACTTTCCCCTCGGATGCCACACGTCTCACCTCACGGCCAGAGAGAGGGCAAGAGGGTGGAGAGACCCTGACGATGAAGTGACGCTGGGCGTGGACCACGCTCCCGAATTCTTCTCCCACACCAGATCTTTAGTGGCTCGGTCAAGATGTGAGCGCAGGATTTCTTTTGTGTGACACCGTGGACTTCCTTTGCCTTTTCCTTTTTTACTTCTGCGTCCAGGTTTCCCCTCCCGTCCCCTGTGCCGCGGGGCCAATGGTCCATTCTGAGGTGTGTTTTCTTTAATGTGGATAAGACATTGAGATCTGATGAAGAACAAGGCTGCCAAGCTCAAGTCCAAAAGAAAAGGAAGCGAGAATGCGTTCGGCTGTGACTTGACTGAACATCTGCAGAATTCGGGACATGACGGTAAATTCCTCTTTTCCATCTTCACCGGCAAAATAAGTTTAGAGCCTCATTATAGCGCCGTCCCGGGCCTCTGAGTAAACATTAGCTACGTGTAATAAACCAACACCCATCTTTTTACTCGCCCAGCTCTGGTTGGGTGATGCGTCTGTGTCATACTCGCAAACTTTTGAAACCATGCGCTGGTTGCTCTGGTTAACTGTAACTAACTAGTCCTGTAGTCAGCTGCCAAACTGAGACAGAGCGCTCTGAAAAAAAGTCAAGAACGTTTTTTAAAAGCATTACAAGAGAAATAAGAGCAAAGGAAATGTTGAAAGGAAGAGGGGGAGGAGACTTAAGATGTCTTCGATTTTTGTGTCTGTTAAACGCTGATCATATTTTCCAGAAAGAAATAATTTGATGTCATCTGAATTCATTTTTTGCTCAAAGTGAGTTTTATTTTTATAAGATTATTATGAGAATTCTAAATGATTTCAGAACGTTAACAGGATATGAATCACTTTTTTACGCTGATCCAGCAGCAGCTTTTCCTTCTCGTCTCCAAACCTCTGACATCATAACACACCACACAATACTGATCCAGGAACAGTTTCTAATTCTCTCTGTTGTGCAACAGCTCCATGTGACTTCATTCAAAGCTTTTGTTTTCTTTCTGTTTACATGTTTGTGTTTTTACATTTGATGAGGTACATCAATTAAACAACAGTGAAGCCTTTGATTTATGTCTTATGGTCACATGAACATGAAGGTTTTATTTTATAAAATACAGCTTTCAGTCATGTGCAGTTGTCACTACTTGAATATTGTGTGCACAATCCTTTTTTGGAAAGAAATTGTGCTCACACAGAAATGAATATTCATATTCATTTTTCTGTACTCGCCCTCCATTTTCCCCCCAAACATGTTAGTCTTTCCATTATCTGTGGAGGGAGACATTTCTAAGAATGCTGATGCAGATTTTTCCTATACAGTGAATGTGACGGTTCTGGTTGTGTTCCACTGATGAATGTCATTCAGTCACTATGATGTTTCTAACAGATTTTCAGCATGAATTGCTGGTTCTACATAACTAGTCAAGATGATCAATAAACATGGTCTAGTTTTCTGGTTAGTTATATCAACACATCAGCCTGTAAAACACATTAGATACACTCGTCAAAATAAAACTGCTACAAAAGGTTCTTCACAGTGATACCATAGAAAGACCATTTTTGGTTCCCAAAAAGAACAATTCATTCAAAGGTTTGTGAACAGAACAATTTCCTTCTTATTTTTCTGTAGTCTGAAGAACTTTTTCCATGACAAAGAACTTTTTGTGAAACAGAAAGGATCTATGGATGTTAAAGGTTCTTTATTGAACCATTCAGCCAAAAATGGTTCTTCTATGGTATCGTAAAGTTCTTTTATTTTTAAGAGTGTTCTGGATATTTAACAAGTTGAAGTTCTGTAATTGCTCTGTGAGAATTGAAGTTTGATGAAACATTTGGAAACACTTAATATTTCTCTTTGTAGGAAGGTTTATGAGCGTGTATGGTTTGGGTTTAGTCTTCTTCTCTTACAGAATCCCCCTTTGGGTTCACTTTCTACCTTCAGTGTTTTTTATGGATTTTAGACCGTTTTTGCTGATAGATGCAGTGTACTTCACTCACCGCACTTGTACTGTATATTAATGATACATAATACATCTTTATCTCTTTATTTATTTTATATGATTATTAGTAAATCAGAATTTGTCACATGACAGTGACAGAACTGAAGAATATAAGTGAATGTAAGTGAATGATAACTCTCAAGTTCACTGCACCAAACATTTCTGTCATTTCGTATAAAATGTTGCGCTCTAAATTCTGTTTTCAGAGTAAGATCTTCAGGCTAGATCTCTCTAGAGCCGTTGCTGAACATTTTGAGAATCACTTTGTGAAAGTTCTCTAGTATAAAGGTCTGCAGTACACATGTAGGTGAAAGTTTGTGTTTCTGTTTTTAGATCAAGTGAAAACTGGACACAGACTCTGGGTTATACGGTTCAGCGGTACAGTTTGTAATGTTTTTCTTTTTTGTCTTTTGCAGAATAAACCCACCGGGTGTCTTCTCATGGTTTATATCATTAGGATTATTTATTCATAACACAACAAAGCATTTTGCAGGCGGCTCATTGCGTATCTCTTGAAGAATTTGACTTACAATTCTCTTTAAGATGATCCCACTGGTTATTTATTTGGCAAACATTTCAAGTCTGTTATGTACAATGTGTAAACCCTATTGTATTTAGTTTTTGCTAAACACAAGAAAAGAAAAAATTGCCTGTTGGTTATTGCGTGTGCTTTAAAAAAAAGTCAAGCGATATGAGTTCAAGTTTGGTTCACGTCATTTCCCAGCCTCATTCCTTCCTTCACCTCCTCATCATTCCCTGTTATATCTCAACTGTTAAAAGTTGAATAAATAAAAGAATTACTTTAAATAAGTAAAACTAAAGATAATACCATTAAAAGGCAAAGCTAAAAACAATTCAAACTAAATAATTAACTATTAATATCCTATAAAGAATGAATGAAAATGGATTAAGGTGTATTAATTATGTACGGCTAGTGAATGATAAAAACACATAATGCAGTTCTTTAATAGCCTGTAAACAGATGTAAATACTATAATGCTTGAACATTAATGGCTGAAGGTACAGTATGTTTAGAAAGGGATAAAGCTGGGTGGGAACTTTCCAAAGGCCTTTTAGAATAAGAGGAAGTGTAATAAGTAATAGCAGCTGCAAGGCCTGGGTGTGTCATATTTCCTCTGAAACAAACAAACCATTTTTAACTTCCTGCCTCAGACCACCTTCTCTACAATAAGCAACGGGACAGGATAAAGCAAAGACAGTATCAATCCTGTACAGACTCATGCACATACACATGATTTAAAGGGTTAATATGAGGAGAATAGGCTTTGCGATAGTATATTGTAAATAGGTAGTTGATTATGACTTCCTTTACAAAACACAAATATTAATATCTGACACTAATATTTGAAGACGTCTCTTATAGATGTCTGGGTCCTCTAAAATGAAATCATTGCATCAAACATGGAGTATTTTGTATAAATTTGACTAACATTTTCTGTCATTAAGGGTAGAGATCAGTAATGAAACTCAACGTGTTTGGCATTTTATGAGGAATCTTTGAAGACATATTGAAAACATATCGTCCAGTTTAATATGAATAATTAATGAAGTCAAGCTGCAAAAATGGCTCATTCAGAAATCTCTTTGAAACACATGTTTACACATCAGTAATGACTATTAAGTGTTTAGTGAGGTAATATGGAGAAATTGTGTATTGCGGTAGAAAAACCAGGGCAATCAAAATCATGTTTTCTTTATTGATGTTACTATTATTTTTGCTCTTTGTTTTCATTGGATTTGCATTGTTTTTCATGTTGCTTTTGTTTGTTTTTACCTGTGATTGTTACAAATGTTACAATGTTTCATTTTCATGCAAAGAGGGGCGGAGCTTAACATCTCCATTGGTCTCCAGTTTAAGATTGACAGCCTGTCCTCAGTCACTCCAGTTGCTGCTCTGTGTTTTATTTATGTATTTGGCAGACACTTTTATCCATAATGACTCTAAGATATAGATTCAAGTGCATTCATGATATACATTTTCATCAGCATGTTTGTTCTTTAGGAATGATCATGCAAACATAGAAAGTGAAATGTGGGAGAATCACACAAAGTTTTTGTGTGCATTTACATTCATTGAATTCATCCGGGTTTATAAAAATATCAGTGTTCTGAATCACTATCAAAGACTTAACTATACCATTGTCTGCAGTTCCTCAGGTTCTGAAGACGTGTGCAGAGTTCATAGAGAAACATGGGATCGTGGACGGAATCTACAGGCTCTCGGGAATCACGTCTAACATTCAGAGACTCAGGTTGGCATACTGATAGGTTTGTTTGCCTGGCGGGTCTTTGTTTCATGTATCTCTTATATTTATTTTATGATCTCTCAGACAGGAGTTTTGCTCCGAGCTGTGTCCTGACCTCACTAAAGAAGTCTATCTTCAGGACATTCACTGTGTCGGCTCTTTATGTAAGCTGTACTTCAGAGAGCTGCCCAACCCTCTGCTCACTTATGAACTCTACAAGAAATTCACAGTAAGTCTTCAAAATAAAACACAACGGACAACACTAGGATAGCATACTGTATCTGATAGAGTTGTCTGGACTATAGATATGTATACGTGCAGGTAGATGCCACACTGAAATGATGCAGACGCGTCAATGTGTCCACCATCTTGGGAAGGTCAATGTTTTAGTCGCTTTAGTTTTCACAACATTGCACAACATCTGGTTTTAAAAACCACCAAGATTTAAATTCCTGAACCTTTCACATGTTGCTTTGTGTTTTTATATGTATCAATGCAACATAACAGGTTTTAAAACTATGATCATTTTATAATATAAAATAATACACAATATTTAATATTTATATAAATGTAGTTAACTTTAGTTGTAGTGAACTCGCAAATAATGAATACAAAGCAGCCAATTAGAGTTCAGCATAGATCTGTTTAAAAAGCTTCTCAGATTGAGACCTCGAGAAGCTGAATGATAAAATGTCAAGAGTATGATTTTACACATTCTACACAAAGTGTGACTACTTTTGAAGATGATCAAATATAACATAGTGTTCATTTATTTTGAATGTTTTTAGTCACAACATAATTCCCACAGTTACAATTATTTCATGGTTTTAATAAGTATGTTGACACAAATACTGCTTTCAAAAATTCACTAATTGTATGAAATGAATCAAAGAAAGATGGCACATGAAGATCCAGGTGATTCATATAATATTAAAATGATTTCTGTTTCTCCTGTCATTCACAGGATGCTGTGTCATTTAAAGAGGAGCAGGAACAGCTCCGGAACATCAAGAGCGTCATTAAAGAACTCCCTGTTTCTCACTTCAGGTACATGAAAAACAGAGTCAGAAAAGAAAAACGTTTAACATTTATTAAATTGGTTTAATTAAATTAGTATTGCTCTGAATCATTTGTGTTATTTTTATGCAGAACTCTTGAATACCTCACCAAACATCTGTCACATTTGGCCACTCTCAGTCATCAGACCAACATGCACACTCGCAACCTCGCGCTGGTGTGGGCGCCAAATCTCCTGCGGTGAGCCATTCTCTTTACTCTGTTTATTATCCATTATCATTATTCATTTGTGGTCACTGTCGATAATGCTCATAATGGATTTAAACAAACTTCTGATGCTATATATTACAGTCATTATGTAACTCGTGCTGCACTGTAATCTTTTGTGTGATGGAGATGAATGAGACGTACAGCTTGAATAAGAAGAGAAGTGCTATTAATATTCTGAATAATCAGACATATGATATGTATGGACTGGGCTGTTTGGATTTGCATCTGTAAGGCCTAGCAACCATCCAGAACACCCTAGCAACCACCTGCAATGCTTTAACACACATGCAAAACAAATCCTAGAAAACATGACAACCTCTTAACATCCATTTATCAATGTTTTGCATGAGCCTTCAGTTTCTATTAGAAATGTAAAACTCTAGTTGACTGTGAAATTAACTTGGAAACATCTTCTAAGGTTCATATAAGGTTCAATTCCATAAGAGAAAAAAAAGAACTAACAACAAACAATACATTTATTGATCTTGGTTAATGTTAAACGGATTAAATTAACTTAAATTCATATATAAAGAACTAACAATATCGCATTTGTAAATTAACATGTACCTAGACTAATCAATGGAATGAAAGTTGTTATAAATCATTAGTTTATTATTCCTAACAAATAAACGTTGATTGGTTTCAGTGTTAACACATTCATGCATGTGGTTTTATTCTTAACAGACATGAATTACATTGTGAATATCTTCAATCTGTGGCGATGAATTCATATTGTTTTGAATACAGCTCAAAGGAGGTGGAGGTGTCCAGCTGTAACGGTGACGTGGCGTTTCTGGAGGTGCGAGTTCAACAGTCCGTTGTGGAGTTCATTCTCAATCACACCGATCAAATCTTTTATGATGTTCCACCCAACAAACCCAGAGAAGGTACAACATTACACACTGCAGCATATCTCGAAATCAGACCAAACTATCAGACTATGTGTAGGATTACAGGATAGTTATTTGAGAATGTTTCTGTTGGTGTTGATAAAGTGATACTCAATTTCTACTGTATGTGATAGGATTGTAGGGGTACATAAGACAACAAAACATTATATTTTCATATATGAAAAAATATACAGAAAACATAAGAAATATTAAAGCAGTTTAGCTACGAGATGAAAAGAAAACTTAATAAAACAGCTTTTGCATGCCAATGATAAGTATGATACTGTACTTAACTTTACATTTATAATAGTGAAATAATGATATCATTGACACTGTGTTTCAAAAGGAAATAGGCTTCATATTGATTTCAGTCTTTGACATGGTCTTACTCGGTTAATATTAAAGATATCAAGGTTATATTTTCACAGAATGTTCTTTACAGCACACAGAATGATTTAATGTAGAAAACAGTAAATCACAAAATGACTTTAGCTGGGTTTAATATAAAGTGCTTTTCTACTCATGAGAAATGCAGAGATCGTGTGATTAATTACAGGAGAGAGAGAGAGAGAGAGAGAGAGAGAGAGAGAGAGAGAGAGAGAGAGAGAGAGAGAGAGACAGAGAGAGAGAGAGAGAGAGAGACAGAGAGAGAGACAGAGAGAGAGACAGACAGGTCATCTGTGTCTTGTTTATTTTAGACTCAAACCCTCTGGATATATACTGAAACTTACATCTGCCACACACATCTAAACTGAATATTACCGCTCGTAATGAAAACTAGATAGAGAAGTTTGAAATAAAGAAAGAAAGAAAACTTTGAGCCATATAACATTTTCCCAGATCCATATTTTAATTTCTATAATGAAGCGAATGAATTTCCAGTGGTTCTTGTATCTGTTTTTAAAGTCAGGAAATGTTCTCAGGGGGTCGGGCTTGTTCACAATACAATGACATGAGATCTGTAGCCAAAAATGTACCAGTAAAACAATAGGCAAGTAACACACAAAGAGCCAACAGGTAACAGCCACACGCACACACATATTCTCTGAAGAAATCTCATCGCTTGTATTTTATGTTTTTTTGATAGGTTCAAGCGTGGCCTGTGGGGAGAAATACGCCACATTGCCTGCCAGCATGCAGTGCGGTCCCATGAAGCTCATGAGTCTGGAGGAAGCGCAGGCTCGCTCACTCGGTCCCAATCATCCGGTGATGAGAGAGAGACAGAGAGAAAACAGCTTACCAGATACCAGCACTGCTGCCATGTACCATACAGTCATAGATCTGTCTGACAGCAGGTATAATGTATACATACACAACTATTCAACAGATGACCACTAATACTAAATTAAGTAATAAATTATTTATTTTTCAAATGACATTAGAAGGAAATTTTCTGGAAAGTCAAAGAAGTGGAAGTCGATCTTCAGTCTGGGACGCTCTGTCATGGATTCAAAGGGGAAACTGAGTCGCAATGGAAGTGTGTTTATGAGAGGCCAAAATATGTCAGGTAAGAGAAATTAATCAATATAACAAAATAAAAGAAACAGGGACTTTACAAACACAAAAGGCCTACATTAAAAACCAAAATAATTATACTTGGTGTATACAGTCGTATAAAACACCAGACATGCCACCTTACCAAGATTGTAAATGACTTTTTTAACATCTCATTTGAATTTCATTCATCATTTTTGTTTCTGTTGGTGTTGATAAAGTGATACTCAATTTCTACTTTATGTGATAGGATTGTATGGGTACATAAGACAACAAAACATTATATTTTCATATATGGAATAAAAATTTGTATGTTAATATATATATATATAGGCCTATATTTATAGTTAGAATAAGATTTACATCTAAATACATCTATATATTTAGGATTAAGATGTAACATTTGCATTTAACATTTAGATTCAAATTTAAATTTAAATTAAAGATATTGACAAATCTTTTATTCAAATGTTACAATCTCTCTTTTAAAAAATATAGAAAGAGATAACAAAAGGGTGACAGTATGACTGTTATGTATGCTTTTTTAATCTCTCGAACAGAAAAACCAGTGATAAGACCATCCAAAAGCATGGACTCTCTCTGTTCTCAACCAGCAGGTGGGGCTAGATCTCCATACATCTATTACACTGTCCTCACACTGCATTCAACACTTCATATTTTTTTTGTAAAAATACATGTTAGAACTGCAACTATATTATGTATTTTCATATAGGAGGTACAGTATGTACTATATATATATATATACTAAATTATATAAAGGAAGAATGGCAGAGAAACAGAATAATGAGGACAATGTGGGACAGACAGAAATATATTTTCAGCATTAATAAACCCTTTATAGTCTAAACCCTTGTCTTTAAGACGTCTTGTGTTATATTGTTTTATCTGTATGTTTTATGTGGTGAAAAAGTTAACTTGTCACTAGACTAATTATAAAATGACATGTAAAGCCAATAGTTAATACTTTTAAATAATACTTAAAAATTAAGGCAGCAACATTTTTACAGTGTATATATAGTATGTTATGTTTTTCAGAGATAAAGTTAATAGTTAAGTTAATAAAATCTCTTTTATTGTTTTTGTGTCATGATTGATTTTAGAACACTGTTTTTTTTTTATTAATAGTACTTTTTTTCATGTCACCTCATTGGCCATGTATAATAAGGATGTTTTAAATTGTCACTTTTATTTAGATGAGGATAAAGCCGCCACAGCAGGAGGAAGCAACGGTATCTTCATGCCCGTACTGAAATCAAGAACACTCGGCTCAGACATTGACTACAACCTGAACGAGAAGGATTCAAAATGGGAATCAGGACATCAAACTGCCTCAGGAGGACATCATAATGAGAAAAGTCCTCCAAACATATCTCCTCCATCATCATCTCCACAGCAGAAATCTCTTCCAGAACAGTTAAAAGTTTTCAAAGGTGACGACCGCACCGGCTGCCAGCCCACGTCTCCCAAAAACCGCAGGATGTTATATTCTGGATCTTCCAATAACGGATCGTCTAGACCATCTTTTCCAGGTAGTCTGTTTCCACTGGAGTCCTCGCCACGGCATCACCGGAAGGCCCTTAATATTTCCGAGCCGTTTGCTGTGTCCGTACCCCTGCGCGTGTCTGCGGTCATTAACTCTAACAGCACCCCCTGCAGGGCGCCAGGGAAGGAACGGGACAGGGCTTTAGGGGGTCTCTTTAATCCCTCCAGGGAGGCTGGGCCTTCAGAAGCCTGTCGCGCTGACGGTATCGCTGGGTTCAGAGTCCCTGTCGGCAGCGGCGCTGTGAACTTTGGGTTCACAGACTGGGAGGCTGGACTGGGAGGGGGCGGACGCAGTACTGGACACAGGGAGCACTCGCTCGGTGACAGCAGCGGAGGCAGCGGATGCAGTATCTATAGCAACAGCAGCTCTTTTCCAATGGAAAGTGAAGAGAATCAAACTGGGGGGAAAGATACTAGTGATGACATCACACTGGGGATAACAGAGAGTAAGCTCATCGGTGTGTGATAAAACATATGCATCAGTCACACTCTTAAAGATAAAGGTGTTACAAAAGGAAACAATTATGGGTTCTCCAAAGAACCATTCATTGAAATGTTCCTTAAAGAACCATTTCTTACCTTTTATAGTCTAAAGATGATTTTGTAGTCCAACGAATCTTTTGTAA
Source organism: Beaufortia kweichowensis (assembly GCA_019155185.1). Taxonomy (NCBI): domain Eukaryota; kingdom Metazoa; phylum Chordata; class Actinopteri; order Cypriniformes; family Gastromyzontidae; genus Beaufortia; species Beaufortia kweichowensis. Next base: position 1,185,787 of record CM032795.1, on the reverse strand, counting down.
AACAGAAAGATACCTCAGATGTGTGTTTCAGTTCTTCTATAAAATCGTGAAGCACCATTATTTTTATTATTTATATTATTATTTTTAGGAGTATACAGTCAGTTTTAGTTTACATAATACATAACTTTTTACATTTAGAAGTTTAGGGTCACTTTCACCTTTAATAACATAATTTTAAATAATTATTTTTTATAAATATTATATTAACATTTTCACATTGTAAAATAATGAACAATTATTCATTTAAATAAAAAACAAGTAAATCAAAACTGTTATATATTTATACCGTTTGACTAGAATTGGCAGAAATGTTTTCTTGATCATTTTATCAAGTGGTGTCTTAAGGTCTTACCCTGAAATGCTTTGTAAATAGTGTTCAAGTAATTCACATTTAACTCTTATTGGCAGCTTTTTCTGTATTAGTCAGTCCATTTTCACAAACGTTTTTAATTAAGTTTTCCAATGAAAGAAATTAACATTAGCACAATTATATTTTATCCACAAAAATAATTTCACACATTTAAGCATGCACCTTTAGAACAAAAGGTTTGTGAAATTACGAGAGATATTTCTGTCACGTGACCCTGAACTATTCAACATTAATGTATTTGTAAGTCAGTTACTTTCTATATTATATTACATATAGTTTTACATATATAATGTATATTGTAAGCAGTCCAATAATGTGTGTATGGTTTTATGTTAATATACTTTTCCAGCTGAATACATTGAGACGGATGAATAACAGCATGTTTAATATTTAATGAGAATGAAACAGGGCTGTGAGTGATAGAGGTACAGTGTGTTCTCTCAACTGTACTGTTGTTTAAACGCTCATCAGTCCAAAACATTTCAGTAGACAGAATCGTTGAGGAACAGCTGTGAAAGTTCACCAAAGACTTGTAAAAATGAAACGTAATCTATGGCCTTTGCTCAGACTTTAAGTCTCTCCTTAAAGCCTCATATTCATCTGCATGAAATTCAATATGGCGTCTACTTCAACTAAACAGCAAAACATTCAAAGGGTGATTCCTCTAAACGGTATAAAAACAACTGTGCCTTCAAAGCAAAGCAACCTTTAGACGTGTTATTTTTGAAATTCCATTGGTCTTTAAGTATTGAAATCATACTGGGTTAAGGGTCAGGTAGTATTCTGTCCTGATTATTGAATTGATTTTTCTGTATTTCATCAGGCACGGATGCAGAAGTGAGGGAACTTTTGAAGAATTTTGAGCCCCGGGTGCCATCGGAGTCTAAAGCAATGGTTGATTACAAAAGAAAATCTCAGACCTCTGGAGATGAACTGGAAACTGGAACACAACAGGACATCACCAAATTGGACAAACTGGTATGATTTTACATAATAAAAACAAACATTTACAGAATTGTGGTGGTAATGTATGTGTATTTCTATTATATTTCACCCCTTCCCATTCGATACACAAATAATATCATAATTTTCAAACTAAGCTACAATCATCTTAGAATGACATCATGCTGGCCCTGTCTCATTCTTCATTTCATTTGCTCTGTGTGTTTGACAGGACATCGAGGTAATCATCGAGGAGACGTCGACTGGAATCCAACAGTCCAAGGTTACAATCGCCGATGGTAAAACAAATATATTTGATGAAACAGTGAAATCCAGCTTTAACGATAATACTGGAAGCCAGGAGACACTCAAGCCCGCTGCTCAAACGAAAAGGAGAAGTAGTTTACCCGCAACCACTATATCATCAAAAGACTTTGCAGTTGATCATTCTGGTGCTACTGGGTTTAGTTATACTGTGAAGCCTTTTCCTGAAAGATTGTCGTCTTGTGATGGCGGCTGGAATTACCTGGATCATGACCTTGATAAGGCTGAAGAGTCGCGGGACCCAACGCCAAACAGTCCACAGTTTTCCCCATTTCTCCACCTGAAAGAAACCGATATTCTTCAAGATGCAGACCCATGGCCTTTGAGTGAAGAGGATCCTGTTGAGGAAGAAAGCACTTGTAAAAGAGACTCGGATTGTAAATCAAGCAATGATCTCCTTTTGGAGACAAAGGAACCGTTAGCGATACAGGGAATTAAGAAGGTTAGCCACAAAGACTTAACAGGAGGAATCAAGGGAAGTTTGGAAAGACTCTCAACATGTTTGGATGAACAAAATCTCACTTTGGATGTTTTGTGCTGTCAGGAAGATGCAGACACATGGGGAAGTCATTTGGGCAGTTTGGACCAGGTTGAACCGTGGGAGGACTTCTGTACCGCCAAGCAGTGGGTGACCAGTCCTCTGCACTCGCCAAAACTTGAGGATTACTTATCCACACTAAGAAAGACTGTGCCATGTCAAGCGGCTCAAAGCAAAGCTCTTGATAAACCAAAAGACGACCAGTTGCCCGACAGAAAGAGAGATAAAGTTAAAGAACCAGCTGAGGCCAGTGACATTACATCATCTCAGACAGATGTTGCCTGTAAACTTGGAAACTCTGACCTCCCAAAGGAAAACAAAAACACAGATGTAAACGTACCTTGTTTTGCACAGAAAACAAAGCTTTCTGACAGCGATAAGCTCACAGATAACAGTCAAATGGAGATTTCAAAGACAAGGTTATTCAAGGCGTCCGTTGATCCAATCAAGGCCGCTGGACTGCAAAACATAAGCAAAGGAAAACAGAAACAGAGATTTCTCCGACAGGCATCTCACGAGTCCTGCGTCACGGACAGAAGTAACGAAAACCACGTAACCAAAAACAGGCCGTGCTCTCTAAACCTTGATTTAGGACACAGGGGTGTCAGAGACATTTCAAATTGTCAGTATCTGAAAAATTCACAACATCTAACAGCACGGGACGGGATGGAACCTGAAGACCATAGTCTAGAGTTGGAGCTGTTCCTGAGCCGCTCTCAGGCGCCTGTGCGACGCAATTCCGCACCGGTTAGCGTGTCTTCGGTTCGCACCGCATTCATGATCAAAACCTGTCAAGCCAAAGCTGTGCCTGTTATTCCACCAAAAATTCAGTATAGCCACATACCTCCCGCTATAGCCAAGGGAAGCACTGATCAAATCCTCAAAAACACCTCTGAGAAGAAACCGGTCAAGAGCAAGCTGGGGAAAGCAGGTTCTGCACCTCCTCTCCAGAAAGTCCCAAGTCCCAAAGAGGAGCAGGAAAGTTGCAAACCACCAGGAGAGGTTCAAAGACAGGTGTCCGCAAACAGACCAGTGCCAATTCCAGATTTCCCAGTACTGAGACGGAAGCGATCCGCTAACGGGGACACATTTATGGACCGACCTAGACCTGAACGCTCAACCCTGCTCCAAAGATCGTCCTTTAGGAACCGTCCAAGGCCTCAAAGCCTGATCCTGTTTAGCCCCCCGTTTCCAATCATGGACTATCCTTCGGTGGGAGATGATGGGAAACTAGCCCTATCGCCCATTAAAGCTGAAACGTCACCGTTTGATGTCTACGCAAAGGAACTTGACGAAAACCTCAAAACACCTGAGGGGGTAACCATGCGTAATAAAATGACTTTGCCAAAGAGCGGACAGAGGCTTGAGACCTCCACCAGTTGCTTTTATCAGCCACAGAGGAGGTCGATGATATTTGACAACAGAAGTAACAGGCAAATTGAGTGACTTTGATCGTCAGGTGATGACTAGAGAAGCTTTGGGTTATCAGAACACACAACAATGCCTGGAAAACAAGGTGCCATTTTATGAATATACAGAATTGTAAGTATTAAGCTTTGTGTAAAATGCTGCTGCTAAGGATTTATACCAGAGATTTATTTCTATCTTTTGAGAGAAACTGAATCGTGCCTAAGAGTGATTCTTGTATGTAAATACACATCCATATTGTATCTAAAATTAAACAGACCCATTCCATACCCATGGGCATATTATGTTTACAAATGAAGATATGGGTATAAAATGTCTTTATTCCACATGATAGAATTAAACATTGTGCAGGCCAGCCAACATGAATATACAACTTTTGTTATTGTACAAAAATGGCAACAACCAAAGGTTTATTTATTCTGCAGTGTCTGTCATTGCTTTTTATGTATACTCCATTTTCAGTATTGTATACAAAACTGTACTCTAAAGAGTACAAATCAGCATGTACAAATGTCTAGCGTAAATATCCTATGGTTTCAGCCGAGTTTCATGGTCAACGCTCTTGAATAATTTAGACATTATTTCTTGCTGTGTTCTTTCTTTTTCTTAGTAAATACAGTTTTTAATATTTTCACATTATGTGGTTACTTGGTTGGAGATTTATAGAACAAAAATGTGATGGTGAGAAATGGGAAATATAATGAAGATTTTGTTTAATATAATCTGTAAAGCATAAGAATTTGGGCAATATACTATGAATCAGCCAGCGGTTATGAAAGCTGTCAGGTATTGTAACCAAAAAACACTAACAGTGTTATTTGCCCTTTTTGTATTAATCAAATTGGATTTATTGTACGTATACCTTCTGAACAAAATCATAAAATCACTTTATATGTAATGTGTACACTACAATATGTTTCAAATGAAAACTGATTAAAACAGTTTTAAAAAAGTTTACTGCTTTTTGTGATCGAAAGTCAAATTGTTTAATGTGTATATTTTTATTTGCATATTTTTCAGTGACAACAGACATGATAAAAACACACGATAAAAGCAAATGTATTTATTGTTATTTATACTATTTACCAAACAAGTCAATGTGTCATTACAGCTTTGATGGTGAAATGTCGAAAACAAAACCATGTTGAAAAACCTCATTGCAATTTTCTAATAAACTGAAGACAGTAGATAAAAGTCCTGTACTAAATTAATACAGAATGTACATTTTTGTCATTGCATTACCAAAGCGTCCCTCGGTTTAGACTTAAAATGGCGTGAAAGCTTGTGCTAAACTGGTCATGAAACACCAGATGACCCTTTAGTGGGAACATACTGTAGATAACTACAGAACACACTGTAAGAAGAGCCAATTATAAACAAAGACTTCCTTTACTTATGCGGCCAAAATCCATCATGGAAATCTGAGTACAGTGCAAAAGCCAGCTGCTTTTGTGCATGTGGCAAATGTCCAGCCAGAAAAAAACCTTGCATGTATAGACTACAAAATGTTTAGGCTATACAGCATTTTTAAAAACATAGTTAATTTGTGAAATGAAAAACAAATGCAAATCTATTCATTCTGTGGTTCTGAAATCGATACAGAGTCTGCCGGTAATTGCTTGTACAGATTTTTACCTTATCTTATTGTCACCTTGAGATTGCTTATTAAAGTATTTAGGTCAAAGACACTCACACTACTTCATTAAAAACATGCTGTACAGCACGATTGAAAGACGTGTTGTTTCAAACAAGAACAAGTTCATACATAAGGAATTTTAAATCAAATTCTAAAAACAGTTGCTTGGAAACAACAAAGCTGTATCACTGAATCAATAAGCATAAACTGTTTCAGTTTTCGCAAAGCACTTGTTAATTTGTTTCGGAATTCATCATGATTTCTAAAATGCATTACTCGACTCATCGCGGATTTTGATCTTCATTTGCACCTGCAAAAGTTTTTTAAGTATGTTATTATTAGTGAGGGTTCATGACTACTTAGTCAACGGCATTCATCAATATCAAAAATTGTAATTCATCTATAAGATGAAAAAGTTCATTTAAATGATTTTAATGAGAGTGAAAGTCCAGTTCACACATTTAATTGTTCACTGCAACATAACAGGGACATTGAAGTACACATTTGTATTACATTACATTTTTGCATTTGGCAGATTTATTATGCTTTTTTCTTTCTTTATTATTATTATTCATCCAAATTATTATTTATCCAACGCAACTCACAGTGATTTTAATGTATATGTTTAATATGTGTGTTTTTAAAACAAAATCAAACCCATGACCAAACACAATGCAAAATATTATATGTTTTTCTACTTAAATCCGACCAGTACAAATGACTCCTTTATATACTGTAAGGTCATGAAGAATCATTACCACATTTGTTTTATTTACTATTTTCCCACACGAGTGTCCCAGTGTTTTGAACCTCACCATAGTAAATAATCAAGTATTCTTCAGTATTTACTATGGTTTATTAATTCACTAGAGTTTAAATAAACAGAATACTGTAGTATACATTAAAGTGTAGAAATTACTTTGATATACTATTGTACACTACAATTTACTATAGTAAATTCTAAAATATACTACAATATTTAATACAGTTTATCAATTCACAACAATACAACAGAATACTGTAGTATACATTAATAAAATAGTGTAATTACTTTACCATACTATAGTACACTACTACATATGGCTTAACTTGAAAAACCAGGTAAGTGTAAACCATAAAACAGTAAAAAGGAAAGGTTACCTGTTCTAACATGAACTGAAGAGGATCTTCTGGCATATTAAAAACCAGATTTTCGGTGATGTCCTAACAAAGATTAACAAAAATAATAATGAGCTACACTTTTTATCTCTTCATACTTAAAAGTGTCAATGCTAATAATCACATTCCGTTCTATTGAATGTCAGATAGTCGGTCAGAGACCAAGTGTTGCAACATTATGTCTTAGTAAAAGCATGCAGTGGCTATAATAGCGTGCTAAAGTGTAGTGAAATAACCTTCGGTTTACTTTTGTAACACCCCAAATTGTACTTCGCCATTTTGTCTACTGTCTACCATTTTCATCGTAAGAACACATCACAGCACCGGCTGCAGTTCTGTTCTTCTCACCTGAAATATCTGAAGAATGTTATTTCGCTCCATATAGTTCAGCGAGCGCGCGTACGGATCCGTGAGCAGCGGGCTCGAGCGGTCTCCGCGCTCTCGGTGATGAGCACACGAGAATCTGCCATCTCACAAACTTTATACTGTAGAATTGATAATATAATATAGTAACTTTACTTAAATATTCACTTTATGCGCGTTAATTAAAGTAAAACAACAATACAGAATAAGTATTGTTTACCTTAAACGCTTTAATATGTATATACAGAAACGGGACAGCGCTTGTAATGTATCTAGGGCGCGAAATGTCACCCAGTAACCCATGACAACGGTATACAAAGGACATGGATGATGTCATCGCCCGGGAGTAAAGACTCTCGAGGGGTCCAAAGGACAAAACTCGTTCACAATGCACCAAACTGCATTCGTGCGGTTAAAATACTTTCACTTCTCCGCGGTTACTATGTGTTTGGAAATGATTTTACCTCAGAAGACCTACGTTTACAAACGACTGACAAAAGGGGAGGGAGGGGCGAACCCGCCGTTTCTAGGTTGCGAGTCGTCCTCAGCTGACATTTTGGCCTACAAAGGGTGCGCGCTATGTAGGCCAGACGGTGCGCGTGTCCCCCGGTGAACCCCCGGTTCAAACGCGCTGTTGTTCGAGTGAGTATCCGGCAGGGGGAATCATTAGCAAGGAAAGAGGGCATCACACCGGAAAGCTCACATTTAAGCTGAGCGATATTATAGAGGAGATTGTGTGTATCTGATGAAATATTTACACGGGCCAAGGTCGAAGCTTAAAATAAATAAACAAAACACATGCAAGAATTTTTTTCTGTTCTGTTTATATATATATGTAGTTTTTGTGATTGTATGCTTGAATGCCTGAGTGGGCATATTTATGAAAATCCATATTTTTTTCCTTTCCACGTTTTCTTAATTCTGAAATAATTCGATGATGATCTTCTCCAATAAAGAACGAATAAACATGATCACAATCATCTAAAAAAGAATCCTTATATAAATAAACACCATTTTTGTCGTAACAAAGCCGTTTTGTAGATTAATTTAGTAACCAATTAAAAAAAACAACCATATGATCACAATATCTAGACAACAGTGTGTGTTATTTACTGGTGACCGGCATCATAACACCGAGACACGATAAAAAAATTAAGATTTTACTAATGTATACATTTGTACATACGCATAAATACATATACGTAACGTCAAAAAAGCGGGTGAACTAAAATCACTTCGTCTCGAATGCTGATTATTCCTTGTCTAGACTACAGACGAGCGCGCGCGCGCCCGCACACACACACGCGCGCGCACACACCTGTCATTGTCTAGACTGGGGGAGTGGGAGGGGCGCGTGGGGTAGTTGGGGACTCGTGAGCCACTATTGCGTTATCTCGTGTCACTCACGGCGTATCCGCGAGCGCATTGGCGTACCGAAAGTTCAGCGATGCCTTCCGCGATCTGATTGGTCGGCGGTACCGTCAGCACTCTCCCTACGCTGTCCCGAGGTCAGCTGGGGACGTTAAAAAATAAATAAATGAGAAAATAGAAATGCGTAGAAAGTAAAAGGCACGGCGGGCAATCTAGCTTGTTGGTTCGCGCGCTGACGGGCGGACGCGCCATCCAATGTGTGACTAGATGTCACTTTAAGACGCGTACTGACGTCGCCCTGAACCAATCTAAAGTGGGCTGTGTATAAATGATCCACATGCACGATTCCCGTACAACTGCCGCTTTGATCGAGCACGGGACAAGGGACTTGTGGGAGTTTCATGCACGCTTGTAACACCAAATTACGCGCAGGAATCGAGGCGCACAAACAAAAGTACACAAGTGACCAATACTTAACGGGAAACGGTGCACTGGCACCGTGAGCAATCATTGAGAAACTGAGGATGCACAGTGCCCATGCTGGTTCAAACATCTCAATCGCGCTAAGGGCAACATAGTTTCACTTTCAGAGCCACAATGGAGACGGTTTCAGGGCTCCACGCCGCGCGGAAGGGAGGGCGTGCGCCTTCAACGATTGGGGTAAAGTCATGTTGAACGATTTATATCGCGACCTACGTGCTTCAAGAAGTTCCATTCTGTTCCAATCGCCAGCAGAAAGGCGTGGCCGCCCAAAATCTTCGACGAATGGTAAAAAAAATGGGAGGGCGCGAGCGAGCTGTGTGATGTCCTCTCCGAAGGTAGGCTGCAGCGTGTGTTTATTGATGAGATGAAAGAAGATGGAAGTGAGAAATGAAACAAAGTAAGGGACGATATTCATGAACTCAGTCCTTGCCGGGGGAAAACCGGGGAAGCTGTGAAGCGCTGTGGCCACTGGAGAAAAAAAGACCCTTAAAACAGCAGGTAAGAAATTGGGAGGGGGAGGGCGCTTATACTATTTATGTTAGTCTATTTATAAGAAGAGTAATAGCTGATATGAGATTGGAGAAAACTTGAAACCTATAGTAGTAATATCGAGCAAGGACTTTTGCTTTTATTCGTCATTGAAAGTAAAACTTAGTAAATTGTATTTTGATTTGGTGGGTAAAGAATTGTCACCACTCAGGGAGAGAGAGAGAGAGAGAGAGAGAGAGAGAGAGAGAGAGAGAGAGAGAGAGTCGTTTTAAAACATCCAATGTTTGTCTGACATTAAACAAAAAGGCGCACGGATGTCTGAAGTGACGTCTCAGGTAAATTCACCATATTATTACTCGTCTTGCCTCTCTTTTTAAAACTGTTTAAAAGTTGTTGGCTCGCGGACACTTTGGATGTAGTTTATATCACTATTGTTATTTTGCTACGCGTTTTCCGCTAAGTGTTAGACGTACGACACTGAACCATGACACGAAAAGCACAATACGACTCAAACAGAGCCGCTGGGGACTTCCCTGCCGAAATATTTGATGGAATAAAAACACTCATGTAACGCTGATAAAACGTTCAGGTCAATTCCAGCTCAGATAGAAACGAGTCTTAAAAAAGATATCCACGCGCTCATCCGGTATCCTGCTATTTTCCGGGCTATTGCGAATATTTTATTGACCCCGGTTGATTCGTAGCCTTTGGTGTCGGGCTAACGGAGACGGACATCATTCGTTGTCGGTGTTGTTGTTTTACGCGTATGTTGTTACTCGCTCGGAGTTTCTCGGTCGGCGTTTTACTACGTCCGTTATTTGTCATCATTAAATAAGGACACGCAGCCCGAAGTGACCGAAATTTCAGCCGCTAATCTAAGCGCTTAACGAAACCGTAGTTTCGGGCGCAAAAGACAAACCGCCCGTCTGCTCCGTATTCTCGTGCTTTTACTTACTGAATGACCTCTTTCTGACTCCAGCTTGTTGCCCGTAACACATTTGTAGGCTAAGCAAACAATAAAACACTCGGCCATTTTTAATGCAAGAAACTTCACAGGGCGAGCACGGGAGAGCGTGTCTTTAATTTTTGGAGGTACCGGGGCCTTGAGGCGGGGGTCCGGGTACAGTATTGTTATCTGTGCGTGTAGTATGGATAGCATGACGTTGGCCCGTCAGGGACAAACGCGCCGGTAGCTTGTTCATGAATTTATCATTTACCCCGCGTGTGAAGGCTAAAGTATAATGCTGTGTTATAAAACCTCTGCCTTATATAATCTGTTTATTTATAGCTAGTGACATGAAAAGGGATGTCATTTATGGGGGAGGATTTGACGTTGATTATGGGACAGAATAAAGAAAACTTTGTTGTATTATAGCTGATTTTACAATGTTTTAAATGAGAAGTATTAAAGTTTGAGTTGGATTGGGTTTTTCGTTTGACTCGCCAGCTGTGTGGCCTGTGAAGTATTATGGAGCACCTCTTAAATTAAAGATAAAACACAACATATTTTATATATTTAACATCCATGCATCACTTCGTTTAGCCCTAAAGAATTTATAAATGAAGTATTGACGTATATAAAATGAAAATGGGTGGTTTTATTAAATGCGGGGATTTCAGGGCCTTGCACTAATAAATCACAACCTCTGCTTTACAGCACACGTGTGAAGCACACGTTTATGTATTTATGGCTAGTTTTTAACTGTTTACAAGTTCTCTCGAGGATCGATAAAATGAACAAGTATTAAATTGAATCACTTTCACGATAAAAAAAAAGTTTGGGATACTTGCGCAGATGGGAATGTTTAGGATAGGCGTACAAAAATATACACCTATTTTCTTGGACATGGGCATATTTTCACCGAATTTAACATTTTCAAATAGTTACTTTTTAACTATATAATTGCAATTGTATGGTATGTCAAAAATATATTTTCTTGTCATCATTTTTTTTAGCTGATGTCCACAGACGCTTTTGTAAAATTACAGGTCTGCATGTAAAGCAACATCGAGTTAATATACTATGTTTATGTGCATAACAAATGACTTTTTTTCATTCTGTTTTGGCGCAATTATTAAAAATGAAAGTTATATTTTTGTTAATGAAGCCAGCTGCCATCATATGGCGCAAACCGGCGCAAGACCCTTCGTGCATTTCTTTAATAGAGTTCAGGTCGTTGTTTAAAATGCGTTTATCTGAATGAAAAGTGTGCTGTAATGGGGAGGAGGGCCTTGGCTCCTGGATCATGTGTGTTTAGCGACTTTACCGACTTGTGAGTTTTTCTTATGTGTGTTTTATGTTAGTGTGTGTCGGTGCACACAAAAACCGAAAATAGACTTTTTACTTTGAACTGTGACGCAATTACAAAACCACATTCTGTACGTCTCTATATTATGATCTACAGTCTTTTTGACATAATATCAATATATCAATGACATTTTTGCTTGCTTTTTTTAAATGCTTGTCTACAATGAGATTAGATGTCAATTATGTGATGTAACCCTAATAGAGGTGTGTAAAGATACAGACAGTTTTGAGTGGCTTTATTATCTTTATTAAGGTATAAGGCATAATACAATATTATGGTATATTGTATAGAAAAACATCAGTATTTTTCAGTATTTTTTAAATACTCCTAAAATAAATCTTACTTATAAAATTTTAACTTTGTGCACCACACAGTATCTATATGCAATATATTTACTTATATTTGTTTATATCAAGCAGTTGCATCATATGTTCTTATTTGATATGTTGATAGTAAAGTTATTGATCTGAGGTGCATATGGATGGCTGTTTATACAACAATCAGCTCAATGAGTTTAGGCTTTGTCTTAGAAATATAAGACGTCTTGAACATATTACTTGTGTTTACAAATCTATGTTTTACGTGCAGCAAAGACAAAGTGTACCCAACGTTTGAATTTAGTTTGTTGATAATTCGTGATTATCAACAAAAGGGATTCATTTCTCTGCATGACTAGATATGTATTTTTTGTTTTGCTTGTAATGGGTATAGTATAAATAAATAAATGTACTATACTGTAATCAAAGAAACTGATGTAATATAGAAGTATGAATTTACATTTGTAATCATATTGTTCTATTAAGTTTAAACATCTTTTGTCTATTTTTGGTCAGCTGGAAATGATAAACGTGGCCAAAAGACGATAAATAAATCATGATCTTAGGAATATTGAGATTCGGCGATCAAAAGGGACCATTGTGTGCTGTTTATTTTGGAAACTTCAAACTCTCTTAGTGCTTCAAATGTAACGCTAACATGCCACAGCGATGGACGTTTTAAAGAACTTGTCTATCAGCTTTCCATCGATTATTTGACAGAATGACACTTTAGGAAATTATAAATAAACAACTACAGGTGTAGTTGCAGTCACAAGCGTTATTTTTAAGACTGTTCATCACTATTACGCTTTAGTTTTACTTTGGATGCTATTCGATAGCATTGTTTACTGAGTTATACCAGTGGTAACCAAGTCAGATTACAGGGATATCGTTACAGTCCTGCCAGTTTGATGGTGACCTTTACTAATGTAATTAAATGTCAAGGTCAGAGTCGGTTAATTCCTTTGTGAGGTGTATGGATGATCAGACAACGCAGTTTATGTCGTGTTTTTAGGACACCGAGGGCGTGCTATACAGCTCCATACAAGGAAAGGAGGGAATAAAGCGAAACCAAATACACGTGTCTAGATTTATTACATTGCCTACATGCGGAATTGACAACAGCTATACATCACAATCCTGTAAAGATACTGTATGAGCATTAAACTGCTCTCCGTACAGCGCCGGGCCGAATGTGCACACGGTTTTCATTGTGGCAAATATTGGCAGGAACTGAGAAGTCTGTCTGAGTTACATTATGGTTTCTCTGTTGAACAGGCTTGCTCCTGGCACAGACTTTCAAATACCTTTAATGCTTACTGATGGTACACGGTGACATTACTAACAAGGGATGGTAATGTTTTATGGCTATCAGGCATTTGGCCTTTTGGCCTTGCTTTATCATGATCAGTTCAACGTGGAGATCATATGTAAGATGTGCATGTGATCATCTTATGTAATGTTTAATTGTTTCATATCTTGAGTTTAGATGGTTTATTGAATGACCATAGGATAATCAAGCTCTCTATATCCACCACATTTTTACAACAGCGATTGTGTCTTTTAACCCTGTGTCTTTTGAGGATTGTATAAGAAGACTTCCGTGTTTATTATCATGTTCTTGTCTTAGCCAGTAGGAGGAGTCATTTTGCTCTAATGTTGTTTATGTTGGCTTCTTAACATTTATGGCCTGTGTCAAGTATTTTAACTATTTCAGCTGTTACACGATGATTTCTCTTGCTTATAAGAACAATTTTTACATTTGAACTGATGATATGGCCTGAGGGAAACCATGGTAACATTGATCAGGCAGGCTTTTTTGTACATTTGACTTGAAAATGTGTGCATGATAATATATAGTTCACTCCTATACAGTATACAGCCATTTCACAAGAATAGAAATGTATTCAAATGTATTACCATAAAATGTAAATGTGGTAACAGGTCTGGGTTGCTTAAAGATGACACTGTTAGGCCTTTGTCTTTTAGGTTGCCAGAAGGTGTTTTTTAGATCTTGTTACTATAGTGATGGTTAGAAATGTAATCTCATTTAAGATGGTGGAAGTGCACTTTGCAGGACACTTGGAGTCGATCGGAAATTGTGTAGTATTTTGTCGTACATGTACATACAATCTCATACAATCTTTTTTTACGTGTCATTTTTAATATCTAAAATAGGTGTAGTATATAAAATAATAAAAATGTCTTATTGGTAGTCGTTCTAACTTTGTAAAATTTTATTGCGTTAATGGACACGGCCACATCTTGACACCAGCGGGTGCTATCGCTAGTGTTGCCTGATGTTAGCAAGCGGCTATTAAAAAATAAAGAAGTCGCTACGCCCGTAAGCAGGGTTTTTGAGTGCTATCCAACGAACCGTATGGATATCAACTGCTTTTCTCATGTTTTATATTGAACTTTCCGCCGACGGTTTTAAACTCAGGTCCTGCTTCGGTCAGATAAATGATAAAAGATGAAACTTAGACTCGTGCTTTAGCGATTAAATTCTTGCGCTAGCCCTTAAGAACGTAGACAACATTTCGATTTGGGTCATAATTGGGTTGTAAAGTTAAGTTTTTTTCCTTTTAGTGAAAGCTCGCTATGTAATTACTTGACAATTTAATCTGAGAGATCTATCAGAATTAGTGAGCTATCCACTTTTCCTAATTGAGCTGAACATTCCTCGTCTTACCCTAAGGCTTTATACTTAGAAGAATAAATTCTATTCTTTTCGGCTTTTTAACTTAGTCCCGATGAGTGATTTTCTCATTTTCACGCTACTTTTTAAGAATGTGCCGTTACACCCGGTCGGACTACCCAGATCGCAAATGATTTGACTTTGGATCTTTGATACCTACCGAGTTTGATGTTCTTCTGTTATTCTGCACGATCTCTGACTAAAATATCTAGTTTGCATTTCACAGAAAGATCTTCCTAACGTAGGCCTCAACTGTATGCGAAGTCCTGCCGAGACCCTCTTTGTTTTTTGTGTTTGTGCCCCTTTAAAAGTGTAATTGTGTGGGGGTTTTTTTGGACAGCAGCTGCATCTGTGTCGTGAAAAGAGCCTTCTCTGTGTTTTCCACCTTGCCGTGCGCTAACCTTTTATGAATGACCCCCAACGATGCGCTTTTTCCACCGGTACATCACGGTGGCTTGGCTAAAGCACCGTAAGTTGTTCACCTCACATGACCTGCACAGGGCCAGCGTCACACACTCGCGCTATCTCATTCACACACCCACATCGGGAGAACCAGTTTTAGGCAAACAGGGTTAAACCTCACCTGGCAAACTGGTAACATTTACCTCTGAGAGAAGAGCTGTTTTGGTACAATGGGGATTTTCCACAGCGAGTGTGCCAGCGCTCTCTGCCCGCCCTTTTGCATACATAATTGTCAGTCATGTGTTTCAGCACTAACTTGGTGAATCTCTTCCTTTTCTTCTTTCTTTCAAGTTGTTTTTTACACTCGCAACGAAGTGTAAGACTATATTTTTACATCTCACAGAGAGTAAACGTTACAGCCGCCCAGCATGCTTTTCCAAGGTCGGCTCTTATCACGCGTTTGTTTTACGCATGCAAACAATAGAAAGCCGTCCGTCTGTTCTCTTCCTTCAAAACGTGACTTTTTAGGCACGACGCGAAGTTTTGTGTCTCTTTAAATACATAAACGAGTACGCAGGCATTTCACTGATGTGAAAAATGTATCTTGGATTCTAATAGGGAAGTTGTGTGTTTGCCAAGGTGCTCGTGTGTCCTCGGCTAACCCCAGCACCCATATGGTTTTCTACAAGTCTTAGTGAGATCACTGCCATTTCTAAAGGAAAATATCTGGAAATGGTTTGTGAAAGAGAGATGAAAAAATAAAGCAGAGGTAGTCAAAGAGTTCTCTCTTAGAGTTTGGCCAAGTTTACTTCTTATTTGTTTACAACCGGGCCGTACCAAACGGGCCTGACAAGAGCGAGCGAGGGAGGGAGACGCTTTTCAGCACGGAGCAGCGAAGCACCGAGAAATAAAACGGCCTCCATTTTGGAGAACGGGGCATCTTGAAACACGTTCGCCGGGAAGAATTAGCAGACCCGTAATCGAAACGGCCGCACAAATGCAGAATGAAGTAATGGCTATTACTACAAAGGCTGTTTAACACATTAGCACTTCACATAGTTAACAAGTCTTTATTGTTACTGGGAGGGACTGTTTTCTAAAGATGTTCGGCGGCGTGCTGCAGAAAACACTGGTGGGACAAATATATAATGTATCAAGTTTCTGGGAAGAGCGTTCTGAGCTTTTGACACACTTTAACAACTGTCATCAGAGACACAGAGAGCGATGGAGATGCATTCAATTTCATACGGCACAAATAAACGAACCGCCGTTTTGCACGCCAACATTGCTCTCAATGTAAATATTTTAAAGCCGTGTGTCTGGTTCTGTAAGGAGTGAACCGGCCTCGTCCAGGTGTTGTTTATCTCCTCTGTATTATGTGGCCGTTTGGACGTTTTTATAGGTACGTACGAACTGGGCCAGCTCAAAGAGGACAGCTGCAGAAGCGAGGAAGGGTTTTAAAGTAGAAATAGCCTTGAAAACTGTGCACATAGGTGTTCGTACCTGTTGCCAGGACAGTTGTTGTTGCCAAGGCAATTTGGCAGAGGAGCAAAGTGTTTCTAAGTTACGTTCTACCCATTTTTGACTCTTTTTCATCTGTAATTCGGTCGCTGTTTAACAGAAACAGAGCATATGGAATGATGTTTATATATTGTGAATCATTGTAGTAGTCGTGCACTTTTCTTTTGATCGCTGCCGGTGTTGTTGCCTGTGTTGGCAGTTGTACTTCTTTAGCATTGTGTTTAATATCTAGTATCTAGGGAAAGATGTGAGATGTGGAGTGTGTTATACAAGCACGCTTGTTTACATAAATACACTGTTGAATAATACAAACCTTGAAATGAAAAAATTGGGTTGGGCTATAGAAAAGCAGTCTATATTCTTCCAGTCTATATTAATTGATAATGTGCTGCGCTGAGCATTATTTGGGCAAATCCTTACCATAAAAAAATCATGTTTTTCCAAAGATTTTCATCATACTGATAGCTCAGCTGGTTTGAATCCTCATGTGAGGTCTCTCTTAAAGTTTTTAAAGCATTTGTTTATGTTTAAATGATGATTTGTCAGATAAAGTGCTGTTTTCAGAATTGTCACATTCATAACAGTCCAAATTCCTCATAAATGAACACATGAAAATTATAATGAATTAACTATTTCATGTTCTTTGAAGACTCATCTCTTCTCCATTTGTTGGCTATTATTGCTTTTGGTTTGTGTATTTTAATTCACAGAAATCCTACGAAGTATGTTGCCTCTCAAAAACTTATTCTTTTTGTCACATTTATATTTCAATTTTTTTAAATACATAACTCGTGTATAAACTGCTATTTTTCTGATGTCTGGACTCTATCAACAGGACTTTAGTAAAATATAAACAGATGATTCAATATATTGACAATAAATACTCGCGTCCATAACGCTGGAATTGCACAGTTAAGGGTTTGTTTAGATTTACTTTAGTTTTTATGTTTGTAATTAATTCACTTCCTTTTCTCAGCCATAAGATGGAAAGCATTAATGAGATTTTGGCAGATCTGTGTAACTCTTGTGAAATTGCTGGCTGTCCCAACACGTCGCAATAGCAACATGGTTATTAATCTGTCGGGGTCAGGTTTCTTAAGACCTTATATTTTGACACTGGAGTTTTGGCAGACTAGGAATTCTTCTTTGGAATTATTACCAAAATAACACCATTGTTTAACTATGAAAGACAAGATGGAAAGTTGAAAGATAGTCAGGAGGTTTGCCTGGTTGGATTACTTATTTAATATCGTGTGTGTGTGTGTGTGTGTGAATATAATGGCAACAGGTATGTATGCAGTTTTTATGGTGTTTATTTGGATCCACTTGTTTGGATGGCTGTATCACAGACATTAATAAATAGCATACAGTGTCTCTCACACGTGAGTGTTCAGCTGTGCTGTATTGTAGGATGGTTTGGTAGGCACAGGAGTTATTACAAGAGAAGGTTTTATGAATGTGGTGTGGCAGTCGTCCAGAGAGATTGGATATGCAAGTGGCCTTTGAAACGTGTTCACGCTATGGACTCAATATTCAACCGCTTCCATCACGTGAACATCTTATTTACCGACTTAATAATGCAATTTAGGTAGTCAATATAGTTTATACTATATTTATAAATACTTCTTACAGGAAGTCAATGTAAAACTGCATTCGCAACCCATTTTATCTGATTAAGAAGGTGGAGACTTCATTTTAATGATGAGTTCACCTAAACATTTTGAAACTGTTCTTTCATGATTTATTCACCCTTGTGTCATTACAAACCTGTTTGACTTTTTTTCTGCAGAACACAAAAGAAGATATTTGGAAAAATGTTGTGATCAGACAACATTAACCCTTTTTGACTTCCAGTGTATGAACACAAAACCTTAAAATATCTTCTTCACATACAAATTTTAAAGCACATGGGAGTGAATAAACAATGACAGACAACTGACAATTTTATTTTTGGCTAAACTTTTACACAAGATTGTGTGATTCTAGAATCGAGCCGGACCTGAATGAGAGTTTACACCTTATTGAGTTATTTTATTATATATTGATAGAACATGTTTTAAGATGTAAACGGGTCAGAACTCATAGACTTGTTGCATAACAGCGCTTTGATTTACACGGGTTGCGTCCTGGTTTAAGATCCTTACTCAGAACATTTCCCCATTTCTCTCCTATTGTTGAAGAAATCCATTTTAAGGTCATGTTGACATATTATTAAGATATTAAAAATGTTTGGCTTAACATGAGATGATCTAAAAATGGCAAATACTGTAATCAAGTCACATGTATAAAACATACGATTTGTACCAATCACATGTCCTGAACCGACAGTAATGAAGACCATCTTTAGCCGATCCAACCGAATCAAAGTCCCGTTTATGGATTAAAGCATGTTTGCTTTGACTAACAAAAGACATACAAAACAGTCAAACACGCCAAAGCAAAGCATCATTTCTAATCGAAACCTCCGCGTTCTTTATTGATGCCATACAGCGAGGGTCCTGCGCTACAGATCGAGGTCGAGTGTGAACTCGAGCACTGCCGGGTGTATCGCCGCTCTCATCTTTTAAAGGATTCCCATGACTTCCTGCTTCTACCGGCGATCACCCTTTTGCTCGTGCTTTTTTCCCGAAATTTGGCAGTTGCCATGGACATCTGTACCAACATGATAAGACTGTAATTGTACCAATATCTGCTCCAGGGTTGGAATAATTTTGCAGACCATCACATGAACAGTCAAATGGTCCACCTTCTAAACAGCTTTGTGGTGTATTCAGTTAAATATGCATGGAGAAAGGGTTCTCACAGGGCCTTTTTTCACAATTTTACAGCAAATGTCAAATGCAGTACAACTGTGCTTGACAGAAAATTGATAGATGAAATGGAACGGAGAAAAAAAATCGTGTATAATGTAAATCAACTTGTGGGATCATACTGTGCAAAATGCTATGAAACAACTAATGAATCTAAAGTGAATATTTATTTCTCCATATTAATTATATGAAAAATATATTTTGTTGTCATATAGGGTCACATTATGTGATCATGTCAATATTGCTAATATGTAAAACGTACCAATATAATCTGAGTTGTGTGTCCAGATTAAAAAACACAGCGCATATGAGATTCACATTAATTGTTGCACATTAAAACGAGAAAAACATAACTTGCTGGTATCATCCGTTCCTATCGAATATAATTGTTGTGGCACAAAATCAAAGCAAACAATATTTAAGTAATTAAGTAATGCGATCTTAGTCGTGATGTTTCGTGTCTTATACTCGCAATACACACTAGAATTGAATGCAAAAAACCCGTATGCAGTACTATTCACATCATATCTCCAGTGGTGATAATACGACTATATGCTGCAAAATATTGAATAAGTCTGATTGAATACCAATACCTGTTGAAGCACTTCGCTTTAATTTGCATAAATGCAGGACAAATGCGATTGGTAATGAGCGGTGACACACGTGTGACAGGATCTTATCCTATTTCTCTATGCAAAACCAAAAATGTCAATGAAGAACACAAACCAAAGCTGCGTTTTCTACAATTAAAAAAAGATCCATATTGCATTTCAGCAACAGAGGGTGTATTGATCGTTTTGTACAGCTTAAAAATGAAAAACCTCCCCGGCCCAAACCCTAAAGCCTGCATAATTCATCACAAATGCAAACGATAGAAGAGCAGGACTAATTTGACAGCAAAACAAGAACGAGCACTCCAGATGAAACGGGAACATGCGTAACTTTATGATCAGATGGCAGTAGGCCATAAACGCACAATATAAACTTCAGTCCGGAAGACTTTCCTGGCACTTTGCCCGAGGAGCTTAGGGTCGTTTCAGGTCAGGCCTGGCGTGTTGTTGTATAGGAAGTGTGGAGAATTCGACTCGCAGCATTTCACTTCCTTGTGTTTCACGTGCCAGAATCACATTTGAGAAATCAGACACTGAGAAGAACGAAAAGCACTGGAAGCTGGAGGAGCACGTCTGAATGTTATTGTAGCTCGTTGTGGAAACGCGCACAGAGTTTGTGTGTGTGTGTGTAAAATGCACGAGGAGTCGGCGCGCGTGCTCGCCGGGGATCAGTCTGAACAGGTCAGAGCGTCACGCGGGCTGCTGTTGCTTTCTGGCCGCATGTTTACTACATTATTTTGCGCGTCTTATTGCCGTCGCTTGTTTTGATGGTCTGTTTACGGCTCACGTTTCGCTTTGAAAAATACTTTGTGCGAAACCAAAGGACTTTCCCTGCAAACAATTACAAACTGATTGTTATTTCTTTCGCTCTGTTAAAATGCGGGTCCTGTGCTCAATTTGTGCGTTTGTCGCACGTTAAAAGGATTTCCCAACAGCGGTTGCTCTACGCATTTAGCGAAGCCTCCTATTCAGCTCGAAATGAGCGCTGGCTAAATAAATAAATCATTCAATAAATAAATAAATATAGAAATAAAGCCGTCAGGGGGACGGCACGTATTTGCCATCTCATTTGGCGCCCGGTAACAGTTCGTTGTTTTAGCTTGTCCAAGGAATGTCTGTGTCGCACAAAGTCGGGCACGAAAAAAGAAAGAAAAGACAAAAGTGATATTTTATTCATTAGGCCTGTCTGTCTTTGTGTTGCTTATGCAGTCTGCTCCGCATTTATATGCTAACATAATTTACCCGTCTAACCTAAGGCACAGTTTACCATCACCTCAACGGACCCTGACTGTGTGTGTGCGTTTGTGTGTGTGTGTGTGTGTGTGCGTTTGTGTGTGTGTGTGTGCAGCCACTGTTACTAATATGTCGTCATGCATGTGTGTGTGTGTGTGTGTGTGTGGTGTGTGTGTGTGTTTTGTAAATTTCACATTCACAGACAATCATGGTGAGCAATTTCAAAATGTGCCATCCATCTCCCCTGCCATTGTTTGGCATGTAAATCTTCTCTCGTTGAAAATGTCACATCTTCTTAACAATACAGAAAATATATATGATACAAACTGTTTATTTCTCTACTTAATTACTGTTTTCCATAGATGGCAATAGCATTTTGCTTTATACAGTTGACGTGCTGTGTAGGTGTTTTTAATGCCTGTAGGGTTCATGTAATTGGGGCAAAAGTAATTAAATTGGGAGATTGATGGATTATTTAGCTTCTCTTTGATCAGGGATGGTTCAGTGGCTTATTGTTTTCTAAATTTAAATTGCGGCGTTGAATTTTACTGCTGTTTTGTTGGGTTGGTTATATGTTGTATTGGTTTGGAAGACTAGTTGAGTGTCTGGTTGGTCATTTGCGTTTAATATTTTGCACCAGCATAATTCAATATGTAGTTTGATTGATTTTTAAAATAGCAGCGAGGGTGTACACAAAATTTCAGAATTCAAATGAACATTTTTTTCATGTAGTGTTTTCACCAAAAATATTTAACATGGTACATTTTTAATTGACCTGGCACAGATATTTTTGATTTACAGGCACAGATATCACATGATGAAGTGTGCCAAAACGTGTGGTAGAATCATTTGGCATCATCCAATCAGAATTTAGTCCAAATTTTTATTTAATAATGTTTTACTGTTTGCAGACTCATGCGTGGCATAATGTATATCTGTTACTGTACTGATGTTATTACAAACATTAATTTCTAAAATTAATATTTAATAGCCTTTTTTTAATTTCCAACAAAACTAGCTGCAGTATTTTGTGTGTAACCGTGATGTACTAAGGTTTTGGTCGTCATGTCCACGCCTACATAGATCTTTTGACTACAAACAAATGAAATATTATAAGTAAGTTTTGGTTTTAGCGTTCAGTTGGTGCCTGTAAGAGAGAAGTCACTGGCTATTTTTCTAATGCTCACTGTTGTTGTATTCTGCAGTGTGCGTGTGGAAGATTTTATTAACTAAAACATAAAGGAATCAAGTATAATCTAGGTAAACATAACCATTTATATGTACAAATTATTTTACCATTATGTATTTTACTTCTCTAAGCATATAGTTAGCAGTGTAACTGTGTAGAATGGGCTCACATATGTTTAACTGTGTGGAAGATACTCACATATGATAGAAGGAATTGAATTATGTTGGACTGTAGGAGTGGAGGACAAAGTTGGGCCAGATGGTAGAAGAAATTTCCTGTATAATGAAATTGGGAAGATGTACACATTTCCTTTATGATGACATGTACAGTTGAATGACATTGGGAGAAATGTATATGTATGGTAAGCTCTTGACACTAATAATAACTAATGGTGGTATGTGCATATATAAGCAGAGAGAGAGAGAGAGAAATTTCAGCTGCAGCTAACTCGGCTTTGTTTGTCTCTTCTGGCATCAAAACCCAAGACTTGAGTGTCAAACAAATGCAACAAAAGGGGAACCACGACAATAGTAATAGGACATTTTGTGATTTGACCTTGTCAAAAATCTACGTGCAAAGAAAAGTATGTCACGCAGAATATCCGTGATTCATTAGCTCTGATTTATTCTTGGCCAAAATGGAGACGAGATGGACACCGTCACTTTCATTTCTGCTTCCTCTCTCTCTCTCCTCCTGTGTGATATTTTGGGGAGGTTCACCAAAGTACAGTGTAAAGGTTTGACACTTGTGACAGACCCACATGACAAACAGTATGGATGGCAATCAGAATTAATCAGAAAGTCAGAATTTGTGAATTTATGTTTATTTTATAAGAGGGTATAAATATATTCTCATCACCACCTCTCGCTCTTATTGTTTCTGCCGGGTGCCATTAAAGACCAGGCTCAGAGGCACAGGACAATGCGTGAATGCCGAGCATTGTAAGTCACATTTGCATATTTGAGATTTATATTATTCAGATGCTTGACATCCTTTCCCAGAATCCCCTCTCCCTCCTTCTCTCTGCCCGACACCCCACCCTCACCTTTTTCTTGCCTCCTCTCTCTCTCTCCCTCTCTTTGTTTCCCCCCTTCTCCCCCCGTCTCTGATAAAAATGATTTCGAGTCACACGCGGCATGCTTTATGAGATGGCCGCCTCATTAAAAAGCATCTCTGATTAACCTGAAAACGGCTCTCTCTTACTTTTCCCCCGTCTGCCCGCGTTATTATTCATTCTCGTTCGGCCCGTACTCTTTGTCACGGCGGCAGTCTATCCCAGACGAACTGACCTCTGGGGACGTATCGACAGTTCGCGGCAGACGTATAGGCGAGGGGAGCTGCGATCGATGACGGCGTGTTAAAACTCAGAGATTTCCTTCCCAGATTACAGATTTTGGGGGTGGAGGAAAATGGCGTTTTTTGGGGGAAAGAAAAAAAGGGGGTGGGGAGGGATCTAATTAATTTTGAAGGATCATCGGCCCCTTTCGTCCGAGGCAGAGAAAGAGGGAGGGCGTGTTGGAGACGGAGGGGTGAGCAGGAGGGTGGAGTGAGGTTGAGCGAGAGAATAAGACGACGGAGGAAGGCGGGGGGAACAGACAGACCCCTGGACTGATTAGAATTCTGGGCAGGTAGCAGGCGGCTGCTGTGCACCCACTGTGGGCCAGGCTGAGAGGAGAGGAACGCCCGCCCACCCGCCCGCCCGTGTGTGTGTGTGTGTATGTGGGGCAGTCTCAGGGAGCAATGCCGGACGTGCACTGTACTTTTGTTACCAGCGTTCACCTCGTATCACCCCGAAGACTCGTGGTTTAGTGTGCCACTGTTCTCTGAGCCTTTGCCCTCGTTATATATGTGCCATCCTTTATGGGATAAACCACGAAAATAATCTCAGATCCAACTGCATGTCCCAGAATTACAGCGTTTGTCATTGCGTTTTGTCATCCGTGCCATTCTCATACATGATCTTTAATAACAAAATGTGTCATTTTATGGACTTTAGCTTTACCTTAGCGTGTAAATAAGACACTGGCTAATTGATTTGATGGCTATCAGCCTTCACCACAACACTGTTTTGGGTTTTTTCCCCACCAGCACAGCAACGTTGGCACACCCAATGACTTGAGTTTGGGGGCGGGACTCTGTTTGACTGACCAATGAAACGTGTGGGAGGACACGATCAGTATAAATAACCACTTCACTTTTAGTGATACAGTCAAATAGAAGCCATTCAAGTCAGACCTACTGTGAACCTCCAGAATGGATATATATATATATATATATGCCTCTGCTGAAGGCCAAGTTTTATAGAAAATTAAGTGTTTAATAATCTGATTGCCAGTGAATAAAATACATCCCTGTTACTATGAAGTTTGAGCGCTTTTCAATAACCGTGAAATGTAACTTAATTATATACTGTATAGTCATACTAGCATTTATTGGATTGTACATTTGCTATTTTTATAGGACACTTATTTACAATCAAGACACAAATAGCTTAAACGTTTCTATTGACCTTTCTTTGAGAGTGCAGACCATTTTTGCATTTTTAGGATACTTTTGTACACGTGTTTTTCTGATTTACTTTATTGCTTCAGAACATTTGTGCTGACAACATCATTTAAATATCAAATATCATATAATATAAAAAATATGATTTTTTTTATAATGCCAAATTAATTTGAAATATCTATTTCTTTACAATTTTTTACAAATATTTTTTGAGATGCTTATAGACAAACCTAATGTGAAAAATAGTTTTTTAAATAATATTTTATAGAGAACATTAATGTGAAAAATAATGTCAAATCATTTTCAGAATTATTCACAATTGCACTTACATTTTTTAAATTGTTTAATTGTTGCTTGTTACCTGTGTGTTGTGATTTATTTATGTAGTGCACAAGAACTGAAGGTGTGTAAGCATCTATTGTTTTCATTGTTGTTGTTTTTATTTCTTCTTCTTCCTGTTTGCTGGGAATCTATGGAAGCACAAGAATTTAAGAACGTTTCCTTATGTAGGTTATAGATTTGGCCCGCTGATTGAGGACAGTGCCAACATTAACCATAGGAAATATGGACTTTCTGTCTCAAACCCTCCAAACTGTTTAAAGTTTCACCATTTACAGGCTTATAACTTTTGCACTGTAACTCTTTATTCTTCAGATTTTTGAGCTCATGCCGAGTTGAACGTATACCATGCTTTTAATTTTTGCTCATTTTGTAATTTACTAAAAAACCTACTTTTAAGAAAACAACCTAGTCACTCCTTACAAGCTGGTTAAAGATTTTCAATAAACCAAACCGTTGTCAAATGAATTTGATGGTGAATAAAATGAACATGAGATGTGTGTATCTTTGCACACAGGCATAGACCAATTGACATGAATCTTGGCTTTGGACTTTTTGGTGATTGTGGGTGTCGACCATTTAACATTTTTGTAAAATGCATATTGACATTTCAAATCATGGTTGGTTGGCAACACATCCCAGTTGTACCTGCAGTGTCAGGACCGTTGCCACCTAGTGGTGAAAAAAGATATAAAAGCATATATATGGTTGTAACTTTTGATTTATTTGGCTTATGGTCATGTGGTTCATTGGGTAACTGCCATAATAGGTCAGACTTCCTGTCTGCCATTTTGGACGTCATAGAAAACCATCCAGCTGTATTCATTTATTAATTTATTTAGGAAGTATAAGCAATATTACGCTGCTAAAAACATATGAAACATTCGAGAGGCTAATGGAGTGTTTTGTGAAGCTTTTATGTGCGTTACATCTGATGTACCCCTAAAAAGCTTTTGAAAGATCTTCATACGACGCACCCTAATGAGCATCTTTTATGAAAGTCTGGCTGCACACACATGTGCGTGGTTATCAGGAAACGTTTACCTCCTCAGCCTGTATCAATATGCATGAAGCATTCATTGTCTATACCATACAGCGCCATCAACGGTACAGACAAAGCAGCTTTTTGTTTATTCGAAGAACGTGGCTTTGATCGTGGCCTCTGTTCTCTGCCATTTAAATTCAGACGCGTATATTCGGTGCGTGCGGACGGCGATCAAAAGCACTGCTGTGAAATATATGCAGTACAGTATGTATCATAGACTGCATTAGCGTTAATTTGTCACTTTTTGTTGTCTCGTTAGCATCCTGCTCCTAATTAACGAGTATACTGACGGGTTTGATGCGAACTACAACATTACCACTAGACTGCACGTGGAAGAGCGCGTGAAAACGTTCATTAAGGGTGCCTGCAGATTTACTATTACTACTCGAACTAATAAGGAGTAGTTCACTGAAATCTGAAAATTCTCTTAATTTACTCATCGTCATGCCATCCCGGCTGTATATGACGTCTTTTCTACAGATGAACACAGGCGATTAATTTAATATTAAAATGCAGTCATGTTATCTTCTTATATGGGGTCAAAATGTTAAAGCTCTAAAAAGATCACATACTGTACATCATTTATGTAATTCAGATGACTTCAGTGGGTTAATACATGAATTCTGAAGCAAAACGATGTGGGAGAAAATTATTAATATTTTAAGCTTTAGTAATTGATATGAGGTCATTTAGTCAATATCAGCATTATGGATGTGAAATTGCAATTAAGATTATAAATTCTCACAGAATGTGTTTATTAATACCAATATATTGAAACATATTTTACAAGTCCTGTTGATAGAGTCCAGACATCAGAAAAATATCAGTCTATACACGAGTTATCTGTTTAAAAAATGAAAATATACACGTGTTATGGATGTGACAAAATAAAACATACTTTGAAGGATTTCTGTGACTTAAAATACCCAACAAATGAAAAAGAGATGACTCTTCAAAAAACATCAAATAGTTATTTTATTTTCATGTGTTCATTTATGAGGAATATGGACTGTTGTGGATGTGACCATCCATAATAGTGGAAAATCATACTTTAAACAAGAAATGCTTTTAAAACTTTTAGAGACCTCACATGAGTGTTTAAACCCGAAAATATTGACATCTGAGCTACTGATGAAAACCTCTGATGAAAACTAGATTTGTTTTCATGGTAAGGTTGACATTTGCATGGAATTCCCACATTGTGCTGTGGACGATGATGAATGACACTTGATAGTTTATCAGTTTCAAGAGTCTTGCATTGAAGGAACCAAATAGATATAGATAAATTGAGGGTTGCTGATTACACTTGGGCCAGTAAGCAGTTGCCTAGCAACAAAAAAGAAACCCTCCTAGCAACACCCTAACAACACTTAAACCCCCTAGCAACACCGTAATGAACACCCTAGCAACATGCCAAAAATCAACAGAATACCTTTACTCTGGCAAGACCTGCTCACATTTCGAAAGAAAATGTTAAAAGCTGGTAAATGTCTTGTGTGGTTGTGAAATCAGTCTGCCAAATGTGAACGTGACCTCTTTTACCTAAGGGACAGCTGTGGCTACATCATTAATATCAGACTGATCTACATAGCCTTCAGTGTGTCTATTAATTGAGTGTCTTTTAAAATCAGCGTCTGGCTGGCGTGATGGTGAACTGGCAGGTGGATTTGGGTCACTGTCATGTGTGCTTGACGTTTTGTCAAACAATCAATCAGACAGGTCGTCAGATGTATTTAGGGTGGCCGGTTGGTTTCATTTAGTTGATAATTTAATCTCACCGATACTGTGGAACAACATGCATACCATACCATGGCACAACATTTGTCATGGACAGGTTTTTCTCGCAGCTTGTATTTCTTGTTTGTACTGTATATACTGATAACATAGACTGTCTGTGCATCAAGACATTTTGTAGCGTCTTGATGTCATAACGGCGTCTATTAAATATCTAGCCATCCATTACGGCAGAATTAAGCCGACACTGCACGGCTGGTTGTGGTTTAATGCGACACAGTGATAGATGGCCATTCTTTTTTAGCACTTGTCTTGATTTTCACCAAAAAAATTTTATATAAATAAAACACTTATTCAGCTTTTAGCATATTTAGCTTTAAAGTGGTTTATTTGTGCTTTGAATGTACTTTTCTTAATTTAACAGCATTAAAGGGACACATTTGCAAGAGTATTTCTATATTGGGTGTGTCTTTCTTTCTCCAAAATATTTGTATTTTTAAATATTTTTGTAAAATATATTAATAAACAATAATAAATAATATTAATATTAGCATTAAAACAATACATAATATTTAAAGAATAAATACTTAAATAAATTCTGTAACTTTAGGGTTTTTTTGCAAGACCATAAAAATATACATTTTGATTCATGTGATATACGTACTGTAATTTATTTATTTATTTATTTATTGTAGAGTTTTTCCCACATAAATGATATTTGGTTATCAAATACAAAGTGGCCTGAGGACACGGCCAGTTTAAGGATCAGTATTTTGCTTTCGATTTGAGAGTTCTTGTCAATACCAACAGTTAAATATCATAGCCAAAAGTTGTATTATAGTATAATTTTTTGCCATTCAGACTTGACCAACTTGAGGGAGAGAGTCATCATCACGAGCCAGTGTAACAAATATTTATTAAGAATCAGATTATTTATCTCGTTGTTTTTTCTGGTGGCATGTTGTTAAGTTTGTAAGTGTAACACACAATAAATGTAAATGTAAGTTTGTGAGTGTCTGTGATATGTACACGAAGGGTTAACGCAGAGTAACTATAGCATTGAGTTATGGAGGTCATGGGCATTTTGCAACGTTATCTTACACAATACTTGTGTCACGGCTGAAATGGGGAGTGAAAAATTATGGTGAAAATGCAAGGGCATAAACTGTGATAAAAGCAAGCATAGACTGGTACTGGACATCACAGGTGTCACAGTCGACTTTATTAAAATATGATGCCTAACATCTGTGTATTATACTGTACGGTAATGAACAGTGGCAATGTCACGGGATGATTCTTCTCGTGCCAAACGATAAGTTCATGATAAAGACCAAGGCCAGAGCTTTCATCAACTTTTGTAGCTTTTCTTTTAATTAAATGAAATCTGTGTTGCTACTTCGCTTATCATTTGTTCATGTTCATGTGGTATATGACTCTTTTCTTCTGTGGAACACAAAAGCAGATATTTTGAGAAATGTGGTTTTGTGTTCACACAATGGAAATCAATAGGACTCAATGTTGTTTGATTATCAACATTCTTCAAAATATCTTCTTTTATGTTCTGCAGAAGAAAGAAAGTCATACAGGTTTAAAATGACATGAGGATGAATAAATGCTGAATGAATTGTCATTTTTGGGTGAACTGTCCCTTTTAGTGGCTAAATATTTTTCTACATATAACATATACATATACCTTTTAAAAGTCTTTTTGTTTTGTTAGTAAAAGTTGCTTTTTTATAATAATTTATTTTGATTTTATTTTTTAAATAATCACAACAGACTTGAGACCGGTTTTGGGGTTGAGAACCACAGTACTACTGTTAAAAAATAAATACTGCCAACTACTTTTATGTTTCATTTAATGAAAACACGTCAGATAATGAGTTGAAAAAGTCAGAGCTGAGATTATTTGCAGTAAGAGGTCATAACCGTTTCAACATGTGACAGAGATCCTTGTTGAAATGCAATTTCGTCAGAGATTTTACTGCTATGTAGTTTTGTGAACACGTGATCATTTTGACGTTCAGCTTTATTTCTTAACAGACAGAAATAATATCTTACTTTTTTCCCTTTGCTTTTCTTTTTTATTTAGAAGTCATGTCATCTATTTTTCTTCCCTTCTTGCACCATTTCCCACCGCGGACCCGCGGCGTTGTTGATTCAAGTTGCTTCATTGTCTGACCACACCTCATACTCTCCTGTCAGATTAAAAGTCTTTCGCTGTTAATCCTGGATAAAATCATATAGCTTTATCCACTATAAACGTCTTCTTTGACCTCTGAACTCTCTGTGTGTGATGTTACACAACCTTAAAATTCTCTGATGCAGATAACATTAAATGTGACTGATCAGACATAAGGAAAGAATAGTTCACCAAAAAATTACAATTCTCTCATATTTTACTCACACTCATGCCATTTCCAAATGTATATGACTTTCTTTCTTCAGATGAACACAAAGTTTGTCTAAAAATATAAAGGTTTTCATCATGATAATAGCTCAGATGTCAATATTTGCTGTTTTCATAGTCAGGTAAAGTGCTGTTTCTTAACATTCATAACAGTGCATATTACTTAATAAATGAACACATGAAAATTATAATGAAATAACTATTTTATGTTCTTTAAAGACTCATCTCTTCTTCATTTGTTGGCTATTATTGCTTCTGGTTTGTGTATTTTAATTCACAGAAATCCTACAAAGTGTTTTGCCTCTCTAAAACGCGTGTTCCTTTTTATAACATCCGTAACGAATCTTTTTATTTTTACGTGAATTTAAAAAAAATGTCTGATTGTAATACAGAGACACGTCGATGATTCCCGCTGGTGTGTTTTTGGTATTCTGGTCATTCTGGTATTGAAGGGTTTCTCTGTATAATGGGGCAGAGCCTAATCAATCTTAATCACATTTTTTCACATCTTGCATTTAGCCAGAGTGTATAATAGATTGTACTTGTTGACAACATGATTTGGTGAGGAAGGGAGCGGCTGGCACCTGGCATGTGTTGACGGTTACTGGTTACATAGACACACACACAGCTATCAGGCAAATATGGTGCGGTCTGGCAAAAAGAACAGGTCGTGCGTTCGAAAGAGACATTGTGCATCCTAAACATTTTTATAGTTTTTGTTAAACTCCCGTTAAAGAACATTTGAAAGAGACAAACAAACAGATCTGGAAACGCTGCTTTTGTCTTAGTTATGGGTGCATGAAAACATAATGAGATTTTGGGAATTCAGAGACTGCATTGTTTGCGCAAAGGTTATCTGTGAAATTCAGTGTTGCATCTCTGAAGAAAAAACAATCTTAATTGCATGCATCTGCGTCGTCTGCCAGAGGCATGCAAATACAATGGAAAATATGCAGGAGTAAATAAAACTAATATTTGAAGAAACAAACATCAGCCTCTTCTAAGGACACAAAGAAATATTAGAAGAAAACATTATGTATGAGAAAGTGAAACGAGCGCTAAGCGCCATGACTGATTTCTCCCCGGTAACAAATGCGGCTTGAAAAAAATCGTCTCTTGTTGAAAATGTTTTTGTCGGGGCTGTTTGTCACAGTTCAACTACAGCTACCCATTAGAATAACATGAGAAGCTTTTTAAAAATGTAAAATAAAGCAATAAGTCACTCAAGGACGCGTGTGACGTGTTACGCTGATTTTACCGCAGTAACACGCTGTTCTCTGGAACAAACTATAGTTTTACATAGTTGCATTTAATAGCTCAACCTTAAAATATACTTTGTTCTGTGTGTTATGTAAAGAAAAGAATCAAGATTTTAAAGGGTTTTGCATGTTAGAAATACTTTGTCCAGAAGCATCGATAAAGAAGTCGACTTGCCTAAAAAGTGTGAACGATCTGTGACGCTTTCATGAGCCCATTAAAGTAAGATGCATTACTAATGAAATGAACTAGCTATATTGATTATATTATAATGAATTTGGATGCAGTAGATCATAAATATTTTTTATATACTGTAAAATTTTATTTTTAAATCCTATTATTATCTGTTTAATATATTTTCAACCTAATCATTAAAACAAGCTAAACAAAAAACAGTGTACATTTTTAGGCGTATTATTTTATGTAATGTGTAAATGTATTTTGTCTTGTCCAGCAGGCTTTCTTTCACCTGTTATTTACTTGTTTATACTCAAAACATGTCAAACAAATCGATGACATCTGTAGATTACGTCACTTACCCTGAGTAATCTGAGTAAGTTACACATTTTGGAGTATGTCATCTTTAAAGGAATACATTTTAAAAGTAAATATTTAACCTGTTAACTTTCAACAGTTGGAACACTTAGTTATTTCAGTATTCACTTTAAAATTTCATAGTTAAACTTTAATCTAATCATGACTAACTATATATTGATGGAAAGGTCTAAAGTTTACATTTTTATAACAATAAACAGAAACATTAATGTTATTTTAAAAATGTAAAAATGAAACAAAAATCATTAAAAAAAATTATGCAAATGCTCAATATGTGCAGTGACGGTTATCAGGTTAACTAAAATCTATGTCGTCCTGGAGAACGTGAGCTCTAAGTATAGAGGCAATGAGAAGAAGGCCGAGAAAAACAGGATTTGAGAGCAGAACATCACAGCGGATGATAACTGTGACCCGCTGATGCTCGAAACATGGACACGACACACCAGTCTGAATTCAGTCTCGTATTAACCTGTTCACGGCATGAAAGAAGAGGTGGAATGAGAGAGGCAAAGGCAGAAAACAGTCGAGTTAAGGGTCATCAAATCTCCACAGGAGCTTTTAGTAACATTTCTGACGCGGCGATGGGACGCCGTGGCGCTGTGCCTGTCCTCTTCTTGCTTCCAATGTAGGTTATGCCTTTCAAAATAAATCTAAATGTATATTAAGCGCGGTGTGCGTCCCAGTCATTCTGGGAGATTTCTATAGGTTAAAATGACGTCATTTTATTTATGACATAACGGATGTGTTGAAAAGGTATTTTCTCTATTTGGCATTCTGACAAAGCCAAGCTTTGCTGCTATTCTTCATCAACAAACTACCAAACGTTGTGTCAATGTATCATCAACCCTTTTTTTCTTTTTGAATCCATTTTTTGTGCTAAAAACATGTTTTATATTACATTGGCAAAAACGAGTAAATGGAAATCATGATTTAGCAGCATCATGTGCAGGTTACAGTCACGACGTAGTCACGTCTCTCCGCTTATCTTCTAGTTGTTGTTGACAGGATTCTGACACAGTTTTGGTGTTTATTTGTACAGTTTTGTCAATTTGGTCCTGGTCTCTATGCGAGCGCACGGCTTCAGGTTGTCTTGCTTGTCGTTGATACTTTAATGGCATGTTTTCTTGTCAGAGCAATGCTGTCTGGATTCCAGCATCAGTCTCTGTGTGTTGTGTTTTCTGAGCATGCATGGGCATTTACGTGCAGTAAGCACATGGCTTTTGCTCACTTCGTTCCGTGTGCCGTCTCGTGTCTTGGCCCCGCCCCCTCAGTGCCAGTTTGCTTCCTTGTCATTCGTTCGCTCGCCCCACCTGCACTCCCTCATTACTCTGCACATTTTCTTTTCTGCTTCGTTTTCTCAGCCTGGTATCGTTGTGGTAGCTTACCCTGTCAAAATCGGCTGTCCGGTTTTTGTCGTGGCTCTCTGGTCTCGCTCGGGTGGTCCTGGTTCACCCCAGCCAGTGAAGCATGGTATGACTTTTACAATTACTTAAGTTCAGCTCCCGAGTCCTCGCCAAAGCCTATTGCATGTCACCCGAGTATTTCATATATAGAGAAACATTTGCGTACATACGGCAGACTGCAGAAATACTGTAAATAGTGTTGTAGTGAATTATTCCCAACACAGCTGGAGTGTGTGTGTTATTTAGCTCTCTGAGATCACAATCTGAGTATATGTGATGTAAAATAAGCCTGCCTGTTTACAGTTTAAGTGCTGAAGTAAATGAACAGACTTACTTACTTGAGAGAGAGAGAGAGAGAGCGAGAGAGAGAGAGAGAGAGAGAGAGAGAGAGAGAGAGAGAGAGAGAGAGAGAGAGAGAGAGAGCGAGGAGAGCGAGAGAGAGAGAGAGAGAGAGCGAGAGCGAGAGAGAGAGAGAGAGAGAGAGAGAGAGAGAGAGAGAGAGAGAGAGAGAGAGAGAGAGAGAGAGAGAGAGAGAGAGAAGAGAAGAGAAGAGAAGAGAAGAGAAGAGAAGAGAAGAGAAGAGAAGAGAAGAGAAGAGAAGAGAAGAGCAGGTAGTCGTGGAGGTCGCGTGTGTTTGGAATGGGAATGTGATAGGCTGTGGTGTGGTGAGGATGGGTGCGGCACTGACCGGCTGACCATTCTCTCACATCCATAATAACACCTGCATGAACGTACCATTTCTCTTTCGGTAGAGCTTGACCCTGTAATTGGTGGTGAAGTGTGTCCGCTCTGTGTCCACTGTGTGCAGTGATGGAGAGGAAACTGTTTCCTGTCTGCAGGAAGTTGCATCATCACATATGTAAATCTTTGAAAGGGGCTGTTGTGTTTGTCTTATGGGCAATTCTATTCAATCCTACCATGACAAAATAAAGTTATTATTAAAGGTTTTCATCATACTCATACCTTAGATGTCAATATTTGCTGGTTTAAATCCTCATGTGAGGTTCTCTCTTAAAGTTTATAAAGCATTTGTGTATGTTTAAATCATGATTTTTCATAGTCGGGTAAAGTGTTGTTTTCAGAATTGTCACATTCATAACAGTCCATATTTCTCATAAATGAACACATGAAAATGAAAATAAAATAATGGTTTTATGTTCTTTGAAGAGTCATCTCTTCTTCATTTGTTTGTGTATTTCAATTCATAAAAATCCTACAAAGTATGTTGCCTCTCAAAAACAAAAAAAATTTGTCTCTCACAAAAGTCACATTCTTAAATTTGTAAAATAGATAGATTTTGATAGATAGAATAGAGCCATTTTTCTGATGTCTGGACTCAATCAACAGGGCTTTAGTAAAATATAAACAGATGATTTTATATTTGAAGAGAATTTATATTTCAAGTTTTGACTGAAAATGTCACATCCATAATGCTGGAAGATTGAGAGAGGTGTGTGAAAACATCTGATGTTCTGAGAGTGTCTTATTAATCTTTTTGGTGAAAATGTGTTTACAGATTTAATCACAATTAAATTATTTGAGAAAAAAAAACACATTTCCATTGCAATGACATTTGCTTGAAGCAATTTTGTTTATATTATAGTGATTTCATTTTTAAAAGACATTACTGACTGTGTTTTCTAGTAAGATCTAATGTTTATTTATAAAAAATTCAAAAGTGTCTGCAAATATTTTTCATAAATCAAAATTATATGTAGATCAATATCCACAATTTAATAACTATGTATTGTTAAATAGTTGCATATAAATATAAAAATCTTTCAGGGCCTGAACTTTTTAATTATTTCTGCAGTCCTGTACAGAATTTCAGGCTGTGGATGATTTTCATAAAAACCATCTAATTTCAGTAATAAATTTCAGGCCGTGATTATATGTCATTCGTTTAGAACAACAGAATATGAAAAACAAATGTTAAATGTAGAATAATTGTGGTCTCTCTGATCATCTTTATGTATCCCGGAGTATCCGGACACAGCCATTATAAGTGATTATAAGTGTCTTCTCGAGTTGCTGTACACTACTGTACTGTATATACTTCATGTGATTGGTCTTTTGTTTAAAAACTGACATTGATCAGCTATGCCGAATGGCTAAAGATGACCTACTTTTAACAGAAAACACAGCTTTCATGAGCGAGTTATGCATCCAGCGCATGTTTACATAGAAAAAGAAATTGAAAGCAGCGCAGTGTAATGCAAAAATTATGGTTTGGAAAAATATCTTTTTAATATATCATCCTGCTCTGACTGAGAATCATACACATTTCATATTTTCTGTTGTTGCTAATCAGATATCTTGACTTGAAGAGCATTGAATCGGCAGATTTTGTGATGGTTTAAGCGATGGCTTTAGTTTACAGTTTAAGTCGTGCTTATTTTTTCGTGTGCTCTGATGCCAGTAAAATGAGTTTGTAGATGTTCACACTTCTCGCTAAAAGAACCAAACTCAAACTTCTTTCACTTCTTGGTATTAAAATGCATTTCTGGTAATCCGAGTGTTAATAGTCAGATGAGACACTACAGTAAACTACATCACATACAGGACTGCGATGGTTTCTGATTTTATAACTACACACATTCGTCATTGTGTCTGTGAAATAATGCCTGCCAACCAAGAGCGTAAATGTAAAAACGAAACGGAAAGTGAGAAAATTTCGAGCAGTGATGTTTAGAGAGAAATTCTTAGTTATCTGAGTGAAGTTTCAGTATTATGTGATCCTGAAGATGTGTGCCGCGTTTAAAGCAAAAGTGTTTGCAATTAATTATGCAAATAAATTAAATTTGAAACGCTTTACGTTCACACTGCAAACACACGGAGTGTCAGATAGATGAGAATGTGTAAGGACTGTTTTAAACGCCATGTCAAGTGTGTTTGTGTGACTGTGTTTTAGGCGTCTTTTATTTTCAAGATCACGTTGCTTGTCGATTGCTTGTCCATTTGATATAAAACAGAAATCTATATAAATGAATGTATTCATTACTCCCACGTTTGGCCGCGGGTCTGTTAAAAGCAGGCGTGCTGTAATTGTTCTCTCTCTCTGCTTCCTTTGGCAGGGCCATATTGAAGATTCTGCGTGAGGTTAGATTGCGGCCAGACCCAAATGAAATGAGTGGCTGAGACTGACCTCTCCCGCTGCACCACCACCACCAGCAACCTGTAGCATCAAACCAGTGCCTCTTCACCAGCCTGATTCACAAACACACACACCCACCCACGGACACACACAGATAAACCAACAGAACACCATCAGACTGTGAGTCTGCCCACATTCACCAAACACTTTCATTATTCTCTCGGGTTAATTCAGGCAGAGGCTCGTGTGTTTTTATTACTGAAATATTAGTCTATACATTTAGTTATCTATTTAAAAAAAAGGAATTATACATGTGTTGTGACAAAAAAGTACACACGTTTTTGAGATTCAACATACTTTGTAGGATTTCTGGGAATTAAAATACGTAAACCAGAAGCAATAATACCCAACAAATGAAGAAGAGATGACTCTTTAAAGAACATCAAATAGTTATTTTATTTTCATGTGTTCATTTATGATGAATATGGACAATGTGACGATTCTGAAAACGACTCTTTACCTGACTATGAAAAATCATGATTTAAACATCATCATTATACATTTTATAAATTTTACAAAATGTGATTTTATGGAAGCATTTCACGAAACCTGTCAAGAACTATATTCTAATCATGCTTCATCCCAAAATTAGACATCATTAATTATATTATGCTTTAATTATAATTATATTATGCTTATATTATGCGTTTTCATAACAAAGATTTTCACATTGATAAGTAGCTATATTCTCATTCTCTTTATGCTGTTATTTCTAGGATTTGAATAATAGCAAATCGCACTACAGATATTTTTTACTGTAATACAGCAAAACAAAATGGTGTATTATAGCAATGCTGTATGTGAGAATTACAAAAAATCTTGCATTTGGGACAAAATATGCTTTCATTATCATAACGGCAATGTCAATAAAAACATTGTCAGAGTAATGTCACAAACCTTAATTGTCGTAAAAACACTTTTCATGTAAAATATAGTTTTAATTTTTTTCCTTGGATGGTTCTTGACAGGTTAAGTGAGATTACTCATGTACTTCTTTTGGCCCAAGAATCCTTGTTTTGTTTTTCGGCAAAAGCACACAGAGACACACTTGCCTAACTGCCATCGGTTTGTGCCAGTTCTCTGTCTTAAGGCCCTTTCACATGATTCGTGTCAACGGTCCCTAACGCATTGAACTCTATAGAGTGACGAGCCAAGCAAGAGTTTTTCCCCTGGCACAGATTTACACGCAGATCAAATGCAACACTCCGTTTAGGATATTTTAACTTTGAACCCTTTATAAGCGAGCGATTCACATGACATGATGGTGCCTGCGCATGCAAACACACTTTTGTATATTGTACTGGATGTACCGAGGACACAATGTTCATCAGTAAGGCCTTGCTCGATGCAAAGTCACCTACTAGCAAAAACCCGCCAACTACCCACAATCCTCTATCATCGCATCGGCGAGTTTTGCACAAACAAGCACCGGTCACAGTTTCTCTGGAAATGTTAAAATCTAGTTTGGGTTACTGTCGTCTACCTGTCAGCTTCGTGAACCGGTCGGCTCGTTCCCGTTTGACCTTTCTCATTAGTGAGACATTTTCTCCTCATTTTCTATAAATGCTCCATAGTGTTGTTCTGCATAAAAAAACTCGAGAAATCATCAGTTTGCGGTTATTTAAACGAGTCTAAGACCGACTGAGTCACGTACAGTATATCACATTCAGATGTTTGCTTGAACAATAACTCGAGTGCACATGTTTAATGAATTGTATGATTGGCGGATTAGAGATTTGCATTAGCGAGCAAGTGCTTAGTGTTGTCTTCACTTTCTACCGTACACCTGATATTTTGATCAAACCTGAAAGGACAAATACGTCTGGCTACTACTATCTTTACAGAAAGAGCAATCCCAGAATGCATTGCAACATGATTGGTGAAAAAATAAATTCAAGGTCATTAATTCAGTACTGAAAAATATGAGTAAACTGGTTCAATTTTTTTGGCAAATTGGAGAATGTTTTTTTTACCTCGGCAACATGCTAAAGCTAAAATTATTTGTTAGTATCCTGATCGTTATTTTATGGGCAGTTTGTGTGATATATATATAGAATTACTTTATAAATATTTATAATATTTTAGTTTTGTGTCTTAAAGGGACAGTTTACCCAAAAATGAACATTATTTTATTTATTCACCCTCATGTCAAACTGATTTTCTTTCTTCTGCAGAACACAAGAAGATATTTTGAAGAATGTTAAGAATTAAACAACATTGACTTCCATTTTAATAAACACAAAACCACTGAGACATTTCTCAAAATATCTTTTGTGTTTCACAGTCATATTCAGGTTTTAATTGACATATAAATGATGACAGGATTTTTCTTTTTGGATGAACTATCCCTTAAAGAGTCAGCCGCTCATCTAGGCA
Organism: Beaufortia kweichowensis; assembly: GCA_019155185.1. Lineage (NCBI taxonomy): Eukaryota > Metazoa > Chordata > Actinopteri > Cypriniformes > Gastromyzontidae > Beaufortia > Beaufortia kweichowensis. The sequence goes on along the minus strand of CM032795.1, from coordinate 1,146,817 downwards.
GTAGACAGTGAGACGGTTTGCCAGCTTGTTCAGGTATCACACACCTGAAGAGCGTGTCTGTCTCTTTCTATATACTGTTCTTAAATACTTACTGCACATTTTGGGCGTGCACAGCTAGACAATTTTACGTTTCAACTTATTTGTTTTACAGAAGGTACAGATGCATGTCTGGACACACACACACAGGCACACTGTTGTCTCTTTCTTTCCTGTAACACTTTTGTCTCAAACTTGAAGTGCACTTCCTCGCAGTGTCATCCTTTAAGCCCTAAAAGTTGCATATTTAAAATGTCTAAAATCATATTTTTTTTTGTATTTATTTCTAACATTTAAATGCTCTCACAGAGGAGATATCTATTGAGAAAACTATTTCAGAGCAGTTTGATGTTGTAATGAGTTAAATTTACTGGCGTTAGAGAGCAATAGGAGGTGCCCGAATTAAAAAAAAGCATTTGGAGAGGAATGCATGTGGACGGGGAGAGAGACATGAACAGTGTGTGCTTTCAAGTGCAACTTTTGTGCGTGCGAGGTAACGTTTTGCCAAAGCAGCCCATGTCACCACCGTCCACAGCAATTACCATTGGTTTTCAAAAGTGTTCGTACTCTTTCTAGAAGTCTCGCAGAGTTGGAGAGCCACGGGTGAAGCGCATCACAGAAAGTAGACCATTTTGTGTTCTCTCCAGCAGCGTGCGTGCAGTCGTCTCATTTCAGACGGTGACCGACGTGATTGTGCGCGCCGGAGAGGTCTGAAATCATTTATTAGATGAAGAATGATCCCGTGGAGCCGTCGTAGCTTGATTGAATTATTTTTGTGATTTTGAATGTAATGCAAAAGGGAAACACATGCGGCATGTGCATGGCTAATCCACACGGCGTACTGCAGCTCAAGACTGCCATCTGTCTTTGAAAACATAAACCTGGGAGGAGATGTACAGTACATAATACATACAGTCTCCTTTCATATACATCTATTTTTATTCTGATATTCATATATTTTAGGTTTGTGTCAAGGCATTGAACGTATAACTTTATTATTATAAATGATTAATGTATGTAAGAAGAACGTGTTTTTTTCATTGACCGGCCATACCGTACATTTAAGCTGATGTAATAACCAGCAATTACCAGCTTTCTTTGCTGTTATAGTAGAAATAACATTAACAATGTCAATCTGCAACTTTTTTGGTTACAAATAAATGAAAGAGGAAAGCTATCCAAATAGTTTTAGGTGATTCAATTTGTCTGGGTAATGTGACTGGCTAGAAAAATGTCTTTATTTCTTGATCTTAAAATCACTTTGCTGTAACTTTGATGCATGTTGAATTGAGTTTGCGCTGATGTGTGTTTCTGTTTGTGTTTGTGGCACACAGGTGACATCAGGTGCAAGGGGATGACCGAACGCATTCACCACATTAATCTCCACAACTTTAGCAATTCTGTACTCGAGACCCTCAATGAACAGCGGAACCGCGGGCACTTCTGTGACGTGACTGTTCGGATCCACGGTAGCATGCTGCGAGCTCACCGTTGCGTGCTGGCTGCGGGGAGCCCCTTCTTTCAGGACAAGCTGCTCCTGGGCTACAGCGACATCGAGATCCCCTCGGTGGTTTCCGTACAGTCCGTCCAGAAGCTGATCGACTTCATGTACAGCGGCGTGCTGCGGGTCTCGCAGTCCGAGGCCCTGCAGATCCTCACGGCCGCCAGCATCCTTCAGATCAAGACCGTCATCGACGAGTGCACCCGCATAGTTTCGCAGAACGTCGGCATCGGTGGATCCGGAAGCTACCCCGGCGTCCCGGGCGACTCGGGGCAGGAGACGCCACGTGGGACCCCCGAGTCGGGCACGTCCGGACCCAGCAGTGACGCCGAATCGGGCTACATGCAGACGTCGTCGCACCAGAGCCTCGAGCGCGTTTATTCCTCGCTGTACTCCAGCTGCACCAGCTTGGGCCTGCAAAACGGCACCCGCGGAAACCGCTCGCACTACACCGGCGTGGCGGTCGCGTCCAACTACGACTCGCCGCTGCAGCAGAAGGAGGGAGGGCAGGACCCCGCCTGGGTCACGCGCATCCACGAGCGTTCCCAACAGGGGGACCGTTTCCTGTCCGCCTCGGAGACCACGCACTGCCGCAAGCAGCCTCGTCCCGTCAGGCTCAACCCGGACGATGTTCACATCAAGCAGGAACAGGGAGATGAGTACAACTGCTACGGCCTGGAGGACTGCCGCGACGATGGCGAGCAGCCGGAGTGCATTGAGAGTGAGCCCAAGGGCGAGAGCTTCGACTCGGGCGTCAGCTCCTCCATCGGCACCGAGACCGATTCTGTCGAGCAGCCATTCTTGTCCGGGTTCGTCCGAGAAAACTGTCAGAACAAAGGTCAGCAAGGCGAGGGCGAAACTCCCCTGCAGATCGAGGTCAACGACTCCTCTCCCGAGCAGACCCAAGAGGCCATCGAGGACGTCGGTGGAAATGGTTCTTCGCAGGAAAGTGGCGGCGAGCTCGGGATCCATCAGCCGGCTCAAGCCAACCTCGCCGCGTCGCAATCCGTGCCGGGCGGCCAGCTGTACCTGCGGCCGGGCGAGCCGCTTACCGGCAACCTGCGCATGCCCCTCACCTGACCAGCAACACGCAGGTGATGGGAACCGCCGGCAACGCCTACCTGCCCACGCTCTTCGCCACCCAGTCGGCCAGCGAGAACAAGCCTTTCCTCTTCAGTCTGCCCCAGTCCATCGGGAATCAGCAGCCGCAGTTCGTGGCGGTCCCCTCTCCCAACATGCCCCCGTTCTCCGGCGGGCTGGCGGTGCCGCCGGCCGGAGGTCAACAGCAAGGTGGTGGAGTCGTGCACGGGGAGAAGAAGCCGTACGCTTGTACTCTCTGTTGTAAGACCTTTACTGCCAAACAAAACTACGTCAAACACATGTTCGTGCACACTGGTGAGTACCTCTGTCCGTCGTCTCTCTTCTCCAATTATATCCGTGAGATTGTTTTTTGCTTTTTATGAACGCGCTTGTCTGAAGCAATTATGCCGAGCTTTTGATTCGAGGTAAATAATTGGTAGCAATTATCGGCTGCGCTGTGAATCATCTGTCCCGGCTGTCTGCTGCGGATCGGGTGATACGTTATACGTTCCCAATTCCCAGTTTTCAATCGTGAGTTCGACTGGTGTTTGTCAGGGACTCAAAAAGATGGATGAGAAGGATTCCTTAATAACTGTGCTGTCATAGACACGGCTCACGAGAGCAGCTCAATATCGTGATTTATGAAAAGAAACCAGGTGGTCCTGTTTTTCCAAAAACTAAATGCAGGGGAGTGGGTACTGTACACATCTAAAAAGTGACATTTGTATTTTTATGATGGTTTTAGGGATTAATTTATCCCAAAATATTTTTAATTATAATTTAATTATAATATAGATCTTTTTGTCTTCTTTCCTTCAGCTAAACAGGAGCTAATATTTTTATATAAAAATATTCAGCACTTTATGTCCATTTATAGGTTCCACACCAATTACATTTAAAGTTATCTACATGTCACCATATTTCAATTTATCTCCCTTATGGGTTTGTTTTGGTTTTGATTCTGCCAAATAAGCTTAATTTGTTTTTCTTACAAACATATCGTTTCACTTTAAAGGCCTTTCATGAACTTACTGGAGTCATTTGGATTACTTTAAAGATGGATGAATGTGTTTTTTTGGAGTTTTTACAAGTTGAGACCTGTGTGTGTTTATACAAAGTGAAAAATGTGTTTGTCAAGAAAACGTTTAGCTGAAGAGAGGATGTCATATACAGCTGAGATGACGTGAATTACGAGAGGGTTTTCACTTAGGGGTGAACTATTCATTAAGGTTTAAAGGGATTTATAGATTCGTTCACAAACTCGTTCATTTCTGAGGATTTGATTTATGGTTTTCAATCATTTCTGTTTCTGAACTCTTAAAATTAAACTTGCTTCACGATAACACACAAAGAACCATTTTTTTAAAGGTTGTTTGTTGTTGAAAAGGCGTAAAGACTATACGCTGTAAAAATGAAAAGATCTTCGAGGAACCATTTGGGGTTCTTTCCAATGTCACACCGACGGAACCATCAGTTGGTTCCCTGAGGAACTTCAGAACTTAAAGTGCTTAAAGGATCTCATAAGTTTCTGCAAGAACTGCCAAAACTGTTAATGGTTCATCAGAGAACCACCCAAAAGTGTGCATTGATGTTCTCCTGATGGTTCCGCCGGTGTGGCAGTGTGAAGAACCTCAAATGGTTCCTCAAGAATCTTTTTATTTTTACAGTGTAGAAAGCTAAGAAAGGTTTTTGACTGAAAGGTTCTTTGAGGAACCAAAAATGGCTCTTCATCACTGTAAAAAACCCGTTTTGAAGCAGCTTTGTTTTAGGAGTGTGACTCCTTTCAGGAAACTAAAGACAGAATGAATTCCTGTGATTAAAATCACAAGATGCAGTGCTGAGGAGTAAGAGACCGTCTCTAGCTCATAAAACCAGAAAATAACAAAAATATTTGAACTGCAGAAACTAAAACCTTAGATTTTTTTTCTCAATTTGATTTGGTTATGCCGCCCCCTGTCTGACTTCTGATTGGTTCATTCTTTATAACAAACACTGCTGAGTTACACAGCTTTTCTGACATGGTGTCTTAAAATGCATAAAAGCAGTAAAATGCTTTCAACATTGTGATTGGCAAAAACCGTTTTCTGTGTGAACCAGACCTTTGGCAGAATTACAAATTCAATTTCTGCACTATTGAACAGCACCGGCAGAGGCTTTGTGTTTAAATTAAAGACACAATAAAAGCTTTTTTTAATGCTAAACATTTATAATGAGATGGTAATGTGTCTTTCATACATTTTGTAAATTCATAGTGTACAACACAGTTGAGTCGTTTCTCATTTATTTTTATAAATACCATGAAAAAACCTTTTGTAAATGAACACATCAGAAATGAATGATTAATCTGATACTGACGATGGACAAGAACTCATCGGATGTACAGTAATATATCTAAACAGTCACATTTATTATACTGAATTTTTATTTGTTTTAGTCTTTAGGTTTAGTCTTTTCTTAAAAAATGGGTGCAAAAAGCAAAATGAGTTGTTCATGAGAAGAAGAACATCTGTACCTCAATCACTGATGGGCTTTTGGTTTTTTTAACATTACAGTTGCTAGGTAACAACATCACTAATTAATTCCATAATTAAAATTAATACATTTAGCAGCTAGTACCCTACTGTACATGCAAAGCTGACCTTTCATCTCACGGTCACAAAATTACAGCTTTTTATTTTTCCCTAAAATGGAAGATTCATAGAAACTATAAACTGTAAAGTAATTTTGTCCTATTAGTTTTACTTTTGAAATATTGTATGAAATGTGTTGTGAGAGTTTGTGCCGAAAGGTTGAGTGCTTGATGAGATTTTAAAGTGTGTGATTAAAAAGTAGAAAATCTCAAACACGGACATCCAAGTTGCAAATTTGTCCATGAAAGAGGAGCGCTGTGAATGAGCGTTTTAACAAGATTTATATATTATTCCTAAGCAGATTTCCTAGAGTTTAGAGATTTATTTAATTTAGCCATAGAAATAACCAGCATGGAAATTTTGGTAACTTTTCACCATATGATGAAAAAGTTAGAAAAAAAGATCAAATTATATCGAGGAGAAAAACCATCTAGAAAATCAAAAGAATTTTGAAAAGCTGCTTAATTGCTTGAATACCTGTGCTAACGAATATAACATTTTTATTTATTTTCAAGTATTGAAATTTCATTCAGTCCTGTCTGTTTTGTCTTTACTTTTTTATCTAATTCATCCATTTAAAAAAAATATTATAACTCTTTGAAATTGAGATTTTGGCACAATTGTGTTGTAAATTTTTAAGATCATAAAACACATTTCAGTCAAGTGACCCTAAACTTTTGAAGGGTATTATACGTGAACTAATGCAGGAGAGTCTTTTGTATGCCTTTTTTTACTGATGACTTTGTCCTGTACCCTTCCAGGTGAAAAGCCGCACCAGTGCAGCATCTGCTGGCGTTCGTTCTCGCTGAAGGATTATCTCATCAAACACATGGTGACGCACACAGGCGTGCGGGCGTACCAGTGTAGCATCTGCAACAAACGCTTCACCCAGAAGAGCTCGCTCAACGTCCACATGCGCCTCCACCGCGGGGAGAAGTCCTACGAGTGCTACATCTGCAAGAAGAAGTTCTCCCACAAGACCCTGCTGGAGCGTCACATGGCCCTGCACAGCACCGGCACCGGGGTCTCGGCGGTGAACGCGGCGGGGACCGCCGGAGGCCCCGCCTCCATCCCCGTCCCCATGGCTGTTCCCGAGCCCGGAGCGGGAGTGGTGGCTCTGGCCATGCCGGTGGGAGCGGGCGGAGCCGGGGGCGGAGTCGGGAGCGCCGGAGTGGGCGTGGCCGCGGAAGCCAGCTGCCAGGAGGGGACCACCTACATGTGCTCCGTGTGCCCCGTCAAGTTCGACCAAATCGAGCACTTCAACGACCACATGCGCAAGCATGTCTCCGACGGATAAGTACAAACAAACAAAAAACTTACGTAAACACGAGAAAGAATGAAACGAAAATGGCACTAGATTTTTTTTTCTTATATTGGGGCATGAAGAGTAACGAGTATAGACACTGGCACATTAAGTTTTCTAGAAAAAGAAGCATTTAATTTCTTTCGTTTTTTTGTCCTTGCTATTCTTAAAGAATAAAAATGATGGTTGCCTTAAGGCTGTGTAGTTGGATAATGATCCACTGGCTGGATCCATACTACTGGCCTCTAAATGTATGCTTTCCTTAAAATACTGATTTATGTGTTGAACACTACCGAAAGGCCTGCGAAAGAACACGCAAACACACACGAGAAAAAAAAAACAGATTCGCACTCGGACACACGCAGTCATGCATGCACTCACACGCACAAATGACTCACAAACACACACACACACACAATTATATATGGTAGAGGTATTTTGTACGTATGTGTATTTGTGCATGTGAGTGTGCGTGTGCACAAAAATAAGCGTTGCAGTGAATTTTTTAACTCGTAGATCTTTCCCATGTAGACCGTATTGGACACTATAAACGTCCAAGCTTACTGTGGTATAGATTTAAAAACAAACAAAAAAAAACGTTATTTGGCTCTAGATTCATTCTAAAGTACCGATGGTCACGTGTTTGCCTTTTATGTGTGCTACGAATAGAAGAGTTGTTCGATTTGACACTGGGTTTTTATTTATTATAACGGCATTGAGGGATTATGATGATGATGATGATGTTGTTGTCAAGCCAGTTTTAAGAATTGTACTAAAATTTTGTGAGTGGCTTTAAGAATGATTTTTTTTTCTCCCGCCACACTTTTTCGATGGTTCAGGTCAAGTTTACAAAAAAAATACGACGACAGTATTCGATATTTTCCGATTCGTTTCGCATACACTGCCACTGCAAAGAAGACTGTTAGTTGACCTCTTCCACTTCAAAACGAAATGTGATACGATCTATTCGTTCCATACATTTACTCCACGCTTCTGTTTAAAACCGACAACGATGACGACGACGACGAAAGGAAAACGGCAGACGTTAGTATGCAAACACGCCCAGAATCCCGGTTATGTGCTGCTCAACACGCGCTCACTTTGAGACTGTTATCAGCTGTTGAATCCAGCGTGACCTGGACATTTCTACCATTCTTCTTGTTTGTGAACATCAGAAATGTTAAGCTATTTTAAGGATTCGTGGGCTGGATTCGATCAAACGATGAACTGGAGGACTCTGTATTTTCTGTTAGCGGTGCTGTCGTGGCTGTTTGGGCCCAGAGGGGCGTTTCAAATGCACTACTCCTGTTCCTAAAGCCCCTCCCGGCGGCTCGGACGGCCCGACGGGATCTATAGAGAGAAAGAGAAACTGTAGGGACACAAGGCAACAGAAAACATCTACTGAACCACAATAAAACGAACACGGTCATTCTTCTTTAACGTACCACAGATTCGCAGAATAAAATGAGCAACATTCCCAATACTATCAATATGTAGACATTGTGTGTGTCAAATGTACTTCGGAAGTGAGAAAAGAAGGGTTTGTGATTTTGGTGTTACGTCACTCAAAAGCTTTGTGTTCATATTTGGCTTTGTTGTACACGTATTTTATGGATATAAGAGACTCGTCTGCCGCGCAACTGCAATCTGGCAAAGTTTTGCTCACTTGTTTGAGTAGATAGTGTAGTCGAAACAAAACACAATTGCAATTCATGTGAACATTTTCCTTACGGGAATCTGCTCGAGTAAGTAAAAAAAACAACAACAACAGTGCTACTTTGCACATTTATTTCAAAATCCTGTGCTTAAACGTTGAATTGTTTTACTTAAGAAATGAAATTCTATGATTTTCATTTTTTTTTTTCATTGTTTATAAAGGAAATATCTTTCTTAAAGCTTGATAAGAGGACTGCATTGTTTTCTTGCATATATGTTGCACTGCTTAAACCAATAAGTGCACTACTGTTACCAGAGATATTCTAGTTTCTAGAGATAATCATTTTTTTATCAAATATTTGGTTCTATAGTTCACTTGTGTTTTAGTAGCTTTGTTCCTTTTATTCTTTTTTTTGTTTCGTTATTTTTAGTTGATGAGATGATTAAATTTGTCTTGGCTTTGTTATCATCACTTGCTATTGTATTTACTTTGTGCTGTTTATGCAAGCATTGTTTTCTTTATTTATATTCAGACGCTTTCGACGCGTTCCTTACACCACTCCCCCCTCCATCCCATCACCATCACCCCGACGCAGTTTATTCCTTCAAGCAAATATTCTCGGTTTTCTCATTCATACCAAACCAATACAAAAAAAACGTAAAAAATCAACAAAAAAAAGGAAAAAAACAAACAAGTCGTAGTGTGTGCCTAAATATATGATACATGTCTTTTAGAACAAGTACGTTTCTACCAGAGGATCGTTGTGCAAAGCTTTTTGTGCTGTCTAGGGATCAAACACATTATGTGTGCGTGTTTGTGCGAGCGTGTGTGTGTGTGTGTGTCTTTAGTTTCTTTAGTATGTCTCGATGTGTGTGTTGTACAATCTGTGATGCCTGGACTGTAGGGCTTCCTTTGCAATATGCAGTACAGGTACGGCAACAGTGACAACATTTTACATACTCAAGAGTGCATTTGGTGACTTTCTCGAGAACAATCATGTATATTTTTTCCCTAAAGTTATTCAATCACGCTCGTCACGGCCCTTGCTTTAATTCGGAACGAAGATGTGACTCTTTCCACCACTTTGAATCTTCTGCATTGTTGAGACCAAACGTTCTTGTTTTACTCTATTATGCTGGATCGGTCTGAGGCGTTGCCTTGGTCTAGGACGCGTGTTTGTTGATATCTTGTTCAGTAAGAGAAACGTGTTGGTTATATTTGACACTGTGGTCGGTCTTCAGATTTCTGATTGTGGAGTCTGTTTACGTTTATAGTTTATTGATTTTGGACGTGACCGTTGTCGACATCATTTGTGCAAATCCTAGGATGCAAAATTTGTCCAGTCACACGTGTAAAATTGGTCAAGTTAAAAAAGAAACGCTAACATTGTAGCAGATGATGTCTTTACAAGCAGGGTCACCCAACAAAACATTACCATTTCTACACGTAAACATTTCTAAAAAAGCACTTATAAAGAAAAAACAGCTGAATCAATATTACTTCCAAATATTTGCTATGTTGTTAAAACAACACATCAGTAGGGAAGAAGCCGTCGTGGCCGTGTCCTTACTGATAGCCTTAAAGATATTTGAAAAAAGCAACCAAATGCACTATCGCTCGTAAAGGTGCCGATGATTTTGGTTTATTTTACACGAGGGATATATATCCGAGAAGGGCGAAGAAAAAATAAACGGGGACGTGAATACCAACCTCGCAATACAGTATTGGACGGTTGTCTGTTGAAAGTAATGAAGGACGTGCCGCTACATGCAAACGCATCGCTATTTCTACGCACACGTCGGTATGGATTCATAACCGTAAATCTCTCTCATGTCGCCTGCGCTACAGTACGATAAGTGCGACATTGTGACTCTGTGTTTGTTCATATGTATAAAGGAAAAACGACAATATAGCGAAAATCGTTTTATTTCACCGAGACTTTGTGTAGTTTGTGAAAGTGTAAAATCTGCACGAAAACAATTTAGACACGATTCGAAGCTTCTACGTCACGTCAGCGCTCGCTCTTCATCGCATCTAGACTGGACGACGTTCTTGTGGGTTCTCAGCGTTACGTGAACGCTTCACTGGCTAGACCTGATCGACTTTTGACATTACTTACAGTATATCAATGTAGACTTAGCTCTTATTTTTGTTTCTGTTGTTGCTTAAAATGGTAATTTTACAATGCATATTAATTTTCTACAGTGTACAGTATAGATACAGCATCTTCTTTGTTATAACAATACTACGTTTTTGTTGTAGGAATACTCCTTTCCTTGCTTTTTAACAAAGGTACTTTTTTATTTCTTCGTTTATGAATGATATCTATAGATGATAGCTTTCGGGTGTAGAAAGACTTCATCGCTGATATTTATGTGGGTCTTGCTCTGTTGACAGAATGACTTGGAACAGTCGAATGATTCGTTTTATTGTAAGCTCAGAGTCAATATATATAAATATATATATATATATACTGTAGATATATAATACTGGTTTGAGTAAACGCCGCTGGATTTTCTTCATTCCCCTTGATAGATAATCAAATTAAACGTAACGTCGCTGCATTTAATAAAGCTTTCACCTGGCAATTCTTTTTTAATTCTCTAAATCTTGACTTGATCTTCTCAATCTTCACGCTGGTTGGTAATAGTTTAAAAACACAGGAGATCCTCATCAGCATCTTTAAAAGTACTGTAACCAAAACACACCACCTAACACTGTACTCGCCCAGTTTTATGATGCCTCTCCTTTGTAGAAGTCAAAAAAATGAAGTGCCTCTTTTTACAGTTCCAAGCTTACAATAATACTGTTATTTTTATTCTATAATACTAACACGTCACAAACGAAACCAATTCACTGCCTAAAACCAATCACATAAATATGAACTCAACACACTTTGACAACTACCAGCAATAAGTTACGAAATAACCTGAAAATGAACAAAAAAAAACATTTGAGGACCATTATTAAGTAAGGGTGACCCCTGAAATCACCAAAATAATGCAAGTTTTATACTACAATATACAGCGTTATATTGTTTCCAAAGTGCCCCACTTTAAATTTAATAATAAAACATAATGTGCATATATATGTTTTAGTTTCGCTTTGTATTTTTCAAACTGCCTTTATGATATTTTGGTTAACAACCAAACGTCACGTATTTTCAATGCCCTGCTGAAAATGTTTTCACTGTGCGGTTTATTAGACCCGGTTTGTCCGAAACGATTTGTTCTTCCTGTTCTATTCTCAATGCTATGATCAGCGTAATATGGTGAGCACAGTACTCGTGTGAGGTTCAATTTTTCATTGTTCAAAAAGATTTAAAAGAAGATTTTTCATGACAAACTAGAGCCGAACTGATTTTCTAATATTTTCGAGAAAAGGATTCTGGTTTGAATCTTTGTAGTCAATAGTCGACCATATCATTCAATACCAAATTACTGTAATTGCCAAGCGTTTATTTTTTTCAGAGGTTACAATACCGTATGTAAGCATGCTTGTGTCGTCTTTATATCTCTTTCTACATTACAGCTCTGAATGGTTTTCACTAACAATTATACAATATACTTCTGCTTGTATCATACGCTCAAATCCAAAGACGAAGCATTTACTCTATTTATGACTACGAAGTGTGTTCGTTTTTCAGAAAGCTATACATATATTTACTGGACAAAATACAGATTTTAACAGGAGAAGCAAGAAAACATAGTAACAGAATATCTTCAGATGAATCATATATTTATGACGTACATGCAGTTTCTTTACAGATCACACACGGCTGCTTTTAATACTGAATCCTGTCAGTGTATTTGAGGAAAACACGCGTGTGTCGTGTGCGTGATGACGATGGCTTGTTTTCACCAGTAAAACCTGTGAGTTTGTCTGATTGGGATTTAGGAAACTGGTAGTCAGTGTGATTTATAGAGACCCACTCACTGATGGCAGGATGATGATGATGATGATGATGATGACATGTATGATCCGTGAGCTGCATGTGTTGTTCTCTCTCTATCTCCTAACCTGTTAAATAACCCGTTGTCTGCCTATCTGTTGAGTTTTTGTACAGCATCCCACTAACAGTATATTTTAGACACTCACAAACATCTAAACCATCAGTTCCTTCTGCCACAACCGTGCCTGACTGTAATGTAGTTCAAAAGAATTCCTTCTGGTTAAAAATAATCTGGTGTAACGTTCACGTTGACAAACCAAAACTGTTTAAAATGATTGCTGTGATATTATATAACGTCCCACGTAGCATTGAAGAACTAAAGATCAGTTCACACTGTCAAAACCATCGTATTGAGCAAAATTCACATTTTTAAGAAACAAACGAGAGAGATCATCAGAACATGACATGAGAACTTTCCTGATATTCAATAACAGTACCGAGTTATTATTATAGCAACATTTCATCATGTAATTTACACAACATTGTAAATCTATGTACACATACCGTCACCTTTTCATATTTCTATAAATTGCTTTTCAATTCTCTCTCTCTCTCTCTCTCTCTCTCTCTCTCTCTCTCTCTCTCTCTCTCTCTCTCTCTCTCTCTGTAAATATAAACATGTTTGTGTACGTGTGACCTGCTCCATTATTTTGGGTCAGTTTGATGCAGAAACACATTTTGAGTTTTTACACTAAAGTCTCGGCTTTCTATTGATATAATTGTGTTTATAGAGAGCAAGTCATAAAACTTTTACACAAAGAATAGTATTTGAAATGTTTGTGGGTTTTTGTAGCTAACTGTATCTGGCTGCTGTTGAACTTTTCACAGGTACGTTTAACATTAGTTAACTGAATTTGTTTACATCACAGACATGTACCTGATTTCAGCCAGTCTCATCTGTCTTTATAGATATTCAGGATTGCTCTTGTTCTAAAGATAAAGCTGAGACTTCAAATGGCATCAGAAACAGCTCATTGTTCATACTATAAATGATATGTCACACATGAGAAGGCAGTTTTATTTCATCTTCTCATATTTATCCACTTTTCTAAGTAAACGTTTAAGAGTCGTACATAATCTATAAGACACATTCCAGATGTGACACTAAGTTAGGTACATATTTACATATTTTCCTGATATACTAGTAGATATAGTAGATTAGTGTAACAAACCAATAGATAAAGATAGACGATATACTGATCTCTTTTGAGAAGGTCAGATGTCAGTCTTTTGTACTTTACGTAGTTACCGACAAAACACGATTCAGTCCAGCAGAAGAAAAAAAAATGTGTGTTTCTTTCCAGATAATAATCTTTTCATTTGTTGTCTATTTTCATCACATCTTTCTTTCTTCATTTTCTTTCTCTAATCCTGAATTGTTGTTTGTAGCACACAGGAAAAACATATGGAGACTTTTAAACAAAGCATAAAATGTATCATGCGTAACGTCAAATGTAACGTATAAATAACATAAGAGAAAAGCCTTCCATAAACACCCTGCTTAAAAACTCACATTTGAAAGTTGTCCAGGTCTTGATTTACACATGCTTCAGGTCAATAAGTAAATAAATGTGTATGTCCACAGTTAAACAAAACATTTTCATTTGTTAAATAAAGGCTGTTGAGAAAGTTTGCATCATATCATAATCATTTTGGCATTGGTTTCTTTTCTTTTCCATTTATTTTAACCTTTGTTTTAAACCTTGTTGTTATTGTACCAAATGTGCTAATGCCTGAGCAACAAGTTAATACATGGTCCAAAGTTTCAGTAAGATACATATTCGGCACACGGAGATGTTTTGCCAATGTTGTAGTCAGAAAGTTTATCTAAACTATAAAACACCTGCTGTATCTGTCGACACCAAAGAATCATCTGAATAACAATGTAAAAATGTCTAAGAGACGTATTTGGCTGTAATTATATAGTGACTCGATCTTAACATCCCTCAAAAGCCCTTTTTTCTTTCATTGGTTACTGGTGATTTTTGTTTGTTTTTGTTGAAACTTTTCCTTCTTCAGTATTCCAGATTCTCTGCTTACAGTACAATGGATTCTGAGATTCGTTTGGACTTGTCAAGATGGACCAAGCCATTTATCTGTTGTGTTTGCACGGATCTGTCAATGTTTGCTTTTGTTTGTTTTGCTTTTTGTTTTTGATACCGTTCATTTGGAAGCTCCTGCTCATATAATACATTCACTTTCATTTACCACAAAATCATCCTTTATAAAACATCTTGAAAACAGATTTCCTGCCTTTGATTTTTCTTTTTCAACACCAAATTAAATGTCACACGATGTTATTCATGGAACCATTTAACCCACGCCAGCGTGGAAATTTACTCGAGGATATTTGTGCCATCATTTCATATTTATGGACCAAATTCCCTTTTTTGTGTTCAAATGTAATGTGAATATTTAGATGGAAAGATAATATCATAGTAGAATTGAACCCAGCAAATAATTAATGTAATGTTATTCTCCAGCGTTGTTGTATCTTTAAATAGAGCTGTTGGGTTTCATTGTTTTATGTATAATATATAAACTCGACATCATTAGACTTTTGTATTTTGTGCTATACATTTATATGAGCAGGGTTTATAGAAACCAAGCTGATTTTAAACCCACAGATTTGTCTCCATTTAAAGCCATATCATGTCTTGTTGTTTTCTTAAGTTAACATGCTTTTTTTTCATCTTTTTCTGAGTTCATATAGCATTAAAACTGAGCAAAGGTGGAGCTGTCGTAGTGAAGGTATTAAACATCGTACAGTATTCAAACATATTAGACGTTAGATGACGTGAAAAGTGCTAAAATATAAAGGCCTGAAGAAGATATTGTGAAAGTATAAAGAGGATTTTTGTGTCAGTAGTGGGTAAATGTAACATGTAAACATCAGTAAAGAGTTGAATTATTGTAAAGATAAAGCTTTGTAATATACCTGCTGTTAGAGATATGGAATAAGGTTTTGTTTAGTGTGTGTAAAAGGCCATTTTCTATTCTTTTATTTCATGTCATACACTGGATTTGAGTGATTTTTTTTTTTGTGACACACGGACACAAAGCTGAACTGAATAGAGAATCATCGCACCCAACAGATTCAGCCGCTCACAATCACTCGACTGTCTCTAAACGTCCCGTTTCTGTAGAAGATAACCCTTTAAAATCACCATCATGCCATAAACATCGTCTTAAAACACTCCCTCGATAAATGAATCACATGCTAAAATAGAAAAAGGGAAACCACTCGACAAGAGACTACAAGATACGAAAGAAACCACTAAACAGAAACAGTCTTTCCTGTAGCAGTTTTCATTGACTTCAACCTTAACGCCACTTATCAACCCCGAAAAGACTTTTGCACTAAAACGATTCTTGGTCTTCTTTGAGAAATAGCAATAGAACACGTAACACGCTTAAACCAACCGTGTAAAACACGAACACGTTTCTGTGCTCTTAAACGATGCTGTTTTTAAAAAGAAACGGAGTGTTTTTGGTTGTTTATATACAGGCACGATACAGATGATAGATGTGTGATGATGAGGCTGTAAACGTGGATAAAAAATGCTGTACTTAAAAAAAAAATACATGTAACATGTCAAAGTTTTCGGTACAGTATATTGAATACTTCCTGTTTCCTCGTGCAATTGTTTCGAATAATATTTTGAATGTCTAACGTTTAGTTTTAATGGAACGTAAGAGGAGGTGTCGGACAGTCCCAGAAACATGAAGATGCTTTTCGTTCACGCAGGCCCAGTTGCTTCAATAATAATAATAATAATAATAGCAGACGTATACTTATTGCTTCTTGTTCTGAAATGAGATTTTTGTAGTCATGTTGTCGCTTATATTAAACAAACTTTTGTAGTAGTGACGTGTTTCTGGGACTTTGGCTTCGGCCTACTAATACTTTTCCTTTCCTGCAGTTAACCTTTGAGACTTCCAGACGCAAATCTACTGAAAGTCCATCATATATCTATAAATGAAGAAACTGTGGCTAGTAATGGACGATCCTTAATAGTGATGGTTTATGATTTCTGGAACTAGTGGCTTTTCTGTTTAAACTGCTTCGTGGTGTTGTTGAAAGGTGTTCGTCTCGATGTGTCGCGTGTTAGAGGAAGCATAAGTACGTGCCTTCGTGTTCTCTTCTTGGTGAGCTTGTTATTCTTAAGAAGCTGACGCCAGCCAGTTGTGTTTGCACTAAAACCAAATCGCTTTCGTGACGTAGGTTGTTCGAGCAAGCTTGTTGCGGTGTGCATGAGGGTGAGCTTCGGTTCGTTCTAGGGATAGAGCTCTTATCTGTTAAGTTGTAAACTAGCGCAGCTTAGAAAATCTCCGGACGAGTATCTCCGCTTCCTTTTGTTTCCTTTGGGATCCGACTCCATCATCATGTCTTGCAGTGAAATAGTCCATATTTAACGCGCGTACATACCGATATAATATGACATGCTATACTAGAGTATTTAAGATGTCTGTGGAAGAGACTCGATGAATCGATGGGGATGCATGTGTTCATGAGGTCGCCTCAAGACTATTGGTCATGCTGTTTTTTGGCTTTCCTTTGGGTTTGCATTTGTAACTTATTTAGATTTCTTTTGTTACGTTTATCCAAACCTTAAAAGGCCTACATGCTTTTAAGTCTTACAAATGCACCTTATTCTCACCCGTCTGGAACGGACGGGTTTTATAATATCTCTAATTTAGCACCTTACTCTACGCAGCATGATTTCACTTTATGCCAGTTTTGCTATACTTCCATGCGTATGGTTTTAAAAAAGAAAGAAATTAACCTTATATATATTTTGTGAAAACATTTAAAGGGATGTGCCAAAGTTTCGAGGCGATCTCCCTTGTTTTTATGCGTATTATTCATTTTTTTTTTCTGTTCCTTCTGCTTCAGTTATTTCAGTGGTATCTTACGAATAACCTTTCTTACAGATGTGTTTAGAAAACATGACAAAAAAAATATTTCAGCAAACAGTATCATTACTTGCCATTTTACAGTAAGCCCTGTATTTTCACGTATATTTACCAGTGATGTGTATTTGTTATTAAACAGAAAATAGCCGTAAAAGCTTCATTATGTTACATAATATTGTGACTTTTTTCGAAAAAACTGTGAAGACTTGCATATACTTTATACAGAAGTATTAAGCCTTAATGCAAAAGACTAAAAAAAAGAGTGGAAGAAGAACTGATTGTTGCAAAGTAAGGATGATTTTTTGTAAATGTTACCAGCACCTTTTTTTGTAATTTTCACTCTCTGAGGTATTGTACAAGTTCACTCTGTTTGTGAAGTTTGAATATGAAGGAATAAAAAATAGTACTTTCCTGTACTTTACAGGACGGCATCGTGTGTGTTTTCATTTCTGGACGCCGCTGGATAAAGACTCTTCACTGATACACAAACATATACATTTCCACATATATGTCGCTTTGCATCTATCATTTAATTTAAAATGATTACAAATCTAAACAACAGTGCCATGAGTTGAATGTCTTTTCCACATTTTCAAATGTAAGTAGTAGATTTTTAAAATTCTTCTACTAATCTTGCAAGATATAATCAAAAACCATTTATTTTGATTGATTTCAGGCCAAAGGAGTTGACATCAGAGATGTGGAGACAGAAAACAGGAAACTCTTCATCATCTGTGTGATTAACAGATGTCTTGCAAAAGACCCACAATCATTGTACAACCTGAAAGAGTGTATAGGCATACATCTGTGACACGTGTTAACCATTGGGTGCATGATCAAATTAAAAGGTGTTAGGTCATCATTAAATGGTTCACCAGTAGTAAAAATGTATGTCTAATTATTAAATATATAAAGTGTCACTGTCTTTAATAAAGTAGGCCTATTTTATATTAATGTTTTGATATTTAATAATATTATAATAACCAAAAAAGTCAGAAAAAGGTTTTCATTATTAATAGAAAACATTATGATAGGTCATTCTGGTATAATAACATATAACATTCTGTACAGCTGGGGCAGTATGTGTAGTATGTTATCTTGCTGTTAAGCACATGGCACCAGCTGTTGTGCATATTTATGTAATGTAATAACTAGGTCTTTTTGCACAGTATAATGATATAGTTTTTGTTTAAATTTAGCCGAGGCACAAAAACAGGCATCAGTGAAATGAATACAAAGGCAAAACTTGTGAAAGCAGATAGGTAACAATTTGTTTTTAAAATAAGACAGAAAGAAAATTAATGAATTAATGAATAGAAAAGAAATGATGATAATAACTAGACCCAAATTTACAAAAAAAATGGAAAATGTGTATATTTAGGGAGAAACTAGAGAGATGAAGCAATAATTAAAGGTCACTTACAAAACAAGTAAATGAGGGATTTTTCCATGTTTTGACTAAGCAAAAAAACTCGTGAAAATTTTAAGTTAAAAGTTAAAAATGCCAAATAGTGTCTTCTGCTGACAGAAGTCCCTCCTTCCTTTAAAATAAGCCAATCATCAATCGCTAAAGACTCAACAGGCTCCCTACCATAGACATGCCTGTGCTCCCTACAGTGACGTAAAGCGCATGTGTGGTATCAGGAACAAGCTTGAAAAGGTGTTTGTAGCGTAATTTCTGCCTAAACAAATAACAAAATAGTGCTACAGTTGACGTTAGGCTGAATTGTTTGGTAAGAAAAACATTGTTTTATAGCGACCCTAACCTGTTTTTACAGAGATATCCAGCTTTTCCTATTCAAGTAAATAGTAGTTGGTCTCAAATGACTGCAATAGCTGCCCGGAAGCGTTGCAAATATGTCTGCCGGGTGCGGAGACTTTCCTTTAAACGTCTTTGACGGTAAAGCCGCCCAACCGGAAGTGCGTCAACTCTGTGCGCGGATCACGCGTAAGCAGTTCGGTGACGTACAAATAAATAGTCAATTTAGTGAGAGATAATTTAGCATTTGCAAATAATATGATGAAGTTATGTAGTTGACGAATGTTATATTGACGTTATAAACTGCTGTTCATCTGAATGAGCTGTATGATCGGCCATTATCAGACAGTGTTTATATCATTTACTGCACACGTGCTTCAGCAGCGTGAGTGTGAACACGAGCAGAACACTGCAGGTCTGTAACTTTACATCTTACTACAGTAAAACTCTCTCATGAAGCAACACGACAGACAATTCGAGATCTCTGATGAATCAGCAAAACCATTACAAAATACGTTTATTTACTTTATTCAAAGTGTTATTCCAGCATGATTTAATGGTGTCTCATTGGTTGACCAGATAACATTCCACCAATATGTTTTTTTATTAGAGCATTCATGAAGAAACAGGTTGATGTCAGGGGTAATGCAAGGAAATTTAATGCAAATTGCAAGATACAGTGACATAGTAATTACTGCATTGTTGATGTATACTATAGTATTTTATTATTAACTAGTAAATATTGTAGTATACTTTAGTAAATTACTGTTTACTATATTATTTATTACAACTTTAATCATTAAAATTTGTTGTAAGTAATTAGTACATTGTAAAATACAGTAATTTTGTTGTGTTCATTGATGAACTGTAATAAACACTGTTGTATACTTGAACATTTACTAGTTTAGTAAAGGTTAAAAACATTTGTAGACAAAGTTAAATATTAAGGAACGCTACGGGATCTTTGAAAGAGTTTAATGCACATCAATGTACTGATGTACTGCATTAGCTGTTTTTTTCACATGTTAAATTGATATTGTCATGAATAAAAACACAATGACTGTCATTTTGAGGTTATTGTGAACTGTCACTGAAGAGTTCACATGATTATTATAAATCTTTGCATATGAATAATTTTCTTTTGTGTTTTTTTTTACAGGTAAGGTGTAAAGGTGACTGCAGTTATGGCTGTTAGTGATGAAAAGGAGTTTTCCATGGAGAATGAAGTCATCAGTGCCAGTGAAGATGAGGTTAGATTTCTTTACATGTCATAGTCATGTGCTTTAATAAAACAAAATTTTGACATTTAAAAAAATGATGTTACAGAGTGAGAGTGTCTTAAAGGACATCATCTAAATGTTGAAAAATTCATGTCAGTGTTCATCTTTTTTTTCACAGGAGGGCAGCGATGATGAGAGGAGACACAACAAGCTGTTACAAGCCATCAGTGCACTCGGTGGAAAGAGAAAGTATGAGATGTTTAAGATCTGTGGCATGGTATTTTTAATGACTTTCTCTTAAATAAAACACTGCTAATGTCACTTATTAATCCAAGGAAAAACCAGACGGAACGTTCTGAAGCGAGTGTTCAGGTCTCTGAATTCTCCATCAGCGCGCAGGGTAAACGTCAGAACCGCACGTCACAATCTTTACTCACTTTACGTCCCGGAGAAAAGTCTAAGATGTGTGTTTGTTCTTTTGTAAGGTGCTGGAGACAAAGTCAACCTTTCGGACCTGCTGGGAACCGTAGAGAAGACGACAGGAACCTCAAAGACGACAAAGAAACAACTGAAGAACCTGCAAAGCAAAAATGAGACTTTGGAGCTTCCGCTTAACAAAGAGCAATCAGAGAAGGTCTTCAGATGTTCATTTCTGTTCAAAAAAGCCCAATGGAATCATGTCATCATTATTAATGTAGTAATGCAGTACAGTAATTCTTTGTTTTCTGTGTGTTGTGTTACAGATTCAGAGAGGTATAGCGTATGAGAAGAGCATTACAGAAGTGTCACGCTGGGAGTGCATCATACAGCAGAACCAGAAAGCAGAAAAGCTGGTGTTTCCTCTCAAGCAGGAGCCGTCTGGTCCCAAACGGGTGGAGGAGATCGTGGCTGGATGGAAGGTGTGGAGACTTTTCTCTGGGTTCTTATGTATATTTTTGGGGAGTATGAAGTGTATTTGTGGATCTAATCAAAGTTCCTTGTATGTCCCAAAACAGCTTGTATGTCTAAACACTGTATTTTTACACTTCACAAACACTTGGATGTGGAAATATTATTTTAAAAAGTTTAAACAGAGGTTTTTGATTAGCAAATGTCAAGAATATGTGTTTTGTCCTTCATTACAGCAGCTGTAGTAGGTCCATTGCATTTTCATCAACTTACGTAGTATCGTAGCTATGTGGATTGTTTTGGTCAGATGTAGAAGCTGTTATAATGAAAATAATGAAGATTAATGGAAAAAAATGCAGAAACATATGAGGTTAAATCAGTTGACTTACTATATATTGTGTATATATTAATGAACAGGCTCAAACACCATTGGAACAAGAGATTTTTCGACTCCTGAACAACAACAAACAGCCGGTTCTTAATCCTGTACTGACACCTGTAGAAGAAGCTTCACTGAAGGCCATGAGTCTGGAGGAGGTATGAGATTAACATACAGACTGTAGAAATGTTCACATCAATCTCATAATGTGATTTTATATTATCATATATGGGTTTGTGTGTATTGATAGGCTAAAATCCGTCGTGCTGAGCTGCAGAAGGCCAGAGCGCTGCAGTCGTACTACGAGGCAAAGGCCAAAAGAGAGAAAAAAATTAAGAGCAGAAAGTGAGTTACAGATCACACATCATTTAAAACAAGAACATTTACAGTGTGACTGAAAAGTCAAATGAGTAAAATGATTTAAAGTACCAGATATGTCTCTGTAGGTATCGCAGAACTCTGAAGAAAGCCAAGCATAAAGAGATTCTCAAGACGTTTAAGATGACGATGAAGACGGACCCCGAAGCAGCTATAGAGGAGCTAAAAAAGATCGACTATCACAGGCTGGCGGTACGTGCTGATTTAAAGAGACAGTTTAACCAAAAATATAGAATTAGTCATCATTTATTCACCGTAATGTCATTTAAAATGTGTATATGACTCTTTCTTCTGTGAAACACAAAAGAAGATATTTTGAGAAATGTGTTCTGCAAAAGAAAAAAAGTCATAGAGGTTTGAAATGATGTTGTTTCTCTGTCTTATCCAAACAGGAGCGAATGACTCTGAAACATCAGAACCGTGGCAAGTGGGCCAAATCCAAAGTTATCATGGCCAAATATGACGCATCGGTAAGTAGAAACTTTATTTTGTTCTGCTGAAGTAATCATTAGTAACGTCTTAACGCAATGTTGAACATTTTACTGTCTGATCTCTTCAGGCTCGTGAAGCCATACAGGAGCAGTTACAGATAAATAAAGACCTGACGCAGAAGATCATGCCCATGTCTGACGACGAACACGAAACTGAAGAAGAATCAGAGGCGGTTCCTGATTTTGTGAATGACGTCGAGCCCATCGTTGATCCCGTCAATCCCTGGATGAGAAGCAGAATTAAAGAAAAAGAGTCTGAAGTCAGCTGTGTGGTCACAACAGACCAACCTCAAACCATTGAGGAAGAGGAGGAGAAGGAGGAAGAGGAGGAGAGGAATGAAGAAGAGGAACTTCTCGCAGAGTTTCAGAGAAAGAGGGCGATGAGACAAGCAGATGAAGACGACTTGATTCCTGCACCAGCTGAAGAACAGAGTACGAGATCAAGCTAAAATGTTTCTTATTGTTTATTTAAAAGTCAAATGTTTTTCTCGTCCTAATTTTATAAACTTTTTGTCTTTTAATAGTTACCACATGCGAGGTGTCGAGAGAAGAGGTGGTTGACCAAGATGTGGTGGAGATTGACAACAGTAATAAGAATGATGATAACAATGAGGATGATAAAGAAGATGAAGAAGAGGAGGAGGAGGATGTTTCTAAGTTCAACACACTTTTCAGACTCATGAACAGCGAGAAGACACGTGAAGATCCGGCTCTGATGCAAGAGGACCAAGATGACGGAGAGGAACTTCTGAATGAAGGAGAGTTTCGGGTCAGGAACATGGAGGATCTGGAGGTGTTGGAGGACACTGTAGACGCTCAACCCGGTCCATCTACTGTCATGTCTATGCCGAAACCGACAGCTTCTGAACCGCCAGTAAAAAAGAGAAAAGAAATCGACCTCAATGAAGTTCTCACCAAAGAGTCCAGGACCATCAAAGTGGCCATGACGCCGACTGTGGTCGAGGATGAAGTGAGTGATGGAGGTTTACTGGAATAAAATCAAAATGGGTGTTATCAGATGATATTTGTCATATTTATCATTGAATAATTTGTCTTCAAAGTAAATAAGCAAATGAAAATTCAAAGTTTCAAACATAATCATCTTTTCCTGTCATGTTTTTTTTTAGGAGCGTGAAGAACAGATCTCAATCATCAAGGAGGCTTTTGCTGGTGATGATGTCATCTCTGATTTCCTGAAAGACAAAAGGAAACAGGAAGAGGCGGGACGAGCCAAAGTGGTGGACCTGACGCTGCCTGGCTGGGGGGAGTGGGGCGGTGTGGGTCTGAAAGTGTCCCGGCACAAACGCAAAAGGTGACTGAAAAAGTTCTATAAAAACAAGAGAATTTCAATAGCCAAAGCTAAAATGTTATTTGTGTATTGCAAACAGCAGAAGTACATTTATATTTTATATTAAAAGGTTTGTCGCACTTTCATTTTTATTTAGATTTAGGGTGAAGATGGATCCACCGCCTCCCAGACAGGACCGGAAACTGCCTGATGTCATCATATCCGAGAAGAGAAATTCATCCATCGCTGCCCATCAGGTAACCAATCACATCATCCCATCCGAACATCGCTCACTTCACAATCACAGTATTGTTGAATTGTGGCCCAGGCTTGTCGAGTAATTCCTCTTTTCTTGTATAGGTCAGTCAGCTGCCATTCCCCTTTAAGAACACATCACAGTTCGAGTCGTGCATCAGAACCCCTGTCGGACAGACATGGAACACACAGAGCACCATGAAGAAGATGACCACACCGAAGGTCATCACTAAGTTGGGTGCGATCATCGAGCCTCTGGTCAAAGAGGACATTATCAAAGATGATGTTAGTAAACCCACAGGTCAAGGACCAGCCATCTTACTGGATGACAAGACAAAACCCAGAGTCGGCAGACGGAGGTTCTCCGAAAAACGACAAGAATCACAGAGGGGACGAAGAAACGATAAAAGGAAGTGATGATGCTGTGATGTCTGTCAGATCATGAACATGTAACTAAAAGATTTGTAAGACACTTCTATAATAAAGTAAAAACAGAGTTTTTCATTGCAGTTGTTGCCACATAAATCAAAAGCCGATTCCACACGTCTCACGCAAGTTCAAATCTTTCCGTTGAGGTAAAATTCACACAGTAAATAATCTTAATGTTCAGTTCTCCAATAGTTTTTCAAAAAACTTTTTAACCAGCAATTCTTTTAAACTGTTCAGCATAATAAAATACTTGTACATCAGTAGATTTTCTAATAAAAAGATTGATAATACAACATAGTGTCTGTGACACAAACATTAAAAGGTTTCGTGCATTACATTTATTGTTGTTGTTGTTGTTTTTGCATTTTTGATACCGTAACTGGATTGTGTACAGGTTAGTTGTCATGTTAATTTCAACATTTATTAATACATTTTTACATTCATTTGTTAATGCACAATGAAGTAACATTAACTATTGTACTGACATTAACAAGGATAAATAAAAACTGTATTGTTCATTGTTATTTTATATTAGCTAATGCATTTTGGAATGTTACCTTATTATAAAGCCAATGTCCTTATTACTTTGGCCTTTTTTAAAAGTAAAATACGAAATGATTAGGAAGTTTATTTGGAGAAGGCACTCACTTTGATTTTATTATTTAATGTGTTTATGTAGTATATGAGATTTATACATTTGTAGACAAGCGTGTCTTTACTCCTGGCGCTGCGGTGCGTCTGTGTCTACCTCATAAACAAAAACTGCTTTGAATGTTGGTTTGGGCAGTTGACGTGTTATTTACCAAAGGTTACTATCATAACCCATGCAGTGGTCCAGCACGAGCCTGCCAGTTAAATTGAGATTTTTCACGCTTGTTCTCGTCGTGACAGAGGACGCTTTGTTTCTCTGTCCAGATCAATGGCAGATTCCTGAAACTGAGGGGAAGTTTTTGGAAAAGCCTCTCACCAGACACCATGTGAATACTTTATGCAGGGGAGGGACAGATGGACCCGCTGACATACATCAATTGTTTTTTTTTATGCCTCTGTGACTCAGCAAAAGACTCTTTCAAAAGTCGATTGTCCAGCGTGAGTTCAGAAGAAAGTGTTTTCAACTGTTCACACTGGACCGTCTGGTTGTTAAAAAGGCCTTTTCAGGAAAAATGGATGTTTTGCTTGTGGGGTTTGTCATACTAAAGATTTTGCCGTTTGCTACTTGCCTTCCAAACGGAGCACCAGCTTCTGCATGTGTGGATATGATGCCGAGACACAGGGGTGTCCAGCCACAGCCGACACCTGCTCCATACACAATCCATCCCAGCAGCACCAGTTTCCAGACTGGAAATCCTCTCACAGGTATGAGATGACAGGTATAATACTGGTGGAGTTGGATTAAAAATTCTGTCATCATTTATTGACCCTCATGTGGTTGAAAACCTGTATATTATGCTTTCTTCTTTTTTGAGAAAAGTCAATGTTGTTTGGTTAGTTGTTATTAAAGGGTCGCAGTATCGTGGCGTGCTGCTGGAAGCTCGATCTGGCTCTGACACGAAGGCGATAGGATCTTGGCAGATGCCTCCAGCCAACACAAAGTTATTACAGGTATCTCTTTTCCATTTAAGAACTTTGTTGTTTTGTTCAAACAATAACAATTAAGATTCTACTTTATTATGTTCTATTCTGTAATGTACTGCAACAATAAAACATGGTTCTTTCCTTTTTTTTAATTGTACTGATGCTTTCTTTCCCAAGAACAAATATAAAACATGTATTTTTAAAGTTTTCATGTTGTGAAATGAAGACTGTATATAATGTAATTGAATACCCCATACAGTAAGTATATCTGCAGCGTTAGTAATTTGTTTAGTACAGTACAGTGAAAGATCTGCTGATTTCTTACAGAAAGTCACACGATTGTGTTTTGTAGTGTGCAGATAACCCGCTGGCTGCCATGACTCATGCCAACACTGAGATTAAAGACAACTCCACCATCTACACCTGGACTCCACCAGCTACAGTCAGCAGTGTTTACTTCGTGTAAGAGACATGCAGCAATAATCTCACATTCATACTCTATGACTGCAGAATAGTCCCGTTTGTTGTTTAAGATACCTGAAATATTTCTCATGCTTCTTTAGAGCGACTGTAGCCCAGCAGCGCACCATATACTGGCTACATGTAAAGTCTGCAAATCTGACCAAAAGTGAATAAACACAGACACACACAGATAAAATGCCTATTTTACAGTTTCATCTATGACATTTCTTTTTTTTACTTTCAGGTGATGGAGGGGGAACATCACTTAATGTCCATGATAGCGGTGAGATGCTGAAAGTCTCAGTCATACCCGCTCTGTTTCTCTCCGTCCTGCTGGCAAATCTTCAATATCTAATTGAATAAGAATCCTGATACTGATCTTTGTATAAGCTTGAAGAAGATCCAAACTGATTAAAGCATAATAGCTTCTATAAAATATTAAGTCAACATTAAATATTGATGTTTTATTTGCCTGATCAATTTTTCCTGGTTTTCCATTATGCCAAAGAAATATTCTTGCATACGTCTACATATATCCTACTTTAGAAATTTTATTCTAAAACCACATGTCATTTATTGCAAGTGATTACTTGGATTGTTTATAGTGAAATAAAGCTTAAAGAGAAAATGTGAGATGTCTGTCTTTTGCTTAGACTTTGGAAGAGTCCTGATGAATCCTGAAAAATTAATTCTGTTTTTTAATTAATGTAATAGTCACATCAATGCTGACTTGCAGGTTTGTTCGTTACATTTTACCAACAACTGTTTTGTGAACAAGTCACAATAAAATGCAAAAAAGGAAAAAACTTTTGCTGAAAGATTGGTCGTACCAACTATTTTGGACCCACCAGAAATCCTGCAAAAGTAATGTATTCATGAAAATATTACATTTTAACTGGTAATAACAGCTAAATTCATAATGACTAATCCTAGTATTTTTACTTTGTTTACTTGCAAATTGCTTTTAGTCCATCATGTTCAGGTCCCATAAAAGATGTAGACAATCAAAACAACATACCCAGACATCAGACAATCATAGAAGTGGGCGGATACATTTAAGTCTTAAACCATTTTAGTAAGAGGATGAGAAAAAGGTCACAACACTCAATTCTGTACATCTTTAGGCAAAAAAATAAACATACATTCACAGCAGTTCTATAGTAATATAATAAATACACCTCAGGGAACATAATAAAATAAAGAAAAACCTCATGTCATCACTCCTCTAAATGACCTTTTTGACCTCATCATACAGAACCAGCACGAAGGCTCCGCCCATCCCTCTTAACACATTAGACCAGGCACCTTTAAAGAAGGCCTTCGCACCTTCATCACCAGCGATCTTCTTCCAACAGTCGATCGTGCCACTGTACATAATGTCAGCTGAAAATTTAAAAAAACTAAATAATTACACACTGGAGTACCATTGTATATTGTGTTCTGTTAGCTCAATTTGTAGAGCATTGCATTAGCAGTGCAAACGTCATGGGTTTTATTCCGAGAAAACACACATAGCCCGCTGATGAAACAGAAATATATATATATAATAATGAACATAACCAAATGCCAAAAGGCCCAGGATAAGAGTTTTTTGATGCAATATGAAAAAAATTTGTTTGGTGTACCTGCTTTGCGTCCAGACTGCATCATCATACACCGACGAACTGTGTCAAAGGGATAGGACATGAACCCGGCGACAACAGTGACGGTCTGAGCGATCATCCAGCTCACCACAATGTGTGTGTTTTGGGGATCAGGCAGCATGTCTATAAAACAAGAAGAATGCAGTATTTCACCGAATGAGACACAATGCTTAATTCAAGCCAACAACCCACCTTTGGCAGTGTCATAGATGCCGAAGTAAGCCGCTCTGTAGATAATGATGCCCTGCACAGACACATTGAAGCCCTGATACAAGCCCTTTAAACCATCAGACCTGAAGACCTTCGCTAAACAGTTACCAAGACCTGTGAACTCTCTCCCTGCACCGGCCTTACCGACATCAGCAGCCAAACGGGTTCTGGCAAAGTCAAGCGGATAGACGAAGCACAGGGACGTGGCTCCGGCCGCACCACCCGAGGCGAGGTTACCGGCGAAATACCGCCAAAACTGGGTGTGCTTGTCAACACCGTCTAGGAAAACCTTCTTGTACTTGTCCTTGAAAGCAAAGTTGAAGGCTTGTGTTGGGAAATACCTGATGACGTTGGCCAAGTTACCTCTCCAGAAGGACATGAAGCCCTGCTCCTTGGGAATACGTACTACACAGTCAATAATACCTTTGTATTGTTTGTCTACAGTTATCTGTATGCTGGCATGCTGGACCTGTAAAAAAAGTCAGAAATTAAAGATCTGAGGTTGTTAATATTTTTTGGTCTGTTATAATAAAGAATAAAAATAATATTTTAAATAAACCAGAGCATCAGTTTTGACTTCATGAAGTATAATTGTGTCTTGAATGTGACCTTGTGTTGTCCATGTACTTGAAGTTTCAAATACTTCATTTTAATCAAATCAACATTGGATATGTTGGATAAAAATAAAACTTTTAAAAATAAATGTTTTAAAAATAATGTGTAATATGTGAAATATCTTATTATTATTATTCAAGTTATAAAACACAAATACATTTTTATATACATGTATGTATCTATGTCTCATTTTTGTACTTATCATCATTTATTGTTACAATCAAGCATTTGTCGGGAAATTAGTTGTGTTTGCATAACAAAAAGCAGGATAATAAAGCTTGCCTATGCAAGTTAAATATGAGTTTAATATGAATTTTATTAATATCAAAATTAAGGAGAACAGTAATTCCAGTAACTTTGTTAAAAGGTAGGTTTGAGATTAAATACCACATTTTGTCATTGTATTTAGTACAATTCCGAATCCATGTAATAAAGTAGTATTAAATACTAGTCAATAGCATTTAAACTACCCTGATGAAATAAATGACAAAATATACCTATATTTAAGTAATGTGGCTTATAAAATTATTTACTAACAATAATCTCTTATTAATCAAAAATTATATTTCTTTTCTACTTTTTCAATTTCCTAGTTGCGTCACAAGTTGCGTCACGAGTCGCCCACAGTTCCGGTTGCCTAGTGACAGCAGCCATCGGTACACAACAGAGACGCTTCTGACAGACTTTTAAATACAAAGAAGGAGCCTCAAAAAATTATTTTCTAGACTATTACTTATTGTTTAAGTTTAAACTGCAGTTAACCTACATATTCAATGGTAAAATAAAACAAACAGTGATGCAGAACATCTTACTTAACTAATGTTTTGAATGTTTGTTTAAAAATATCCAGTCATCACTGGCTAAACTGTGAAGGATCCATTCGTTCACAGCACGAGAAAGGAAAACGGCGAAGACATTTTTGGAAACATAAACAGAGAGCAACGAGTGATATCGTAAGATCTCGTACCTGAAGCAGCAGTTTGACTCTTTCGATCGGAGCTACGGCAGTTTCTACGATCACGGCCGCGATTCCACCGGCCAGAAAATCCTTAGCGAACGACATCGCGGTTTCACTCATCGTTACCCGTGATGGTGACCTTGACAGCTGACACTCACTAATCCCGAAACAAGACTTTTCACACCTGCTGCAGGACTTTTCTAATCTCGCGAGAAATGACGGGAACTCACTTCGGTTACCTGTACTTTCGTTCTTTTGAGAGAAACGGTCTCGAGAACATCCCAAGTCCCTTTGACTTTCAGGTTAAAGTTTCTTATCTTATTTCACTATTTACTTCAATATTTCATAGTTAAATTGTAACCTAATTATGACAAACTATATATTGATGAAAAGGTGCAAGACATTTTTTTATATCAGTAAACAAAGAAAAATATATATATTTTTTTTTTTTACAAAAATTCCTAAAATAAAAATACATCACGATTTAACAAGGAGATGGTTTCTCTCAAATTTATCGCTTCATTCAGTAGACATTTATTAATTGTAACCTGTAAAATATTTCAGAGTTATCAACACTGTTTTTACAAAAGGTTAAATTAAACAATTGTAAAACAATTAAAACTGACATTGCAAAATTACAACAGACATGTTGGTTTATTCAGTAGACTGACTTTATTCAAGTCATGATTAAAAACAGACTTTAAGAAGAACAGATAAGGTGCTTAGTTTTAACTCGAGGTACAACAGTAACCAGTGACGGGAACTCTGGCAAGGAAAAATAAAGCATTTCTTTCATACATACATCAACTGCAATCTAACTAGTAGTGTAATACTAGTCAAGCCACATTAGGCAGAAGTCCAGTCAGATACACGAACAGGTTTGAACAGGATTTCCAGCCGTTTGAACGTTTAAATCTAAATGACCTTCTTGAGCTCATCATACAGAACCAGCACGAAGGCTCCGCCCATCCCTCTTAACACATTAGACCAGGCACCTTTAAAGAAGGCGTTCGCACCTTCATCACGAGCGATCTTCTTCCAACAGTCGATCGTGCCGGTGTACATGATGTCGGCTAACGAAACAAAACAATAGTTACACACTACAAGCAGCTAATTATGTTCGTTAATTATGTTAAATAAATTTGTTTATTAACCTCCTTTGCGTCCAGACTGCATCATCATACGCCGACGAACTGTGTCAAAGGGATACGACGTGAGCCCAGCGACTGCAGTGACGGTCTGAGCGATCATCCAGCTCACCACAATGTGTGTGTTTTTGGGATCAGGCAGCATACCTGCAAAACACAAACACCGGATGAAGGCAGTGTTTTACAGAATGATACGAAAAAAAACCCTGAACTAGTTATTGGGGGTCAAAATATCCATAAACCCACCTTTGGCAGTATCATAGATGCCGAAGTAAGCCGCTCTGTAGATAATGATGCCCTGCACAGACACATTGAAGCCCTGATACAAGCCCTTTAGACCATCAGACCTGAAGACCTTTGCTAAACAGTTACCAAGACCTGTGAACTCTCTCCCTGCACCGGCCTTACCGACATCAGCAGCCAAACGGGTTCTGGCAAAGTCAAGCGGATAGACGAAGCACAGGGACGTGGCTCCGGCCGCACCACCCGAGGCGAGGTTACCGGCGAAATACCGCCAAAACTGGGTGTGCTTGTCAACACCGTCTAGGAAAACCTTCTTGTACTTGTCCTTGAAAGCAAAGTTTAGGGCTTGTGTTGGGAAATACCTGATGACGTTGGCCAAGTTACCTCTCCAGAAGGACATGAAGCCCTGCTCCTTGGGAATACGTACTACACAGTCAATAATACCTTTGTATTGTTTGTCTACAGTTATCTGCTTGCTGGCATGCTGGACCTGTAAGTAAAAAAATACATTTTAGGTTACAGAATATCTGCTTAACTTCATGAAGTATAATGGGGTCTTGGATGTGACCTTTTGTTGTCTTTGTACTTAAAGCCCATTCACAATTTAGAGAGTCAGATTTTGGCAGGACACCAGAATGAAAGAACAATCAATGTTACATAACAAGAGATCCTTTAATTCTCCAATACAGACCATCATATGGCCAACTATAACTCAATAAACTGTGTAGAACAGCAGGAGGCTGGTTAGTTTACTGCATGTCATTAATGACATGTCCCCTTCACCGGCTACACAGGAGAGCACTAGCTAGAGGACATGGAGCCTTATCCATATGAAAATGAACAACGGTTAATAATAGTAACTACAGTTTAAGGTAAAACTAGAGATATATAAATGGTTAGGGCTTTTAATGCAAATAAATAATAATTATAATTATTAATAATTCAACATTTGTACTAAAACGTATTATTAATTATAATACATATTGTAATTTCAATGTTTAATTATTAGTATTACAATTATTATTTTTAGATAATAACCTCAGAAAACTGGAAGTCAAGGAAATCCTTTTTTAATATTGTATTATAGACATATTTCGAGAAGACCTGAACATTTAGAGAGCATTAGACAAACAAACTAGGTCTTCACAAATAGTGATGAAGTTTATCGTGAAATGTTGCGCTTCATGCAGCTCGTCGTACCTGCAGGAGCAGTTTGACTCTCTCGATCGGAGCTACGGCGGTCTTTGAGATCGCGGCGGCGATTCCACCGGCCAGGAAATCCTTAGCGAACGAGATCGCGGTTTCACTCATCGTGACTGATGTTGTTCACGCTTTACTGACCCGTAACAAACCCTTTCTGACCGGCTACTGTTCGCCAAACCTCCACGAAACGACCCGATTTATAGACGTCCGTTGACTTGTCCAGGATCGCGAGAAACGACGGGAACTCGTTCCTATTGTCATTGGTGCGGTTGTTCTTTAGGGAGGAGAATCTTGAGGATGTCTAACCTTCAAGGAAAGTCTCAGCGCTCGGCGGCCATATTGGGCAGCTATTCAGTCATACAAGACCAACTCCTGCAAACGTGAATGAGAGAAGAGCGTTATCTTTAAAATAGTTTGCTTTAGTAAAGAAAAAACACCACATTTCTTAATCAAATATTGAACAGGATATCAAGTGTACCATAAATTTAGTTTAAATTGCGATTAAAATGACATTTTCCGGGTTGATTTTGTTGCTGCGCATGCGCAAAGGTCTTTGGCATTCCAGAATGAGCGTAGAGTGTTGCACTTTTATCCATTTATAGTAATACCGCTGAACCGACTTGTTATTATCTATAGTCTTTGGCTCCACCTCCTAATGTCATTGAATGTTATTACGTACAGAAAAGAAAATACATATTTTGCGTTTTTTTATTACACGCCTTTAACTGTAGACACTTAACAACACAATGAACTCAAATACTGAATTGTGGGAAAACCCCAAAAAGCTTTTTGGATTTCACAAATCTCAGCTAAGTTTCTGTGATCTTCTTCATTTGAAACCACCCCTTATAAAAAACAATGTAACCACCCTAAAAACTTTTTAATACGTCTTGTTAAATATTTATTCAATTTTACTTACTGGTATACAATTGCTGATGGATATGTTTAGAATAGCATACTCGTTATTTTATTAATAGAAAGATGAATACTCATAAATCAATGAAATGAAAGATTTTACAGATGTGTTTGTTCATTTAAATGTTGTTGGACTCTGAACAGTGTAGATATGAGCAGTTGAATCCTGTAATGGTTTGTCTTCAGCTATTTGCCTGTCTTGCCTGCAGGCCAGCTGCATTGTAAAGACTGTGGTTAAACCTGCCGAGAACAAGTCACAGACCTGCCCAAATCATTTACAAAAACTTAAACAACCAGTTGATCTTGCTTTAAATCTAGTACATCTAAACAGCTTTAAATCTAATAAACCGTAAAAAACACAGCATATATTTTGATCTATGGTAAAACGTATATATGTCATATTATTATCATACTATTATAGCTGTTGCTATCATGCTATCATACAGTATTTCTGCAGTATGT
Organism: Beaufortia kweichowensis; assembly: GCA_019155185.1. Taxonomy (NCBI): domain Eukaryota; kingdom Metazoa; phylum Chordata; class Actinopteri; order Cypriniformes; family Gastromyzontidae; genus Beaufortia; species Beaufortia kweichowensis. The sequence goes on along the minus strand of CM032795.1, from coordinate 1,113,220 downwards.
ACTGTATAGTGTGCACAGCATACAAACTGTTCAGTTTCCACAGGAAACCCAGATGACCTACTACATTCTTGTGCAGTGACAGGTTCACTCCTTGAACTTTGAACCTTGGAATACTATATCCCACAGTCAGGCCAATCAAAACTAGCCCAAAAATAGCCCAATGACCCCATCCCAAATACCAAAAGACAAAATATGCCACTCCTATACCTAATAATATGTTACAGTCACTATTATGCATTACACAATTTTTCAGTGCAATTCACGGTACAGTAATCATAAACACACTTTAACTTTATCTTACCTTAAGAATGACCGCTGATAAACAAAATCTTTCCTAAAACAACCCACAGCAACAGTTTGAAGTAGTCCAGTTCTGCAGAGAAAACACAGACTTGGCAACCCTTTAGCCAATGAAATGCAGTTGACTAGATCTTTTATTTCCAGTGTGATGTGTCAAGATTTTCTTATGTATTATTTTAAATGACTACCAAAGATACTAAAGACATTTTAAAATGTGAATAACCTAAAATGACATTCAAAATGAGTTTATACACGATATGGCCAGCAGATGGAGCCACATCTTAAGGGTATACGAATATTAAAAATACCAAACATATTTTGAAGAATTTCCTACCTAAGAGTATTGTCATCTATTTGACTTTAGTTGTATATTTCACATGTCGAGCAGCTGATGTCAATTTTCATGTCTATTAAACTTTAACATACAATTGTCCTTTGAAAGTCTATGGGAAATCAAAAATAAATGTTAATATCTTACAATTTTCTCATTATGCCACTTTTGTACAAGCCAGAAGATTTTTACTATCAACTTACAAAAAATGCAAAATTTTGAATTTACGTAAAAAGCTATTATTGTTTTGCTAACAAACAGAAACATTTTTGACTTAAATCTTTTGTTTGGGGTATGAAAATAAAAAAGATTGCTTTGGGGGGCTAATGGCTTCAGAATATAGGAATTCTGACTGACATCAATGCCTTTCAATGTATGTGACACATTTCTTCAGAGATAAACAGACTAAATAAGAAATTGATTGACAGGCATATGCATCACATACACAAACAGGTATAGATGAAGGTAAACAGAGGCAGCAGGTGCTTCAGTCTGCCCTTTAATTACATTATCTCTCATTCATCTAATTGATATGCTAATGAGGACGTAATTAATGCACATCCGCTACCTCTTTTAATTAATGGATAATCAGATCATATACGCTTCTGCATATTTCATCACACGCTGCACAAAAACAATTTGCTTTTACATTTGAATGAAACAGAAATATAATGCAATACTACATTATTTTGTACAACACAGAAGATCTTTAGTATCAAACTACAACAAATGTAAAACTTTAGACATTGCATTCTGTTTTATTGGGACAGTTGATGAATTGCTAGTCTGTGTTTAGGATGTGCCTCAAGCTACTGATCCTATAACCCCCTTAAATGTGTTGCCAACAATCACCCCAAACTGTTATCTTCCCCCTTCTGTTTTGCACTACTTAGTGCTCATCAGTGAGGATGAGTTAAACAGAGTTAATAATATTACAGGAGGGCCATGCTTTTACATAAGTGCCATAAACTGAAGCGGCTCACAGCTCTGAGTGATTGATGCTCCAACAAACCGCATGTCAATTAACACACCGGCTCCTTTCCGGCTTTTGTCTGAGACCCATCTGCTGTCAGATGGTATAGGTTTCATTTGTCTCTCAACCGAATTTACTTTAACTACACGCACTCTTTAAATCATTTTAGTTTACATTTACATATTACACTATTTTACACCATTTTTGGTACCGTTTGTACCATTTATTACTAATATATTGAATCATCTGTTTATATTTTACCAAAGTCCGGTTTAAAGAGTCCAGACTTTAGAAAAATATCAGTCCAAACACAAGTTATCTATTTTGAAAATGGAAATATACACATGTTATGGATGTGACAAAAAAGGCAAAATACTTTGTAGGATTTCTGTGAATTAAAATACACAAACCAGATGCAATAATAGCCAACAAATGAAGAAGAGATGAGTCTTCAAAAAACTTTTATTCTCATGTGTTCATTTATGAGGAATATGGACTGTTATGAATGTGACAATTCTGAAAACAGCACTTTATCTGACTATGAAAAATCATGATTTAAACATAAACAAATGCTTTAAAAACTGAAATGCAAGGTTTATGTTAAAGTGGATGTGTGACACGACTGTAAATTGTTAACGTTTGTGTGACAGAGAGCTAGAAAGAGAGAGATTGTGTTTTGTTTGGAGATATACACAAGGGACCTCTTTCTGTCTGTTCCATCTGTCAGCTCACTCGGCTGATGCCCAGGGGACACGGTGAAGAACTGTGAAGACTTACAATAGACCTTAATAAAAGATTTACCAAAAGTGTGCCAAAGGCCTTCAGTTTAACGATAATGCTGGGATGTAAGTGGGAGCTCTTTAGATGGAAGAACTGGTAATTTTGGCAAGCATTTATTTCTTGAAATGCTTTATCAGTCATCTTTTCATTCAGAAATGTCTGTATCAGCAGGGATCATACGTCATGTATAGCATTTGCTATGTGATTGTATATACAGTAAAGACACTTATAGTTGCTATGAATATAAAATTATTATTACAGTTAGTATAAACTTATTTTTAGTTATTAACATTAATGCATATTTTTATTTGAAACATGTATTCTTCTTTTTTTAAATGTTTGGTTATTTTCAACCAAAGGTTGAATCATAAAGGGACAAACCCAACCGTTGGGTTATAAATCAATCTATGCTGAATTGTTATAGACCAAAATGCTGTGATGTTTCCACCCATGTTACGGTCAGAAATGAACATTTTCAAGGTAATCCAACTGTTTGGTCTGTCCCTTTTTGACCCAACCATAGGTTACAAATAATCCAGCATTTTTAATAGACATTTGTAACGGCAACAAGAAAAACAAATGATATTACCTGGCCCAAACTTAACTTCTGGTTGACTTCCACTAGCCAGACTAATAAACAAACACCAACCAGAAGTTAACTTCAGTCCAGGCATGTCCAGTGAAACATGTATTTTATAATTACAGTTTGGGGTTATGTTATCTTTTAGTTTTTTAAAGTTTAGAGCTCTATTGAGATTAAAATTGAATTGATTGAAATGAAAACAAAAATGTCTTAAATCCACAATGGCACAATGTTTACCCACAATTCTACAGAATTCTACATTTTACATACAAAAGCCTACATTGAATTAAATTAATATTTAACACAGGTTAACAAGGATGTTTAAAATGATATAAAAGGAATAAAAGTTAATTTAGGTCAAATGCAATGTGCGAATCCATGACCCTGTAGCATTTTATCAATGCTTATAACAAAATAAATTCTGGAGTTAAGGTCTGAAATCTTATAGTAATCTATCTACTGTATATTTGAGTATGTATTTCTGCAGTTTTGTGAAATGTTAGGAAACATCTAATAAAAAAAATTTGTGCTTTGAAACTGTGCATTGGGGATTCAACAAACACAAGCATGTGATAACAAATCCCATTTAATATATGTTCATACAGTATTTGCAAAAATTGACATGCTTATCCACAGATCTGTATTTTGTTTGTGCACAATTAACATTAAAAAACTGACAAATGAAAACTAAGCTTGCTAGGGTTTTTAAATAAATAGTAAAGATGCTTTTAGAAAGTTCAAGCATGTCAGATTTCAGGAATATCTCTGTTTTAAAGTTAGAATAATGTGAACACATGTATAAAAGTGTCTTGAATTGTGCTACTCGTGTAAAAGAAATTTGGTCGACAATAAAACATATTGAGTGTAAAAATCTACAATGACTATTTTAATATCAATAACAAAATATAAAATGTTTACAGAAAAACTGGTACAAACAGATAATAACAAAACAATAGCAAATACAAATAACTTCAAGGTTTTTATATTAGTACTTAACCTAAAAATATAACTTATATAATTTTTTGGTCATTAAATAAGTCAATATAAGAGGAAATCACCTCATAAACCTAAACCTAAATAAACATTTTCTCTAAATGAAATGCTTAAAATAGACTTTAAACGTGATTTTAATATCAGACTATGTATGTATGGCAAATCTCAGCTGTCAAGATTTCTGGCATCTGTGAAATTGTGTTCATTTGTCTGAAATTCGTTTCATGAAGAAATTCAACCTCTTTTTGGTATTGGTTTGGTTGAAAGCCCCTGAAGAAACGTCATCCCTTTGGCAACCTTATCCTTCAGGTGTGTGAATATCTCTTGAGAAGGTTTTGAATATGTCTTGAAGGCTCCTGAAGGTTTCTTCTTCATGGATAAGATTAGAAAACTGTGTAAACAGACGGTAAATATACATCTCAAGTATCTAATTGCCTCAATGTGGCTTAAGAAGCGGATGGCATATAAATAAGTGGGAATAGGTTTGTCGGTTTGTCCTCTACATTGGGGGAACCACAAGGCCAGTCATTGCTAGAAACATATATAAAACATATAAACAGCGTAAATATCACGCAGGCACATCAAACACAGAAACAATACACAACATCTATAGAGTTGTGTTTGCTTTGCTGTAATAAAACACGCGGTCACCTCTGAAGCCGTTTCCTCCTGATGTCGGGCAGACGGGTGAAGGGGAACCCTGGGGTCTCAAGACTGGAGCAAAGGCACTTTTTTGTTTGGCAGAAGGTGGGAAGGATGAGAAAGACAGGAGGGAGCTCGATGAACTCGACCCTGGCACATTGGGGCTAGATGGCATGACTGCAAGAAAGGAAGATCGTATCAGAAGATCTTTTATTTGTGAAGACGTATATAGAAAATGAACTTGAGATAGTAAGACTGATACTCACTGGCATATGGAGAGCTGTTTGGAGAGGCACTGTTGAAACCCGGTGACCCCGGGACCCCGAGACCGCTCATGGGAACCGTCCCGTAACTGGCCCCCATACCTCCGCCGGACCCATAACCCGTCTGATGAGGGGTGGAGGCCGATGGGTAACCCCGCGGAGACAGACTGCTGGAGTTACGAGTGTAACCTTGATTAAAAAACAAGATAAAACGTCAGTTTGTCTTGTGTCAATAAAGCCCAGCAGATCTTAGACATCCCACAAAAATAAAGTAAACGTGCCTCACTGAACGTAACTAAAGCGTAACGGTTTAGGGTTCTGACCTTGACTACTGTTTGGTTCGCCAATGCTCACGCCCAGCTGTGTGGGGTACGAGCTGAGACCCATGACACTTCCATGAACGGGGGAACTCGGCATGGCCTGCAGCTGGCTGTGGGGTCGAGGAACGCTGTATAAAGCCTCGGCGATGTCTGCCGCTCGCTTCAGCAACATGTCCTATGATGAAAAAATGTTAGGGAATCATTCATTTTCAATATACAAAAGGACAAAAATTACATGCATTACCAGTCAAAAATTAGGATAAACTTCTAAACTTCTAAATTTATCTCTATATTTATTTCTAATGATCCTAGAAACTTTATGACGTAAAGACTTAAGTGCTTAAACACTTTTAGGGATAATTTATAAACAGCTAAAAGTTAATTAATTTTATTAAATTTTCATATAAAAATTTCATTTTTATTTTTTAATGTAATTTGTTTATCATCTGAGGCACTACAAGTTCATTGCACCACCATGGCAACATTAGTGTGAGCAATGAAGGTTAAAGGTAAAAATGTACCTGATTGCTGGGAGAATTTCCATAGAGCGACTCAACAACATCTGCTGCTCTTTTGAGTAACATTTCCTAAAGCACAGAAATCAGTGTCAGAGAAAAATATAGCTGGATGTGTTAGTGTATATGATGTCTGTGCATACAGTGACATGAGCTCACCTTTGCCAGTTTATCAGGATCACCGGGATGTCGAGGGATGAGCTTCTGAAGTCTCTGGAAGCCGTAGTCGATGGTCGGCTCATTTAGCGCTGCATGTGATCATACAGAGTTAGAGTTTAGTAGTGTACGTTTCATCAGATATCTACTGGATCATATCATATGGAAGTGCATTTTTACCCGTGTAAATAAAGCGTCCCGGAGCTCCTTTACAGAACTGCTTGGATTTATAAGACAGCGTGACTTCTACGACTCCTGGAATATGTCTTGGAGGAGTCTGAACCCGGATTGCGTGTGGAGTTATTAACTGTGAAAACACAGACGGGTTAAACACAAGCTGCTGGGATGGAGGAATCTCAAACAATAACAGAGATGTTTTTATTACAGTTCTGTATCATACACACCTCGCTCCACACCAGCATACTCCCAAACACCACCTGAAGACCGTCAAAGAAGTTTTCTCCAATAACAATGACCATAGCTCCTCCTGTAGTCCAGCCCTCGCTCGGGCTGATGGCTTTAATACAGGGCGTCGCTGCAGAGAGAAATATCATTCACTTATTAATACTAAAGACTAATAGAAAAGGACTTAGATAATCAGCTCAAATATAACTCTTTTGCCACCTCCCCATGTATAGGATTATGGCTTAATATGGTGTAAACATCTTCAAAATATTATTCATCCGATCCTCACCATATTCTACGCCGGTCTCCACCGCCTCGCCTAAATCTCCTCGACGAGCACGTCGTCCGTGTTTGGAGTTGTTGTGTACAAACATATTATCAGAAATGGCCAAAACTGGACCGTCCACGCTGACCGTAGTGGACAAAACCACCTGTTAAAAAAAAACATACATATTACAAACAAAGTCTGAAGGAGGAAATACATAAAATATTTGATATAAGATTAGAAATGATTACACCTGCATTCTTAATTTACAATACAGACTACAAAAGAGACTTAAAATCTGTAATTGTTGAATCATTAGTTGTAAAGAGTAATAACTGTGACAATTCTAATGAGAGGTTTTCATCTGTTTTTAACTTTTTAATTCTTCTCTTTCATTTTCATTTTCTCATGCATATGGGACATCTAAAAACTAACTTGAAATCTTATCTGACCATTTTTTACAGACATAGCTCTCAAATTTTGGATTTTAAACCGGATACTAAGTTGGTTTGGATCATGTAAAAATCATACGTTTGTCTTTGGTCAGACTACAAACAACTAAACCAATTCAATTCTGAATTCCAAGTAAAAGTAAAAACAAAGCAGATAAGACTGGACACGAGTCAGAGGACACGAGATGCTGTAAATAACAGAGCAGCACATCTGTACAGGCCATTAGAGTAATGAGACTCATAAAAGTCATTTTTCAAAAAGTAAAACAAATGACAAGGATGAGGAGGAAAGAGAAGAAGATGAAGGGATGAAATGTCAGAGTCTCAGGCTGGGCTAGTGAAAGACATGATGGAGGAAGTGAAGCAGCAGAGTCCCCGGTGAGCACTTCCTGGGTCACAGAATCTGACCTCTCCATCTGGAGTCCATCAGTCAAAACCTGACAACATCCTGAAGAACCTCCACTCATTTCCTCATCATCCTCCACTATTCATTCTGCTCTCATTACATATTACACCTTTTCCTTTACATTTTACACTTTCATGGTTTTACTACAGTAACTTTAGTTTTGGGTTTTTGTAGTAAAACCATGATAATCACAAATTTAAACATAGTGTTACCATGATAGTCGTAGTAGAACTGTGGTAATACAGTAATTAATCTGCCAAAAAACATGGCGACTACTCTTTTACTATAATAAAAACATGGTAATTGTATAGAAAGTGATTCTTAATTAATATTTTCTTTTTAATTTTTACTTTTATTGTCTGATAAAAATATTTAAATAACTTTTAATTTACCTGAGGATCAAAACTTGATTTCAGAGAATAAATATCTTATTTATATAAGTATTTCGGTTTGTTTGATTTGCGAAATTGCACTTGTTTGTTATTTGTGTTTAAAATTTGGTGTGTAGTTTATGGTTTATTTGCTAAATAAACTAAACATATCTTATATTCCGTATTCACTGAAAACATATAACACAAGAAATTATTTTATTAATTATTATATTTGTATTAAAATGTAGTGTAAAAAAATAAATGTACTATCTAAACATCCTTAAAACAAGACGCACATAAAAACATTTTGATATTAAACACTTTGTTTTCCAGTAAAAGTGTGAAGATGTTTCAATATCTCCACTGGAAACCAAATGATGCTCATTAAACCAGATTTTCTTGATGAGTGAGTGATACCTGAAATCTCCTCATGTCTCTGGGGTTTCCCGCTGTCTTCAGACAGTTCTGATTACATTTCAGGAAAAACTTCAGGAAAAATCTGCAGGAGACAAAAAAAATCAGACAACTGAATGTGCATGCAGGTATTATACAATCATTAAATCAGTCGTTTATTTCTCTGAAAGACAAAGAATTAAATAAAAGTTCCTAAAATTCCCACAGGACAAGATGGGACAAGCAGACTGACAGACACTCATGCATGATGATATATATTTCTTTTGAAATGATCTACAGTAATCGGACACATACATGCAATCTTCTACACGTGTATGTGTGTGTGTGTCCACTGATGGAGAGACTTAAAATCCCAGAAGTGAATTGTGCAGTCACTATGGCAACCCAGTTTTACTGCAATCCCCAAATCCCCAGTGCAAAAATACAAGACAAGACAAATTCCAGCGGACAGAATTTAAAGAAAGACATTTGTGTAGCTTTCCATCTTTAGTTTGTTCACATTTACACTGTTTAGACTTCTTATGTCTCAACTGTTTGTTCTAAAAATGTATTTCCTGCAAAGCTGTTTTGCATCAAAATAAAACTGATGCAAATTAAACTAATGTTAACAGACACAACTTTTGATTTTAAGAATGTGTTAGGAAATATACATCATTATATATTATTAATATTAATGAATTCTGTAGAAGTATTGCTCATTGTTAGTTAACTAATATATGTTTGCTAACTTTTTATAATGTGACAGTTGTTTGTCACAGCAATTTACGCTATGTATTGCTTGCAGATTATGCATGCAAAATTGAAAGTTCATGAGTATATTTAAAAAAAGCAGAAAAAGCAGAAAATGTAAAACACGGTCGACTGTGGATCCAAATTTGTTTTTCATGAGAACAGGCACGTGTGTGAAATTTTACCTCTGTATGAGGTCAGAAGGTCTCAGCTGGTCTGTCTCACAGATATTCATACCTGTTGCTTGACCAACACACACTATTCATTTCATAACTGAGATGAATACATTTTAGGAAACAACATTTCACCATATGAGATTTCAGAAACATATTGACCGTGCAAAGCACAGGTGCTGATGAAGTTTCTTTTTCATTTCAGATTAAATAGCATCTGGTTAAACCACAATACACCTGTCAGCTAATTTTAGTTTTTCTATTTGTTTTAAAGCTCATTTAAGACAGTCAACTTCACTTTTTCAGATTCATCTTTTACACTATCTGTTTTTATTCAAGCCGTGTGTGTCTCGTTCTATCCACCTGAACCACACCATCAACTTTTCACCCCATTATGAAATTGTAACGCACAGCTGCGAGTGGGTAAATTAAAGCCCGCTGTCCAGCCACACATTAACATGCATTAGTCACTCCCCCACTCACTTAGCATGCAAATCTCTGAGCCTCGGTGCCTCGCACCTTCTGCCATCTATCCATTCGCTGCATCATAATTAGAGCCATCTTGCATAATTAATTAGGACAACCTTGCTACTTCAGCACAACACCCCTCCGCCCGTCTCCGTTGTGTCGGATGCAAAAGTTTAATAACAGCGTGTGAGGGCCGATTCATTCTTCACACTTATTTTCATTGTCGTCCATTTAACTAAAATAGGCCTTGGATTTTTAGGAAAGTGCTCCTAAAAATAAAGATTATCCTCATCATGTACTCACTTTCATGTCATTTCAAACCTTTGTGACTTTCTTTCTTCTGCAGAACACAAAAGAAGATATTTTGAAGAATGTTGATAATCAACATTGACCCTCATTGACCCTCATTGTCATTGAGACATTTCTCAAAATATCTTCTTTTGGGTCTTTCACAGAGAGAAGATTAAATATGTTTTTGTATGATATGATGGTAAATAAATGATGTTTGGTGAACTGCCCCTTTAAGATAAGAGTGTCAGTCCGCTCTTGATTGTCAGATCAGAATGGCTGGTTGGGAAACGGAGACAAAAGACAGGCCCTCATCTTTACCAGCGGGGTCAGTTTGCTCAGTGGGGCGTCTATGAGCGGATCTCTCAGAGGGCTTTGTGTGCATCTGCTCCGCTTCTCAACACTACACACGAGCCGCTCGGCAAGGGGCCGCCGGCTTCTCAAGGTGACAACTTAACCCAAGAGTAAAAAAAACCACTCAATGTGCAAAAGCACATGCATGGTAAAAACCCAGATCTATAATGCAAAGCAACAAAGACGTGAGAGAATAAGGACATTATTTCATGGTTCTAGTATTATTTCAGCTCTTTCCAGATGACTTTAAACCTTTTATCAAGGAAAAGAGATGAATGCATGTTGATATAAAAGCACATGAGATGATTTAATAACTTTAAATATCTCCTATTGTAAGTAACAATGGTAAAATGCAATGTTAATATACACTGTACTTGATTTTTGTAAATTACTCATTTTTGTCATTTACATTTCAATGAACCTGTAATATATTGTTATAGATTAAATGATTATTAAAGTTTATCTTAGTTGTGACCATACCTAAGCACCTGTTGAGCAGGTATTCATTATATTCTTAATCAATTTCACATATTAACATTTATTCATTTAACTTGCTTTGTATTCTGTCTATACGTGATCAGTTGTAAGTTTGTTCGAACCCACAACCATTGTGTTGCTAGCACATTAAGCTACAGGAACTTCCATTAAATACTGATATTAAAAAGCTCAAAATGAATCATACCCATACAAAAGCAAATAAAGAAGTTTATGTGAGTGTTACTATTTATGTAAGTCTTTAAATCTAAAATAAAATGTAAATAAGAAAGCACACTTTAAGTTTTATGCACTTGTTCAAAAAACATGGTTGTAAAATTAAAGTTATACTTCAAGCATACTTAAAACGTAGACATTTAAAACGTGGGCTGATTTAGTCCCAAGTACTGGTATTTACTGCATAAAGTACACTTCAAAATGTACTAAAACTTTACTTAAAAAGATGAACTTAAAGTTTACTTCTTTTCTGTAAGGGTAACACAGCTTAAATGTGTTTAAATCTTATTTTTAAATCTTTAAATCTATGATTCTTCATAAAATGTGCATAATCGTAAAAATGAAACATAATCTGGCATCTTGTTACGGTTCACAAGCAGCAGAATATGTCTGATACGTGTGAATCTGAAAAAGCAGTGAAGCAAAGAAATGAAGGCTGAGAAAGGGAATGTTGATATTTTAGATTCAGGACCATCATTCATCAGTATTTCCTCTTGTCTATCTCACACCCCTCCCACCCATCTAAGAAAAACAAAACAGTGTCATGACATGGAGCGGGGGGGAGATTAGGAAACCAGATGTGCGGCATCGAAACACTGACAGACTTCAGAAGCAACACTTCAACAACTGTACGCCACATGTGTGAGAAATCAGAGATTTACACGCAGACACACACCGGCACAACAACATCCAGCTGATATCACTTCATATGAAACTGAATGATGCAAACTGAAAATCAACATACACACTTTGTACATTGTTATTTGAGAATAAATGCATGACAGACAGTGTCGTTGGAGAGGATTGTGGGGGGAAAGCGTTTCTTACGGGTGTTGGGTAGCAGGGGTTAGTTGGGGGCAGTCATAAATACCCCCGGCTCTCAAAATCCCTTGGCAGACTTGGGGCCAGACTGGTCGAGGGGTTAACAGGGCACGTTCCCAACCTCTGACCCCGCTAACAGGGCACATACACACACGCCGGCTCCAAAAACCAATACCTCCATCGCCACATACCACACCGAGACCTTTCACACTGCCCTTCACGGCTAAGAAAAATAAAAACCAGCGGCCAACAGCTTTTTTTCAGGACTCCTGAATTTCTCATAAGAAAGAAAAATCCCAGATGAGGTTTCGTTATCATCTCAATTATTTGTTCTAGACATCAATAAAAATAAATGGATATCAAATGAACACTTTTAAGTCTCATGTGTGTCTCAGATATTTCTCCTAAGAAAAAAGTCTCACAAATGTCTCTGTCATTTTCAGAAGAGATCTCAACAATGATTACATTACCTCAACAATCTACATTCATTTACACCTCCACACTCTTCATGTAGTTTAACAAGTTTAATTTTTCGTAAAGCAACACATCAAATCTCCTGCGCAACGTCTGAGGATGAATTCACATTTTTAATGCATTTCTCAAACAGCATTAATTGGCAGCCTACGTATTTCTACTACGTCTCGCATGAAGAAACACAAGTACAGCGTGTCTACTTTAGCGTACGTTTGTTTGACCGATGCAGAAGACGAGAAATGAAATGCCTTCATCACCGTGGGTAAACAAAGGCAGGGCTCACGGCGTTAAGAAGAGACTGTCAGGCAGGAGAAGAGAAGAAGAGATGTCTGCTTAATTAGCCAGTAATGATAGGATCTGACAAACAACATCTGTTCCCAAATTGGGAGTGTTGGGGGGTAGAGAGACGGAGGATGCCACCAGTCACTCGACTGAACATCGCCAACAAAAACCTGCAAGTTTACAGCTTAAAGATGCATGAACATACTGCGCAAGAAAACACAACACAAATATATATTTTGGATCAACTGGAACAACTCTCGGCTATCATGATCGCATGATCAATATATAGTCTTAACGCAGCGATAAAGGGTTTTAAGTAAACAAAGAAAGAAAACACTAATGATAAATATATTCCTGTAGCTTAAGACAGATTTGCATTAGTGGTGCAAACGTCATGGGTTAGGTGTGTAAATAGATATTTTGAATACTCTCTCAGTGCGTGCTTTCCCACTTAAAATTAAAAAGTTAAACAATGGAATAAAACTGAAATATTATATAAGTACAATGTTGCTTTGCAAATGCAGTAATATTTCTCAAAGAGAAGCAAAACGGGACAATATGTGCAGATGAAGGTACGGGATGCTTCAGAGGTGCTGTAACATAATGTCCGTGGCTAATCCAGAGCAAATGTGCACACATGAAGACAGGAGCAAAGTCCAGAGGGAAACTGTGTTGGAAAGGATCAAGAGGAGGAGAGATACTGACACGGCTCACAGCAGGCCCGCTGAGAAGCTGTCAATGATCCCGTCAGCTCTCGCCTTGCCCTGAGCCCTGACAGATTCATCACACACACACAGTATAAGATCATTCGACTCAGATCAGCTCTCAAAAATGCATCCTAAATCCTGAACTATTTGGTATATAAAAACAGCAGGAAAGATTGTTTAGGAATTTATCAGGAGATCATCAGATGGATTTCATCTCCAGATTACTGCTAAGCAGACACATAAACAAACAAACAGAGGGGCCGGGTTAGCATCAGGGGGCGTCAGGGGGAAATCCCATTATAGAAATTAGGCTGTCAGGCACCAACGAATTCACACACACACACACACACACAGGCAGGACATAAATCATCACAGTGTTGCACTTCTCAAGGTTTGATAAGCAAAGTAGAAAAATGTGAGCATCCCTGTTACCATGGAAACTTTCAGAGAATTTATGATCAATACTATCCACTTGAAGCAGATGTTCTTTACTGGCTTCAAGAAAGAATACAAAAAGTGATGTCCAACTTCGAACAAATCACTTTTTCACTCTTTATTTAAACATTTTATGAAAGATGCATGCAAAATTTTGTATCTTGTGAGAGGAATTTAACCAGGCTTGACAAAAAAACACATTTACATTTAGGCATTTAGCTGACGCTTTTATCCAAAGCGACTTACAAATATTAGGAAACAAATTTACAACATGTATATATTAATAATTATTTAAAGACATGAGAGAGAATCAACAAATATAAAACGAAAAATTGTAATACAACTATAGTCAATGTATGCGTATCTTCCTTTAGGTTTTCTGTACATTTTTGTAAATGTGAATAAAAACCAATTCTGTAGTTTGACTTTTGGCCAAATCTTTTTTCAACCAAAAATTTGTCCTTGGACATCACTTTTGGCCGTTATTGTACAAAATACATAAAACACCTAAAGATTTTCTCTCTCTTTATCTAAACACATCAAGATGTTTCTACTGTACAATATTCTGTGAAGCTGTTTTGAAACAAATCTAAAAACAGATGTGTTGTCCCTAACTAGACACACCTCTGTGTTCATTTAAAAACAACACATTTTGTGTTACTTTTAACTCAACTTGTGTTACTTTCAACTCAACATGTGTTGTCCGTTTTATGTATTTAACACAAAATGACACATAATGTGTTAAACAGCATAACACAAAAATGTGTTAAAAAATAACACATCCTTTTTTAGAGTGTAACCAAATAAAAAACACAATCGTGATTATATCAAAACATTTGCTTAATTTACTGATTTGAGACATTTCATTATGTCTTGAAGTGTGTGCATGTGGTTCCAAGGTATTGATCATTTATTGATTCTTTTGATTATTGTCTAGTTTGTTTTCTTATAAGCCAGCGGAAAGTACAATCAATTAGATAGATATTGCAAGGAATTGATTGGCCACTCGAACCCTCTCGACCCCCACCGGTAACACACGCGCATTTATTGAACCCGGTACTGATTTGCAAACCATCCAGCTGGTGTTCACGAAGCATTTACTGCTTTAATATACGATTTTTACTAGCCGTCCAAACAATCAATTCTTCTTCCAAACGTTTTTACCAAATAATTTTCAACATATCCTCCAAGCAACACACACGGAGCTTGAAGTTTAATATTCTGCATTCATCAACTGCTCTTTTGGAGTTTATTGGACAGAAGAATGATTGTTATAAGAAATCTTAAGTCAAGAAAGGCAGATGTACAGCATAAGCTCGGTTTCCCTGACCCTTGAGTTTAAAATCAGCTATATGGACGATATGAAACTGATCAGCATCAGTCGACAGTTCTGAGCAGCATAATGTGAGCAAAGCCTCCTTGAGGATCAGCTGAGAGCCATTCTCTCTCCTTTCACTAATAACAGGATTAGTCGGGGCGGGGGTAAACGGGTCAGAAAGGGGGAGGAGAGAGAGACAGCAGGTCCAAACAAAACGGACACAGATTAAAAAAGGAGGGGGCTGTAGGTGCTTTGGGATTTCAAGTCCCACATGCATCGGGGGGCGTCCTGATGGGCCCGACTAATTATATCAATATTAGGCTGAAAGGTTGTAGGTGGCCGAGTAAGAAAAAATAAATCGAGTTAAGTATTGAACTCATGGTAATGTGTTGTTATTAAAAAGCTGATATTAGTTAAACGCGACTTTCATTGAAATACTTCATAATTAAATGTGATATTTTGATATATACGCTTCCAAATCGCTCTGCACATAGAAAAAGCCAACCATTTCCCATGCACTGTTCGTCTATAGAAATACCATCTGCCGATACCAAAAATGGATCTAAGGCCTTCGTTTTATTGAACCTTTGGGTACATCCGGCCTTGTTTGGAGGCTTGAGGATATAAAAAAGGAGAGAGAGAGTCATACAGTAAAGAATAAAAACAGCTGTGGCTCTCAGGAATTCTGGGAAAATTTGAGAGATGACGGCCAGTTTTTGAGAAAGTCTGAGCAGATCCTCAGAGACGCTTTGCAAACATGAAAGCATGAACAGTGTAGAGAATCAAGCGAGGTTTGCTATAAAAGAACCGTTTCTGACTGTATAGTTCCATCTGAAAAACCTTCAGTTGCACAAAAGAAGGAAATTGTTCTTTTAAGAATAGTTCTTTAGAGAACCATAAATGGTTCCTCTGTGGATTTTATTCTTTACAAATCTCTGATGCTGCATTTTTCAATGACTTCTTTCAAGAAAATGTTGAACTTACCTGTCAATGATAACAGGGTCAGATGGCGTCTCGTTGCGATTTCCGCAGCTTTTTTTCTCACAACAGCGACTGTGTATAAAAACAGACGGAATAGTTTAGATTTGATGTTGTAACGTCACTAAAACTTAAACGATGACTCAGTGGAGAGCATCAATCTGTCATATTGATTGTGATCAAACTCAACCTCTCCTTACCTACACACACACACAAAGGCAACTGACACACACCATCACAGGACCCTTCTGTCAGTGCACACCCCCTCCCCGCACCGCACCACCAGCATAACAAAAGTGCCCCCCACCCCTGACCATCTGCCTATATGCTTTCTATTTTAGCCCAAGCCCGCGATCCCCCCGTCAGACCGAGTCACTCCCCAGCTGTGTCGCCTGCCCTCCGCACCCCCGTCCCCATCAGCTCCGTTATTAACCAGCTGTGAGCGCCCACTCGGGCATCTGCTGGCTACACAATGGGGGCAGAGCTCGATCTGACTCCCCCTCTGCCCTCCCTGATGCTGTCCCCACGCCTGAGGTCACCGCACACCCCCTGTGCTTTCTGTCTCCGGTGACATTGCCGTTCCTCTTTTTATCGGCCCAGCTGCCATATGCTCTCGTGGAAATTAACTTGTACTAGTGCTGTACTCAAAATTATGTAAGCTATTTAACCTCAGGTTGGTGTACCAATAATGTCTTTCTGTGTGGGAGGAGATTGCATAGCATTGTTGCACGTTTAGAGATGATGTTAAAAGAAGAACACTGTTCCCTGAAAAATATTGGTTTTGCCCAAAATTTGAGCATTTTTTCTCACTCAGCGTGAGGTTGTATGATTACGATTGCCAATGTTTTAGCACCTCATCATCTGTTTAAAGGCTGCAGCTTTATCTTTTGACAGGTGTATGTTAAGTTTATGTCTTGTTACAGTAGGTGACACTTGCATTGTCTCCTATACAATGTCAAAAAAATGACTTTTCTAAGATGAATTTACAGGAGAGTTATAAAGAGATGTCTGTCGTTCAGTGTCACAGTGAAACAAGATGCCTTATGGTATCTCATCAAGGTTTTTTGGTAGTGCATTGAAGAGTGTTTTTACTAACCTGCACATGACTTCATGAGTCAGCAGAACACGACACATTTCTGGATTCTTGTTCTGTCCTTCATATGATATGGGCTAAAGCATGGAGAACAATATTGAAACAGTCATCCTCACAACATACATCAAAACTTTGTACCTAAAAAGTCATTAGCTTTGGCCACAGAACCTGAAGAAGCTTTACCTGTTTAGTGACCGAATCAATGAGACGGGCATAAAGGTCTTGTTCCGTTCGAACACCTGTGAACAAACACACAAAACAAACTTTGTTTATGCCTAATACTCTATATAATACACTAACATTATCTGCATTTTGTGTGTGCAAAAACTTCAAATGTGGAATTAGAAAAATCTGTAAATACACATACAGGTGTGTAGAAAGAAAAAAGAGCTGATCATACCGTTACTGTAGAGGAGCTGGAGTTTGTAATGAGTACCATTGTTGGTCTTTTCTCCCGTCTGTTGCTTAGAAGAACAGCAAAGACAAATACAAGAAGAAAAAAAACAAAGAAACTGATTATGCAAAATTAAAACAGAAATATTTATACATCATTAAAGATTAGACAATGCAGGCAATAGTAACAGATTTTATATTCTTTCAAGTAAGGATCTATGTTTCCAAGAAAATAAATGAAGTAAGTCAATAAAAGTCTTTTTTTCTTTGAACTTCTTCAGAAAACCAACCAAGGAGTTAAGAAAGGTTAAAGGATAAACAGCAGGAGGAAACGGACAGAATAAAAAATTGGGACGTGAAGGAGGTGATGGAGATTTTTGGCCTTCATTCACATAATAAATGGCCCTAAAGTCTTATTGATGTGAAACATGCTGTAGAATATACCTTGTCCTGCTCCACAAAGTCAACAAACGCCGTCCTCTCCACCTCCACCGGCTGTCCATTACGATCATAGAGAGCCAACACAAAATGGAAGAAGTTGGATTTTCTGAGGTTGGATGGAGGCTGTTTCTCAAAGTGAGCGCGGGATATGGCCACTCCACTGCGTGAAACAAACAACACATGCTTTATTCATTTATTTACACATTGTTTTAACAATTCATATAGTTTGGCCTTAAACCCAAAATGAATTTAGTACTAAATGCATATCAAAGACAATAAAGAAAATAACAAGAAACAAAAAGAATAATAAAGAACTAGTTTTTACTACTCCACATTTAAAGCCTCCATTAGTTACTGAATTCATTCATACACTAAATTATTGTAGTGTTTAGTTATTGAATTTATTAGCATGCAAAAAGTGAATAAACATATAGATAAAATCCCAAAAAACTATGTTTACTGCAGAGACTGCATATGTTTGACATTGTTAGTGTGGTTGTCATACAGTGAACAACATTTTATTGCTAAAATTTAGTTTATTTTTTTTTAAAAAGTTTATTTTTTCTGAACATGCATTTCAAGTATTAATGACATAATTTTCTATAATGTGATGCTTTTAAAGTGTTTTAAGCAAAAACAGAAACTATTTTTAATTTACCTTACTATGTTTAATTTAATCGGTATATTATAGTACATTTGTGTGAAAGATTTATCCTGTGAGACTATCATTTATAAAGAAAATCAACAACTTTTAATGACTTTAAAAGTTTGTATTTGAAGAAATCTCAGATGGTCATCCTGTAAAATGTCAAACTTTAGAAAGCAAAAAAAAAACACACTCGTTGAACCATCTCACAAATAAACATTTCCGATAAAGTTTAATAAGAATTAATGAAAAAAATGAATGCTACTAAAATATATTTCGCTCCACAATATATTTGAGTATGGAAATCTGATTGACTGATAATTTCTAAATGTTGAAATACGTAAACCTGACCACAAACAAGTACTTTTCAACATTTAAAAATAGAAAATCAGATACAGAACTGACAAGTCCTGTCTTAAAAATCAAAATTTGTGTTGATATTTGGATACGCATTTACTTACGATAAATAATATTTGAACCAACTTTTAATTCTTTACTGTTAAGATTGTTTATTGAGTTTAAAATAAATAATTGCTTGCAAGATAATCTATTGTTTGAGCACATTCGTGAAAATAAAGATGCTTAAAAAGGTTCTTGACCATTTCATGCAGTCTCTTTCTCAATTACAAAGACTCTTTTGTTTAACAGATGTTAAAGGTTCTCTATAAAACAAAGTCCCTTTTTAAACCTTTACTTTTGAAAGTGTAATTTCAACCTTCGAAAAATTGGATTAAACGAAAATAACGAAAAGGAGTAAAACAATCGGCGTTGAAGTGACGTGCTCGAGCGTCTTCAGATAACATTATTAATGAGTGACAGCTCGGCTTTTTGTTGTATTGTTGTGTTTTGTTTCGTCTCTTTCATTGGGCTCGTGACTCTGTCATTGTGGGACAGAAGGCGAGCTGAGCCTCGTGTCTGTCTGAACTCTCGTGCTATTCATCTCCGGTGTCAATTTACATCCACAGACACAGAAAACACTGACCTGTTGCTGTAGTTATTATCCACGAGAGTGGGTTTAAATAAAAAAGTGTGTTTATAATTGAATATCAAAGAGTAATACGCAAGTGGTTAATATTGCCGATGCGCACAAGCGCACTTTAACTAAACTTCTATTTACCATTTTTGTTTTAAATCGGATATAATCTCTGGATGTTGTTTTTTAAAATGTCTTTCAGAAAATCATTTTTTGGTAGATGAATCACCATTTGAATGACCAAATGTTATGAGAAAACTGTGGCTATTGTGGTTAGACCACTTGAAGGTTTTACTATAAATGCAACCACTAGTTAAACTATGGTTAAACCCGGGTATTATCATGCAATGATCGTAAAGACTTGAAACAGGAGTTTGGTACCTCTGTGCCGCAATATTTGCATCAATAACTCCAACATTTCGCACCCAGGAACGAACAGAATCCATTTCTTCAAAACTTTGCGCTTTCGATCCTTCAACGCTTCTGTCCGGGTGATCGTGACTTCCAAACATTTACAACGAGATGAAAAGGACCAGGTTAAATTATTGTTCTTCTGACCAATCAGTTTCTTATACAGACGATTAGGTTGTGATGTCCTCCGTACTTCTTTTCATAAGTTGTTTGTAAACCTGTTTTCTTGTAGATGTGTTCTGTTTGCAGAACCATGCATCGTTGAATCCAAGTGTTTTCGTGCGCTCACCTGTTCTACTGGAGCAACATTAAATCCCCAAATATTGCCCTTCTCTGCAGATGTGCTTTTACAAATTCACCCACTCCGGAGAGAAAATAAGCCCGATATACATCCACGAGAGGCTCGTGACCGCGCGCTTCGCTGATGGTGAATGGTGAGGATGCAGCGAATGGGGGATCTTTAAAACCAGGAGGACGTGATGATGCAGCCGGTCTACTGGGACCTGGGGTATAAATGGGTTGCACTACTAAAGCTGGAGAAAGAGGAGGGGCAAATCCGTATGTGGATAATTAAAGAAAGGAGTCCTGCTTGAGGTCGAATTCCTAACGTCTAATTTTAGACTTCTGGTGATTACGCACTGTTTTGAAACACATTAAAAGGATTTCTTTCAGACCAAAACTGTATTTCTGAACGTGATGCTATAAGATGCTGCGTATGTTTGTATATGAATAAAAATACAGTCTTTAATGTCTTAGCAAATTTAAAATAACAGATTTGCATGAATTACGCATTGTAATGTGTCATTCACTGCGTTTCTTTATTATATATATTATTTGCTTTTTTATTTAAAGTGATTGTCCAACATTAAGAATCACTATTACATGTGTTGGTTCCAAACTGTTTTTCTCAGTAAACGTATCTATTACAAAGAAAACGCATTTTAAATAAGTTCATCTGACATCTGCGGGCAGAGACGCGGCAGACGGGCAAAACAATGAGATTTTTCTCAACTTTTTTACACCATTTCCTCTGTCGTCTGGCGCATGCTCGCTAAGAAGCGGCTTTTCCATCTTTTCTTGCTACTGGATGGGGTCATTGTCTGTGCGTGGGGCTCAAATAACTAAACAATAAGCGAGACCCCCCCGCGCAGTCAGCACCACCCGGCTTATACCCACCATCTGCCAGCACGCCCGGAGTCAGCTGTTCACCCTATTATGTGACCTGTTGCGGAATCCATACACACCCTGCAACGTTTTCTGATCGCAACACTACCAAATGTACGTGCTCATCGAGTATAAACATTGCGTAACTTCTTTCATTTATTATTTTGTCCTGGAAACATCTACAATTCCAGATGACGGGCATACTATTACGCAAATAAGCTTTAGTTCATTTAAATCTTTGCGAATTTATTCAACCATAACTCTTTGATAACAGATCACTTTAGAGGGACTATTAAAAACTTACTGCTAGATTTCCATGACTCACAGGCCAAAATACAACTTTTACAATCAAACTAATAAAACATTTTCAAACTTAACATTTATCAATAAGCAATTTTTACGATATAAATTTATGTTTATTTGTCTTTAAATATGTACGAAAATATATATTTTTGTCAGTAAGTGGACAATTTTTTTGGACGAATTTACCAGTACGCGCAAAAGTAGAGTAATAATTTGGAGACTTTTTACGCTTTGGTCTATAATATTAAATATGTGCCAAAATCATTACTAACTATTAATCTTTTTATTTGTTACAGAAAACAGACTAAAGAGGTTCTGTTACTGTGGTGGACAATTTCCTTTTAAAGGGGACCTGCATTATGCATTATGCATTATTATTATAATAACCAAAGAAATTTAGTGCCTGAATACAGTATTGTACAAAAGTCTTATGTACATTTAATGATTCAGCTAAAAATGTGATGGGATTTAAAACATTCTTTGACAGTAATTGTAATAATCCAGTGTGATGTTGTATAAACTTTGTTTTACATAAAGACTGGCACATTAAAAAGACCTATATGAATGTTTTATAGATGTTTACGACTTATACATACTTCAATTTTCATCTTTAAATGACTGACACGTTTCTTTGTCCTTCCCTCTCAGTTTACACAAAATCCTGAATAGACAAAAACTTTGAGAAACTATAATTTCAAAAAAATACACAAATAGAAAAATTTTATCACTTCACATTTGGAATAACCTTAATGATTTAATAAATAAACCAAATGCGTCAATGGCATAAAATGCAATAAAATATTAAAATAACAAAACGAAAAGTAGAAAGTTTCAAAAGTAGAAAAGTAGAAATTTAACAAATCAGACCTTTGCAGGACAGGATTTTATATTCTCAGTGTAAAGATACACGCCTTAAAAGTTATTTAATGAATTAATTTTTGACAAGTGACTGACACTGAATTTTAATGTATTTTAAGTATTTTCCATCTTTATTTGAGCATCATAATGTCAAAATAGATATTAAACGAACTAATCTAGTTTTTATTCGTTTTTTAACGAATAATTAAAAAACAAATGTATACAAATTTAAGCTTTTACATTTAACAAATAATGCAAAGATTTTCACTCGTCTTCTCATCAGGACCTGTTCTGTTCAATCATGTTATTTCTGTAATGAAGAGAAATCATGCTGTTGCTTTGAAATGTGACACACTTTCACACAATTAACAAACACAATTTGTCTCCTAATATTTGTGTGTCGGTTTGGATAAAAGCGTCAGCTAAATGCCTAAATGTAAATGTAACAAACTTAATATAAATAAATTAAATAAACTACGTGTAAGAAAAGTCAAAACTTGAGGTGAATCCCAAATACCCATTTAAAAGGCTTTAAAACTAACTAGTTTACATGTGCTATTTGTTGGTTATATGCTAGATAACAGTTCATCCTAATCTCTAAAGCTTTAAAAACGTCATGGGACACAAATCATAATGTAATGAGCCACTCACATTACATCAAAGTTAAGACATTTCTGACAGCAAGGTATGTTTCCCGACACAAAAGCACTAATAAATCATTGTTGCCAAACACCCCCAAACAGAAATCTGATATATTAAAATATATGTTAAACACACAAGTTTATACATAGCAATATATAGATTTTTGTATGGTTCCCACTTATGTTTGGTTGTAGTATACACAACAAAGTGAAAAGGGAGGCAAACGTAAATATATTAAAATAACATTTTAACACAGAGGAACAGTTGAGACTTTCTAGTTTTTAATATTTAAATCTGTGAAACTTTCACAAACCCACATCGAAATAAAAAGTAGTAGCACTTGTGTAGATATAGATCTACTTACCCAGCAATAAAGTCCTGTTTACAACTCCAGATGTATGGAAACTTAAATCACTCTTGATAAATAAGATGTCTTGTCGAACTGCTCCCCATTTTACTGATAACCAGTCCTATATAGTGTATGCGTCAACTTCTTATATAAGGTGTTTCTGAAGTTTGTTGTGACAACGTGAAACCATCGTAATACGTAACACGTCATGTCGCCGGATATTGAGTCATACGTGTCCCAAAGTGTGGTGAGCCCTTACCAGTGCCCTAACTCGAGTCATGCACACTATATACAGACATGTGGAGGTGAAGAAAACACACCTCAAGTGTCCTCAGGTAAAATTAAGCACGGACAGTTTTAATAAAATGGAAATACAGGCGGAAACAGAATCAGGATGTTATCACGGTTACTATGGCAGCACGTTAACGTCATGGCGTCATACCTCCGAGCGCAGCCAGGTGTGACGCTGTCGCTGATATTTTACTTTTATTAAATCAGTATTAACAAGTCATTTTATACAGCAAATGTGCCGTAGAAGTTTAACCTGAAGTGTCTCATCATGAGATTGTTTAAAATATAAAATTATGTGAAATTATATCAAATTAAAAGAAAAATGAAATACTTTAAACGGTAGGACACAGCCTTAATTATTTATAATAAACCATAATATTATAAAAAGTGCAAAATATTAATACACTATATGAATTATTAAAATGTTTTATAATGTTTTTTTTAATTTAATTTTTAATTTAATTAAATGGTGTGTTATACAAAGTTATTGCCCAAAAATGAACATCAACAGAACTTGCCGTTTAAGTTTGTATTTTGGTATTTTCATTACTTGTTTTAATTATCTTACCTTTTTATCTGTGTTACACTGCTCTCTATATCATAAAAACAAAAAAAAAAACGTCTGCAAAATGATTTGCTCCATTTACATAAATCAGCTCTCATAAACCTTTTTTCTTAGGCATTTATCTTATACCATTTGACACTAACCAATAAAGATGAAAGCAACTTTACAAAGAAGAAAAATAAGACACTTAAGACCACTAAATTCAGATTAATACATTGAACAAAATACATTTTCAAGTAACATTTACTTTATATTAGACAAGAGGAACTAGATCAAAAAGAGACAAATTCAGTGACTGTGCTGTGTATATACTTCCTTGAAAAAACAAGAAAATATGTATTGACAAGATTTATTTAAAAGCACCTTAAAAACAGTCAGTCATTTTTACACTGCTTTAAAACTCACAGGTTTAGAGGTATAGCAACAATTATAGCTGGTGGGACAAAACACACATGCGCACGCGCACGCTGGTTTTGGTATCTTTGTGAGGACTTGTGTTAGACTTCTATTGTTTTAATACTGACCTAATGGTATTTTCTATTCTTTTCCACACCACTAAACCTAGCCTTTTACAGTTGTGTATTTAACTATCATTTAGTATATTTACTAATCAATTTCCTGTTTGTGTGTGGTTTTTACATAATACACCCAAGTGAGTTAAATCAAGAATTGTGAAGTTCTGTGATCTGACTCCTGCCATATATATCAGCAGCATGTCAATCGGGCACAAATGGCAACATTAAATAAATATATATATATATATATATATATATATATAATAAATTATAGCTAAGTACATTCTCATAGAAAATAGATCAAGCACCCTTCCTCTTCTAAAACACTTGTGATCGGAGTATCAGATAAAAACAGGACTAATGGTGTGAAAAGTAATGATGTGATGATAAAGTTTGAAGGTAAGGACGGTTGAGAAGCAAGTTCAAAAGGACTTTAAACCAGTGAGGTGAAGGGTCCCGGCAGAAAGTTGTTGGGAGTATCGTCCTTCTTGCTCTCAAGAGAAAATGGTGGGATGCGCACGTCAAAGAAGGTCCCGTCAGGCCTTTCGAGGCGATAGGAGCCCCTGCAGGGGTCAGAAAGACCGTTAGAGAACCAGAATCTCCTCACCTGATTAACAATGTTAAAATATGCACATTTGTATAATATTTTGAGATTCAGAGGAAGTGCATAAGTATATAAATCTTGTGCATGTGTGTCCATGTTTGAACCCACCACATGTGTCCGCTGGGGGACTGTAAAGACACATGACTGCTATACTGGAACGCAGGCTGTTCTTTTGATAACACTGGTTCCTGTGACACAATCATACAGACAATTTTTATGACCACCTGGTAGCATGTTTAAAATTGCCAAAACCTGTCAAAATACATGTCCTGTTGGCCCTTGCTAAGGAAACAACAGAAACAATCTGAGAAAATCTGAAGGATTTAATGGTTATAATGGGAATTGTAATGTTTTTATTGGAAATGTTTGTAACTGTGTTATCTGGCTGATGGAAACAAGTAAACCACCATTAAATCCTACTGGAATAAGACTCAAATCACACTACATACAGGAATTTTGCAATGGTTTTAATGGTAAACAGCTAATGGGTCATGGGGGTATTTGTAATAGAAGAGATTAGAATTTGCAATGCTTTGCCATTTACCAATTTTTGATCATTTCTTTGCTCCATCATGTATATCTTAAATTTAGTAGCACACATTGATCATCTGTAATGTAATATCTGAATGTGACTCACCCGTCCCACGACTCCTCTGCCCCTGACGGTTTCTAAGGTCCCAGACAGACTGAAGATCCTCCAGTGTCTTTCTCTGAGCTGTACCACCTCATCACCCAGATTCTCCAGACGAATACAATACCGCCACTGACCATAATATACATGAAGTCACAATCACATATGCACAAACATTTAAACAGGTAAGCTTAAGGACACGTCACAACCCTTCCAAAAAGCTGTTTATTTTTGTGTATTTCTTTTGAACTGAAAGTGCACTTTCAGGAGTGTACTCAAAGTATACCACACTGCCACACTTAAAGTGGTTTAACATATACTTTTATGAACTAAAAAGTGGTCAAATTTGTTGGTCAAATAAGTTGTAATGAAAAAGTACGCTTACTGGTAGTACTAGTACTTACTATATAAAGTATACTTAAAATACAGCTGAGTTAATGCTAAAGTACTTCTTTTTGTAAGGAAAGAATCGTGTTATCACATCCAAAAGTAAAAGTCACTTACCCAGTAAACATTGGAATTCTGTGCTTCCTGATGAAAGAATGAAAAAATGAAAACTTCAGTGGATCTTTAAATTACAAAGATTACATGAAATTACATTTGTTATACTAGATAATAATGTATTACACAAACAATAATACACAATTTATATCTAATATTCTTAATTTTTTCTAGGTGAACAAAACAGTTACATAGCATTTTCTAGTAACTGTACATTTAATGCAATTACAGATTATGAATATGTATATATAATGTGGCTCAATAAAAAGTAGCTATACCCGCATGCCCATGTGAAACGGGATGACCGTGACTCGAATGTTTTCTGTGGTTTCACGGTGAACATCAGACAGTTCCAGCCATCGATGGTTTCTCTCCTGCCATGTACGGAGGGCGTCTCTGGGTACAAATGGCGGCACTAAGAACAGGTTACGCGGAGTTAAACAACACGTTTAGTCGTATCACAGAAAACAGAGTATTTATTTCAGGCTAAGAACTCTTTTTACCTTTGGATGGACTGTACATGAGGAATCTGTCAAACAGTTCATGCTGAATGGGCACCTGGTCTGCTGAGTTATACGGCAAAATATCTTCATGGCTTACATAGTCCAGACCTGGAAAAGAGAGAATAGGTTGGGTTTTATGTATCTGTTCACAAAGAAATGAAACATAATCACATAATGAAGCACATTACAGACAGGTGTTAAGATGACAGTTACCTGGAATAGCATAGAGAGCCCTGCTGTCATTATGATTGGCCAGAAACGTCACAGCTTCTGTTTGTGATCTCTGAGACTAACAATGAAACACAAGAACCACTAGCGTTACTTATCCAATTTGTTAGAGGAATATGTTCACTGAAATTAAACATGGTACCAAATGTGAGTTTTGGACACGGCTTCACAAGATTTCCTCCTTTCTTTTATCGCTTTTTCCACCTTAACTGTATATTAAGTCTTGCAATTTACAAACTTAAGTAATAAAGCTTTGAAGTAATCAGCAGCTTCAATGCTTACTTCTTGGTAGAAATAAAATGACCTTTTCTCAGTATAGTCAAAAAGTGTAAACACTGTGACAATATCAAAAATACCAATATCATGGCATGAATTTGGAGTGAGACTGTCCAGCAAATATGGTTTATTTCTGTCCAATTTATCCAGCTGTGTTCATAAGGACCAAGCAGAGATTGTGTGTGCATGTACTCACTATATGTGGACAGTCTCTGGTGTCTATTAGGACCTGATAGTACGTGTGGGTTTTGCCTTTCACCTCCTTCGACCCCTGAGCTCCGGAAGCTTCAGGTTTTCTACAAGAAAGAAGCAAAACCAACATTCATACATCCACATCCTAACTTTTAAAAACATTTTTTACGAGACAAACTAATAAGTGCTGCATTCTTTCCAAGAGCTTCTACAGCATCTAGTTTCTACATCAGTAATAGCAAATATCTATGGATTAGAAAATACTTACGTTTCAGTAGGTACGGGGGCGACATCTCTATCATAGAGTCGAGCATGCCAGGGGAAGAGAACTATACCTCTGTAGCCAAACACACTGTGCAGAAACAACTGACAAAAACAGAAATGCACAATTACTAGTTTACCACTTTTTGTTTTTGCTGACCAGATTATTATCAACAACCATAAATGAGATAAAAATTCTGTGTTCATGGTTATTCGCTCTTCTTACCTGCCCTGTCTCATAACTGCCATTGTGTTTTGGTGCCTCAAATACACCTACAGTCTCCAGAACCTTCCCCTCAGGTCTGTTCCTAAACAACGTGTACATACAGAGGATGAGAAAGAATTACATGAAAGTATTAAAAAATGTCATTTATATGATGTCATAATAAAAAAGGAAATAAGATAAACCCTCCTGGATGGATGTCAAGACTAAACAAACAAACAGATGTGCTTTTAGTCCAGATAAACTCTGTTTACTTGTAAGTGTACTTTTTTATACCCACAATGCACTCTGATTTTAAGTGTACATCAATGGTGTATATCTGATTGAGCTTGTGGTAGGCTAAACCCTGTGAAAATATTGTCTATAATTGATGTTTATACACTGCGTTTGTTGTTGACATTTTAAATATAGTAAATATATTTAATAAAATATAATAAAAACAATAGTAAATAAACACGACAAGCAATTGTTTTTGTTATTAACTAACTAATACAGTAAACATGACAAATATGTCAAACAGTAAGATGAACTCACGTTGTACAGGACGCGCGCGCGTAATGTCACGTCCGCGTCTGTACACTCGCACAGTTTTTACGTCAGTTACGGAAATAACTCATTTTCATTTACGTTCTTTAGGATAAACATTAAAATCATTTTTTTTTCCCCACGAGTTAATACACATCCACATTACTCCTTTTTTAAAGGCTACAAACGGACGTCCTCTGCGCATGCGCACATGTTGCGGAACGCCGTCAACGCTCAAGGACGGAGTCAACGTGAATTATGCGTGAAGTTAACTTCACTTAAAAGATTCATTCAAAAACACCGATTTACTATCGGCTACGCAAATGACACGCAAGCAAAACAACTAAGCACTACGCAACTTGCGTAAGGACATTTATGTTTTATTTTGTTATAAAAGTTCAAAAACGCGTTTCGTTTGAAAGGCTTTTAATAGCTCTCATGGCTAAAACAAACAGGATGAACTCACCGGGAGGACATGAAGCGTCTCTGCTGTACTGCATTGACAACAGAACATCTTGAACACAGCCACCGACTTCTGTTTGCTTGATGTCTACTGTTAAAATCCACAGATATTATCCCTAATGTGTGATTTGTACTGTATTTACTAACCCTGCAAAATAGTCCTTGTCTTAGTACGCAGGCTGCCATTTTTGTGTAGGACAGCTGCCAGTGCGCATGTTAAAGCTGTGCAGGTAAAAGGTTTGACTGTAGTGCCATCTTGTGCTGTAAAAGCACTTTAACGTCAAGTAAATTATGCATTAGAGGCAAAAATACATCTGAATAGAGTTTTAAAAATAGATAAGTGTGCAAACATATTAAATACAATTTTATTATCTATTATTATATATTATATTAATATATATATATATATATATATATATATATATATATATATATTATATTATATTAAAAAATATTTTTAAATAGATTACTTGGAGCAAATAATATATAAAAAGCAGCCAATAAGAGTCCAGCATAGATAGAAATTTCTTAATCTATTTAAAAAGTTTCTCGGTTGAGACCTCAAGAAGCCGAATGATAAAATGTCAAGAGTATGATTTTACAAATTCTAGACAAAGTCTGACTACTTCTGAAGATGATCAAATATAACATAGTGTTCATTTAGTTTAGATGATTTTAGTCACAATCCCCACAGTTACAATTGTGTTATTTTGTTTTGAGAAGTTTGTTATACAACAGTGGGTAAGTGTTTCCAAACTTTTGTCTGGTGCTGTTCATTTCCAAACATTTATTTTGCTATAAATCTGCAGGGGTATATATGTATTAATGTTTAGAATTAGTTTTGTAGACAAAAATGTAATTGTGCCAACATATAAATTTGATTAATTATAAATTTAGAATTTTATATGAAAAAATATGTGTGAGATGGATAACTTGGACCAGATAATGAATAAAAAGCAGCCAATAAGAGTCAATACAAATAATGTTGAAAGGAATGTTTGGAAATGTAAACTGATATTGAAGCTTTTGCACAGTACTGTATGTGTAAAATACATTTATTTCAGATTTTCATATAGAAAAAGAGTCACTCTGGATCATTGTGTAACGATCAACCTGTCTACCGTTATTATTATATTTCCTGTTTTGCTCTTTACAAAATAAGCACATATCCCTTCAATATCTTCCTCTGGATTAAGGGATGTAGCTGCATCTGGAACACACACGTACAAGCTCGCACCCAAAACATGTCTGAATAAGACTGTAGATTTGAACACTAGGATTATGGGATGTATTATATTTTATTTGAAGATTATTTTGCGGTGGAGATGATTATGATACATGGAGATCAGTGTCCAGTAGGTTATAGGAGACCTGAGGTCTGCAGTCTCCTCTCTTTGCTCCATAATTACACTGTTCCAAACTTCCAATCCAAATGTAATCTAAGCCACATAAGCTGATAAAACATGAGGGGTTTCATTTATTTCTATTTTATCTTTTATTATTGTTTACGACTAGTTTTCGGTTTATTGTTAATTCCTTTGTTTTGAGGATGAATATGAGCTGGATTTTGTTTTCATGGTATTGCCTATATAAAACCACCACACACTTTGATGTTATGTTAGCCTATATTATTTTCATACTGTATTGTATGTTACAATAATGTTTCATCCTTTTATCCTTGTTTTGAAAACAGTTGTTATATACACAGACATGGTAATAGAAATGATACCTTTAATTTGTAAAAGGTGTTCGTAAAAAAATAAACAACTAATTATTTTTACTTGTTAGTTCACACCATGTAAACAATTTAATCTTAATATCAGAGGACACAAAGGGTCTAATACTAACAACCCTTTTTTTGTACTAGACAAGAATATACACAGAAAATAACATTCATGCTTATTTTTTAGTTTTTTGTTTACATTTTTCTTTGTTTTATTAATAAAAAGGAAATTCACAAGAGCCAAGCACAAGCACTGTAGAGAGAAAACTGCGCATTTAGTGAGCATACAACTGCAAAGAGACATTATAAAATTATATTTATAATTTACAATACTGTTTAAGTACTAAACTAACACTATGTATATACTTGTCAGCATTCTCCCAGGTTGGTGACTACGGCTGCACTATAGATGAGTTCAGAGATATCACCAAGAGAGGTGTGAGGATAGTGAACGAGGGCCTGACCCTGTCCATGTAGGGCTCCATCCAAACTCCCCTGATGTACGGGATTCACTTGGTCCTCCGAAACAGAAGTATAAATGGACTGATTGGAACTGCAGTAGGATTTCAACTGATGCCCAGAAAACCCTTCAGTGTGAGATGTGAAGTTCATCTGCCACGGACAGCTCGACTGATTTTGGAATGAATGCTGAGCTGATCTGTCTGATGAGCTGTTAAAGAAAGATGAAGATCCAGATGTATGAGGGTGTGTGTTCCCCCAGGGCAGGACTCCAGGCAGGTCTGGAGAGATGGGTGGTGGAGGAGGCATTGGATGAGGAAGTTTTGAGACCAGGGACTCAGAGCTTGTCTGAAGCTGTGCTGATGGTGGCCAGGGCTCCTGCTCATCGTTTGATATCTGTCAGGTCTGTCTGTCTGTTCTGGAGTGAAGCCAGGGTTGGTCGGTGGAAAGCAAGTTGCAGGTAAAGAGTTGGAGCTAACCGGTCGTGCTGGACTCCTGACTGGTCTGGAGAGCTTCTTGCTTTTCATACTGCGAGCTCGTCTGTTTTGAAACCACACCTGGAAGATAAAAATAAATTACTTTTATATGAATAAAAAGATCTACTTCCAAAATTAACCATGGTTTTATTAGGGTAAATGTGTAGTAACCATATTTTTGGGCAGATTAATTACCATTTATATTTTCACAAATATAATTTAAGTAAAACCATGGTTGATTATGGATAAGAACATTTATTTGATTCATTATTGAGGTATTTATTACCTGAATCTTGCTTTCTGGAAGTAAGGTGAGCGCAGCCAGGCTCTCGCGCAGGGTGATGTCTGGATACGGAGTCACCACGAACGCGCGCTCCAGTTCTGATAGTTGCGCGCGGCTGAAGATGGTCCTCTTTCTTTTCCTCTGGCCGTCCTGATGGTTTATTCTTTCTACTTCAGGTGAGGACAACGTCTGCTCGGCTGTTACATCTAAAGACATGCGCAGTGATGTTTACAAGCTATTAACAAACAGCCTAAACAAGTTACTTTATTACTTTGGGAACCAAGTGATCCTTTACAGAGAATCAGTTCTTGCGCAGCAGAATGTAAAATGAGGTCGATCTTTACATTATATTTATACAATATTTATGACAGTCATACATTTGTTGAAGATAAAATAATGCTAGAATGTTAAAAAAAAACATGCTCACCTGTAAAATGGACCGCGCTCTTGGTAAAAATAAAGTCACTTTCTGTCTCCACGCTTATCTTTTTAACTAAATCAAACGATTGGTCCAGAAATAACGCCATATTCTTTAAATTACGCAGTTTGTTTGTGTGTTCTCTCTCAGAGGTTCCACTTCTCTCCACGTCCAAAGATGAAATGTTCCCGAGTTCAGCTGAACCCTCCTGTTTTATACTCGCTCCTTTTCACACC
Organism: Beaufortia kweichowensis; assembly: GCA_019155185.1. Taxonomy (NCBI): domain Eukaryota; kingdom Metazoa; phylum Chordata; class Actinopteri; order Cypriniformes; family Gastromyzontidae; genus Beaufortia; species Beaufortia kweichowensis. The sequence continues at coordinate 1,080,667 of CM032795.1, read as the reverse complement.
CACAATCGTCTGTCAAGGTGTCATCGTTGGCACAATGACAGTCTACATCTCTGACTGACAATTGGAGAGAGGCTTTCCACTTTGATCCCCCACTCCCAGTGATGTGACCCTGTCTGACAGCTTCATAGCCATCTCTGGACAGGAAAGCAGAGATTCAAATGCTGTCTGATGGGTCTGCTGCTGTCTTACACATTCTTTATCAAGCAAATAACCAAAAACACTTCACCTGCCGTCTTTCTGTCACTGGTCAAATATGTCTAAGAACGTATTTATTATTAAAAAGCTTTAAAAAACAATTTAATTACTACAATAAGGTTGTATTTATTAACATTAGTAAATGCATTAGCTAACAATGAACAATAGGCCTATAGTTTTTCAGCTTTTATTAATCTTTGTTAGTGTTTGTTAACACCAATACAACTTTTGATTTTTAATATGTATTAGTACATGCTGAAATATTGTTAATAAACACAACCTTGTTGTAAAGTGTTTTCGAAAATTATTAGGTTTAATAATTAAATTATTTAAGTTTAATTATATGAATTATAATTGATGTTTGTATATTGTAAAAAATTGTAAAAAAAAAATATTTATGAATTATCCAAGTCTAACTGTAGACTATAAATTAGAATTATATAATAATAAGAAATATATAAAGATACATTTAAAGAGATCAACTCAGATACACTAAAAACAAAAGTTCCAAAGAGTTCCATAAAGAACCTGTAATATCAACAGAATTGTTCTGTTTTTCGTATAGTCTTCTTCTTCTGCAGATTATAGAAAAAACTTTCTTTAAAGAGCCTTTTTGGAAAAATTATTTAGGGAACCAAAAATGAGTTCGTCTACTGCATCTCTGCGAAGTATGTATTATACAAAAAAATAAACAAATCAAAAGGAGTAAGTAAGCAAAGGATATGCCGAATGAACATGATCATATGCCCTGGTTACATTTTTGTAATATCCAGTGACATTATTATCTAAGGATGATATTCCTTGTAGGGATTAAGAGCGATGTACAAGCGAATGAACAGTAATCTAAACCCAAGATTATTTTATTAATCTGTGCGGTTTTGTCGGTATGAGGGTCCAGGTCAACACCTGAAACATCTGAAAGACGACTGTTGAAAAATCTAACATGGTCATTTACATGATTAAACCCGCCCGTGACATTCAGCTGGAATACACACATCTCACGCGTGGCGGATTCCGGCATCTTTCAGGTGTCATTAGCGACAGTTACAGGGAAATCACTGTTACAATGACATGAAACATGTGAGGCAAACTGACTGCAGACGAATCTGAACGATCTGATAATGAGGGAAATTCTCATCAAAGTGCATCTTCCCCGGTTTAGTCAGTTGAAATACACAACATATAAAAACATGATTATATTTAATAGTTTTATTGTCCAGTATTAAAAACTCGTTCAAAAGAGTCATTATAAAGATTTCAGGGGCATTATATCTTAACATTTATTTTTTTAGCCTTAATTTCACAACATCACTGAATAAACATATAATATAGGCTATATCAAATAAAAAGTAGGCTTTAAAATGCATAAAATATCATAACATCAAAACAAACACAATTTTGTAATCTATGTACACTTTGAAATTGTCAGGATTCATTTATATATTTTTTTATCATTTATGTTCAGATGTTTTCAGTTTGTTTGTTATTTTAAAAAATTGTATTAGCCACACAATTCAACAACACTTCCAAGAAAACAACAGATATCTGACAGCTGTAGTGTTTCAATCTGCACTAAAATGTCAACAGATAAAAAACAGCCAAATTTACAACTAGAACAGTAACAGGGGAATTTGTTTCACTTTTAGTGTCATCACAGTTCACCCCAAAATCAAATTTTTATTAGTTATTCGCCCTTACCTCATTCAAAATGTATGATTCTTTTTTCTTTCTTCTGTAAAACACTAAATAAGATATTTTGAGAAATGTCTTAGGGGTGTTGTGTTCTTACAATTCAAGTGAACTTGGGTATTGTTGTTTGGTTACTAACATTTTTTCGATATATCTTCTTTTGTGTTCTGCAAAAATAAGAAGGTTTGAAATGACATGAGGGTGAATAAATAATGAAAGAACTTTCATTTTGGGTGTGAGTGTTCATTTGCCTTTGAGAGTGTTTTGACAAAAAAAAAGCTTTTAAATAGTCTACCTTTCTGTTTAACATTTTTTGTCTCAGAAATGTGCTTGGTATAATCTTTCATTAAATAAAACGGCACAATTAACATTTGCACATTTTAATGTGTGGCCTATTTGCACATATACTTTTTTTATGCTGCTCTTCATGAGACTTTCAGCTCAGATATCCCATCTCTGCCATTTAAACCAAACAAATGATCAATTATAAAATTACTTTAAAAAAGAAAAGCAGTTTTTGTCAGATTATATGTAAATGCATTTTACATATCAGGCAGGCTGGATGTTTTAAAGAGTCATTGGGGTGGGATAAGGGTCATATGGAGGGTTTGAGAGATATTAAAAATCCCATTAAACATACACTGATGAAAAGGATTTGGGAGCGCGTGTCTGTTTAACCGATGACCACACGGGGGCGCTGTGTATTGTTTTATTATATTATTTTGCGTCTTGCAATATTGCTTTCATTGTGGAGTGTTTCATCTTTTTGCCTTTATAGTTTAATGAAAACTATAATTGTCTCTGTGGGTCTTTACTGGTAACGAGTTGAAGTCTGTTGTTGAATCCGATCCAATATATCAATAGATCTACTCAAACAAGACCCAAAACACACTACATGTCAGATTGTCACGTAGTTGTGGGAGTGCGTGCCCCCGTCCCCTTTTTAACAATCATTCATAATCATTGTTTAAAAAATACAGAACTTGCCATGACTATATAAAATGTCACTGGAATACAAAGCAAAACCTAGTTACATGCTGTATAATAAAATATTATAAAAATACAAAAGTACTTTAAATGGGCACCACCCACTATTCTACTCAGTAAACGCCTCTCTACGTGACGTCACTCTGGCGGGAGTCTGTTGTTCAAACATTCTGCACGCTCATATTTAGTAGCCTTTGCCAGAGCTTTTCGTTGTTTTTATTAGTGATGGGAAGTTCGGATCATTTTACTGACTCGGACCTTTGAGTCTCGTTCAGCAAAATGAACGAATCTTTTTTCGAGTCATTTCGTTCATTTTAGCAAAATATAATTAAAATGTTACGTGCTACTTTCCTAACACATCTACTACTTATGCAAACGTTGATCACACTACAAACAACACAAACTATAATGCTATAAGAAACAGAAAAGATTCATTCATCATTTACCTGGCTCACCTCTTATCTGACAAGTCTTCGGGTTTGAGTCGTTCGTTCATCACGTGACAGCCCCATAAGCTAAACCAATGCAGTCCGAGCCGGAAAGAGAATTGATTAGTTCATCTCCCGAGTCTTCGGGTTTGAGTCGTTCGTTCTTTTGTCACGTGATGTGACGGCTATTGAGCAGAGAAATTAGTTAATTTACCACCTTCCTTACAAAGGGTGCATAGTCATTATTATTATTATTATTTACCGTACAGTTATGTGATGCATTTCTGGTCTCAAATTATTGCTTTTAATTTCTGTCACGATGGTTCTTTTCCATAATACTGAATGTAGTAATAAAGATAATAAAGAGTTGGTTATGCTTTAATTTAATTTTCTATTTAACTCTATATATTATATAGAGTCTAATCTATAATTTATTATATAGTTATATTATATTTTTATTGATAGACAAAGACAGTGAAAGGACAAATCAATCAATATTTTATTTATAACAGGATTTTATTTATTTATAAAATAACACAGATCCTCAAGAAACAGTAACAAATACATAGTGACAGAAATGAACAGACCATTTTTATTTCTAGGAAAATGCTTATTACACATATTTGGATAATTCTATGATAATTCTTAAATATGATCCAACATACAAAAAATACAGTTTTACTTTATAGTATTTTACTGATCCGGCAAGTGGTCACGTGACAAAAGAACGAACGACTCAAACCCGAAGACTCGAGAGATGAACTAATCAATTCTCTTTCCGGCTCTGACTGCATTGGTTTAGCTTATGGGGCTGTCACGTGATGAATGAACGACTCAAACCCGAAGACTCTATAGGATGTTGCGCATGCGCGACTGAACGAATCACTCCCGGAGACGACTCGTTCTTCCCGAGTCACATTAAAGATTCGTTCAAAATGAACGAATCGTTCAAGAACGACCCATCACTAGTTTTTATCACTCATTTACATTCGTAGAAATGATCGGACAGAAAAGCATCACGTCGTTTTTCTCGCCAAAGTCCAAGAAAAGGAATCTGGATGAGTTAAATACGTTACACGAGGATGCAAAAGATGACGTGAGTAACAGTGAAATACACTACTGCTGCTACAGTAACCAACACGTGACATTTCACGTAAACCATGAATTGCGTCGTTTGCTCAGCTAATGTTCATTTATTCGTAATTGCCGGTTGTGTTTTCAAATTCAGAAACAAGATATGTATTTTAACTTAAAGCTGCGCAGATTGATCCTCAATATCAGTCGCTGTGTGACATCAAATATCGCGAGATTTACAGTGGAACAAATACATTTTTTCGTCTCATAAGTGATTACAGTTTGCATGTGTACAAACGTGTGTGTTTAATATTGCTTGCGTTAAAATAACTTCTATTTCCCGCTAAATTGTGGGGTCACACCCGGAAGTAGTTTTACGTCACTTTCCCAAACGAAAGCACGCACGCTATTTCAAAATACAGCTTGCAACTGTGTTTGTAGAACTTTGGTCGCATAAAATATTGCAAATTTCTGTATAGAAACAGCAGTTTTGCATTTTGTGCGTAGTTTATGGGTTATTCTATTATATCAGTCGTGTCTTTTTTCCCGCTATGACGTTAACGAGAAAACTTTTATGTGTTTATCGATCACGTCATCATAATGTTTTCCAACTCTACGTTTCTCAGACTGTTAACTGTAACGATGTCACGCCGTGTTGTCAAACGAACATATAATTCAACCAGATATACTAAAATTTCCTCTCAGGCAAAGAAGCAGAAGAAGGAGAGCAGTGATGTTATATCCTCCCCATCACTGAGTCCAGAGCAGCTGGAGCGGATCGCTACAAACAAGAAGGCGGCTCTGATGCGACTGCAAACACACCCACATGGGCCCGATGGTTTTGGGGAGAGCTGGAGAATAGCACTGAACGCAGAGTTTGGAAAGGACTATTTTAAAAAAGTGAGCCAATTGTGTGTGTAGGGGATGCCGGGGCAAGTTGTCACATGAGACTTATACGTTTTATAAATTAAAGGTACAAATGACCACAAATCCCATAAATGGGATTTTGGTTTTTGAAACCCAACTATCAAGGCTTGTTTCAGTGAAAATAAGTGCAGTTAGATTTTTAGAATGGGAGTTATTTGCATATTATTGAGAAATATGTGTGACTGGTAGCTTAATCCCTATACAAATACTATACATGTCTGGATTATAATAACAAAACAATGTTTTTCTTCTGCAGTTGATGTCTTTTGTTACTGAGGAGAGGAAAAAGCACACTGTCTATCCACCTCCACACCAAGTTTTTACCTGGACACAGATGTGTGATGTAAAAGATGTGAGTGAATTTGATTTTCATAAGATTAATATTATTCAGCTGATAGCCTAGTGAGCAATGCTCGGACACATGTAGCACAAACTCGAGTTTGATTACAGGCTTGAGGTCCTTTGTCGGTCCTCTCTCCACCCAGTACATTTCTGTCCTCTTTATCGACTTTCCTGTCCAATAAAATCACGAAATGGCCCTAAAATAAATTTAAATGTTATTGTAAAAGAATAAGGAAATAAACAATGGCACTGAGTATGAGCCTATTAAAGAACAAAGAAACACATTGTAAGCAGATTAATATTTTGAATTCTGGCCAAACCTGCTGCCCAAAATAGATGACAGTGATTTCCTGAAAATGAAATTGTCATGCAATAGTGTGATGCAAGAAACACAGTGGTCTGGGGCGTAACATTTCTCTTGTGATGACAGGTAAAGGTTGTGATACTGGGCCAGGATCCTTATCATGGACCTAACCAGGCTCATGGGCTGTGTTTCAGCGTTCAGAGACCTGTGCCACCTCCACCAAGGTTATTATTATTCATCTTTTGAATGCAACTGAAGATCGTATTTTATGAAGGCTTGATGATGATTGTCATGCTTTTGGCTTATTTACAGCTTGATAAACATGTTCAAAGAACTGGCATCAGACATAGAAGGCTTTGAGCACCCTGACCATGGAAATCTTACAGGATGGGCCAAGCAAGGTTTAGTTTCCCTATGTCTTACATCTATTAATGCTATGAATTACACTATATAACACATTGTGAGCGTCTTTGTTCTGTTGTAGGTGTTCTGTTGCTGAATGCTGTGTTAACCGTGCGTGCACACCAGGCTAACTCTCACAAAGACAAGGGATGGGAGATTTTCACAGATGCTGTGGTTCAGTGGCTCAATACTAACTTGCAGGGCCTTGTTTTTATTCTCTGGGGCTCATATGCTCAGAAGAAGGGGGCGTTCATCAATAAGGTAAGTTGGGCCTGTACAGCGTTCAGATGTGAAAGAGTTTCACAAGCTTCTGTGGCATTTGTTGAACCCAAATATGTGCTAAATGTCTGCAGAATGTTAAGAGCAGATGGTTAATTGTAAACACTGTTGATTTGCAGAAGCGACACCATGTTCTCCAGGCAGTCCACCCTTCTCCACTGTCCGCTCACCGTGGATTCTTCGGATGCAAACATTTCTCAAAAACCAATGAACTGTTGAGAAAGTCAGGGAAGGAACCCATAGACTGGAAGGCACTTTAAAGGTTTCCTACTTCGAATCCGATGGAATGCTGTTGGCCCTGTTTGAAGACAAATGTTTTGTTTTTCTTCCCTCTCAGTACACTATTTGTTTTACGTAGCTGCTTATGTAAATAGTTGATACTATTTTCTTTTCATTTAACACTGAATTTTCAAGCACTTTGTGTATATCTTTCTCAGCTGTTTAGATTTTTATTTGTTGTGTGACTGATCCTAAAAGACTGTTTTATCAAGAGAAAGGTTTCCGTGTTCATGGTACAATTTTAAACCTACCACTGTAAAGCTATTCGTTCTTTATAATGCAAAACAATAAACTATTTATCCTACAAAAAGTTATATGCAATTACTTTTACGATCTACAATACCATTCAATACACTTACTCGCTATTGTTTAGATTTTAGAATAGCAGTAAACTCATCAAAACCATGAAATAACACAATTGTAACTGTGGGAATTATGTTGTGTCTAAAAGCATTTAAAATAAATGATATATTACATATAAATGTTATATTTGATCATCTTTAAAAGTAATCAGTTTCTTTAGATCTCAACCTGAGAAGTTTTTTATACAGAAGCAATTTCTATCTACTCTGGACTTATTGACTACTTTTTATTCATTATTTGCTCCAAGTAATTCATTAAAAAAATAAGGGTTAGATTTATAATTAAATAAATCAATTTGACTTGTACTGTACATATGTGCGTTAAAACAGGGTAGTCTCTGACGTATTAAACCAATTTGCATATAACATTATTTTACTTGAAATACCTAGTAACCGGTGTGTCAAAGCAAAACATTTTTGACTGACTTGCACAGTTGTTTCCCGCATAATGTTTCTCCGTGCTGAGCAAGTGGGTGTGCGCACGAGCCGACCAATAGCGCCCGGATCCGGGTCACTGCCAGCGTCTGGAGTCCCCAAACAAGTTTGAAGACATAGCATCGATGCTAATGCCAGGGGACAAGTTAAAACCATGTATAGAACTGTCTAACGTCACCCCAAAGCTACGGAGGAACAACAAGAACCATCATAAAGTTACAGCAGCGTCATGGCCGTTCGAGAGATGCGGCAGTACCGCCGCGCCACGATGATCGCCAAGCAGGACGACGATTCGGATCCGGACGAACCGAGTATCGTATTGAAGAAACCGGACGCCCGCGAATCTCAGATCATCCACAGCGGTCATTTTATGGTGTCTTCCCCGCATACCGACCACCCTCCTAAGAAAGGTTACGACTTTGATACCGTGAATAAACAAACGTGCCAGACGTATCACTTCGGAAAGACGAGCACGTCGCATCTGTCCATCGACGCTTCTCTCACCAAACTCTTCGAGTGCATGACCCTCGCGTACAGGTCAGCTGATTACACACACACAAATACAGAAAATAATCTGGTTTTACTTTGTTTGAGTGAAGGTTATAGTCAGGTATAGTAAATATAACTTTACCGTCAAAGAAGACAGTAGTTAGCTCGGTGCTAGCTGGCCCAAACACATGTAGCAAAACAAGACACCCTCTTCCAGTGTTATGGACGTGAAATATAAATTCATATGTTTATATTTTACTAAAAAGGCCTGTTGATAGAGTCCAGACATCAACAAAAATTTCAGTCTGTACATTAGGTATCTTAAAAATAGAGAAAAATGTACGTGTGTTATGGATGTCACAAAAAAACACACATTTTTAAGAGGCAACATACTTTCTGTGAATTAAAATACACAAACCAGAAGCAATAATAAGAGATGACTCTTCAAAGAACATCAAATGGTTATTTTATTTTAATTTTCATGTGTTTATTTATGAGGAATATGAACTGTTATGAATGTGACAATTCTGAAAACAGCACTTTATCTGATTATGAAAAAAACCCATGATTTTAAAAAGTCACGTGAGTATTTATCCCAGCGAATATTGTCATCTGAGCTATCAGTATGATAAAAACTTGCTTATCAGTGTCATATCAGTGATGTGAAAACAAGGTTGTTCAGCTATCTTTCTTTATTATTTATTCTTCAAGGTGTATTTCATAAAGTTTTAGTCTGTGATATTATGATTCAAGGCCAGTTTGTTTTTGGTCAAACCCACTGTTACCTCTTTGCAACATAAACGACTAACTAAACCGATATAATTGCTTAAATTGTTTCTTAAATCTTCATATTGATGTTTTTAGTCTGGATGTGCATGGGTTGTAATGTTATTTGTTATTAGTTTAGCCTCTGAATGAACATGCAAAACCAGATTCCCGTTTATCAGGTCATGAGTTTATTATTGACATGTACAGATGATGTTTTATGCTTAAACTGATTTTGCCAGGTGACAGATAGTTTGAAAAACCTGTTTACACCGTTATACTTCAGTATATTTGCTAGAAATCCATGTGAAAGGATAATAAACAAATATAACTAAAGTGTAAGCACATTAAAGATTCAGCGCTTGGCGTTATGGTGTATGGGTTCAGACATACTGTACGTTTCAGGCATTCTTCTGTATTATTAATTTTAGTTTTCTTGCATGACTTACAATATATTTAAGGCTATATATTTATTTAAGGCGTGTATCCCAGAGAGTTAAACTCATGACCTTGTTTGCGTCATGCAGAAACTACATGAGCTAACACTTTCCATATTCACTTCCCTTATTCAACTGAGAATCTGAATCTGTTTGTTATTCATAAAATGCATGTTTTCATTACTGCGCTGTGCTGTTTCACATTAAAGATCATTTACATTCATTCATTTAGCAGACACTTTTATCCACAGCGACTTACAAGTGTGTTGCCTTGGAATCAAACCCAAAACCTTTGCATCGCTTACACAAAACTCAACCAACTGAGATACAGAAACAGAATAATAATTCGACATATACAGATTATCTTGTTTACAACTTGTTAGTTTATATAATTGTTTGTAGCTTCCTCGATGATGACTGTTTGCATGTTTTGTGAGTTGTTCCTGATTTGTCCTGAGCAGTGAAGTGACTCAACTTGTTACTGAAGAACTCAAACACAACTTTTACAAAAGTTGACTTGGTGCTCAAGAAGGTTAAGGGTCGGAGTGGGTTTTAGGGATACCCTATGCCTTATCCTATTATACCACGACGTCTTAGATATTTACGGCAGGGGTGACATCATGTCCTTACTAAATATAAATGTGCATTAGAGGTGTTATAATATTTTGAAGCTGAATGCTTGTAGCACAACAAATTAGCAACATCAGTCATAGATTGATGAACTCTTCAAAAAATAAAGATATTTAATTTGCATTTATGATATGTTTAGTTGGCCTGCTAGCTAAGTTAAGACAGGGTCTTTCTCTTCTGCATGCTTGTTTAGTCTCTGTCGCTAAAATAAGATGCTGTGGACACTTCTGTACTTGGCTGCAAAACAATCTGAAACATATTTGAGTCACTACACCATGACAGATAGTTCTTTTCTTAGTCTTCAGATGATCAAAATAGTGTCTGACCAGTGAATGTTATGCTTTCCTTTCTGAATATTGCCTAGTGTTCATATGGGTTAACCTACTCCAGACTTTCCTTTAACACATTTTAATTGTGTGGGACAACAGCTTAGGGTTTTATAGGGTTTATGTTGACTTGAATCAGAAAGTGTCAGCATGTCTCATAAATATTTTGTGAAGTCATATTTTCAGTCGTGTGACGCTTTTATTTGTATCTTGTGTCTGTAAGTGGGAGATTAGTTTCACCAAAATGGAAAAACTTCAAAGGTCTGAAGCTGTTGTGGAGGGACAAGATTCGTCTGAACAATGCCATCTGGAGAGCCTGGTACATACAATGTAAGACCTTTGAGAAGACACTGATATCACAGACAAATGTTCAAATGTAGATCTTTGTTGATTTATGTCTGTCTTGCTTTTCTTTCTGGAAGATGTAGAGAAGAGACAGAATCCTGTTTGCCATTTTGTCACACCTTTGGATGGCAATATGGACTCTGGAGTACATCGACCCACAGAGGTAAAACACAGAAAATATTGTGTCGTATATAGAAATTTTTGTTGTGATACTAACTTAATAATGTTTCGGTTATTTAGGCAATAGCAACAGAAGGGAAGTACTGGAAAAGAAGAATAGAAATCGTCATCAGAGAGTATCATAAATGGAGGACATATTTTAAGAAAAGGGTACGATTTCAGTTTAATGTGTATGTGAAATCAGGATGTTCATCAGACAAAACTATTTTGAAGTGAAGCTGAAAGCAATCATGATGTTTTCATGCTTTCAATATGTGAAACAATAATGTAAAAGTTTTTCATTTTATAGTTACAGACGCACAAGGATGAAGATCTTTCCAGCCTTCTCACGGTAATTCTTTATTTTTGTTGTAAACTAAGTAAGAAAAGGCTTTCGGTTGCATGTTGTTTATAGTTGATAAAGTTTTGCATTGCATGTGTTGCATTTCTGATGTGCACTAATGTTTCTGTTCATCTTAATTGTTTTTCATTCACGTAATGGGTTCTCTTAGATACTTTACTTTATAAAGTTATGTGATGTTTTTGGAAATTATAAAGGGGAATCTGGGGTTTTTACAACAATTTAATGTATTGAATGTGTAAAAAAAAAGCACTGTAGTAGTCACCGTTTATCACATTGTTTGTAAATTTGATGGACTATATGCATGTTTGCACTAAGATGAATGCATTAACTAAATAATTGTTTGCAGTTTTGTAGCAAATTTCATTTAATTTGTTTACATTTGTCTAGAAATGTAAAAAGCATTTTGGATAAAAGATGATCAAATATTTGTCTGTAAGTGTATATGCGCATATGTTGCATTTTTCGCTGCATGATCCTTTTGTGTGTCTCTTGACCCGGCCTGCTTGTTGCATTTGACCTGCTAAAGGGAGCGGAGGAACAGTTGTCACTCTTTGGGGAAGTGTGTCCCGACACCTGCCGTGTCCCCTTCTACCAGGACGAGGACGCTCGCCGCTGCTTCCGCAGGAGTCGCGATTCACCCGTTCCCATGGAGATGGACTCGCTCTTTGACATGGACGTGCTTATGTCCGAGTTCTCCGACACGCTCTTCTCCACGCTGGCATCTCATCAGCCTGTGGCCTGGCCTAATCCCAGGGAAATCGGTGAGAGATGAAGTCAGTTTTGCTAACTGGTTTGTTTAGGAGTTTGTTGAACTTCTCAAGAGTTTGTGTTCTTCTCAGCACACGCGGGGAACGCAGATATGATCCAGCCAGGCCTCATTCCCCTGCAGCCCAATCTGGACTTCATGGACACTTTTGATCCTCTGCAAGGTAACAATTGATCCTGGTCCAGTCTGTAAAGAGTAAAATACTTCATAATGTGTTCACAACACCACAACTGAATCTACAGAGAGAGTGACAAGTGTGATCTGATTCCCAAACAAATGACTCTATGGATGTGTTCATTTAAGTTTAAAGCATGATTTTGTTCTGTGTTCAGAATTGTCACATTCATAACAGTTTCTATTCCTCATAAATGAACACATGAAAATAACTCTTATGTTCTTTGAAGAGTCGTCTCTTCTTCATTTGTTGGGCATTATTGCTTCTGATTTGTTTATTTTAATTCACAAAAATACTACAAAGTATGTTGCCTTTCAAAACGTGTTCATTCATTCCATTTTTAAAATAGATAACTTGTGTATAGACTGATATTTTTCTGATGTGTGGACTCTGTCAACAGTAAAATATAAACAGATGATTCAATACATTGATAATAAATACATTCTGTGACAATTTATATTTAAAGTTTTGAGAATGTGACTGAGAATGATCACGTCCATTACGCTGCAATTGCCCAAAGGTTCAGTATCTTTAGGTTTAGAACTTGACCTTGATGTATAATTTTCTTTGTTGATCTGGACTAAAATAACCAAAAGAAGAAAATTGCAACTGTATTTTAAGTAATTAGATGGCATAGGAAATTATAGTAAATCAAAAATAAAAAGTGTAACTGTAAAAGTGAGTGTATGAAAACAAGGGTGCACCTAGTCACATTTCAATCTTTTTTTTGTTTAACCAGATTTATTTCACTCGGTGCGTTCATCAGCCTTCCCCTCCACTTCCCCCACTGCCCCACCAGTCACTCCCTTAACCAACAACAACTCTCAAACACAGGTAACGCTCCTCACTGTGGATACACACGTTTGCAGATCGAGATCTTGACGTTTGTTTTGCACTTCCTATACAGACATTGACTAATAACCATGAAACGTCACACCATCGCTCTGACATGTTAAAATGATTCATGTGTCTGATTGTAACTCTCTTTGCTAGGCGTCCTTACTATCATCCATCCCGCTCTCCACGGAGCTTCCCTCCATCCCATTGGACTACCGCCTCATCCCCTCACTGCCCAGCCATCTTTCAGCGGCCAATCAGGACAGCAGTAACTCTGCTGGCCACTCCTACCAACAGAACTACATGCCTCTGTTCACACAGCAAGTGACCAATCCCGTCATGCCGTCCTTAGCCCCACCGCTCGCTCTCCAGTGCGGTGGTGTTTCTACAGTAACCACGACCCCTCCGTCCACCTCAAGCATTCCCCCTCCGTCCATAATAACACACAGCGCTCCCTCCACAGTGACGCCCACTGACGCGGCCACTACCTTCAGTCACAAGTCGAACTTTGAGTTGCCCGGGGGAGCGTCTCCTCAGCCCGTGGCCTCGCAGGGGCTAAATTTTGCTCTTCCCAAACCCGTTCTGCCGCCCGTGTGTAACAAAAAGAGCAGACAAGCGCAGAGGCCGATCGTACCGGCGAATCCTCTGCCGTCTCAACTTATACTGACAGGTTTGTGACTCTTCTTCAATCAGTATGTAAAATCACATCATATTGTTTTTATTGGCCAATTCTGATACTGAACATTTAATTACAGTAAATGAGACAAACAGAATATTGGTGATATTTAATAAATATTCAAGTGAACATCTGTCACAACACATATTGAGTGTACACATAAAAATATGAATGTTTAGATATGACATATTTTTTAAGCATGTCTTTATTTTTTTTATTTGAGGTGTTTTTATGATAAACTTTTTTTTGTTATGAAAATTTGTCAAATATTTAATCTTGAGTCTTATGCCTTTCCATCAATATACAGTTTATGATAAGATTAGAATTTAACTATGAAATATTAACGTGAATAGGGAAATAACCTAGTATAACAGTTCGGTGACAGATAACAGGTTAAGTAGCAGCATGTAAATGGTAAAACGTGAAAATCTCAATTCGTACATTTTATTCCACAAGGATCAAATGTTGGACAAGGTAATTGAAAACAAAAGCTGATCTGATCTGTTTAAGGAATGTTTAATGTTGTTGATAAAAGCGTCCGCAAAGGGTTTTCTCATGGAAACATGAACAGAACTGTGAATTCTTCATCCTCAGGTCCTGCCAGCGCTGTTATTGTTACTCCATCTCCTCTTAACACTGACGTTCACTCCACCACCGGTATGGTCATTGCCTCCTCCGGTTTACCCTGTGTAAGCGTTTCACTCTTTGTGTCATATACTTTTAGCAGCAGACAGTGTAAAGGTCAGGGTCATAGGTCATTCAGGAAATTGAACTTTTTGATTTCTGAATTTGAATTGAGATGGTAAACGGGATTTAGACGGGCAAGATAGCAAGTAGTAAATGACGGGTCACATCTGTGATGTGCCCTTTAATTTCTCGTGATGTTTCAGCTTCCTGTTTTAATAGGAAGTACATCAGCACAGGAAAGAAAATTTAAGCTTTTACACTGAAAATGTGTGGAGTTTCTTCCTGTCATTTAAAGATAAACTTGTGAAGTAAAAGACAAGCAGTTCTTACATTTTAAAAGTTGCCCACTCTGATAAATAACAATTAATTCTGGTCCTAAGCAATGCAAAATTATTGATAGACTGTAAGGTTTTGATGTTTTTACTCTATCGTGCAGGGTTCTGCTGGTTTCCACATTATCCCTCAAACACAGAAATCTCCTCAACTTATCGTGCCCAAAGAGGAAAGCGCCACGAATGTGTCCAACAGCAAAACATCAGCACAGTCTACATGTACAGGTCAGATTTGCCTTTATTGCTGAAACATTTTTCTCATTATTTTTAGCTTTTTTTTGTTGTTTTTCACCAAACTTAAAGTGAGCTTGTTTTTGTAGCGCATGATGGACGGGTGTCAGGTCAAGGGTCACCGTTAGGAGCAGAACAAGTGCCGAGTCCTCAGTCACCTCTCAACAGCAGCACGGGTCTGACCAAGAATGAAGGCAGTCAGGTACAGATCACCTGCTAAATAAAACCACAAAGCATATTTATCCAGTGCTTTTACAAATATTAAACACACAAAGAAAAATGATGCATTATCCATATTTATTACACGTTGCTCTGGAATACTTGATTCTGAATGGCCAGTTGTGATATTCTATGGTGCGTTATTCACCGATAACAGCCGCTCAAAACTAATAACACAGACTCATCCGGGTACTGCAAGTAAACTTGAAAATGATTGACTAAATAAAAACGTATATGACATTATATTACCAATGATTAAACCAAATTGCATGTTCATGATTTAGTTTGAATGCCGTGTCTTGACTGACAGTTGCGCCTAAAGCCGATAGGAAAAGTTTTACTCATTACAGAAGGTTTGTTGGCATTTGAGGTAAAAGAATAAAATATTGCAAATCAATATTTCTTGTCCAGTGATTTAATTATGTGGCAAGTCGTGTAATAAGTGGGGTAATGCACAAATACAAGCATTTATATGCAAATAAATTGATTAGCATAAAATTGAAATTATATTTATTGTTAGAAATGACAAAAAAAAATTTCAACCTCTTTGAGGTTGTCTGTTTTTTTACCAGTTGATTTTGATTTTATAGCTTCATTTTCAATACTTCATTTTTTCCATACTTTGAATATGAATTGAGTTTATATTGTGATTATTGGATGGTACTGATATCTAGAGCAGCTGACCTTTATGTTTTTTGGTCCTCAACAATACTACACTCACAGTTTCCACCCAATAAAATATTTTCAAGATGTATATCTGGTATAACATAACCAACACCAAAAATACCTTTATTTTCATATTGCAATGCTTGTTTTGTCTTATAATAAATCATAATAAATCATCTTGAGTCCTGTGAGCTGTGATATCCTGGTTTCAGAAACACTAAAGTGCAACTAATGATAATACCAGTCTAATGCTTATTTATACCAAATGATTCAGTTTCCTGTTATCAGATAAAATGTTTTTGTTTAATAGAGCCGCAGAGTGAGTCACATATCGGCTGAACAGAAGAGAAGATTCACCATCAACGTTTGCTTTAAGACACTGTGCAGTCTGGTGCCCACTCTCAAACCACAATCAAATGTAATCTATCATTCATCTCTTACCTCTTCCTGCTATTCAGCTGTTTCTTATGAACCTTATTAACCTGATATTATTGTTGTTGACGTGTGTTGTAGTCAACACACGTCAACAACGTGTGACGTGTGGGGGGCAGTTGTAGCCTAGTGGTTAGAGTGTTGGACTAGCAACCAGATGGTCTCAGCTAAATGAATAAATGTAAATGTAAATGTGTGTGTTTTCAGATCAGTAATGCGGCGACACTCCAGAAAACTGTTGAATACATCGGCAAATTACAGCTGGAGAGACAACAGATGCTGGAGGAGACCAAGAGACTGAGAGAGGAGATCGAAGAGCTCAACACATCTATAAAGTCAGCTTTATTGATCAAGTTTTTTACTTTTAAATCGTCTGTTATGTGCATATAACCAGAGTTATGTTTGCATGCAAATAATATATTTTTCTGTACGCTGTTTTACGCAGCTTATGCCAGGAACAGCTTCCTGCCACAGGGGTTCCCATCACACGTCATCGCTTCGACCACATGAGAGAGAAATTTGATGACTATGTGAAGAGCAGAACTCTTCAGAACTGGAAATTCTGGATCGTATCCTTTAAAATATAAGTAAAATATAAAATCTCACAGAATGTGTTTATTACTAATATGTTGAAGCATCTGTTGATGCAGTCCAGAAATCAAATCATATCAGTCTATACACAAGTTTTCTATTTAAAAAAATTGAAATATACGTGTTATGAAAATGTTTTTAAAAGACAACATACTTTGTAAGATTTTTGTGAATTAAAATACACAAACCAGAAGCAATAATACTCAATAAATAAGGATGAGATGAGTCTTCAAAGATAACATTTCATGTGTACACAGCACTTTATTAAATGGTAATATGGTCTTTACCGTTCCACTGGACGATCTTATTTCCTTTAATACTTCTGTCACAGTTCAGCGTCATTATTCAACCCCTGTTTGAGTCCTTCAATGGGTCGGTCTCGACCACCAACCACACAGAGCTGTGTGAAACCACCATGCAATGGCTGGACCGGTACTGCGCTCTCCCGGTCCTCAGACCCAGTATGTGCTTTCTTTCACCATGAGTTGTAATTGTTAAGATTCTGTTCATTCAACCTCCGTTGAAAGATGAGATAAAAATATTATGAGATGATTTATTGAAATGACTAGTGCATATTATTACAAGAACCTAAAAACAGTGTATAGATAATATTCTCTCCTAATGAGAAAAGTAAATAATATCAGTCTTTCTTCTTTAGTGGTTCTCAGGACGCTGCGTCAGCTCTGTACCAGCACCTCCATCCTGACGGACCCCTCACTTCTACCTGAAGAGGCCAAACAGGCCGTTCAGAACAGCAAAAAACATTCCTCTGGATCTCAGCCTTAATCCAGCCGTCATTCAGAGGATTTGATGATCTGAACAACAAGAGCCTTGAAGACACATTATGCCTTAACACATCATGTGCTGTGCTCAGGTCTGTGTGGAAAGCACAGAAGAATGTGTTTCTGGACGGAGGCAGAGATTTTAGGTACTCGATCACCTTATCTCTAAAGTCCTCAAGCACAAATGCTGTTACAAAGACATTCAAAATAATCTTCACACAGCCAGTGTCAATACAATTATGCTTTGCGTTTGTTCTTATAGCTTTTAAATAATAAACTTTATTTTTATATAGTGTGTTTAAAGTGATGTGCAAAGGGCTGTTGTGTTTTATAGAAAAGAGCCGGAAAATTTGTTGCACAGAACATGAGGGTAAGTACATTATGAGTTTTGACATCAGACAAACTGTTTGATTCAATCTCTGAAGCGCTGCATGACTTGTATTTTGAAGTGCTTTGTGTTTCTCACAAATGTGCGATGATTTATGGATTGCTTGATTTTTACCTCTCAGGGTGTGTTTCTATATATTCGTCTTTTTTACTTTTTTAGATTTTAAGGCATTTGTTAGGTGTCCTAAAATGCAACAAACCCAGTTATGAAAACCCAAAATGCAGAACTATATTAGAAATGGTTGTGTTTGTGTGCAGGATGAGGTACAGCGTGTCTCAGTAGATGAGCAGTCACAGACACACGTCTGAGAGTTCACACGCGTGTCTTAATGTCAAACACTTGTTTTGCAGGATTAAATAAATCCTCTGCGCTGATGTTAAAATATCTGTACTTGGATGTGAAAAGTTTTTTTCTGAATCTCATATAGAGGTTCTCGTGGCAAGAGATTGAGTTGTTGAAGTGTTTTATAGATACAGAGTGGTTTTGCCTTTTCTTAATAAACCTTTTAAGGATTTGCATGTATTCACTGTTCATCATATTTATTTCATTGACTGTGAACTGTAAACATTGCTTTGCAAATACCATGTCATTATTTCTATGTATAATATCAGACTTGCTTGAAAACAAGCATACAGATACAGATCTTTCTGTGTTAAACGTGTGATGGGAATTTTTATATACTAGTGTTATATGCTTTTATGCTACATAAGTAAGCTTGGGTGTTGTCATTTACACACCCTTATCCGTAAGCTAAAAAAACTGCATTTTAAATGTTTGTATACATATGAGACATTTATATATTAGAGTTTTGTAGCCTCCAGCTTAACTGAAAGATGACTATAGTACATTATCTTTTCCTGCACATAGCTCTGAGTGAGCAAAGGTGGGGGCTTGTGAGATAAGGCAGAAGAGCAGGAGATGTGTAATGGAGTGAGTATAAAGAATGTGTGCTTCTATGTACAGGCGCCTTCACTTTGCATTGACACAGAGCTGAACGCCTCTCATGAGATTAAACTTTTCATTGACTACACAATTGGTGTTTTCACATTTTTATTAAGAATATCCACAACAAACATCACAGGAGTTTTTCTCTGATGCGTTTCAGTAATGGCATGATTGTATAAATACACAAAAATAAATAAATAAATATCAATGTTTTTAGTAGTAAAAACTCATTAAGCAAACACGTTAACGTGTCACTCCATAGGTCTGGAAAACCATTTGCTGAATAGCACAAGAATGCTTCTCAGCTTTTTTAAATTCGTAGAAGTCATCTTGTTGTCCTGGAAAGCCGGCACACAGACGGCCGCTGGATGTGTGCCACATATTCTTTCACAAATATTCATATTCAGGTCCTCGACTCGTTGTCTGATGTCGCTCAGCTTGCCGTGTAGCTTCTCGTAGCGTTTTAACCCGTTTAGTTCACTCGCGTTCTTCAAGTAAGAACTGAAGGTACAAGTTATGGAACAGTTCAGAAGTTCATGTTTCTTCGGCTCCCTGATGCATCCGACGGTGTGGCTTCCCGTGTGAGATCTCAGAGCTCCTGAAGCTGCTTCCTCCTATAAGCACAAGCAAATAATGTACTCGTACTGAATTCTGTTGGCTGATGAGGTTTGCTTTATCTTTGATTATCCTTATCAAACAGCTCAACCTAAACGTAAAAGGTAAAAAAGAACCCACCAGACATTTCAACGTCTCTTCTCCCAGCCCTTTCATCATTTGCATTTCAGTATATGCAGGTTTGATGTTTGCTGAATGGTTGCTTGAAAAAAGAAGAATTAGGAGTGCAACTGTAAAGACAAGAGAATGATGTTAAAGACAACTTTACAGCTCTGGAGGAAGTTTTGTGCAAGCTAACACACATGATCTTTGTGTCCAGATAACTAGAGAATTAATGTTCACACCAAATGCACTTACCTGCAGCATGAAGTCTGTTTGCCATCTTGAGACGTTTTGTACTTTAGTGTTGGTGGATTTGGCCATATTTAAGCTGTGCTATTTCTCATCTCTTATCATTGATCAGCTCAGCTTGCGTAGTGGGTTTTTACTAATGGGGATTTTACATGCCTGATGCATGCTGTTACAGGCCCCACAAGGAAAAAAAATTAACATTTTATTAAAGCAAATGTTCAGCTTTGTGTTTAAATGTTCAGAGTTGTTATACACAAGGCGCTTTAAATTTGCGGGTTTGTTTTGGTAATACACCTGATGATGGTGATGAATTATGGCATGTATAAAGATCATGATCAAGTGTGTGAATTATAGTGTAGTTACAGAAACCGCAGCTTCAACATCGATCACTGACACCAAAGATGAGCAGATGGCAAGAAAAGTTTTTTTTTTTCATCTTTTGTTTTAGTGTTTTGTCATCGTTTTATTATCTCTAATAGGATGTGGACAGGATGTGGAAAATGATGGTTAGAAACTTATTTGCATATCTCTAGGTGGCTTATTCCATCATTACACATGTAATAGGTCAATGCAATTAATGATGTGGAATTGATCAACTGGAAAATTGTGTGATTAAACTTTGTATGTGATTCATCACCCTGCAGAGCACCTGCTGTAAA
Source organism: Beaufortia kweichowensis (assembly GCA_019155185.1). Lineage (NCBI taxonomy): Eukaryota > Metazoa > Chordata > Actinopteri > Cypriniformes > Gastromyzontidae > Beaufortia > Beaufortia kweichowensis. The sequence continues at coordinate 1,060,097 of CM032795.1, read as the reverse complement.
TAATCTCTGATGTAACATGAATGCTCATATCTTCACATCTCTTACCAGGTCCTTTATCAATTTTTACCATATTGCACAATGTGATAAAATAAAGACTATCAGGGCTGTTGGAATTTTTGACCCGTAAAAGAGTGACATTTAAACTTGCACTTAAAGTGCAAAAAGTTTTTACGTGGACAAATTTGCAATAATTGCAATTGTTTATCATTTTAAATGTTTGCATTTCAGCGTTTATGTAATTTTCACTCTCACTAGTGTTAAATATTTGAATGCTGTGTTTTACAGTAGTGTTTTAACATGAGCTTCTTTAAATGCTGATTAATAATTAATCACACTTGCTTAGAGGTAAGAGGATGCACTTTATTTTATTTTACACAGAGTGTACTTTCAGTATTCTTAAGCAAAATATTGGTTCTTAATATGTGTAAGGATTAGATTTAGGAGTACGGTCAGTTTCATAGTATGTAGAACAGAATTAATAATCTAACACTAGAACAAAGTAAATGACTATCTGAATCAAATGACCGTTAAGATAGAATACATATAATATTTATTTTTCCTCCAATAAGGTTGTTAAAGAAATCAATAAAATAATCCAAAATATTACCCTTTTTTATTTGAAGTTCATCACTTGTGTGAGTGAACATTTTAATAAAATATGATCCTGTCTGATGAAATAAGTAAATTACATGAGTTTTTTGGCTGTAAATGGTAGGTTATATGATACTCATTTTTTTATTTAAAAACTTTATGATTTGATTGACACTATTTTTTATTATTTTGCACAAAACCATCCCAGATGTTGGCTTCTTAAACAGTAGTTGCAATCTTTGGTGTTACTCATTCAATATTAAAGATATCAAAGTTATATTTATACAGAATGTTCTTAACATTATTATTACATTACAATACAATTTTGAACAGTTTCTTAAACAAATGCATGTCTGACACTAGATTTTTTTAGATTTATTCACTTGAATTTCAACATTGTAGTTGCTCACTTATCATTTTTAATATAATAACTGAATGCATGCCAAAGCATTTACATTAGAAAAACAGCCTGAATACAACAGAAAAATACAAGGATTTACAAAAAGATAAAGTCTAAAGACAAACAGTAAAATAAGCAGTAAGTAGCACATACATGTTCTGGTCCAGAAGCACACTGGATATATTACAACTTAATATTTCTAAATCCTCAATAGGTTTTAAATTGTTTTCTGCTCATTTTGGTTGCTGTTTCTGCCAAAAGGTTGATTTTTCATTTTTGGAGATGTTCCTTGAGACTAGTACAAGACAACACAGAGGCCGAAAACTGTTAAATTCTACCAGATGCACTTATATAGTATTGCTATGTGCATGTTATATACTTAACAAAATTTGAGTAAATTTACTAAAAAAGTACTAAGTCTGCGCAAACAAGTTTTATACTAGGTTATGACACACCACAAATATGTATCTGAAGCATTTATTTTTGAAGCTTTCTTCTCTCCAGATGATGGTGAAAGGAAATGAAAGGGCAAAATCAGTTCCAGTCTAAAATGCATGAAAATGATAAAGGTTAAACGCATCATTCTGCGTTTAGGCTGCCATAGTAGATTAAAGGATTAGGCAAATAAAGTTGAGCAAAACAGATTATGACTTATCTACATATTACACTTTTAATGAAATGTCAAGACCATACGTAAGTGAATGTGCTTTGTGGAAACGATTGCTGGTGTGGCAATGTAAAGAACCCCAAATGGTTCCTCCTGCATCTTTAAATGTTACAGTGTAAAGTAAATTATGAATAACTTATCTGGATCACTAGATGTAAAGCTATTGTACACAGTTTCTCTGAGCTAATTTGAGCTATGCTAAAAAGATTGATCTTTTTAGTATTTACTATTACATCATAGTGTTTTTAAATCATACTATAATACAGTTAATTTACTGTTGTTAATACTGTAATAAACCCAAGACACCACTAAGGGGCACTAGCTTAGATTATATGGAGTAATTTATTATAAGAGCACTCAATACAGAAGTCAAAAGCAGATGTACCAAATGTCAATATCACTTTCCATTCACTCAGTTTTGAACCATTGCAATGCTACAGAATACTGTAGTATACTAGAGTTTTTTATATTATATTACAATATAATTGCTATATTACATTTATATTACTTATATTTCTTACTAATTTCATTATTAATTTCTTTTATAGTGAATTATTTTGGCCACGATAATCGTGTAGTAAGAAGCTGATATTGTGACAGCCCTCAAATGTCATGAATGTTATGGAAAAAAACAACGTAAAGAAAACAATGTAAAGAAATAATATAAGCTGATTCATAACGTCTATAGGAACTGTCTCTGTATTGTTACATCTGTTTTGCATATTCATAATGGAGGATTTCTGTTTTTGCTGGATGGGTCAGAGCTGATGATTACCAACCTGCACTGCAAAAATCGTGAATTGTGAAAAAAAAGTGTATGATGTATTTAAAAAGTAAAATTACTTGGAGCAAATAACGAATAAAAAGCAGTCAATAAGAGTTCAGCATAGATATAAATTGTTCAAAAAGCTTCTTAGGTTGAGACCTCAAGCTGGATAATAAAATGTCAAGAGATTTTACAAATTCTAGACAAAGTGTTTATACTTTTAAAGACGATCAAATATAACATAGTGTACAACATAATTCCCACAGTTACAGTTGTGTTATTTCATGATTTTGATGAGTTTACTACTGTTCTAAAATGTGGGCAAAACCCCAAACAACAGCTAGTAAGAGTTTACAAACTTTTGACATGTACTGTATAAAAAAAGAAAAGTGAAATCCGCTGTTTAGTCATTGCGAGTCACGTGAGCGTCAGCGGCGTACTGTCGCTAGGCAACAGCGCTACGTTAACGTTTCACGTGCTCTCTCACTTCATTACTGCGTTTCCTCAGTTCGTGATTTCTGCACCGTATTCCGTTTTATTTCACCATACTGAGAAAATGTGAAATGTGCGACAGTTCCTCAGAATACATGCCATCAGGAGATCTGTAGTTTCAGGTCCGCGCATTACTAGCAAATGGACACATTAATCGCACAAACCGAGTTCTGCAGCAAACTGGAAACTTCAGCGAAAGCTCCTTTGGTCTGATTTCACTTATTTAAACACATCATACAATACACTAATGTGTGTGTGTGTGTGTGTGTGAAGACACTTCCCCCTTGTGGTTATTGTGTTGTTTACACAATCATCAGTTCCTTGTTTTCAAACAAGTACAGAAGTTATGGTGTGAAGGGTTTGCTTGTCACATGAAATCACAGCAGATGTGCCAACAGCACGAGGACAGTCAGCGTCTTTGTGAGCACCTGGATTCATCATGAAGCTTCAGACATTTGCTCTGTTGGTTTATTTCTGCGTGTCTGCGGCTGATTTCTCTCCTCCGCTGGTGAACATTAGTCTCGACGCGCCTGCGGATCAGAGATGGGCTCCTTTAAAAAATCTTTACGACATTAATTTCTTGCGAGAAGCAACATCTTTAGTGATCGAGTAAGTACGAGAACTAGATTATTTATTACGAGGGCAACACACGAACAGTTTGTACTTCAATTCAAAACTTTTGGTGACGTATATCGTTTGAACAAAATTCTGACAGCACCATTATTTGCTGCTTATGCGTGCTAAACGATTAAACGCATGATTGAGCTGTAAGAACAGGAACCAAATGATCGTTTTGCGCATAGAAATACATGAGCGTCGCATTGAGTAATGAATGGCATGTCAATAGCGCCGCCATATTGGACAGGGCACGATCACTGTATAAACACATGGAAGTGAACGGAAAGATACGGTTTATGGATTATGTTTATGTTTTAGGTGGTCTTTATATACTTTTTGTCAGGAAAGTATTTTTGTCTTAATGAACTGTAAAAATTGAAATATGGACATTAAAGGAAACGATTTTATTTGACCTTTTAAACATGAAAAACGTTCCAAAAAAGTAATGTTATAAATGTATACTTTTAATTTAATATTTGCCAAAACAATGTATTCTAATGAATCCCAAACTCCCTTTTTGTTTCAGCACAACTGTTCCCAAATGGGTTCATGATGCCATTAAACCTGTAGTGAGAGCACTGGAGAAATACATCCCACAGCCGTATGCTGGAGAAATACGGGGCATGGCTTCCATCTATGGCACTGACATTTCAGATATTGTGCTTTTAAACTTTGCCTATGAAGTGTCCGCGTAAGTATAGTTGCTTTAATCATTTCAGTAGTAACAATATTTCAGCACTCAGCAATGTTGTTGCTTTGATTTTAATGCAGGTTCTGCACCAGTATTGTGACTCAAGACACAATTGGAAATATATACCATGGCAGAAACCTGGACTATCCCCACGATGTGCTGAGAAATCTAACTCTAGATATTCTTTTTACTAAAAATGGACAGGTATTGTTAAATATTAGAGTGAAAAAGTAGCCATAAGGATTTGTTTCATAAGGATTATAATATGGCATCTAAAAAGCGTGTATCTGTGCAGGTTGCATACAGGGGAACTACATTTGCTGGTTATGTTGGGCTGTGGACAGGACAGAGCCCCAACAAGTTCACAGTGTCTGGAAATGAACGCAGTAGGTAGATCTTTAAAAGAGATAATCTAGTGAGTATTTTGCATTAGTTTTATTTGTGCCTGTGTGTCCACAGATAAGGGATTTTGGTGGGAGAATCTAATTTCAGCTGTTTTATTGAAAAGTTCTCCAGTTAGCTGGCTGGTGAGGGAGGTGAGTACATGAACACGGGTATATAACACTCAAAAGTACTTTATATTACACTTTATATTAAAGGCACAACTCTAATTTGCAAGATTGACTTATATATAATATATATATAAACATTTTGTTTCACAGAAGAAAGAATATAACAACATGAAAGTGATTTTGCTCAATGTATTCTTATTCATAGACTCTTGGGGAAGCTACCGATTTCCAGGATGCAGTATTTAGACTGGCCAAGGTGCCCATCATAACAGATGTGTATTACATTGTGGGCGGAGTTCGTCCTGGAGAGGGCGTGGTTATTACCAGAGACAGGAGCGGATCAGCAGATGTCTGGCCTCTGGATCCACTTAATGGAAAGTAAGCAGAAATTATAACAAAAGAGAAAACTGAATAAATACTGACAAGAATGTTCTTTTTCATATGATTTTCAACTGGGCCGTACTAAACTTTGTTGCTTTTTTAGCTGGTACCGAGTTGAAACAAATTATGATCACTGGCTGCCCGCCCCTAAAAGAGACGATCGACGGCAAGTAGACAATCAGTTTTTAATGAACAAAATCTGTTTGAGGATTGTTTCTTACGGTGTTTACTCTATTTTAGAGATGTGGCCATGAAAGCATTGAATGTCACCGGTCAAAACCACATTTGTATGGATTCTCTCTATCAGGTATATTTGCAAATTTGCAATAATAATTCAAATGTGTTTCCTAATTCCATGTAATTTATCATTTTATATTATTTTGTTAACACTTTATAATAAGGTTGTATTTGTTACCATTAGTTAATGCATTTCCTAACATAATCTAACAATGAATACTTCCACAGTATTTTATTTTTAGTTCATGTTAATTTTAGCAATGACTTTTTCAAAATCAAAAGTTGTATCTGTTTACATTATTACAATAAACATTGTTTTGGCATTAACTAACATTAACAAATAATGATAAATGCTAAAAAATGATATTGTTCATTAGGTTATGTTAGTGTAAAGTGTTACCATCATTTTCTTTATTTCTGTGATGTTTTTGTTTATGTATCAACTGCTAAAATGTGTTTGCTGTAAAGCTGCAATAATGCAAAAATGCTTTTTACAACAGTTGTATATGCATTGTAATATAGTGCTTGTGATATTATGCACTTCTCATATATAATACTGTGTCATTGTCACAGGTTTTGTCTGTGACTCCAGTACGTAACAGGTAAGCAGGATTTTGTCTTATATTTTGCAGTCATGCTGTATGCAGCCCATACTTCATGCATCACATGATATTTTGCTGTGTAATGACTTTCATTTCACTTACGTGCTGATCAGCACATACTTCAGCATACATTTCTGTTCTTCCTCATGAAGGTCATAACTGGTGATGTAATCACACAATGCAGAGTTTGAATCAATCATGTGATTCTCTTTGTCTGTTTACTTGCATCTCCACAGAAGTTCATTGTTTTAGCCATCGAGATTCAGAACAGCCAAAGCATTGATCTTTCGGCCTCATTCATGTCTAATCCACTGATATTTCTCAATTCCGATCATTTTAACAGGTTGCTGATAAACATATGCTTTCTAAAATAAAGCTTTTTTTAATATAAATATGATTCTTTACTCCAGAATTACAGTTTATACCACAGTGATGAGTGCGGCTGTGCCGGAGAAATACACAACACAAGTCAGAGACATCGCAACTAACAACTGTAAGGAACTTTAACTGGTCTGATTTCATCAGCCATTTTATTACTGATTTTCTTTTGTTCTGAATAATATTTAATGGTCTTTTCTTTCTTGTTTTACAGATGTGTGAAAATGAGCCTCAGTTAGAATTTTCATCCAGTGTGCTTTTAATTCAGCTTCTCTTCTGTTGTTAACAATGGAAACCAGTGTAATTTTAACATCTGGAGAATTTAATGATTTTAAAGATCACATCATATTGGTCAGCACAAACCCAACACACAGTAGGTTGTATTTTTTTTGTTGCAGCCAGAACACACACATTTTTGTGCTAAATTTATTTTATTTGGCATATTACGATGACATAATTGTATTAACCGTTTTTAACAACATTTTAAAATATTTGATGATTTTATGATGTTTTTTGATGATGATTTTACTTAATTGTCAGGAAAAATATTCAGATGCAAAAATTGTTCAGCAAGTGCTTTGAAATAAAAACCTCTAAATGGGAAAATTCATACTTTACCCTTAACAATAAACATTCAGAGAGCTTTTATTGTTGTTATCTGTGCTTTGAGTTTATAACCCTTTAAGATTGGCAAAAACCCTGAAAAGATCAGAAACTATTTCTACTATTTTCAAAGTTAAAACTGACTGTTTATTACCAGAAAGTGAATGAATGAAAACAATTTCATGATTATTAATAATAAAGTTCTGCAACGCTAGCTGCCTGAAGAGTTCTTCTGTCCCATGCCCATCAAGTTTGTTGGATTCAACCATGACTATACGACAAAAATCAATGGGACCAGGCACATGAACTAAAAGTAAATATAGTAAATTATGCTTTAGTGTTGTACTACTGTACTGGTAAAACTTGCAAAAATAAGTGGTTTACATTAAAAATGATGCTTCTACAGTACAGTAAAATCCATTTGAATCTGATTTGTCATGAGTTTAATCTCTCCCAACATTGTGTGTCTCTGTTGGTCGATCGATGCGGTAGACGAACTCAGCAGGGAGGAAATATCCCAGATACTCCACTGTGTTTGGGGTGGTGTCTATGTAGTAATGTCCTCCCTCACCGTGATGACTGAAGCCGTGAGTGTGCTCCACCCTCAGGTCAAGACCCTGTGAATTTAACACCACAATCTCTCCGGGTTATTAGGCTTTTCATTTCACATTTCACATATGCGTAGTGATAATAAAATGAGACAATGCATCAGCTACGTTGATTCTTACCGGGTCTTTGGACACCATGACAGTTTGACAGATAAATGGTGCACTGACTTCAAAATGTTTGAGCCAGTTCTCAACATCTTCATTCGTGTTCAGTGGGCAGGAAGAGAATTCACGTGGCTTAAAATGCATCAGGGACAAGGTTATTTTTTATCTCTATCACGTTATTTCTATTATTTGCTATTCTTGTTTAATCAAGCTATCAGATTTAGGAGACTTGAGCACATGCTTTTTCATTCTCTTACCATGATGTGGATCTTTGCTTTTCCCTTTTGTATGACGAAGGTTCCTCCCAGTGCGATGCTTTTCTCCTTATAATGTTCTGACATGGTCTTTCTCATGCAGCTCACAAGACTGTCCTCTCCGGTCCTTCTGCAAGCTCTCACCTCAATGACCTGCAATGGCACTACTGCTCAGTTATAATGTTTTATACATTATAATGCATTTCAAAATCATTTATAAACACACACAAAGAGAAGAGGCAGGTAAAGATTTTCAAAATGGATTATATTTTAGGTGGCTTTTCACCAAATTAATTTCTATGCATTTGGGACACATGAATATAAAGCACGAGTCATATGAATTTATTTTGTGAAGGTTTTGCATTCTTTTAAAGCTTGACAAGAGTTACACCATATGAGAAGTCACTTTGTTTTCTGTGTTGAGTTGCAGCAGAACCGATGTGAGGATAAATGTTTTAACTCTCTAAATGTTCTAATGTATCTGACCCGGTTCTTACCTTTCCAGGTTTACCCTCACACGCATAGAGGTTTGCAAGAAGGCCAAAGTCACAGTCATTGAACCTGTCACTGTATTTCTCCTGCAGACATTTTCCATCCATTGGGTTGATGGTGGAGAAATAACTGCCATTAACAGCAGGTCTCCCTTCAGCTTCAGTAAGCACCAGAGGCATTAACTACATAACACAAAGAGATGGTCATTCTTAAAACTTTATGTCAAACAAAATAGCTGGCGATATGACCTGAATCATTCATACATTATAAGCGCATACTTTTTATGTATTTGAGCTTGAACTTTATTCTATTTAGCGTTAAAAACATTTATATAAGCTTGGTGTTTTCATGGCAGCTGGGATACACACCTCTCCGTTTTGTCCAGCTGTCTTTGCGGAGATGGCACCAGCACCGAGCACAAACGCACCGGGCAGCTCCACCTCCTTAGACACAGTATTCATGTTGTACACCTTAAAGAAAAAGCATGCAACTGGTTAGATTACGTACATGTGTTTCTTTGTAGTTATATAATTATATCCAGATAATGTATTTATGTTTTATTAACAAACCTTGTCCATCTGGACCAGTGGGATCAAATACGGTACACCTCCCACATCAGTAATGCGAGGTTTCCCACACAGACCTATTTAAAGAGTGACATGTATTACACTTGCAGTGTTTTTCTTCTTGACATATGAGTTAAGTAGTGTCTGTGTTCACCTTTGACAGGGAACTTAAACGGCTCTTGTGTGAGATCCGGGCAGTCGGCCACAGATACTTTTACGTCAGCAAAATTCTTACTCAGTCCCAATTCCAGCACTGTTACACAAAAAAACACATTAACATTTAATTAATCAAATTAACATTAACAAAGGCTTTAAAAACTTTGACTTCAAATATTGCAATCTGAGCAAACCTTTGATAAAGATTTGACATTTGTATGGAATTGCAGCATTGCTATTTCTATTACTAGTTTTACTATAAAATATTAGGGGTGTAACTCTACAGTTTGATTTGATCTGAATGCACTATAATGGGTTTATGTTAGTTGACAGTACCACAATATTTTGCACAAAATGTAAAAAATGAAAATCAATATTTCGTAACAAAACCTCCATTAGCAATCTTATACACTACTAAAATCGCGCATCTTACACCTTGAAATTCGCATTTAAACCCCAGCAGAGGAAAATAAATCATGTTGAACTTTGGACTCGTGTCCTGCATGTTTACTCAGGACACACATACAGAAGAATACACTCCTGTTACATGCTCATTACAGTCAAATGTAGTGTAAATTATTACCCTGACACAACTCGTGCAGATTTGGAACATGAAGCTGGAACTTTTCAGTCTTGCTGTCGTAAGCCATTCTTCTCCAGATATGTGTCACATTTATGGAGTCAGATCACATGATGAGCAGCTTTTTTCCTCTTTTTATCATCTCTCTGTACAACATAACAGACCCGAGTGGCGTTTGAAGTGTTCTGATTGGTCATCCGGATAACGCGAACACGCTTCCTGATTGGCTCCAAGAGTTCTGTCAAAGTCCCTTTGGGGAAAGTCTCCGCACTCGGCGGCCATATTTGCAATATTTTAGTCACACGAGACCAAGTCCGATCTGTTTAAATGGGGAATAACCAATATTTCTAAAATTGCTCGCTATGGTCAAAATTAAAGAATATATTGTCAAACAAAATAAAGTCCCACATAAATCGTTTGTTTCCTGAGCTTAAATAACACTACATAACTACTCCTTCCCATGGGCAAGAGTTGGCAAATGTTCTGTACAACCCCCCAAATAAATTCTTTGGTCTTTATAGTCTTTATTAGTCTTTTTTTTACTGAAAAGTGGGATTTACTTCGCTCCGGTGCTCTTTCCCAAATTCATAGTAATACAACTACAATGTCTTGTTATCTATAGTCTTTGGTTCTGGTTCCCTCACAAGGCGGTGTGCAGTTCCGTGATGCTTTTGATAAATACCCTATACAGTTGATATCTTTTGATGATATTCACTTATAATTATAAGTAATACTGTTGTGATAATTTCTATTTGTTTTTACTATCTGAGTTTCCAGAATTTGTTTCCAGTCGTCAGTGATTGGTTGTGCGCATGCGCTCTGGTTCAGAGTCGACGCACTTCCTGAGTCGACTGTCGCTCGTGCAGTCAAATCAACACAACACCACATGTGAATAGTGCGACTACTTCACGATTACCTAGTTTAGTTCATAGTTTAGTTTCGTAACTAGTTGGGGTATTCAGTTGTCAAACGTCCTTTATAGTACGACACCTTTCTGTTATAAGAGCATTAGTGAGTTTTAAAAGCATGGCTGGGGCGAGTGAAGACGACATGACACAGATTGATCAGATGGAGATTGAACCACAGTCAGAACTGATGGATGAAACTCTTCTAAATAATGATGTGAGCTCTACAGCTGAGTCTTTTACACAATTAACCTGCACTTCTGACAAGACACCTGACTCCTTAGATCACCAGATGCTGTCAGACAGGTAACACACTTCTCATTTATGACAAACGTTATCCTAAATCTTTTGCACCCAGTAGACATGTCATTTTTCTAAGTACATACAGTACCAGTCAAAGGATTAGACACACAATTGACACAGATGTTTCTTGTGATGTGAATGTTTAAAATGACTTTTTAGACAAATGTATAGTTGTGCCAACATATTAATTTCTTCGAATAGATAACTACAATTTTATAAAAAGCAGCCAATAAAAGTCCAGCATAGATAGAAATTCCTTCAGTCCTTAAAAAGCTTTCCATGTCGAGACCTCAAGAAGATGAATTATAAAATGTCATTTTGTACTTTGGGTTTAGTCACAACGTAATTCCAACAGTTACAGTTGTGTTATTTCATGTTTTTTGTGAGTTTACAACTATTCTCAATTATTCTAAAATGTGGGATAAAAACTTTACAAACAACTTTGACTAGTACTTTTGCAATTTCATGTAATAAGACTAACAATTACAGATATCCCTGCTGAAAAAATAGTACTAATGGTTTCCATTGCAAATACTATAATGAACCGTCAACTGTTTACCATTAAAACTATTACAAAATTCCTTTATGAAGTGTGTGTTTTGAGTTGTATCCCAGTAGGATTTATTAGTGGACTATTCTTTCCCATCTACCCTAACCTTAAAGGGATGGTTCACCCAAAAATAAACATTATTTTATTATTTACTCACCCTCATGTCATGTCAAAATGTCTTGCTTCTGCAGAAAATGATATTTTGCAAAACACTGGAAACCGGCACCCATTCACTTTCATAATATGGACACAGGGTACAATGAAAGTCAATGGGTGCCGGTAACAAGTGTTTTGCAAAATATATTTTTTGGGTTCCACAAAAGAAAGATTTATATGCAGCGGTTGAATGGCATATGGGTAAACAAATTATGACATGATTTTGACCTCATCCCTTTTTGGTTCTTTTAAGAACCATCATATGAACCCTTATATCACAAGTTTTGACTTACTATCTGGATTTGCCCAGTTGCCTTTATAACCAAATCTATTGATTGTTTCTGTGAGTTTTTAGCAGGAATATGCTGTGTAGTAATAACTAGTTGTAATTACATTTACACTAAAGGATTTTTATGCCCTTGAATGAAGCTTTCTCATGCATCTCTTTCTTTTCTTCATCCGCATCTTCAGTGAATCTGGTGAAAGCCTGTTTATAACACAGTCTGTTAGTGCAGCGGTCAGGACATTAAAAAGACAAAGAGCTGCTCGATCAGAGTCCTTCTCTGAGTCTGATTCTGAGGACGAGAGAGACGGGAGATGCCCAGAGGATGGACACCTTCAAAATGAAGAGGGGCGTTCGGGTCGCCAAACGTATTGGTCTTTCAGAAAACAAAAAAGACGTTTTCGTTCTAACTCCAAAAAATTAGCTTTTCCTTTTTTATTGAACTCACATGGACGACAGTACCTGCCTAGACAGAAGCAGCATCTTCTAGAGGTATGTGCATATTTGTGTGTTTTTTGTGCGTTTGCTAAAGCACTGTGAGCTGTTTTAGGGATCTACTTTGATGTCTTAAATACAGACTGATTGTGTATTATATGGATCGGTTGCAGACGGTGACACTTGGATTTTTCGCTCGGGTGTCTCTGTTATGCCATAGACTAACCAGATCGCAGCACTTCTGGGTTTCGTCTTTTGTCTTCCGTTTGTTTGACATTATCACTTAACATTTACAAAATTGAATTTTGACTATATCTATATTGTAATCGATTCAGAATTGCCAATGTCCTTATCTAAGAATCGTTTATTTCTCATGTGTTTTTATATTATTTGTCCTTTCTTTTTGTTTACTAGAACTCAGAAATTGGAGGGTTCTACAAATGGATAAAGAGAATCCAGATGGACTTTCTGTATTATCATCCTCCAAAATATTTGGAAGACTTCTTGTAAGTTTTACAAATTTCTAAATAAGTAATTAACTTGAAACAGTATTTATTTTAGGAATTTGAAAAAAGAATTTGTTTTTTTTCTTTTAGGGCTACTGGTGACTTTGAGGATGAAGAGCAAAGCAGCGATCAGGAAGTCACAGTGGTGGTGTGTACTTACTGTAAATTTTGTTTTTCACAGAATAATTCTGCTTTGACATGCATTTCTGTTATGTTGTCTGTGCTGTAAGTCTGTGTAGATGTGAGACTGTATAGTATGTACTGACGTGTTGATTTGTTTTGACTGCTTTCAGGATCCAGGTCTTTTCGCTCCATATGCCTCTCTAAGAAACAGGCATAAATGGTGCTCAAAATCCATCCTGGAGAGAAGGATCCAAGATGCACATGTGAATAAGCAGACACAGAGACTGGACTCATATGACCAATTTAAACATAAGACGACAAGAAGAAGAAGGATCCAGAAGTCTTGCTCGTATGTTGTCAATATAGATAAAAAGGGGGTTCAACAAACATCAGGGTCAGATGAGGTAGAAAGTGATGTCCCATCAAGTTACTATAACTGTGACGTCGAAACGTGTGATAGTCCTTCATTTACACTTGTTGGACTGGATGACGATGTTCAACTTGTGTCAGGGTTTGATGATGTAGAAAGTGATGTCCTCTCAAGTGTCTCTAACAGTGATGTTAAAACAGATGCCAGTCCTTCGTTTATCCATCTTGAACTGGGCTCTCATAGAAAGAGGAACGTAAAGTCTCACAAGATAGTTACCCAAACAGATGAAGAAAAGAATGATGAGGTTCAACCAGTCTCAGGACGTGTTAATAAAGAAAGAAATGTCCTCTCAAGTATCTCTAAACGCAATGACAAAGCACTTGCTACTCCTTTGTTTAAGCGTGTTAGAAATGGCATTAATAGAAAAAATACAAAAAAATCTCGAGAATATATTTCCGATACAGATGAAGAGGAGGATGACGAGGTTCAACCAGCATCAGGACCTGTTGAGATAGAAAGTGATGTCCCCTCAAGTGTCTCTAAAAGTGATGAAGAAACAGATGCTCATCCTTCATTTGAGCTGGGCACTGATAGAAAGATCAAAATATCTCAAGAATATATTTCCCATACACATGAAGAGGAGGATGACGAGGTTCAACCAGCATCAGGACCTGTTGAGATAGAAAGTGATGTCCTCTCAAGTGTCTCTAAAAGTGATGAAGAAACAGATGCTCATCCTTCATTTGAGCTGGGCACTGATAGAAAGATCAAAATATCTCAAGAATATATTTCCCATACACATGAAGAGGACGATGACGAGGTTCAACCAACATCAGGACCTGTTGAGATAGAAAGTGATGTCCTCTCAAGTGTCTCTAAAAGTGATGAAGAAACAAATGCTGATACTTTGTTTAAGCATGTTAGAAAGAGCATTCATAGAAAAAGAAAAAGAAAATCTCGAGAATATATTTCCGATACAGATGAAGAGGAGGATGACGAGGTTCAACCAGCATCAGGACCCGTTGAGGTAGAAAGTGATGTCCTCTCAATTGTCTCTAAAAGTGATGAAGAAACAGATGCTGATACTGATAGAAAGATAAAAAAATCTCGAGAATATATTTCCGATACAGATGAAGAGGAGGATGACGAGGTTCAACCAGCATCAGGACCCGTTGCGGTAGAAAGTGATGTCCTCTCAAGTGTCTCTAAAAGTGATGAAGAAGCAGATGCTGATACTAATAGAAAAAGAAAAAAAAAATCTCGAGAATATATTTCCGATACAGATGAAGAGGAGGATGACGAGGTTCAACCAGCATCAGGACCCGTTGAGGTAGAAAGTGATGTCCTCTCAAGTGTCTCTAAAAGTGATGAAGAAGCAGATGCTGATACTAATAGAAAAAGAAAAAAAAAATCTCAAGAATATATTTCCGATACAGATGAAGAGGAGGATGACGAGGTTCAACCAGCATCAGGACCCGTTGAGGTAGAAAGTGATGTCCTCTCAAGTGTCTCTAAAAGTGATGAAGAAACAGATGCTGATACTGATAGAAAGATAAAAAAATCTCGAGAATATATTTCCGATACAGATTAAGAGGAGGATGACAAGGTGCAACCAGCATCAGGACCTGTTGAGATAGAAAGTGATGTCCCCTCAAGTGTCTCTAAAAGTGATGAAGAAACAGATGCTGATACTGATAGAAAGATAAAAAAATCTCGAGAATATATTTCCCATACAGATGAAGAGGAGGATGACGAGGTTCAACCAGCATCAGGACCTGATGAAACAGATGTGGGTACAAGTTCTGACAAATGTGAATCATGTGAGACGGAGGATGAATCAACCAGTGAAGAACAAATGGAAGATTTGGTCTCGCAGTCACCTGCCACAGCAGAAGTCATTCTGTTAACTAACAGGTTAAGTTCTGCATGTGATGCTGATGATACCGCTGGACTTCATACCACAGACAAGGACAAAAGTGAATCAGGTGGAGGAAGACACAGGAAATAAAGAACAAGTAGAAGAATCAGGCTCGGCAGAAGTCAAGCCGTTTTCTTACAGGTTAAGAAGTCGCAAGAAGTAGGCTGTTAAATGTAACCTTGGAACCTGTTGCTGATGGGAAGTAAATGAAAGATGTTCATCACCCAGTGTAACTGTTTTAAAAATCAGGGAAGAAGAAAAATTTGTGGCATCAGTATGATGTGGATCTGGATGTGTATCGAAGAAAGATCGAAGAAAACAAAGAGAAAGTAAAATGAGGAAATAAAAGAACCAGTTCAGAGTAAATCCCATATCTCTGGCAATTGCACAGACAAAAGACACTGACTCAATTATACAACAGAACAATGCAGAAATTCAGCTCATGGTTATCTCAGTGGAAGATTCTAGAGTTTCTGGCCAAGTGACAATAAAAAGACAAAAAAAGATATTGAATTTACTGACAATTATATCAAGATATGATCTCTTGGTCTTACAGTGACACACCCAAAAGTTCTGAAAAGGCACTGCAAAGAATCAGGTGTGATGACACAACAGTTTACGCTCATTGTAAACCTTTTCAGGGGAAATGGTGATCTCTACCTCAAAAGAGGTCATTTGAAAGAGACATTCAAAGTATGTTAAATTGTACTGTATTTTTGTAGATGTATTTTTTGTATCTTGCACTGAATTTACAGCCGACCAAAAATAATTTCTGAAATAATATATTCTTCTGCCATCTGTACTTTCTTATGTACAAAAAAAGCACAATTATAATAAGAAGAATTGTTTTTGTAGTCTAGTGTATATTTAAAGGTTTATTTTGTTTGTTTGTTCATTCTGAATGAGCTGTGATGCACTTTGTGTAAACAAAGTAAAGTTCAGTAAAGTTCATTTTAGCTCAACATTGATTCTTCTGCATGTATTTCTAACTGACCTGCAACAATGTTAATTTACTGTGTAATTCATCAGGACAAGTTAAACATTATGTTTATATGATTGTGTTTATTTTGATTTTTTTTTTCTCAAATGACTTTGTACATATATGTCAGGATATGTTTACATTTTTTGGTAGGCCATTTGCTAGGTACATTACATTTTTTTTAACATATTGCTCTGATGTTTACATAATACATCATATTATGGTTGTTTTTTGTGTGTGTTTACTATTTACTCTTGCCATATGTGCTGCATTTCAGTCAAATCGGCTTTAGAATATTTTCCACCTGAACCACGGAAATAATGTCTGGATTTAGTAACATTAAAGGTGTTTTGTTACATTAAAACATGATTTGTGTAACATTAAAAGAGCGCCGTTCCAGATATTATTTCCGGGTTGAGGTGGGAAATATCCTAAACCTGAGGTGTCCCTTTATTTAATAATTTTTATTTTAAAATGTTTTCTCTCTTTTTATATATCCCCCTTAAGTGTTTACGTGTTTGTTTGTTTGTTTTTTGCGCAGTGTGTAATCACTTGATTATTACTTCATTCCACACAATTCGGATTTCGGATATTTTCTATCTCAAACCCGGAAACAACGTCGTGATTTGGTAACACTAAAGTATTATTAATATTTTTAATGATTTAGTAACGTTGAAAAAGCGCCGTAGTTAAGGTGGGAAATATCCTAAATCCGAGAATAATCTTCCCTTTATTATTTATTCAATTTTTGGTCAGTGTTCAGACGTTATATGTTTACCGTGTACGTCAGGGTATAGTGTTTACTTTAGTTTTGTTTTTATCGTGTGTAATCTCTTGGGACATAATGACAGTGACAGTAACAGTACGCTTGTGAAACCCGACCCATGCACACGCTTAATAAGGACGACACACCGACTCAGTTATGCCCTGGGCTCAGGCACAACCTTTAAATAACCATTATATAACAGCAGTCACAACCAGAGGAAACGGCGATAGTGTGCAAACTCGCGCTATGAGTTCGCGTAATAATGCGTGTTGTTCTCCGGGGATTAAACGAGTGGCTGTATTTGGAGGCACGCATGGGAACGAGATGTCCGGCATTACTTTGGTAAATATGTGGATTAAAAATGCGGCTGAGATCGAGAGAAACGGACTGGTGACCAAGCCGTTCATAAGCAATCCAAAAGCGGTGGAGAAATGTACCCGGTACATCGATACGGATCTTAACCGAGCCTTCACTCCTGCCAATATCAGGTAAACATCACCTGTTAAACATGCACAGTATTTCCTCGATTTGTGTTGCAAAACTAGGATCATTTTAATAGGTGGTCATTGACATACAGTAGAATGCGTGTTGACTGTTTATTTGATTGACTGTAAGGACGCGTTTGCGTTTTTCAGCGCCACGCATTATAATGCATTTAAAGACGTCGATTCGTTGTTTTAAATGCGTTTCAGCATCATCTCTAAATGCCGTGACAGGTTTAGGTGAGTGAACGGATCAGCTGCCTTAACCTGCTCGTGTCATGCGTGTTAGAAATCCGAGTGAAACGTGATGTGGGTCTGTTAAAGAGACATGAACATGGACTGAGACGTCAAGCATTGATTTTCATGCTACTTGGACGTCCAGTAAATACATTTAGGGTGATGAACTTTATTTCTGTGTGTTTGGATAGTTGACATGCCATGTTTATACTGAAGATCCCGTGTCTCATTTTTCCTTTCCTTTTTGACATTATTCAACTAAACTATGCTAGAAATATAAACTGTTGAACTAATACGAACAAAACAAGACAGAATGGTGTAACATCTTAACTATTAAAATGTGAACTAACAACTACAGCACTGATTAATTTTAGTTAATGATCATTTTAACATAAAGTTTAAGTTTAATAAAAGCATATTTCTTGTTTGCTAATGCATTAACCAATCTTAACAAACATATATTGAAATAAGCATAATTTGATCTATGCTTTATTGTCACATTAAATACATGGTTCGTGGACAGCTTTGATGTTTTACATCTAGAACACAAAACAATACACTTAAAAGCATTCACCAGTTAGATGAGATTTGAATGCAAAATGAAGGATGCAAATTAAGGCTCCCTAACTGAAATGCATTGGTGATATTTGCAATATAATTGATGTTGCTGTTTAATATACAGATGAGTCAGCCTATAGAATGAATGCAAATGTCTTAATAGTGTTTTTATAGCAGGTTTTATGTATGCTTTGTTTTTTTCAATATGTTCAGTGATTCTTGTTGTACTAGTTGTGCAATATGATCTCTAAAGTTTCCTGTGTTCTGACTCATATAAATGATTGCTCAAGTTCCTCGTTTATAAAAGTCAATTATTTAGCATTACATGTAGGTGCTTATCTAGCGTTTTGTCATTTATTGCTCAGTTAAAGTAGTTAATCGTACACCTGTGTGTGACCACTATAAAGAGATTTTTAGTTTCATTTCCTGATGAAGTTAATGCTTTAATGTGGAAATGTGCGGGCTATGTGCCAGATTTCACCATTCCTTTCTTTCAGCTGTGTTTGACTGGTAGAGTCGTTGTCTATGAATTTCATACACTATACTTTAAAACTATATTACTATTAATATTACATACTTCAGCTTGAACTTTTCAGTGTTTTATATATATTGTATTTATACTGTATATAAAGTGTAATTGCAGAGTCTCTGTTTTCTGTCAGAATCTTAATCAGTTTATTGTACTTATTTGTTGCATGTTAGTCATAATTATTGTCTTGTTAATATTATTCATCCACAGTGCTCCAGATACAGATAGCCTGCCATATGAAGTCCAGAGAGCCCGAGAAATCAATCAGATGTTTGGACCCAAGGGAAGTCCGGATGCATATGATGTCATCTTTGACCTTCACAACACCACCTCAAACATGGGCTCCACGCTCATACTGGAAAGCTCAAACGACTTCTTCAACCTTCAGATGGTACATTACATCAAAGTAAGAGATAAGAGAATCTCTCACTTTTGATTTAATGTTTACTATTAAATTATTTCAAATTCAAAGTCACCTGTCTTGCTTTCGTGTTTCAGAAAGCTGTGGCTCCACACACCTGCTCAGTGCTGTTAAATGAACACCCACAGCTGAAGTATTCAACCACACGTTCTGTGGCCAAACACCCAGTCGGTGAGTACAAAGTACTGGAAAAATCAACAGCCTTCACATGCTAAATCATGTTGAATATTACCTTTAAATGTTGAAGTTAGTCAGACGATAGATGAGAAGACACTTTTAGGTCCCATGCCTGTCTGTTGGTTAAGTGTAATGTATAGTTTGGTTTAATGTTTAGTTTTTTGCTCTTAAGACTTTTAGCTTTAAGATCTACCAATGTTGAATCTCTAGTTTAATTCATATTGAAAGACGAAATAAATATGGTAAAAAGAATTATACTGCATCTTAATTATAAAACAGTACATAATGCAAAGGCTCATGAATATGACCAAAATCTGTAGAAGAAATGAGCCTGAACTCCATATTTAGGCCCAAAACAAAACTAGTATATAAGTTACTTATTGAACTCATCCAACAATATTGCAGTCTTTGACTATGACTGAATATGATTTCTTTAGCAGTTATTGATTTAGAGTCCATATGATTGAATGTATGATTGTGTTTCTGTGCATTACAGGTGTGGAGGTGGGTCCTCAGCCACAGGGAGTTTTACGGAGCAATGTGTTTGAGTCCATGCGGACGATACTGAAGCATGCGCTGGACTTTATTGAGCTCTTCAATAGCGGTGAGATCAATATCAAACAGTTCCTCTTTTTTTATTTACTTCTTGTACTATGGAAAAATTTCAACAAGTATGTCATGTGGTCTTTCAGACTGACATGAATACACTTTGTCCTTGTTTCACATTAAGCAAGAACATGTTGAACTGAGCAGCTTGTTTCTCTTCTGTTTTGTGACTTGAATTCTTGTTGGGTAGCTGGTCAGTTTCCATGTCATTAGTAGTTTCCTGGGTTTTTGTCTGGCGTTGTGTGCAGGAGCTTCATTGTTGTGGATGAATATCTCATTGTGAGCATTCAGACATGTTTTCCGTTCGTTTATGTTCACCATGTTAAGAGCATATTATAAACAAACTAAGGCCATATAAACTAAACAAAAGGTCTGTCATCATGGAAAATAATAAATAATATTTTAAAGTAACATAACTGAAATTCTGTTGTGATATTGAATAGTCCATATAGGTATTAGTTTAAATTATTTATAGTCTTTATGAGCCAACAATAAGCATTATTTGTTTACATCATTTATTAGTCAAACATAACATAACATATACATATATATATATATATATATATATATATATATATAGCCTTTAACACTAGAGAATGGGGGAAAAAACTACTTATTTATTTATTTTAGAATATTTAGACAAGTGAAAAGATGTTTTGCTTTTATAACAGTATGAGCCCAGCTGAATACACCACCTACTGAAAAAACACAGCTGACAAAACACAATATGATCATAGCATAATAAACATGTCTTTTCATTTTTTATATAAGTTGCTAAAGAATAACTTTGCAACAACAGACTTGGTCAAATCTATGGGGTTCTTGTGATTTTCTGTTCTCTGAGATCATTTATTATTGTGTGTTATAGGTGTTGAGTTTCCAGCATGTACAGTGGAAGTGTTCAGAGTTCAGAAGTGTGTAGATTACCCCAGAGACACCAACGGCAACATTACAGCTATGGTGCATCCTCATCTACAGGTAGTCTCACAGAGACTATGTAGCAAATGTTTACTTGTTGTGAATGGAAAGTATTTACCCTAAGGCAGAGTATGAACAATGCATGTAAAGAAAATCTCTCTCTCTCTCTCTCTCTCTCTCTCTGTCTCTCTCTCTCTCTCTCTCTCTCTCTCTCTCCCTGTCTCTCTCCCTCTCACTCCCTCTCTCTCTAACTCAGGATTGCGACTGGGAGCCTTTGAACCAGGGTGACCCTATGTTCCTAACATTCGACGGGAGGACAATTTTTTATGAAGGTGCCAGCACAGTGTACCCCACGTTCATTAATGAAGCCGCCTATTATGAGAAACAGCAAGCGTTCATGACCACCGGTAGAGAAATACTAGCTGTTAATGCTGTCAGAAAAGCATAGCGTTGTTTTTGAATTCATTATGGAACCTACAAAACACTGAATAGTTTAGTTTTTCAAAATGGTCAATGTATTATTTTTATCATAAAGTCATGTTTTTTAACATTTCCAAAATGACTTTTCTTTTGTACTAAAACTGTTTGATAAAGTACTTCAACAAATATATTAAAGAAATAGATTTCTAGATGAATATATACTATATAGGTCTACCTCTTAGAGTATGTGTTCAGTAAAATATTAAAATGTGTCCTAATGTGTCCTAATGTGATGTATCTCAGGAAAATCTCAGTCATCACTGCCCTATAGCCTGTGATTCAACACACAGATACTGACCTGAAACAGCCTTAAAAACAACATAACCTCTCAGCATTGTGTTTATACGTCATGTGTCTTGAAGAGTCAATCTGTCTAAACTCTACTGCTCTGATTGTGATGTATTTTTTCCTGAGTTCCTGACTTTATCTTTTGTTCAGTTATGCAACCCAGTCATTGCCTTATCAGATAGGAAAGAACCGGCAGAGTTTTCTTACAATAACATACAGTAAGAACATTGAGTACATGGTTTAAACATTGTTGATCAACCCTGTTGTTGTATTTTATGGTGCTGCAGATTTTATAGATAGCTTAAACGTTCAGTGGGCACTGAAAACTTATGTCTGACAGAAACATGATCTCATTTTGTGATCTGACTGTGATTTTGTGATTTACATGTCTTGTGTCCGTAGTACCGTAATGTGCTAATAATAATTATTTAATGTTTCTATCTATGCAAGAAGAAATAATATATTCACTTTATGTGGACACAATTTCTTAATTTATTTTAATGAAAGATTTCTAAATGTTTTTAAGGTCCAGATGGTGTTGATTGTTGTCAAAATGTGTTTGATGTGCTTATCTAAGGATTATCACTGTGTATTTATATTACATGAAGTCTTGATTGTCTTTATTGAATAAATAGATTTGTTGTAAATCATTTAAAGCAATGTTAAAGCAACATTAAAATTGTCTCCTTTGAAAATATAATAATTATAACACACTTTAAAATCATCTTTGCACTATTCAATTAAAAACATACCTTTAATAAAAAAACAGTTCACACAAAAATAAAAATTCTGTCATTATTTACACAAATCCATGATGCTTCAAATGTGTTTTTTCCATGCAACACATTTATATTCTACAAAGTAAAAACATTGCTATTCTTATAGGTCTGTGGGAGAATTTAGGTCATTATTCAGATTGAAAATCTGCCTCTCAGCTAAAACTAAATCTCACTCGCTGACAAATTGAAATGAGTTAGGCTGTATTAGTATATCCTTTTAATTCTATACTTTATACCATATTATATACTGTATATAGAGTGATATAATGAGATTAGAGAGATGTAGTTTGGTAAATATAGCAATACAGTCTACTTCTGTCTTACCTTTTAATATTTTACTGATTTATTTGTCCTTGAAAGCCAGTGTCACTACAAGCTGTTTCTCTATGTGTGTATATTTGTCATGTTAACCACTGGAGGGCAGCACGTGCTCATCAAATACATGAGCAAATAATCGCATCCTCACTTTTAATAAAACATTACAGCAAATGCAGGATTTGAATAAATGAATATCTTATTGTTTTGGATTACATTTGCTTGATGATAAGATAAAATATGAAAAAACAAACATGACATTAAAAGCAAAGCATGTTAATATAAAATTGAACAAATTTTAAAAAGTGGGAGGGGTAAATAAACTTGGGCATCTCAATCCTTCACATATGAAGTGATTCTTTTTTATTTTTTCTTAGTTCTTCCTCGAAGGACACTAATGGATTATTCTGAACATACTGTGCATGATGCATTTGATCAGTTTTCTATGTACTGTAGTGCAAATCACCATAGTAACTAAACCAAGTAACCTTTATACCACAGAGTGTGCTGACTACTAAAACAAGCTTGATTTTATTGGAGCACTATCTCTGTTTGACTGGTATGCAACAGCATGAGTTAAATGCATTGATGTGTATCAAATAAAGCATGATGTAATCAGGTCTTTAGTTTCTCTGACTGTCCAATGTGATGACAATTTCTTTGAAATGTAGTTTAAGCCTGGTGGATTTAGTGTAACTGAAATAATTGGTGAATAATTGGTGGCTATGCGGCAATGTATGACTTTACTAGATGACTAGATGACTTCACACCCTTCTGATGAAGTTTAAGCTGAAGAAAGAGGTATGACTGCATCTGCATTAGCATCAATAACTCTCAATAACATCTCCTCTTCCTAATGTGACATAAGATCTGCTTTACAACAGTCATGTTTTACCGTTTTTTCTCTGCTCACCCTTTTGTTTTTCTTTTAAAGTAAAACATATACAGTGGGAGAGAATCTACACAAGCCTCAATCATTGTGACAATCAACAAACAAAGTAAAAAGATTAACTTTGAAAAAATGTTAAACCCTTCAATGTAATATTTTTGTTTAGATGATTGCTGGGACAATATTTCTGATATTTCTAAAATTATTGGAATATGCTGTTTAAAAATGGTTGAATCCTACACTACATAAATTTATCTATCCTGTATTGTTGTATTAATAAATCTTTTTTCCACACAGGTTGCAACACAGCAAAATGTGACCCCATGAAATATTAAGACATATTCCTGTATAGCATAACAGCATTTAAATGTTCTAATGCATTAACATACATGTTTAAAGGCTCTTAAAACCTTATGTGTTCCTGAAGCTCTGTTGGTGGAGCATTGTGTTAGCTGTGCAAAGTTTGTGGGTTCATTTCTAGGGGAACACACATACTGATAAAATGTATAACTTGATCACAATGTAAGTCACTTTTAGATTGAAGTGTCTGCCAAATCTAATCTAATCTATTAATCATAAATCTATAGTGGATTGATCCATGCAGCAGAGCCTAACCCATCTCCAGTGTGATCTGAGGCTATCATCTCGCACACATCTCTCATCTTTAGTTTCTCACAGAACTGCTGGAGCCCAGCCATTCCAGTTCTCCAGCGACATGATGATACCCATATCGAGTTTGTCCTCTGGTGCTTTGCTAATGGTATTGACATCAGGTCGAAAAGTGGAATACGAATGAAGAATGAGTCCTGGCAGCTCTGAACAGGAGATGGATCGTGAATTACTCAATTGGGATAAAAGTCTGACCTCAAATGTACCTCAGGATACTTTGATAAAATAGTGTGAAATCTGATGATACTCAGTAGGCATGAATGGCCACTCTCTTCCTGCATATTACTGTACAATGTAACATCACATTCCCATCAAAGAATCCCAAAATGTCTTGCTATCAGAACACCAAAAATAACTTCGAAATGATTAAAATGCCAAAAACAACAACAACATATAATTTAGATAACAGTCGACAGCACAATACAAGCCGGGCTGTCACAAAAAAGGCTGTACTGAAATAATAACATCTAGGCCGAGGTGCATTTAAAAAACGATGCATATGTCTTTGCTTGCCAAATAATGAGCTCCCTTACGTTTACATTTATGCATCTGGCAGATGCTTTTATCTAAAGTGCCTTACAGTACATTAAAGCTTTACATTTTATCAGTATGTGTGGATCAAACCCATAACCTACCTAATAAATTAAAGGTACTCTTATTATAGTTAATACTTCAATCTTTTAATATTGATTTAATTCTGAATTATTGTGCTTATTGGTAAATGTATTACTTGCTGCTTTTTCCTCTGCAAAGTTATTCAATGTTTGCTAAATATTTGTGTTGTCACGTTAAAACTACACTCGTAAACGTAACTGAATGATCCATTAACAATGTCATGTATGTTTATTTAACAGGTGGGGCTTGAATCATGTGTAAAACAAGCTCAGATCGGGATTTTGCACGTTTTAGCGTGATTGGTTGCGTGACCGTGTGACGTCAAGACTTTCCAATGTAGCGGAAGCTTAAAGTTTTTTTTTGAAAACTGATCTCTCGTGCGAGTGGATATGCCGTGAAAGACAGCGCGTGAACGACAACATGATCGCGGACTGAGACGAACTGATCGAAAGGTTTATATACGTCTTTAAGTTCTTTTCTCTCTCGGTTGGACTACGTTATCGCGTGATGTGGGAACAGGAGGAATTCGAGAAACACTGGAGAAATGAGTTTCCCGACGGCGAGGTGCCCGTCATGAACCTCAGCACGGTGGAGGACATTGAGGCAGAGCTGGAGAAATGCAAAGCCAAGCTGAAGATGTTACAGCAGGCGCTGTCCGAGGAGAAGTTCAAGGTGATCTACCTGCAGACCACCATCGCGCAGAATAAGAAAAGTTACGACGAGAGGTGGTGGAACAAGACGGAGCGCGAGCCGTCAGAGAGGGGCGACACAAAATCTGCCCCGGACGTGCGTAAGGGCAGCAAGACAGGTAAACCCATTCTCGTACCCCCTCGCAAAAAGCCCGATGTCCACGAAGAGCACTCGGCGGCTCGTGACGTATCGCAAACGGACGGTAAACCCGTTGCCAAGCGACGGAACAGCGACAGCGACCACGATTTCGAAGATGAGGAGCTGAACGAGAACTTTTTGCAAAGAAACATAGTGAATCCCAAAAGTAATGTTCGGGGGAACCTTTTGGTTCGTATGAGTCGGGATCTGGACACGGATGACGGGAGACTGTCTCCCTTAGTGGCGCTCCGCGGGTTTGACGGATCCGGACGCAGCACACCTGACAGACGCAGTGATGGATACCTGAGCTCCGAACACGACGACTCTTCTTCAGTCGGTAAGACAAACTTAATTAAATAAAATTCTGTCATAATTTACTCACCACAAGCCATAGTGGACGTGACTTTCCTCAGCTGAACACAAACGAAACTTTTAATTTGTACAAAAAATGCCTATAATCCAACATCTATTCGTTACATTAATTGAATAAATCCTATATGACTTCAAAGAATGACTCTAATGAGTCATTAATTCACTTCTTCTGAACCGAAACGATTTATGCAATAAAACATGAATATTTTGAGGAAATTGAATTCACTAATATTGTGAATAGACAACTCGGATTTAGGATATTTTCCCACCTCAAACCCGGAAATAACGTCTGGCTTTAGAAACTTTAAAGGTATTTATTAACATTAAAACATTATGTTACTAATGACTTACTAACATTTAAATATTTAGTATTTGTTTATTAACATTAATGTGTTTATTAACATTAATAGAATTATTCCAGACATTGTTTCCGGATATCTTAAATCTGAGGTGTTAAAAAATCAATCTTAAATCGGATTTAGGATATTTGCCACTTCAACCCCGGAACTAAGGTCTGAATTTAGTAACAATAGTACTAATGATTTAGTAACATTTAAACTTACTTAAATTTTTAGTATTTAGTGCCATCAAAAGTGTGCTGTTCTAGATGTAATTTCCTGGATGAGGTGGGAAATATTCTGAAGCTGAGGTGTCTTGAGTTAGTAAACTACTTATGTAACGCTTTGTAAATGAATAAGTAAATGATTAAATTATTAACATTAGTACATTTGTTATTGCAGTGCATCATGGGATTAAATAAGTGCACTTGATAATGTTCACAATGGTTTCAGACACCATTAAAAATGTCTGTCCCTTTAAATATTGCAAAAAAGCTTTGTTCAGTTCAGCTGAAGTTCAGTGTTCTTCAGAATTTAAATTATAAGTGAATTTTCAATTTGGGGTGAACTTTGGCTTAAAAACAATAAAAAAGTAAACACTTCCCATACAGGTCTCACAGTTGCATTGAGAAGGAATGTGAGCTGATAGTGTTTGTCACTTATCAGATATGTAGGTATGCTTATTACAACAGTCTGATGATGCTGAATGTGTGTATCAGTTGGCGGCCGGTCATGTGTCAGGACGTTGCTGTATGAATAATCATTACTGGATCTTTTCAATCTTTTGTTTGTGACTCTTTCACAAAGCTGGATATCCGGTTCACCTGTGTTTGTGCGTCAATTGCATGTGACACTAAATACTGATAGAGACTCATTGATATCTGAAACCAAATAGTTTTGAGACGAGACAAGGTCTTACATGGTTTGTTTGCAGATAATCGCTTGGTTTGATGTTTTGTATTTTTTTAATGTGGCATAAGTGACCAAAAACCCTTTGTTTTCTAAGAATTGAACCCACAACCTTTGTGCTGTAAACACAATTCTCTACCAGAATGAGCTACAGGAAAATAATTTTCTCTTTTACCTCAAGATATGATCGGCTGAGTGTTCAGATGTTGCTCTTTTAGCACCGCTGTGACACAAACATGAGATATAATTTTAGATCTGATGTGTGTTAAACCCTCACAAGTTTATCCTCTGTAAGACACTGACACTTTGGTTGTCTTTTAGTTTAAGTTAGAGTTTATGCTTAACTTTTATGCTGACCAAAGGCCAGATTTCCCAACCCAATTTTGCATTTACAGTTTCTGTTAAAACAATAAAACTGATTTCAGGCATCATTTGCTGTTCTGTGAATTAGCCAGTTTTTTTATTAGCTTTGATTATTGGCTCTGTGTGCTTCATTTGAAGTGTGATTTTGCATTGCCTCAACAATGTAACCCAACCCAGTGTTTTGAGTGTGTGTTTTTAAGAGGATAAAAAGCATCCAGACAAACAGTTCTGTTTCCTCTGTACTGTTGAGATGTTCCATTACTGGAAGCCTGTACACATCACATCACAAACATCTGTTCAGTGTTGGTGTGTCAGTGAATGTTTTCTCAAACGGTTAGTTCTGTTGGGCTGATTTGATCTGGTACTCTTAATATGGGATAATCAGGGATTGGGTTTGCAGTTGATCGGAAGGCAAGGAACATCTGGACTCTGGAGAGATGGTGTGTGTGTGAGAGACAGATTAGAACATAGTTGGTCAAGAAGAATTCAAGAACACTAGCTGCAGGGTCCCTTTCACCGTTTTATAATGATTTAAGATGCTTTGCATCAATATGCTGCTGCATTAATAAATACTGCATCTATAAATACTGCTGTATTACTTGTATGACAAAAGTTTATACTCTGAATAAAACACTTCCTGATCTTTGAAGTTTGTGTCCTTCATACTTTCTGTTATCCAATGCAAAAATAAATGCATTTGATTTCATAAAATGATTTCAACATTCTAAAACTGTACAGATATACATGAACACGGATCATAGATACAGAGATGCACAACCAGTCAAATCTCCATCATGTATGTATGATGATCTGATTCAGGGCGGCAGTCAGCTTCTTATTTAAGTCATTCCAAATGTTCAGGAATTACTTCCTCTTAGGTTTATATTAACCTGAATGGTTGACTTTATGGGTGTTTGCAGGGTTTTTAAAGGGAAATACAATTTTATGAGGTCAATATTGAACATCAAGAGTTAAGCTGATGATTGGAACTACTGTAAAAGCACTTCCTGTATTTTGATCTTTTAGCAGGACATCTTCTGCTATAGTGTTTTTGCTTTTATAGATTTCTTTTAGTATTATATGTGGCAGTGTCCTATTACAGGTATTGTAAGCTCTTGTTTGGCTTATTCTAGATTAATGTTATGTTAAATGTAACTTTTGAAACTGATGTCTATAAATGAGTCTTAGGGCTAATATTAGTCTCAAACGCATGGCCCCAATTGGTTTTCCAAGTCTTTATGACCTAATTGTCTGTCAAACTTGTTTCTTAAACCTCTGAGGATGATGTGGATTTTTACAGCCTCTTCTTACACTGATCTGTAGTTTGAAAGCTTTATCTCCCTCAGGGTTGAATAAAACCAGATGCTTTCAGATTCACGTCTGAATGTACCTCATTTGATAGAGTTTTGTGTAATGTGTTATGTCTGACTCAATTCTAAAACTTTTACAACATGATCTGGTTGATGATATCAGCTCTTGAACCCAAGTCTAAACCTTCCTTGTTCTTTGTAGGTGTGCTGTGATAGGCTGGGTTATGGACTGGGCCAGTGTGTATAGTATTCAGAGGCCTACAAAAAGACTGATCAGAATAAATACAATTTCACATACCGTTAAAATGCATTTTACATTCTGTCAAAATGAATATACATTTTTTTGTACTTATTTTGAGGGAATATCTGCAGGATTCTCGGAGGGACCCAAAAAAACATTAGGTTAGGATGTGCACCTTGTTGTTTATTTGTATTTATAGAGTTTAAAGACAGACATTACATACATCATGTACACAATTGCTCCACTGTTTTGCATTTCCCACAGGCTCTGTGTGTGTTTATTCAGAACGGCGATATTGTATTAAATGTTTGGACCATGTCAGTGTGAAGTAAGAAACCTTGATTTACAGGTTTGGAAGAAAGTTTGTGATTAACTGTGTAAGGAGTTAAATAGAGTTGTGTATCAGGAAAGCAACACTAATGTACTTTTTTCAGTTAGTTTGACTGAAAAGAAACGTGCTTCTCAGTTTTTCCCCCTTTATAAATTCCTTGTATGAAATGCCTGTTGAGACGCGTTCCAATCGAGCTGGTTGGGGGACAGATTACTCAGAGCCCGTGCAAGCACTTGTGTGTTTGTGTATCGGGAGGCCATAAAAGCAATATGATTTTTTAATGTCACGTAAACACTTTGATCCAACTAAAATCGTAAGACTAACCGATGTGGATAATGTGAGTCAGAGTTAGACCATGTGTTTTGCTTGTGTTCTGAGAGACAGTTACTCTTTGTTGAAGACATTAGGGAAATAAAATGCAGTTTGACCTGCTCAGAAACTCCTCAGATGTGTGATGAAATCATCTGTTGAGATGCACATAGTCTGCATTGCTCTGATGCCTCATGGCGTCTCTGGAAGATAACATAGACACGTATTCAACAAGGAGATGTGGCGTATTGTGTAGTTTATGTGCTCAAGACACACAAATAAAACGTTTTTGCAGGGTCTTCTGTATGTCATGTCCTGTTATCGTTCTTGTCTTTGATGTCCAGTCGATTAGAGAAATAACCCTGTAAATAAAAAGTATTTTGTTGTTCAACCCTTGCTGTCTGCTTTGTTAAACGGACAGATACAAGCTGAACATTTTTAAGAAACTTTCCGGTGTTTGGAGCTTCTTAATGATGATGGAACAGACTTCCACCTCATAAAAAACGTTGTACTGTTGCCATGGTGATCAAACTGTTATATGTGTGTTGCCATGAAGATGACGATGTCGAACTCTTTTCTGATTCCATGGATGAAGTGAGTAGTGGGCAGGATGTGAAATGTTTTGGAGGGGTGTGTGAAACGGTTACAACTGTGTGCAGCACTATTACATTACAGCTCTGCAAAAGAAAATCGGCAAACAAACCCTAGTTTATAGATTTATATGGTCACCCGTCCCTCCTCGACCGCAGAGACAACGTTGTTGCTCTCTGAACAAGACCAGCACATAAGCCGTTAGTAATTTAACTCCTGTCCGATTGTGATAAACTTGTTCTGCTGAAACTTGAGCACAGTTTATTGATTTCTGTCTGCATGTAACTGCTGGGCTTATTGCTTTGTTGATGTTATTGGTAATTATCACAGTTTTACAAAACGTACTGTTAGAGGCGTAATGATATATTGATATTTCGATAAAAAAAAAATTGCATATCACGACTCAAATAAATAAAGATTTATTACAGAGCTTTGCCGATTGTTTTAGCGTATGTGTTAACATAGTTTTATTTTTAGGTGACATTTTATTCAAAATATAGTCAATATAGTTTTAATTATAAACCCAGTATTGTGCATGTATAATATCGATTGTAAGCCAAATATCATTAGACCTCTAATAACTAACTGTTTTAAAGTGAATATGATGTTTTGGCGAAAGCTATCTTTCCCCTTGTTATCTGGACCGATATGTCAGCCAGGTTGTGAAAGCAGCTGGTCATTTTTGGTCAGATCAACTTTTCTCTAAAAGTACTTGTTCTAATGGTTGACCGATATGGGTAATGCTAGTATTTATCAACACTATTAGTCAACAATATTTACCATTTTTGTAGGCGTTAAGGTGTCTTGACCCTCTTGAATAGGTATTTTGGTTATATTGTTTACTCAACTACTTGAAGGATGGACTCAACTGAGTACTACTTCCTACGTGACAGATGTGCTTGTTGTGTTTTGTACATCTGTGAGAAGATATTTAGATGTTTTATCTCTGACCTTTATAACAGGTTTGGTGTATGCTTTGTCATATTAACATCTGCTGGTCTTTCCAGTTTGCTTGCACACTTCCTGTCGAAACACTTTCAGAGCACGTGTTGTCTATCAAGAGGGAGAGTTTGGTTACTCGCGCTGACGCTGATGAATAGATATATATATATATATATATTAGTGTTCACCTCAAACATGTTATACAAGTGTGCATATCAGCCGATGATATCTAACAGAAAGAGTCTAGAGGGTGTATATTTTCCGGTCAGTCTTGTGTCATGCTGTCTGATTACTGATTCTACACATTGTCTATAATTTGAGGGAATCTGGCACATCAGTATAGTAATAAATAGCCTTTAACAAAACGCCAACTTCCTCACTATACCATAACAACAGAGGAAGCTGACTTTTTTGCACATTTCCTGTTGCTATGGTTACAGGATTTTTATAGTATTATGAAATATAGATATTTAAATATACAGGAATCTTTTGCAATTCTCAAAAACGTTTCAGACCTCGTAAGCACTGCTGCTAAATGAGTGATTTCCCATGATTTACAGCAGAGAATGAAGTTGTGTTTGTTGGTTGTACAGTCAGTAGTACAGTTTTGAATGTGAATAGTATAGTGTACTCCAATCTCAGGGTGTTTCCTGCTTTAGAAAAGATTCCTTTTTACAAACACACAAGGCACAAAAGGTTGCACTGAATTGACATACTTTGATTGGTCATTACGCTTCGCTGTCATGGAAACTCCTTAGACGAGCAGACAATGTGGACCCGTTTAGTGGTTTGTGGGAAAGATTTGTTTTATGGCACACTTTCTTTCTAACTCTTTCCCTTACACTTTGCTCACTTCTTTTACACAGACAGACTGCAGAGATTTGACTGCCAAACCGAGTCGATTTAGCCTGAAATTCACTTCTGTTTGCATGACATTTCGCATAATTTAAATAGTATGGAATCAGTTACATTTTTAAGTGTCGATTAAATAAAACAGTAAAATTTCTACTTTAAAATAATGCACAGTAGTTAAAGGGCTAGTGTCTCTTCTTAAAGCATTGAAGCATTGCCTACATAAACAGTTTCACTTCTGTTTGACCAGGTGAAATGTAGAAGTGACTGTGATTTCCTGACTTGCATCCTGTGTGCTTATTTTAAGTTTGCACGTGGTGTTTGTCATTGTACATGTATTTAAATGCAAGAAAACTAAATCTGCTTGTCAAATGTAAAATTTTCTGACAATATAGGCTAAAACAAGCAATAATATCAGTGTTTATGTTAATACCACCATGTTTTGATGTTTGTTAACTGTGGCTTAAATGTACAAATACATTTTGAGGTGACTGTACAAGCCGCAGAGGTGCAAACCACATCCTCTTAAGGGCTGAACAATAGATTCCTTATTAAGCTAGACTATATGATTTAGTCATTTAAATATAGCAGTATTATTAGTTCTTATTTTTATGTTTTATAAAATTATTTGTTTTTAATTATCTCTCTCTAAAACATAATTTTGTTGTGCAAGGTTTTAGTAAAAACTAGAGATGACACACTGAACAGTGGCAGTGCATTGTGGGAGTTTCGAATACTCACTGTTGGCGTTCTCAACTTTCTGCTTATTCATGTGTGATTTATCACTTACTCTTTTCCCCCCCTCTCTCTCTCTCTAGCGCACACACAATGGGTGTTAAGTGGCTGTTAACAGTTTTCCAACTCTTAAGTTTTCTGTTTGAGAGTCTTCGAGAGGCTTGTTTATATGTACACAGGATAAACTTTCATTCAGAGCTTAGCTGTTAGCTGCTGTGATAATGATGTTGATGCAGCACATGTTCCTGCAGAGAATAAACCTCCCTCTCTTCCTGTATAGGGTGTGTGTGTGTGTGTACAGGGTCTCTCTTTACAGTGTCTGCACAGAGCCCACCATCATTTCCGCTTGGTTTAGAAAACCACCGAAGTGTGAAAGATAACAAAAAAGAAACTGTATTAACAGTCAACTCTTGTTTTAATAAGATCAGAAACGGCACAGACTGTTAATTTGTTGTTTTGCGTTTTTTGAGGATATAAAGTTATATGCTTGTTAGATACTATCAAGAAAAAGTGATACATAAAATATAAAAGGCAACTTCGCACACACAGATTTAGTTAGGCATTCACAATGACATCAGAAAATTGGTTTCGTTTGGCACACTTCTGTTATCAAACAACACACGCTAATGAAGAATGGCGTTTTCTTGCTTTTTCTAACAGACTTGTTAGGTGTTTTATTAGTGATTTTGTATGGCTATGCATTTGTTAGTGGTAAAAATGTGTAAAGAATGGGGTAGAGTGCTATCATTCATATGTCACAAGATGGCAGCAGAGAGTGTGGTCCATAGAGATGAGTTCATGAGTAAACTGATGGATTTTGCCTTAGGAAATAATTGATAGGTTTTTGTACAAGCGATATGTGGCTTGCCCCTGCCTTTGTCATCTCTCTCTTTTTCTGTCCCCTTAAAAATGTACCCTTTATAGTGTAATAATCTATAGATACAAGTGACTCTTTTATATTTCTATAATCTTTGTTCTGATCCGTCACTACAGATCCAAATTACCCATATTCTACCTCGGTGTAGTGCTCATTTGCAGCCTATAGTTAATCTGCACCCTCATCCATTCACAATGAGAACAGCAGGTGCATCATTCAAACAATGACATTTATACATGATCACTGTACAGTGAGATGCTGTTTGCAGCACAAAGCAGATATCCGACCACCGTACCCACCAGCCAATCACAGCACAATGCTGTGACCTCAATAGATCAAAGTGATTTCGGTGGGCACAGAATGTGTGCGGGCATGTGAGTCTTTGTGTGATTCTCCAAAATCCTCATGGAGGATTCTTGAACTGATCTTAGAACAGCTCTCTTGTCTCATTCATAAACTGAATAAGCCTAAAATGCTGTGTCAGATAAATGAAACATTATAATCGATTCTGATAGTTTGGAGGGATTAAACATTTTTAGACATCAAGATATTTTTATAAAAGTGTGAAAAATAAAATCTTAATTTTTGCTTTTAAATTGAATGAAATATGTGTTTGACGTTCTCTTTGAGATTCACTGTGGTAATGTTTTGTCTGTGTATATTAGGGAAACGTGGTCAGTCATAAATCACTTTTGTTACTGAACCTTGTAACTGAGAGAATCTATAAAGAAGTATTCAAATTATTTATAAATGTTTTTGTCCAAATAAGGACGTATGTGAATGTCCCAGAGGAAGGTTTTGTCAGATTTAGCACACGTCTGGGGATAATTTTATAGCCCCAGACTATAATAAATAAAACCTCTAAAACCCACTGTATACAGTTAATGAAAACGTTATGAGTAGGAATTGTGTAGCAGGTGTCTGGGTCTCCAATCAGAGAGTCAGAGAGTGGTATATTGTGTGTGTGTTTGCTTATCATGGTCTCTGTCTGCATGTGGTCTGTACATTGTGCAAGGTGGGTTTCTTTGTCTTGGTTGTCCACCATAAACGTTTCCCCCACAATATTCACTTTAGCGGTCAATCAAAATTTTCATTGGCTGATTTAGACTTTTACATTTAGTTCTCCTGAATCTTAAATATTTGTTTACAACCATAAAATATCATTCTTGCTCGTCACCTCCACATCAGTGTGTATGTGAATGTTGTTGTTTCATGAATATGTGTACATTGTCTTTGTTCAAGCCTTGTGTTCATCACCCTTCTCATAAGCAGCTGGACTTTATCCAGAAACAAAGAGCTGTTTGTGTGTTTTCTGCCAGATTTATATTTGATGAACTGCTACTTATTCTTGCCATGACTAGCCTGATGCACGCTTGTGTATGTGTGTGTTTGACCTATATTACACTTCTCTTGTTTTATAGATCTGTCACTTTAAATAGGATCATACAAAGACTGAAGTGGATTATACAGAGTTTGCTTTACACACACACTCAGCCTGGCAAGAGACAGCGCTTTAATTTGGGGTCCACAGGGGCTGCTGTAAAGGGTCTGTCTTCAGACAGCCTCCAGAGAGACATGTGTAGCTCATGTGTTTATTTGTGTGTTTGTGCACATGTAGATCTTAAATGTATACCTAGTTTATGTATGAATCTGTTTTATAGGTGCATGTAGTGCACATGTGTGGTTGTGGTCTTTGTGTTGTGTTCAGCTTGCCGTGAGGGGTTTGGGGGGTGGGATCCTCCCAGAGCCCCTAATTGAAGTTGAACAGTCTGGCTTATCATAACCCATGTCCCTGTGTGTATGATGGGGTGGGGTTAGGGTGGTCCTTGTTGCCAAGGGCATAATTTCTCTCTTTCTCAGTGTTAATTGGCGTCCTTATCAGTCGACTGAAGGAAAGGCTTGTAAACATTGATTTCATTGTTATGTTCATGATCAGTGTCTCGTGCCTTCAGCAGCTCGATGTAGTTCAGTGCTATTAAATAACGGTCCTAATGGCAGAGGGAGATAACGCAAGAACAAGAACAGTTTCTATTTGTCATGCATGTATGTTATTTAGGCTTCAAACATTATATATGAATTTATTTTTTAACCTATTTGTCTTTGCTAGACCCTAAGGAAATGATTTTTAGACATTAAGAAAGGACATCATCATCATAAAAATACCACAAATATACTTATTTCTAGTTAGCCTTTGTTTAAAAAATGGAAATAAACTATTTGATGTGTCAGCGTTTAACTACGACATTCATAATAACAACTAGTTGCAAACTAGCACAATGAATCACTTTTCATTACTTTTTTTCTCGCAGCCACAAAAATCTCACTCTCATATGTTTACGATGACATTAAGGCATATCTTGATTTTGTTAAAATAACAACAATTACATAAATAACCATATATTAAGTAACTAATCTAGTGCAATTACGATGAATGAGTAATACTGTGTAAAATCACTGCATAACATATTGTCTCATCTCATGACTAAATGTCACGTTTTATACTCTTAAACCTATTAAACACATTTCAAAGCTGAAATATGTTTAAGCAATAGCAATGCATAACCAATTAAAGCAATTAAGCAATACATGCATAATCAACCACACTAGTTTTTGACCAATGATGATAAATATTAAAGGGAATTTATATATAACAACCTGGACATATGTACTGATGTCAGACATACATGACCTGCAGAAATGTTTTGTCCACACACTCTCGGTCTCTCTCCGGATGTATCTTTGAATAAATCAAGCAATGTAGGTCCTGCACAAGCTTGTGGGCTAAATGTCAGTGGTGATTGGCTTCTTTTACTGCTGGTTGTTTATTGGTTGTTTTCAGATGAGTGTGTCTGATGAAGGGAGCGTGTCAGGATGATGCTTATCCAGTGAGACGGACAAAGTAAAGCACAACATAAACAATAGGAGCAGTGAGAATGAGACCATGACACGAGCTGAGAGAGATTTGACATTGCCTCTCTCTCTCTCTCTGTTCATGTGTGTATCTCTAATAGTGTAGTTCAAATATGTTAGATTTTTACTCAAATTATTTTTTAAATATTTAATGTAATTTTGAATATTTACCCCCTGTCATATATAGTTTCAAAGAACTTATGTTTTAAATATCACTGTTTATTACTCTTTTATTTAAAACATTGGACTAATCAATGAAAATAATTCTCCTTCTTAATGAAAAAAGTTTTTTGTAAAAAATTACTTTTATTCTAGGATTATTAGTACTTTATTTTTTCATTGCAGGAACAAATGAGTAAATATTGAGAAATACATCCAAAGACATCAAAAGGCTGAAACACATCAAAATACATTTATGTATTTCTTCTGCTTCTACACACAAACAAACACGCGCACACACACACAGTTTTCTGGAGAGATGGGGGTTGTTACCACAAATCCCCAAATCCCAATAGAGATCTCCTAATGTAAGAGCTGCTTATAGAGAGAGAGAGAGAGAGAGAGATGAGAAGAGGCCCTTGAATGAAGCACATCATCTGTTCATTGTGAACACAGACATCTTTCTTGTTAAACATCTATAATCACAGTGTCTCGTCAGTGTTACTGAGCTGTTTGCATTGATTTCTACTGGACTTTACATACTGATGTCAGAGAGGGATTTATACAGTACAGAGATCAAACTCTATTTTCAACGTGTCTAAACACAATATTTTAAAGTTTTAAGAGTAAATTTTACTGAGCTGTGTTGATCCTCTTAGTAGTTTTAAGTTTTTGCTAGATCATTGTTGGTGGTCAGTTGGTGGCTTAAGTCAAACATGATACAAACTACATCCAAACATTTTGGTACATTACGTGTAACATCAGACACAAAGCACAGTGTTTTAGTCATGATTTTACTCATTAAAGAAATATGGTGGAACGTTATTAACTTTAAAAGTTATTGATTCTTATTGTATATTTTAAGCATCACAACATGATGTCATTATAGATTTAAGCATTTGCAGAATTGTCACTTTTGGGTCTTTTCTTTCCACGATGACAACTTTTCTTCTACTTTTCTTGACATCCTGCTGATGGTTTACCATGACAACTGATGTAGATAAACTGCATATTGCCTGACACTGTCTGAACAAATGGATCAGATTTCCTCAGCTGCAAAATTTCAGTAAATACAGTCAGTTCTGAGATCAGATTTGAAAAGCTTTTGAGATTTATGTGCATTTCAAGCAAAGCCTATGATATTCTGATCCCTCAGGTCTCTCCCTTTGCCCATTTCCATCCACCAAATAAAAAAAGCAACATTACACATTTTCTATATTGCACAAACAGAGGAGGAAGGTGTACATGAGGTTATGTACTTCGTGTTAGAGATTTGAACAAAACCCAGTGCCTTAAGAATGAGCAATTCTTAGGAGTTGTGATTCTTATTAATGAATGAGAGAGAGAGGATGAAAGAGAACAGGAGAGAAGCAGTGGACTGAAGATAATGCAAGTGAGCGAGTGAGTGAGCAAGGGAGAGAAAGAGGGGAGGAGTGCTTTCCCATTTCCTTAGCAACCGTTGACAGCCTCCAGTCTGTTTTCTTACACGCGAGTCGGCACAGCGCACGGTCACACACACACACACCCGTGGGTTCTCTCGACACCAGC
Source organism: Beaufortia kweichowensis (assembly GCA_019155185.1). Classification (NCBI taxonomy): domain Eukaryota; kingdom Metazoa; phylum Chordata; class Actinopteri; order Cypriniformes; family Gastromyzontidae; genus Beaufortia; species Beaufortia kweichowensis. Next base: position 1,021,526 of record CM032795.1, on the reverse strand, counting down.
ACACGGCACTTCTGCTTCTCAAACTCAATTATGTCCATCGTCCTCCATCCATAAACACAGCTGAGGAGATCAAAGCGGGCAAGAGAGAGAAAGAGAGACAGAGGAAAGATAGCGGAGGAGTGTAGGGAGGAAACGCAGCGCTGGAGGAGACGGCAGGCGGGGGGATGGAGCACCTGAGCACTCGCGAGCTGCCCAGGCTCTCCTGGATAGATACTCTCTATAGCAGTACGTAAACACCGTCTCTTTATTTCACATCAGCATTATGACATGTAGGAAGTTTGTGTGAGTTGAGTTGACATTACATAATATGTGTTTGATTGTATGTGTTCGCTCATGAATCAATATTAAAAGTAGCATGTTAGAAAGTACAACATCAAAATTGTTGTAATACAGTATTTTTAAGGATACTGTTGTGATGACAGTATACCATGTAAAGTACCTTACTGTACTTTTTAAATACCGTACTGTAAGTGTACTGTATTTATATGGTAATCAAACTATACAATGGTGTATACAATTTTTATTAAATTATAATGGTAATCTGGTAATATTACTGTATTATTGTAGAATGTTTACTGTAAGGCCCTTTTCATTCTTTCATTGATCTTTATGTCTGTTCTTTACTTTCACTTCCTCCTTTCCTCTGTATTCCTGTTCTCTTTCTTTTCTTCCCCTTATCATCCTCCTTTCTTCTCTCTTTTCTTCTATCTTCCCCTTATATCCTATTTATCCCTATTACTGCCTTCTGTTTACCTTCTTCTTTCTCTCTCTTTCTTCTCTCTGCTGTCTGTTTTCCTTCTTTCTTTCCTCTCCAAGTATCATTTTCACATTTACACAAAATATACTCATTTTCATGGTGAACCGGGATTACACATCACACTCGTCCACATGAGACCCAAAGCACACGCTGTTCTCATGAATATTCAGATGTTGTGTTGACTGTTTAATGACAGATGGGCTGTTTTTCTCCGGGGTGGAAGTTATGTGGGCGGAAGCGGTCAGCATGGATTTGTGGGTAATGTTAGGTTGAAGGGATGCACTTGTTGTGGTCGTTTTGTCGTCCGGTTCACGTGCTCCAACTGGAAGGTTGTGTTACATAAAGGGCTTTCAGAGAATGGTAAATGGAGGCAAAGGTTGGCAGAATCGCACAAATCACTCTGGAGGTGTGGTGGGGGGTAATGGAGCGAGGGAGGGCTTATTTCATTCAGCATGGGGAATCCATTCACGAGTGAATCCGTTCCACCATAATTTCACACTGAATTATGTGAGGTTTGTGTGTGTTTGTGCGTGACTGTGTGTGTGGCTGCAAATGATAATGTATGTATTTGGGGATTCAGGGAAAGAGGACAGTCGCCCCAAAAGATGATTATTTTCACCTTTCGTCTAACCCTGTTTGCACCCTCACACTTCCTTGTGTGTTTTGGGAATGTATCGCACAACTTGTGCGCTCCGGGTTTAGGCAACAGGAATCCACATTATCATTACTTCATTACACAGGGTGGTTTATTTATTTATTCTGATTATGTAAGAATAAGATTTACAGGGAGTTGTCATATTTACACAACTGTTTTCAATGAAAAACTGAAACTTTATTTTCATGCTATTTTCATTTATTTACATGACAACAGCCTGAAAATGGCAAACCTTTAAAAACTGGGTTTTTGTAAAAGTGCAGGTTTTTGAAATCAATAACATTTGTGTAAAGTACGTGTAAAGTACAAAAACGTGAATTTGTGACACTCACAAAGTGACATGCCAACTACTGGCCTGGCATGAATAGTACAGAGTTTTTATTCATTCTTGCAGATTTGCAACGTTTCAAAAATGCAAAAGAAAAAATTGTTACGTTTTTAATAGTCTTTTTAATTTACTTTATTAAATTTTATTTTATTGAAATTTCCTTTGCTATCTGTTTTTTTTACCATTGTTAATTTATTTTCTTACTATATATTTACTCCATGTGCACAATTCGTTATCTTAATCTTCAGTTTTTGTCATGCTAACAAAAGATACAAGTGAGAGACAAAACAAAATAGCAAACATGAGCAGTGAGGTATTTTTTTGTCCTGATATTTTCATATTTTTGGTACTTTATTATCTTAGAGAAGTATTATTCCGGGACACATTTAACTCTTCTCTGATTTTAATGACCATATCAGTAAAAAGACCCTTTTACAAAAGATCTCAAATAAAAGCTGCTGTATCTTTAATGAAGAACCTCAGAGATCATTTACATATTAAGACTCATTAACTGCTGTTGTAATAATAACAGTGTCTGGAGGGCCTGTGGCAGATGCCATTAACCTGGTTTTGTTTTGTGTCGAAAGTTCGGCCTCATTAACAAAAAAACTGGGTAACGCCATTTAATTATTGATGGATGTTATTAAACATTAAAAGGCTTTATTGTTTAATAAAGGATGCACATTTGAAATACATCCATAGAGACTTATATTAGTATTAGTGGGAGTAGATTAACAGCAGGTATAAATCGTATTTTATGTTTTCATAACACGCCAATGGGGGATTCATGTTGCCAGAGTATTTATTTCCTCCGAAAGCAACAAAGAATATTAGTCATGGCTCCGTGTAGCTCTTGTCAATATCAGTTTGTTTATTTATTACTCATGTTTTTTAAATGTTTAAAGGGTTTGTTCTTTTTAGGAAAGCTATATATTCCAGTTATGCATCTGTCGTTTATATAGATTTCATATTTCCACATCATTTCCTCCATCTGTGATATCATCTCTCATATGCTTCTGTTTCTCATTTCTCTGCTGTTGTCATGGTTTCCAGTGTGCACAATGCTTGTAAACTTTTGAGGTTGTGTGTGTGTTACTCTTCCTTGTGTTGCTGGATGATTGTTATGGTGTTCTCGATGGTTGGTTGGTGGTTGCCTCCAGAACAATCCCAAAACATCCCTACCAGATTCTTCTTAGAGTCCTTATCGCCACCAAGTGTAAAACAAAAATCTTTTGTCTTGGAAAATTAATGTGACAATATTCAATATAAAATCCTTATTGTGTTACATACTATAATGTGTTTTAAAGGCACGCAGCCATATCCAGCATCGCTGCTTTCACATAACTAGACGTTACATAAGAGAGAGAGCAAACTACCTACCACAGGACATTGACATTTACCCACGTTTTCTCCCAGCAGACCGGCTTACGTGAAAGCGCACATTCTGTCTCGGTGGCATTTACCAAAGCTAGACAAAACTTCAAGTGCAGTACTAAAGCTTGATGTCAAGTGTGTGAAGGATCCAGAGTGATTGTGCTGACTGGAGAGACTGCTGATGGTGATGTGAGAGCGATGCTGAGGTCAGGGCTACACTTACGCAATAAGCCACAGGAGGCAGGGATGATAAATGTGCATAGTGCAAGATGGCTTATTACTTTTTATATAAATCAATAGCAATATTATAAAAACATGACAAAGAGGTTTGTTACGAAATACTTCATGTATTGCTTTTATTTATAGTGAAATGACAAAAGCTTTTGATAAAAGTCAACAGTAAACATACTACATGATGCCAGGATCATCTAAAGCACAGTTTAATGTTATTACATCTCTAATATATAGTAACTATATGTTATGTAAGTGCGTGTCAGCTAGAACTGAGAGAAGCTTCACTTTGTGGCCATGTCAGCCTGAAACTAAGCTTGATGGTGTTTGAGTTCAGATCTTTTATAGATGGCTGTAGGCAGTAAAGTGCTTTCTCGGGTTTAATATCGAGCTGTAAAGGCGACTGGTGAATCTGGGTGTGATCTGCTCATCTGTGGGCAGGATGGAGCTCACGCATTTTGAGCAGAAACAAGACAAATCACTTTCAACCATATGCTGTTAAATCACAGGGTGGGTGTTTATGAGAGAAACGCTCGCCTACAGCCTGAGAGCAAGTGGAGATGTTGAAGATTAATGGGCTTCATTTCTGTACAAGCTCCTGAATCTATAGAAAAGATTTTACATGGGAGCAGCCTTTGAATCGAGTTTTCTTTGAATGAAAAGGTTTCATTAGTGTCTGTTTTGTGCGTGAGATGCGTGTGAATCAATGCCTTCTGTTTATTTTAATAAGGTCAGATCTTAAAGATATAATGTCATTTATTTACTTTCATGTTATTCCAACCTGTATGACTTTCTTTCTACACTGAAGAACGAGTCGTATACAGGTTTTTAACAACACGAGGGTGAATAAATAATGACTGATTTTTATTTTAAAGTTTAACTATCGCTTTAAGAATGCTCAATTCTTTGCCTGTGTGAGAAACAGGGTAAACTTTTCCAAAATATTAAACTCATGTAAACTACATCTAGGGTTAAATTAACAAAGAATGAATTGTTTGTCTAATGTACTGAATAATAAGACACAATAATAATAGTAATATACAGTCAACTGTGTTTAATTCAGTAATCATAAATAATAAATGTTTTTCTTGTTCTGAGAGAGATTCAGTAAGTTAGCTCTGTAAATCATCTTTACAAGAACCGGTCTTATGAAATGATTTGAGTTCATTACAGTATAGTGTAGTCTATTCCATGTCTCAGGATCAAGCTCTTTTATTTCTCTGCTGCTTCTCATGTAGTAATCTGAACCTAAATGTCTCCTGTGACCAGTTGTGATTGAATTTAGTGTCTGATTTCAGTCTACGTCACCAACCAATTCTGTCATTTTTTTCACCGTAATGTCATTCAAAATCTTTATGACTTATTTCTTCTGTGTAACACAAAAGAAGGTATTTTGAGAAATGTCTCGGAGGTTTTGTGTTCAATCATACAATGGAAGTCAATGGGGGTCAATGTTGTTTGGTTACCAACATTCTCTCAGAAAATCTTCTTTTGTGTTTAGCAGAAGAAACAAACAGACAGGTTTTGAATGACTTAAGGGGAAATAAATGATAAAAGAATTTTCATTTTTGGGTTTATCTACTGTTACTTTTCTATTTAGGGACAAATAGGTTAATACATTGCTTTAAGTAAATCATCAAGATTGTGATCTCTAAAATACAAAGTTGGTTTCACGATGTCTTCAGAATACAAAATCAGCAGATTGCTGACTATGTTTGTTAATTTGTGTTGTTTCCCTGCAAGTTTGTCTTTGTCTACCGAGGGTCTCGTGTGCATGCGTGTCTGTTTGCATTGTGTGTGTTGTCGCGGTTGAAGACATGCCCTGCCCAGCTGGTAACTGGGGACCTCTTAACTCTGCCCTCAGAATGTTAACCAATCACAGCGCAGCGCACAGACCACACACCACACAGCTTAGCCAATAGGACCTCTGGGCTGTTTTCACTTCACCAGGGAGTCAGACATGATTAAACATTCAGGCCAGTCAAGAGGAAGAGAAGTAAAGGAGAAATGGATGGGAGGGAGTCTCTCTCGGTCATGTACTTAAACATGTCATCTTTAACTTCCTAAATAATTTCACATGTCTGATTTGAAGACGGTCCATCAATGTCTGATCTTCCCAATGGCTTAATCATTGTCTTCCTTCATGTTTCATCACCCCATTTGTTGTCTTTTCTTGTCTCCCACCTCCTTTTAGTGTCTTTTAAGTGCAAAAGGAAACATAGTCAAGTTTTGACTGGCAGTAATGTAAACTGACTTGGGTCTTCTGACTGCTCAAGGTCTTCTGAAGGTATCCACCCGGTCTCCCTCATCATTCAAGCTGTCAGAGATTGATTGACATGTCTGTGTTTGGCACAGGTGATGTGAAACAAGATTTTATGGCCGTTCGATATTGATTCATGTTGGTAATTTGTGGAGTGGGAGATGCAGGCGCTCTATACAGACACTGATTTACAACCTATAGGCTTCTTAATATGCTAAATACAGGAACACAACTGCTTCATCCCACGACTGCTAATGTTTTGAGTATTTGGGGGACAAAATGAAGCACTGCTTGTAAGAGAACCAGCCTCATTACTGTATATGCCAAGTTCTGTTACTGTTTACCTGCGTCTTTCTGAATCGATAAGGTGCCACTTTGCAAATGAAGTGTTAGCTGTTAGTGTTAGTTTTTTGTGTTTTCTTGTCCAATCGACTTTTAAAAGGTCTACTGTTGAAAATAGTGGTACTTGAGGATGGTCATAAAGGTACATCTGTGTCATGGTCACTGTATATTACATCATCAGATCTCTGAGCTCTTATTATAATGACTGAGCTGCATCTACAGATGACAGCACTGTATTTTATAAGAGTTTCAGTGCTGACGAGCTTTTTATGTCAGTGTTATGTAACATGCACTCCCCCCCCCTTCTCTCTCTCTCTCTCTGTCTCTCTCTCTCTCTCTCTCTCTCTCTCTCTCTCTCTCTGTCTCTCTCTCTCTCTCTCTCTCTCTCTCTCTCTCTCTCTTTCTGTCTCTCTCTCTCTCTCTCGCTTTCTGTCTCTCTCTCTCTCTCTCTCTCTCTCTCTCTCTCTCTCTCTGTCTCTGTCTCTCTCTCTCTCGCTCTCTCTCTCTCTCGCTCTCTGTCTTTCGCTGTGTTATTGTTACATGTTAACAGTTACATGTTAACCTGTGTTATATAACTAGTCGTCGATGGAAGGTGTCATAACACGCTCACTTTCATTGTGTGTTGTTTTTAGTGTTTTCATACTGTATGTCAGTATATTGAGAAGTCAGTAGTTGAAGAAGTAGCTTGAGTAGTCAGTAACATTAACCACAAAGCCACAACTAATTTATCTTTGCTAATGTATCAACATTTCTGATGAATGTGTCATGCAGTGATTAAAAAACTTTCCGCTTTGTTTTCTTTAAAAGTGTGAGCTCTAGCTGACATTTGCACTTGATTGTCTGGCATATTTTACACTCCTGTAATCAGGATAATGAAATCTGTCTAATTAAAAGCCCTCCAGACTCCAGGTTCCCTGTGACATTGCATCGCGCGGTGGGATTATTTTGCTCAGAGCGCTGCCGGTGTTGCAACAATGTTAGCGTGAAGAGTTTTTGATCTCATCATACATTTATGAGGTTATGACTCTGCCCTTTTCTGTCTGCCTGTTTAAAACACAACTGCTTTGTTGTCCAGTAACGGCCGGTGTGTAACCTGGCCAGTTTCTGGACAGCTTGGCTGGACAGTATTTACACTGCTTACTGCAGGGATTCTTACACTGCTATTTAGTATTGGCTCGCTGTTACTGCTGAATCTACTGAATCTAATTTTAAACTTTCAGTCTAAATTGAATTGAAAGGAGAAGGAGACAGTGAATGCTGCTAAATAATAAATAGACAATAAACAGACAGCAACATATTTTTGGTCTCACCCAGAATTTGAGTCGAGGATGAACTTACAAATCAATAGAACAACTCACTTACTCACTGAAATTTTCGGTCATTTAATAGCTATTACTTTTGATATACTTTTGATAAGTTTCACAAGACTTAATTAAATCTATGTGCTGACTGGTTATTTATATGAGAATTACAGTAGGGATGTTAATAAAAATGGCACACTTTACCTTTAAAGACATGTTTACTTTCTTCTTTTCATTGTTGATATTCCAAATGTCTTTTGCCTCCCATCAACAGTAATTTAACTGTTATGTATACGGATGTAAAAATATCATGAAAAAGTATGCAATTTTAAATAAAATATATATACTGTAGGGACTTTAGATTACAGTATATCAGGACAATACTTTGATAGTAGTACAAATTGTAAAAATTGAAATTGTATTTTTTATTTTTCATGTGCAAAACCTGAATCTTGTTGCAAACATAGCAGGCGATAAATCCCAATGTTTTTATATTGAATCAAAGCCTGTGAAGAGTTTCCACATGCAAGGGATTGTGGGTCTGGACATAGATGATCAGTAGACTGAAGTTGGGCAGATGAAGGATCTGCTGGTGTAATTAAAAAGACATCAATCTCTGGGCTCTGTCCATCAGTCTCCCATGTGCTGCTCTCACCCAGTGCTGGAATCTTTACGAGTCTCATCCATGTAATTACTGAATGCTTGTGTCATCTCTATCTGGGGGAATTGGAATAATTAGGACATATGGGGGATGCTGGGGATGGTTGCCGTGGTGATGGCGTGAGGCTCATGCATACAGAGTTTAAACGGCATCACTTATCTTCATGGGCGCAGGCCTGCTTCACTTGATCTCTCTCTCTCTCTCTCTCTCTCTCTCTCTCTCTCTCTCTCTCTCTCTCTCTCTCTCTCTCTCTCTCTCTCTCTCTCTCTCTCTCTCTCTCTCTCTCTCTCTCTCTCTCTCTCTCTCTCTCTCTCCCTCATGCTGAGAAGAAATCCTTTATGTCATTGTTGAGGTGTCAGGCCCTTGGAAAGGCTACTTCAAGTGTGCTGTTCTTTGTGAGTGTGTAGTTCTTACTGTACTGTATATGTGAATATAAATTTGTTTCAAGTGACCAGGACCTGGTTTACAATAATACTAAACAGAATTTAGTAGTCACAGGGCTTTTTTGATATTTGCAGTTTATTTAAAGTTAAAAAAAATTAAACATTCAAGATAAAGAAGTAGGAAATTAAAAAAGAAATGGAACATTACTATGTGAGTAATGGAGATAGTTGATTAATTTGTTGAGAGGAGATGATCTCTTTCTTTCTAATAAACAGCATCTGACTCTTCTCACATGACACGCTTCCATGAAAAAGATTTCCAATTTATCGGTGAGATTGGAACACTGATGGGAATTTTCTCCACCTCCACAGCTCATTTGTTGTGTTGTGTGTGTGTTTTGGCTGTTGGCATTGAGTGTCCTTAATACAGTGTTTGATTATTGTTGTGATATTATGGGAATTGATATTTGGTATTGGAGCGGTAAGTGTGTGTAATGGTGTTGTTATTGTATGATCTCAGTGAAGAACAGATGGTTAAACTGTCTGACATCAGACCCGCACTGTTTTTCTTATGATAATGTGACCTATGACTTTCTTGGCAAACAATGTACAACCACATAGCAGTACCCTGGCATCCTTGTTGTGAGCTTTGCATACAGTTAAACGGCAATCATATTTTCTTGAGAACTGTAAAAATCTATTTCTTATCATTAGTGTCTTCGCTTTATTGTGTTCCTTCTCCTTACATCCTCCATATCATCTTTATCATCCTCTCGTAATTCCTCTAATGATGTCCCCAAAGAGAATGATCCCTCCAGAACCCTTAATAATAACCCCACGCCAGATGAGACTCTTTCCCTCCCTTCCTCTCTGATATTAGTCTTGCTTCCATTTCAATAGAGCACAAGACTACTTAAATTTAGAGAGAGAGAGAGAGAGAGAGAGAGAGAGAGAGAGAGAGACAGAGACAGAGAGAGACAGAGACAGAGACAGAGAGAGAGAGAGAGAGAGACAGAGAGAGAGAGAGAGAGAGAGAGAGAGAGAGACAGAGAGAGAGAGAGAGAGAGAGAGAGAGAGACAGAGAGAGAGAGAGAGAGAGAGAGAGAGAGAGAGAGAGAGACAGAGAGAGAGAGACAGAGAGAGAGAGAGAGAGAGAGAGAGAGACAGAGAGACAGAGACAGAGAGAAATGCCAAACATTACGTAATTCCACTTCAGAGTTGCACAGAAGTGCTGATAAAGGAGGTCTCACTATATTCCACTATTTTTCTATTTCATTTGCACTGAAGTATAGTTTTATGTTTGTTATACAGTACATGATATTGACAGTAAATCAATACCACATGATTGCTTTGTTTGTTGTTTAACTATTTTGAGACAGTACTGTTGATTATCCAATTGAGTCTAGGGACTATTTGTTTTGAGACAGTGATCAAAATAATTATACTTTTTTTAATTGTGCACAGAGATGACATTACTTTTATATGAGCATGCAATGAAATCACACTCTGCATAAGGAGACCCAGAATTTGTTTCTTCAAGTGGCAGAATATAATTTTAGATCCTGTCTAAATTGTGTTGTGGGCTTTATAGCATTGGGACTAATCATCACCCTCTACTCAGCAAATTAGATTACAGCCTTTCTCAGAACACAGCAGATCCCGGCTGCTGAGAGAGATAGTGGTTAAGACAAAAACACACAAAGTTAAATAACTGTGTTGGGCTGCCAATATTCACATACAAAACAAAGTCTGTGACACAAAGTCTTTTATACCTCAAGTTTAATTTCTCTTATTATAATGAATTTCCTATAAACTGACCCACTGAAGTGTCATAAGATGCAAAGCTTTGCTCATAATTTCCACTGCAACAGGAAGTTAGGGTGGGACATTGTAAGTTAGCATGTAGTTTACCTCACAGCCTTAAATTGGATGACAAGTGCAGAATGATGTCATAAAAATCAATGATCCGTTTGGAAGTTTGTTTGCTTCTCCCAAACACAAATGGCCAAATGGAATGTATGAATTTGTACAAAATCACCACATCATAAAATAGGCTAGTTGTTTTTCTGCATGATTTTCTCAGGGTTTCTCAGGATTGAATGGTTTTTACTGTATCAGTCTTTAGAGTTTCTTAATTTAGTCTTAACCGCTTTGTGTTGTGCCTTGATAACTATGCATCAACCTGTTGAATAGGCCCTGCTGGGATGCATTCTGTATATTCAGTGCATTCTATTTTAGGTGTTTATTTTTACATGCATTTAGCTAAAAGCATGCCAATTCTGTCCTAGTCTTGCATGAGTCAGACGTTTGATTGTTTGCATGTGATCCGGTGCACATTGAAGCTTATTCTGACTAGGGATGGGTAACGAAACCCGGTATTAATTATGAAAGACCGAAGTATCGATAAGCTCTGACACTATCGGTTCTGCTTTCGGTACTGGAGAAATTAAGAAAATACATGTCCTGTTTATTAATGCTAAATAAACTGTATCTTGCACATTTTAACTGTCCAACCATTTCTAATTTACGATAATAGCCTATTTAGACATTAGACATTTACCTGCATTTTTATCCATCATGCGCGAAATGTCCCTGTCTGTCCCGGAGTACACTGAGTGCGCGCGCACGCACACAACACGAAAGCTCGCGCACACAACACGAAAGCTCGCGCTTAATAGAGTGATGATGGCAGAGAGAAGCAAACGGTCTAAAGTATGTTTACATTTCACTCGAGTGGATGCAGACAATGATCATTACAACACGTGCAACAAGATCTTAGAAACACAAGCAATCCGTCAAAACATCTTTCAAAAGTTCATCATGTGCGGACAGAGAAGTTTTCGACTGCCTAGTTAGTTCATCATCCACCTCCTCAGGTAAATATACTAGCAGTCTTCCCAAATAACAACGACATAAGCATCCTATAAGGTCTCTCTAAATTACTATTTAATAATTTAATAAATACATCACGTTCAGTTAAATTATGAATAACCTAATATTTTTCTGCAGTAAGCTAAATAAATCATAGACATTAAAAATGCCTTTACAGTACTGCATTTACAAATAGATGAATAAGAATAAACTATGCTTATTAAGAAATGATAAAGTAGAAATGACCTAATAATTAATTTGTAGTGATGAAATACATACACTAACATTTTGTAGTGTACATTACAAGTAGTTCCAAACATGTATAAGTTTTAAGTCCAGTTCTTTTGCAGTCTACCTGCCCCAACTGTGCTGCTTGGACATTGGACATTCTTTTACAAAAGAAATTATTTGATTTATTTTGTTTGTATAATATATATTTGCTCAAACATTGCTGTTTGTTAGGCTATAGATAATTATTTTATTTTACATTTAAAAAATAAAGTGTTAATTCTGTTCTCAATTTGTTTTTGTTTTTTTATTAAAAACACAACAAAAAGTACCGATAAGAGTACCGTTAAAGTACCGGATCGATAAGTGGTATCGATAAAAGTAATAATACTGTTAAAACCTTAACGATACCCATCCCTAATTCTGACCCAGTGCCGCCCACTTAGACAGGAAGTAAATCTGAAAATCAGTGTTATGAGATCAGTGATAGAGCTCTTTTTCTGATGATGGCAACGAGCAATCTCTATAAAATCTTGTGGACCACAAAATACATTAGTTAGGTATGTGTTTAGACTTTTTATCTCATGTTATTCTGCAGTTAAACTTAGAAAAACAGTTGTTTACTTGCTGCCTTACAGAAACCTTGTGAATTTTGGGCAAATTTCTAATTGTAAGAGCCGGGTAACATGTAAAAAAAACTTGTAAAAACTGATAAAAGTTGTTTAAAGTCGAATGTGTCAGATTGGAAATGGTGCTCTTGGCATTTTAGTGTGTGCATCAGACGGTGTGTGAATGATTCGTGGGCAGTCTGTGGGAGTGCCATCTGAAGCAGAGACTAATTCTGTCCATGCTGTATTGAAGATTAACATGTCTTTCTCATACAGAAAATCTTTCATGCATTTGTACAGTTTACTGTAGTTCTTCATTCCTTTCGGTCTCATTCATTTATTCCTACGAGGACTCGGTTGTGTCACCAATCACAGTAAAAAACATTGTACATATTGTACATATAATTTGAGTTGCATTAGGGAATTGTCACTGATGTATTTTGATCAGGTGCAGGACAGAAGTCACATGCACTAATGACTATATAATTTTGACAAATTTTCCCTGACATTTTGCACTTGAGCCCTGGATTAGAAGTCAAGCTGTAAGAGAACCTTTCAAACACAAGTTAATATAGAGAAATATGCATAATGCATAATAAATATGCAAATAGGCACTTCGCGATGAAGACATTAAGAAACTGTCTCTGCTAAGCAACAGTTTGATGTGTGTCAGTCACTTCTATTGACCATTCCTAGTTTTTCTACAGCGTGTCTATTAAACTGTCATCCACTAACATGTCTTTCAAAAGAGCATTGTTTTATATTCAGGAACCTTCAGTTCTCGTTCAGCCTGTGACTACATAAAAGATTTTCATGTTGTCATGGCAGCCCGAGCATTCGCCATGGAAACGAGCTGGAGATTGACGGTGATGGGGCTAAAGGGTAGTCGGGTGTCCATCAGGACAGATCTGTGTGACTTATACAGGGCATGTGTGTGTTTTTGGAAACTGAAGTGAATTGAAGAATTTCCTTTTCTAGAGGCCTTTAAGATGGCATATGAAACACTGGGAATTATGATCAGGTGTTTATTCAGGTGTTGGGAAACAATTGAATTATTTTGGGATTAGGGTGGGGTTGGTTTTAGATAGGGTGTTGAATTTTGCATGACCACAGAGGTGTTTTTTGTGAGGTCTTATGGGATGTTGCTTTGTGTGTGTGTCTATTTACATACAATTATCAATGTGTTTGGATGTAAAATTCAAGAGACACAAAGTTGCACACTGAAGTAGGTCACAATGGCACACACACACATTTGCTTATTGACATGTTTATCTGAGTATTTTGTTTCTTTACAGTTTGTTACAGATCACAGTTAGACTAATATACTATAATGCTTTTATTGTATTTCCTAAACACTGTTGTCTTGTGCCATATTGCTTTTAATGTCTTTCAAAAAAACAGTTTTTACTGTTTAACAGTAATAGATTTTGCTACTTTTAACCGTAAAGTAAAATAACTGTGATGCATTACGTCCTCTCAGTTTAGTTTGTCAGATCACTGAGAGGAACAAGGTGTGACAATAAGCAGATGTGTGTGTGTCCGTGATTTATATCATGAAAGGCTCTGGAAACAATCTGTGTTGATGTGTTATAACCCGCTTGTGTTCTCACATACAGAACAGCACAAACAGCACACTGTTGACCTTTCCGGCCAGCTGCTGTTATATAGAAAGCAGGACAAACTGCTATTATGATACTGCTGAAACATGAACGTTGTCTTCTGTTTTTGATGGAAAATGGCTTAAAATCCAATTTTGCAGACCACTTAAGATACAGGACATTCAATCTGTATCATTTTTTTACCAGGAAATAATCTCATTCATACAAATAAAACAAAAAAACATGCTGTAGTTAAAGTATGGTAATCACAAATTTAACATAGTTTTGCTACAGTAATCGTAGCTTAATAATGGTATTTGTAAAACTTTGGTAATACGGATAATAATCAATCCACCAATGGTTACTATACTTTTACTCTAATAATGACTAATTTTTTAAGTTTATCAATTGTGTATTAGCATGATGAGGTTGATATTTATTATTAGTTTCCATGGTAACAGGATTTGTAACTTGATTTTTACATTTTTTGAGGAAAATGTCACATGCAAAACTTGCTGTCACATAGCTAGAGTATTCAGTGTTGCAATACGGTTGTTATTGTGTTCTGAGTGGTTGCCAGGGTGTTGCTATGCATGATTGCTGATGCATTTGTGCTGTTTTAATGGTGCATCAGTACTGTACAATAACCACCTGATCCATAATGATGTTAATAGAATAAACATGGATTTTTTTTGTACATTAGTGCATATGCTACAGTTTTCTACTGTGTGTGAAACCTAGTCTTGTGTTTACTGTGAATTGCATTTCCATATATTTGAATAAAAACTTTGCAAATTTTCCTGCTTGTTACACCCACGCTGTGTATGTTTGTTGAAATGTAATGTTCATCCAATACGAGGAACTTCTCTGTGTTTGCTGATGAACTTTAGGATAATGTCCACATGGCTTTTTTCTTTGAGGCAGCATGCGTCCTGAGATCCATCATTTCACACCAGGGTAAGACCGATAAAGATTGTTATGTGTCTGAACGTGTCCTCTCGAGTCACAGTATTTGTTTTCACTTACTCAACATCCCACATAGTTTGGTGTAAATGCTTAAACTGATTTCCCCCAACCCAGTTTACATGCTGGAACATATGGGATCTTTGTAAATCTCTTTGAAACATTGCTTATACCATCCGATTTATATTGGATTTTCCTTCCCAGTGGATTTATATCTACCAGAGTTTATAAATTCCCTTAATGCAGTTGGCATACGCGCTAGGAGACACATGCAACTACAGTATCTCTCCGTCACAGCCGCACTTCAGGTTGGTCGATGTCTTAATTGATTTTTTGTATAAATACATTAGCCAGACGTCATGGTCGAGTAAGGCAGTGTGCTGTGTGTTTCCAGCTGTAAAAGTGTTTGATAATACACTTTCTGATGTACAGTCATTTTAGGTTTGCATGTTTTTGCGGTTCGTGTTTTCACTGTACCACACACTTACAAATGCAGGGGCTTATTGATCCAGTTTTGTCTGTTTTTCTGCCAGTGTGATTTGTGTTTCATTCTAGTGAATAATATATACTGTAGGTATTTGTGTGATTTAGTTCAGACACGGCATTCAGAGCATCAGACTTCCAATGGTGCATCAGCATAAAGATTGATGTTTATGTGTTCAACAAATGCTTTTATCTGAAGTGATTTGCAGTGCATTCAAAGTCTACTTTTGATCAATATGTGCGTCAAAGTCATGATCTTATATTTCTAATACTTAACAATGCATCAATCAAAATGTGTCTTTTTAACTTTTTTAAGTTAAGTTTTCATTATTAAACAAGTACATAAAGTCAGTGTTGAGAGCTGTGTCCTTATCTTACCCTAATTCATAAAGGTTAGCTTTTAATAATGATCTATAAGGCGATTTGCCGGGTACAATTTCACTTGCACTTTTATGTTTCAAACTGAGATGGTGATATAGATGTTACAGTTATATTTATTTATTTTTAACTAAATGTTTCTGTGTTCGTGTAAGTTGAAATCCAACACTAAAAGTTCACTAGGTTTTGGTTATTTTGTTTTATATGACCTACATTTATCACATTTTATGTTTAGCTTTTCAAAAGAACAGTAATTTCCTTTTGCCATCTTATAGCCCCGGCTATCACCAACTATTAATATCTAAACACATGCAATGACATCAGGATTTGTGCGACTAATACCTCTGTTTGTGTTAGTAATAGAACTATAAAATTTGTTTTCATATATAAATATATTTTTGGGGGTATGCAGTGATGGCAGGAATAATACTGTAAACAAAAATGTACATATCAATTGATCATATTGTTTTCTTGTTGTGTTGTTTTTTGTAATCAGTCACACTAAATTAACACAATAACAACAACTGACAAAGAAATCAATGATGGATTGTCATTGAGTTCTTTGTGTGATTTTCTGACTTTTCTCACAATGCATTTCTGTGTGTTTTCACATGTCATTGTGACCAAGTTGAGTTACTTGCAGTCAGTCTTTTGGTTATCATTGGTCGTCACGGTAACAAGCTTAGGGAACGCCATGGTGACAGACGGGATGACCCCGCCCCCCGGGGTCGGGTTGTCATGCAGGTCTTTTGTTTTTCTGCCTGTATGTGTCCTCGTGGGATACTGTGCAGTGACACAAACACAGCCCTTTTGCTTTTAATGAAGTCATGTCTGCTCTCAATACTGCCAAACTCATAAACCGTTTAATAGGACGCTTGTGCGTCTACTCCTTTATGTGGGATTTTATAGTTTTTGACACATTTAAGGAGTTTTGAAGGTTTGAAACAACCAAAGTGGGATGGTTAATTCGATCATATTTTTCTTAAAGCATGTAAAGATGCAAATTGATATTTCCTCCTCTCAAAACAAAGAAATAATTTTTTCTATCTATTGCAATAACTTTATGTACAGTTATGAAATATTTTGTGATAGTTTGCATTAGTCAGGATTCTGTGCTGTTGAATATTGGCATGATAAATCGCGTTTCCACCCACTGCACCATCAGCCGCTTGAGTTTGTGTAATGGTACATTACAGCATTTAAAAGATGCCCACTCATTTGACACCACTTCACACCCTGCCTACAGAACCTGTCAATCATATCCAGAAGCTCCGCCCACACCCCGCCTGCTGAAGAGCTATGAAACACACTGCATTTGATACATAGTCTAGTGTTTTTTTCACTTGTTTTGTTTGTTTGAGTGCCCAACATGTTCATTTCTGTCTGAATTAATGATGATGGTGGGATTGCCATTCGTGTCTGACCAATGGCAGATGAGGGCAGTTTTTAAGAAACCTGTTGAAATACAATCATTACGCTGCTAACATCAGTTGATGACACACTTTTGTTTTATTTTCTGTTTCCACAGACTTTAACTACAACACAGACGGTTATGAGGGGGAGGCGGCAGAGGACAGGAAGTCTCAGGATGGTTCAGAGACCATGCCCTTCATAGACGAATCTCCCACCATGTCTCCCCACCTCTGCGCACGGGGTCAGGACGGAGACGCTGTCTCACCCACACCACATGAAGGGCTGCTGTCTGGGGTACGACTGTGTGTTTGTGTGTTTATCATTTGCAGAAAAGATGTCTGTAGTGGGAATTTATGTTTTATAAATTATGCAAAGGGCTTGGCACAATAATACATATAAATTGTTGAAGTCCATCAATAAGGATTAAAGTACAGTATATGCAAAAGGAAAACATACATTAATGTGGTAAAAATATACAGTAGTGTAAATTAGTTGCTTGGATGGTGCTGTGACAGCTCATCATATTTTACATTGTTTTACTAACCGTACCCATCTTTTTGTGATAAATATATATTTTAAAAGTCATTTTAGGTTGAAGCACAGTCACACTGTAGAGGGATTTTGCATATGTTTGTGTTCAGCTGTAATGACTTCAGTCTATGTTGATGCTTTTATGAAAGTTGAAGCATCTGTTAGGAGGAGAGATGACAGCATTCTGGATATAAAGATTGCTGAGACTCTATTTTTAGGATTCGCTTCATGCCGTCTCACAGATGCTACGTACCGTATTAATGTTTGCTGGGATCTTGTGTCTCATCCGCAGTATGTGCTGTTAGGATTTCACTACAGTTATAGAAAACAACAGTGAAGGAAAATAAGAGAGTTTGTGGTCATGTTTGTTGGTGTTTTAATGTAAGATTACTGTACTGTCAGTTGGCTGTATTTTATTACCATATTTTTGCATATGTTTGGGCTATAGTTGTTTGCTGAGCTGCTATGTTACAGTATGCTGGTAATGCAGTGTACAGGAGTTTATGGTGTTTATATACTGTATACACAACTGCTTAAAAGTTATGGAGATTTAGGGGGAAATATGCTAGGATGCATTAAATGTGTTATTTAAGTATTATAGTCAATATATTCATAATGTTTGATGTATATAGATCTGCTAGGACACATTGAGATTAGGTTAAAATAAAAAAGATGTTTAAGATGAGATAAATATTGTTTAGAATGAATGACATCATCACTCATTGAGTAATGGTTCTTTCCATGAAGTGCATATTTCATTATATGTCATGCCAGTCTGTAATAACTAACAATTTTTTTCTATCATGCAATGTAGAGATTTAAACAGATATCCAGGTGTGTGTGTTTTTACGCCCAGTATAAACATGAATAAGTATTTCCATTATGTGATACAAATAATTTGCACTGAAGTGTTTAAGACTTAAGCTCTAGCGTCATCTAGTGGTGGTGTAGATGAAGTGCAGCCACACACGGATCTTTAGATTGAAGCACAGTCTGCTTTTGACAGAAGCAGAGATGTAGGTTTCATCGTCTGTAATATCCCACAATTCTGTGAGAAAGCAGAAATATATGGTTAATACACATGAATAAATGTCAGTATTTCTCAAGTTTCAATTCAGTTTCTAATGATCATAAATATTTTAGACATGTGCTCTTGCATTGCTGTGGTTATTTGTAACTATACAGGCCAGGATATGAAACACAGCAGTGACCTGCCCCCATTTATACTCTAAATAACACTTTCTAACATGCAACACATTAAGTCAAGTGTCTCTCTCTCTCTCTCTCTCTCTCTCTCTCTCTCTCTCTCTCTCTCTCTCTCTCTCTCTCTCTCTCTCTCTCTCTCTCTCTCTCTCTCTCTCTCTCTCTCTCTCTCTCTCTCTCTCTCTCTCTCTCTCTCTCTCTCTCTCTCTCTCTCTCTCTCTCTGTCTCTCCATCAGACTCTTGTTTCTGAACAGGCGCTTTAGCTCTCATTTATTCACACTCCTCTACCAAATTAAATCACTGAGTCCTAAACCAGTTTGCCATTCTTTTATATCAGTTCCCATTGGCAGTCAGCATCATGTCAATTGGTATATTGAAGTTGTGAGAAAAGGAGAAGCCTAAACATCAGAGCATTGTGACATCATTCGTACAAGATCCTCTTTTTGACTCCTCGTCAAAAAAAATAATCACAGACTATCTTACCAGAGATCTTTATATATGAACAGAACAAAGCCTAATATCATACATTTATTATTTAATTTCCTTGTTCCCCTTTTCATCCATAAACATTGTCAGTATTATCTCTTTGAATGTGCTTTCTTGTATGTTTTATAGTTGAGAAGGCTGCAGTTCATTCTCTTATTTTATTTTCATTCTCATTCTCTGTTAATAATTGGTGAATGCATTAGGAGAGAGAGAGAGAGAGAGAGAGAGAGAGAGAGAGAGAGAGAGAGAGAGAGAGAGCTGCTGCTGAGAGATGTAAAATTTCAATGTAAAATGAAAAATAATTTTTTCATGCCAACAAAGCCTTTTTGAATATTGAGAGAGAGAGGGAGAGTGAGACAGAGTCGCTGGACACAGTCTTAACCCGGGATACCCAGAATTGACACACACCAGGAAGACAGAACCGCAGTCGGGGGGCGGGACCTCTCTGCACTCTGTGTGTGTGAGTGTACAGAGGCGGGCCGGTCGAGCTTGGTGTGTCTGTGTGTACGAGAGAGAGAGAGAGAGAGGAAGCGAGCTGCTGTTGCTCTGTTTGTAAGAGACACGACACTTTACTGATCCAGAGAAAAAGAAAGAAAACATTTAAAACCAGCGAACAGAGAAGCTTGATTTACACTAAAAGAGCTGATGTGAGACGTGAGGCACATCAAAACTTAAAAGGGAGGAAAAGAGCGAGAGAGAGAGAGAGAGAGAGGACATCTGTTAGAATGGAGGAAGATGAGGAGGAGGTGCTGGGTCTCCTGGATAAAGTTCTGGAGGATGAAGATGTGTTTGACAGTGAAATGGACTTGGATAGTCCATTCACACCAGGGGACCACAGGACATTTAAGGTGAGAGAGACAAACAGCACTTCTCTCTTCCTCTACTGGCTAGCTGACGGAGGTTTTGCTATGTCTCAATGGCTAAAAATAGTGAGATGGAAAGTATTAAACCTTTTTTACCACGTGGCATTTGGTGTTTGCTTGGTTCTCTTAGCAGATGTGTGTGAAGCTTTTGTGCTTTCTACCAGTCTTATTTAGCAATTCTGTAAACTGTTAGGGTTTAAGGGACAGTTCGCCCAAGAATAAAAGACCTGCCATCATTTATTCGTAAACCCGTATATGACTTTTTCTGCAGTGTAACACAAAAGAAGATATTTTGAAATGTCTGTTTTGTGTTTATACAGTCAATGTTGTTTGGTTACAAACATTCTTCAAAATATCTTCTTTTGTGTTATGCAGAAGAAAATGGCACAAAAGTAAATAAACGATAAATGATTTATCATTTGTGTTAAAACTATTCCTTTAATTTGAGATGGTAGGAACCTAAAGACCTAATTTAGGACATGAGATTTTGAATTGTGGTTTGTGTTGGTCCATCTTTTGACATGAGAAGTCCTTGACTCAAAACCCACCCACTTATAGCAGTTTCAATAAACCAAAATAGTAGCTGTACATCAGAAATGAGGATGCATTTATTTACGTTTTGTTACCACAAATTGTGTTGTAGTTCATGTTGAAAGGACTGCCATCACATGTCCGCCTAAGTGAATATATCTCCTTCGAGTCTACCCCTGACTGACTGGAAAGCCTAATGTGATGAACTTTATTGGATTTTTTGATTTGCACACTTGCTAAATGCAGATTGAATGTGTATGCAGCATCATGTAAGAACTGGACTGGATCATAGAAGAAAATGGATTGGATGATTTCTTTGAGTCACAGGTTTAAACCCTGATGGCATTGACCATGACCACAGATAAATGCAAATACTTGTTTCTTTCCAAACTGTTTCTGTGATATTAGATTTGGGATGTTTAAGTCTCTTTAAGAGTGCTTGGTGAGCCACGTTGCCTGTGCTGACTCAGACACGAGCAGCAATAACTTCACTTTATAGCTGTCATTAACACGATCTGTGTATGTTCCACCCGAACTTTCTCGTTCACAGCCTGCGGGCAATAAAAAAACCATTCTGTTATCTTAAAGGGCCAGTTACTAAAAACTAAACACACACAGTTATTGTTCACTCAAGTTCATTGTGTTTCACACCTGTGTGACTTTCATTTGTCTGTTTTTCTTGCAAGCATGGTTGGTTATTTAATGGTTAAGAAACCTAACAGCCATATACTGTGTTTAATGAAGAGCAGCGGGTCCTACTAGTTTTTTACTTTGCTGCTGGTTGCTAAGGTGTTGCTATGGAGTTTCTAGTTTGTTCTGGGTTGTTATTATGTTGTGCTGGGGCTCACTAGATAGTTTCTTAGTAGCCCAAATCGTAAGGACCCACCTTGAATATTCTAGTCCTCAGATATTGATCAGGTCCATCCTTAAATGCAAATAAATGTTTGGGATTTTTTTCACCTGTTACCATAATCTGTTTTGGAAAATAATATCCTCAGTAAGCTGCGTAGTTTGGGGTACAGATAGTTTGTTCACATTCTCAGACTTTAGTATAAGTGATATTAGTTTTGAAATCTGTCTTGATAAAGACCACTAATAAAAGCCCTAAATCAGAGGCCAGTCAAGTGTAATTAAACAAGTTTGCATCATTTTGTCCAAAAAAATGATTGAAAAATGTGAATGTGAAAAACAGAAGCCACCATCATTTCCTATTTTCTCCTGATGTGAGCTTTTTTTTGCACATTTTAAAAGTAATTTACTTCCTGTGAGGTCATTTATTCATCAGCGTCTGTTATCTTTTCATTATAAGCGACAACCGTCATACTGGATGTCATAACTGCAGTAATTATTTACTAAAGATGTAAACTAAAAGTATTTGGACACTTGAGCTTTTAGTGATGCCATTTAGTGTCATGTAAAGAAAAAACATTCTTACATATTATTATATAACGAAACAATTGATTTAGTGTCCGATTTAGTATTAATAACTAATAATTAATAATTGCCTTCTATAGGGGAACTGCTTTCATACATCATCTTAGATAACTAGTGGACTAGATGGTTCAAACATGGCAAAGAAAAGTCAAGAACTCAAGACTGTGCCACGTTGATGTGTCTTTGAATAGGTTTTTGATCATTACGGGTCTGTGTCAGCATTAGACAGGTACCAGTGGTTATTTTAGTAATCTTAATACATTTATTTCCACAGAAGATGACAGAATAGATGTATTGCACAACATCACATCAGTCTGCAGTCGTGCTTTGGACAAAGGAGTGTTTGTGAGTGAATTGTAAGGGCTTTGGTGGATATATTTGGCTGTAGTTAGTCATACGGGTGGTACTTCCTGTCTTTTCTCCTGTTTATTCCTTTATATAATCAACTTTCGCAGAGGACTTCAGGGGTTTTCTGTGTGGAGGGCAGAGTCAGTCATCTTTGATTTGTCCTCGTATAGTTTAAGTGGTTTTGGTGGACAGTTTTTACACATGCAGTTATTGTTTTAAAGTTGCTTTTATGAAGTCAGGAAGCAGAAGCTGGATATGTGTTTCAGATGGAAAACGTAAATGTTTAAAGGCTTAATTAGAGCATGAAAACACTGGAAACACAGATGGGTAACACTTGAAGGTTAAAGGCTTCTTACACTTTGCTGATATTTGTTTTAATGGTTGGGTTTACACAACATATCTGTGCCTCTGTTTGAACACAGACTGAACTCTGTGCCTGGATTCTGGGTGTGTCTCTACCTGAGACATTTCACATGCACTTTCACAAAGAGAGAGAGAGAGAAAAAGGGAGAGTATTAGTACTTTTATTTTAACCAGTCTGGCCTTTAAAAAACCAAAGGCTTCGTCATACTAACGGCTGAGATGTCAATATTTGCTGATTTAAATCCTCATGTGAGGTCTCTCTCAAAGTTTGTAAAGCATTTGATTATGTTTAAAATAAATCATGATTTTTCATAGTGCTGTTTTCAGAATTGTCACATCCATAACAGTCCATATTCCTCATAAATGAACACATGAAAACTATCATTTCTTCTTCATTTGTTGGGTATTATTGCTTCTTGTTTGTGTATTTTAATTCACAGAAATCCTACAAAGTATGTTGCTTTTCTAAAACCTGTCTTACTTTTTTTTTACATCCGTAACGCATGTTTATTTTCATTTTTTAAATAGATAACTCGTGCATAGACTGATATGTCTGTCAACAGGCTTTTAGTAAAATATAAACAGATGGTAATAAACACATTCTGTGAAAATTTCTATTTTAAGTTTTGACTGAAAATGTCACTTTGCTTATGTGTATGTCAATGTGTGTTGCAGGGAGACATTGAGAAAGGTCTGGAGATGAAGAAACTGGTGCTGTCTGGTTTTCTGGCCAGTGAAGAGATCTATATTAACCAGCTGGAGGCTCTGCTATTGGTCAGTACTTCACCATACATTATACTGTACACTATCTTCACTAACACTTCAGCCATGTGTTGTGTCATACTGTTAGTTTGAGGTTTTGAAGCTAAATGTTCCAGTTAAAGTGACAGTACACTTCCGAACTATTGTATTTTCTTCTTTCTGTTTGAATCGGCATGGACAATCCTCAGCAGACATTCACTATTTATAGAGTGAAATACTTTGTTTCTCTGTGAGTGTGTCGTGTTTATAAGTTGTGTTTATAAGTTGTGTTTATAAAGTTATTCGTTACATGACATAATGTATCACAGTAGTCAGAGATCCATTTAGTTCCATTACTGCCCCAATTTCCCATTATTTCCCATAAATGTCAAATGAGAATTGAATCAACATTGGGTTTCTGGATGGTTCACGGAGAGTGATGGGGTGGAAATAAAACTGCTCTCGCATTTGAGAGAACCCAACAAATAACCAGACACATAGATACTGTAAAATCCCTTGCTAAGGCTTGTTTTGATTGGGCTATAAGACATATACATTTAGCTTGAGATGATAGATCGTTTGCTATTTAAAGGGATAGTTGACCAAAAAAATTACATTTCATCAACCTGTATGACCTTTCTGAAGAACACAAAAGAAGATATTTTGAAGAATGTTGGTAATCAAACAACACTGGTCTTCATTGACTTCCATTGTATGAACACAAAACCACTGAGACGTTTCCCAAAATATCTGCTTTTGTGTTATACAGAAGGAGGAGTCATGTGCAGGTTTTCAAATTACATGAGGGTGAATAAATGATCACAGAATTGTAATATCATTTTAATAAGTCTGTTTAAAAGAAGGTGCCGTAGAAAGTGTCATGGAAAACTGTTGTGTCATGGATACATGTGCCGTTAACTGCTGTCTTAAAAGTGTCTTAGTTGAAACAGATGTGAGAATTTGTGTAGTTCTGCTCTCTCCTGCACACTTCCTGTCCAAACATAACTCAGCAGTTTAAACACGACAAAACACTGCTGGGTATAGAAATAACTGCATCGATCTTCTCAAAGGTTTTTAAAATAAATCTGAAATGACTGAGGGAAACATAATTCCTGTCATGTTGATATCAAATCTTAGCTGATTGTGCTGTATTACAGTGCTGCTAAAACAGTTCCACTTTACATTCGTGAAATAAATATGAAACTATGATGCAATAGGGAAATTATGCACTTCCATCATGTTAAGCAAATAAAAACGAGTTACTATAATTGTTACTATAGTGATGTTTTAGAGATATTTTTTGTTATACACAATAGGAGATGTTGGGTAAGGTCTCAGTCACCATTTACCTTCATTGTGTAACAAAAAAAGAGATGCGTCAACATTCCTCAGCATTTCCTTACTTGTGTTAAAAGGATGAAAGAAAGTCATATAGGTTTGTAAAAGCATGCAATAGATGGATTTGGTATTCATTTGTCTGTATCTTTGTTTTTGTCAGATTTACTGTCAGATAGATTTTCAATACTTCTTTTTCGTGTCCATACCGAAGTGATGATTGAAATAGATAGTCACTCTTGTTCTCTTTGCTGGTCCGAAAATAACCACCATGCACTTTACCACAGTATTACCAACACATGAGAAAGGAAGTCAAACACATGCACACACACACGTTTAGACTCTAAATGCTTGCGAGACGGTGTGATCATGAGTTCCTCTTTTCAGTCTTCTCCCATGATGCATTGCAGGAGTGTAAGATGTCATCGAGACAACAGACCACAGACGCACTTTACAATACTCGTTTCAATTCTCATGTTTCCATGACATGTTTGTTTCACAGCTGTCTGTACAAAATGTCACATCACAATGTTTCTTTCTTCTCTCTCAGCCCATGAGGCCTCTGAAGGCCACGGCCACCACATCAAAGCCCGTTCTGACCATGGAGCAGATTGACACTATTTTCTTTATGATCCAAGACATCTTTGAGATTCATAAGGAGTTTTATGATGCGCTTTCTCCGAACATTCAGCAGTGGGATGAGAAGGTCACCGTCGGACACCTCTTCCAAAAACTGGTAAGTGTATGTGACTTTTTTTTAAGGTTGTCTGTGTTTAACAAGTTGAGGCGTCACATTAAGAAACAGCTTTGAAGGAGTTCCCATCTGTGCTGTCATCCATTTAAAAACAACACTTTACTTTTGTATTAAGCTCAATTTAACATGTGGACACAGTTATATTTTAGTGTACAAACCTGATTTAAAATGTTGAAGCATAGATAGATATAACAAAAATGATATTTAACATTGACATATTTTGCAATATGTTGTGACTAAGAACATCTTACGGCCCATTCACACCAAGGGCGATAAGTTTATAAAAAGTTTTTAAAAAATCATATAGACAACTATAACAGTAACAATACAGAAAATGAAAATGAAATGGTTCGTTTTTGAAGCTGATGAATGAAAAAACATTAACAGCCAATCAAAACCCATTTAAAGTCCAAGGACTCATGCATTTACGCTAATATACAGTAGTTATTGTTCTTGGTGTAAATTTATCTTTACCCGTGATAAAAACAATGACATTTTAAAGGAATAACAGTTTATTCACTTGCACTAGCCAGTTTTCTCACACATTTGTGTAACTTGGATTATTGTTTAAAACTAGACTTGAGAAGCTAGACATTTTCTCTCTCTTTAATGGGTACCATGTAATCAAGATTCAGACTAAATCTCATACTCTTCTTTCAGACTACTTAAATGCATTTGATAACAATCGTTTTTCTTGAGCTGAAGAGCAGAGAGAGTGAGATGGGAGGAGAGAGAGCCTGTCACATATAATGCTTTAATATGCCCTGTCTGTTCACATCATCTGTACTGCCAGAGGAAAATTAATGACTCCTCTCCATGCCAGACCCCTGTGTGTGTGTGTGTGTGTGTGTTATTGATTTTACTTAAGAGTGCTGTCTAGATAGGCATCATGCGAGGCCTTGAGACACTATCAACAAGAAAATAAATGATCCAAATTGTATCCTTAAGTCTGTATGTGTGTAAGAGATGTTTTTCTCTGTGTGATAGTGATGGGGGTCAGACCGCTGTTAGTTTACTCATTCTGTCCTCCTGATAAATGTTTTAGATCAGAGATTAATAACTTCTCTTCTCAAACCCGTGTGAGATGCTTCATGTCTCTCTGCAGCTAAAGAGATTAAGAATCTTATAAGAGCCTGTATTATCTTTCTTAAACCTGTTTAAATCTATTTTTGGCTTCTAAATGTGCTAATGGTAGTTATTTGCTGGTATCTTTGCCCTTGTGATACATTACTGGGTTTTTTGTCTTTTGAGGATATTTGATGTATGTCTTGATATTTTTTAATGCTCTCATATATATGAATATACAGTACGGGACAGAAGTAATGTCCAGAGGATATATTTGCAGAATATTTACCCTACAGATTCAATTAAACCATTAAAACCATTATGAGGATTAGGTATGAAAGGGAGAACACACTAAAATTGGTATTTGATATGAAGAAAGCAAACCATCATCATACAATATGTGTTTTATGTTAATATGCAAGAAAGACATAAAAAGGTAAAGTCATTCATAAAGTCACTTGTACCGTCATTACCGTAACACATCAGTACAGGTTATAGTTCATTAATCTGATGCATTAAACACCAGATGGCAGATGGTTATGCACAGCAACACTTTTCTGAAAATAGTTTTCTCCGCACATACACACGTTAAACGAAACACTGTGACAAACGTTTAGTTAGCAGATGGAGTAATTACACCCCCCTGTCGCTTTGATACACATCGATATAGAGGAGCAGAAGCATGAAACAATGAAGACAGTGTAAAACATGTTCAGCCTTTTAACAGAAGGGAATGTTGAGCAATAGAGTTTCTCTCTCACTCACCCACTTCTCATCTCTAAAATGTCTCTTTTCACCCCGTTTTTATGACGTGCGCGTGTGTCAGAACTTGTTTGTGGATGTGCTCAGTGAGAAGTCAGAGGGCTTGATGCGGGGTTGCTAGGCAACAGCGGCGTTTTCTCGTGATGCTGCAGGTTTCGAACCTTCACCAGGCAACGGGAGAAAGATGCATGCTGGGACAGAGAATGAGAACTCAGCGTCGGGTCATTCTGTTCTCAACAATCCTTGACATTACACAAATCGAGAAATCACAGCAGAGCTGACGAAGAATTGTGTCGATGGGTCATAAAAGATATTAAAAGGAAAATAAAAGTCAAAGTTTGGAGAGGAAAGCAATGACTGTGCAATACCACAATACAAGAACATCTCTTAGTTTTAGGGGTTGCATGTAACACCTGTTTTCTTCTTATTTCTCAGGCCAGTCAGCTTGGTGTTTACAAAGCCTTCGTGGACAACTACAAAGTGGCGGTGGAGACGGCAGAGAAATGCAGCCAGGCGAACAGTCAGTTTCAGAAGATCTCTGAGGTGAGCTGATCTACAGTACCAGCCAACACTATAGAGTCTGATCATCTGCTGTCTGCACTACATACTTCCATTACATCCTTAAAAATGGTCCAATCATTGATTACTACAACTACTACAACAAGTTTTTCTCTTCGTGCATTTTCGAAAAGTTTCACAAAGATCTTTTTTAAACTACTAAAAACGCTGTATTTATGTCAGGCCAGAAGTTGACTGTGTCACTTTATAAAAAGACACTACATGCCTGCGTATATACATATTCTTGCATGACATCACCATTTTCATAAATGTGTGTTTTTGTTGTTAATGCTGAGATGATAACGTTATAGTTTTTAAATCGTGCACTTTGAAATCGGTTTTCAAAAGTTTTTTAGGGCCCCAAAACATTGTTATCCTGTAAATGAATGACCAAAATGCACAAAGTTTTTGGTTAAAACTGTTTAGCATTTCATTGTGTTAAAGGAGTAAATCCACTCTTGCAGAAGCTGTTTATAATAACGTTTGCTAATGCAAGCATCACTTACTATTGCTAACACTTGAACAAACCCTTAACTATAAGATATAAACGTTGGCATGTGACTCATCCCACACTGGACCCTTTGGACATAACACCCATAACACCCTGACAACTGCATAGCATTACACTCAAAACACACCTTAGCAATTCCACATAACAATTCCCTAGCAACCACCCACCAGCATCATTAGTTTTGCGTGGATAGGCAACTTTAGCATTTTTAGCAGACGTCTAGTGTCTTAGTTAAAATTAAACATGTTCATACACGCACACAAGCCGCTTTCCACATCACATTTCTCTTCATTATGTCATCCTTAGATTGTGCTGTCTGTGTGCATGCTCAAGTGTGAAGTGTACATTGTCAGACAGTGTGTATTTATAGTGAGAACTCTTCTCTCTTGACAGAATTTGAAAGTTAAGGGACCTAAAGAATCCAAGGACTGCACCACAAATGCCACCATGGAGGGTAAGAGCTCATCTACTGATTTATAGTGTGTGTGAACACATCATAGATTGAATGAGCGCAGTGTCTCTTTAAGAACGAGTTCTGCATCCTGCTTGTGTATGCAGCATCCACAACTCGAGTGTGTGAGGCGAGTGTGTGTTTGTGTGCGAGAACTGGCATTAGAAGTGGGTGAGAGTCTCTCTCTCTCTCTCTCTCTCTCTCTCTCTCTCTCTCTCTCTCTCTCTCTCTCTCTCTCTCTCTCTCTCTCTCTCTCTCTCTCTCTCTCTCTCTCTCTCTCTCTCTCTCTCTCTCTCTCTCTCTCTCTCTCTCTCTCTCTCTCTCTCTCTCTCTCTCTCTCTCTCTCTCTCTCTCTCTGGCGGTGTGTGAGGGATAAAAGCCAGTGCAGAATGAGAAGTAGTGGCAGAGCAGACTGAGGTCTGAAGGAAGTTTATCATGGAGGTTCTGCTGGTTCTCCGACTGTGTTGTAACTGCACATACGGTAACTATACTGCCGTTTAATGCTTTTTTCTGATGGATGTATGCAACTCTAGATGCTTCTTTCTAGACCTATCTGTAGTTTGATTTATCGATTGGGTTTAGATGTCCTGGCTTTCAAAGAGTTTTAGAAGATATTCTGTGTAGCCGTAAGACTAAATCCAAAGCCTAAATTAACATTATTTTATTTTTGACATTAATTATAAAATATATCTGTTAGTGGAACTTGATGAAATGCCTAATAATATAATATTTTGTTAAACATTTGTTATCAGTATTTTGGGCTTTTGTTGTACCTGATATTTATGAACACATGTGATCTACAGATGGCCAATCACATTAATTCATGGCTTTTTTAGTTGCGTTGATCTTCAGGTCTACAGACTTGTCAGAAGACCAAGTGGCCAGTGCGACTAATAAGATTAAAAGCAAAATTGTGATTTGGCCGTATGCGATTATTGAACAATGAAATGCTGAGCCATAAATAGATGTATTACTTCTGTGTGATTTTTTTTTTTTTTTACTTTGTGAAGTTTATCTCTGAAAGTTTTAATGTAGTTTGGTGATATATTTAGTGCTCTGAGCACATTATATTTAAATCTCTCCAGATTTATTTCATTCTCATCATGGGCCAGACATGACTTCTTTTATTTAGATAAAGAAAAGCATGCGTGCATTCATGTGTGTGTCTGAAGACATTTACTTTTGAAGTTTCTCTTTCCATCCCAAGGTGACTTGAGGATTATTTCCCACAATGCACCAGCTGCAGTCACCAAAGCGATAGATGATAGACAGATAAAGGAACAAGTGAGCGAGGTGTGCGGAGAGAGAGAATTGATCAGACGAGTAGATCTGTACGCTTTCTTTCTCATTCAATCAAATGTTTCGCTGTCAGATTACAGACATTCAGATGAAATCAAGTGCAGATGATTGTGAGATTAAAGTCAGATCTAAAGAGAAAGTGTTAGATAGTCAGTTGTAATCGGACGGGCTTGTGTAATGCCATTTTATGTACAGGATGTGTTGTGTGCTAATAACTTCCTAACTTAAGAACAACTACACAACACACATACTAGTCTAAATCTGTATTACATCTTAATACATTTTTTATCTTGTGTGTCAAACTGTACTTGAAAATTAAAAAATGTATAGCATAAGATGTTTTTGTAAGATTTAAAGTAGCAGTTTTTTAGCTCCATATTGTCATCTGTTTGAAATATTATATTGCTGTTAACCTTACGTAAATATCTTTTGTCATTTTCTTTTTTAAAATTTTACCCAACAACTTGATTTATTAATCATTATTATAGCTTGATGTTGTAAATCATGGTAGTTTACAACACCGATTTGTTTTATGTACTTGCCGTTTTGTACTTTTTGTCTATTTTTTAATAACCTTTTTGCAGCTGTGAAAACTGTAAATATAAGTTTTTCGGTCCAAAAAATACATTGTGGTGAACTGCGGGTTTGTCCGTGTACGTCCAGGTATTGATTTTTATCACGCTTCATACATCTCTAATAACTCCTGCCGCTGGCAGCAACTGCTTCATCCAATCACATCAAAGAGTACTGCATGTCTCAGCCAATCACAGAGCTCTATTAATCTGTATCAGACACTAGCTGATGTGACGGAAATCCTCAAGTACTGTGATTTTTAGTAAAGCACTTGTAGTTGAATATTTTACGTGAGACACAAATAGCATCAGCCCACAGCGGTTCTCTGCAATATCTGTTGTCTTGTGAAGCAATAGTGATGCTGTGAGGACCGGATCGGATAAATCATCACCAAAGCTTTCTGAATCAACTGTATGTGGGCGGTTTGAGGACAGGAAAAAGTTTTTCGTGAGTTAAATGTGAAAAATGCTGTGCTTATGTGAATCCTCATATATCTGATATTTGAACTCTGAAATGGTGTGTGAATCATACGTTTCGTGGTGATGTAAGCAGACTAACTGCTAATGTTTCTTATGTAATAAATGATGTCATCTTAAAGATGCAATCTGTAACTTTATTTACTAAAAAAAATCACGTATTGAGCAAATATATAAGATACCTTGTCTACTTTAAGTACATTTACAATGGTAAGATAATGATATTGATTTATAAGTTGAGCTCATGTCAGTCTGACGTCTACGATTAGATCATTATGGTAAAATCTTTTGGCCACAGTAATCATTTATTAAAATCTGATATTGTAACAGCCGTAACCTGTATACAGTTAGTATGTCGATATACATACATACATCTATATACAAGTTGCTTCGGATGAAAGTATCTGCTGAATAAATAAATGTAAACATATGTAAACACACATTATCTTTCCCGTTAAATCTTTTCTCCATCAGCTGATGAAAGTATAGGAAATCAGTTGTTATTGATCTAGAAAAGGTTTATCCTTGGACTCTGTCTGAAGGGCATCTAGGAATCAAATTAGTATTCAAGTATCTGTGCAAGTATCACAATCCAAGATTGTGATTGGATGTTACAGCCTATAGCGGCTGTCCTGATTGGTTCCTTTGAAAACCAGTTTCGTTTCAGCTTCTTTTGTAACAAATTTTATCCACTAAACCACACGCACTGGGTTGCGGGATGTAACATTCAGTAAACGACACATCTGTGTTGCCTTCATCTATTTCATTTACATAATGAAGCCAACGCTACATTAAAATTGATGATGCAAACATAATTACCAGGATCAATCACTATAGTAGTGTTCTCTTATAATTTTACATCTCTCTCATCTTTTAAAAGAGTTTAAAACTTTCCACTTTTCCTCTCCAGTCACCCGTCAGCCCCGCAGAGACTCGTGGGAAATATTTCATGTCCGACAGCTCGGTTCTGTTGTGATGTGATTCTCTAATTAGATTGTGAAATGTGCGTAAGTGAGAGAGGGCTGCTGGGAATTGACGTCCATTAGAGTGAAAGTCATCAGGACCGCCACAGGACCCCTGTCATAATACTGTCAGCAGATGAAGAAGTGTGTGTGTGAGAGAGAGAGAGAGAGAGAGAGAGAGAGAGAGTGTGTGTGTGTGTGTGAAGCGGAGGATTTTCTCACTTGTACTGTCAAAGAGAGGCGAAACTTCATGTTGATAATTATTCACAAGAGACTCATCTGAGTGTGTGAATGGTGATATGACTTCCCTTTTTACATTTATCTTTCCTCAATAACTTAGGAGACAGATTTCTTTCCAGAATCTGATAATATTTTCTTTTGGGGTGTCATTTGAACTATCAGCCTGCACTGGTTTGTTTGTAAAAATGATATAAAACAATATATGATATGTCCATATTTAACTAGATAAGTGAACATGTACATATCTGAATCCTTCACCTCTGATGTATAAGGCATCCTTGGCTGTTTGCTGTGTAATAGAGCTGTTAAGGGTTTTGTTGTTGTGAGTTTGTGACGTGTGATTTTTGTACGTCACAGAGAATACTCCATATATATATATATATATATATATATATATATATATATATCCATTCATTGTATAAAATTTGTCTTTGCAGCTCTTCTCTACAAGCCTATTGATCGAGTGACCCGAAGCACTCTGGTCCTCCATGTGAGTATCTCTCTCTCTCTTTCTCTCTTTCTTGCTCGCTCTCTCTTTCTCTTTCTCTCTCTCTCTCTCTCTCTCTCTCTCTCTCTCTCTCTCTCTCTCTCTGTCTCTCTCTCTCTCTCTCTCTCTCTCTCTGTCTCTCTCTGTCTCTCTCTCTCTCTCTCTCTCTCTCTCTCTCTCTCTCTCTCTCTCTCTCTCTCTCTCTCTCTCTCTCTCTCTTTCTTTAAGAATGGACATAACGCTCTCATCTGTTGTCTGTGTTTAACCAGGACTTGTTGAAACACACGCCTAAAGATCATCCAGACTTTCCGCTGCTTCAGGACGCTCTGAGAATATCCCAGAACTTTCTGTCCAGCATCAATGAAGAGATTGATCCACGCAGGACAGCTGTCACCACACCCAAAGGAGAGGTGTGTTTATGAGGGATAGATAGACGGATAGATGCGTGTAGATGTAGTGAGGAGACCACAGAATGAAACGGGTGTTTGTGTGTTCACAGTTTCGTCAGCTGGTGAAAGACGGTTTTCTGGTGGAGGTGTCAGAGGGGACACGTAAACTCCGTCACGTCTTCCTCTTCACGGACCTGCTGCTCTGTGCCAAGATGAAAAAGACCGCTGTGGGGTACGAGCTTGTTTTATGTTAACATCGCTAACGTTGTCTGTAACTAATCTTCCCTTTCATGCTTACACAGACCTGTGTGTGTGTCAGTAGATGAATTCTGTCGATTTATAAATGTCCAGCCTCATTTGTCACTTTCTTGTTGTCATGGTTACAGTGACAGAGAGACGGTGATAATGATTGATGGAGGCTATCAGCTGATTCAAGCTTATAAGAGTAATAGAGGTGTTTGTGCTGATGTGTGCATCTATCCCATCCATCTAGCTTTATTTCTTGCTACCATAATGTGCAAAATCTTACTAATTCATTAATATTTTTAATATAATATTTTTCCCACTATAAAAGTAAATGGAAATTCCTGAATTGGAAACACACAGAGATCTTTTCTCGAAGATAATAAAAGTGTAAAAGTGCTGATGGTTGTAATTTGACTTGTATTAGCTAAATGTTTACTTACAACAGTCACATTTGATGTTAAAATGTGTTTTCTCTGTGTGTGTGTGTGTGTGTGATGGCAGGAAGCATCAACAGTACGAGTGTAAATGGTACATTCCTCTGGCTGATCTGAGTTTTCAGACTCTGGACGACTCAGACTCTCTTCCTCACGTCCAGACGCTTCCTGAACACGAGATCGAGGAGATGAAGATCAAGATCTCTGCCATCAAAAACGAGATCCAGAAAGAAAAAGTGGGTTCTTGCAAAACACACACAAACATTACACACACACACACAGTGCCTCTTTATTGAGTCAGATTTTTAGGTAATTTGTTGGTGTCCTTTCACAATAACATGCATAATGTCAAGTATATAATATGATGATGACAGACAAACAGACTGAACATTTAACAAAGCCGTGAGCATTGACAACAATCATTTCCAGTAAACATCATACAAACACATACAATGACACGCACTAATAAACAAACACACTTAAATTTGTCATGTATGCACAACATGCATAGGCAGAAAATTACTGCATTTATATCTTCTCAAATGTGTTCTTTTTTACATTATATTACATTTATTGCTAAAATATAATATATGTTTTTGTTCCTGTTACTCCTGTAAAATCACAATAATTGTCAGGTTTAGTTAATACTTAAATGTTTTTAAAATCTTATTTATTTTTTCTTGGTTTTTGTATTATTGCTATTTCATATGCTTTGGCTTGTTGTGTAATATGAAAAAGTGTGAAAGACAAAAACTGTTTTTTTTTCTTGGGTCAGTACATAACCACCCAAACACATAGTTATGTGCCAAAACACTCAGAACTCCTTAGCAACTGCATAGCAACACCCCGGCCACCTGACTCAGATATAGAATATATACATATTCAGTGAGCAATTGATTTCAACAGCCTTTGCAATCTGTCTCAAGTCTTTCTTTACTCTGTGTAGCTCTTGGTTTATTCATGAATCTAATTCTAAGAGAAGTGAATAAAAGACTTGAGACAGATGGAGAGAGAGGCTAATCAGAGCAGGAAGTTTCTCTGATTAAAATGATTATAGACATGATTGCTCATACGTCTCCCGCTGCCTTCTGGTTGCTGTGTGTGTGTTGTTTTCTCAGAAACACAGAGGACAGATACATTGGCTTTTCTGTTTAATGCACTAATAATAGATTAATGTTGTGTGTGGACAGAAATCACAGAAGGGTCCGACTCGAAACGTGGATCGCCTGAGGAAAAAGATGAACGAGCAGGAGTCGTGTCTGCTGTTACACTCGCCCACCATCCCGTTCCGCATTCACAACAAACACGGCAAGGTATTATACCACACAACCTCATAAACAGCTCAGATTTAAAGCATGGCTAACTTGAGACCTTTATGTATCCAAAGTATAGGTTTTTGCATGCAGTTTTTATTTAATTATTAATTGAGGAAGTGCATTGAACACCTTTACTTCTAAGTTTCTAAAAAAATGTAAAAATATCTATGCTTTTAAGTTATGCTTTTATTTTTACAGCTTGAATGGGAAGCACAAAATGAATATCATAAATGTTGATTTACACTGTAACATGCATTTTGCACTTTTGATATTAGTTTTGTCCACCAGGAGGCGCCATTGTTTTTCTTTAATTCACATTCTCTGTTTCTCTCCGTCTGTAGAGCTATCTGTTCTTACTCTCGTCAGATTATGAGAGGTCAGAATGGCGCGAGACCATACAGAAACTGCAGAAGAAAGGTCAGAACATTTACACTGTTGACACAGACTGACACTGAAGGGTCTGTACTTCACACTGACCCTCATTGTGTGTGTGTGTGTTTTCAGATCTGCAGGCGTGTGTGTTGAGCTCTGTTGAGCTGCAGGTGTTAACCGGCTCATGCTTTAAACTCAGAACCGTCCACAACATCCCCGTCACCAGCAACAAAGACGGTAAGAGTCGTCTCACACACACCTAGACGGTCGGAATGATAAATGTTTTATTATCAACAGATTTTCTAGTGTACAAGATCCAATGCTAAAGAAGTTTGTATGTTTTTTTTTTTTAATATGTCTATACATGTTGAACAGTTTGTGCTGAACACAGTGACTTTATAAGCAACAGAAAAGAGCATGTCAAAACTTCTCCAAAGCCCCAAGAGAATGCAGTGAGCTGGTACAGAACGTGTTGGCGGGACATATCCGGCTCAGGGGTCTTGAGTTGAAATGTGTTGTAAGCGGTTCGTGTTTATAGTCTCTTCATGTCTCAGAAGTGACATACACAGAAGAGCCCGTCCGATCAGTCCTCTGAACCCATCAGCATCCCTCCTGCTGAGACATTTAAGATGGAGAGAATGAGGTGGAATGAGGACCAGCTGCTGGAGGAATGTAACCCCTGCCACATATACATTTATATACAACTTTAACCCCTCACAACACACACAGACACACACATGTTGTGCGTCTGCTGTTGTTTCTCTCCTCTTATCTTCACACTGGACAGGTCATCTTTAAGATTAAACCCTGTTCTGTTTTGGTTATTTAATGACAATGTTCCAGATATTTCGAGATGTTTGAGGAAACATGACACTATGGAGACTGACCCCTAAAATACTTCAACACAGAAACCACACTTGCATTAGATGTGCTTAAGATCACTTAAACATTCTTCCCACATGCTTTCTCTGGTATCATTATATCTGCAAATCACAATATTTGTTGGATTTTGATGCCGGTGAGCGTGTGCGATGGAGGTCACGGCCACCCTGAAGAGATGGCTGGATACCCCTCACGTGCAGCAGGTCTCCTCTCGGGACCAGAGCCACTTAAATCTGGGCATTCTCTGGAGCTTAGCGTAAATATTGTTTTCATGAATCATGTTTTTATAACCCACTTCACATGATGTTAAATGCTTTCGGCGTGGATATCCAAACTCACGCTTTTAGTGAAGGCAGCTGTAGACTTCCTCTCATGTGATAGTGTTTTGATTTGCTTTGACATCTGCATTCTTTTCAAAAGATCTTATTACACAGAATGACTAAAGTTAAAGGGCTGTGATGTCGGGTTTGGTCTGATCTGTATATATCTAAGTCAGTTGACTTCAAGCTGTAGTCAAAACTCCACAACATTTGTTAGCCTGGAAAACTTGATATTTTAATCTCCGTCATCAGCAACACGTAAATGGACCTCACAGACAGTATATATAAGAATAGAGTTCAGAATTAAATACTGCTTTTATATTTACCTCCGGTCTGGCAGAAGTGATTCGATACTCAAACACATTTCCATTGATAAACAACAGCAGGTGTTTTTATTCCCTGTAAGAAAACTCTGATCTCCTCTATAGATTTAAACACCCGTGTGCTTCTCGAGAGGCTCTGCAGTTACTCTTGGGTGGTCCATCCCATATTCACTTCTAATTTTAGTAGTATGTTTGTGTTTTAGCAGCATGTGGGTGACTAGAGACTTTGAGACAAGAAAAGTCTTTTTATTGTATATGTTATCTGCCACTAACAGGTGCATTTATTCATTTGTTTGTTCGTTTGTTCATTTATTCATCTCTTGCGCACATTTACATTTATGCTTTTGTCATAAGCTTTTATTAAATGTTTAATTATTTTATTAAATGTTATTTTTTTAAATGTATTAAATATTTTTTTAATTAATAATAATAATAAAATAATAATATACTGATTATTATTATAAAATAAAGTCAATATAATGTATTATTATTATTCACTTTTATTTTTTTTATTTCATTTGAATTTTTTAGGATTATTATTAAAAATGTATTTTTATTAAATCTAAGCTGTTCGAGCTACAGCAACACTAAAGACTTTGTCTCTTTCAGATGAGGAATCTCCTGGGCTGTATGGCTTCCTCCACGTCATCGTCCACAAAGCCACAGGCTTCAAAGAATCAGCCAGTAAGTCTAACCATCTTGTGAAAATATACCAGACAAATATTTTTAAATGTGTCATCAACTATAAACCAAAACATGTAGCTGTATAGAGCAGAATAGTAGAGTACAGAGCACTGCAGGGGGGCTATGACCAACACTAGTGTGAAACATTGGTCTATACAGTATTGTTTCATTATCTCAAGGAAAAGTAATTGGCATCATATGTTCGGGAAGAAGGAGTTTATTGAGAATCAATGCAGATGAGAGCAGAGAAACGTACTGTGAGAGCGAGAAACCAAAATCAACCACTGTAGTTTATACATTTGCACATGCACCAGCACTTGGTGAGAATAGCTGTGTCATGTCATGTAAGTGCTCCACTTATTAATATATGCACATACATATTAAACACATTAAAAGGTCGTTGATCAAGCATTTGTCTACGCATAAGAGCATATGGCCGACAGTCTCTGTGGATCTGATAATAATCAGACATCTGTTTCAAAGATCTGAAGAATCACAAGATATATATATACTGCTAAGTAAAGACTACCGACAGATTCAAAAGAGCCATTGTGTAGTAAGTGTGAGTTGTTTTCTAGGTTTATCAGAGTAATCTGTGGAGTTTGTGGTTGTCTTGTGTGTTTGTGTAAACATGTGTTCAGCATATGCAGATGTTGATGTGTGAGTATCTGTTTATACTGGTCTCATCTCCTATAAGCCATTGATTGAATTCTTCTCTTTTATTAAATGTCTTGATCTACTCTGACAGGAAACACATCTAAATCTTTTGCTTTGGGCCGTAAATACAAACTGGGTTGTTGACATTGGCTTTCTGATATAAAGAAGTTTGACCCCACCACTTCTTAGTTTCTCTTAGCATTTACAGTAAATAACTTTCCTTTACATCTGAGTCTTTTGTTATTTGTGGAAAGTTGCTTTGTCAGCTTTATGTGTCATCTTTAATTTCTCTGATTTAATCCAGTCATCTCTTTTGTTTAATTTAATTTGGTCCACTCAGAGAAATTCAATTACGCGGTTTGTTATTGCAACCCGTGTAAGTCAATAGAAGATGCAGCAAATCTTGTGTTGATTAAAACAGAAGATGGATTTCTGTTTCTTGGGAAAGTGTTGTTCTAGCAAACACAAACACTTCGCTTGTTGTCTTGTTTAGGGTTTCTTTTTACAATTTTGAAAAACTTTATTTACTATATTTTTATAGTGTTTTTACAAACGAGGGTGTTTCCAAAGGGAGGTTTTGCTCAGATTTGTCAGGTTTTGCTCACCTTTGGTACCAATTTTTCCTCAAAATATAGTTACTCACACAGGATGGGATCTCTAGGGATGCATGTCATAACTTGCTAAATAATAAGATTTAGTAAAAGTTTGTAAAATCTTTGAATGATATATGAAAGAAATAAAAAACCTGAAAATGAAAGTGCTCAGTAACATGGCTGAATAATTTTCTTTAGAATAGATTTACACAAAATCGTCTGTTTGCAAACCTCAAAATCCTCCAAGATCCCCTCGTATTCCTGATACACACAGGATATTTATACGTTTTTATAAATACACGTGCTGTTC
The DNA here is from genome assembly GCA_019155185.1 of Beaufortia kweichowensis. Classification (NCBI taxonomy): domain Eukaryota; kingdom Metazoa; phylum Chordata; class Actinopteri; order Cypriniformes; family Gastromyzontidae; genus Beaufortia; species Beaufortia kweichowensis. The sequence goes on along the minus strand of CM032795.1, from coordinate 982,193 downwards.
TCTAAAGAACTGGGTTTTTGTGTCTTTTGCTGCTAAATACCGTCCTCTGACCAGAGGAGAGATATAGCTGACCTTATTTCATGTTTTTATTGAGATCAAGACCATTCGGGCTGCAGGAAATAGGACATAGCTGAAAGAAATCCTGTTTGAAGATTTTAGTCCTTTTAGGAAGTTCCTGTTTAACAGTTAAAAGAGATTTGCGTTCACATTCTGAATTTAATTAGGTGAAAACATTGTATAAAATATTAAAATATACACTTTTAATAAATGCTGGGTTGTTTAATACAAATTAGCTCAGATATGGACAAACGCAACCATTGGGATGAAGTAACCTAGAATTTTCTATAGTGAATTTATCCCAACAGTTGGATTTGTCTATATTTGAACCACCATGGACTGAAACAAACCAGCATTTGTGTACGTGTGTGCATGTACAGAAACACACAAAAAATGATGTAACAATTGCTAGACAGACAATGAAATGACAAGTTGCAAAAGTGACAGTGTAGAGCCGGTGTATTTTGTGTGTGTTCATACAGCCTCATTATAAACCAATACATCCACCCTTATTCATTAACATACATATTACACATCAGGTTATCAATTACCAGCGGCCGGCCTGACTGACTGCACACGCATGTTAAACCTTCACCCACGAGACCCACCGTGTGTTTGGTGAAGTCCTGACAGCAGCACCGCTCTAAGTGAACGTCACCTCATTTCTCAACCGTCTCAAAAATACTCTACGCGTGTCCTGGAGGTCGGAGGTCAGAGCGTGCTGTAATCCATCATGCCGTCAGGAGGCCACACCCACTATAGCGATAAAGTACAGTGTGTGTGACAGGAGCTGTGTGCTGTCTACATATAACACAAACACACATGGATAGATAGATTGATTAGTTAAATGTTTTTATTGACCCGTGTGTAAGTATTGACACAAGTATAGATGTGTTTCATAATAGACGATGCTGCTGGAGGGGTTTTTATGTACAGACACCATGTTCACACACTGGGGACAAAATCTTGTGTATTTTCTTAATTTCAACTATATTAGTTGCTAAAATATAATTACGTTTCCATTTATTATTATTGTGTACAGTGCTTCCAATGCCCATTCAATGAAAGTTCTGGGTTGGATGTGTCATGTAATGATTTTATTCTTGTGTTTTCTCTGTAGATCTGTACTGTACACTGGAGGTGGACTCTTTTGGCTATTTTGTGAGTAAGGCCAAAACCCGCGTGTTCAGAGACACAACAGAACCACAGTGGAATGAGGTGAGTCTTACGTCATCTATGTATAAAACATAAAATTACTGATTATTTACGGACTCATCTTTACGTCAAAGGATGTCAGACTGACATTTCCAACAACATGATACCCAACATATCAACTTTTATAAATCATTGCTGTAAGCCAACAGAACCGAGAGTGTCTGTCAATCGTGTATCTGTGATTCATTTCTATCAACAGGAGTTTGAGATCGAGCTGGAGGGATCTCAGTGTCTGCGGATCCTGTGCTACGAGAAGTGTTACGACAAATCCAAACTCAACAAGGACGATAATGAAATAGTGGACAAGATCATGGGCAAGGGTCAAGTTCAGGTAGGTCACAAACATGTGCAGACAGCTACAGTAACGTTTGGGAAAACGAGTCATTTCCAATAAAGGACGAGATTAAATTCTAAACGTTTCCTGTGATAGAATTGTTGTGTGGTATTTTTACAGATGGGCTTTTGCGGTGGCATGTTTTTGCTTTGGAAGGCTGAGAACTCATTGGTTTTATATACGTAGGAAATTAACTTTAAGCGTGTGTGTTTGTGTTGGGAACAGAGTTTTGTGGTGCTTTGTAGACATTAAAAAACCGTTAAACCCCGTTCACACCAATACGATAAGGAAGCGTTCACTTTATAACGATAACTATAACTATATTAGCGATATATGATAACTTTTCCAGTGTCACCTGCTATTTCAACACTAAAACCACCAGCAGGTCACATTTACCCATGCACATGACTACTGTTTTATCATTTTATACTTATGTAAATAAGTGCATGACAATAAATATAAATATTAAATTATAAATAAATAAATAAAGAGTTATAAATGCTTTAAAATGTTTTAAGCTGTTATAACTTTTAATTATTTATTTTTGTGTGTATTAATAAGTTAAATGAAGGGTGCATAAGAATTAAAAGTCATAAATAGGCCTATAGTTATTAAGCTTAGTTGCTGAATATGCATGACTATTGTGGATTATTGAAATAAGTGATTGCCTTACAGCTGGGTAAAGTTAGTTGATCAAACTCCTTAAAATCCTTGAACAGATTTTATAAAAAAAAACCCAGAATTGATGTAACCTCATATAAATGCTACATGCACATGTCGATGTAAATACTGTAAATCAATGCATTTATGAACTTTAAATGAACAAAAATCTCCAGTTGGTCTCACTGTATTTCAATGGCCTGCCAAGAACTTCCTGGAACTATAAGTCGACATAAATCACGTGACGCATGAGCATTCTGAACTTCTGTTGTCGCAGAAGTTTCTCTGATCGGTGTGAGCGGAGCCGCATGAGGTCAAACAAGCATATTGGCACCAGTATATGGAGAACACAACATGACTGAGAATAAAACGCGATTGCCCCCTACTGGACATGCCTTTCTTGCGACTGTGACCCGCATTCTTATGTGCCACATCTGTATTTATTTATGTGAAGTGCAGCTTCTACTAATTGTCTCCTAATATTTGTAAGTCGCTTTGGATAAAAGCGTCAGCTAAATACCTAAATGTAAATGTAGGTGAGGTACTCACGGAGTCTATATACACACAGTGTTGCTGATTTTATATCTCCGAAGGTGCAATCAAAATTGTAGCTGGCGCTTCATAATGAAAACAAAATCATTAGTAGTGGCCGTTTCTTCTGCGTATTTACTGTTATATATATATATATATATATTCCATGATCAAAAGAGAAAGAATTATCAAGATGTTGTCTCTCTTAAAGAAAGTTAACTGGTCCACAGTGTGAATGTGCGTTTGTTCTGGGAAATAACCCTAACATCTGTGCTAAACACAACCATCTTGTCTTCCCCCGTAATTGAAACCAAGTCAAGTACCTCTTTAAAGTGTGCAGGACAGAACTGGGAGTACATACAGTAGGTGTAGTTCACACAGAACTCTCAGTATGTGTGACCTCTGGCCCACTTCATCACTCTCTTGTGGTGTAAAGTATATTTTTAAGAGCTATTTGGTGGCTTGGCCTTCTAGTTAATACTTTCCTTCCTGCGCAGGAAGACTTTTGATACTGAAGTTTCTCTCTTTTCTGCCTATGAGAGGCTGTGTTTGTATTTAAGCAAGTTTAAATGAAGAAGGTGTGTCATTTGGGTTGAGAGGAGAGATTGTGTTCATAGGTTAGGGCTGAGGCAGATAGATATATATACATAGTTTGTATTAATTATATTTGATATGATGAGGAGATTTGTGTTGTTATCATTCAAATTGCTTTACTTTTCTACTACATTTTGTCTTCTTAAGTTTAGTCTGGCAGACGAAAAAAATCCCACAAATGAACATATACAGAGATCAAAACACCCTAACATTTGCATAGCAACACCTCAGCAACAACCCTAAACACTCTAGAAACTAGCAACACCTTAGCATCTGCCCAGAACACCCCAGCATCTGCGTAGCAACATTAACCTAAAACCACCTAAACACCCTAGCACAGGGTGTCCAAACCCGGTCCTAGCGGGCCACAGTCCTACAGAGTTTAGCTCCAAGTGGCCTCAACACACCTGTCTGAAAGTTTCTAGTCTGCCTTGTAAAATTTGATTAGCAGATTCAGGTGTGTTTAATTAGGGTTGGAGCTAAACTCTGCAGGACTGAGCTTGGACACCTCTGCCCTAGTATCTGCATAGCAACACCTTAGAAACCACCCGACAGCATCTACACAGCAACACCTTAGCAACCACCCTTAACACTCCAGCATCTACATAGCAACATCTTAGCACTTGCCCAAAACACTGTAGCAATGCCCTAGGTACTTAGAGGAGAACCCTGGAATACAACAAGAATTGAGAGACATTGTCTTTTTTCAGGACACACATCCTCTGTTTATATTTAATCAACTGATGTATGTCTCTTCCTTGAATGCGGTGATGCTGATGTGGAATCTGAATCCATTATGCTGTGATTATGATGATGATGTGAGTGGGGTAATGAGTATGGAGAGAGATGTGATGTAGATGTGCTGGGAATTATAGATCATTTAGAGACAATGAGACACTTTAATGACTTCATCAGGTTTCATTAAAAAACGTTATTCTGCACCTGTCCACTGACCTTCTCTAACACTTCATCAGATCATCATCTCATGTGATTATAGCTGCTGCAGTATGTGTGTGCTGGGATGTTTTTCTGCACATGTACCTTGGATGTACCATGTGTTTTGTTTCTGGAAATAGTTATCTTTTGAATTACCCAATAAATACCATGGTACATTATATTAATATTGCAATCTTTCAGTAGCGTGGCGTTAATACATTACTGTACCATAGTCTTGTTACAGTACTTTTCTGTAGGAGCAGTGTCTTTGTGGTTGATGCAGTTAGGTTCTCTCTATACTGATAAAGTTCCTTCATTCATGTTATGTAATGTTGTGAGCGCTGTGAAATGCAGTCGCGAGAATCCAAGCCTGATCTCTCTGAATCTTGCCCTCTGTGCCTCTTGTTTTCTTAACCACTCCCCTTCCCTCCCTGGAGTGACTTTAGGAGCACTGGGAAATGACCTTTGACCTTTGAGTGTTTCATCAGTAATTATTCACAAGTAGTTGTGCAGGTCTGAGCAGAGAGTTCAGCAGATCTTAACATGTTTATGGAAAACCAATCAATAAAATTACACACATATCATGTCAAATTAGACTTTAGGGTGCTTGATTGAAAAGATTTGGTTTGTTAATGTGTTGTTCCACTTCAGTGTTTACTGTCACTGTTCTGAAGATCAAGTTAAATGTTTTCACTCAGATAATAATCATCTCCTCCAGTCTTCATAAACTCTTTTATCATATCAACCAAAGTGATCTGAGTGTTACATCGATATAGATATAGACGTTGATTTAATGCTTTGCCTCTCTCTGTTGTGAATTGTTATATAACATCACAGATGTCAACCAAAACACTTCACAGACAGAAAATCTTTAGGATCACCAGCCTTCTACCTTCTCTCTCAGGACATCTCACTCTCTCTCTCTCTCTCTCTTCTCTCTTGCTCACCCTGTACTCTCTGTGAAAAGGGAGAAAAGCTCCACTTTGACAAACCTGTGAGATCAGCTTCTCAAAGGATCTGTACACATGAAGAACATTTGCCACCTTTGTCCCAAGAAGAACATTTGCCAGGGAAAGAAAAGATTTTCAATAAACATTAAATAAATGTAAAGTACAGTAAGACACACAACGAAAGAACTAAAGCCAGAATGGGTAATAGGATTGAAAGTAACAGCATTGATCATTTGGGACTGAAAGTTGCTTTGCCGTTGATAAACTTATCTAAGATTGGTTTGAAATATCTTTTTGCAATGAATATAGTGAAGCACATGTAACAATTTTATGAGAGTTTCATAATATTTTGGACTGTTTTGGACAGGGTTGTGCACAAAATGTTGGAATGTATTTTTTTACATAGTACGTCTTTTATAATACACTTATAATTTTACATTTTCAGCTTGCTTTGTATTGTTAGGATGTCAGTGCTGGCAGATGTTTGTTGATGAAAAAAAATCATTTCTCAGTCTACATAACACAGAGAAAGAGTAAACATTGTTTATTTACACATACTACCAACAAAAGCATCAAATGTAAAGTTTCTTAGATAATATTTAATGTATTTGTAGCAGCTCTAAGGTTAGTTTTGTTGTTCAGAATAAATAACAATATACTGCTTCAGGCCCGATTGCTTAGTTTTGGTCTCTTTACAGTATGTTGTTTGTGTTTGCACAGCGTGAGCAAAGATCCATTTAAAGTGTGCATGCATGGAGCAGAACTGATGTAAATCATCTGATCAGTCATTTATCATCAGCACTCTTGACTGTCATGTAGTTTTTCTAATATGTTTCACTTTACCTCAAATGTCTCATAATCCCAGAGGAGCCCTGAATCTATCAGCCGTGACAGATGGGTGTTTAATAGAGACATCAGACACATACACATGCTCGCAGTGGGGTGCGAACAATAACAAATAGAAAGGACAGATTTGTTGCATATAAATGGCTTTAATTAGTCGAGTCCATCTGATGTTAGTGTCTCTCTGAGACTGTATTTACATTACAGACATTTTATATTCATAGCTTTTCCACTTTCTGAAATGAAGGTATTTTCCTTTTAAGTTCATGTTCTGACGATAGAGTTTAGCAATGAGGATATATTTGGGTCATGTTGGGTCATGGATAGGAAGTAAAAAATCAGCCCCAATGAAATTCACAACAATTCACAGACCCGACACTGTGTGTTTATTACAGTCTTTCTTAGGAAAGTCGAAGCAGATTTAGTATTTAATGACTGCTTTATTCCCTTGGTGATTCTCGTTCATCTCTCTTTAGTTTTGTTCCTCCGTCTCCTTTCCAACTTGAGTACTCATCTGTGCTTAAAGCGCTCACGGCAGAAAGATTAAAGCGACTCGTGAAGCTACGGAAGAGAAAAACATCGAGTTCCCTCCCTCGTATATTTCACATCGCTAGTGTAAATCAGCACTTACGTAAACAACCTGAATCCTACAGATCCTCAAAGCACCAACCCTCCAATAACATTTCAGTCACCTCATCATCATCACACGCCATCTATGTATATCAACTGAGCGGAATCACGAACAGATAAACAAATAGTTGTGATAATGTCCAGCTGGAGTATGTACTCCACAAGAGCGTAGATGATGAGCGAGATAGAGATATTAACATGAGCCGCTGGTGTTTTATCATGATTATGATTATTACACACATTAAGCTCAGATCAGTCTCTCTGCTCCATTTGTCTTTGTAGAAACATTCAAGACCCTGTGAAATCAAATTGCAAATTAGCAAAGAAGTCGTTTTTTGGGGGGGTTTTAATAACCCTGTTAGCTTTTTCCTTGAACCTCAGATTGACATACCTTAGTAAATCTATTAATACAAAAACAAAACTGCATGTCTCCGTTTAGAAATAAAAAATGAACAGCTCCAACTGCATAGTTTGGCATAGATAAATGCAGAAAATTTGATCAGGGCTGTGTGTCATAAGCATGAGATTGTGGCTGGAGAACAACACAAAGAACATGAGGACAGAGAGAGAGAGTGAGAGAGAGAGAGAGAGAGAGAGAGAGAGAGAGAGAGAGAGAGAGAGAGAGAGAGAGAGAGAGAGAGAGAGAGAGAGAGAGAGAGAGAGAGAGAGAGAGAGAGAGAGAGAGAGAGAGAGAGAGAGAGAGAGAGAGAGAGAGAGAGAGAGAGAGAGAGAGAGAGATGGCAGGTGGACCAACGTGTCAGCGTGTCAGAAAGATAAATCAGTGTGGGAGTAATTTAGCCACACACACCCTCACACAATGAAGAAGACCCCTAAGGGAAAAACATATCACACACACACACATCATCCACCAGCAACAGACCATTACATATCACCACAATGAACATTTTGGCCAATCATGGGACGATATGCAAGACAATATTATGTTTTTTGTCTAAATGTAAGTGTGTCGCTCACAGTATCATACACATGACTCTTTGTGAAATACCACCTCTCTCAAAAATGGCATCGTGACAATGTTGCCATATTTTTTTATATATCACATACTGTATTGTATTAGGTTTTTTATATATAAATTTCATCATTAATTTGTGTTTTACCATTAAGTATTAATTTACTCGCATCAAATAACTTGTTATTTGCAAATGGCGACTTGCCAAAGGAAGATTTTACTCACCTGTGTCGCCTACAGAGTGTTAACTTTGGGCACTGCGTGTACATCTTTAAGATACAGGAGAGGTCAAGGTTACTGTGTGTGTTTTCTCTCTCTAATTCACTCACCTCCTCTCTGTGATCTGTTTATGCTTTACTCACTGCATGCGTGACCAGCACGTCCATCATTCTATAACTTGTGTAATCGTTATAATTTTCACTCAGCTGATGGTTTGCAGAAGTCCAGGTTCTTTTTACTTATAATTTTTGATCAAATCATATAAAAAACATTCAATATCCCAACCTGAAATGATTCACCCAAAGGGATGTTTGTGTTTGTAGGAGAGAGAGATTTAGTTTGGTTAAGTCTTGTTGTTTGGCACTCATTCTTTTCTCTCAGTGACATGGTGAGTTCACACACACACCCACACGCCTCCAGGCTGCCAATTCTTTTTGCCAGCCGGCTAATCACATTTCCCATTATTAATAGTGCCAGATTTTTCTTTCTCAGTGCAATCCGTCTTTACTCCTTTTGTTCTTGGAGGAACCGGGACAGAACGTTATGTGTCTCCTGCTTCTCCCACTCTTTCGGTTTCAGATCTCCTCAGATGTTTTTGTTCCCTCTTGCTAGAAATACTTTCTGCCCTGGCGCTCTGAGCATTTCCTTTTGATCACTCCTAATTTCCTGCCTGTCTACTTCCTATCTCACTTTTCTCATGCTTGTGTCCAGTCTGATGGTCTATCTTTCGATCGGATGAAAAATGTCATAGATGATGTTGTGTGTGTTTTAGGTCATGACCTAAAAAATTATACTCATGGAATTGTGGTGAAAGGTCAGAGCCAACTCAGAAGGTTATTGTAAGCGGATTGAGATTTCATAGTTAAAAGCGTGTGAATATTTGTGCAGCGTTTTTTTGGAAAAGGCATCTGTGAAATGATTTGCCCTCGAATCTCTGGGTCTTTTTCAGCAGAACACTTTGTTCCTGTGGTTATGGGTTATGTACAGTGGCTGTCATCCAGATGTGACCAGTGTTTTCTGCTACACACAGAACAATCAGAACGCTGATGCTGGAGTCGCCATGTGGTTTCAGATATTGTCAGATAGATGAATCCAATAGTAGTTGGGAGTCAGCGTTTCCGTGCAGGTAACTTCTTCATTCAAGCGTTTCTTAATGCTTATTAATGGCTGGGATTGCTCAGGCCGGTCGGCTGCTTTAGTCGAGCATTAAGAGCTTCTTATCTCCTCCTACAGCCACAGTAGATAAGGATTAACAGTTTAGCCGTGAGGTTATTGCTTTAAATTATTTATACAACACACACTCCGTAAGAAATGTACTGTTGACTTTATTGTTAAAAGATTATTTTTGGAAAAAGATAATTGGCTTTTCCGTGAAACCATTTTTAAAGCTCACCTCTATAAAACACACATTATAAATGCAGTAGACCTGCTATTTTCCTCAAGTAACCCTTTAAGATCACTTCTGGTTGGGTTTCTTAACCTGATAACTGTCATAGCAGAAACATGAACTACATTGTTTTCATTTTTAGATATTAGATATTTTTTCAAAAAAAAATTTTTTTAAATTTAAATTAAATTTCAGTAACATTAGCATCTTTTTTTTTTTTTTGTTTATGTTTGTTGTTATGAAAATTTGTCAAATATTTCATCTTGAGTCTTATACCTGCATATCCAACAATTTATAGTTTGCCATGCTTAGATATGAAATATTAAAGTGAATAGGGAAATAACATGTTCCTCCTCACACTCCATATGCAGTCACTTTTATGAAGACAGTCTCTGGTATATATGTAAATAAATACATGTTGGAAAGGGACATTATAAAGTTAATGCTTACTTGGGATCACTGTTTACTTTTAAGTGATTGTGTTGGTTATTTTAGTTAGTAAGGTTTTATTTTACCTGTTGCTTTTATTCAAACAGTACACTTATTATATAGTAGTGATGAGTCACAATGATTGACTAATTATCAGTTGATGAGGGGAAGTAGATTAAAAAAAATTTTTTAAATGTTGTGCTTTAGCTAGTAGACAGTTCACACAGTAAACATTTTAAGTTTAAAACCGTAAAGCTGCAATCTTTAACTTTTCTGGCTAAAATGAACAAAAGTGAAGTACATAAGATGCCAGTAGAGAGGCAAACAAAGATTGAAAATATTTTGGGTCCTTGTTACAGTGAAAATCTTAGCAACTTAGTTACAGTGGAATGCTCACAACTCCTTGTAGGAAGTGGACCAGCAAAGGTCTAATTGCATGAACTTTAACCTTCTGTCCCCAGGCACATACACTGAGAGAGAGAGATATAAAGTACCTTTAAATTGAGAGAGAGAGAGAGAGAGAGAGAGAGAGAGAGAGAGAGAGATTAATTGGGGTGGTAGGTCATGTGGTTCTTGTCTTATGACCTTTGACCTTTAATATAAACAACAAATAACTCTATCAACAATTCATAAGATGAATCAACTTAACGGTTCCACATTATGTTTAGACATGTGCTGGTGTGTATCTCAGGATAGGATAGCAGCACATGTATTTAATGGAATTGAAGATATTTGTTCAGCCATTAAAAGTCTTAAAGCTGTATTGCTAAGTAACGTGATAAGTATCGTAACATTTTAAGATGCACAACCCTCTTAATATACAGTGTATGACCCAAACTTAAAGCAGGTCATCGCTGTGGACGAGTATCTCAAACCAATAGATGATGATGTTTTGTGACCTGTTGGCCAGTGGTGAGGTTATATTTCAGCTCTGTCCTTCATTCTGACTGCATGAGCTCATTGTTTTGATGTTTTGTCATTGCTGTGGAACTCACACACACAGTTCATATTCCCCGTTCACAGAGTTTATCTTAGTAGATTTGTTGGAATGTTGATGCGCTCCGCTTGTAATTGATGATGAGTCTTGAGCAGCAATAACTGATGTAATGTATGACTGCACGAGGGAATTTCTAACTTTCTTTTATGCTTTTATGGTAAAACCCTGCTTGTGTTCTTCACAGAAGAAATTCTTTCAGGTGGGATGTAGGTTATAAACACACACGCGTACACTCATAGTCACCTCTCACCCTTGCACTTCCCATTACTAATTCAACAAACATTAAAGTCATTTCCGATCCTGTGCCCCTGTTTCCTGGTTGGAGGTCAGCAGGGCTTGACCTCTGGGGTCATGACACGTCCTCTGCAGGGGTTAACTGCTTTAGTAAACCTGATCCTGTGCATTTGAAAAACTTTTGGTGAATTATCCCTTTAAATCATTAAAACATTTTTATTTATTATTAAGCAGCTTGAATCATGTTGGTAGAGTCCTCCTGAAGCAATAACACTCCTTATAAATGTAAAATCACTCTCTCTCTCTCTCTCTCTCTCTCTCTCTCTCTCTCTCTCTCTCTCTCTCTTTTAATTTCAATCATGACTTGTACAATTGTATTGCCAAAGCTTTGCTCATCTCTCTCTCTCTCTCTCTCTGTCTCTCTCTCTCTCTCTCTCTCTCTCTCTCTCTCTCTCTCTCTCTCTCTCTCTCTCTCTCTCTCTCTCTCTCTCTCTCTCTCTCTCTCTCTCTCTCTCTCTCTCTCTGTCTCTCATGAGGGTGAGAATAACTTCTGTGTGTATGTGAGAGAGAGATGCAGTTTCCCGTCAGATATCATTGTGTTTTACCTCATCCCACCACCAGCAGCCGTCTGAATCCTGAATCCTCCCCTGAGTGAAATCATTCAACGCCCATCACAAGCATGTTTGTGTGAGAGAGACAGATAAACAGGCAGAATATAACCGTGTTGTATGTGTGCCGTACGCCCGAGGATGTTGCTGTAATGATGTTAGCGCCATGTGTGGCTCCGTGGAAAAGCTCATTATGTGAATGTATGGCTTGTGTTTTCAGTCCTGATATTGATTGTGTTTAGATGAGCTTTTCAGTGGCTAATGCTTGTGTTTGCACACTGTGATCACAGATAATACTCCGTCTGTCTGTAACTCTTTTTGAAACCATAGGCAGTATTTTAAGACAACGCAGACGGATGTGTTTTTAAAACTGAATTATTAACTTGTGAATATTCTCAGAGGTCTCCATATGTAGGTCATAGAACACACATCAGCGTGTCCATCACTTCACAGTCAGCTTTACACACGTATGAAAACACTTAGTGTCAGGACCAGCACACCCTCGACACACGTACACGACTCAGACAGATGTCACCCGTGTGTTAAGTGCTCTAAACTTCATGGCTGACTGATCTGAGATCATGTGATGCTTGAACTTTGCAGATTCATTCAGAGATTTGCTGATTTGATTCAGGTATCAGGTATTAGAGATACTTAACTGTGTATTATGTGTATTTGAAGCTGACTGATCTGAGATCAGTTTAAATCAGGCCTGATTGATCTGAGATCAGGTGTAAGGTTTCATCGACTGATCTAAGAACTGATTTTAGGGCTATAAATGCCTTTCTCTTCTTTTATTTTCTTATATTTTGTATTTTTCAGAGTTTGTGTGGTTGACAATCACATTCAGATGGCTGAAACGGATGAATCTCATCTAGGCGAGGGTTATTGGATTTTCTCGGAGTGACAGAGAGACATTTCTCTTTACATTACTGTAGTCATATATAAGAGCACATCTGCAGTGAGATAGTATGAGGGGTTGTTGGGTTTCCAGGTCACTGGTGCATGATTGAAGAGATATGTGTGTGGACACATCTCACAGACATCTCATGAAACACAAAGTACAACCACCAGCAACCTGAAAAAGTGTTTTGTTTGTCGGTTTTTATTACAAACATGTGTTATTTTATCAGTACGACATATGTATTTAAATCAGTTTTACATTTCTTTTTTCTCAGTACTATGCAATATAGAACCAATATGCAGAACTGTAATGCAAAATAATAGTATTATAAAATATGAGCATTGTGTTAGCAGCATAAAGGTCTCATGGGTTATGATTTTCAGGAAACAAACTCTATATTTTGAATGCACGATAAGTCCATTTGGATATAAGTGTCTGTCAGATGCATAATGTAAATGTTGATGTAAATTGCTTGCTTTTGCTGATTTCTAAAAAGGAAAGGTTTAGGTTTTCTTTCTGTGCTTGTCATGAAAATAATGTTGCAGTGGCAAAACTTTTTAAAGGTTTCATTTTCCTAATGCAAAATATAATTTCTTTTTTCTTTTGTGGTGAAAAGTGACCCAGATATTTAGTCGTGAGATTTTTTTTGCACAGACTCCCTTTATGAAACGTTAGCGTTTCCAAACGTTGGTGTTGAATATGAGAAATGACGATTTCATTCACATGAAACTGGGAGAAATAACTGGGGCAATATTCATGTGTTCTGCATGAACACACAGATGCTACAGTAACATTTCACATTGTTATTCAAAAACGCTTTGTGTGCAAAGTCTTCAGAAGATGTGCACGTGTGTACTATATTTTATGGATGCAATTAAGGTATTCATAGATACTGTAAGTCTCTACAATTATTGCGTCTTATCACATTGTGCTTACATCAGAGCTGTTATTAAAATGTACTTTTCCTGAGCTGAATATTGATTCAGTTAAAATGCTTATAGTCACCGTGGCAACCCAGCATCTTCTAGGTATATGTCAAGCTGCCCCTCAGGTGCTATAAACACATATACACTGAAATGTGATGTATGATAATTGTGGCGGGTTGTTTTTTTTCTTTAAACCCTCATTACAGTGAGTTTGATGTGAGATGTGCTCGGCTCTCCGCACATGAAAGCCGGGTGTGTTAATGCACTCAAACCCCCTCATTCCCCCAGGACACACCCACCCAACCAAAACTCAGCCCATCACATGAAAGACAAGCCCTCGTTCTGTTTCTCCGCACCCTCCCCTTCAATCATCCGGCATCTGAGTGAATCACAAACCCTTTGTGTTTGTATTAAATCTGATAGATTTACTCTTTCCAAAAAGCACTGTGGTGGTAAAATAGGGCCCTTATGGTTTCCGACCTTCATGCATGCAGTATCAAGCACATCCTCACCCCAAAACCATCCCCCCTCCCATCACCCATCACAAATCTCTGCACACATGCAATCTGTTCAGCTCTTTCTTCATTTTTACTCCAGGATGGCACCCATCCAAAATATTCCCATCACTCCTTAAAAATGACAGTGCAGGAGTTCGGCCGTGACTGTTACGGTCAGATTATTAATGAAAAACTCTCTTTCTGTAAAACGTTAAGATTCATGACATGGTGCCTAACTGCTTGCTATATAAACACATGATTCAGAGTTCTGAGGAGATCTAAGGAATGCAGAAGAATTCAAATGAAGCTGTGTTATTCATTTTAAAGAAAGAAAAAACAGCCAAACATTATATAAAAAGCTTTGTTAGGTTTAGAAAAGGATTCAGTGAAGTCATTGATTTTTTACTTGTCAAACTTGCATGACAATGATGTACTAAAAATAGATTTTTTTTCTTTGAGAAGCTTTGCATATAAATGCCAACGTTTTTAAAAACGATTGGCATTCACACAGATTTGTAAAAACACTGTATCATGATGTGTTATGATGCATGCCAGGCCGATAGTTGGTGATGTCATTTTGTTCATATGCATGACATCATGTTTACACAAATGTGCATTTAGATTTTTTATAATTTAACGTTTTCGAAAACTTGTGTAAATGAACGGCCAAAACAAATACAACTGTTTCACTATTTAGCTGAAAATTGTGTTGTGTAAATGCACTTTTAGTGTGCCATGTTTGTAGTTAATGTGATGAGCTACACCTGTGCATACTCTGCTATGACATCTGTAAGAACTCGAGAGAAATTGACTTCATACATCCTCTAAAAACAATCATGTGTGGCATCATTTACAGATGCCACTTGGTTTAATTGTCTTTTGGATGCACAAAAACATTTTAAACACACTTGATGATGATGTCACCACATACTGTGGGGCTTCTTTAGAGAAGACCTGTGATCTTTCTGGAGTCGTAACATGTACAATATTGCCCTAAATGGACATTACGATCTTATAAACCAGAGTCTTGGATAAACAACATGTATGTCATTACTTTGAAGTGGCATCTGAAAATGGACCTGTGTGGTTACACTTTATGTGCATCTGTGTGTGTGGTTCTGGTCAAAATGTCTGATGCAGACGTTGTCATTAAGTCCATGAATACCCAGTGAGACAAGGTTGTGGATGTGTGTTTATTTTAACAGTTTAGACTCCAACATTATTGGGTATCTGCATCTTGAGGACCTTCAATCTGTAAAACATCAGTGAAGTAAAAGAAAAATGGCTGATGAAGACCATCCTCTCTCCCTCGTGCATTGTTGTCGTAACCTGCCGGTCTCAGACAAAGAAAAACTCTTTCAGCCTTTAGCTTCACCTGTTTAATGAGCATCACTGTCAGCCGTTTCGACAGAGCAAGAAGAGATGAAAGAGAGAGCGCTTCTAAAGCACTTACTCTTCTCCTTATATGCTAAAATCAAATCCATTTAATAATTTATTTTCTTTTTGTCTTTTTGTGAACACATAAAGACAATTTTAAACTGCAGTTTTTCCCTAGTGGCTTCTTGTTTTTCCCAGACATTCTTTCCTCAGAGCGAATGACGCACAGCCCGCTCCGTTTTATCTTTATTTTAAAAATACCCCGTCGCTGTGTTCCTACATGCCCTCCTACCACAAACCTCAGGGGACAAAGTTGAAGAGGTAGAGCACTCGCACGGCCAAGAACAGCCAACACACCTCCATCCGTAATTATATCAGTGACACCGCAGCTGCTTTTGCTTCATTAAGTTTTGCTCCGGTTTCAAAGCCGTGTACTTCCATTAGAGGTTTAGATCTAGTCTTCTATGATAAGACAACGCTATTCAAGGACACTTCAGACATATTCACTGCTCACTATCTGTCTTTAATTCACACTTTATCAGTTATACGTCATCCGCAGATAAAACTGTAATCTGTAGCTTTAAGGCATTAACACGCTTACGTATGCGTGTGTCGCTAAAGTCATCACACTATCAGGTCAAAACATTTTTCCGTACGATTGACAGGCAAAGACCTTCATGAACACCAGATAAGATGAAACACACTTTTGATGGCTTGTGACGGCACCGACTTTAATTCTGATTCTTCACAATGAGCACAGTTACAGTAGGATTCCACTGGCACCTGGTTTTACATGGTTTTTAGTCCAAACTATCCAAACTAGTCTGTAATGATCTTTAGTTGGTCTTTGCTGGTCTAAATGGTTGTTTCAAGCTGGTAATACACCCTGAACACCAATCCATTAACCATTTTAAGCTGCAATGACATTCTTTTCTCCAGCAAAGAAAAATGACCAAAGACCAATGACATGTCTTGTTTTGCAGATACCCAGACCAAACTCATGTGTTTAGATGTGTTGCATTTATTCTGTGAATATTTGCTTTTGCAAGGTAGTTTTCCAGGCTTATGTAATGTAAATGAGATTTAGATGGAGAGATGATGCACAGATGAATGAAAGTCAGAGAGAGAAGGAACTGCAGGAGCATTGCGTGTGACTTTAGAGAGGAACATGAGGACAGAAGATCTACCACAATCCCACTGCTGCTTACATAACCACACACACACTCGACACGAGAGCCTCGGGCTCCACACGACACGCATTACAAACACACACAATGAGCTATGTAACGCGAGTATGAGATGATGAAATGTGTTTTTACTCACTGGCAAGTGTGTCTTTGATCTAAAGTGCTTTTAAATGAAGTAAAGAGTGTGATGGGTCAGGTAACATTTCACCCTAACATTAAAGATTTTCATCAAATTTAGGACAATGAAGCCTGTTTTGGGGATCATCAATGACAATTATGCAGAATGGAGAATCTTATTACTGTAAGACTGGTTTTACCCAGCACAATAGGACAGGTTTGTCTCTTATGTCCACAATAATTCAGATTTTCATAATATATTCATAACACAATTTTGCATTGTTGCAAAGTAGTAACAAAAATATAGAATAGAAAAGAAAACAAATGATACATACCACGAAGTATATAAAAGTATGTGGATGAGTTTACCAGGGTAACCTTTTTACATTGTAGTACTAAAAATGTTTTTTTGCATTGTGAATCAAGAATATATGTGGTTAGCAAAATATGTGAAATCACAAATGCGAAATTTAATAATCCTAAAACAAGCCTCATTTTCTTAATGTAAAGGACTAAAGTTTTTTAGGGACGAAATGTTCCTGACAGGTTTTATGACCTTAATACCCAAAGAACATCTTTTTTTGTCTGGAAGCTTAGAAATCTCTCTCTCTCTCTCTCTCTCTCTCTCTCTCTCTCTCTCTCTCTCTCTCTCTCTCTCTCTCTCTCTCTCTCTCTCTCTCTCTCTCTCTCTCTCTCTCTCTCTCTCTCTCTCTCTCTCTCTCTCTCTCTCTCTCTCTCTCTCTCTCTCTCTCTCTCTCTCTCTCTCCTCCCACTCTGTTGTCCTCTGTGCGTCTGTGTGCTGGAGCTCAGATGGTAAGAGCAGCCGGAGAGAGATGCAGACGGAGGACAGACTTACTTTAACATTTACTGAAGGATCTATAACAGATTTATCCAGCTTAAGACGATGCACAAAAATGGAAACATCTACTTTAATCCAGAAATAGGTCATTTATTTTCCAGCATCTCTTGATTTTACTTAATAAAGTGAGTGAGGTTTATCTCTTGGACACCGAGTTGAAACACATGAAACAGATCTAGTGTATACCTCGAGGAAGTTTCTTTTTTGTGCTCGGGAAGCTTTGTGCCGGAGTTTCGGGGGTCGGACTGGGGTTGGAGAGGATGACAGAGATTGTGGTGACGGATTGTAATCTGAACTCATTATGTGAGCGGGTGGAACAGCACTGCTGTGTGGATGATCCATCGGTCATCAAAAGACACGGCAACACGGGTGCCAGGCTCTGGGGTCGAGTCCGCAGTAAACTACTCCGACAGAAGGTCTCTTTCTCTTTTATTCTCTCTTCATCTGTTTTGCTATTCATCCACCTTCTGGTCTCTTTTGTTTTCACCAGGGCTTTTTGTGTTTCTGAAGTTGATTTGTATTTGTGTAAACTCTGTGTTTGGTGAGAAGTCTATACACTAGATGGAAACATTGAGACCTTTAAATTGAAGTTGATTCATTTGTGTATTTGTGATGTTTCATATGAAAGTCTTTTGCAGATGAAACGACAAACGTTTTGTGTGTGCGTGTGTGTTTGCGCGTGTTTGTGTGTGTTTGTGCGTACATGCGTGGGTGTGTGTGTGTGTTTGCGCGTGTTTGTGTGTGTTTGTGCGTACATGCGTGGGTGTGTGTGTTTGTGTGTGCGTGCGTGTGTGTGTGTTTGCGCATGTTTGTGTGTGTGTGTGTGTGTGTGCATGTGTGTGTGTGTGCGTTTGGGTGTGTGTGTGTGTGTGTGTGGTCTGAAGGTTAATTATCACTTTAACCTGCTGTCCTTATATCCTGTGGCAAGTATCAACCACCTACTGATAGAGGTCAATTAATCACACATTTACACACACACACACACACACAGACTGTAAGTTTCAATGTATGTTTGTGTGTTGTATAGGCGTGTGTGTGTGCAAATGCACAATTTGATCAACAACTTACAGGGCTGTGTTTGCTGAGATTTTACATTTACATGTACTGTACATTCATGCATTTTTCTTGTGCTTTTATCCAAAGTGACTCACAGTGGATGCTATCTGTTTTTCTTCAGTATGTGTGTTCCTTCAGAACACAATGCTCTACCAGCTGTTTGTCTGAAGTCCATTAGGGTTGGATTAAACTTCGAAACTGTGTTCAGAAAGTCTGATGTGAATATTACTATCTATACACTAGTTGGAAAATTGGAGACATTATGTATTTGTCACGTTTCATATGGAAGAAAACCAGAGAATTGCTCTGAGATCCATGTGTTTACAAATGAGTCAATCAATTCATTATGACGAACTGCATGAGATTGTATTATCAAAACTATTAAATCACACAAACACGTTGTGATAATCCAGGATTACTTTTAAACTATGTTATGTTTGGTTATCTTCAGTGTTTCACTCTTTATTTGCACAAATCTTTTCTTGTCATTAGTCAGTTTTGTATTGAAGAAGTTCTCAGAGTTTTCTTCATTATTTCTATTTTTCTTACCATACCATAACCACTCGCATTCAGTCACATGATGTAGTTTATACTATCTCAGGATTCACAGTTTTCTTACTGTCATAAGATCAGTTCCCTGTAACTTTCGTCTTATTTTTGGAGGTGTGCCGCTGTGTGTGTTAAGGTGAGCTGGTTAAATCCATGTCTCTCCACGTGGGGTTTGTGGTCTGCCAGCGCTCTGAACAGTAATTTATGTGCTGCGAGAACAAAGCAGTTTCAGTCTCTGCTTTAGTCGTGCGTCCTCTCCGCTCGCTCGGGTCAATAATCTCACTGATCCACTGACCCGAGACTGACCGTAGAGACAGATTACAGATGAAACCTCTCGGCTTTACCGTACCCATCTGATCCTGGACCTGTAACATACATCACTGTCGTTCTGTACAGCAGGGATTTGTGATAGATCTGCAGGGATTGAATTATATAGAATGAAATAAAGTATGCTTTAACAATACCTATTCAAATTCATGAATATATATAATATAATCCAAATCTATACAATACATGCTTTTGTTGTGTTGATTTTGAGTTTTCAAGTTGTTAACCGACTACTAAAAGGAATGTATATTTCAGTAGTGATGTTAAAGATGAAAGGCACAAACTAACACATTGCATTTGTCTTCTGTCATGTATTGACGCGAAAGACTCACATACTCAGATACACACATGATCACTTTAACACCAATTAGATTTATAAACAAACTTGACTTGGACCCTCCACACACCTTCCATGAGCACTTTTAAAGGCTTTGAAATGCACTTTAGTCCTCTCACACAGATGGTCGTTTTCATTGACTGAATTTTAAAGGACTCTTTGTTGCCTGAAGTGTGTGATTATAATTGACTGTGTGTGTGTGTGTTTATTTTTTTAGATATGGTCATGATTGATCTCTCAGTTCATCTGATACCGACAAAAAAACACACTGCCAAATACGTAATAAGAGCAATTTCAGCTGATGTAGCTACAAGCATTTACATCACATACCTGCTGTATGCATATGTTTAAGATAATAGGGAATTTAATGATCATGAGGATGGAGAATAAGTGTGAAAGTGATGTATTATGCATGAGAAGAGGACTACGACACTAATCTCTGGAGATGAAGCCATTTTCCTGTAACTATCTTGTGTCCGGCCTTCACAAATGGAGCTTCTGGTCTTTACAAGTTAATAAGTGAACGGCTGATGATCCTTGTTCCTCCGTGAAGGCCTTTAAATGCCAGCTATATGCTAATGGCTGCTTTTATTCCTTACATAAATCTTCAGATGTGAACACGAGACCCCTGCGAGCGTCTACTGAACCCCCTCACACTGATTATTGGGCTAATGAAGTAGAGAGGGTCAGAGGTCATGATGGGCGTCTGGAGCTGGAGATGATTGCTCAACCTGCTTGAATTTGGTTGGCTTTTGGGTAGTTGACAAATAAATATGTGACTGTGTCCTATGGTGTGACAGCAAAAATGTAGAAAAAAAATACAAATAGCATGAGAGATTTTTTTATTTATTACTGGAGTTACAAATACGATGAGAAAGATTTATCTTAATTGAGTTTTTTCCCCCAACATTTTTTTGTATGTCACACCATGGGACACAGTCACATATTTATTTGTCAACTACCCTGTTGTGTATGTGTTCGACTGGTCTCTGTGTTTTTGTAATTGACTGATTCTCTCACCTTTGTTTTATTTTTGATGATTCCTGCAGTTTTCATTGTGTTCACATGAACATAACTGCTGTGCTGTTCATGTTTTTGCGGATGGTTGTGTATGTCATATGGTAAAACCATGTTTAAGGCAAATATACTATTGTTTTTATTGGATGTACCAGTTTAGTACAATGGTATCAGATATTTTGGTGATGATGATATTTATTAATATCATATTAAGTTCCTGGAATAGTCTGTGTTTAATCCAGTCTGTGTCATCAGCCTAATGCATCACGACAAACATCAGTCTGACCTTCACTTCATCTCTAAATACAGCAGTAATTAAAGCTTTTTTCCACATCACTGAATGAACATAAACACAGTTTATACAGATCATGCCTTCTGAAGTCATGCTATACATGCATATAGATGTTTAAAGGTGGTTATATTATCGACAAGATTTATTATGCAATACAACTGTGTTGTTATTGCTGAATGGCATTGTCAGTCATGTGTGATATTTAATTAAGAGCATGTTGAACAAATTTATTTGTGACTCTTTATTTTTGTGGAAATCAGAAATCAGAATTTGAGGATTACAATTCCAGTTTTTGTTTTCACTTTCATAGTGGAGTAGTATTTGTATGTGCTTGTGTATGTTAGTAAAGACAGAGGAAGATGATGGCGATAGGCTTTGTTCCTCCACTCGAGGACTGGAGAATGAAATATTTGGTTTGTCTGTTTGATCAAACAGAGATGTGTATTTGTGAAGCAGACTGCGAGCGTGTTTCTGCAAATATTACCTGCATTATCCATGTATTACAAGATTCTCCATCAGTGTGTTGTGCCAGACAAACTAACCTGATCGGCTGTTAAGTTCAGACCTAAAAACTGTTCACACCAAGGATTATAACGATAACTATAAAGATTTTAAAAATTTTGAAGAATAGCGAAGTCTACATCACAGCAACAACAATAAACATACAAAAGTCCAAAAAATGTTCCAGATGATGAGTAGTAAAACATTGACAGCTAATCAATCCAGTTTAAAATGTAAAAACTGCGTAGTTCTTCTTATAGTTTTCATTTATAGTGTGAATGTGTTGACACCAGTTTCACTCATTTGCTAAAGCGTTTGTCTTGTGTCTGTCAGCAGCTCTAGTCGTGTGTGTTTACTGTATATCTCTTATCCAAAAGAGTAGTCTTGCTTTATTTTCATCTAAACAATAAAGAATATTCTGTACCGCGTGTATCTAACGTATTTATAACAAATGAACTCATATCATGTCTTTGTTCTGTGAATGGATCGTCTTTGTGGAATGTGTTCTTGACTCTAGAGAGAGATCAGAGAGAAGCTGCCAGAGAACACTGTGTTCCTCTCTCTCTCATCAGCAGCAGCAGCAGCAGCAGCAGCAGCACACTGCCAGACAAAACACAAAAACACAGAGAGATGAGGAACAAATGTTCAGAGCAACATGTGCTTTATATACATCCACACCAAATAAATACTACTGTGCTAATGACATCATATTCTTTAAAGTGTCATGTAGTACTATGGTGTCTGAATATGGCAATCACTGGGAATCAAATGTACATTGGCCATATTGTTTGGACACTTAAGCTGTTCTTAAAATTGTATAAATGTCTTTGCGTTATAACAAAATACTTTAATTATTATACTTTAATTTATTATGCCAACACTGAGAACAAGTTTCCACTATGACCTCCAAAATAATAATATAAACAATATGGCCAATGTACATTTAGTTCCCAGTGATGTATTCAGATACCAGAGAACTTCATGACACTTTAAAGAGTCTGTTTTAGCAGAAATCTATTTAAGTGCTATTGATGATCCTCACAGACATTTACGTTGTGCTCATTCACCACAAACTTTCAGATTTCCCAAAGGAGAGTAAAAGGTGGTGTTTGTGAGAGGATTCAATCCCACAGGACTTTAAATACATTAGGATTAAAGTACAGGTCAGATGAGGAGAACACAGGCAGTAAAGCTGTTCAGCTGCGATAAATGGTTTTCTAGGCGTATCATGTCACGGTGAGAACTGCTGGAAGGTTAGAGAAAGGCCCAGGTCAGGGTTTTCATAACATGATGATGTTCACACATGATAGTAAATACAGTACTATACTGTACAGAGTAAATCTTTGTGTACCTTCATCATGTACATTAGTGTGTGTGTGTTTGATTGACAGGTTACTTCAAGAGATGGGAGGTATTTTTCTTATTTCTTGTGTTATCCACTCGTATTGTGTTTA
The DNA here is from genome assembly GCA_019155185.1 of Beaufortia kweichowensis. Lineage (NCBI taxonomy): Eukaryota > Metazoa > Chordata > Actinopteri > Cypriniformes > Gastromyzontidae > Beaufortia > Beaufortia kweichowensis. The sequence continues at coordinate 959,199 of CM032795.1, read as the reverse complement.
TATTCTGTATTTATACAGCAGTGCAATAGAGTAACTATCAGATGTTTACAGTCCAAACATTTAATAACAACAACAAAAATCTGAATGTTCTCAGTGATGTTGTTTTTAGAAAAGATTGTGTGGGAACTTGAAGTTAAAAGTAGATGTTGTGTCCTCTATAGCAGAAAAAACCCGAGCAGAGCGGAAAAATATCCAAGAGGATCTGATTTAAGTGAACATCTTTAAATAGTATCTGTTTTGTCCTGGAAGATTAGTTTGTTTCCAAAAGATAAATGTTTAAAATCCAGTCTTACAATACTTTGCAGTTTCATCCCTTTTATTTCATACAGTATCTGTAAGCATCTTTTATCATTACATTTACTTCAGTTTACCCAACGAGTCATTCTAACTCTGATCTCTTTCTGTAGCTTGACCCGCAGACCGTACAGTCCAAAAACTGGCACATGGACGTCATAGAAATGAACGGGGTATGAATTTATTTCTCATCAGAAGATGAGATCATTTTTTTTCATGTTTATAATCTTCCATTACTCTCATATACTGTCACGATTTCCTGTGACGTCACATCATACTGTATGTTTCTCTTCAGATTAAAGTCGAGTTTTCCATGAAGTTTACAAGTCGGGACTTGAGCTTGAAACGGACGCCGTCTAAAAAACAGAGCGGCGTGTTTGGAGTCAAAATCAGCGTTGTGACAAAGTGAGTAAAGTCTCCAGCATAACAACATAACAAAAGCTAGTAATGTCTTTTCATACTGGATTAGCCTGCACAGATATTAGATTCAAAGTTTTCCTCATTTACAGTCCTGTACGTGTTTTGTGCTTTTGCTCAGGCGCGAGCGCTCCAAGGTGCCTTACATCGTGCGTCAGTGCATTGAGGAGGTGGAGAAGAGAGGGATTGATGAAGTGGGCATTTACAGAATCTCTGGTGTGGCTACAGACATTCAGGCCCTCAAAGCTGCGTTTGACACCAGTAAGAACCAAACAGCCAATCACACGTCACGCTTTCATACTAGTGATGCTTGTGTACTTTAAAATGACAAAAAGGACTGATCGAAATTGCATGACACAAACATGAAAAGTTTGTGATTGGTTATGGTGACGTTAGGTTGTGCTTAACGGTCTGATAAAAAGTCATTATTTGTTCACCCTCATGTCATTTAAAACCTGTATGTGACTCTATATTCAGTGTAACTCAAAAGCAGATATTTTGAGAAATGTCTCAGTGTGTTTATACAATGGAAGTCAATGAGGACCAGTGTTGCTTGATTACCAACATTCTTTAAAATATCTTCTTATGCAGAAAAAAAGCTAAATAAATGATTTACAAATCATTTTGTCAGGATTAAAGAGGATTTACACAAATGATTGCATTAAAAAAACATTTTTAATATGACAAAGCATCTGAAAATCAAACAGCAAAACATGATGCAACAGCCAGCCAAAGATGTCTATCCAATACATACATAATAAGACAAAGAGACGGCCAAATGACCAAAACATACATCCCCATTACATCCACTGCGTTTGGCGTTAAAGACTGATGATGAATGATGGTTGTTTAGTTTATAATATTCCGCTTTTTTAGTTATTTTCCGTCAGTCTCTGTGGTCATATGAGGTCAGTGTGTGTTCAGTCTAAAATCAGCAGCAGTGTTGTGGGAAAGGCCACACGGGGCCGATCTCTCCAGCTGTCAGCTGATCCGCGGGGAGTATCCACAGCACTACAGTAAACAAGCGTATAGGACACAATACACAATGCGTTACGTCATATAACACTAGGGTTGTGGATTTAACGTTGAGTGTTGCTAGCAGTATTTATTATGACTCTCTCATGTCATTTACTTTCTTCCTTTCTCAGATACCAAAGATATCCTGGTGATGTTGAGTGATATGGACATTAATGCCATAGCGGGAACACTGAAGTTATATTTCAGGGAACTGCCAGAACCTCTTCTCACAGACCGGCTGTACCCGGCCTTCATGGAGGGCATTGGTATGACCTTTCATCTCTTAAATCAAATATTTAGAGTTTGAAGACATGAAGAATCACAGTATGTTGAAAGCAGGATCATTTAAAGGGACAGTCCACCCAAAATTGAAATCAAACCTTTAAACCTGTTTGGATGACAGCCCCAGTCACCATTCACTTTCATTACTTCTGTTTTCTATGTAGTGAAAGTAAATGGTGACTGAGCCTGTTAGGCTCTGAAAGGGATAGTTCACCCCGAAATCAAAATTCTTTCATCATTTATTTATCCTAATGTGGTTCAAACCCTGTATACGACTTTTTCTTTAGTGAAACACAAAAGAAGATATTTTAAGAAATGGTTTTGTGTTCATAAAATGGAAGTCAATGGGGGTCAGTGTTGTTTGATTATCAACATTCTGCAGAAGAAAAAAAGTCATACAGGTTTGGAACGACAAAAGGCTCAATAAATCGTACATTTTTGTCAAGAATGCATAATGCAAATGATTTAAGCAAAGACACACATAATAATGTGATTAGAGAGTCTTCATCACACTCCTCGTCTTCATCACAGCTCTGTCAGATCCAGCAGCGAAAGAAAACTGCATGATGCATCTGCTGCGGTCACTACCAGACCCCAATCTCATCACATTCCTCACACTGCTGGAACACCTGAAGAGGTAAAACATACTAAACAGACATGTCAGCATGTTCATTGTTTGAGACATTAGCATGAAAATGATCATGGTAAAACTCTTGTGTTTGAGATTGATGTTTGTTGTTTATTTCAGGGTGGCAGAGAAGGAGCCGGTGAATAAGATGTCTTTGCATAATTTGGCTACGGTGTTTGGACCCACCCTGCTGAGACCCTCAGAGTCAGAGATCAGTAAAGCTCACATCACGCTGGCCTCTGACATCTGGAGCCATGATGTCATGGCACAGGTCAGACTTACATACTGTACTTATGTCACATTTAAAACCAAAACAAACATTGATTATTGAAATATCTATACTGTTTATATCTTTGAATATTGCATTGATGAAATGTCCTCGCTTACACAGCTTGTAGTGTGTATCGTGCTCATACAGCATGTGCTGCTTTAAGTCCATATAAACTGAAATATCTTTGGCTATGACATCTGAATAATCACAGCTGTTTTTTAGACTTTAGATAAAGGATCGTGGAGTCTTGCCCAGTCATCGTACACATATCTATTACGAACACACATACGCTATATCTGTTTATAACAGTTCATCTGTGTATCATATCTCATTATAATGGGTTGTGGAGTGTAAGCAATGACAGTGTGTTTGACAGATGCACATCAACACTCGGTCACAGATGTCAGGTGCATTTATTTATCACATCATTATTACTGTGGTACTCTGATATTCTGGCTCCAGGTTAAAAGTCATGTACTGGGCATCTTGTGAAGTAGTGAGAGCACCATCTAGTGGTGTGAATGAATGGCACTGACAGTTCTTGAGAATGTTGTTTCTCTCGTCTGTGTTTTCCAGGTTCAGGTATTGCTGTACTACCTGCAGCATCCGCCCATATCCTTCGCTGAGCTGAAGAAGAACACACTTTATTTCTCAACTGACGTCTAACCACAACGCAACTGACTCCAGACCTCCAACATTGTCTTTTATTCTGTACAAAGCCGACAGTCCAGCAGGGAGCAGAGACCGACTGTGCCCATCCTCCCTAGCGTTAGTTGTCTCCAGTCAAGTTTATGTGTAAAGGGAGTCCAGGCCCAACGGTGAAGAACTGAGGAGGACCGTCTCAAGCCAAATCAGGATCCAGCGTCACCTATTAGAAGTTTTGCACTCGTTACACCGACATCCTGATGTACACAAACACACAACATGGGATGTTGGTTGCAGATGCGTGCTGGGATGTCTCTATCTGGCGTGGCGGTTCCTCTAAAGCTCAGTTCAGTGATCCCGGAGCTGGAAGTGGCGTGCTTTTCCCCAAGAGACATTCCAGTCAACAGCAGCATTTACATGTTTTATAAATATTATTTGTTTTTCATACGCTTTTGTGCATGTAATACAAGGGCGGTGACCTATGTGTGTGTGTGTGTGTGAGAGAGAAAGCGAGTGATTCTTTCTGGCCGTGTTTTGCTTTCTGCACGAGTCGTTGAGATGGCAGACCTTCCCTGTCCAAGTAAATCCAGGCCAAAAATCGACATATTTATTATGAACGTATACTGTTATTTGTGCCTGTACAGTTGAGTACATCTAAAGAATGACTCTACAGAGTTGTGATTTTGTGTTTATTTTTAACTTTGGATTCCCAGGTATGGAACAGAAACCATTTTTGAAGTCATGGTACAGAATGCAATACAGGGAGCTGTGTTAATGCCTGTTTTGCATGCACAAACAGAGAGCAGGTGAACAGACAAAAATTTATTTTCTTTTTGTATTTGGATTTTATTTATATATTATTATTATTATTATTTGGACTCCACGCTGAAAGCTGCTGGCAGATGGGAGGAAACAACAACACAACTTTTCCGCTATAAAGCCAGTAATGTGTACATCACAAGCACTGTTAGATCGCAAACTATTTGATATTTTAATATAAGATTGAAAGGAGATTAAAAACTGTTGTATTTTATTTCTGTCTGAAAGATATACTGTATTAGCAATGAGGATAAATGTTGATGTGACCTTTTCCCCCTTTTTTAGTAAAATAAATAAACGTGTACCATGAGCACTGCAAGATTTGTGTTTTTTTAAGAGCCTTGTCATAAACGGGGTAGACACACAAAATTTTAATTATACATATAATATGTATTGGAAATCATGCACAGGTTTTTATTATACTGATACTTTATCATACATAGAAATTATGATTTAGTACATAAAAAAGGTTTTCCACATAAAATAATCCTACATGATGTAAAGAACATTCCTTGGATTAAAATGCCCGGGATTAAAATCATAGTGAAATTAATAAGTGAAATCAACTATATAACTTGCTTTAAACACACAATATTATGTTAGTCTTTATTACAGTAACTAGTAAGGTTAGGGTTTGGGGTTTGTTCTCTCAGTACTTGGTTTCAAATACTGATCTTAAAAATTAGACTATTTTATGCGATTTATGTTATGTTTCCATATTCCATATGTTTCCATGTATCATAACATTGTTCCTGATGGCTAACACACATACACATTACACATATATTTTGCGCGTGACCTTTACAGGGTCACCTTTATGTTTTCACACAAAAAAGAAAAAATGTTGCAATTTAGAGGAAAAAATGTTAAAGTTGGCCCCGTTCCGACCTTGTTAAATAGGTGTGGTGTATACAGCTGCGCTCGTGTCTGGTCACTGTCTCACACAGGTCTCGTAACACAATCAAAACAAACAAAACCACGTGCTCGACCTTTAAGTGACCTTTAAATAGCCCGGTCAAGCGAGACGCAAGACGCATACCTGTCTGAAAATTTCAAGACGGGTGCATTATGAATCCCCTATAAATACTCTCCAAGGGTGATGCATGACACAGACACCTGTTATCCACGAACCGACGTCATGCAGTCAAAATATCAGGCTGATGAGAAGAAGGGCATCCCGGCTCCGGACGGGTCTTTCCTTATGTGGCACGATTATATGGGTCTGAGAAAAACGGTGTCGGAGCTGCTGAAGGAACAACCCGATGCTGATGCTGCGATGCGGGATGACGACTACATGAAGCCCCGCCCCCGGCGTCTGGACAGCTGCTCTGCGGGCAGCAGCGTCTCCTCGAACCCGGACCCGCGGAACCCTCGCGACATCTGCGGCTTCTGTAAGCAGAACGGAGAGACTGCGGAGATTTACACGAGCCACGGGCTGAAGACCAGAGACGGACGAATCACCTGCCCGATCTTGAGGAATTACGTGTGTCCCTTCTGCTCGGCCACCGGAGACTGGGCGCACACCCGCCAGTACTGCCCTGCGAGAAACAAACCTCACACCGGCTTTTACTATATGAATGGACACTAAGATATTGTTTGTCTTCGATATGAACATGTGAGTTTGTGTTGGTGTGTTTCAGAGACTGTTGCAGAAATGTTTGTATGTTCAAATACATAATGTTCATATGTATATTTGTATAAATATTATGGTTCGGTTATGGTTAGAAATAAATATATTTTTCTATGGCATTTATTTGTTTTGAATTGCATTGCATTTAATCTTGTTCACTATCATGTTAATTTAAAATCTCAAGCAATCTTTTTGTGTAAAAATATATTGTGCCTGTTTTACTTACTAGCACACTATTTGCATCAGCTTTCAGAGTATTTTTAATTCATAAAAAATTAAAAATTTAATTTGGTCTGATTACACTTCATGTTTTTCAACTTGCACTTAATAATGCCAATTCAAATTGATCCATTTAGAAACTATATTTATCGAGCATTATTCATCTTGTTTCAAGTTAAAATTCAAATAATCATAATTATTAATCATAATCATAATCTCGCTAGTTTTAAAGTTTACGAAAACTCAATAGTTACAAAGTTTACACAATCTGATTGATGATTGCAACTGTTTAATTTCTTAAAGAAAACTTTCCCTATTTTTTCTGAGTTATTGAAATAAAGTACCTGTAAACACACGCTAGATGGCGATGTAGTTCTATCATATGACAGTGACAATGACATGTTTAATGTCTAATTTTTATATGGATTTTTAGATTTAAATGTTATTTGTTTTAAATGTTTGTACTATTTGCTTGATATTCGTAAATGTGTCAATTTAGGATATGTGTCTTTTTTAGTTGCCCGCAATTTCCTAATATCGATTTACACTACAAATCCCAGAATTCCATTCGACTGCTCAGCGACATCCGGTCACGCGGGAAACATGAACACGGTAAATATATCACAGCGTGTTGTGTTTATTAACTGTTGTCTTAACTAACACTATCAACTACTTGAACAGATATGATCCACACTTCTTATAGCTTATTTCTATATATTTGTCAAATAATTAAAGTGAAGTTATTTTTCACTTACGAAACTATCGTATCGTATGTTACTACAGTAACCAGTCTTACTCTTCAATAAACGTAGTTGGACCGTGATATTTGTAGTAAAACTAGTAATACAATTAACAATCAGTCCACCAAAAACATGGTTACTACATTTTACTATAATAAAACCATGATTAATGAAGGCACGATGAATATAATCACTTAAATAGTCGTCTTAAGTTCCCCGTCTTGTTTAAAATAACCTACAAATAACTAAAGAAGTTGAATTCTGTAATATGCAATACATGACAACACATTACAAGTTTAATAACAGTCTACATTCATGTACAAGAGTTGCTGTAAATACATTGACAAATGAAAGTCATGTTGTGTGATTGTTGTATTTCAGGTGCATGATGGGCTCATGTTTGCTTTCAGTGGCTGAACAGCTTTTAAAAGATCTTCAGAGAGCGTACACACAGACAAACCACAGTAAGAATCACGTCTACACAAAATACACACAAATAAAACTTGATGGTGATGAATCCTTTAGTGTTTTGACAGCTGTCACAATGATTTTAAATCATACAGTAGTTGGTGCTTTCTTGCACATGTTTTTACAACAGTAATCATAGTTTAACTACAGTATTGTATTTGTAATAATACCATATAAGGGTGGATGACAAAAGTCTATGTCATATGGTGTGACATACAAAAAATTTAGAAAAAAAACAATTACAGTAAGATAAATCCTTCTCATCCTATTTGTAACTCCAGCAAAGAAGATAAATATCTCATGCTATCTGTATATTTTTCATTTTTTTCCCACATTTATGCTGTTACACCATAAGACACAGTCACATATTTATTTGTCATCTACCCATAAACCCAAAACCACATAAAATCATGATGATGATGATAATTTTCTAAAGAGTTGGTTGCAGGTGGTATTATATTTACATTTATGCATTTGAGTGTATTATACCATATATTTTTATGGTGTTTGTTTTGTTATGGTATGGTATTAGAGAGAGGGACATTCTTATTTCAGAAAGCATTTGACTGGACAGAAGTCTGTGAGATGCAAATGGAATCATCTGTATTGTTGGTCATATTTCTGAAGGAGAGAAAGACTTGAATTTAAATCTGCTGAGGAATAATTTTAGGAGACCACTAACATATACAACGCTTAAATACACAAAATGTATGCACAAGTGCACAAATGTATTTTTCAAACTCTAATTAAATGGTGATAGACAAATTTTAAGTAGAGATAAAAGTAAATGAATTTTAAAAATATTAAATGATTTCATTGAACATATTTGGATCTTTGAAATCGAGTAAGTTACAGTAAGACAATAATTGACGCTGTATTTGTTGTGGAGTATGTGTCATTTCTAAAACCAACAGCAGATGGTGCACAGATACTGTGTCACATCAGCTGTTTATTGTATTTACTTCCACTTTAACATTTCCCACTCTCTTTCAATGAAGATTATTACAATAATTTTAAACTTCATTGTGTGTCAGAGGTTTCTCTATTGTAGATCTTTTCTTTTCTTCTGATGCGTTTTCTATTGAAACAGGGAATTAGGTCAGGACATACTAAAAGCTTTTTCTCTTTTTAAATAGCCAATAGCGTTTAATTCACATCACAGGCAGTAACATGATTTGCTCTTGACAGTGCTATTCAGAATGAGATTGTATTATGGGAAGAGACATTCTTATTCTAATTGGACTAAATGAGTAATTGCAGTATGAGTCATCAGATATTTCTGTCAAAGAGACTAAAGACGGTCTAAACTCATGTTAAATGAGAGTCAAAGTAACGTTTTGTTAAATAAATCTGATCATGTGCTGATGTAAGGTTGATGAGAGAGAGAGAGAGAGAGAGAGAGAGAGAGAGAGAGAGAGAGAGAGAGAGAGAGAGAGAGAGAGAGAGAGAGAGAGAGAGAGAGAGAGAGAGAATCAGGGGAGTAATTCTCAGTTGTGTTTTTTGGTTGAGATGATGTTTAATGTCTCACGTTCAACATTTGATATGTTATCTATATTCTATTGTGAATAAAATACAAGTTTATGAGATTTGTAAATGATTGCATTCCTTTTTTATTCACAATTTGTTCAGTGTCCTAACTTTTTTGGAATCAGGGTTTGTATATACTTGTTTCACTCTTTCTCCAGAGAAACACGACCAACATAAAGAACTGGAACTGTTTGTGCTTCTGGCTGTGTTAGTAATGGGTTATTTGGTTTATTCTCAAATTAAATATTTAGTTTGTTTCTTGCTTTTTTGCCAACACACAAGCTTAAGAATGTGTTTTAAATTCACCTTTGCAGGTGAATCAATCAAACGGTTTATATAAATGATGGTAACCAACAATAACTTGTTTCTCTTTTTCTTTTCTTTTTAAATGACCGGCAGTACCAGATGATCTTCTAATAGCGTGAGTATATTTTTCATACTACATCATGGTGAAAGACACATATGTGGACAACAACTTTGATTTAAAATAATTGCTACAGTAATTTCTGTAAAGAAAGATCATATCGCTATATTCTTTCAGCGTGACAAAACCATGTGAACAAAGGGAGGTCTATAAAGTATTGCTTTAACACTGTTCAACACGTTTCATTCCTGTCAAAACAGATATGAAAACTACACCCTAACAAGTTGATTGTGAATTGTAGAGATACATTTCACCATTTCACCACGTGAGATCTGGACACAAGTGAATGATGTTTTTAACTTGAGCTTGTCAAGCTGAATTTCTGCTGTCAGGCGGATACCTTGTATGTCCAAAATTGCCTCTTTTCAGGAAATGGCAAAAAAATCTTTTTTAAATAATTAAACGCTGTGTTTTCATTTTTGATATTGTGTTTGTATGATCCACATCCATATATTATAAACATTTGATTTAGTTTTTGGCCAGTGAATGTTAAACCTATGTGTTTTAAATGTTATACATTACATTTTCATCAAAATCAATGTAATAAAGTGTCTCAATTTTTTGTAATTTCCAAAATCCTTTAAAGTTTAATCACAAGCTCTTTTTAATACTTTTCATTGCTTATATATTTGCAAAACACACAAACAGACCAGAAACGCAGACAGACAAAAAGGTGACCAATTGTTTTTGTTCATAAAAAAATGCTGCAATATGAAGACGGAGATTTCCACCCAACATTGATAAAATTACTGCATTATATTTGTAACTATATATTTTTTATACTTTATATAGTATACAGCAGTAAAACCAGCTTTAAGCTGTCAGATTTACTCAGGCTTTATCAAGCCCACATGTCTTTGTACTTTATTTCCAGACGTCAGTGACTGAATAAATGATGACTTTAAAAGCATCCTCAAAGCCACAATGACAGTCATCACACAGCCATAGGCAGACACAGTAAAACCACAGTAATGACTTAACCGTCCTTCATAAATGGATGTTGACATCTTACTGATTTATTGAGCCAATGATTTTCAGGTTATACAGTGTTTGGATAAAGCTAAGATGACCAGTTTTGTTTAATGCTTGATTATTAATAGATTATAGATTAGTCTGAAGATGGTGTCTCTTTCACATTGTCTGATGACATTATGACATCACTTATGAGATTGTGTCTCTCTCACAGGCTGCGGTTTGTGTTCGGCCCGTGTGCCCTGAATGCATTGGACCTGGTGGAGAAGCGATCGGTCACGTGTTTGTCATCACCCAGCGGTCGAAAGGCTTTTCAGGTGCGTTCAGGTTGCCAAGTAGTATAGATAAAATCAGCAGTGACACCTTTAAATATGTTGGTTTTAGACAATATAGATGCAGAAGATGTGACACACATTATAATTTTATAGTTTTAGCCTCCAGATTTCACTGTGATTTTCCTAAATATCCTCATCGTGACCTACATTCACATGTCCCGACATCACCCACTGAACCCCACAGGATGAGTCTTACGGTGTTTCTTGACTCATTTTATTCCCATAATTCCTCTGTTTTGCTGGTCAAGTTTCCATAATATGCCCACCCGGTGACAGAGAAGGCATTACAATAAAACAAAGAAAAAAGTACAGCAATAAAAGTTAACGGCCGTTTTATGACCCGCCGTGATTCAGCTCTCTGACTGGTCACTCTCTCAGGTCACTGACTGTCTGTTTGTTTTTATCTATAATTTTATACTTTGTTGTTTTTATTCAAGTACCCGTAAAATGTGTCTGCTAACTGCATTTTTAAGGATTTTCCAGTAACTTCTTATTAAATAGTGGCATGAGTCAGTTGAGTGGGATTATATGCAGAGATTTCTATCTGCTTCTCTGGTTGTCTTTCTTTACTGTGAGACCTGACAGAGACACAGGTGACACATCACAGGATCTGATCGTGTAAAGTTTAAGAGTGTATTATAGCGTCATGAGGTTTGACACTTCTGTGATGTGCAGGAGTGTTTAACAGTGTTTATCAGACATGTGCGTCACATTCTTAGTTTGCTCATAAATCTTGTTTCCGAAAGGATACACTTTTGACCCTTTGAAATCTTATAACTCCTTATACATTTAGTAATCTTTATGTTTCTTGAAGTGTCCTGGTTAAATGTAAAATGGATCCTGTAGTAGGTTACTGGACTGTGTTGCCAAATCTGCCGTGAGCATTATATAATATAATAGCAATTAGCAAATTAACGTATTGCTTAATTGATGACTTTTTGATGTTGAGAACTTCAGAAGACATCTTCCTATTTGACTGGTTTGAGAAACGTGTGAGGAAAGATTATTGCTAAACAGTTTCTTGAGAATGTGTTTACAAATGGGATTTAAAAACAAGAACTAGAAATAAGACGTACAAGAAATGATGTCAGTGAAATTTTTACATTATTGTAAGATGTTCCTTAAGTTTCTTAAAGGGACAGTTCACCAGTGTGTTATTCAAAACCTGTAAGACTTTCTATCTTCTGCAGAACACAAAAAAAGATATTTTGAATAATGTTGGTAACCCTCAATGACATCCACTGAGAGACATTTCTCAAAATATCTTCTTTTATGTCTTACAGAAGAAAAAGTCCTATACAGGTTTTACAAGTCATTAAATGAATTTAGTGGGGTAAACTCGCCCTTTAAATTCTTGGGTTTTAGTATTGATTTTCAGAGATGATTTTTTTATGGAATAACTTCACTGTTTGGTCTTGTAAAATCTACAACAAGAGCTCTTGTGTATGTGTTTGTGTGTGTTGTGCAGATGTTCTCATGTGGGTCATTCTGAATTGGGCAGGAAATGTTTCAGTAGTTAATACCCCCCTCCATCGCCTCTCTAGGGTCCGAGCTTTCATTAATATCACATTTGGATTGTCATACTGTATTAAGATCAGCTGTGCCTAATAACATCACGCCCCGAGGTCTCTGTCCAGCCGTCATGCTCGTCTCACAGACGATCTTTATTGAATCCTGACCTACAGATGATGTCACAGAGATGAAAAGTGCAGCTTTTTATTGGATGTTTGTCTGAGACGGTGATGTTAAAATTAGCTTTTGTACCAGCTGTTTGCACTGGTACTTTACTGCTTTTATAAAACTGTTACTATACAATACATTAAAGCCAAAAAATATGCATCGGTGCAAGTTTCATTAAGTAAAATCACTAAACGTCTGAGTGACTGTGACATATGTTTATGTTGTTAAGGGTGCAGAATCATTGGGTGAAGGGCTCAAAACTGTGATTTATCATGAATAAAACACTACTATCGACCAATCAAAATCAAGGACTATAACTAACTATGCCTGTTTGTGACGCTCGGGCTGTTATTTTGACTTTACCAAACCACAGGTAACAAGCAACGTCTCGCTTGACTTCTGCTAAAATCCCTCTGGATATCATTGAGTTAAAAAGTAAACAGCGGATGAGTTCAGGATGTTGTGTTCACCCTCCACTGACACTAATAAATCTTCTGGCCTTTAGACTGCTGGCAAATAATGCCCCGTTTCTGTCACGCTGGCTCTCTCGCTGTCCAGCCCTGATCTTCATTGTGCTTTAATAAGCTGGGATTTTTCTCTAAATGGCAACCGAAGCGGGAACGCAGGGATCTGGGGAGGAAAAAGGATTTAGGTATTGTTAAAAAGTTATTTTTGAATGGTGGAATGATGTCTGGTGTTAGTTAACATTCCTTAGTCGATGTGTTAGACGAGACGGAAATCTTGATGTCAGGTGAAGATAATTACTTAGATGTTTGGACGTTCTCTGTGTCTAAATATGCATGCTTTCCTTTTATTCGTTATGCAATAAGAGTCGTGAAGATGAACAATATCAGGATGATGAGACTCTCTGCTATGCCATAAAGCCACAGGAATTAAAGCTTTCAGATTTAAAATGTTTAATAATTAAAAATAATGTACAGTTGTGAATTAAATGGTTTAGCTGGTTGATTTATATAACAAGTGAATTATTGTTATAGTCGTTGTACTAGAGATCAAACACTAATATGGTGAATTTATTTTGTCTAAGAATGTAGTTTTACTACACACATTTCTCAGTTGTGCTTTATGGAAGTATCAACTTGGTCTCAGATGTTTCTCATAAAATTTCTTAAGAGAAATTAAAAACAGAAGTGAGACAACTACATGAACTCCATGGAGCTGTAAATGAATGTAGATTGTATAAGTGAAATAATCTGGATTTGGGTAAATTTGATGAGAAATGTTTAGGTTTATACTGAAATCTTCAAAAATATTGACTTTTGATGTCAGACTTGACAAATCCGTGTTGAGTTTGTCATTGTTGAGATCTCTTCTGAAACTAATTACAGAGACATTTGTGAGATTTCTGACTCTTTTTCTCAGGAGACGCAGATGAAATTTAAACAAAAGTTTTCATTTGTTCTCCTCATTGATGTCTATCAGAAATAACTGCAATATTAAAGAGATCTCACCTGTGACTTTTTTTTTTTTCTTGCATTGCATGCTCTCTATACTGTAAAAAAAACATCCATCCGCCTTCATTTCCTTCACGCTATTTTTAGAAATCTAGATTTTCTTTCCGACTCTGTCCACCTGTTTATTTCTTCTCTCTGCATCATCAGAGATGGTAGACCTCCATCAAACCTCCAGCTTTCATATCAAACCGTCTTTATCTCATGTTTTATGCATATCCGTACAGAAAGGTACAGTAGCTTCTTTCTCTCTTCTCTTTTTTCCATCTCTCTGTGTGCCCGAGGCTTTTGGACGTGTGGGGGAAGATGACTAGCGCTAGTCTGTTATATCAGTTGAGTTCAACTCTGTTGCTGTGGTTAAACAGAACAGCTGTGCCTATTGTGTACAGTAAGCGGGTGGCAAATGGTGTTGTGTTTGAAAGCAATGTCTGTGTATGTGTTTTATATATATGACTATTCAATATATCAAAACATGATGGAGCACAATTTCTGTACCTTTTTTTAACATTTTCTTAAAGTGAAAAATAAACATTAAAACTGTTTTATAGTGTTGTTTTCTTTTCACTTTTGGTTTTTCTGAAATGACATTCAGCAAACGACAATATCAGACTTTGCTTTCTTTCGATCAATGTCCACCAGCTGTCAAAGTCCATGAAGTATGTTCACATCAACACCTTTTAAAACCTTCAATTTTTCATTTTCCTGACACGTCTGTCCAACACTGACCTTCATATTGAATGCGAGTTGCCAGTTAAACACAACTCAAGTTTAACCAACTTCCCACAAATCCACACTGGCCGTTCCCTCGAGCATCTTCAATGACATCTCTGTGTTCTGATGGATTGGTTACTGGCCTTTCCAAACCTCCCAAACTTCTCCACTGCACGCTATCTGGTTTTGAAGAGGTCCCATGAGCCTGTTAATGGTATCACTGGCTTCCAGTCTGTTCCCGTATGTCATGTTTATGTGTTGGAAAAGCATGATTGATTTATTTGGTTGTGGCTGAATCAGGGGTTGGATGGTGGTCAGATCTTAGAGAAAATGCCAAAGAGTAAAGTGAGTCTGATGTCAAAGAGAATTTATAATGCGAGTGAAAATGTTGGTTAGCAGGGAACTAAATGTAGGACTCAACAGCTGTTTGCTAATGAGGTTTAATGAAGTCGGTCTAAAATGGCATTGTGTTTTGGAGGAAAATGCTAAAACTCTCTCACAAGAATAGTCTACACAAAAATTACAACTTTGTCTTTTGTCTGTTTTAAACTTGTATAATGTGAAATTTACTTGCAGTATGTCTTTACAGGAATTCATTGTGTGACTTTATATGAATAAATATTTTTTTTTAATCACAACATCACTGAGATTTAAAAAGACATTTAATAGCTAGTCATATGAAGGTTTTTTTCTCGTATTCCTTATATTGCATGGATAAATAAAGAGTTAAAAGCTGACCCATCATCATGTTTTGTCGCCTGTTCCCCAAGAAAATACCTGAAGATCTCTGTGATATTCATTTATATATTAGCAACAAAATTGTCTGTAATCCCATCCTTAAAGTAATCTTACAAAAAAGTAATACATTACATTACAATAAAGTTTAGTTACAGACATTCTGATGTTTAATCAAACACAATCTCGTGGCATTTCGTATATATTTTATGTATATTTTATTTAATGAGGTGGCTAATTCAGATGAATTTATAAAGTCTCATCTGTATGTTTTAGTTTGATCTGCTGTTTGTGTCGGTCAGGATTTGGGGTTAGGCTTCATTGTAGGCTTTTTAATTTTGTATCATACAAATTAATCTGAATTAGCCGCCATGTAAAATAGTTACAAATACCCAAGAGATCAGGCTGTTTTATCTGGCAGATGATGTCAGGATTTTGTCGTCAAAACAAAAGATAAAAACGCAGAGCAAACAGGCGAGAATAATGTGCGTCTGTGATTCGGAGACAGTGTGCTGTGATCAACACTTCTGTTCCTGACCGCCGCGACAGCTTTGGCCTTTTACATGGCTTTCTGTACCGTGACTGCTTGTGGCTCCATGTTTCTAATTATCCGTCCTGTGACTCATCCACAATGAGGTGTCACTCCTTGACAAAGCGAGGCCTTTTCACACGGCAAAGTAGAAGCTTCACAGCCGTGAATTTATCAGTGTTTGCTTGATAATGGACCCTGAGGTCTGATGAGTTTTCCAGTATACAGCAAGATTTATTCAATACTTCATCAAAGACTCGTGGGGATGATGATGACAGAAACGTTAAAGTTTTGAGTTTATGAGGTTTAAAATCAGCACAGGCACAAACAAAGAGTGAAGAAAATAAAGTGTTGAATAGACAAAAAATGTAAGAATATAGCTGACATGGATCATGTATTATAGATCATTTGATGAGAAATTGAAACAAAAGCAAAAGGTTGAGATCTTTCACAGTTCTGTCTTTATTTTGTTGCTATCTGGGAAAAACAAGTGAGATCATAATTCCTCTCCTTTCGAGATTCTTTCCTATTCCAGAGTCAAAAATAGAAATTACGCTAAAACCACCATTTGGAAACTGCTTGTAATCCAAGTTTATTCCCAAACACACAGTTGTAATGCGCACAAAGCAATGGAAAGTAATAGTGCGGCCACAATATTTCTGGAAGGGTTTGGATTTGGAGAAGGTCAAAGTATGTATTAGATATGATGTTATTAAATGTGATGTATGGCTCTATAACAACCGCACAACATTTTACAGAGCCATTTTAAACGGAGGAAACACCATTCCTGAACAATGTTTCATGATGGTAAAAGCACCTGCTATACGCTGCTAAACATATTCAGGATTTTATGACCCTGCTGGTCTTCAGATCCACACATTAGGGAAATCTCTCAGGGACCTTCTAAAGTGCATAATGCAAATCACATTTTGTCATACCTTAAATACCAGGAGTTTTTTTTTCCTGAAGAATGGCACAGGATCCTAATGCACAGCAAGTGTGACAACATGAATCAAAACGATTCTCAAAAAGATCTGTTGCTAAAGCACTTTTTATGACAATGAGACGATTTATTGGTTTCTTTGTTTGTGCATGTGTTTTGATGAGGTCATTCATTCAGTTTCTCTCACAGTAGTGTACGTCAGACTTAAAAAGATCAAACAAATGTCTTTGTGTATGACATCTGACAAGCAGAGGATTCAATTTGGTTTGATGTCTGTATTGTTTATTTTTATATGCAGACGTGATTTCAGCGTGATGGATTCTCTTTAAGGTCCCTCGGGTTTCTCTCTTTATTTGTCAAACGTCTGACACTGTTAAAACTGAGCTTGTGTTGCTGAAAGCTGAAGTTCTCCTGAGAATTCAGTTCTACTGAAGCATAACATTCATATTTCTCTCTCCCCATCAGGTGTTAGGAGGATCAGGACGTCTGTACACCTGTTACGCGTCCTGTCAGTACTGCCCGTGCCCCGCCTACTCCTTCTCTGTGCTCAGGAGAAATGAGAGTCTCATGGTGAGGTCACTTCCTGTTCCTCATACATTCACACAGCTGCACTCACGGCTCACTGCCTTCATCTTTATGAATATTTTTTACATTTTGTCTGAATTGGATTTAATTTTTCCCTCTCCGTTTCTTACTTTTTTTCTTTCTGCATTTATTTTCTACTTGTATGTCTGCAAAAAACTATTATAAAAATTGATGTCATCGATTAAGTTGGGTCTGTGCTATTATACTGTGATTGAGGCCAATCACTTTCCTAGGTTTATTTTCTAGGTTAATTTAAACCAGCGGTTGGGTATTTCCATATGTAAAGTTTCCCTGTCAAAACCTAGCCTCAAAACGTTTGATTTCAAGATGATTTTACATAGAAACCAGTAAATCACAACTTTTGCTGGGTTTTCACAGATCGAGTCACGTATGTTACTCAACCTTGGGTTCAAACAACGCAGCGTTTTTTTTTACATTCTATTACTTGTTTGTAAATAAAAAAGTACTGTAAATAAAAATTGGCTTCTTTCCTCAAAATTTGGCTGTCATTAAAATAGTTGTTTGCTGCATCACTGCATTTTATATTTGCGTTATTCTCTTCTTTCAGCTTTAGCTCCTATTCACTGAGGTTTTATTTGTTTTCTGGTCTCCGTTGACCGTCTGGCCTTTGATGGTGTGGCCCTGGGTTCAAGAAGGACCCCAGTGCCTCTCGCTGCACAGTTGCATGTACATCAGCTGGATTTTAAGCCCAGGGGAGAGGATGAGACTAAATATACTCCTTCAGTCTGAGAAAGAAAATCCAGGGACCAACCCGAAACGCTCCGACAGTGTGACCTCACTTTATCACGTTATCAAAAATAAATAGATTTTATACCCATGTGATCCGAAAGGAAAGGTTTTCTTGTTTATTTACAGTCCTTCGAGTAATGTTATTGGCGTTCTGAAGACATCTTGAGCAGCCCGTCCTCTCAGTCTTAACACAAAATTGTGTTGCAGAAGAAATGAAGAAAATCTGTAATTCTCATCAGGCTTATGTCATAATAAAAAGCAATCCCGTTCCTACATATTTATAATAACATCTTTTCTCCTTCTTTTGGCTGTTTTCTTTTTCATTTATTTGTCCATTACATGGCGAATGTCTTTTCATTGTAAATGAGTAAAATGCATCAGCGAAATGTGCAGTCACCTTAAATTGAATATAGATGCATTTATTATCTTTGTGTAAAATAAATATGAGTGTCAAACACACATGAACTTTAACCATTTCCCTTCAGATTATAATAATTCATAACACAGTTTTATTTCAGTTAGAATGAAAACCTTCTTTTGCCATGGTCCAGTAGTGAAATGTCTTTGACATGTCATGCTCTGTGTTTTCCAGTGTAAGCATCTCCTGGCTGTCAGTCTGAGTCAGGTCATGGGTTTGTGCCAGCAGGAGCAGATCTCAGATCAGCAGATGACCCACATTCTCTCAGGGCAAACTGACGCCAACACATAAACAGCCGGTCCTGGCATAGAGACGGGCTCCAGGAGCTTATTATTTGGAATGTTAATAGTGATTTACCTGTAATATAACAGTTATGGAAATTGTGAAGTGATTAAATTTCATCGCTTCATGTTTTTGACTGAAATGTGATTTATTGGGCAGTTCAAGCATTATGGATGTGCCATTATCAAGCAAAACTTGATGTATAAATGCTCACAGAATGTATTTATTAACATTAGTCTGAAATATATCAGTCTATACATGAGTTATTCATTTACAAAATAAAAATAAACACGTGTTATAAAAGTGACAAAAAGAACATGTTTTTGAGAGGAAACATACTTTATTACTGTGAATTAAAAACAAACCAGAAGCAATAATATCCAACAAATGGAGAAGAGATGACGCTGCAAAAAACAAGAATATAGTTCTTTTATTGTAATTTTCATGTGTTCAGTTTATGTAATTCTGAGAAAAGCTTTACCTGACTATGTGTATTTTGTCCTTGGTTAATTTTGCTTGGTAAATTTTGTCTCATAACAATTTTTGCTCAATAAATTGCTTGCTTCTATTGATGAATAAGCTAAGCTGTAACCCGAAAGCACTAGATGTTTGTGTGCGTTTTCAGCATATTTTATCTGCTGCCAGAGAATGTACAGCTGTTCATTGAGCATGACTGTGTTTATTTTTGGAGTTTCCGGTTGTTTGAAGGTTCTGCACCCTAGACAAACAATGAGGGCATGTACAGTGCGAGCACTTTTCTCAGACAGGTTTTGTACTGGGGTGTTAACGGATTACAATTTTCCTCTAAATTATTAATTGACAACAATTAATAAATAATCTAATTCCCGGTTTCAGCAAGAAACGATTTCGTTTTGATTCATAAACTTAATCACATATAAACGTTTAGACGTTTATAAACATTTTATTGTTAATACTTGAACATCTGTTAGCAGCTGCGTTTCGGACAATTTGGATTTTGGATACTTGCCACCTCGAACCCGGAATCAAACGTCTACAACATCTGACCTGTGAACTCGTGGCACATCGATGAACTCTGACGTTAGGGTGACGCGCCGTTTGACGTCACGGCAAAAACGAGAAGCTACCTTGTACTAAAGGTAAAAACAAACTTGGTTTTACTAAAGTTAAAAAAAATTGTGGAAATTATGGTTACCGCGACATTATTTTATTGTAAAACCATTGTTTGCCATGGTAATCTATACACTAAAAACACAGTTACTACACTTTTATTATTAAATAAAACATGGTTATTTTTTACATAGCGGCAGTTACAAACTCAAAGCTGTATGCCCTGGCGCGTCCCAAATTAGGGGGCGGAGCTCATGTGTTATGACGTCACCAAAGTCTATAAATAGGCGCCGCTCAAGGCACATCGTGACATTTTTTTTTTGAAGGGTTATCAATTTATTCGTGTTTATAGTGGTTACAGACTAGATCAAAGATGTCCTCACCAAAAGACAAACTCCTATACACTGTGGACTTCGTTTCACATTACCCCGATGGTAAGAAAGCATTTGTGCCCCGTAATACTGAATATGAATGTACGCGGGGTAAACTGGGCGAGAGTATTCACCCGTTTCACCCAGAGTTCGATTTAAATGACCCTTTAACACACACCACTGACACGAGGTACAACGCTCTCCATGACCCTCATTTAAAAGACTTCTTTTACCGTCCACATAATAAGAAACACCTGTTAGAGAGTGGCCTGATAAATGAACACGATGATGTGCTGTGCTCTCTAAGAGACTTTAACAAGTACACAAGGTACAGTCAACATGGCTGGAAAGCAGAGAAAAAGACAACAGAACCAGTTAAAACGCCCAGTGTACAAATTCCAAAAACTGAGCAAACTACTATGTCTGAAACAAAAGACAAAGTAGAGAGCGTGCAGGTAAGCAAAGAAGTCTCTAGTGTACATGAGCAACAAGATCAGCACAGTAAAGAAAAGGTGAAACTCACAGATAAAATAAACAATCAGCACAGTAAAGAAAAGGTTAAACCCACTAATAACATACACAATCAGGACAGTAAAGAGGAGGTGAAACCCACAGAAGAGATAAAAGAAAAGATCTCTTCAGAACAAAACCAAGAAAAAAGCAACAAAAAGAGAAGAATCGCAAAGCTGATTCTTAAAAATATGCTTGAACAAGAGTAAAGCAGTGATTTACCACACAGCAACAAGAAGAAACTGTGAGGAGAGCTTTACACAAACATAAACATGAGGAGATTGAGAGAAAAAAACAACAACAACTGCACAATTAAAAACTGAAATTGTGCAATTCAACAGAAAAAACAACAACAACAACTGCACAATTAAAAACTGAAATTGTGCAATTCAACAGAAAAAAAACAACTGCACAATTAAAAACTGAAATTGTGCAATTCAATTAACTGCACAATTAAAAACTGAAATTGTGCAATTAAACATAAAAACTGCACAATTAAAAAATAAAATTGTGCAATTCAACAGAAAAAGAACTGCACAATTAAAAACTGAAATTGTGCAATTCAACAGAAAAAAACAACAACAACTGCACAATTAAAAACTGAAATTGTGCAATTCAACAGAAAAAAAAAAAACAACTGCACAATTAAACACTGAAATTGTGCAATTCAGCAGAAAACAAAAAACAACTGCACAATTAAAAACTGAAATTGTGCAATTCAACAAAAAAACAACTGCACAATGAAAAACTAAAATTGTGCAACTGAACAAAGTGTGCAACTAAAAACAAAAGTCAATTGAAATTCACAAGAGTTAAAACCCCACAAGTTCATGCAAAAAAAACAACACTAATGTCACATGGGAATTCACATTCATTATTAAAACCCCACACACACACATGTAAACAAACACATGCATTTTTTCTGATGGGAATACAATGCATTCATTATTATTAAACAAATGTCACACACACACACACACACACACTATTAAACATACAACACACACTATATAAAAATTGTATTTTTAACATGTCAAAAAGTAATGTTAATATGTTTCTTTTACAGACAAATGATTTTGAGAACAGAATATCAATTCATGCCAACTATTGTTACGAGGATGATGGGCCACACAGGACTACAGACTCAACGACAATACACAAGATGGATCCACAGGTAACTGCATACACATCCAGAGAACAGGTAATATGTCTAAGATAACATGTTTTTACATCCACAGAAATAACAGACAACTCACAGAAAACATTAAGACCAGACATCGTGCGAACTGAGAGCCAGTGAATATAAAGAGTCCGGTAACGAGTGACAGGTGCAATGCTAATCAAGATGGCTGACGGGATGCAAGGAATGATGGGAAATGATGTCCAATGGTTAAAAGTCCGGTGACAGCTGAGAGGATCTGGTCCAGGGGACGTAACTGGTTGTATGAATGGCTCCGTGACACCTATATTTTTTGTAGAAAAGTTCTATCATTAAACTATTCAGGGTTCATTTTAATGGATTTTTTGCTTCTGATTATAAACAAATAATATTTAACAAAGCAGCTTAACAATTAAATATCAACAGATTTCAATGGCTCTAAACATAACACAAATATTTATGAATAAAATAACATTTAAAAGTAAATACTGCATTGTAACAAATTACACATTAAAACATCAACCAAAAATTCACATCTCCAAATGTAAAAAAAACATTATGGCAAGCCTAAGAATAAGAAACAGCTCTTAAAGCATTTCCTTATAAATAAGAAAAATGATGTGCTGTGTACTTTATCATGTGCATGAAATACTTTGATGGTTCTTTGGTAAGTCCCCTGTTTTAGACCAATATGGGGTCAAAAACCCCACGTCCAGTCTAGTGACATCACTAGAGAGAGTGACGCATACTCTCCTGGCATGGTCACACTCATCTCTTTTACTCCACCATGGACAAGCCAGAACCTAAATATTCTGTTATTTTCAGATTTTTGTTATTCACCTTGAGACACATCTTTACAAAACTCAGTACAAAAACCAGTACAAAGTCATTTTTTGTGATTTTTCTGTTTTCTGTGTAAAATCATCCTACATAATGAAAAGAATATTTAACATATTTAATATTTAAAGAAAATGTAACATTGATAATTTTAATATTGTCTGAGTTAGGTCATGTCAAAGATTAAAATCATAGTAAAATTAATAGGTGAACTTTGATGCTCATTATTTCAGAATGAGATTTTTCACAGACAGGGTCACATTAATTTTCTCACACCACCACTGTGTTTTCAATCACTAAATGAAACTTTTACATGAAGACATTTGTTTAGTCTAGGCATGGTAATTTTCTGTTTCTATGATGTTTCTGTCCCTATAGGTGTTCTAACCAAATATTGAGGTGATCTAATGTGTTTACACAAGCTGTTTCTATGATAATCAAGCTCTGTTTTAGGGATGAGCATCAATAGCACTTTACCTAGTTAAGTACGTGTTTGTGTCAGTATGTCCTTAAATGTGCTAATCGGGTCAGCGTTTCACTTTGGCTTCCACATTCCGCCATATGTAAAATGTTTAGGAACAGAGAAGTTTTTGAAGTTAAAATTCCTTCTCAAACTGCATCTCAATTTCAAGAAACACCTTCAACACAAACAACAAATCCAACAAAATGATTTAGGAACCATATTACACTAATACATTTACTCTAACACATGACAATAAAAACAAGGCTTCATTGTCACAGGTGTGGATGTGATTTTGGAAAGTTTTGGTTAAGATTTTACTTCCAAAAACAAAAATATATTAAAAGCTTATTTGCTTAATTTAAATGTGGTCTATTAATAGATGGTCATGCTAATAATATTTGTTTATGTTGTCAGTGGAATGTCCTTAATTATGTGCATATTAAACCATGTGTATTGACATTTTATGTGGATGTGTGTGGTGGACGTGTGAAATGAACATTTCGGAGTGAGAAATGGCTAAAAGGTACGGCATGAATTACACATAAACTTTCAGGTTACTTTGTGGTAACATTATTATTATTATTTATCATAAACCTGCGTTCCAGATAACTTGGATTTAACACATTTGCCACCTCAAACCCGAAAGTAAACGTGTGGAACTGCATTTAAAGTCGAACCTGTGAACTCGGGCAGTTCGATCAACCCTGACCTCAGGGTGAGATGCTTCCTTATGTATCTGTATGTTTGTCATGATATTAACAATAAAGCAAAAAGCTACCTGATGTAAAACGTAACAAACTTTTCACAGTACAAAATGAACAAATGAAACAAAGTCTGTTCTGTAAATTTTATTAATAATTTCAAATAATATACTGTTTTTGATGGGAGGTAAACTGGTAAAACAAATCTCTGATGACAAATTGTTGTCATACATGGAAAAAAAAAAAATAAATAAATAATAAAATAAATAAATATGACAATATAAATTAACATAAAATAACAAAACATAGGCCAGAGGGGGTAATTATACAAGATTAAACATAGAGAGCAATTTTTGACTTTTGAGAGATTTTTTGTTTTTGATGCCCATCAAGGACAAAAGAGGACAAGACAAAGCATTATAATATAAAATTGCTATATTAGATATATTTATAAATATAGATATTAGATAAATTAGATATGGGTACACAACTCATAAACACATTCACAAAAAAGATGAATAATTGCTTCTTCCGATTTCTTTTGGCAATATCAATAACGAAGTTGTCATCCGATAACCCGACGCCATTGTTCTGCTATGAAGAATCGATACACCGGAAGAATCGATACACTGCTTTGACAAGCACTTCGAAGCTGATCGATTCCGCTGTGACAAAGGTCTATTTAACTACATCTGAAGTGACAAATAGATTTACCCTGAAATTGCAATAAATACTGCTAATAATGCATAAATTGTTTGTTAATAGACACTGCAATATTATATCCTGTTTGATGGCAAAGATACTTTAGATTTTAATGAGTCAGTCACTGAGTCGTTCATTCAATCGATTCGTGATTCATTCGGGAGCAAAACAACTGACTGTTTTCGGAATCGTATGTTATACTACTCTTACTCCTTTTACCACATGTTTAAATGACAGTAATAGCAAGAGTTGGGTAATATGAATTTAACTTCTTAATCCGAATTTAACTTATGTTTTATGAATGAATCATTGACTCACGCGAATCGTTCAAAAGGCGGATTCGTTCAGTAATGAAACACAGTTGTTTCTCGCAATCACGCAGCTGTTTTAGATAAACAGCTCTCCTGCTAGTAAAATATTGCTGAAAAGATGAGTTAAAACTAAAACAGTTGCATTCATTTTACTTTCATGAGTTCTAATAAAGTAAAGGGCACACACTCAAAGCATGTTTTTGCACAGTAAGATGTGTTATTTTTTACATAAATAAATCAAACTGAATTAACATTTGTGAATTCGTACATGTCAGGTCATGTGAGACTGTAGCTCGGTGACGTCACGTACTGTTGTCACGTGTATGTTCGTGACGTGTGACTTTAAGGCGGGCTGTACTGACATGTGAAGCCACAAGCTTGTTAAAATTATATTAAGCATTTAAAACAAATGTAATGTAATAATTGCTAATGGTTTTATACTATTCATTTAATACATCTGACTTTACTGAACATTTGTATCACATTTTAATACAAGGATAAATCCTCATTCACTTAGTTACTTGCCCAGAGAAAAAACACATACTTAAACAAAAAAGGAAGATGCACGAGTCCTGATTACAAATAGGTATCTTATAAAATCGAATAAAGCATACTGTAACTGCATTCAGATAAATACTTAGATTATGTTTTGTTTTTGATAAGTAGTAAAATAGACCCAAGTAAAGCAAAAGCCTTTACGATCTTTTTGAGAACCTTCCAAATTCTACCAAATAACTGACACAAAAACAACACCAACGAATTTACCAACGTGATACAGAGGATATTCACTGATTTACCTTCGCAAAACATCTATTGTGCAATAAAAATGTTTTGTTTGTCCTTGCGAGTTTGATTTTTGCATGATTACTGTGTCTGAGAAATTCAGATACTCTCACATTATAGGTTTTTAACATGAACAGTGGCGAGATATGAATGCTAGAGAAAGGTTTCTAATAAATAACATGGAAACATATAACACTATAACACAACCTGTTAAATTAATTGACAAATTACCTCGTTTGAATTAGACTGTGTTAAGACTCCGGATGCTTTATTCAAACTGTGAGCTCATTAATACGGATAACTCAGTCAGTCACGAAGGGTATAATACAAACATATGCGATTTTTTAAAATATTTTTTATATTTTCTGTGTAATCTTGCAACAAAAATTCTGTTTTGTGCAAAATATTCAATATTCACATTACAATATAGCATAAATGTAATCATAATGACAATAATTTGTTCATTATTTTATACTATTCATTTAATACAGCTTTAAGGAACATTTATGTATATAGGACATTTTAATAAAATGCTAAACACAATATATTGTAAACACACATATATATATATATATATATTGTAGAAAGTGATCAAAACACATTCAACATCACTGAAACGATGAGTAAAGTTTATATTACAATATTTACATTACAATAAATCTCTTATGTCGTATCCGTGCGCTGTTAATTAAGATGAACTTCGAGGCGCACTTCTACACCGGTGACTTATTTTAACGCCTCTGATTGGACGGGAATTCATGCGCTGCCTGTGATTGGTTGTAATGCTCAACGCTGGAAGAAATCTTTGATGCAATGTGATCTAAATATAAACGTAATCGACATTGGTTCGTTTCCACATTTCGAGTCCATCGCGACTGTCGTAGTTAGTTTTTATATCATTTTGAATTTAGAGGACATTTTTGTTAATCTTGGTGTCATTTTTCGCAAAGCCTGTTAATATCCGACCCTGATGTAGAAACATAATGTACATAAGACTAAGCTGGGAACCGCTCTCTCTTATCTGATTAATTATCTGTTAATGGAGCCTAATGCAACTTATAGGCTACAGCTTTAGTGAAAGTTGTTCAGGAAACCTACGCACAATGTTAAACTAGGCAACTTACTTTAAATATGATGTTTCCTTACTCATAGAAATCAGCGTATTCTCTCGTGTTAGATTTGAAACTGCATCACGCTGCCATCGAAAGTCAAAATAAACGCTTCTTTCAGCAATAGATAAAATCAAATGTCAATCAACTGCCAGTAGCGAATACCTATTTTGGAGCCGCCTCTGGCTCTCTGACCATTGTGTAGTATGCGGAATGCGTCACTGACTTGCACACGCGCAGTAACACATACGTCAAAATGACGTCAAAGCCAGGGGCGTGTCCTAAACTGGGGGCGTGGTTAAGAGGTCACCCAAGTCAAAATGACGTCAAAGCCAGGGGCGTGTCCTAAACTAGGGGCGTGGTTAAGAGGTCACCCAAGGTCACCCAAATCAAAATGACGTCAAAGCCAGGGGCGTGTCCTAAACTGGGGGCGTGGTTAAGCGGTCACCCAAGTCAAAATGACGTCAAAGCCAGGGGCGTGTCCTAAACTGGGGGCGTGGTTAAGAGCTCACCCAAGTCTATAAATAGCAGAGACGCAAGCCACATTGGGGCTCATTTTTTTAGAAAGACTTCTTAAATAATTTGTGTGTTTAATTGTTGTACGGTTAATGACGAGCTCAAAGATGACGCCACCAAAAAAAAGAAAGTCAGATATACTGTGGATTTTAATTCACGCAAACCCGTACACCAAGAAAGTGTTTGTGCCCAGGAATGTTACATATGAATGCACGCGGGGCAAACTGAGTGAGTCCATTCACCCGTCTTACCCAGACTTCAATTTAAATGACTCTATAATAAATCGCACAAACATAAGTGATTACATCGGCCTTCATGATCCTCATTTAAAAGATTTCTTCCAAAGGCCTGTAAATAAGAAACAGCTCTTAAAGAATGGCTTGATAAATAAGAAAAATGAAGTGCTGTGCACTCTACCAGAGTTTAACAAGTACACAAGGTACGTGCAACACGAATGGAAGGTAACGGACAAAAAGACATCAACCCCAGTGGAAACGCCTGATATAGATGTTACAGTCGAGCCTTCCCTGAAAGACAAAAAACCTCATAAATCTCCCTCTAAAAACATTGTGCAAACAACAGAGTCTCCTTTTGTATTGGAGGAAGAATACAATGAGTTGCCCTCATCACTAGAGGATGATGTTGTAATCGACCTTAAGGAGACATCAGGGAAAGAGGAGAATGAGCAAACTACTGAAACACCAGACAAAGTAGAGAGCGTGCAGGTAAGTGAGGAAGTCTCTAGTGTACATGAGCAACAAGATCAGCACAGTAAAGAGGAGGTGAAACCAACAGAAGAGATGAAAGAAAAGATCTCTTCAAAACAAAACCAAGAAAAAAGCAACAAAAAGAGAAGAATCGCAAAGCTGATTCTTAAAAATATGCTTGAACAAGAGTAAAGCAGTGATTTACCACACAGCAACAAGAAGAAACTGTGAGGAGAGCTTTACACAAACATAAACATGAGGAGATTAAGAGAAAAAAACAACAACAACTGCACAATTAAAAACTGAAATTGTGCAATTCAACAGAAAAACACAACAACAACTGCACAATTAAAAACTGAAATTGTGCAATTAAACATAAAAACTGCACAATTAAAAAATAAAATTGTGCAATTCAACAGAAAAAAAAACAACTGCACAATTAAAAACTGAAATTGTGCAATTAAACAGAAAAAAACTGCAAATTACAACTGAAATGTGCAATTCAACAGAAAAAAACTGCACAATTAAAACTGAAATTGTGCAATTCAACATAAAAAAAAACAACTGCACAATTAAAACTGAAATTGTGCAATTAACAGAAAAAAACTGCACAATTAAAAACTGAAATTGTGCAATTCAACAGAAAAAAAACTGCACAATTAAAAACTGAAATTGTGCAATTCAACAGAAAAAACAACAACTGCACAATTAAAAACTGAAATTGTGCAATTCAACACAATTAAAACTGAAAAATTCAACAGAAAAACAAACAACTGCACAATTAAAAACTGAAATTGTGCAATTCAACAGAAAAAAAACTGCACAATTAAAAACTGAAATTGTGCAATTGAACAGAAAAAAAACAAAAAACAACTGCACAATTAAAAACTGAAATTGTGCAATTCAACAGCAAAAAAAGAAACTGAAATTGTGCAATTCAACAGAAAAAACAACAACTGCACAATTAAAAACTGAAATTGTGCAATTCAACAGAAAAAAAACTGCACAATTAAAAACTGAAATTGTGCAATTCAACAGAAAAAACAACAACTGCACAATTAAAAACTGAAATTGTGCAATTCAACAGAAAAAACAACTGCACAATTAAAAACTGAAATTGTGCAATTCAACTGAACAAAAACTGAGTGCAAGAGTGCTAAAAACAAAATTGTGCAACTAAAAACAAAACAATTGAACATAAAGTGCACAACGAAAGTGTGCAAAAACAACACTAAAGTCACATGTTTTTTTTAATGGGAATACAATGCATTCATTATTATTAAACAAACACACACACACACACAAACACACACACACAAAAAAACAAACAAACACACACACTCACAAAAACACACACACACAAAAACACACACACACAAAAACACACACACACACACACACACACACACACACACAAAAAAAAACACACACACACAAAAAAAAACAAACACACACACTCACAAAAACACACACTCACAAAAACACACAAAAACACACACACACAAAAACACACACACACACACAAAACACACACACACACACACAGTATTTTTAACATGTCAAAAAGTAATGTTAATATGTTTCTTTTACAGACAAATGATTTTGAGAACAGAATATCAATTCATGCCAACTATTGTTACGAGGATGATGGGCCACACAGGACTACAGACTCAACGACAATACACAAGATGGATCCACAGGTAACTGCATACACATCCAGAGAACAGGTAATATGTCTAAGATAACATGTTTTTACATCCACAGAAATAACAGACAACTCACAGAAAACATTACAGTTTTTCTTGATTGTTTACACACATTTTCTGAAAGCATGCCTCATACTCTCAGAACTCTACACACAAATCAAAAAACACACACACAATGGGCAAAACCCCTCAATTCTCCTGCAAAATGAAACTTTACATTCAAAACAATGTTCTTTCTTCTCAAAATGGTATTTTGTTTTCAAATGACACACACAAACCATCATATGAATAGACATTTATAAGAACCAGTTGAACCACTATGATGAACACTCTGTTTGCTAATTGTAAAAATGTGTGACAGGTGTTTGCCCATGTGATGAGTCAGTGTGCATATTTGAATGGCAGTGTGTTCCTTGTGAAAACAAGAGACTTTTCTGCCCGAAAATTGTGCCAAATGCAGAGAATTGTGTGTAGTGTTTTGAAAAAAGTGTGTTTTAGAACTGCATTGTGAGTGTAAAGCAGGAATTGTGCTTGTAGTTTAGCAGAATTCGTTCAGGGGGTTGGTGCATGACTTACATGTTGTGGCCGCTGTGTCACAAGTACCAATATTTGTGTGTAAACAATTGAGAAAAACATTAAGACCAGACATCGTGCGAACTGAGAGCCAGTGAATATAAAGAGTCCGGTAACGAGTGACAGGTGCAATGCTAATCAAGATGGCTGACGGGATGCAAGGAATGATGGGAAATGATGTCCAATAGTTAGTCCGGTGACAGCTGAGAGGATCTGGTCCAGGGGACGCAACTGGTTGTATGAATGGCTCCGTGACACTTATACAGTTTTTTGTAGAAAAGTTCTATCATTAAACTATTCAGGGTTCATTTTAATGGATTTTTTGCTTCTGATTATAAACAAATAATATTTAACAAAGCAGCTTAACAATTAAATATCAACAGATTTCAATGGCTCTAAACATAACACAAATATTTATGAATAAAATAACATTTAAAAGTAAATACTGCATTGTAACAAATTACACATTAAAACATCAACCAAAAATTCACATCTCCAAATGTAAAAAAAACATTATGGCAAGCCTAAGAATAAGAAACAGCTCTTAAAGCATTTCCTTATAAATAAGAAAAATGATGTGCTGTGTACTTTATCATGTGCATGAAATACTTTGATGGTTCTTTGGTAAGTCCCCTGTTTTAGACCAATATGGGGTCAAAAACCCCACGTCCGGTCTAGTGACATCACTAGAGAGAGTGACGCATACTCTCCTGGCGGGTCACACTCATCTCTTTACTCCACCATGGACAAGCCAGAACCTAAATATTCTGTTATTTTCAGATTTTTTGTTATTCACCTTGAGACACATCTTTACAAAACTCAGTACAAAAACCAGTACAAAGTCATTTTTTGTGATTTTTCTGTTTTCTGTGTAAAATCATCCTACATAATGAAAAGAATATTTAACATATTTAATATTTAAAGAAAATGTAACATTGATATTTTTAATATTGTCTCAGTTAGGTCATGTCAAAGATTAAAATCATAGTAAAATTAATAGGTGAACTTTGATGCTCATTATTTCAGAATGAGATTTTTCACAGACAGGGTCACATTAATTTTCTCACACCACCACTGTGTTTTCAATCACTAAATGAAACTTTTTACATGAAGACATTTGTTTAGTCTAGGCATGGTAATTTTCTGTTTCTATGATGTTTCTGTCCCTATAGGTGTTCTAACCAAATATTGAGGTGATCTAATGTGTTTACACAAGCTGTTTCTATGATAATCAAGCTCTGTTTTAGGGATGAGCATCAATAGCACTTTACCTAGTTAAGTACGTGTTTGTGTCAGTATGTCCTTAAATGTGCTAATCGGGTCAGCGTTTCACTTTGGCTTCCACATTCCGCCATATGCAAAATGTTTAGGAACAGAGAAGTTTTTGAAGTTGAAATTCCTTCTCAAACTGCATCTCAATTTCAAGAAACACCTTCAACACAAACAACAAATCCAACAAAATGATTTAGGAACCATGTTACACTAATACATTTACTCTAACACATGACAATAAAAACAAGGCTTCATTGTCACAGGTGTGGATGTGATTTTGGAAAGTTTTGGTTAAGATTTTACTTCCAAAAACAAAAATATATTAAAAGCTAATTTGCTTAATTTAAATGTGGTCTATTAATAGATGGTCATGCTAACAATATTTGTTTATGTTGTCAGTGGAATGTCCTTAATTATGTGCATATTAAACCATGTGTATTGACATTTTATGTGGACGTGTGTGGTGGACGTGTGAAATGAACATTTCGGAGTGAGAAATGGCTAAAAGGTACGGCATGAATTACACGTAAACTTTCAGGTTACTTTGTGGTAACATTATTATTATTATTATTATTTATCATAAACCTGCGTTCCAGATAACTTGGATTTAACACATTTGCCACCTCAAACCCGAAAGTAAACGTGTGGAACTGCATTTAAAGTCGAACCTGTGAACTCGGGCAGTTCGATCAACCCTGACCTCAGGGTGAGATGCTTCCTTATGTATCTGTATGTTTGTCATGATATTAACAATAAAGCAAAAAGCTACCTGATGTAAAACGTAACAAACTTTTCACAGTACAAAATGAACAAATGAAACAAAGTCTGTTCTGTAAATTTTATTAATAATTTCAAATAATATACTGTTTTTGATGGGAGGTAAACTGGTAAAACAAATCTCTGATGACAAATTGTTGTCATACATGGAGAAAAATAAAATAAATAAATAATAAAATAAATAAATATAACAATATAAATTAACATAAAATAACAAAACATAAGCCAGAGGGGGTAATTATACAAGATTAAACATAGAGAGCAATTTTTGACTTTTGAGAGATTTTTGTTTTGATGCCCATCAAGGACAAAAGAGGACAAGACAAAGCATTATAATATAAAATTGCTATATTAGATATATTTATAAATATAGATATTAGATAAATTAGATATGTGTACACAACTCATAAACACATTCACAAAAAAGATGAATAATTGCTTCTTCCGATTTCTTTTGGCAATATCAATAACGAAGTTGTCATCCGATAACCCGACGCCATTGTTCTGCTATGAAGAATCGATACACCGGAAGAATCGATACACTGCTTTGACAAGCACTTGAAGCTGATCGATTCCGCTGTGACAAAGGTCTATTTAACTACATCTGAAGTGACAAATAGATTTACCCTGAAATTGCAATAAATACTGCTAATAATGCATAAATTGTTTGTTAATAGACACTGCAATATTATATCCTGTTTGATGGCAAAGATACTTTAGATTTTAATGAGTCAGTCACTGAGTCGTTCATTCAATCGATTAAGTGATTCATTCGGGGAGCAAAACAACTGACTGTTTTCGAATCGTATGTTATACTACTCTTACTCCTTTTTACCACATGTTTAAATGACAGTAATAGCAAGAGTTGGGTAATATGAATTTAACTTCTTAATCCGAATTTAACTTATGTTTTATGAATGAATCATTGACTCACGCGAATCGTTCAAAAGGCGGATTCGTTCAGTAATGAAACACAGTTGTTTCTCGCAATCACGCAGCTGTTTTAGATAAACAGCTCTCCTGCTAGTAAAATATTGCTGAAAAGATGAGTTAAAACTAAAACAGTTGCATTCATTTTACTTTCATGAGTTCTAATAAAGTAAAGGGCACACACTCAAAGCATGTTTTTGCACAGTAAGATGTGTTATTTTTTACATAAATAAATCAAACTGAATTAACATTTGTGAATTCGTACATGTCAGGTCATGTGAGACTGTAGCGCGGTGACGTCACGTACTGTTGTCACGTGTATGTTTGTGACGTGTGACTAAGGCGGGCTGTACTGTACTGACATGTGATAGAAAAAAGCCACAAGCTTGTTAAAATTATATTAAGCATTTAAAACAAATGTAATGTAATAATTGCTAATGGTTTTATACTATTCATTTAATACATCTGACTTTACTGAACATGTATTTGTATCACATTTTAATACAAGGATAAATCCTCATTCACTTAGTTACTTGTCACAAGTTACTTGCCCAGAGAAAAAACACATACTTAAACAAAAAAGGAAGATGCACGAGTCCTGATTACAAATAGGTATCTTATAAAATCGAATAAAGCATACTGTAACTGCATTCAGATAAATACTTAGATTATTTTTTGTTTTTGATAAGTAGTAAAATAGACCCAAGTAAAGCAAAAGCCTTTAAGATCTTTTTGAGAACCTTCCAAATTCTACCAAATAACTGACACAAAAACAACACCAACGAATTTACCAACGTGATACAGAGGATATTCACTGATTTACCTTCGCAAAACATCTATTGTGCAATAAAAATGTTTTGTTTGTCCTTGCGAGTTTGATTTTTGCATGATTACTGTGTCTGAGGTTTTTAACATGAACAGCGGCGAGATATGAATGCTAGAGAAAGGTTTCTAATAAATAACATGGAAACATATAACACTATAACACAACCTGTTAAATTAATTGACAAATTACCTCGTTTGAATTAGACTGTGTTAAGACTCCAGATGCTTTATTCAAACTGTGAGCTCGTTAATACGGATAACTCAGTCAGTCACGAAGGGTATAATACAAACATATGCGATTTTTTAAAATATTTTTGATATTTTCTGTGTAATCTTGCAACAAAAATTCTCTTTTGTGCAAAATATTCAATATTCACATTACAATATAGCATAAATGTAATCATAATGACAATAATTTGTTCATTATTTTATACTATTCATTTAATACAGCTTTAAGGAACATTTATGTATATAGGACATTTTAATAAAATGCTAAACACAATATATTGTAAACACATATATATACTATATATATATATATATATATTGTAGAAAGTGATCAAAACACATTCAACATCACTGAAACGATGAGTAAAGTTTATATTACAATATTTACATTACAAGAAATCTCTTATGTCGTATCCGTGCGCTGTTAATTAAGATGAACTTCGAGGCGCACTTCTACACCGGTGACTTATTTTAACGCCTCTGATTGGACGGGCATTCATGCGCTGCCTGTGATTGGTTGTAATGCTCAACGCTGGAAGAAATCTTTGATGCAATGTGATCTAAATATAAACGTAATCGACATTGGTTCGTTTCCACATTTCGAGTCCATCGCGACTGTCGTAGTTAGTTTTTATATCATTTTGAATTTAGAGGACATTTTTGTTAATCTTGGTGTCATTTTTCGCAAAGCCTGTTAATATCCGACCCTGATGTAGAAACATAATGTACATTAGGCTAAGCTGGGAACCGCTCTCTCTTATCTGATTAATTATCTGTTAATGGAGCCTAATGCAACTTATAGGCTACAGCTTTAGTGAAAGTTGTTCAGGAAACCTACGCACAATGTTAAACTAGGCAACTTACTTTAAATATGATGTTTCCTTACTCATAGAAATCAGCGCGTTCTCTCGTGTTAGATTTGAAACTGCATCACGCTGCCATCGAGCGTCAAAATAAACGCTTCTTTCAGCAATAGATAAAATCAAATGTCAATCAACTGCCAGTAGCGAATACCTATTTTGGGCGTCTCTGGCTCTCTGACCATTGTGTAGTATCGCGGAATCGTCACTGACTTACACACGCGCAGTAACACATACGTCAAAATGACGTCAAAGCCAGGGGCGTGTCCTAAACTGGGGGCGTGGTTAAGAGGTCACCCAAGTCAAAATGGCGTCAAAGCCAGGGCAGGTCCTAAACTAGGGCGTGGTTAAGAGGTCACCCAAGTCAAAATGACGTCAAAGCCAGGGCGTGTCCTAAACTGGGGGCGTGGTTAAGAGGTCACCCAAGTCAAAATGACGTCAAAGCCAGGGGCGTGTCCTAAACTAGGGGGCGTGG
Source organism: Beaufortia kweichowensis (assembly GCA_019155185.1). Classification (NCBI taxonomy): domain Eukaryota; kingdom Metazoa; phylum Chordata; class Actinopteri; order Cypriniformes; family Gastromyzontidae; genus Beaufortia; species Beaufortia kweichowensis. Next base: position 923,502 of record CM032795.1, on the reverse strand, counting down.
TTAAGAGGTCACCCGAGTCAAAATGACGTCAAAGCCAGGGGCGTGTCCTAAACTGGGGACGTGGTTAAGAGGTCACCCGAGTCAAAATGACGTCAAAGCCAGGGGCGTGTCCTAAACTAGGGGGCGTGGTTAAGAGGTCACCCAAGTCTATAAATAGCAGAGACGCAAGCCACATTGGGGCTCATTTTTTTAGAAAGACTTCTTAAATAATTTGTGTGTTTAATTGTTATACGGTTAATGACGAGCTCAAAGATGACGTCACCAAAAAAGAAAGTCAGATATACTGTGGATTTTAATTCACGTAACCCGTACACCAAGAAAGTGTTTGTGCCCAGGAATGTTACATATGAATGCACGCGGGGCAAACTGAGTGAGTCCATTCACCCGTCTTACCCAGACTTCAATTTAAATGACTCTATAATAAATCGCACAAACATAAGTGATTACATCGGCCTTCATGATCCTCATTTAAAAGATTTCTTCCAAAGGCCTGTAAATAAGAAACAGCTCTTAAAGAATGGCTTGATAAATAAGAAAAATGAAGTGCTGTGCACTCTACCAGAGTTTAACAAGTACACAAGGTACGTGCAACACGAATGGAAGGTAACGGACAAAAAGACATCAACCCCAGTGGAAACGCCTGATATAGATGTTACAGTCGAGCCTTCCCTGAAAGACAAAAAACCTCATAAATCTCCCTCTAAAAACATTGTGCAAACAACAGAGTCTCCTTTTGTATTGGAGGAAGAATAATACATGAGTTGCCCTCATCACTAGAGGATGATGTTGTAATCGACCTTAAGGAGACATCAGGGAAAGAGGAGAATGAGCAAACTACTGAAACACCAGACAAAGTAGAGAGCGTGCAGGTAAGTGAGGAAGTCTCTAGTGTACATGAGCAACAAGATCAGCACAGTAAAGAGGAGGTGAAACCAACAGAAGAGATAAAAGAAAAGATCTCTTCAAAACAAAACCAAGAAAAAAGCAACAAAAAGAGAAGAATCGCAAAGCTGATTCTTAAAAATATGCTAGAACAAGAGTAAAGCAGTGATTTACCACACAGCAACAAGAAGAAACTGTGAGGAGAGCTTTACACAAACATAAACATGAGGAGATTGAGAGAAAAAACAACAACAACTGCACAATTAAAAACTGAAATTGTGCAATTCAACAGAAAAAAAAACAACAACAACTGCACAATTAAAAACTGAAATTGTCCAATTAAACATAAAAACTGCACAATTAAAAAATAAAATTGTGCAATTCAACATAAAAACTGCACAATTAAAAAATAAAATTGTCCAATTAAACATAAAAACTGCACAATTAAAAAATAAAATTGTGCAATTCAACAGAAAAAAAACAAAAACAACTGCACAATTAAAAACTGAAATTGTGCAATTAAACATAAAAAAAACTGCACAATTAAAAACTGAAATTGTGCAATTAAACATAAAAAAACTGCACAATTAAAAACTGAAATTGTGCAATTCAACATAAAAAAACAACTGCACAATTAAAAACTGAAATTGTGCAATTCAACAGAAAAAAAAAAACAACTGCACAATTAAAAACTGAAATTGTGCAATTCAACAGAAAAAAAACAAAAAACAACTGCACAATTAAAAACTGAAATTGTGCAATTCAACAGAAAAAACTGCACAATTAAAAACTGAAATTGTGCAATTCAACAGAAAAAAAACTGCACAATTAAAAACTGAAATTGTGCAACTGAACAAAGAGTGCAACTAAAAACAAAATTGTGCAACTAAAAACAAAACAATTGAACATAAAGTGCACAACGAAAGTGTGCAAAAACAACACTAAAGTCACATGAAATTCACACGTGTTAAAACCCCACACATTTCATGTAAAAAAACGTGCCATTCATGTTTTTTTTTATGGGAATATAATGCATTCATTATTATTAAACAAACACACACACACAAAACCACACACACACAAAAACACAAACAAAAACACACACACTCACAAAACACACACACACAAAAACACACACACACAAAAACACACACACACACACACAAAAACACACACACACACAGTATTTTTAACATGTCAAAAAGTAATGTTAATATGTTTCTTTTACAGAAAAATCATTTTGAGAACAGAATATCAATTCATGCCAACTATTGTTACGAGGATGATGGGCCACACAGGACTACAGACTCAACGACAATACACAAGATGGATCCACAGGTAACTGCATACACATCCAGAGAACAGGTAATATGTCTAAGATAACATGTTTTTACATCCACAGAAATAACAGACAACTCACAGAAAACATTAAGACCAGACATCGTGCGAACTGAGAGCCAGTGAATATAAAGAGTCCGGTAACGAGTGACAGGTGCAATGCTAATCAAGATGGCTGACGGGATGCAAGGAATGATGGGAAATGATGTCCAATGGTTAAAAGTCCGGTGACAGCTGAGAGGATCTGGTCCAGGGGACGTAACTGGTTGTATGAATGGCTCCGTGACACTTATACAGTTTTTTGTAGAAAAGTTCTATCATTAAACTATTCAGGGTTCATTTTAATGGATTTTTTGCTTCTGATTATAAACAAATAATATTTAACAAAGCAGCTTAACAATTAAATATCAACAGATTTCAATGGCTCTAAACATAACACAAATATTTATGAATAAAATAACATTTAAAAGTAAATACTGCATTGTAACAAATTACACATTAAAACATCAACCAAAAATTCACATCTCCAAATGTAAAAAAAACATTATGGCAAGCCTAAGAATAAGAAACAGCTCTTAAAGCATTTCCTTATAAATAAGAAAAATGATGTGCTGTGTACTTTATCATGTGCATGAAATACTTTGATGGTTCTTTGGTAAGTCCCCTGTTTTAGACCAATATGGGGTCAAAAACCCCACGTCCAGTCTAGTGACATCACTAAAGAGAGTGACGCATACTCTCCTGGCGGGTCACACTCATCTCTTTACTCCACCATGGACAAGCCAGAACCTAAATATTCTGTTATTTTCAGATTTTTGTTATTCACCTTGAGACACATCTTTACAAAACTCAGTACAAAACCAGTACAAAGTCATTTTTGTGATTTTTCTGTTTTCTGTGTAAAATCATCCTACATAATGAAAAGAATATTTAACATATTTAATATTTAAAGAAAATGTAACATTGATATTTTTAATATTGTCTGAGTTAGGTCATGTCAAAGATTAAAATCATAGTAAAATTAATAGGTGAACTTTGATGCTTGTTATCTCAGAATGAGATTTTTCACAGACAGGGTCACATTAATTTTCTCACACCACCACTGTGTTTTCAATCACTAAATGAAACTTTTTACATGAAGACATTTGTTTAGTCTAGGCATGGTAATTTTCTGTTTCTATGATGTTTCTGTCCCTATAGGTGTTCTAACCAAATATTGAGGTGATCTAATGTGTTTACACAAGCTGTTTCTATGATAATCAAGCTCTGTTTTAGGGATGAGCATCAATAGCACTTTACCTAGTTAAGTACGTGTTTGTGTCAGTATGTCCTTAAATGTGCTAATCGGGTCAGCGTTTCACTTTGGCTTCCACATTCCGCCATATGTAAAATGTTTAGGAACAGAGAAGTTTTTGAAGTTGAAATTCCTTCTCAAACTGCATCTCAATTTCAAGAAACACCTTCAACACAAACAACAAATCCAACAAAATGATTTAGGAACCATATTACACTAATACATTTACTCTAACACATGACAATAAAAACAAGGCTTCATTGTCACAGGTGTGGATGTGATTTTGGAAAGTTTTTGTTAAGATTTTACTTCCAAAAACAAAAATATTTTAAAAGCTAATTTGCTTAATTTAAATGTGGTCTATTAATAGATGGTCATGCTAATAATATTTGTTTATGTTGTTAGTGGAATGTCCTTAATTATGTGCATATTAAACCATGTGTATTGACATTTTATGTGGACGTGTGTGGTGGACGTGTGAAATGAACATTTCGGAGTGAGAAATGGCTAAAAGGTACGGCATGAATTACACGTAAACTTTCAGGTTACTTTGTGGTAACATTATTATTATTATTTATCATAAACCTGCGTTCCAGATAACTTGGATTTAACACATTTGCCACCTTAAACCCGAAAGTAAACGTGTGGAACTGCATTTAAAGTCGAACTTATGTATCTGTATGTTTGTCATGATATTAACAATAAAGCAAAAAGCTACCTGATGTAAAACGTAACAAACTTTTCACAGTACAAAATGAACAAATGAAACAAAGTCTGTTCTGTAAATTTTATTAATAATTTCAAATAATATACTGTTTTTGATGGGAGGTAAACTGGTAAAACAAATCTCTGATGACAAATTGTTGTCATACATGGAGAAAAATAAAATAAATAAATAATAAAATAAATAAATATAACAATATAAATTAACATAAAATAACAAAACATAAGCCAGAGGGGGTAATTATACAAGATTAAACATAGAGAGCAATTTTTGACTTTTGAGAGATTTTTTGTTTTTGATGCCCATCAAGGACAAAAGAGGACAAGACAAAGCATTATAATATAAAATTGCTATATTAGATATATTTATAAATATAGATATTAGATAAATTAGATATGTGTACACAACTCATAAACACATTCACAAAAAAGATGAATAATTGCTTCTTCCGATTTCTTTTGGCAATATCAATAACGAAGTTGTCATCCGATAACCCGACGCCATTGTTCTGCTATGAAGAATCGATACACCGGAAGAATCGATACACTGCTTTGACAAGCACTTCAAGCTGATCGATTCACTGTGACAAAGGTCTATTTAACTACATCTGAAGTGACAAATAGATTTACCCTGAAATTGCAATAAATACTGCTAATAATGCATAAATTGTTTGTTAATAGACACTGCAATATTATATCCTGTTTGATGGCAAAGATACTTTAGATTTTAATGGAGTCAGTCACTGAGTCGTTCATTCAATCGATTAAGTGATTCATTCGGGAGCAAAACAACTGACTGTTTTCGGAATCGTATGTTATACTACTCTTACTCCTTTTACCACATGTTTAAATGACAGTAATAGCAAGAGTTGGGTAATATGAATTTAACTTCTTAATCCGAATTTAACTTATGTTTTATGAATGAATCATTGACTCACGCGAATCGTTCAAAAGGCGGATTCGTTCAGTAATGAAACACAGTTGTTTCTCGCAATCACGCAGCTGTTTTAGATAAACAGCTCTCCTGCTAGTAAAATATTGCTGAAAAGATGAGTTAAAACTAAAACAGTTGCATTCATTTTACTTTCATGAGTTCTAATAAAGTAAAGGGCACACACTCAAAGCATGTTTTTGCACAGTAAGATGTGTTATTTTTTACATAAATAAATCAAACTGAATTAACATTTGTGAATTCGTACATGTCAGGTCATGTGAGACTGTAGCGCGGTGACGTCACGTACTGTTGTCACGTGTATGTTTGTGACGTGTGACTAAGGCGGGCTGTACTGTACTGACATGTGATAGAAAAAAGCCACAAGCTTGTTAAAATTATATTAAGCATTTAAAACAAATGTAATGTAATAATTGCTAATGGTTTTATACTATTCATTTAATACATCTGACTTTACTGAACATTTGTATCACATTTTAATACAAGGATAAATCCTCATTCACTTAGTTACTTGTCACAAGTTACTTGCCCAGAGAAAAAACACATACTTAAACAAAAAAGGAAGATGCACGAGTCCTGATTACAAATAGGTATCTTATAAAATCGAATAAAGCATACTGTAACTGATAAATACTTAGATTATTTTTTTGTTTTTGATAAGTAGTAAAATAGACCCAAGTAAAGCAAAAGCCTTTACGATCTTTTTGAGAACCTTCCAAATTCTACCAAATAACTGACACAAAAACAACACCAACGAATTTACCAACGTGATACAGAGGATATTCACTGATTTACCTTCGCAAAACATCTATTGTGCAATAAAAATGTTTTGTTTGTCCTTGCGAGTTTGATTTTTGCATGATTACTGTGTCTGAGAAATTGAGATACTCTCACATTATAGGTTTTTAACATGAACAGTGGCGAGATATGAATGCTAGAGAAAGGTTTCTAATAAATAACATGGAACATATAACACTATAACACAACCTGTTAAATTAATTGACAAATTACCTCGTTTGAATTAGACTGTGTTAAGACTCCAGATGCTTTATTCAAACTGTGAGCTCGTTAATACGGATAACTCAGTCAGTCACGAAGGGTATAATACAAACATATGCGATTTTTTAAAATATTTTTTATATTTTCTGTGTAATCGTGCAACAAAAATTCTCTTTTGTGCAAAATATTCAATATTCACATTACAATATAGCATAAATGTAATCATAATGACAATAATTTGTTCATTATTTTATACTATTTATTTAATACAGCTTTAAGGAACATTTATGTATAAAGGACATTTTAATTAAATGCTAAACACAATATATTGTAAACACATATATATACTATATATATATATATATATATATATATATATATATATATATATATATATATATATATATATTGTAGAAAGTGATCAAAACACATTCAACATCACTGAAACGATGAGTAAAGTTTATATTACAATATTTACATTACAATAAATCTCTTATGTCGGTATCTGTGCGCTGTTAATTAAGATGAACTTCGAGGCACTTCTACACCGGTGACTTATTTTAACGCCTCTGATTGGACGGGAATTCATGCGCTGCCTGTGATTGGTTGTAATGCTCAACGCTAGAAGAAATCTTTGATGCAATGTGATCTAAATATAAACGTAATCGACATTGGTTCGTTTCCACATTTCGAGTCCATCGCGACTGTCGTAGTTAGTTTTTATATCATTTTGAATTTAGAGGACATTTTTGTTAATCTTGGTGTCATTTTTCGCAAAGCCTGTTAATATCCGACCCTGATGTAGAAACATAATGTACATTAGGCTAAGCTGGGAACCGCTCTCTCTTATCTGATTAATTATCTGTTAATGGAGCCTAATGCAACTTGTAGGCTACAGCTTTAGTGAAAGTTGTTCAGGAAACCTACGCACAATGTTAAACTAGGCAACTTACTTTAAATATGATGTTTCCTTACTCATAGAAATCAGCGTATTCTCTCGTGTTAGATTTGAAACTGCATCACGCTGCCATCGAACGTCAAAATAAACGCTTCTTTCAGCAATAGATAAAATCAAATGTCAATCAACTGCCAGTAGCGAATACCTATTTTGGAGCGTCTCTGGCTCTCTGACCATTGTGTAGTATGCGGAATGCGTCACTGACTTGCACACGCGCAGTAACACATACGTCAAAATGACGTCAAAGCCAGGGGCGTGTCCTGAACTGGGGGCGTGGTTAAGAGGTCACCCAAGTCAAAATGACGTCAAAGCCAGGGGCAGGTCCTAAACTAGGGGGCGTGGTTAAGAGGTCACCCAAGTCAAAATGACGTCAAAGCCAGGGGCGTGTCCTAAACTGGGGGCGTGGTTAAGAGGTCACCCAAGTCAAAATGACGTCAAAGCCAGGGGCGTGTCCTAAACTAGGGGGCGTGGTTAAGAGGTCACCCAAGTCAAAATGACGTCAAAGCCAGGGGCGTGTCCTAAACTAGGGGGCGTGGTTAAGAGGTCACACAAGTCAAAATGACGTCAAAGCCAGGGGCGTGTCCTAAACTAGGGGGCGTGGTTAAGAGGTCACCCAAGTCTATAAATAGCGGAGACGCAAGCCACATTGGGGCTCATTTTTTTAGAAAGACTTCTTAAATAATTTGTGTGTTTAATTGTTGTACGGTTAATGACGAGCTCAAAGATGACGTCACCAAAAAAGAAAGTCAGATATACTGTGGATTTTAATTCACGTAACCCGTACACCAAGAAAGTGTTTGTGCCCAGGAATGTTACATATGAATGCACGCGGGGCAAACTGAGTGAGTCCATTCACCCGTCTTACCCAGACTTCAATTTAAATGACTCTATAATAAATCGCACAAACATAAGTGATTACATCGGCCTTCATGATCCTCATTTAAAAGATTTCTTCCAAAGGCCTGTAAATAAGAAACAGCTCTTAAAGAATGGCTTGATAAATAAGAAAAATGAAGTGCTGTGCACTCTACCAGAGTTTAACAAGTACACAAGGTACGTGCAACATGAATGGAAGGTAACGGACAAAAAGACATCAACCCCAGTGGAAACGCCTGATATAGATGTTACAGTCGAGCCTTCCCTGAAAGACAAAAAACCTCATAAATCTCCCTCTAAAAACATTGTGCAAACAACAGAGTCTCCTTTTGTATTGGAGGAAGAATACAATGAGTTGCCCTCATCACTAGAGGATGATGTTGTAATCGACCTTAAGGAGACATCAGGGAAAGAGGAGAATGAGCAAACTACTGAAACACCAGACAAAGTAGAGAGCGTGCAGGTAAGTGAGGAAGTCTCTAGTGTACATGAGCAACAAGATCAGCACAGTAAAGAGGAGGTGAAACCAACAGAAGAGATGAAAGAAAAGATCTCTTCAAAACAAAACCAAGAAAAAAGCAACAAAAAGAGAAGAATCATAGCTGATTCTTAAAAATATCACTAGAACAAAGAGTAAAGCAGTGATTTACCACACAGCAACAAGAAGAAACTGTGAGGAGAGCTTTACACAAACATAAACATGAGGAGATTAAGAGAAAAAAACAACAACAACTGCACAATTAAAAACTGAAATTGTGCAATTCAACAGAAAAAACAACAACAACTGCACAATTAAAAACTGAAATTGTGCAATTCAACAGAAAAAAACAACAACAATTGCACAATTAAAACTGAAATTGTGCAATTCAACAGAAAAAACAACAACAACTGCACAATTAAAACTGAAATTGTGCAATTAAACATAAAAAACTGCACAATTAAAAATTAAATTGTGCAATTCAACAGAAAAACTGCACAATTAAAAATAAAATTGTGCAATTCAACAGAAAAAACAAAACAACTGCACAATTAAAACTGAAATTGTGCAATTCAACAGAAAAAAACAACAACAATTGCACAATTAAAAACTGAAATTGTGCAATTCAACAGAAAAAAACAACAACAACTGCACAATTAAAAACTGAAATTGTGCAATTAAACATAAAAACTGCACAATTAAAAAATAAAATTGTGCAATTCAACAGAAAAACTGCACAATTAAAAAATAAAATTGTGCAATTCAACAGAAAAACTGCACAATTAAAAACTGAAATTGTGCAATTAAACATAAAAAAAAACTGCACAATTAAAAACTGAAATTGTGCAATTCAACAGAAAAAAAACTGCACAATTAAAAACTGAAATTGTGCAATTCAACATAAAAAAAAAAAAACAACTGCACAATTAAAAACTGAAATTGTGCAATTCAACATAAAAACTGCACAATTAAAAAATAATATTGTGCAATTCAACATAAAAACTGCACAATTAAAAACTGAAATTCTGCAATTCAACAGAAAAAACAACAACAACTGCACAATTAAAAACTGAAATTGTGCAATTCAACAGAAAAAAACAACAACAATTGCACAATTAAAAACTGAAATTGTGCAATTCAACAGAAAAAAACAACAACAACTGCACAATTAAAAACTGAAATTGTGCAATTAAACATAAAACTGCACAATTAAAAATAAAATTGTGCAATTCAACAGAAAAACTGCACAATTAAAAAATAAAATTGTGCAATTCAACAGAAAAAAAACAAAAACAACTGCACAATTAAAAACTGAAATTGTGCAATTCAACAGAAAAAAACAACAACAATTGCACAATTAAAAACTGAAATTGTGCAATTCAACAGAAAAAAACAACAACAACTGCACAATTAAAAACTGAAATTGTGCAATTAAACATAAAAACTGCACAATTAAAAAATAAAATTGTGCAATTCAACAGAAAAACTGCACAATTAAAAAATAAAATTGTGCAATTCAACAGAAAAAAAACAAAAACAACTGCACAATTAAAAACTGAAATTGTGCAATTAAACATAAAAAAAAACTGCACAATTAAAAACTGAAATTGTGCAATTCAACAGAAAAAAAAACTGCACAATTAAAAACTGAAATTGTGCAATTCAACATAAAAAAAAAAAAACTGTACAATTAAAAACTGAAATTGTGCAATTAAACATAAAAACTGCACAATTAAAAAATAATATTGTGCAATTCAACATAAAAACTGCACAATTAAAAACTGAAATTGTGCAATTTAACAAAAACAACTGCACAATTAAAAACTGAAATTGTGCAATTCAACAGAAAAACTGCACAATTAAAAAATAAAATTGTGCAATTCAACATAAAATTGTGCAACTAAAAACTAACAGAAAAAGCACATAAAATTCACATGCAGAAAACATGATGACATTTTTTGGATTTTACAGTCCTCTGTAAAAAAAACATGTGATCCCATGTGAAACAGGTGTCATTGATGTGGTTTTTCTGTAAGGGAATACAATACATTAAACATTAATAAACAAATATACAATACATAATTATCAGTTGTAAGCATCAAGTATGAAAGCTGATAAATTTTGAACAAAGTAATGTTGCTTTTACAGCCAAATGCTTTTAAGAAAGAAATATAAATTGCTATAAATTCCAGTTCATACGCATGTGAAAGCCCTTGTGTAAAAAATGTGCACGTCACTGTGTTCTCGTAATCGCATAACACCTGTAAATTCGTATCACATGACGAGGCCATATACTGTTCTATACAACCTGATAATAATTTACTAACAAATAAACTAAAGAGAAATATGTCTAAATAAAAGATTATATTACAAATAATTAAACCAAATTGTGTGTTTGTCTTGTTTGAACATTGTGTCCTGGCTAACAGTCGTGTCTAAAGCTGACAGGAATGAGATAAAAACCCTTATTTTATATAAACAACTTTTATTAACAAAATAATTCACCGTACATACAGATTTATTTATGTTAAATAACAAGACTTCATTTTTATGCTAAACATTTTTGAGACATAAAGAGCACATGACGGTGTATGCTGATCAGTAACAAATACATCAAGAACATACACGTTTAAAAGCATTTAAAGATTACTTTCTGGTCGCTCTTTTAAAGGCTGGATGGTTAAATCTAGAAATATGGTCAGGTACACCTAACTGGCTTGTTTTTTGAAGGAATAAAACATCATTAAACAGGTTCAGTGCGGTACAGATTCGTCTCCATTGGAATGTCCAAGATATCTGGCACACTCCTGTAGTTTAGCCCTTACAAAGAGTAACAAAGGAATTGAAATCATTTAGGGAACACAGAAAAATACTAAAGAACATCCTGAAGCACATGACAATAAATAAAAACATGGTTTCACTGCCGGCTTCACTGGCACAGATGTGATTTTGGAAAGGCAGAGGACATTGCTGTAAGGGACGAATGCTGTTGGGCACCAGAAGAGAGAGTTTATTTTCACAGGCGGGGTCACATATTTTTATGTAAAGTATACTTTAAGCACAACAGTAGTAAGCATGTGCAAAAAACACGTGATCACATGTGTAACGTATTGTTTTGGTACACTTTCGTGTGAACGTCATGACATGGTTTTTTTATATGTGGACATGCCACATGTTTTTTCATGCATGTGGACATGCCACACATGTTTTTCTTTGTTTTCTTTGTATGTGGTCATGCCACGACATGTTTTTGACATGTGATCCTATAGGGTTCACATGTGAATATACGTTAGATTCATCAGAAAGTGTTACACGTGTTTTAGCACATGTGAAATTCACTTTGTCCACATGTGATCACGTATAACAACGTGTAGAATCTATGTGGTTTTTCTGTAAGAAAGAAGTATATTATTAGCACACTTGAACTTTTTTTGTAAGAGGAAGTACACTTCAAAGCAAACACTTGCTTTTTTTTTAAGGGTAAAGAAATACAACCTGATCGAAACCTAGTAAAAATAACTTAGGGAGCAAGTGCAGAATAAAGTTTTTAAACTTGTTAATGGAAACGACAAGTTCATGAGTTTGGTTTTGGTTAAGTAGATCTGCTTACGCAAATGCAGTAAGATTTTTAAGTGCAATTTAAGTATCCAAAGTGGTATGTGTGCATCTGTATGCTGTACATCTTAGAATTCAGACTTACTATACAACATACAAACAGCTTAAATGAATAATTCACATTTATTCATAATTTAATTACTATCTTGTCATTTTAAACCTGCATGACTTTCTTTCTTTCTGCAGCACTTAAAAATATCTGAGACATTTTTTTTAAATATCTTCTTTTGTGTTACACAGAAAAAAGAGTCATATACAAGTTTTAAATGACACGAGGATGAATAAATGATTTTTATGTTTTGGTGAACTGTCTCTGTAACTGCTTAACGTAAAACATAATGCATGTCTTTAAAATGACAAAAAGACTCAAAGTGATTTTTCTCTCCTGCCTTGCACAACATGGTTCTTAAAAAGTTTTTTTTTTACCTCGTGTGTATTCCTGAGCATCATTCATCTCAGTCATAAGAAAAACATCAAAGGTCCTAATAAATTCAAGCATGGCACTTAAAACAACACTTGTCTGATGAAATAGGTTTCCTTACGCGCCCTGTTTCATGGTGGCACATTCACTTCAGATTCAGTTTTGTTTCTTCTGGATTGTTTTGTGGTTTGGGCAAAGCAGATATTTCTATTGTGTTATTGTTTTACAGGATGAGATATTAAACATGTCGAGTTCTCTGTGTCAGGCTGACCACTTTTGAGCTTTTATTCCTGTGCTAGAGTTTGGAGGTTTGTTAGTGCTTGGTCAGTTAAAACGTCCATAAATATTTCCAAATATTTGTAGTGATACCATAGTTTTTTTCACAGTTTAACATTCTGTTTGCAGTTCTTTGGTCTGTAAACATTTTCCTCCATACGCAGAGCTTAGACTATAGAAGAGGATCAATGGTCATTGTCATCTGGTCTCTATGACTGCTGCTACCGTTAGAGCTGAGATACAACTCATCCCGTCTGCAAAAGAAATGACGCTTCAAGATCTTCCTGAAGGTCACTCTGAACTCCCGTATGCGGTAGGCATAGATGATGGGATTGACGGCGGAGTTGGCGTGAGAGAGGATGATGGCGATGTTCATGATGAAGCCGGGCTTCTGCAGCTGTCTGTAGAAAAGCGTGAGACAGTTCAGGATGTGAACGGGCAGCCAGCACAGAGCGAATAATCCCACGATGATAGACAGAGATTTAGCGGCGCGGATCTCGCGCTGCAGCAGGCCGCGGTGATGGCTGTCGCCGTTGCTGGCGCTGCACTTCAGCTCGATCTGACGCAGTTGCTTGCGCGCCACCGTGAAGATCTTGGCGTAGATGCCCAGCATTATGAGCAGGGGCGGCAGCACGCAGCCGAAGAAGTTAAAGTACACCATGTAGCTCATGTCCACCACGTTTTCAAACTGGCACTCCAGACAGCAGCTCTGCAAGAAACCCGTTTCCGTCCCGCTGCCGTTCGCCGCTGAGCGGCTCTCGTTTCCGGAGCAGGACGAGTCTCTCCGGTTCCAGCCCACGAACGGGATGAGTCCAATGATAAAGGATAAGATCCATAAAATGGTGATGATTTCTCTTGCTCTTTTTCCTGTGATGAGCTCCTTATACCTGAACACAAAGAAGAGGAAAAATTAATCAATAAAAAGGGTGCAAGACAAAGTATTGTAGGTTTGGATCAGTTGATTATTTATATTCATGTTATGGACTTTGTAGGATTTCTGTGAATTAAAATACACAAACCAGAAGCAATAATACCCGACAAATGAAAAAGAGATGATTTTTCAAAGAACATAAAACCAGTATATTATTTTCATTTTCATGTGCTCATTTATGAGGAATATGGACTGTTATGAATGTGACAATTCTGAAAACAGCACTTTATCTGATTATGAAAAATCATGATTTAAACATAAATAAATGCTTTTAATACTTTAAGAGAGACCTCACATGAAGATTTAAACCAGCAAATATTGACATCTGAGCTATCAGTATGATGAAAACCTTTGATAAAAACTTTATTTTTTCATTGTAAGGTTGACATTTAAATGAAAATGCATGCATGTTATTGCATTTAAAAGTAGCATTAAGATGTCTGAAAGATTTTAAATGAACCTTTACAAAAATTAACTATGGTTTTACTACAGTAACTACAGTTAAGTTCTTCAAAGCTCCAGGATCATTTGTCTCAATATTATTGAACCATGGTTTTATTACAGTAACCCTTCTTTAACCACAGCATTGTAATGTAACTGCAGTAATGCAAATGGTAATCACCAAAAACTACTATTACTTCTACTACACTTAATTTCACTGTGGGTTACATGACAAATTTTATTCAGGGCTGGAAACATACATGTATATATTAAGTCAGAGAGAAGGAAAGACGGGGTGCGGGGAATGGGGGAGGTAGGTGTAGGAAAACAGCTCCACGTAAACGCACTCGGGTGACTGATGGCTGAAACTTTCAATGAATCACACACCCACAGACAGCTCAGATTCGGTCTCATCTGATGGTGCGAGGTGAGCAATACACGAGGTGCATTATTCATCACAGCCACCAGCACTTTCCACTGAGACCGTCACCGCTGATGTTCCAGTGACAGAGAGAACGTGCTGAAATATAACATCTATCTGTACATATGCCTGAATTTTTATTGTATCTTATTTTTAGCATTTAGATTATTCCCTATATTTTCACTCTTAAAAATGACTTAACTGTACTGGCTGGCTGTAGATTATCCCACTTATTACATGAAGAAATAAATTATTAGACACAAAATATTGATTTGAATTGTTTATTAGCATATTTGTAATGAATACAAACCTTTTGCCAGAATTTTTTTCCTATTGGGTTTGGACAAATTTGGTTTAATCATTTGTAATATAATCTCATATATGTTATTAATTAGACATATTTATGTTTAACATATTCATAAGTAAATGATTTTTAAGGTCAAGTTGAAAGCATAATTCTTGTCTGGTTTAATTTGGTTTTGGGTGAAATACAGGTCAAAAAATACAAAAGAAGATATTTTTTAAGAACGTTGGTAACTAAACAACATTGACCCCATTGACTTCCACTGTATAAACACAAAACCACTGAGACATTTCTCAAAATATCTTCTTTTGTGTTCTGCAGATAAAAGAGTCATTTACAAGTTTTGAATAAATAATGACAGAACTTAGATTTTTTGGGTGAACTATCCCTTTGAAATGTTAAGTTTCTTTGTGTTATCTCAACTTTATTTTAAATCCCTTTATCCCCCTTCATTTACACCCTGATGTAACGGGTTGATGGTGTGTTTTGAAGTATCACTTTCAGTTACAGAAACATAATGTTTGCATTGTTTAAAGACCATTGCTGTTTCTCAGACACAAGCGCACATGATGATGTCATTGCGTGTAGCTCAGACCGCACAGTTTTCTTTTGTTAAACACGTCTTTCAGCTTTAGTACATTATTCTTTTGGCAGTGCCAGAGCTCCTCTGCTCTCTGGACACATGAATGGAGAAGAGTGGATTAGCTCTGGCATGACAACAGCCCACTGGCATCCCCGTCTCTCACCCGCTGTGACCCTCCCTCACTTCCACACATAAATCCCTTCATCAACCCTTCCGTTCTGCTGCTCTCTCGCTTCCGTATCGGACCGCACATCTCTGCCAACAGACTCCAGTGTCAGTGAAAACAGTTCACACGCTGGATCTAAAGCGAGGAGGTCTCTACTGATTGGCTCTTGATATATGTGAACAGTCGCGTTTAAAGAATAGTCCACTTTAAAAAAAACTAGACATGAGTTCAGTTGTGTTTTATTTAAGTATCAATTTAGAATTGTTACAATACATGAAGAGTGACTGTGTAGGTAAAATAATCTGGATTTGGGTCAATTTCATGAGAAATGTTTAAGTTCACATTGAAATCTTTAATAATATTGACTTTTGACGTCAGTCTTGACAAATCTGAGTTTAGTGTGTGTCATTGTTGAAATCTGTCTTCTGAAACTAATGACAGAGACATTTGTGAGATTTCTGACTCTTTTTCTCAGGAGACACAGATGAGACAAAAGTTTCCATTTGCTCTTCATTTAATCTCATTGATGTCTAAGAGAAATAACTGAGATATAAATGTTCTTTGTCTTTCTTACAGGCAGCAGAATTCAGGAGGATAGAGATTATTCTAACAGTATTAAATGTTCATGAGTCGCTTTCTAACACTGTTCAAAATTCATGAATTCACACAGTTAAGCGAAATTCCCTCTAATGGATTTTCTCAGCTATTTAAAAAGATCAATAAGGTGACCTGTAACACGTCACCCGTCCATCAGTTCACTGTGTTGTCATTTATTCATGAGAAATCAAAAAGGCTTTTAAATTTTTAGGAAGGGTCATTGAATACTCAATAAAACCACTTAAGATGTTTAAGAATTTCCTAGAGTTCATTGACATTTTAAATGCGGTGAATGTGGATGAGAGTACATGTGCTATGGGTAATGGTATAAACATAACACTAAAAATACAATATTTTCTTTTATTTTTCGGCTTCATGTGCATTAAGCTTTTATTCTGTGACATAAGACCCAGAGCTAGATCTTAGATTTAGGATATTTCCCACATCAAATAATGTCTGGAAATGTCTTTAATGTTACTAAATCCAAATGTTATTTTCTTGTTTGAGATGGGAAATATCCTAAATCTGAGTCTGGAACGCAGCATTCATCTAAGCATCCTGACCGGCCAAACACAGCAACACTGGCTCAACCAATGGCGTGAGATGAGGGCGGGACTCTCTGTTCAAGTGACCAATGGATGTGAGGAAGTGCTTGGAAAACCTATTAAAAAACATTATTTTGTTGACGCAAGTGACAGAAATATCTAAATCACAATAAGTAATTGAGTCCTGTGAAGAAGGTGATGCTCTGGTCTTTAATTCTTGAGCTCACTATAGTGGAAAATCATTCAGATGCAGGACCACGCTTAAAGTTATATAATAGCTGACTACTGTTTTGGGACTTAAACCCTATTTAGAGAGAGAGAGATGTGGTGGTCCAGGCTAGTGAAAGAAACCCAAAGTGGAGAATATTGGCAGCACATTGTGGAAACCGTGTTCCTTTTGGATCATCTACCAACAGTGATCATGGCAAAAAAAACAGCATTTCCAGTAACTACAGACCAACTAGAAGCGAGAAACAAGTTCGGCACATCTCAGCCATTAAATAGTGAGAGTAAAATGACCACCCACAATGAGAAATCGTTCCACGTGCTTTTCTTACATGTAGAAACAACTCTCCTGTGCAAGACCTCCTGTGAAACATGCACACAAACTGATGCAATTCTCTGTTTTACTTTGTGTTTGCTGCGGGAGCCATTAGAAATAGATCATATTTAAATACATTTCATAAGCGGGACATTAGACATGCACACTTACATACCATTCCAAATGTTTCTTTACTTCTCTATTTCTTATATTAAAGAGACAATTCGTCCAAAATAAAAATTCTGTCTTTATTTATTCGCCCTCATGTCGTTCAAAACCTGTATGACAAAAGAACATATTAAAGTAGAAATGTCTCAGTGGTTTTGTGTTTATACAATGGAAGTCAGTGAGGGTCAGTGTTGTTCTGTCCCTTTAATTACCAATCAGTCTGACCAAAACAACATTATGCTTCGCTTTGTTAACCATATTTCCCTGATTCTAATTCAACAGATATGTTGTCATTCCCCGAATCCTTTAATATTTGATGCTTGATGTACTAGATGAACTTTGCAACAAAGGAACAAGCGGATGGACATCAGATATCGTATTGATCTCACAAACAAGCATGATATGATTAATGATCACTCAATATAAGATCCTTGACATCATTAACTATCAATCAACAACATATTTTACAGACTTGTTCATATTAGTTCATTCTGCATTAACTAGTTTTAACAGATGCAACTTTTTGATTTTAAAAATGTATTAGTAAATGTTTGAGAAAAACATGTACTAAGATTAACAAATGCTGTAGACGTATTAAACTGAAAAGTTTAAATATAATACAATCAAATACAACCTTACTGTAAACATTGAGAAGAAGATAAATGTCAGATCCTTAAGAACAGATGCAGAACCATAAATAGATATCCTTCTCTTACATTTATCCTAACAAAAATGACTCATGTTTTTTGTTTTATATTTGGTAACCACGAACTCTCACCCCAATAACCATAACGTATGCATGGTAGTACACATGTTAATCTGACAAAAAACATGGATACTACACGTCTACTTCTGCATAACACAGCAATGGTTAATGACCTGCACTTAACATTTAGCCCACTAAATAATTAGAAGTATTGACCAAATAAAAAGACTCACCTCAGGGGGATTTTTACAGCCAGATATCTGTCGATGGCCACCGCCAGGAGACTAAATATTGAACTTTGAGTCAGAACCAGAACAAAACAAGCCAAAAACAGACATCCGTAAAAGTCCGAGCGCAGTCCGATGCTTATAGTGATGGCGAACGGGATGGCGAGACACCCGACCAGAATATCCG
Organism: Beaufortia kweichowensis; assembly: GCA_019155185.1. Lineage (NCBI taxonomy): Eukaryota > Metazoa > Chordata > Actinopteri > Cypriniformes > Gastromyzontidae > Beaufortia > Beaufortia kweichowensis. The sequence goes on along the minus strand of CM032795.1, from coordinate 904,873 downwards.
CCACGGCCAGAGACACCAGAAAATAATTGGTGGCGTTTTTCAGCGTTGAATTGATGGCCACAGCCCAACACACGAGCACATTACCCACGATAGACACGACCGCGATCACCAGCTCAATAGCGATGTACAGAGAATCCATATCTGCACAATTCACTGACAAACACCATCCGGTCTCTCCAGGGACAACAGCATCAATCTTCTGCAATAAGCCCAAAGTTTGTGGTTCGCCAAAACGGCCATCTGTTGAATTGAAGACATTATTCAAATGCATGTTATGTGGCTACAGCACACGTGAACTAATGCGCTAAAGAAGTTTTCAAGACCGGGCTTTTTTCCTTTCCATATGACACGCTGAAGTTTCCACAAAAGTTATTACGGAAAGTGAATATTAAGATGAAATGACTTACCCTCCTATCAGAGTATTTTTATTGTCGGTCGCTTGTCTTCTTTAAAGTGTAAGTTAACGGTGTTTCGTGCATGTTGCAGAAGCGGTGAAGTCATCAGATCTGACGTGCTCGCAGCGCAACACATGGATTTCAAGCAGCTCGCTGAAAACAAGAAAAAAACCGTGCGCTGAACGTAACAGGGCGTGGTCACGCCCACACACTAGAGTCACGCCCATCCGCTCGAGCGCTTGATCTGTCACAGATGTGAGTGTGAAAGTGAGAATTGAAATTAGAAACAAGATTTGCATGTGCTGTCATGAGATACTCCTGTAAATATGTCCTGTGGTGTATTCAATCTAAACTATTTGAAACAGTATTTTGCTATTCTTTAATACTTATTGTGAATGCGGCTTGATAACTGAGAAACTACAAAAAAAATGACAATAAAAAGTGCATTTGTCCCTTAAGTAATTTTGAAACGTCAAAAACGCCAAATAAATTGTGATTATTAAATAGATAAAAGTGAATAGGAAAGTACAAGCACACCTGATTAAAATGATTTCACGTTTGGGTCTAATTTATTTAAGTTTAATATTTATTTGAATCAAAATGTTTGATAAATGTGGATACAGTACTACACATACAGTACATACGTGCTGGCAGGGCAATTACCAGTAAACATATAGCTGAAATCTGCTATTTTTGTCTTTATTGACGTGTCACACATTGACTGTATTTATCTGTTTGCTCAGCCTATCTTTAACACAAAGCATCAGGAAACTCTGTCTGTGTAGTATTTTAGAGAAGATCTTGGGATGTGTAATGAGTGAGTAAAGTGATAATATTGTGTAACTCCTACAGATTTACACTATGGACTCTTTGTATGTGTAAATAGTGTATCAGCACAAGTGTGTTTCATAGCTTCACTGGCAGGCTTTTAACACACCTATAAACCTGGTGCCAGTGTGACTCCTTCCTTTCACGCTGTCTATTAAACTATTTCACTCTTGTGTAGTAAGAGAGAGAGAGAAACATATCACAATATTTTCTGTTTCATGCGGTTAAAAAATGTGATTGTAGATTTTGATTAAATAAGCAAATAATCAAGCCATGCATTTGACTGACAAAACCTTTATTATTGTTGTCTATTAACCATCAGCTGTCATAAAACAAAACTGAAACGCTAAAGAAAAACATACACACTCATTAACAACTAAAATATTTAACAGTATAAAGTTCATAAATAGCATTTCCATAAGATGCAGAAACATGTACAAAAAATATCTAGAGAAGGTTGTCAGCTATTGCATTTTAGAAATAAATTTCGTCTTTGTTTACATATTTTACTTCCACCCAAAAGTCTGTATCCATGCGCTTATAAATGTAATGAAATCCAGCTTTTTCTGGTAGCATTTGGCACACTGCTAAACACACTCCTTAAGAGTATTTTTTCCATATTTATACTCAATCATTTGGTTATATTAGTCAAGCATCCTTTCAATGTAATTTAAACAGGCACAATAAACATTAAATAATCAATAATGGTTCTTTGAAAGAGTCTTACAGTATTCAATCAGATATCGACATTCTGACTTGCTTTCAGAAAATAATTAACTACTAGAGTAATAAAGAAATATTGTGTTTTGATGTACATAAATGAAATGTGGTTGTTCAAAACTACAAAGAGATTTTCAGCAAAGTGTATGAAACTAATCTTCATAGTTCACTACGGTTAATACTTAAAATCATTTGTGTGAAAACTCAATATTAAAAATACTATTAGTATATCAATATATATGAATATTTGTATATTTAGGTAATAATAATACTGTCTTTATAAAGATTAACAGCTGCAAAATGTTGTGTAGCAACTTCAAACTTCTTAAAATGAGTTAAATCCACATCAGATATATATTGTAGGATGTGTGTACTGTATGAGTCAGAGGAGATGTTTGTGATATACTGGTGGTATCAAGAAGAAAATGTAACAGTGTGTTTCTAACAAGAGAGAAAAGAACTTAACTAAACTGATGCAAAAAAGTGCGTCTGTGCCCGTTTTTATCTTCTGTCCAGAATTACGTCTCAAAGTACTTATAGATCTGAGACACATACTGCATTACTCTCTGCCAGTCCGGTCGGTCTGTTTGCATCATCTCATCAATGTCCTACAGAAAGAAAACAGAGAGCATAAAGATTTTTACATGAAAGAGTAAACGATAAACAACAGTTGCCAGATGTATGAACCGCATGTGATTATAAACAAAAGGATAACAGGACAAATTACATTCGCAAATTGCCAGAGGATGTGACATTCGTAAGCCACACCTCTCATTTTCCTCTAGGGAAGAGCGATTCGTCTGGAAATTGGATTTTCCAGTCATTCGTTAATGTTGTGGTGATGAGATATGGGGATTATGTCTTTAAGAGAGCGGGTCACCAGGGCAGAGAGAGAGCTTCACAGCCGACGAGAGGTCAACACGATCATATGTGCACAAGCCAATCACATCACATCTGCAGGGCACTTATCACAGAGTCTCTGTCTCAAATCCAATATACCACACACGTTCATATTATACGAGTCTGTGTGTACAGCGTAAGAGGCTTTTAGTTCAGTTTTATGTACTATAAACACAAAATGTGTTTTGATGATGCACTTTTACATACACTGTAAAAAAAATCTGATACCTCTTTCACTCAAAATTTTCTAGTGACTCGTTCCATCTACTGTAAATAATTCAATTGGCAAAACAGTTGTGGCAACAGTAAATGTACAGAACTTTAATTTAGCCAACTGAAAAATCACAAGAACATAGTTGGATAGGTTTCACATTTTTCACAATGTACAATAAAGCTTATACAGTAAGACATATGCAATCATGTAGATCAATAATAAAGCATTGCATTAGTTCAGATCTTCAGTTTTTTTTACTTTTATTATATTTTTGTCTGAGCTTTAAAAGGTATTGATTATTCTGCACAGTTTATAGTGTGATCCATATTAGGATTTCATTGCAAGTTGTACACTGTAATTATGAACGTGACAAAGAAAATCTTGAATTTAAAAAAATTTCTTACAAATGCCTCAATTAAACTCTTTGTGTGGCATCCCGCCGAAACCACTGTGCTAAAGTTATTACTAACTCCCTTTATATTCTTGTCACCAACTCCTGCGAGTGTCTTTATCATCTAGTGGAATTTTCCAGCTGTAGTATCTGTGGGTGTATACGAATCATTAAAGATTTACAGGTCATTTTAAAAAGACCCCAGCGGGCGCTGAGGCTTTCGCAGTATTTCCTCTCAATTCTCTTTCCGGACACATTTGTTTTTAACGTCGCGTTATATCAACAGTGCTATATAAACGGCTAGAGAGAAGTAGCACGAATCTCCCTGGCCTTTGTCTCTTTCTCTTGTTTGCTCTCTTTTATTCTCTACAACAAAAAATATCGTGGATATGAGGTCTTCTTTAACCCACGCTTCGTCTCATTTCAACAGCATCATATTTTTAATTTACACATGTACACAGACGTCCAGACACAGGGTTTTAATCCTCTTACGTGTGTTTGTTGTGTGTCTGCAGGAGACAATCGTAACCGTGAGCCGTGTGTCAACTCAAAATGTTGTGTACATGACCGTAGAGGAGTCATAAACGTGTCAAACACACATCCAGGTTACTTATTAATGACTCAGTGGCTCACAAAAGTCTTTTGACATGGAACGTGGATCATAGATGATTGTTTATGATTGTGAAGATAAATTATTTAAACAGTAAACACATAAGCAAAACATCATCATATAAGGAAGAATATTGTTATAGCTATAAATACAAACAGCGAGAATATTTTTAGTTAGTGACTAATGTAAATTAGATTGTGATTCATTTCGATTGAGCTCATTTGCTCGCGGTATGTCTGTAATAGTCATTTAGGCTAACAAGACAGACACATTTATCGACATTTCTTACCACCTCCTATTCATAATCACCATCCATTAGCTTTTCTACCCTATAAGTGGCTCTTCGCAAGTCACTGATGCTAAAAATCCTTTTGATGATTCTCAAGGGTACGTTAACATGCGAGATGAAATGGATCATTACGTCCAGTTACCATCATTTCATTTTCATATCATTTTAGTATAGTTTACAATTCAACTATGAAATATTAACGTGAATAGTAAAATAATGTTGTAAAATAGTGTTCCTGTGGAACAGAGATAGTCAACAGGTTGATCCCCCCCAAAAAACAATTTTTATTATTATGCAAAAATAAAAATACATCACGTATGTGTCTGAAAAGTACAGTATTCTTTCTTATTTACTGTAAATGAAGTATACCAATTTATAAAGCATACTTGAATAACCTTAAAAAACTTCTTAATCAAGTATACTTAAATAAACTTCTTTTTTGTAAAGGTAATGTTGATATGATTGTCTCTCGCAGAAATATCATCATGACAGCTCATATTCAAGGATATCTGCTTAAAATCCCAGAATCAGAAATGTCTTTTTCTTTTCACAAGACTTCCTTTTTCCCAAGAAGTCTTTATTTTACTGTAAAATCCATGGAACCATTGTTTCCGTGCTCTTCTGTGCACAGTGAACGTTCTGAACATGGAGGTAAATGACATTGTATTATTATCATTAGGTATGAGTGATTGTAAATGCTGATGTGTTGAGGTTTTGATTGTAGCCCGTCACAGCTGTCAGGTGAATTTACATGTATTTTATCGGTGGATGCTTACTACGCACAATAAAGATCACTCTTTCTGATTTAACTGAGTGCTGGATTGTTTGTTTCCTCGCATTCACTATGACAGCAGCCAGAGGCTCTTGATTTCCATTATGTGTAAATGGAGCCGTATACATTATATAGGCATTGCCCTCTGAATTTACAGCTCATTTCAGCCGTCTAATCTTTCACTCGTGTGTAAGTCGCACATTTTACGTCTCACAGTTATGATGCACATGCAAACTACTGTATGTGCATGTAAATGTGCTAGTCACACAAAGCAGTGATTCACAATTTGCAAATTGCTTATCAAAATTATTTACTTTAGATATCATTGTGCTGTCCTATAATCAATATTGGTTTTATTTATTTTCCCAAGCTTTTACATTATTAATGTGTATTTTAAAAAAATATAAACACTTATGATCCTTTGAACAATAAACTCACGCAGTGCATGTTTGTCACACGATTTACTTTATTTCATTATATTATATAATGGTGTATTGTGTTTGATTGCAATCATTGATGCAAATGACATTTCAAGCACATTTGTAAAATAAAACGCTGGATGCCTCAGTCCTGCTATTTTTATAGTTCACAATATGAATTTTTAACAGATTAAGGGTCTGTGCATGTAAGGGATTAGTAGCAAAATAAATAATAAAGGTTTTGTACAAAAGTGACCTTCATAAAAAAAAAAATTATGAAAGTCTTATTCAGAAAAATTAACCCTTGACCTCATGAAGTATGTCTTCGCTGCAGATTAGTATGAAAAGTAAAGATGTATTTATAAATATAGACTCACCAGAGAGGTCTTGATCCCGACGCTTTCAGCAGCCTTGAAGGCCAGTGTGAGATTTCGTCCCTTTGAGTAAAAAAAAAACCGTGATCGTATTTACCAAAACTACCAACTGAGCATCATGATATTATTTACAGTTAAAAAGAGCTGTGTAAAGCAGGTGTCGAGTTCTCCATCAGCGCTCTCCAAACCATGATGAATCTGCCAACGTCGAGGCCTTTCGGTAGCCTTGACATTCACAACGCACCCGAAGAGGCTTCGTGAATAATTCAAAAGCATAATGTACCATCTCTTCCTGTAATCACTATTATACTTAATGGCTGCTATTTGTCACGGCTCTTTGTGTGCGTGCGTATGATTGAACGAACACGTGGGGCCGTTTATTTGTTATGTATGTTGTGTCTACGCCGCTCTATATTCCATCTGTTTATGCATTCTGTCAACAGTAATGTACAGAAGGCTGTAATTCAATATAAGCGGCAGGTCAACAGAGGGGAAGCTCCGCCTGTTAACATGCTGCGTATGATCAGAAAATGTGTCAGGCTCTGGAGAAAGGGCACGACGGCTGATCTAGCCTAGAGACACGTAACTAATCGCTGCTGTAACCTCCATCTAAACAACAGATGTGTGTGCGAGTACCTTGTCTTGGCTGATAAGCTCCTGGTAAGGGATGTGTGCAGGCAGGTAAGTGTGTAGAAGAGCACAAAATGCCAGGCCATCACTCCAACTGCTGCTGAAGTTTGTCACGTCTATATTCTGAAAAAGAGGGAGAAAGATAAACATTAGATTTGCTAGTTTACCCTTTATAAAAACCTAAATGAGATCATTGTCAAAATACATGACGAGTTTGTTGAGTGAAGTGCATGTTGAGTTCATATTGAAATCTTTAATAATATTGACTTTTGATGTCAGACTTGACAAACCTGAGTTGAGTTTGCGTCATTGCCGAGATCTCTTCTGAAACTGTCTCCTGATTTTCTCAGGAGAAATATCTAAGACACACGTGAGACTTAAACTTTGACAAAAAGTTTCTATTTGCCTTTTATGTAATCTCATTGATGTCTAGGAGAAATAATTGAGATATTATCATCTGCAATTATTTTATGTTCTTTCCGGACCAATAATATTCATTTTGTTTGCAGGACTTGTACACATTTTCGTCCAATCAAATGCTTTCTAGAATGAGAAAGTCCCCTCCCACCGATACCACCTGTCATTGACTGGCATCAGCAAATCATGATTTGGCAATACGTGCATCTTAAGATAACTCTCTTTTAAAAATGAACAAGACCTTTAGTATTCCCAGCCCCAGCTTCCTCTTTCAAAGGGAAATACGTCAACACAGGCAAGAAAAATGTGCTTGTCAAAGCATTTCATAAAATCTTTACGTGTCTTCTGTGATGGAGGAAAATAACAGGTTAAAGGGTGACGTGGATGTACAAAAAACAAACACTGTACTGTATAATTCAAATAAACGGCGTGTGACAGATGACGAAAGACACAAGCTGTTGTTCCAGCAATAAAACTGTCGAGATGGACCTCACATGCTCATTAACGTATTGTCTTTTACCGGACGTCCTGTCATTTCCTGTATGTCCCACTGCAGTCATTCTTCATTGTGTGAACGTGTGGATGTCTGAGTTTGGGAACGGGGCAAAGGGCCAGTGTCGGTTCTCTTGGGTTCAGCTCTCATCAGCCCCTGCTGAGCCCTCAGAGTCTCAACACTTCACAGATCTTTTGATTTAGAATCAGATGTTACATTTGAAAGGAGCTTCAGCTGGGCCGCTGGGGACGAGATAAAGAGGGGAAGAGAAGTTCATTAGCCGTTCCTCCAGCGGGTCAGAGGTCATCGGTGGAGACGTCACTTACTGTACAGAGGGACAGTGTAAAGAATCCCACCATCTCTGTGACGCATGGTTGGGTGACATCTTCTGACGCTGTATGTCAGGTGTGTTCGGATGTTTGGCACCTTAAGGCTAATTCACATTGATCGGACAAGTGACAACAAACAACTAAATTCTAGTTGGATTTGTTTTCATCTCGAAGAACATGCAGTATATATTACAAATGTTGAATGCTGTTACTTTTTAATTATACAGTTAACTACATGTAACATTTTCACAAAATGTTGTTCATGTTACTGCAAGAACATTTTCCATAAGTTTAAAAATAAGTAGTCCACAAGATTTAAAAAGATTCAAAAGATTAAAAGAAATCACTGTACATTTCCAACACAAAAAAACATTCAATATTTTCCAGAAACAATCATGTTCAAAATTAAATATATATATATATATGTTTATATATCTTTATAAATGTGAACATATAAATAATACAAACTCTTTGATAAAATACAAAAAATGATTTATATAACTTGGTGTTTGCAGGATCAGTGTGAATTAGCCTTTAAATGTAGTCCACGGTATTAAACAAATCACCTGAAGTCGTATGAAAGCATTTTTTATTGATAATCTGCAGTAGCTTTTGAATCTTGTTGAAGAATTTGCACATTTGATCATTTACTGGACAACGTGAGAGCATGCTTTCTTTATTCAAAATTCTTCAGAACCTCTTCTATTGTGTTCAAATCTCTTATGACTCAGTTACTTTAATAAACAGTAAGTATAAACACATCCTGAAGTAACTTCTAGAAGCAGCAAAACATACTAAACTGGTTTGTGTTGTGTTTATTTTAGCATTCAGTTATGAGAATGACCCTCAACGCATACAGGGCTAAAAATATCATCGTTCTGCTCCTCTACTGATTTCCTGAGTTCTCTTTCTATCTGTCTAACAGCGGAGGACCTGCACGATCACGCAGACGACATTCCTCACATGCCTGCGCTGTCTCTTTAGCACAGGTGGCCCCGGGACCCCGATTACACACACATACTAGGGTTTAAGAGACGTGTGTTTGTGTGTGCGGTGCAGGAATGCCGGGAGTGAGGCGCTGAAGCACGGACTCACATCCTGGTCAGTGTCCGTGTGAGGGTGACGGGGGAAGATAATGTCACCAGGACACAGAGGAGGTTGAAAAAACTCCGTCCGTACGCAGAGAGCCGGGAGCAGAAAGCAAACACGACATCCAGTGACAGGAAATCACCTCGTGCTCTCCTCGAGCGAGTGAATAAACGCAGATAGTTTTCCATCTGCCGAGATGAAGTGAAAATAGAAAGCCAGGCTTACTCATGCTAGATTGTAACGGTGAACCTCAATTGTCTGGTGGCACAGAAAATATCACTTCTTTTATAGATACAAAAAATCTTAGACAGCGTAATTGTACGGTTGCGGTTTTGAGTCAGCTGGCGTGTCACATTAACACACTTCAGAGAGATTAAACACGTGATTCACTGGCTCTTTAACAACAAGACTCGCTCATGTACGTTTAATTGCATGTTTGGAAAGAGCAAACACACACATCCACTCATATACACACAGTCAACACTCACTGAAAGCTTTTCAATGATGCCTCTGTATCTCTTATTTAACAAAGACACGACAAACACAGACTTAATGGCCATGAGACTGACCATCTTTTAACAAAGAGGAACACACGCACCTGTAATACCTTTTATTAGTTTAAGCCAGGAATAATTCATCTGAACATAACATTGTGATAGACTGACCACCTGTCCAGGGTGTTTCCCAGGTTTTGGTCTGAGACTGTCTGGAATAGCCTTAACATGGTCCCGCATATACATTTTTAAATATAAATGTGCTACAAAAGGTTCTTCACTGCCATTTTTGGTTCCTCAAAGAACCACTCGCTATTTGTTTCTTGTTTTTTGGCACTAAAAAGAACCTTTAATGAAACAAGAAGGAATCTGTTTGGGTTAAAGGTTCATTAAAGAACCATTGCTAAAAATGTTTTTATATATTTGTGAAGTACCTTAAGAGTGTAGAGATGAACGATGTAAAGACTGGATAAATGATTAAGACTTTCTTTACGTAACACAAATAGCATTTTGAATTTTTTAAGAACGATAATGTCCAACAAAAGTGATGTCCAGCTTTGAAATTTTGATGTATTTGCTTTTTATTCAAATATTTATTAAAACGTTGTTTTTATGTTGAAGTGTAAACTGAAGCTCAGCTGCAGAATTGGCAAAAATAAAAAAGCTTATGAGTCAAGGACAAGGAAAATAATGACTATAATTAAATATTACTACAAGAGAGGATCAAAAAGTTTTAATAACTGATGAAACTGTAGTCAATATATTAACCAACAACAGAATAAACCCATAGTCTATATGTAATTTGCTTTTTGCTAAATAATTTTTAACATCAAGTCAAGTCTTATTTCTACAGCGCTTTTAACAATTTGCATTGTTTTAAAGCAGCTATAAAGAAATACTGTAAAATATAGAATAAAAAACACACACACCTGAGGGTGCATTAAGACAAATATTGAACAAATATGCCCTCCGGATATCACTTTTAGCTCTTTCCCATACAAGAAAAGTATAAAATCATGCCGTTTCCATCAAACCACTAAAAGAAAAAGTGCTTTTAATGGAAAAAGAAAGTCATATGTGTTTGTACTGGCAAAGCTCAGCTGCATCTGTGTTCTCTTCGCCTCTGTTTACACGAGACCAGGCTGGAAAAAGACAATAAATACAGGTGGTGGAGAAATGTGAGGTTAGAGACACGAATAAACTAGAGGCGAAGGGGTCAGAGCTTCCCAAACAGTCCACCGCTGTCCATCTGACCTTTCAGACACGCCACAGATCCACCTCAGCAGTAATCTCTCTCTCTCTTAACTTTACTGAAGGTAAAAAAAGATTTGGGTAGATCCTCAGTGAAGGACTTATTATCAGGGAGTGTCACGTATATGGCACCGCTCGTCTTATTCTTAGTGATTTGAACCACTGATCTTTAGCAATAAACTAAGACATTTAATGAAATCCTGCATGATTTGTGTTACGGATATGAGTGATGCTTTAGATGTAATGGCTTGGTGAGGATTAATGTGCTATTACTTTTCTATGATTGGATTGTTTACCTGATGGATGATATAGGGACCAAAAAATACTTTCAAGACCCGAGCGAATTATTATGACCACAGTTTCAAGTTTTTAACAAATGTTTTCATCATACTGATAGCTCAGATGTCAATATTTGCTGGTTTAAATCCTCATGTGAGGTCTCTCTCAAAGTTTTTAAAGCATTTGATTATGTTTAAATCATTAAAGTGCTGTTTTCAGAATTGTCACATTCATAACAGTCCATATTCCTCATAAATGAGCACATGAAAATTAAAGTAAAATATCTATTTCATGTTCTTTGAAGAGTCATCTCTTCTTTATTTGTTGAGTATTATTGCTTCTGGTTTGTGTATTTTAATTCACAGAAATCCTACAAAGCATGTTTCCTCTCAAAAACGTGTGTTCTTTTTTGGCACAACGCATGTATATTTACATTAATACTGATATTTTCTGACGTCTCCATCAACAGGGCTTTGGAAAACTATAAACATATAGCTCAATTTATTGGTAATAAATACATTCTGTGAGAAGTTATATTTCAGGTTTTGATGGAAACAGGTTTTGTCACGTACGTACGCTGGAATTGTCCATTACTATTACGAGGCCGGAAACTTAACTCAGAAGAGGTTTCTTGTAAATTTAGTATCAAGTCATAAAACTGGTAAAAATCGCTCCCTAAGCAACACTTGGGCAACCGGCCACAATGTTCACGTATACGCCCGCAGTTTTGCACGGATGAGCGGCGCTCATATTTTCTCTGAAAACGCACAAATCTACGTTGACAATTTTAGAGCTCTGAGAAAAAGCAGCGTGTGAGGAAGTCCAGTGCTTTCAGACATTGTTTGGTCTTGTATTTCAGGATCAAAGTGACTGATCTGATGATGCAGCACTGTAAGGAAAACATCTGTTTCCAAGAATACCTGTCCAATGAGGACCGTGCCACGTGCAAGACCGAGAAAAAGGAGAGAAATAGAGGAAAACAGCCCCAATTTCCTGCATTCACTAATTTTAGAGCATTATGCAACACATTTCTGCATATGCTAAAGCCATTCTTCATCTGTAAATCAGCCCGTCCTGACCAGACCGAGCCCCCCGGCGTTGTTGTTTGTGTTTGTCTGAGGGAATGAGAACGAGAAGAGAGACGGATGGAGGGTGGTGGAGTTCAGACCCAGCTGATTCCTCTGTTTAAAGGGCCGGCCGACCCCCTGTTTTCATTTCTTATTGTCTTCATCCTGAACAAACAGCTCCAGGGACAGACTTTTGTTAGGATTTTTTAGGAAAAATGCAGCTGACCTAAATAAAGTACTTCAAAGAAGGTTTAAAACGGGTGGTCAGTGGGAAAATGATTTTGAGGGATTTAATGTTGGAGGAATTTATTTGATTTATTTTTTTAAGCCCCCGTGTCATTGACACAATGTTTCGAATATCAGTCCATATTCCTTATAAATAAGCACATAAAAATTATTAGTTACATTTTTTTAGTAAAACATAAACAGATATTGTGAGAATGTATACTTCATGTTTGTACTAAAAATGTCACGTTCATAATGCTGGAATTGCTTGCATGATAAACTTGATCGTTTTGAATTGAACTGAATATTCAGGGTTTAGGTTAAGCTCATGGGTTGACTTTCCTTTAAGTTACTTTGGATAAACTACATTTTTCCTGAATACATAAAATGCAAACGTGTCCGATCGTGCACAGCAAAACATCACTTAAAAACCCTCCAGAATGATTCACTTCACCGACATCCGACATGTTTTTAGCTTGCTGTTTTAAACCGAGCATCAAGATGATTTGCTATGGTAATCAACATCATTGCACAGTTTCTGTCAATAGATCTTAAGTTCTATTAAAGCTGCACCAGAACTTTTAAGCCTTGAAAACATATTAATCAGATGACGTACAGTCATTTACGATCAAGAGCGCTTAATAGAGCGGTCTGAAAAGGATGCTAAAAATATCACAAAAAGAACAAGACTCAAAACAGCATCAGGGGTGAAGCTAGTCGGCATTTGTGCGTTTGTAAGCGGTGATCTGAATGGATGATTAATCAGTACCGCATACAAACATCTGGCATGTGTGCTCATTAAGTTTCCATCATTCACGCTAACCGTGTCCAACACTACATTATTAAGAGTCCTCCATGATCCATTCCATTGGCAGACGCTGACATTTTAACGTGGTCTACGTGCAGCACGACCTTCACACGTAGCGACGGCTCCTGAGGGTCCGCCTGTGTCAGGAAAACCTCTAGAGACACATAACATTAAGACTCTCTCTGGCGTGTACGTTTGCTTGCGTGGATGCTGATGAGACAGTCGCTGTCTGCTTATTTAAATTAGGATTAGCATCGGCGTAACCTTGGCGACGACACGGCCCATGAGCACGGTGATGAGAATTCTCACATACAGTACTTCACACTGCAGTTACATTTCAGCTCCACATTCAGACAGTACAGGAGAAGACATCATGAGTATTGTGTGTTATTGAGTTCAGGTGAGAGATGAGAGTCACAGGAGTAACAGATCAAATGAAGTCATGTCAGGTCGTGTTCATTAGTCACACTTCACTAACATCAACTGATTAAATAATTACTAACTAACATGACCCATACATGACCTTCTCACTTCAATTCATTCACACTTTCTTTTTTCCTTCTTTCGGTCTCATTTCTTTCTTTCATCACTTTGTTTTTTCTTCCTTTTTTCTTTCCTTCCTTCTCCTCTGTCTTTCCTTTCTTTCTTCCTTACTTCCCTCTTTTACTTATTTCCCTATTTCTTTAATTACTTTTTTCATACCTTCCTTCCATGTTTCATTCTGTCTTTTCTAGCTTTCTTCTGTCTTTACTTCCTTACCTTCCTCTTTCACTTCTTTCTTTCTTTCCTTCCTTTCATTTCTTTCCTTCCTTGTTTCCTTCCGTCTTTCTTTCTTTCTTACCTCCCTCTTTCACTTTTTTCTTTCTTTCTTTCTTTCTTTCTTTCTTTCTTTCTTTCTTTCTTTCTTTCCTTCCTTTCATTTCTTTCCTTCCTTGTTTCCTTCCGTCTTTCTTTCTTTCTTTCTTTCCTTTCTTACCTCCCTCTTTCACTTCTTTCTTTCCTTCCTTATTTCCATTCCTCTTCCTCCTTTCTTTTTTCATTTTTTTTCATTATTTAATTTTGTCCTTCCTTTCTTCCTTCTTTTCTTTTATCCCACCCCAACACAAGATTCAATAATGAATTACATCAAATAATTGAAAACAATCAATGAGAATGAACTGAAAATGTACTGTATGTTAGACTTTGCAATATGAAGAACACAGATCTAGGCTATCGCATCGTTCACAATTAGTTATGAAATAATTTGATCATATCTAATAAATCTATTCATTTTATGTGTCCTTTCGTCTGAGAGTGGGGGTTCAGACACCGGCTCCAAACAAGACAGATGAGAACAATAAAGCAGCCGGTTTCCTGACACCTCATTTGAACTGTGCAGCTGTACGTGCGTGCGCGTGCGTGCCAGTCAATACTCACAGCTCTTTACCGATAATACCTCTTGTAATAAGGCTCATCTCTAAGCAAATGACTCATTTCTCAACTTTCAAACACATTCACGTGGGTCTTGCAGTACATAAACACAACCCACCTGCTGCCCGACAGCCAATGAGGCCATCTGACACAGGTCAATACATTATTATTAACATTTGCAGGAGATGTAGGCCGGCTATGAGTGATTGTGATGTGAATTGATGAGAACGGGAGTGAGATTTAAGCCAGCTTTATGTGTGTGTGCGTGTGTATTCACAGGTGACAGTGCTGTCCATCTTAACGTGTTAGCGGGTAATTAGTTGTGCTCTGTTCTCACGGCTGATGTCTCTTATGACACGGTGGACCAGTGGCCTTCCTTGACCTTTTCCTCAGCCCGTATTAAACTCAATTTGGAGCATGTGTTCTTCGACTAACCTTTTCTCAGCTCTGCCATGTGAGAAGAGGCCTGTGGCCATTGCTGTTCTCATCAACACAATCTCTTATGCCTCTCGTCTGCGATTCCTCTCGTCCGACACTCTTATAATGAATAAACGGATTTTTTTTATGCTGTGATAAATGAGAGCAGATGCTTAAGAGAGACTGGTTATGAGGAATAAGTGGATTAAATATGTAACATTTTACGTTTGAATCAAAACAAAAAGACTTTTTTTTTGTTTATCTTATTTTTGCCTTGTTATGCATAAGCTAAAAAAATACCGAAAGTAAACTGTGTTTTTATAAAACAAAAGTTTAATAAGAAACCTATTTGATCATTAATAAAAATATCGAATATTTTAATATTTAATACAAATATTACTATTCTCTGCATTATACTGCAAAACAAATGATAAAAATGGACTTGGTACAAAAAGGTTTCCTTGAAGAAATGCATTATTATATAAAATACATAGTAAGTTACTAAACCGTAAACAACACTAAACTTTAGTCAGGTTAGATTTGCATCTTATACACGGAATCGAGATTAATGCTCCCAAACCTCATCATATTATAGTCTAATTATTTTAAATGATAAAACCTGCGACTATTAGTTCAAGACTCTTATTGCATTCCAGGCCCACTCATTATTTCATTCTCTAGAGAATTAAGGGGTTACACCAATGTTCAACCAATTCCTGGTATCCTGCGACTATGGCAGAAAGGCTGATAAACATCTACTGCGTGCATACAGTATTCTGACCCAAACTGTGGATTTCCAGCATGAGAAGAAACGTAATAGCGGTCAGCTTGATGTAAAGTGACCATTCGTCTTGTTGGGAATGTTTATGCTGACCAACATGAACTCTGTGAATCAGCGTTATGAAACACACAGAATCTGTGCAAAGCAAACAGCGAGCGATGACTAAACAGTGTACTGTCCGCTGTGACTTAAGACGTCCAGCGGAGCTTTTCCGACAAAGCAAAGCTAAATTTATCACCCGCACGCATTACAATGTGCCAGAGCAGGTCATCTGAGGGCAGACTGGCGCGTAAGTACATCACACAAACTAAGTGAATGGTCCACCGTGTTCTGGTTTCAATTTGTTTACCGGCTAAGAATAATATGGGAGGTAAGCGTGTTAACATCACATGACAATGGCTGAGCTTTGGGTCTGATCCCCTAAGGGTTTAATGGGTTTCAAATAAGCAGCGAGAGAACCAGAAGAAACATTGGCTTCTCGCACACGTCCGCACGTGCCCAATTACACAGTATTTTCTTCCAAGAAAACACATCGCTGCCTGACACGGACCCTGTGGTAAAAATATCAATTTACTTTATAGGATATTACACAAAAATAAACATCAATACTAATGCACACACATATGAAATGTCTTCTATCGATTGCCACTCTTCTATTGATTTTCACACTCTCAAATCAATTCATAAGACGCTGTTCTCCTTGTGAGGGCAACTTGTGAAGCGAAATCTTCCCACAATGTTTGTTGTAATTGTTCTTGGCAAAGCAGAGTAGACATACAGGATGGATTTCTGTGGATCACACCGCCAGAAGCATGAGAAAGTTTGCTCTGTGCTCAAACAAGTGAATTCTTTCGTGAAGATTATTTGCTTTGTGGTGAAGTTTATGAGGAAGTGAGGCAGTGAAATACGAAGAGGATGATGAGAGATAAAAAGGGATAAAGAAGAGAGAGAGAAAGAATTCAGATCTGTTTTTATACGCTCCAATAGAAATGTAAAAGACGAAAGATTTAAAAAAAGAAACCTTTTACAACTGTTATATATTATTTCTACAGAAGATTATACAGATCACTTACAGAAGAGAAACAATACAACATTTCTCTACTTTCTTAATGAAAGAGTGTTCTTGAAAGCATTACGCCTAACAAGAAACTTTAACTTTTGTACAAATAAATCTATGCATAATATTATGAAAAGACCACATTAAATATACTAATTGAAAACCCACTCAACCAAACGGAAAAATTAAACGACTGCAATTACAACTTTACATCTATAACAACAGAAATGTATTGCACAGAAACGTAATTAGACGTCCAAAACCCAAACGTTATGTTATGTGAGCAAGATAAATTAACATCTTTTAAACAATTGGAAACCTGATTAACTAAAGATGTCGTGACTGCAGACTGTCTGAGAGGGAAAGACAGAAGTCATGATGTCACAAAAACAACAGAAAATGAAATTGGGCAGCAAATTGAGTCTATTTATGGTACGTACATTTTCAATTGGTCAATTTGGTTAATTTAATTAAAAACACAGTAAGGAGATTACAGGTCAAACCACAACAAATAAATGATACACTCTTAAAAATAAAGGTGCTACAGGGCGCCATAGAAAAAACATTTTGGTTCCATTAAGACTTTTAACATCCGTAGAACTTTTCTGATTCACAAAATATTTAATTTAATATTTAATATATTTTAACAATATAGTTTTATATTGTTATGCAGATACAGCTGTAAGGTTTTAGTAGGTTGAAAAATCTAAATACAGGCAAATTTGCGATGGGCTATTTGTGTTTCCAATGGAAATTGCAGTTTCATGGTGTAGAAGTTACACACTTCAGTGTTAAACCTATAAATTCCTTTTCACTTTACATTTCCTTTGCAATGTATTTGAACAGTCAGACCAATAAAAGAAGCAAGAGAGTGAGAGTGAGAGTGAGAGTGAGAGTGAGAGTGAGAGAGAGAGAGAGAGAGAGAGAGAGAGAGAGAGAGAGAGAGAGAGAGAGAGAGAGAGAGAGAGAGAGAGAGAGAGAGAGAGAAAGAGAGAGAGGTCAGGAACTGTGCTCCTTACCGGATAGCCCTCTGTTTTCTTCTGGCACCACTTCAGTAAAGCGTTTCTCTTAGATCCACCGTACTCCCGCGCCAGAGCAGACAGAGGGTCTGTTCTTTCCACACTAGCGTTGGACACACAAACACACACACATACGGTCACTTACATCTGCACATGTTTGTGTATAATTGTTTGATGCACTCCATCAGGATTTCTATACATGGGAGAAATAACTTTGGCTCATTTGGCCTGTTTGAGTGTTTAAGCGCTGCTAAAATCCTCACACACATGTGAGAGAGCAGCAGGACATGCGGGACACACACAGCATGAAAGATCATCAGATGGTCTTGTGGGTGCTCATGGGAAGATTACATGACTCTCTGGTCATTGCACTGAGAGTCAGAGCACTGTATGTGACCTCTCTTTATTACCATTTCACATCTGATGTTTGTGAGATGTAGCGAATATCATTATGATACTGTCAGCATCCACAAATCTACCAGTCGTTCTCTACATAATCCTGCCATGAAACTGATTATTTATTTTTGTGTTGCGTTCTGTATCCTGAATGCAATAATGTGGGACTTTTGTGTGAAAACTTGATCTTTATATCAGTCTTGGCAGATGTGATTGTGAGTCAGTGAGGACATGGGCTTGTGTAACTTCAGGCAGTGTTTCTGAGCACGACAGCAGGGGTTAGCGCATAGAAAAATATAGCGAAACAACTGAGGAATGTAAGTGCGCCTGAGGCGCTTAAAGTTCACGGATAAGAAATAGACTCATTTTATTATCTCATATCTACACTTCATCTAAATAAACATTTTTAGCTGCCTCTCTTTCAAATGTTTCCAAGATGAAGTCAGCTGGATGAACTTTAATGTTGCTTTAGTGCCTCTAGTGGGGAAGACGTTGAGTTTGTGTGAAGCTTACTTGAGTTTGCTGTTGGCTCTGTTGTAAGTGAATGACGAGGTCCGGCTGTTGAAATGAGCCGGAGTTTTAATCACTGACTCTAGAGATGGACTCTTCCTCATAAGAGACGAAGACTTCAGTTCATCGCATGACCCTGAGAGAAAGAAAAACAGGTCTGTAGGGAAACTTGTACATCGTGTGCTATTATTCTCAGTTCTCATCTGGCCTCATTTTAACGTGTCTCTGGGGATGTACTAACACTACTTACCAAAAGTTCAGAAGCTTTAATGACCCAATATTTATTTAAAAGGATAATTGAATATAGTGTTTCAATCTCACAAGGTTATCTTTCAATATATCGGCTATACTAAACTGTGTGTATTATAATAGCACTTTCATTGTAAGTGTGTTACTATAAAATGTTATATAATTTGTTTTTATAAACTAAAGGATAAGATCAGAGTCCATATGTGACTGAAGTACCGGAGTGAGGAAAGCCTCCATAAGCAATTCTTCTCTCAAGTGCCTTTGGCAGTGGTTTGATTCCAGAGTGTCTCTAAAAATATATAAAGCAAAAGTCAATGACATCATGTCTCAGATGTGAAGTGAATCACAGGTGCGCTCTGTGATCTGTATTGCATTACCTGAATAGGTGAGACGGCAGCGGCCGGGGCCGTACGGACCGGTATGCCGCTCAGAGGACTTCTGAGAGATGTGTGCATCTGTATCGAGCTGCTGCCTCCATCTAAAATAAAATACTTCAACACTGGTAATAATGAAATATAACAAATATAAATTCAAGCAGATAGGACTGTGGTCCTGCAATGACTGAAATAGCTGAGCGGAGGTGATGCAAAAACGGTGGAGTGCCCTGACTTCCTTTAAAGGACTTTGTAGTAATGCAATAAAAAAATTAATAAAAAAAGAATAATATTTTATTACGTAGATGACACCAACTCACAGAGCAAAGATTAGTTCATTAAAGCAAGTCATTGCTTTAAAAGCATTTTAAATGTTAAGTGTATAATTCCTTTTTCTTGAAATACTTTCTCCTGTGCAGATTAACGCACATGCATGTATGTGTAAGCCGATAAAATGCAATTCAATTCCCAAAAAGTATAAAACTTTCAAAATATTGCTCTTGTCTATTTGCAGTTTAGGGTGAGACTACAGTATATGTTTGACTGAATAATGGAAGATTGTGTATGCATGACACAAAAATGAAACCTTTCAGTTAAATCACAGAAGAAATAGCTGAAGCGGAAGAATGAAATTGTGATGAAATGGTTCCTGAGCATCTTTTGACACTTATGTTTATATGAAGATGACACATTCAGTTTGAGGACTAAAGAATAGCATTCTGCAGAACAGAGTCATGAGAGCAAAGTAGCACTAAAGGTCATTATTAATGGACCACTTTGTCATATTATTCCAAGAACCTTAAACAAGCTTTCAGTCTGACGTGACAATCAGGCTAATAAACAACCAGAAGTCTCCCGTATCTCACTGAAGTATCTGTCCAACACAAAGACAAGCATTGATTGATCTGAGAGCCAGACCTTCCCGTGACTGCAGACGGGAGATGTTTGGACGGCATTACATCATGAGCTCTGATTGAGAAACTGCTTCTGTTTCACACTGATAGTGGCGTGATCTAAACGCTCAATCACTGACAAAATATTTTCACATTTATTATATGATCATAGACATTCATGAATAAATACAGATATAGGGAAGAGGGGAAGCAAAGAGGAAAGAAATGAAAGTTCACATGCTCACTTGGTATGGACGTGTCAAAGGATTTGATGAGTGTTTTGACCGTGGCTCCGGGTTCTGACGGGGTGCTGCTTCCACTCCCGCTGCCGTTGGTCAGAAAACTGCCAGGTGAATTCTGGGACACGGACATTTTACCCCATTGTGGACTGCTTTCTGAGTCGGACAGACTTACATCTTCATTCCATGACCTGTCAATCAGAGACAGACATACAGGAATATAGAGACAAGACACCGGGGGTTGTGTAATGTATGTGGTATGCGGTGAATAAACTACATTTCTTCCTGTTATGGAAAGATGTGTTTATTGATTTTTGTTGGTGTGTTTTGATGGCTATATGAGGAGCATTTTCTCTACAGATGAAAGGCACAGCTTCATAGCAAGTGTATGACATTATTTTAGCACATATTTCCCCGAATTTTTAAAAATGCACTATTGTTATTAGACTTTAATTGTTGTAACAATCAAATGAAGGTTTCTTTATGTTAGTTCCTTAAACATATTTAGAAATTAATATTTAATTTTTTTAATGTATTTTTATTGTCATAAAAATAACATTACGATACAAAAAATCTTTACGGTTATAAAAGTAGTGGTTTAAATATGACCAGAACAACATGTTTTATAAGGTTTATCCAGGGAAAAATAAAATAATGAATGATCATTGAAAATACACAAATTTCTGGCAGAACAACAGTAATGGATGACTTGAAATATAAAATCTTAGCATATAAAAAAACATAAAAATGACAATTACTAGCTTAAATCTAGTTGATTTTGATGAATCCAGTGTATTTGATGGATATTTAGTGGTCATTTGAGGGAGAAACAGATGCTCAGTGTTCATTACATTAGGACTAACTGACCACACAAACACTGGGTTGTGTTAATCACAGGCTGTAAAACCAGTGAAACCAGTAGATCATAATTACTTTGACATGCATTAAATGACGGTCATTATCAGAGAAACTTAATATCTGACCCACATCACATCACACATACTGTACACACAGTGTCCTATCCCAATAAAACACATCCACCTGCTTTCTAATGATTCATTCATATGATCCAATTTCAAACATCTCTCAAAGCTAAATATAACAGTTTTAATTGCCTTAACGAGACATTTTGGTATCTTTTGCGAGACACTAAAAAGAGGAGACAGGGTAAATGTATTCAAACTTTAAAATGTCCAAACTTTTTCCACCTAAAAGAGAAATATGTGAATAAAATGTTCAACATACAAAAAAATGACTTACACAACACAGATCAGTTTTGATAAGTCCTCAAGATCACGTCTTAAACGGCTTGTCTATTTATGGTAAACAAACGTGTTACACGTGAAAGACCTTAAAAACACTCAGAGACATGACATTCTGTAATGATCTGATTTATTGACCTTAAAAGAAAAAAATGAATACATGGATGATAAACAGTTTACAACATAAACAAACCCCATATGGTACAGTATCTCTCATGAGTACACACATCACTGCAGTCAAATGAAATCATAGTAAACAGTAAATAAGTTAGATTTGCACATTCACTGAATTGTACAACAAACAGCATCATTTCAAGAGCAGGTGTTAATGTAGTACTGAACATGAAATCCTATTTTTGGCACAGTCATATCCTAAAGTGTTAATTAATATTAGCATATAAAAACATTTCTGATGTACTGCATCTAGATGAATGCATGTTCCTTACGAAACACGCGACCTGAGATTTGTCGAGAATCTGACATCGAGTGTCTCAGAGGCTCTCAGACAATTTGTAGATGTCATACTTGAAAGCCTCGTCTCATTAGCATTTCAAATTTCACCGTGATGTACACATCCATCGATTAAAGCGAGACACACGTTCAAACTGAAATTGGTCACAGATCATTGAAACGACGCGAGGGGAAGATGGAGATGAGTGAAAAGCTTTATGCATGGACTACACAAACACAAGTGCTTAGTTTTGTTGTTTATGTTGAACGTGAGGTGAAGCACGTTTTGAGAAAAGCTCGGACTGATTTCATATTGCTACTTTCAATGAGCCAACAAGAACGACACAGGAGACGACCTTAACGTTTACGGCAAATGTTAACATGAAAATATTAACTATTTGTTAGTGCTTACAAAATAGGTTTTAATGTAAGTAAATTATTAGGAGTTTAAAATGTATTAGACTATAACCAGCTTGATATGTTGGAGGGGTGATATGCTTTGTTTCACTGCCATCTAGTGTTGGATTTTAAACAATGCAACACTGAATAAACCACAATTATTTGGTTTACACAGTAAAGGCAAATGAAAATACTAAGGGTGTAATGATACCATATGATAATATCACGATATTTTGAAGAAAATCTAGTTGAAATAACAGATTTATTTTCAAGACATTAACAATTTTCAATAATGTGTTATTTCTTTAAAGAACTGATAGCAAGGTTTATTTATACATTCTGTATGTAAATGAATAAAAAAAAGAATTAATTTGTCACTGAAAATTAAATGTTAACACGAAAATGTTTACAATTGTGAATCAATCGTAACAGCTTTACAAAACATATTGTAATTTTTTGTATTGCGATATACAATACATCAATATATCTTTACACCCCTAGAAAATACCCCATGGTATTTTTGTTTATGTTTGATGTATGGTTGTAAAGATGATTGAAAAGATGAAGAAAATAACTCACTGAGGGGTTATTAAACAGTAAACCGTGTTTGTACTGTTACTGTCTCAATCTCATTCAAGTTATTCATTTAGGAAATAAACAGCTCTTTGGCTGCAGTCAAAATACAAAGCATTACAGCAAAATCAAAAGTGCTGGTCGAGTAGAGAAAATTCAATAAAAGTTGGCTTTGTTCCTAAGGCAGCGCAGCTGTTTTACTTACAAACAACAGTGCTCAACTGGAGATATAATAAATTAATACAACCTTTAGATACAGCCTTCAACATTTTGCTCACTAACTGTAGCTGTTTGCCACTTCTTAAAGGCACAACAACACAAGATTAAAGCAGATCACATGATCAAACACAACAACAAAAAATACAACAATCTCCTCCAACGCAGCTTTGGAAACAATCCGCTTTTATAATCTTTCCCATAAGAAAATTCAGAATTTGTCTCCATGATAATACTGATGAAACAATGTTTTGCGTGACAATACTGTAAACAGGTCTTCGGTTGTGAGAGATCTATAGCCCCTCCACTACGGCCTTGGAGGTCTCATATGTGGGTCCTGTGCCAAGCCTGCAACAGAGAGACAGAACAGCGTCCATGTGAATGTTAATGAAAAGCACTTGATAAATGAAACACTCTCGAGTTGATGAGAATAAAAGCTTCAGATTGACTTATTGAGATGAGCGCCGCTGACAGCAAACTGAGCTTCATTAACAAAACAATATCATGGCTCATCATGGCTGTATACTGTAAGCTCATCATCCATCATGCATTCCTCTGGAAATTAATAAAACATCTGATCATTTTCATCATCAGATCTCTGTGTTTGTTCACTTAAAGAAACAGTTCCACCAAAATTACAAATTTTGGCTTGTTGTATACATATGTTAACCTTAAGGATATCTACAGTATAAAGTTGCGCGATTTATTTCAGAACGTACAGTCTCTACCAATACGATATTTATGACATCATTCTGCACTTATCATATTCCAGGCTGTTTCAATATGCCCTGCCATAACTTCCTGTTTATGTGAATATTACATCAACATACTGAACAAAGTAGCACATTTCAAGATACTTCAGGGGATCTTTCAGATGCTTTAAATGTCTCTTTTAGTTTAGTGTAAATGAGGTTGAGTGTATGATGTCACAATCTCATTTTGGGGTGAACTGTTCCTTTAAGCAGGCTAGATGAGTGAAAAAAAACAAAGCTCAACCAGCAGCCTAAAAGTTTTTTGTTTCACAATATATGTGCAAAAATCAGAGCAACCAGCAGGTGACGCCGTACACAAGGTTTCATTGGGAAGCATTAACAGCATAGGAATAAAAACATAGCAGGCAAAGCAGATTCAACAGCAGACTCATTTTGAATATATAACACAGCACAAAGCCATCAGATAGTAGTATTGTTTAAAGCAGCGGATGGGTGGATAAGGCAGAGAAACAGGCAAGACACGAGCTCTTCATCATCCTCAAAGGTTACATGGCTCTGAGTGTCCATATGCATTCATACTGTCATTCTGTATGAGTGCTGGTCTGATGCACTCACCTGAGTCACAGGACAATCCATTAGAGAACAATCTCAGGACACATCTGACAGAGGGACGAGATCGACGTACACTGGCTGTCCGTTTGAGTCGAGGGAAAGAGTTTCTAAAGATCTGGCAACTTAATGCATTACTTACATTAGCGTTACTAAATGCTATTTAATAAATCCCTGTTATCTTTTACTCACACAGTGTTTTTTATTCTTCAGAAAATTAATTATACAAAACTATGATGACATGAGTGTGAGTTTAAGTGAATACACTTTTACAACCATATCTTGAGTAATTTTACTGGATTTCTGTTGAATAGTGTAGGGGTGAGCGATATGACCAAAACCCTGTCATACATGGTATAAGTAATTTTGATTCATGTTAATGACGTATATCGCAGTAGTTATAAAGTCTGATATAGGCTATATTGAAACCCAAATCACATCTTTTTTTAAAACAAGCTTCTCTTACTCAGGATTGCTTTGTACATTAATATACCTTTAAAAATATTTTTTAATATGTTTTTCATCACAGCGAGTTAGCCACACCTGTTTATGAGTTAGCCACGCCCACTTATTTACATATCACTGTATACACGGAATATAGAAATCTATTGCAGTTGACATTCCAGATCAAGATATATTGCAGATCGTATTCCGTCGCAAAGGTACATACATGTTCCTTCATACCACTCAACCCTAATACTTCATATTATATTAAAAGATCCAAAATACAGTACAAGTACATACTACGTGTATACTACATGCATGTACAGGTGATAAATGAGGAGGCGATGTTCCGTTTTAGATGTGCTGTGGACTGGTGCTAAAGACTAAAATCAGAGACTATCCTAAATAGGTAACAGTACGTCTTGCATAGGAAACAAACATGAGAACACAAAACACTGATGCCAGCCCAGTTCACCTGTCACATACAGTACAGCAGGTAAGACAGTCTTATCCTCAAACATTTCATTCGGTGTTTTCTGATGATAAATCTGTTCTTGGTGAATCGAATTTGTAAACGCACAAACAATATTTCAGCTTAAGCTGTGTGAATGTGTGTGGGCAGGGCGATATTTCAAGACTGTCTGTGTTTAAAATAAAACAGTGGGTCTTAAAAACTGTATCACAATTTGCAACTGCTACACAAGAGAGTAAACAGACTCACAAAGAGTGAGGAAAGGCAGAGAGGAAGTGAGGAGGACACATTTGCATGACGAATCATTTGTGAATTCATTGGTACAGTTTACCAAAGTCCTTCAAATCTCAAGTTTGGATGCGAGCAAGCTACTATTATTAAAATATTATCATATAGGATGAAACAATAATTCAATTGTAGGATAGATTATCAACAGTAGTAAGTGTGTGATTCGTGGGTGAACTATACCAGTGAACCCAGAAGAGCACATCTGGGCTTTTAGAGAGCCCAGATGAATAAAGATGATGAGTTCATGAATGATAATGTACCTGGCTCCTCGGATCTGCTCCAGCTCTGCAGTCAGTGCGGCGTTGTGCTCTTGCTCCTCTTGCAGTTGTCTGCGCAACATGCGCAGCTCCTGCTGAGCCTCCACCTTAATGTCATTAGCAACCACCACCGCCGTCTGGAGATCGGCCTGGAAACGGCGCCACTCCTCCGTCTCATCCTGTTAATGTACACACACACACAGAAATCCATCTTTCGTAAGTGGCGAGGACGTGTTTGGCTCTTCTCATGATCTCACGGGGTTGGCCACAGTAATGTCATTTTCAATCACTCTGATGGATGGCCACTGACATGCTAGACTGCGATCTAACCACAGATGGAAGACATTTTCTCTCGAATACTGAGACTGACATCGACTGTCAAACATGGCTGGTAATGTTGCAGTTCTATACAAAAAAATAAGAACAAGATGACAGGAGATAAACAAGAAATCCACCTTCAACTGTTTATTCATGGCTTTAATCTGCTTTTCCAGTTCAGCCTTGTTTTCTTCCAGCCTCTTGGTTAGATCTGAAATCAAAACGAAAAAATTCAATATAGTCAAAATTAATAAAGTCAAATAATACGTTTTGTCAGATCAACACATGAAGGTGATTGAAAACCTTCTCACTCAAACCTTCTTTATATTTTAAACTTTTATCATGTATACATTTTGATATTTGTACTGTACATATTTTAAGCTTACAAAAGTGTATGTTTAAGTATACTTTTTTGTTTGAGTATATAAAGTATATAAAAAGTAGACTGGAAGTAAACCTTTTCAATTTTTAGTAAAAGTAGCAGCACACTTGAATAAACATTTTGTGTAAGGGATATTATAATTCAGTGTCCAATGTTGTGTGCCCTAATTAGTGGATGACATGCTATCATTTTATTGGCCAGTGTGTCACTGTTTGTATTTAAGAAGTTGCCTTTTATCTCACCTTAAATCAAACCTGCTATTGCTTTGATTGTGTTACTGGATGTAACATCTTAATGAGTGACAAAATAACATATATGAAGAAACACGACAGCTGTGTGTGATTACATTTATTAGACAAGTGCTTCTAAATCACGTCTTTAAGTTTTAAAATATAAATATAGAATTGTTTTACTGTAATTAAGGGCTGTAACATGAAGACGTGTGTAGATATTACGAACCTAGATGGACTTTGGATTGACAGGGGTTGCTTTAAAATGATAATCTTCACTATGAAACTTGTGAGAGAGTATTAGTCAGACGTGTTCGTGGTGTATATGTTACTGCATGAAGAGGTTTGACACGGGTCTGAGCTGGAGAGATTTAAGTACCAAACAGCTCAGTATCTCCAAATCCAATCAATGTGTTTCACTAATCACAGCATGTGTGACAGTGTGTCTAAAAGCCTTCAGATTTGACCAAACGCTGCAATATTTTTAGCACTGGTATGGAGCATAAGTGATACTGGAAAAGCTGATATACTGAGAGAAAGAGAGACGGATGAAAGTCTTACTCTCCATGTCCAGTATGGTCTGGTTGGTATGCAGTCTAACAGCCCTCTGCTGCTCCACCTGATCCTCCAGCTCAAAGATGGTCTCTTTCAGGTCCTTGATCTGGTTCTCAGCATCTTGGTTCTTCTCCTCGAGATCGAGCATGCTGGCTTTGTGATCTTCTTCTTGTTTCTCTGCTTTCTCCAGCAGCTGCTGCTTCTCTGCCTCCACCTGCGCAGACATGCAAGTGTTTTAAGAACAGTTTTTCATTTTTACCAAATTATTAATGTTAGTAATTTTAAAAGTTAAAGTAAAGTTAAAAACGCATTTAAGAAACCAACAACAACATTAAAATTGTCAGTGCACCCTGCAAAGAAAAACAACCAGGTATGTGAAGTTTGCTGGTTTTAGCTGGTCAGATTAAGTGATCATTTTAAACCAGTATAGATTTCGTCACCAGGGTGGACCAGTGTATGATGACACTACAGCTGGACCACCCTATATGGACAGATCTTTCCTCCTACCCCGTCCAGCTTTCAAATGAGCTCTTGTAAGAGAGTTTTAAAGCTTTGGCGGATGGCACCAAACTCTCTCAATGACATCTGGACTTTGGGTGTGTGTTAAAGCCACAAGGCTTGACTCACTAGCAGTGGTTAGGTCAGAGAGAAAAACAAAGCGCTTTGCTTTTTGTGATGATCTGGTTTCCCGTGTTGTGACAGCCATGAGGTGCCTGTGATGTTGATGTTCTTGGGGGTTTACAACTGTCTTGTATGTGTATAACTGTATTTTAAAGGATGAGGTAAACTACATGACTACAACATTTACAAGTGCACACTAGGCAGTTGCGTAAGTTTAGCATTTTTATGCAAGCAACTCTATAATTTTCCGGTGCTCCATGAAAAACATAAAACATAAATATGCGTTATGGTTGGCTGTAATGAAGGTTCTGTATACAATGCAAGTTTTTATTAGCTTTTTGCATTCCTTCTTTGACAGTAAGAAAGAAACAGAGATCAGACAAGCTTTGTTGTACCCAGATACTGTATCAGTATATCAGGCAATTGTTTATGTAATTGTTTAACAGTTGTGCTTCTCAAACTAAACCACAGAAATGTTTCTGAAAGGACCAAGATCTCCAAAAGATTGTTGTGTGTGTCTATATGTCCTAGATTTACCTTTAACAACTATAGTCTTAAAAGTAGGAATCTCTACTCTCCAGTTAAAAATGTATGAGTATGTGAACCTGAGTCATTATTGATTTGGTGTTAAACAAAACCTTTGAGGTGATTATTGGTCAGACGGATCAATTGCATCGTTGATTTTCAATACTTCAAACTAAATTCTACACTGCATAATTAACATTAATTAAAAGAAAAGTATTCATCTTGTGCAACTTTTCCCATGGAATCACTTTTGCAGACAAAAATGTAATTGTGCTTAAAATCTTATTTAAAGCCAAGCATAGATATGCATTCCTTTGGTGTTGTTTAAAAAGCTTCTTAGATTGAGACTGGATGATAAAATGTCAGGGGATGACAAAGGGTGACTACTGCTGATTATCAAATATAACATAGTGTTCATTTATTTTGGATGCTTTTAGTCACACAGTTTTTTGGTTTTGATGAGTTTACTGCTATTCTAAAACATTTATATCAATTACTAATGTGATGTCTTACCTTGGCCAGCGTGCCCTGAGTACCCTCCATTTTACTCTGTGCATGCAGCAGGTCTTGTCGCAGCTCCGTGCAGCTGATCTCAAGTTTGTCTCTGTCTTCGTGCGCCGCTTCGAGCAGACGCTGCAACTCGGTGTTGTCGCTGGCGCTCTGCATGGCCTTCAGCTCGGCTACCTTCTGCCTCTCCGTCTCCACCTGAGCCTTCAGACTAACATTCTCTGCTTTCAGACCCTCCAAATCCAATCGGCGCTCCTCAGCTTTCCTCACCGCATCGTCCCCAACAACCTTCTCCCTCTCTAGACGTTCTTGAAGAAGTTCAAGCTCTTCCTTTAAGCTCTTCACGGCTGCCTGCGCCTCCTGATGCTCCTTTTCCAAAGCTCGGAGACTCCCCGTCAGCTGCTGCTGGATGTCCACCAGTTTCTCTCTTTCGAAGCGAGAGCTCTCCACCTGCTCAGACAGCCGTTGCTCGAGCTCTACGACGCGAGATGCACGGGAGGCTTCGGCTTCTTGACTCTGAGCTTGTTCGCGGAGTCTTTGGAGAAGGGACTCGTTCTGTTGTGCCAGGAGCTCTACGCGTTCCCGTTGCTGTTGGAGAGAGGTCTGTAGCAGGCCCTTCTCCTCTGCTAGACGCTCATTTTCGGCGGTTAACTCCTGGACAACCTGTTGTTGGTCAGCAAGCTCTTGTACAGTGGCCTGAAGTTCTTCGG
Organism: Beaufortia kweichowensis; assembly: GCA_019155185.1. Classification (NCBI taxonomy): domain Eukaryota; kingdom Metazoa; phylum Chordata; class Actinopteri; order Cypriniformes; family Gastromyzontidae; genus Beaufortia; species Beaufortia kweichowensis. Next base: position 875,003 of record CM032795.1, on the reverse strand, counting down.
ATGTACTGTGATGACTCTCTTCCATCTTCTGGATGCGGCCCATCAGGGTCTCCACTGAGGGCTCAACACCCTGAACACTCGAACACTTATTGTCCGAGTCCGAACGTGAAGGGATCTTTACAACCTTTGAGGAGTCTGAGGAAGGTACAGGAGAGCCTTTGGTGTTGTCACTACCAGATTGGAGGTGGTTGCCATTGACCGCACCTTGAGCACCTGTATCCGAGCCGGTGCTCTTGGGCGAAACCCCATTAACTGATGGCTTATTGGAGCCGATGAGCGGTGCTGTGGTGCTTGTGTTGCCATTTTTCAAAGACGAGCTCTCCAATTTCATTAACTTTTGCTTTAAAGCCTGGTTTTCCTCCCGCAAGGTGGCTAGTTCACGCTGGAAACGTCCATTTTTGTCCCGCAGTTCTGTTACGAGCACATTGATGTCATCAAGTTGTGCTGGTGTCCTTTCTGCTTCGGAGTTCCCCTCTGGTGCAACCTGCCGCTGGAGCTCTGTTCGTAACTTACTGATCTCAAACTCTTTGGCTTTGGCCTCAGCCAGGAGATCCCTCACCTGATTCTCCAGGAGGGATTTGTCCACAACTACACATTCTGCTTTGGTCTTGACAGATCCACGGGAGTGTTTGGCCAGAGCGGACAGGCTGGAGGTGCTGGAACTGGCGACTATCTTCTTGGTGGAAGAGCTTTTCTGGTCACGCAATGAGAGACGTTCTCTGGAGATGGTCTCACGAGGAGCTGGGATCCCTGATTTTTTGGTTGAGTGGACATCTGGAAGTAAAGAAAGAAAGATGTTTTGTTAGTGATTGCACATGCTGTACATTGCTAACTTTGAAAGTATAGTGTACATCCAACCATTCTCCCTAAATGAATGAATGTGAGACGGCAACAGGTTGAAATCTCTAACCCAACAGGTTCAGGGTCATTTAGTTCAGAGATCTGACAATGTCACCATTTTCTCATTCCATTGTTCAAAGCCTAGCGTATGTGTGTGAGAGGTCATTCATTCAGTTCAAGAGTGATGACTGGACTGAATGTTTTTTTGTTTTGTCACATTTAAATGGTCACCAGGCACTGCCTCACTGCACAGTAACCATAGAAGAAGAACAAAACCACTGGCATCCGAGGGGTATCAACGTGGGTGTGGGTGATATATATTCCCTTTCTTTATGCAGTTTGCAAAACAGAGGGTAATTTCACTCTGAGGGGGAGTCGTGTGAGAGATTTTGGAATAATCAGCAAATACCAACACACAAATATGTTGGACTGGAGCTTATTAAATGTGATGCTTTGCCCTAATAAAGAAAATGTTACAAAGAAACAGGGTTTACAAAGAGATCACTGTTCCTCAGGCAAACATAAAACTGAGGGTAGAGAGAGATAGGACGGCAAAACTACATAGTATAAAAAACACACACAATATCTTCTACAAGGGAGACGTATGAAAGGCATCTGCACTGCTGCAAATCCACTTTATTAAATCCTACACAACACACACAGACAACAGCTACGCAAATAAATACAAATACAGTCTCATCGTTTATGATAATCCAACTATGTGCTAAATGTGTAAAAGCTTTTACTTTTGAAAAATCTTTTACTATTGATAATACCCAGGGTTGGAGATTACAAATTTTATTCTACGAATCAAGCTACAGACTAGGGCTGGGCGATAAAACGATAACGATATGTATTGCGATAGACACGTGATCGATATCAATAAAAAATGTGTTCGATAGAACGTTCGATATATTTTTTTTCTTCGTCGGAAAAAAACAGAGGTTGTGAAGCAAGTTTGGTTGCATTAACAAAGGCACTCGCTCTCTGGTAACCTAGCAACGTAGGGAGTGACACGCTAACAGCCAATCATGTAACAGTATTAGTTTGGTTGCGCCATATCGCTTGTCTCGTGCTGGTCTGCTGGATTCCTCTTCAGTAACCGACTGATGAGCAGAAAATGAGTGCCGCAGTGAGCGAGGAAATTGTAAATAAAAGAGGAAAAGGCAGCTCGCCAGTATGGCAGTTTTTTGGATATTATAAGTCTGACCGTAGTCAGACGAATGTCGTCTATAAAAAGCTTTTACATGTTCACTAGAAGGTGAACAGCTAGTGAACTTCATAGCACTAAATTCTTAGGTTTCTCTATGTTTATATTTAACACTTTGCACTATTTTATTACACTTTATTAAGCATTTCTTACATTTTATTTGATTTTGCACCTTAAAATTATGATTATCGGATTATGATCAGAGGAAGGTTAAGTTTAAAATAAAAATGTTTAAATGTAATATATTTTTCTCCTGGTCCTTATTTTAAATGGGTCATAAAAAATATCAATAATTATCGATATCGACCGATATGAAACACTGATATCGTGATACAGTTTTCAGCCATATCGCCCAGCCCTACTACAGACATACAAAATACTTTACATTGTGTGTCTTAGAAAAGATGTTTCATTCATTTTCAATTAGATTTATTAACTAATAGAGCATGAAACAACAGAAAGTGACCACCTTAGCAACCACCCAGAGCACCCTAGCAACCAACATAACCACACGGAAGTATGATGCTTTTCATATGAAATGTGATGGTGCAGCATGGATGATACCTCTTTTTTGGCCCTCTCTGATGTCATATTGAGCTGCTTTTTGTGATTGACAGCATTCATCACAGTCTGTTTAATGCATTTGAGTTTGCCCTCTCTATCTGAGAGCTGACGCTATAATGAAACAGTCTGCCGAGACTGACTGTGCCAGGACCACCAGAGATGCCATAAATCTATAATCTACTGCTCTCTCCGTCTCACACCCCCCCAACCCCGATCCATCAAAGACAGAACCAGGACACACACTCCTGCATTATACATCACCTTTTTCATTACGCTTTTATCACACACATATTTAATCTCAGCAGAAACATTTTATAAGATTGCTTCTTATAGCATAATAATGTGGCATTTAGACTAGGAATAATCCTGTTTTTATAGATATGACAGCATGATGTCATCAAGCTACTCACCAGAATTGCTTTCCAATAGTGTCGTAATATTTTAGATGCACAAAAAACACATTCAATGCATCTCAATCTCACAGCTCAAGATGGGATGAAAGTCAAGCACTAGGAAGCATGACACAAAGTTTGCTTTATAATAAGCAACGTATGAGAAGATGTGAAAGTCTGCTTTGCGTGACTAATGTTGGGCAGTGCCATTTCTCCACATTCTCATGTTCCTGCGTGAATCACTCTTACTGAATTCAACTATTTCCTCACTGCTGGTTCATGCCATCAAACCTTCTGAGAATCATACAGTCATGCACATTTTTGTTATGTGTTTGTTAAGAATGTTAACAAGTTGGCATGCTGGACTGAGGTCTTAGTATTTATACAGTATTTTTTAAGCTATTTAGATATGTTATTTTGTATTTTTGTAGAAATGGGCATCTTGGTCTACAAAGTCAGAGGGAGATACACTGCAACTGTAAATTTCTTACAAGTGGAAAATTAATGGGACTTAATTAGTTCATATAAGATGGTTATGGAGGTCAACATCAAGGTGAAAGAGAGTTAAAACGAAGGCTTGAGAAAAACGAGTGGATGGTCTTTAGTGTCCCGCCATACTCAGTATACTCATACTCAGTAAAGTGCAAACCCTCACTTTTCTTTATAGTCCTGATTGTTTAAAGATCATCTGCCCATGCTAAATCCCTAAAACGCAAAGACAAGACTTATATTGTTGCAATCATGGAGTACATGTCATTTACTGTAGACACAGATATACAACACCACAGTGAATGGGCTTTATGTTTCTATGGTTCCATTGATGAATGAATTAATTCGAATGTGAGCTGGTTTAGATCTGAAAACATGGCCTCTCCTAAATAAAGAGCTCACTGTTGGCCGAGCTACAATGTGAGGAAAGCGAATATAATCATCTAGGAATTATGCTGTTCCTGTTGAACATGACAGCATGGGGTGAGTCCAAACGGAGAAGTCATTGAAAGCCAAAATCAACAGTTCACATTGCAATAATGCAGTCATGAAGAGAAAATGTTATGTGAAGGGGACATGTTTTCTCTCAGCATGAAGCAGTGTCTCAAAAAACACATTTCACCTGATAAAGCTTTTGGTTAAAATAAGCCTCTTTGTTTTTCTGTATTGTTTTATAGAGAACAGCCGACTGCTTTCCCAAGCAGACGTCTCACGCTCACTTGTTTTGTAATGCAAGTTGCATGCAATCATCTGTTGGGATCAAATTTACAATCAAAGAAATGGTCATGAGATCAAAAAGCATCCAGTCCAGCCTGTCGGGAAGATTGATGGATTGCAGGTAATCGTGAAATGACTCTGAAGTACTGCACTATACTGGTTGGATGGAAAGTTGGCAAACTGTTGGGCGGTGAGTCATGACAACTATGATCAGAGAATTATTTCTGCTGATATAAAGTCAAAAGCAAAAGAAAAAGACTTAATCTACCATTATACCTTACTCTTATACGCAGAAACAAATTACAAAACAAATGTTTAAGTTATTTAGGTATTTTATTGTTAAATTTGTCAAGCAATAAATATAGATGTATGCTATTGAAACATATTGGAAAAACAACAAACAAATCAGAAAAAATTCAAAAAGCAAAATTTAATAGCTTTTCCTTTTCCTAAAGTCCTTTTCAAACAGATAACAACCCTCCAACCCATCCGTAGTGTCTAATGTTTTCCTGATTCTCTGCCATATCTTCCTGTTATCCAGTTTCAGTGAATGGGATAAGCACTTTGGATCTGGTTATAAACATGTATGTCCATATACAGGAGAGAGTTCTCTACATCCTGCATAAAGAGGATGTGCATCAGAATGATGACACACTTTCACCATCCTGATTATTCAGAGAGGTCATGGTAAAGGAAGCTGAAGTCTTTTACGATCCTCTTGTGTCAAGATGCCAGGCAGAGTGACACCAATATGAAATGTATCTGCAAACATGTTTTAAGTTACTGTAACAGGATGACGCTAATAAGACGGGTTACATGAATGTGTGATGAATCACATGTATAAATGTTTCTGGAAAATTTAATTATAAAATATATCTAATTATATAAAATAACAAGTGACATTTAAATTTTACACCAAATATAATGACAAATTGGTAGTCCCACTCCCACTTACGCCATTGGTTGAGCTAAAGTTGTAAGTCCTACCTAATCGGCCAATCAAACAATCAGATTGCAATTAAAACGTACAAATTCATGAACTGATGTAAAACACATTTTTGTATTGTTACACCCTTGTTCTCTGTTGCTCTTGTTGAAAACAACATTTGGACCTAGGGCTGGGCGATATGGCAAAAATGTAAACTCGATAATTTTTTCCCATATTGATCGATAGCGATATATATTTCGATATATAAACTGTTCATGCTGCCAGCTTTAAAAGAGTATCCCAACTATGACTGAAGCCATAAAAATTTGAGGGTTCATTAATTACATTTTAAAGTATAGTTTTTTGTCGACAATTTCATCATTTTGGATAATAACTCGAGGTTAGTTTCACTTTGGTTGCTGCTTCCACTTATTTTTGTCATCCTCGTGCCGAGTTTGCTTTGCAAAGTGGCGTAGGAAATTGACTTTGTTCTTTGACGTAAAAGCTGCACGCTGATTGGCTGTTGTCGCATATTTGCGCTGTGTGATTGGCTCTTATATTAATCCATATCGAGTAAAAATGCCTAGAACTTATCATCGTTATCGACATATATTTTATCGCGATTCGATATGATATCGTTTATCGGCACAGCCCTATTTAGACCCACAAAAAAGTTTGCAAGAAATGAAATCTACGCAATGCTGATGTCATAGTAAGATTCTATTTTGTTCTATTCTATTTCTCCCTCATCATAATTCCCAAATATATCATGCTTCTCCCATTACAAACAAACCCTGCTTTTGTCCTAAAAATGACTTGACATGGAGGTGGTTGCAATGTTATATTATCAGACTAACAACCACCAGTGTCACAGTCAATTCCTGGAAATTTAGATTTGTGAAATTATTTGATAAACATAAACTAAACCTCAAGCAGCACCACTTCCCTAAGGTGCTTCATGAATCTGGCTCGCTCTAGAGATCTGAAAGAGATCTGGTCATGGTCTTATATAGTAACTATATAAAGCAAGGGATTTTTGGCTCTCTGAAGAGAATAGGATGTATGATTTACGCAGTAAAAATAAAATGATGTAATCCAATTTGCTTTACTATAGTATGCAAATGTGATTACAGCATTACTGTGTGTCTGCCGAATGTGCAGCACAAACTGAATATACAGTGCCATGTATTCATCAGTCTTTTAATTTTCCAAAATAAAGCTTGCCAAATTAACATCGTTTTTTTGCTTCGTTCTGTCCTTCTTGGGAAAACTTCCAGCATTCTGGTCTGATGTATTGGATGGCAATGTACTGTGCAATCAACTGATGGACAATTTGTGCCTCTATTTACTGTAATGGACGACCTACCCCTGTGCGTAACTCCCTGATGTTTATAAAACAGCATGCTTACCAAACTCCTCTTACAGGAAATAATACATAAAGCCTAGTGACAATTCCAAAAACTAATCTCCTGTCTTAAACAAAGGTCAGCTTAGATGACTGGATACAATGACTTTACTTCAGATTCAAAAGCGAATTAAATTAAATGGAAAAAAGACTTTCTAGCTAAGAAATTCAATTCTAGCTAAGTCGACTATACAATGCATTCTGTGTAAACAATCCTATTGCATCTGATTTTCTGTTGCGTGCTGGAATAAATTATTGAGGTAAAAGCAATTCCAATTATTACTGTAGCATATAATAGAATGAATGACACATAAATAAAAAATTCTAATGACTTCTGAGAAAAACATACAGTATTGACTTTAAAGTCTGTTTTTGCAGATGCAAATTACTTATCAAATAAAATTGGGGTGGTTCTCTTTAAACGAGAATGCCAAAAGGTAAAGCATCAAAGAGATCGACTAACATCATAGTTGTTATCCTCAAATGCCTCATTTAGTTAAGGTTAAGGAAAAGAAGCTAACAGATGTAAAGACGAGCTTCATGACCTAATGCCCGCCTTTCTTTCCAAAGTGGCATGAAATGATGTGTGAACAGTGAGCAGAATTGCCTTGATAAGGGCATTTTATGTTCATGCTTACTTATTTTGGTTGAAACCCAATAAAAACCTGACAACTTATTCTGGCAGAGACAAAAACAATCCAGATATAGCTCTGATGACAGGCGAATCTGGTTTAAGACCAAATATTTGCTCGCTAGATTTGTATTACATTTCTATTTCCAAACATCCCCATGTTGTTTTAATCACCAGTGAGATCCGCTATATGTTTGCATTTTCACAATTTATGGCAGTTCCACAATCCTTCTAGCAACGTCCAGAGAATGAGATGGCAATACAAAGCATCTAAAACGAGGCTGTCATGCTATTTCTGCAGGGCCAAGCACAAAAGCTGATTGTGTTATTTGTCTGTTGACTGTGAAATCAGCTCTACTGGTGAGATCAGCATTAGGACACACCCCTGTAATGTTTTTATTACAGTAGACTAATGATTTATGTCTCGCACAAATAAGCTCTAAGGAATGTTTATCTATGTTTATACAGATCTGCACACAGAAACTGTTTTATGACTTATGATTGCAATTACAATGATTAATATTGTATACCTTTCTATGATCTGAAATCATACATAGACAACTGTAGACAAACAGGGCAGAGAAGTAATATAAACATGACACACCTGTACTGAGAAACGCACAGTGTGTACAAGAGAGCGTGTTTACTACAGTAAATACTTTAAACTCCCATACCAACAAGAGAATCACAAAAACGGAGAAACATTGACAGACTTTGTTATCATCTCCAGACGTCTAAGTTCAAAAGTGATATCACTACTACTAAAGAAACAACAACCCTCATTTACTTACTGCCTTAAAGTCTTTCTTCTAACCAGCATTTAGCATTAAATTGAGTAGAAAGTGTTTTCATTAAAACGAATGTCATGATGATAGTTGCACCTTATCTCATGAATGGGTTAATAGGCTGTTTAGGAACAGTTGGCTGCTACTGAGGTTATCCTGTCATACCGATCTAACAGCAGCTCTTGTAGTGTTTACATCCGTCTATCCGCAGTGGTGAAGAGCCACATTTACCGTGAGAAAGAAAACTTGCTAATGGGAGAGAGAGGGCAGAGCTGTGCCCTTGAGCACAATAGCAGGTCACCACCCTTTTACAGGTGAAGCTTTGCATAATCGCTCTTCTCTGCACACAGATCATGATACCTCAAAACATAAAGCGAATGCCTTAAAACATTCAAACTAGTTCATCACAGGCATGCATGCGTTTGCATGCACATATTCCTTAAGAAGAGTATGGAAAGCAACCCTCTTTTGCTATTATGTAAATCTATGAGATTACTTTTTTATTTAATAGCTTGGAAAAAATAACATGTCTAAACATTCTCCATGATTCGATCATTCATGTCGAACTATTAACACTATGCGGAGAGTACAAAATTGGTGAAACAAATAGACGTGTTTGTATCAAGTATGTTTATTGCCACACAATGTTGAACCATCAGTATAACTGTTTCCTTTGTAGTGGACAGAGACATTCCACAGTTCCAGAAATTCAGACAAAAAATTATCTTCTGTTGTTATCCAAAACAACCAAGACTGCAGACAAGTAGATATTGCACACACAATCTATCTGATGAGCTGGACGTGGAGGAACAAAGAAAACAAACAAGAGCTGTTGTTCCAATGACCAGCACTGTTATTGCTGTTGCTATCACCAAAGGTTCACACAACACAATCACGACAGTCTCACTATCATTTCCCCTTTCAACAAACAGTCTGTCTGTCTATGTAAGTTCAGCAGTACACGAACCTTAAAACATTTAGGCAAAGTGAACCTAGTCACCGACAGGGTGTTGGATCTCTCTTCGATCCTTTTTTGAGCATGAAATTGCTCGTTCAGTTCCTCGCTATTTTTCGATTTGGACAAACAGCTTGGGAGGGACAGGCTGGTGCTTTTTCATTTCCAAACTGATCTGAAAATAGACTCACTGTTGAGCCATATTTGAAGAAGACAGTCATCCGAATAGCTGCTCGGCACTAGACTAACAGCGCCATTGAACATCCAATCCTTTCATATACAGATAAAGAGTATAATGTTTAAAAGATATAGCCGCTCTCTGTCCATTAAACCAATTTCATGGATTTTTGGAATAGCAGCTTTTGACTTTTATATCTCAGCTGTAGCAGAAGGCATGCTTGGAGAAATAAAATGAGCTTTCCCTTCCAACACACAACCTCATTCTCACAACATGACTCGCTTCCCAAAAACCAATTCTGACTCAGAGCTCAGTGCAACCTAAACTAACCCTAACACAGTTAGAGATCTCCTCTATCTCACAGCGTCCAGCAGGTGTTGGGGGCGTCTTTCATCATTTCAATCATTGTACTGTCGATGTCGATGTCTTTCTCAAATAAAAAATGACCACATGGACCACATTACCATGTTTCAGTTTTGGCCGCAACGCATAAAAGCAAACATCTGTTGTCCAGTGCAGATGTAAGCATCAGAACAAGTTTAATTTAGTATTAAAATAAATAAAATCACTGGAAAATAAACTTCCCCCCTTTAGAATGAATACCTCTTCTTCAGCAAGGTCATCCCTCGCTGCATTACGAGCAGTCTTTTCTAACATCAAAGACAGATCTAAAACCACGGTAAAATCACTGTAATTATCAGCAATTCATCAGCTTATGCTTATTTGATGCATAAATTATTTAGATTTCCTTATTGAAAAAAGAATCAAAAGGATTTAAACAAATCAGTTCTTGCTAAACTTTGTTGAGTCATTTAAAGGCCAACAGAACAGAAATTTACTACACTGTGAATAAAACTAAATAGCTAGCAAAAGCAACAAGAGTTTATCAAAGGTCATCTAACTCTGAAAAACAACACAAACATTTCATTCAGGTGGGCATGTGGTCAAAACTCATATCTGCTTGAATGATTTCAGCCACTTTTACTGTTTTTACAGCAAGAATATGAGGGGTTTTATACAACTGCTTAATTCAGTCAACAGAATAGTTAATAGTTAATTTAGTTTACAGACACTTCATGCATTATTAGTTTATTATTAAAAATGAATGTGTTTATAAACCAAGTGTATTTACAGCTGTCAAGACTAATGATTTATATGGAAAATATAGATTAATGCTTGAAAATAAACATGAGAGACATTTAAATGCTCTCCGTAAGATTAAGTTTCTACTGTTCTTCATTCCCTCTTCCTCTGATCTGGTACATGTATTTAATGTTGACTCCTTCGAAGCAAGATTTATTTCTCCACCCAAGCTTCTACATTATAAATGAATCATCACGTTTTTCCCCTGCTTAAAGTAATGGTTTTATCACGGTTTAGGTTCCTTGTGGATTCCCTCAAAATGCAGTGAACTTTGATAAATCAGAGATCGTAAACATCTGGATAGTGGAAGGTAAGCATCAAAAAAGAAAATCTTTACAGCATTGCAACATATTCCTAAAACACATCTACAGTTGCCAAAGGGTGTTAAGCTGTAGAGTTAGATAAACCCTGTGTGTGTGTGTGTGTGTGTGTGTGTGTGTGTGTGTGTGTGTGTGTGTGTGTGTGTGTGTGTGTGTGTGTGTTGAGCACAAGAACTTACTGTTTCATCTCAAACACACATATTAACACACACACACTCACATTGGCAGCGTTTTCTATCACAGATAAGATTCCAGCAGTGGTAAACTGGCGGTCAGCCACAATATTTCTGCCAGACAACACACACACACTCATTCATTTCATTCACCACACACACATTTTAACATGCAAGAACACACACACTCCAAAGGAACCACTGTTTTCAGAATACTCAGTAGGAAGCTCACGATTCAATCAGCGGGACAGGAGAAGATTACAATAACGCTTCTATTGAACTGAATGTCAACTTTCATAAAAGCTACCATAAACCAGTCAAGAATATCAAGTAAGAAAGTGAGACATTTAACTAAAGCTATGAAATGGCAGGATAAGGCAAAATGTTTCCTTCCATATCTGATGTTAAAGCTGGTTGCAGCAGACTTTGAAATGCAAATGCATAAGAACACTTATCCCCTGTGGTGGATTGTGGGTATTCACCGCATATACACATCACACACTCTCTCTCTCTCTCTCTCTCTCTCTCTCTCTCACAGTAAGTTTCATAAAGTGTTAACATTTTCTGAGAAAACCATAAAGGGTGCATGCCTGTGCAGATATGGCTCATGTCTATGGGATGTTTTCAGAGACTGGATTTGGAAATGTAGTAGCACAAACCTCTTACGTACACAGGTTTTAGGGCTAGAGGGCCAGTACTTGAGTTGTAATAATAAAATTTGCTTAAGGATCTCGCTATTTTCGTGACTTAGTGTGGTACTCGACAGCATGTGCACACACACAGCAGTGATGAAGAGAAATGGGATGTGGACAAGTCTAGATAAGAGCTCTATTTATCATCCAACACTCTTACAGCTGCACAGTCAGACCAGCACAACAGAGTCAATGACACGGAGAACTGGAGGGACAAAGGAAGGAAACAGACAGATACAGAATACCCTGCTAAACAGATCAGCTTGATCATGCTGGTCTAGCTGGAGGACTGTTGACAAGCAAAACTTAGATGATCAAGAGACATGGGCTTTCTGACGGTTGACCAAGGGACATCTTGTTGTTTAAGCTAACTCAGACTGGTGGGCTAAACAGCATCAGACGACACATGTGACCAGTTACAGTATGCTGGGCTTTTAGAGAGCTGACACAGATATAGAGAACAAACAAAAGCATGACAAAAAAAAGTGTTGGAGGGTGACCGTGAACCCTGAGTCCCCACCAATACACAAACACACACATACATGAATGAAAAATGACAAAGAATGCATCCACATCAAGGTGACACATTAGTCAGACCTGTGTCCGTCTCCTCCACCCGGGTCTCTTGGTTCCCCATGTCCGATCTACACGCTGCTCCACAGAAGACACACTAATCCATCAGAGCAGAGCTTCAACCTCAGCCCGACACACCTGACAGATCACACTCGCTCACTCGCTCCCAATTCACATTCAAGACAATGTGACAGTCCTGTTTGTCCTCTCGTCCCGACGGCTGTGAATTAGCAGCTGGACAACATTCCTGCTGTCCTAGTCAAACACTAGTCGCTGTGAAACTCTCTCTTCCTCTCATTCACTTGTTCTCGTTCTCTCTCTCTCTCTCAGCGTGAGGGAACAGCTGCAGCAGAGTGTTGTATTAGTCTGCTTTGATCAGAGATACACAGGGGGCGTGGCTTCTCTCCATCTATCTGCTCCTCCTCCACAAGCTCAAGCATGTAATTTAGTTCAAGTAACTCCCTACTTTATGCCGTTTTTATTTCTCTCTTACTCCTCTTCGCTTTACCTCTATTTGCACCGTTGTAGGTGGGAGTCTGACCTAATTCATCTGCTCTGTAGTGAAGGATGCTGGGCTTCCGACTTTCAGACGTTTACACTGGAAATTACTTACACCAGTCTGCACAGACACTCAGAGGAAGCCCATGTCATGTATGTCAAGGATTGACGCATTACTACAGCATAGGACTTTTGCCCGCTATTTAGAATGATCACTTTTTTCTTTTCTTAGTAGGAGGTATGAAAGGAAATATGTGCTATTTACTTTATCCCTTGCCTCATTCCATACTCATTTAGAATACATGTGTGTTAAATATTGATGACAGCAGAAAAACATCTTCGCCTGAATCTGTCCGTGGCTTGACTTACAAACACAGCATGCACATCTCTGTTCCTCTTATGTCTTCTTTTATTTTTAAATCATAGATGGAGAGATTTATGTACAAAATTTGCGTAGCATTTGGAAGCTATTATGTGAATAAAAGATGGAAATCCTCTAAATTATAAAACAGAACCATCCTACCAATATATAAATGGACATGAAATACTCATTTGAGCTTTTATTGCAGTATGGGAATTAAACGGTTGTATGAGGTGATCTAAGATCATTTATACTACAATAGTTACATCGACAATGGTCAACAATGCAGTTTAGTGGCCATTATGCAAAAATTAATGACTGCAGAATTCTGTAAAGTATTATTAAGTCATTTATAGAGCATGTGTGGGTTATCAAAATATTATTTCAAAGTCATATAAAGCCTCTCCACCCTCGATAAATAAACCCGGCTCGAATCTGGCCTCCTGCAGCTCCATCACATTAGAAACAGAGGCAGAAGAAAGCTTATGTAAACTACAGCTGAGCTGATCTGGGTTCTCCTGGACCTCTTACAGCTTCAGCTCGCTGACCTTACACAAGCACAAAGATATTACTGTACTTTATTAAAGAAATGTTTCAGATTCAATACAAGTTTTGTGTTTTTGTTAAGGGACATATTAATTTGTTTATAAAACTACATACTTTAAACAGTTGGACTACACTTTGTATTAGTAATAATCCATCAATGCCCACTAACATTTTTTAATAAAATGTGTAATTTTTAGGTTTAATGAAATACAATTTTTAGGTGTCAGCATTCCAAAATGTATATGTGAAGTAGTGGGTAGTAGAAGAAGATCAAGAAGATCAAGAATTAATAATTGTCAAGCTTGCTTTAGAAGAATGCAGATTGACATGCTCCTTCAGAAAGTGGATACATTTTTTAAGGTGTGTATTTATAGCTTCTGCCATGTGTGTGTTCAGTACCCATTAAGATCAAGTCATTTCTGTGAATCCCAGGTAGCTTCAATTAGTCATTCTGTGTAGGTGAAAACAATTGTCCAAACATGTTCCAAAAACATGTGAGAACCTGTTTAACTGACAGTCTAACTTTCAGCCTTGTTTCGCTCATCTATTGTCTTGTTCTTATTCTTTCACACATCAAATATAACATTCAGCACAGTTAGAGAAAAGCCATGAGCAGGAGTAAGATGTTTAAAGGATATGTTAGCAGTAATCTTTAAAAGCAACCCATATGGCTACCAGTTTGGAATAAAGATTATCTTAAAACATCTTGAGGTCAAAATAGAAAACATAAACAAAATAACAAAAATATTGTTATAATTAGGTCATTAGGACTGTAAATATGACACGTCATTACAAGTTTAACACTAAAACCAAGCAGCAAATGTTGCATAACAAATTGCTCACTAATTGTCTAGAAAAATAAGATCTTAGGCTGGGAACTTCCTCAACAATCTACAAATGCAAAGATTTTCAGTTAATTTTGTTTTACACAAGATTATCCTCCAACTAAAAAACAAACAAACAGTAAAACTAAGACACACTGGCAGAGATACACTAGAGAGATTAACATGACAGTTCTGCCTAATTTTTTACATCAACTTCAGTTTTAACCCTTATGATATGAAACGCGGTGAAAGTGCACGCTACGTGTAAATCCTCAACACTACGTCAAATTCTTGACACCTGGCAATGACATAATCGCTATTATATCCAGCCTGATTGTCCACATGGGTCTGTATGGTAACTGTTGTGACAGAGCTACATAGTTTTGTGTCATGAGACAGACATAAGGGCACATGTATATAACCACAAGAACCTTAGCAGGTTCTCCAATAAGATTGTCAGAGATGTTATTTATAGAGGAGAGACCATGTGCCTCTCAATTCATTTCATTTTAAAGCCCTAACAGAAAAGGAAAGTTTTGCTGAATTATTGATGAGGCTGTGCTATGGCTGGCTTTAACTCTTTAACTGACAGCTTTCAGGTAAGAAGAGATGTGATATAGCTTCCATTTGGAGCTGTGACTGTCCGCTTTAAAATAATGCCTTTAATATATAACAATGTATGTCTAGTTATATAGTTATTTTTTTATTATATTTTCATTAACCACATATAGCTTCCAATCACTAAATCGTTTAGGTTTAATAAATGAAGACCTAAAATATCAAAACACAGACACAGAGCAAAACTCGGCTGTACATAGTGCTCAACCACCACCGACAGAGACAACGAAAACAGAGACAACGAAAACTGTGAAAACAGGAGCTGGTTCTAGTAGCCCAGGAGCTTAAAATTCCAGTTTAGTCTGTTACTTCTGCTCTTGTGGACTGTGAGAGAAAGCATGACAACAATATTAAAGCATTAGAGTGAAAGGTGACATGCTGACATCATGCCAAACACTCATCAAACAGGTCTAATATTAGCATAATGTAGCCTGAGAGCACACAACATGAAGGAATTTGTCATGGATTTGGTTGACTCGCATTAAATTTTTATGTATGATGTGTCACATTTGTTGATGGTTTTAAAGACAAATAAAACGTGCTTGAGCAGCGCTAGCACCAATCTCATTTCTCTCGAGGTCAAAGCACCACCCATCCATATGAAGAGGATATATTTATAATTAAAAGATTATTTTTACATTAAAATAGTACAACTATGGTTTAATAGAAACCATAGTTAATAATCGTGGCAGTGCAGCAACGCATGGATTCATCTGTGGTTATACGCAAGAACTAAAGTAAACATTCAAAAGCAATAAGACTTCAAAGCTTAGACCTCCATGAATTAGGAGATAATTATTCACCTCCTTTGTACTAATGAAATTCTTAGACATCACTTATTATGAGCTTGATGAAAGGAAAACAATAACATGTCACTGACTTCTCAACTTTCCACTTTCAATTAATTATGACTTGCAGATCTGGTCCTTCTCTTTGCCTCATATACAGTAATGAGTTGTAAACTACTTTGTACAGAATTGTTTGTTTATCATTATTTACTACAAGTAAAATGTTTCACTTAGGCAAAATTAGGCAAAAATATACATTAAATGTATCTGTTTTTAAATGTAACAAATAATTCTGAATAGAAAGAAAAAACGTCAGCTTAAAAAAAAGTCAGCTGAAGCAAAATCTAAAGCTTAAACGTGCTGTTGTTTTGTATGAATCTGCCAAACACATAATGTAAAATGTAATTCATACACATTACCCAAAAAAGTTTTTCGTTTTAGTTCAATAACTAGTACTTAAAAAATTAGATCCTGCCCACAATAATATTTTCTTCTAAATACAAAACAACACTAATGTTTGAAACCACAATAATACCTAAACAGTAAATAGTGTAACTTGTCCTTAAATGGTAAAATATTTTGGAACAACAGACAAATGAGCAAGATAATTCACATGTGACGTCAAAGCTATTTAAATGTCTAGTATGTGTAGTGCTGTAATTAAAATCAACAAACATCGGTTAAGACATTAGAACCTCTTTTGTCTATAGAAAAAACAGCCCAAAAATGCAGAGAATTACACAAGTATTGTGCTACACCCTGATGCTGGTATTTAACCATAATGGCAAACCCACAGAGGTCATGCGGCCATGCAGCATTCCTGTTAACACCTCAATAACTGATGTCCTTGAGCTTCTCATGCTACTAAATAGCCCAATTATGACAAAACACTTCACATTAACATGCATGAACACAAAGTGATATAGCTTTAAAACAAAACAAAAGTGCAGCTGTTAAACGTCTTTTCTATGTGTGTTGGCAATAAAGAAATTAATGATATCAGCCTCCACCACATACACAGAAGTTCCAGAATCCGATTATTTAACTTTTCCTTCAGTTACTTGAAAATAAACCCTCAATGTACAATAAAGAGCACAGATACACACACAAAATGTACACACAGAGAGACAAGCCTTCATATTTCATACATAAAAAGACAATCCAATCAGGAGCAATCAAGACGTATCTGTTTCCATCATCTACTAAAACTGGATTCGGGTTCAGAGATGTAATCGCTGCTAAGAACACAAATTATTTCTCTCATGGGAAACTTTATGTCCAAAGAATGATCTTTACACAAGCATAAAGTTGCACTGCAGGTGATGAACTGCCATCCCTTGCATACATTAAAGCCTGTCAATAAGCCAACAGATGCACAAAGATGAACACAATAAAGAGGATAAATGAACAGAGATATAAGAGGTTTCTGTGGCCATCTAGTGGCCAAAAGCTGCTTCCTGGAAGAGGTCATGTCCTGCAATGTCCTGCTACAGTACACTCCATATACTACCTATTTTAAACGATGATATTTTTACAAGTATAATGAATTTCATGTTTCAAGAGTTTCATGGTTTAATATTAATTATTAAATTACAAACAACTGAAGACAAATAGGCAATACGTTTGAACTTTTAACCTAAAATCTTGATTTCTCACAGACATTTTACGCATCCAGTTCTGGTTTCCTTTTTTACTATGCATTTTTAGTTCCCAGTAATACAGTATTGTGAAAAGATACTTTAACTTAACACTTTTACTGGTTTGATCACATCTAACTCTGCAGAGCTGCTCACACAACTGAAAAAAGAGGCTAGAGATCTTTTTAACATATATAACCAGTATCATGATATTTCTTGTACTTGTGTTATCACTATATTTGAAATCTAAACATGATATCCAATAGGAAAATAGGTGACAGGTTTGTATAAAGTCTTACTTGAAGCGCTTCGTGGTCTGTTGTCTGATAGCTCAGAGATGGCTCCTGTTGTGATGGTTTTTCTCATACGAGACCCTGCAGGCGCTGACCTCGGAACAGGTTTAGTCAAAGCATCATCACTGCTTGCCCTCTTTATCTAAACACAGAAACATTATTAGACATATAAACAGCTGAGGATTATTAACAAAATATATTTTAGGTATAATGTAATCTGCACATAATACTTAACTTTACTTAATATTTGACAAAATAAAACAAGAAATATTGCATTTGACATGCTTTAAAAAATTTAAATATTGCTCTTATTAGTTTGTATTATATGGGTAAATCAGCAAATAAATATATTTACAGTAAATATCATTGTCTTGTTTATTTTTAAAAGCACAGAAAAACATGTGTTTGCTTATAATAACAATTGTTAAAGGAGGGCAATGCAACTTTTTAATAATAAATGAGCTACATTTATATACAATTATTTTTTTAATTATTCACTGCTGAACTTGTCCAGAGAGTGAAATGGTTTGCTTTTACTAATCGTCTATGCATTATTGTGCATCTATCCATCTGTTGACAGACTTTAACGTGTTTTAATTTTTCAAACCGCAGAGGCTCTATCGACACAATATTTATTACCATCTCATTCACTTCCTCTCTCTCCTGTTTCAATGCACCTGTGTCAGCATCTTTTCCTTCATTTAGTTTGTCTCTCTACTTCCTGTTTTAAACATTCGATATTTTTGAGTGGTCACATTACAGTTGACTCCTAGTCCTAACATTTATCCTTTCTTTTTATTATATTTCTAAGCTCACCCTGCTGAGTCGCAGATCGGAGGCGATGGTGCTGGAGGATCTGGAGGTCTTCATCCCCAAGTTGCTGGAGTAGGAGCTGCTGGTGGACAGCTTTGTCCGCTCTGGAGCTCCCGTCCTGGGCAGTGCCGCCTTGGCGGTGCCCCCCTTCAACATGGCTTTCTCAGGTTTTGGCTCTCGCTATGTGGTCTGGAGGCAAAAAGAAAGCAGAGTTAGATGGTTGTGTTCAGACTAGCACAGGAATATTTTAAACCCAGTGTAATAACTGAAACACTTTAGTAAGTAGTAATGTGATTATGACTAAGAGCTACAGTAACAGTTTCATCATAACAAGGCATGTACACAATGCAATCACTCCTTAGAAAGCTCTGTGCATTTTTAAGGAATAAGAATCAGATATGTCATTCATAATTTTACACATTCCCACCCCCTTGCATGTTTAATAAATTCTTGGATAGTTTGTTAATTATAGGTATTTGGTATTTTGTTCATTTTAAAATATTTTATATGATTATAAATTTAGCGACCAATCAGAGTGTAGTATTCTCAGTGCCTAACGAAACTCAACCAACTGTTTTGTATGATAAACAACAATATGCCTACTGCTATTGATTGTATTGACACTTTATGTCAAATGTAAAATTGAAGAAAAACTAGATGCATCAGTTATATTCAGACACAGGCAAAACTTTGCCCACAAAATTCCCAGAAAGAACTTTTAGTTCCGAAATTAAAACGTCTACTGATCCTAAAGTTGTTGTTCCCACTTTTGGCTAAAATAATATTATATTGTCCCAAAAACCAAGTCTGCAGAATCCATGTAGGCCTGGTTATACAGTAGTCTCTGAGAGAACTGATGCACACACAACGAGTGACTTGCACGAAATGCAGGACATACTAGTGAACAAAGCAGAGGTAATGTGAGAGGAAAGGACAGGTGGCCATTGACTGAAAGATAAATAAGTGCTCTTCAGAACAGACAGAAGCAGAGGGTGAGGGAGTTAATGTGTTCTGCAGTGACCCGTGGGTTTACCCTTGTGGTTTGGTTTCATTGATTTGCACGATGGTGGGGTGGAAGTGTACGCAGACACAACCATTAACAATGTCTCAAGAGATGTGAAATGCTAAGTATATGAAAAGGAGACCCACACCAGAAGAAAAAACATTAAAGGCTAACTCAGTCCTTATCTGCATCCTGCATGTGATGTGGCAATGCAACACAGGACCTAAAGTACAGAAACAGGATAATAATGAAAGTGAAACAGAATTGCAAAAAACTAAAATTATAAATAGACTTCAGGGAAAGAAACAAATGCTGAAAAGTGAATACAATTTCTTTAAGGCATAGTAAAACAAAATAAAAAGGAGGTATTCAACCATTCCCTTTAGCCCACATATCTGAGCAAAGCTCTAGGCTAGCCCTTATACCGAAAAAGAAAGTTTAAAAACCTCTGAAACAACAAACCCACTGCCGCTAGTTTGAAGAGAGATATGCATGGTGGGTTTATAATAAGAGTGAGCCTGTGAATGTTTATCTGATTCTGGCACAGTGTGCAGACTGTTTAAAGGAACAGTCATATGAGAATTGGACCCAAACAGTCCTATCTGATAATCATACTGCTACTAGAAAGCACTTTAACAAGTATATAGTATACTACACTATGGAGGAGTTAAGACAACCAGCAATACTGTAATATCATTATAAATTCTATCCTAATAAACTCTTGTTTAACGCATTTATTAAAAGAATATTAGTATTAGAGTCATCAATGCTAAACCAGTGACAACAAACATCTTCAGAGATTTTAGGCCTACAGCAGCAATAACCTTAGAAGTCTCTTTAGCATACAACATCATTCCAAGTCCCAGTTATACAAAATCTGTTTAAACCCTAAAACAACCATATCAGCAGTTTTGTTCGCTGCACAGGAGACAGACTGTGACATTGGCACAGAACATGTACAGTTATGTGAAGATAACCTTTAGTCTATGAAAACAGGTCAGCTTTTCAAGAAGATGCTGTCCTATTTAAAGCGACCCGATTTGAAATCCACCAGCAAAAACTGACATGGCCAATCATAAGCTTTCAAGATACTAAAAAAGTACATATATTGCAATGAACTTGCTAGTTGAAAAACAAACAAAATATCTGTATGTATTTAGGTTGTATAACCTTATTTTTTCAATATAACAAAAACTTTATATAATGTTCATAATTTTTATACCATACAGCCATTAAAAAAGCTGCAGCCTCTGTGGTCTGCGGCACAGCTATATTGGGATATCGGTCATCGTGGCATCCTCGTCTGGACCACCTGAGAATTTGCTGAACAAATGGCCTAATAAACAAGGAATGTTTCATCATCCCTTCAAGCCCAGGTGTATTTTTGCATAACTTTTGAAAGGAATGTCAAATGAATATATTTGTTCTAAAAAAAGAAGACAGTAGTGTTTGCCAGCTGTTTTCTTTCAATGGTATGTAACGAATGCACGAAAACGAATACTGAGGCCACATGTATCCATTTAATAACTGCTTCTACAGTTACAGCATAAAGGCTAACTATCAAATGAATGACCTCACATTAACAGCCATTATCAATAAATGGCATCTGTGAAATATAAAATGTTCATCTGTAAGAGAGGAGCTTAATCAGATGATACCATTCAGGTCAGGTCAAAAGAGCAGCTATATTTATCTTGGGCGTCTCGAAATGAAAGAGATGCCAGAATTATTTTCACCTTGTGGCTTTGTGGACTTTAACACACAGAATGCTAATAGAATGCCAAAACTCTCTTCATGTTGCATCTCTTACTTTATCCCCTTCTATAAAAAATACAAAATAAAAATGAGTCACTAATCGTTTGATTAGTCAGCTGTGGGGATGATTTTCTTTCAGCAGATCCTTAAAGCAAACTCAACATGCTAATGTCCTTTTAGTCACACAGTGTTTCTGTAACCACAGATGAATTCCTCCTCCTCATAATGTGAGGATGATGCAGTGTAACCAACTTCCTGTTAGTGAACTACTAAAAAAAAGAGAGAGGAAGCTCATAATGACTCGAAGAGTTCTTAGTTTCATCTTTTAGTGACGTACAAACTCGAGCCACATGTTTAAAACATTATAAAGATTTTGTACTGCTTACTGCTAATTTTAGAAAGGACTAGTTTTCCTTTTCAACACACAAATTACATGTTATGTCTACAGAATGTTTCTAGGACAAACACACTTTTATACAAAAAAAATCTTTCCGTATAAACATTTCATTTGAAAATGTATTTGTTTAAAGAGGTTGAGACAGACAGAAATCCACATAAATGTGTGTGTTTGTCTGTTTCAAATCCCTGCTGGGATGTTATTTGCTAAGTGACTTTTCATATTTACTGTTGGTCAAAGAGGATGTAAAAGCCAAATATCAGGCAACTTCATCACATCCTCTTAACATTTTTCAGCTACAGATAGTCTTAAAATAATCAAGTGTTTCAACAGAAGGGGACGTGAAAAAGCACCAGAGAAAACATCCAGCTTAGTTCTCTAAATGCAACACACGAAGACACAAAACTAAGGACAGAGAATGAAATCACGGCTGTTAGCAAGAATTGGTTCCATTGCATCACGTACAACCAAACACACAAAACATTTGTAAGTCCTCGTGTTACCAACAGCTACTTTTACTGTGTTCTCTGGGAAATACTCTGAAAGAAAGTGAATTATCACAACAAGTGTCAAGAATACTAAAGATTTTACCAAAAAAAAGGCTTCCTGAAGCGGAACAGTTTCCAAGCAGTTCCAGCAGAGCACAAGCCCCACTGGAGCAGCATTTACTTACAGACTTAAATCTATTTACAGTATGTTCACAAGAGTATTAAATCATTCCCAGAGTCCCAGATAAATAACAGTAATCAGCTTTAAATCATCCGTCTAAAAGTCCACTGTTGGTCCTCATACCTGGGGTATTTACATTTTTAAACCCCTTTACTGCCACAACACCTTTTGGATATCTGGATAATCAGTTCCATAGAAAACTACTATGAGAGCTAAAAAAAACACTTGTGTACTACTCAGAATCCTTTGGAAACAGTTTCAGGATCAACTGTAGTGCTGTAAGTCACCTTTATCTGATATCATCATCTCCCTTGCAGGAGATCAATGACTCAAATTCACTTCAGAGCTCCATCAAGCATGATCAATTACATCAATGTTTAACCTCAGTCCATAGACCAAACCTTATTCATAAATGTACAGCAGAGTAGAGGAGTCTGAAGAGACCGATTTGGAAAAAACTAAAAGAAGTTTACCAGAAAACAATGTCTAGAACTGTACTGAGATTTTATTTTACGAGTCGAATTTGTTTTCGTAATATCCTGGTGTGGATAATGTGACAAAGTTCCTGTGTTTAAGTGGAATATTTGAGTTGCTATTACGAACTCTCTTCAAACATCGCTGCACCAAAACAAGCTTTTTCCACATGTCTTCTTGTGGTTGGCCAAACTCAAGCCAGCACTAATGCCAAACAGAGAGAATGACAGAGCTAGAAAAATAAGGACCATTTGACTCTATTAAAGACCGTCTTTGTGTTGTGTGTGTGGGTGTCAGTCAAAGTTAAAAGGCAGCAGTCTGTGGTCATCAGTAAGATGGAAGCTAAGTGTCCCGCCCCAGCATTAATGAGCGAGACATTTATAGAGGCCTTTATGAGACGCCAAATCCTGTTTTACACCCAAGACAGAGATTTCAAACGTGATTAAGGCCAGATCCTGCATGCCTGCACACCAGGAGCACGTGAGGACAATGAGGCAAGCTTTTATATTTAAGAGTCATGTCTAAGAGTCATGTTTAGGAAAATGAAATATTAGTCATTTTTTATTATTCTAGGGTTTATCTAGCACAGGCTCCTTTTAGCAGTCAGCTTTAATGCATTGTAAATGGATGCAGAGAGGAGTCACATGCTAAAGTAACAGAACATAGTTATACGGTGCTAATAATGCAGAGGAGTGGGTTAGGCCTACAGCCAATACAGACAGCGTCTCTAATATTGCCACCTGTTCTGTGATGGAAGAGAGTGAAATAGAGAAAGTGAGTTTGTTGTTCACAGCTGACAGAACTGCTTGTTTCTAAATCTACAGTAGGCACTGAAAAACATGTAGGAAGTACATACTGAAGGAAGATTTCAATTCATGAGCATCTAAACTAAAAAATCTTCAATTTTTTCAAACATGCTGTATTGTTAAGTTATAGTTTGAGTGAAAGGGTACTACTCAATTGCCTGACTTGTTATTAAAAAACACCAAAGACTGGATAAATCAATTTTACCTGTTATTAATACACATACATGAATAGTAATAGCAACATTTAGGTGGTTCAGTTTACTCATCAATTTCTGAAATAACTGCATAATTTACTTCATCAAAGGAATCCTATTGTGATCTCTTTCTTACAGATGATGCACAACTACAACGTCAAAGGCAATAAAAGGCAATAAATAAATCAAAGGTAAACTAAGCCAATCCCAGAGTAAACACTGTATTATCCGCCTGCATTTACTGCCCTTTCACAAATGAAGAGTGAGGCCAACACCCACATATTGAAAAACAATAGTTTAATTTTCAATATTAACACATCAGAATGCATAACAAGAAGAAGGGGGGTCCTAGGGCAATCTACTCACATCTTTCAGATGACCCAGGGCAACAAGGCACCCACGCAAGAGACAGACAAGAAGACCTCTTTATGTACTCAAAGAAAACTACATGGCTTGTCTTAACAACTCAACAAGGCTACAAGGCTTCATTTAAAGGAAGGAGACTCACAATAAACTGACAGAGTAAAAAAAGAAAAGAAAAATTACAAGAAAAAGCATACACACTTTATTGCATATACTGCAGGTTAGCTTCCACATATTGGGATGCAGACAGAAAACATCTGTCACAGAAGACACATCTTCCCTGGTTTCAGACCAACTGAGTTCCTATAAGCATCAAACCCCTAAACCATATAATGAAGTCAGCAGGGGATTTATCTGGTTTAACATCCCAGTTTCACTGCTGCTAACAAAACTAAAGTGCTGCTTTCAATCTGCTAATTTGACACAAGACCTGCTCTGCAAGCCTAAACAACATCTGTATAACATTTAAACAACAGCAATCTCAGTTAGACTCTTAGACTCACCTTTAGCAGAAGGCCTATATATTGAGCAAACTGTGTGTGAGAAAGAGAAAAGTGTGGTAGGTTAAAACCAACAGATGTGCCATAATTTATAACTTATTCCAGCCAAGCAGCAGAAACTGACAGCAGACATGCTCAAAGAACTGCCAATTAGACACGTGTCAAAAGTAAACATATGGATCTCATCAGGCTACAGGTTCAAACCATTCAGACAGCTAGATACCGTCATCTTATGAGTCCTTAGCTTCTTTAAACATGCATTAACTACTGTGTAACACAGCGAGCAGATTTGCCTCTGACTTTCATCATTTATTCAGCCTGGCGTTTCTTCGAGTTTTATGTTCAATCTAAAAAAGAAAGTTACAGGAGTTTGGAGCATACGGTTAAGTAATAATGCCAGAATGTGTGCGTAGGTCCTTTAAAGTGCTACGTCACCAATTTAGAATCATGTAGCAGAACAGGATGTATATCAGTATCATCTACATTTATCTCCCTTGTTACAAGACAGCAATCCCACAATCATAATGACACAATCATTATTTTGTTAAATAAAGCATATTTCGTTAACACAGAACAATGTTTACTATTATATGGTTTTATATTGGTGAAAGACAGCTCAGAAGGAAAAGGCACATATAATACAAATATGAGAATTTACAAAAAGAAGAGAAGAAATAGATAAAGGAAACAAAAGAATTAAGCTATAAAGAACTTGGTAAGATTTGTGACGTATAACGAGGCCACTCAAAATGATGCAAGTCAAGTTGTACTAAATATGAAGTACACTCCAAAGCTGCTGTGGGATTCAGAGATCTTGTGCCTCATGCAGTTTTCATAGCAGATCTCATCTTTCTCATAGATCTAAAGCCCCCATGGAGCACAGCTTCCTGTATGCCTGGTGTCAAAGTACTGCATGTGTAAATACTCTGCAGCTTATTCTAGGATCTCCTTCTTCTCAAACATTAACCTCATCTGACCTGGAAGTCGGGAGAACTCAACACATGCACGCACATACACAAATACAGATATTTAGGCCACACTTGTTATAAATGAATGGCAAAATATGAAAGATGTTTTTAAACACCAATGGTTTTTGCATTATTTAGACATTGTGATTGAGTGGGTCCAATGATCCTACAAATTTTTTGGTCAAGTTACTATGGCATCAACTTAAAGAATATGCTTCACATCATTGACTTAAGAGCATGAGGGGTATTGACCAAATAATGGCACTCTCAAATAAATCCAAAAGCTGGAATAACTTGAAATTAGTTGCACATAACAACATAAAACTCTCTGAACACTGTAGTCCTGACGTGTCAAGAAATCCCCAAAATCAAGGCATTTTACTATTAGATGTATCGACAGCATTCCACACAGTTACCCGGGCTGACTGAGATTTACACAGCAAGTATGCAGTCCATTTCCTCCGCACATTCTTCTAGCCTGAACACAAACCCACCAACAGCACTCGGATTCAGGATCCATTTGTCTCTACTTCTATATTACACTTACAGTAGTTTCCCCACCAAACCAGATCTTATTAAATCAAAATTCAACAGATTTCACTGAACTAAAACAAGACCTTTCATTATCAAAACATCAAAAATAAAATCAAGGAAAGAGGCACACTTTAGGAAATGTTTTGTCAGTAGTTACATTATAATCTACATTAACTGATTTTATTTGATTTAATATATTATCACTATGACTAAATCAAGCTGAAAACATTAGGTTACACCCAAGAAAATAATGTTTAGATCAAATAGACCCTTTACAAAGATAACAATAGCAAGTTACCACTTCATAAAGGCAGGTTCTTTATGTTTCCAAACTCCTCTGTGGTAAACTGGAAGTCCTACTATTTCCTAAAGGTGGAATGAGGAGCAGCCAGTGAAGTGAACAACCAGCGTCAGAGACACTGAAAACACACCTCAACCTGACAACTCATAGAAGAGGCAGGTGCAACATGCACTACCTCTGACAGGGCAAAGGGTGTGTGCTCGCATGAGTGAAAAAATGCAAACCATTTGCATATCAGCCACAACATCAGTTGTGTTTACATCATGATGTACGTAAAATCCAGTGTGAACAAATCTATAAGACAAAAGTTGATAGAAGAATGTCCCTTCTCCCTGCTGTGTTTATCTCAGCAATTAGAGATACAACCCTCAGATCTCTGGGGTGCTGCTAAACTAATCCACCCGCAGACCAAACACCAGCCACAAACAAGGGCGAGGAGAAGAATGTGATCAGAGGAGGAGGAGTAAATGACTGAAAACAGCTCTCTACAAACAGGTCATGAATGTAATAAGTCAATACATAAAAGCTACCATTAATTTCAATAGTGCAAGTAGTGACAAATGAAATGATCACCTGTGCAGTTAAACACAGCCTTTAAAACCTATAAGTTTATTGAAAACTGTCCACAAGTATATATAAGAATATTCAATCAGCTGTCATGCAAACAGATAACTATTATATGTGACCCTGGACCACAAATAAAAAAAAGGGTCATAAGGGTACATTTTGTGACACAAAAATAAAAGTTTTGATATATTTACGGTATGAAATGTACAAAATATCTTCATGGAACATGATAATAGATAATATCCTAAAGTGTGTTTCTGGCATAAAAGAAAAATCAATAATTGTGACCCATACAATGTATTGTTGGCTATTGCTACAAATAAACCCGTGCTACTCATGACTGGTTTTGTGATCCAGGGTCAAATATTACCAGTTTTTACAACACACAATAACAGATTAAATGACCAGCTATTAATGGTCACCTAATGGTCAAGGGCTACAGTCCAGTACCTTTATCTTTGGTATATTTATGCTACATTCACATACATTACCTGTTCAAGGACAAATCTTCATGTTATGTCAAAAGCATCATTCACTTGGCTCCTAAGTGCTACTCAACTATTTATGAGACATGATGAGCATCTATTCCGCTAGAATAGCTGCACTGGTCCTGGTTTAATAGTCTCATTGATTACTCCAGGATTCTGACATTGTGGGATGCTGAGCTGCTGTGTAAGCAACATCCCCTCACTATCTAATCAGGTTTTACTACACACTTACACACACTGGCTACACAAGATCAAATGGGTCATTTGTCATTTTCAATTTTCTATTTGAACCTTACAACCTTACATTTGCCTAAATGTTATTGAATTAGAGAATTTCATAATCTAATTTAAGTGTCATAATACATATCTAGGAATTCAAACTAGAATCTCTCCCCAGTGTTTGCAAAGCCTACATTTACACTGCAAAGCTTAATGCAAAGTTATGATCTTCTCACAAATATCAGGTTTTTGTATACTTTGACTTAAGACATAACAACTCTGTTTACATTTATGACCCGCCAAGAAGCATTAGCAGTAGTCCTCATAATTGCTTATTGCGAATATTACAGAACATGACCTTACTTCACAGGTACATATTCTCTGAAACATTGTCAAAACCTCACAAGAATGCAGTTGAGAAGGTGCTTCCTACCATGATTCACACATTTTCTGTCCATGATTCACACATTTTCTGTCCATGATTAAAAAATCTTCATACATTCTTTTACCACACCTGATCAACAAGTTATGATTTCAGAACTGATCTAGCCTGTCTTTCACCCAACATTGAACACATTTACTCGCACATCACTAATAAGGTAAATATGATTACACTGTCTGATTATAATATAACTGATGATTAGAGAACTACAGTATATCCAAGCAAGTCATAAGCCCTCAAAACAGCTACTGAAATTCAAGCCCCAAATCACTAAGAGCCAAGCTCTCCTGAAGATCTCAAACAGCTGAAACAGACATTTCTGACATTTCTTCAAAAGCCTATTTATAGCCAATTTCCTTTTTGTCTGAGTGTATGAATTAACTGAGCCAAGAGGATGATGTGACTGACTGGGAAGCTGGGCTGTCACTGGTGCCCTAAACCACCTAGTATGCACTTGACTTGAAGTCATAGTATTGTCACAGTACTTATACCAAAAATGAACTTTGAAGAGTTTCAGCACAGAGAAGTTACACCCCAATTACACAGAAATTAAATATTTAAATGTACCTTAATTCATTGTATGATCTTACCATCACAATGAACGATGCTTGTGAAGAATTAAAAAAATTAATCACATTTAATAATCAAATCACATTTAAATATCACTTCAGATAGAGTTGAATGCATTATAATTGATATCGCTGCAGTATAGACGCTGATGCAAAGGGCTTTATCTAGGACAGCGTGTTCTAGAGAACTCAGTTCTCTCTCTGTTGAAGACACACTTGCTATTTCCTTCGATGGTTTATGCAGAAACAACTTAGGGGTGTAATTACCTACAAATAGCTACTGTTTTACTTGGGCTGTTTTTAGCTTCATTTTTGAGGTTGGCCAGAGGAGAAGTTTGTCATTTTTCAAAAGAAAAAATTACTCCACATTGTTTCTTCTCCACGACTGTCTAAACACACCCTTTTCATTTCAAAGAAGGTGCCTATCTCACTTTTTTGGGTCAAAACTGGTAATCAGCCTTGATGTCCCTAACCAACCCTATGGACCAGCCCTAAACTGATCAATACATCTGGAAAAAACAGCAGTTTTAGAACTATTAGGATGTGTGACAGCAGGATGAACCTGGTGCTTTACAAGCAACACTAATGAGTCCTTTAAATCTCTTTTATGAGAATGCGTTCAGCTGCTGAACGTTATATTTAACACTAAGCTTTGTGGTTATATCATAATGTGTGTGTGAGCCATTAATTCGCCTTTAGGAATCTATTAAAATAGCAACTTCTCACAGACGCCCGTAGTAAAAACAAGAGAACTTTTGCTACTGTGGCACAACACTAATCAGAAACAAATGTTGAGAAAAATGACTGGATGTGCTCCAAAACACACAAGTGGAAGTAAGCAAATTGGCAATTCCTGCGTTATGGACGCGACACTTTCAGTCAAAACTTGATATATAAATTCTATAAATGATATGATATAAAAATACAGAATATATTTATTATAGCATACTGAATCTTGTGTTTATGTTTTACTAAATCCCTGAGTCCAAACATCAGAAAAATATTAGTCTATGCACGAGTTTTCTATCTCAAATAATGGAAATATACATGAATATTATGATTGTTACTACAAAAACACATTTATTTGAGAGGCAACATACTTTGTAGGATTTCTGTATATTAAAAATGTACAAAACCAAAAACAATAATACCCAACAAATGGAGAAGAGATTAACATAAAATAGTTGTTTTATTTTAATGTGCTTATTTATGAGGCATATGCACTGTTATGGATGTGACAATTCTGAAGACAGCACTTTACCGGACCATGAAAATGATTTAAACATATAAAAGTGTATTAAAAACTTTGAGAGAGACCTCGCATGGGTATTTAAACACCAAATATTGACATCTGAGCTATCAGTATGATAAAATCCTTTGGTAAAAACAAACAAGGTTGACATATTAGTATGGAATTACCCATCTTTATTTCCTCTTTTGAGTAAGTCATTCAGTATCATTGAAACAAAGTAAAGAGGAAATGAACACCGCATGTTACATTTACAAACCCCGTATTATAACAACAACAGCTCAGTTTATTTTCTAAACATCCATAATCGTAGATAAAAGACTAAACTCACATGTCGTCCAAAGACTGGCTTTAGTTTACACAGCTCTCGTGACAGAACTACTGCAGTACTGTGTGTCACATTCATCATTGCGCTCACCAAAGATATCACGCTAAAAATAATATTAAACTACAACAAATATATAAATGTCTTAGCTTTGAATTCGTCTATATTACAATAAATGGCCGGTGAGAGTCTCCTCAGTCTGACAGCGGTCACCGTTAAAAACAGCAGCTCACTTGCTCGCGCTCGCAACACGACAACGGCCGTTGATAAAAGTGCGGGTGAGTACTTAGTAGTGTACTTCCCAGTGACGCCTCTAAATGCTTATTTGAAGCGACAAAATTATTAAAGCCATGTTCGTACAATGACAATATAATGTTTTAGACGACATAATACTGACAGAATGATGTTGAGACTCACCTGTTCCGTGCCGTTGACGAGCGCCGCGGTCACTCTCTGAAAATGATGCTCGAGCGCCAAATCCAACGTCTCCAGCAGGTGGCGCGCGCGACATTTTGGTGCAGTGAGCGAAAGGCACGCTGGGTAATGTAGTTATTTTTTTGCTGTGGTTGCGTATTTACAGGCTGTGTGCAACGCATAGGGGCGCCAAATTCGTATATTTTTATGTTGTAAAAAACACAATAAACACCGAAAGCACAATTTTAAACAACAATAGTGAGGACATTTTAAAAATCTGTCTTCAAGTTCTAATTATTAAATAGATTCATATGCACTTATCTTGATTAGATGCCTAGTTGCATGGAAAGTCATTTAAATTATATTCTATTAAATGACAAATGAAGAATTAAGAAGAAATGATCTTTCGCAGTTTGCAGATTATGACATTTTATCTAAGGAGCATTTGCTACGGCGTGATAACTTCTAAACATGTCCAAATAATTACCATCGCAGTGCATCAAACTACGGAAGGGCGAAAGGGTCCAAATACAATAGTCAAGACGCCAATAAAATACTTAATTTTTTTTATTGTTTAATATTGTAAAAGTAAAGAGTCTGTGGAATGTCTAAAACAAAATACTTATGTTATCGTTATCTAAAATATTATAATATATAAAGAAGCTTTAAAATGAAACTTTCAAATAAGACACATTAGGAAAGGATATTGCAAAGGTCACCTCCCTTTCTGTCGAATCTGTGTAATCAATTATAATGATGTTTTATTATATGTTATAAAGAAATATGGAATAGAAAACACACATTTCTTGTAATATAAACGTTATATCTGACCTGTGAAACTAACCCAGTTGTCTAATTTCAATTTTTTGTAACAAGTGCGATCACCAGTTTTTCCTTGTAAGAATTAACGAAAGTGCTTTCGTTTACGTCAGAACTGCACAATTTCAGCACGCTTTGAAACATGGCGGCGCCCGCAGAGAGCAGAGATGCTTCTGCTGTCAGAGTCCCTTCTGGCCAGTCAGCATCTGAAAATGTTTCATTACAGTACAGCCTTATTTTGGATCACCTCATCGGTGACAAAAGGCAAATTAAAGACTTGAACCCGACAGTTATGGGCGCTTTGCCGAGTCCTCAGAAAACGGAGGAGCAGAAGATGATCGAGAGGGGAATGGAGAGCTGCGCTTTTAAATCACTCATCGCTTGTGTCGGAGGTATTACACTTGACAAACAATATAACATGCTTATAACATGTCTGTCTTAAAACAGACAAAAATGTTTTAAAGTGCTACTAACAATTATATGTGTTGTCATTAGTGACTTCACATTATTGTGTAATTTTAAACAGAAAGTTTGAGTAGTAATGTTGAGAATAATGAATGTATAGAATTGTTATAGTTTATTTACAACTCGTTACCTGTTTGGACTTGGACTAAACTGACGTCCTGTGATACGTTTAAGTATCTTGTGATGATGTATGACCCTGTAATACATTGAAATGGCCACTTGAAGTGCTGCTGAGCCAACACTGGAAATAACAGTTGTTTTATAAAAGTCTTATGATGTGTAAAAACAATAGAAACCGTTACAGAAATTGTAATAGTTTTAAGGGTTAATTAATTTAATAAAGTTCATTATTTGTGTTGCTTTAATTTGTAACCACAATTAGGAAATATTATAAGAATTGATGATTTTCTCTGTTGTAGGGTTTGTGTTGGGAGGTGCTTTTGGAGTCTTCACAGCCGGTATCGACTCCAACGTTGGGCTTGATCCCAAAGACCCCTTAAGAACCCCAACAGCTCGAGAGGTGTTAAGAGACATGGGACAGAGAGGAATGTCATACGCTAAAAATTTTGCCATTGTGGGCGCGATGTTTTCATGCACAGAGTGTATTATTGAATCAGTAAGTATCTGTCCATCTTTTATTAATATATAAATCATTGCATACAATAATGGTAAATGTTTATTAAAGGATTTGTTTGTAGTTTATGCTTGTGTTGCTTTAGCATTGGCTCCACCTGGTGGTTCTGTATTTGAAGGTCCACAGACAGTTCTTGCTTTTTCCTGTGACCTTTCAGTACACTTTATTTGTCTGAAGAATGCACTTTTCTCTCTTTTAGCATCGTGGAAAATCTGACTGGAAAAATGCAGTTTACAGTGGCTGTGTTACAGGAGGTGCCATTGGATTCAGAGGTAAGAGAAACCGTTCACACGGTCACACAGTTTCCTCTGCTTATTATCATCATTAAAAAAATGACAAAAAAATAAATGTAACCTGCATGGGATTAATGTTAACGACTAAAACTTTATTTTATAATATAAAATTAATGGGTTGCAATAAATGGTCTGTTTTTAACATGCATCTAAACACAGATATGCTGAGATTTGGACAATTGTAATAATATCCAGGATAAATTCCTAAGAAGAGATTTAAATATTGAAAAAAAATATTCTTAGTTTCCCTTCAAACTCTTTTATGGACTTAAATATGACCGAATCTAATAACTGTTTTTCTGTTCGCTAGCTGGACTAAAGGCTGGAGTTCTGGGCTGTGGAGGTTTTGCAGCATTCTCTGCTGCTATCGAGTATTACCTCAGATGAACATCAGCATCAGGACTATTACTGTGTACTGTGTTGAGTCCTTCATGTGTGTTGGAACACATGGAGAACATTTTTCAGAGCAATCTTCTGTCCTCTTGATCATTGATCCAATCCCACCAGATGAGGATTGTATTGCTCAGTTGTCTGAGTGGACCAATAGGGTGACAAACCCAAGCAGAAGTGTTGTACTGTGTTATATAATGGAGGATGTGCATACTTTCTTGTCTCAAAAGGTTCTTAATGCATCTGTCATTGGCTTAATAACAAACCATCTGATGATGCACATCACCTTTGTTGACCTGTCAGGCCAATATTTCGAAATAATGTTTAATGATGTATTAGTCTTCATATAAACGAAATGTGTACAACAAGAACAATTCTACAGTTTTACATCTTGGCTGTGAAAGAAAATAAGTGTACGAGTATTGTATAAATAAGACCACTCAATTAAAAGAATTCATCAAATCAGATTTATTTTCTCCACAAAGAGTTGTTTGGATTCACAAGCTTCAAGAAAATAAGTTGAATCAAGTGTTATATTAGATTCACTCTAAAACCCCTTTCTGAAAGGAGATTTATTTTATCCTACAAACAAACAAAAACCTATATATGAATTTTGATATATATATATATATGTGAAAATCAAAATGTTATCAAAAATAAGAGGCAGGGAATGCTAAAGGTTGTGCATTAGAAAATCTGTGTATGACATCATGCTTTGAGGTCAAGTTGACATAGAGAGGAAGTGAGTTATCCTCACCAGGAAACAGATAATGCAAACATGCTTTCTGGCTACATCCCAGTTCTCTGACAGGGTTCCTTTCCTACTGGCCTCTATTCAAGAGTTCATATTTAACTGAACTGAATTCAAAGATGAAAACCAAGGAATGCATTTGAAGACAAGAAAAATTGCAAAATCTAAAAATTTCCCATCATGTCCATATAATGGTGCAGTGCAGAAAACTGGGTAGCGATATAGACCTTTAAATTAGTTTCTAAATATGCAAATATAAAGACAAAACCCACAGCAACTTCAATTATAAAATATTGTAAGACTTTGAAGCATATTTGAAGGACAAAGTTAGTTGTAGCAACGCATATTCAAATGATCAAAGTGTGTATCACACTATGCCCGATAATAAAGACGTCTCTTTAGTCCTGTGAAATTTACTCTGAATAAAAAGCTAAAGTGTGCAGAGGCAGTCACAACCTACAAACAGCACCTGCCCACAATTCTTGTTCACTGAGCAAATTCTCTATTGAACTCTAATACAAGGCACTGTAGTTACACTACTCCAGACTCCACACAATTTTTTCTGGGGAAAAACGAAACCTTCATAGATAATATATATAATAGCTTGATTTTTCCATCTCACATCTTTCTAAATCGAGTTATCTGCATATATTTTCCTGCTTGCGTTCTTCTGTTACATCCATTTAGAAGAATCCACAGCAGGCAAACTGACCGCCCATCAGACCAGAGAGTCCAGTCTGGTTTTGATATGTTTTAAAAGCCGCTAATAGCAATTCCAACAAAAAAACTCCTTTTTCTCATTTCTGTCCTTCATTTCAGAACGAAGCGATCAAATCATATTAAGCACTAACATGTTTGGGTCATATTTTACATAGAAATAAAAGAGCAAATATATTTAGCTTAAAAAAAATAAATTCACGTGAAAATAATACTATACATATTACTGCAATTATTATTATGATTGTTTTGTTTTACTGTACTGAGAATTCTAAAACAATAATTCAAAACTATGTATCTTTTGTCTTTTTCATCCACATTGTTATTTCCTTTTGATTGTGGGGTGATGTGGGGTGATGTGACCTGGATATGTTTTCATACAATTCCTAAGATTTACACATCAGTAAAATTAAAGGTACCAAATATTCAAGAAAAGGAGACTGAAGAATGCCTGAGACATGTTTTTCTTTTTTTTTACAGATTTGACCTTCTGTCGATAGTAAATGAGAGAAAGGCAATTCAACTTAGTGTCAGAGTTTTCTTTTCACCTATCTACCACAGATTAAAGTGCCTGACAATCTTTGGTCTACTAAAGTCAGAGGCTGTAAAAATCACCAGTGGAAGCATTTATTGTGTCATGAATTCTTCTTAAACAGTCTCATCTTTCATGTCTGAATAATATTGAATAATTGATAACAGCTTTACCAAACCCTGAGCTGAGAGAGGAGACTTCATTCATATACTACGATTAAAAACATCATCATACCTGCCCTGTGATTTAAAGGTTAATAATGTCTTAAATAACTCACAGTTACCACCACTTTCTAGGTAACGTTCCATATTTTAAACCTCTAAATATAAGTCTGTTCACATATTATAGAATATATGTTTTTTCTTATGCTACATGAATAAATTGCAAACAAAATGCACACTCTGACCTGTGAGAGAAAGAGATAAAATGATGAAAAGAAGGAAAGGTTAAATTAACTAAGTATGCCTTAAAGATAGATCAGCCCATCACACAACATGCATTATTGGTCAATATTGCTATCCCGCCCCTGGGGAAGCACCGTGTTGCCACAACCGGTTAGTAGCAGCATGAAAGAGTGCATAGTTACTTTTGAAAAGTACAAAACCTTTAAAAAGGCAAAGCAATAAAAAGCGTTTTCTCTCTCAATTCAGCAAAGACCCTGTTCAGTCTCTGAACGTGTGAGCTGAGAGCTTATGCACACTGTTACATAAGACTTCTCTCTTTTACTCTCACACACATAAACTTGTTAAAGGCAAAAGTCCAGTTTGTTTTAGAAACACGCTAAATAAGAGTGCACAGCTATGCAATAAGCAACATATTCATCTGAAAAGGTATGACCTTTAAAATAAGCGTAATGAAATCTAGTAGACATTGAGAAAAACATCTACTTGTAAGATGTAATAGTATGGCTTGGAAAGATGCCCTAAAAAAAAAAAAAAGAGTTTCTGAGTTCCTGCGCTTTCACAAGTTATCATATGCCACGTCATCCCTTAAAAAAAAAAAAAAATCACAACAGGCCAAAGCAAGAAGCTTAATTATTCTGCACCTCAAAATAAAATTGATTAAAACAATCTCTCAAACTGCAATTAATAAAAAAACTTAAAAAATTTAAGCTTCTCATAAAGACAAAAGCATACTAGTGTTCCCACATTTATGACTTTTCCAGTCGTTTTTTGTTTACCACATAAAGTCACTGTCTATATTGTCTTCTAAAATCACTGCACCCATACAGACCATCATCCAGTACTCATTTAGAGAAATAATTTAGAGTTGAGAACATCTAGAATTTATAGAAATCTGTAGAAATGTTCATGACTTCCACTGACCTGAAACCCTGTATTACACCATGCAGATATACAAACATCATTTTTAAAGTTACCAGGGTTGCAACTTTTCTATCATCAGCTACGCATTCACCTGAAACCCCCACAATCCTATTTCCTGTGTTATTGCTTTAACTACCACCTAAAGATGCTCCCAGGCATAATGTGACCTATACAGATATGCCTATATGTGCCTTACAAAGACACCCCCCTCAGTAGACAGTTGTAAACCTAGGGAGCGACTCTCTACTGCCCCCGTGTGACAGGGAGGACTTTCAGAAAAGAAGCAGAAATCATTAGCAGCCTCCAGAGCGTAAAGGGCCGTGTGTGTGTGTTAGAAATGTGTAAACAGTCACAGCAGGGCAGTGTGTGTGCAAACACATTCACACAACTCTAATGAGCTGTAAACAACAGCGATGCAGTCATGGAAATGCTCGCCGGGAGACACGGGATTTGCGCTGAGAGCAAAGTATAAGCTGAGAGGCGGGTGGGATGCGGATTTGATGTTAGAATACTGTGGGGTTTAAAAAGAAATAATGTTTGCTAATAAAATTATGTTATGATAAGTATGAATTAATAATGATAAATCATGATGTTTGGATTTGGATAATAGCATCTAACAAATCCATAAATGTATGTGGTTGTGCCATTGTGCAGTTTTCCATTTTTGTACACAGTTTTAAGAATAGGTGTAGCATATCGTGGAGAAAAAAGGCCCAAACAGTAACAGATATTTCCATTGACAATCAAAAGTGTAGCAGATTCTCCAATCAGAAAAGGAACTAACAGGATCTAAGCGACACTCCTTTTTCAGAGAAGCGCCGCTGTAACAGCCGTGCACGTGTGTAATGGATTATAGTCAATAAACGGAGAGGAAAGATCTGTAACAGGAGTGGGAATCATAGACGTAACAGTAGCAGATGTATTGCCGTATCCTTCACGTGTGCGCATGTCAGTTTGTTGTGGATTAAGACTGAAATGATTCAATCACTAATCTTCCTTGCAGGTATCGGAGACCGGCTCGGGCGAGGACAGCGGAGAGGCCTGGTTCTGAGCATCCCGCTCACGTTTGTAGAGTCGGTAGCCTTTACGGCAGAGGAGGACGAACCAGTAGACCTGAGGTGACAGGATGCAGAGGCTGCCCAGGTTGGTGGAGAGCGGCAGGTGAAAGGGAACGCTGTAGAGCGGGATGCCGTAGTGAGAGCCGTACATCCAGTACATGAACGGGAAGAGAGCGATGCGGCACATGAAGAAACTCAAAAGCACGGCGCCGCCATTAGCCTTGTGCAGCCAGCAGTCCTGCAATCCCAACTGTATGAAGAGACAAACAAAGAATGAGACATGAGATTATGAGTAGGGGTAGCGTTTATCATATTAGATATTTTCTTATCATTTATTCACCCTCATGTCGTTCAAAACCTGTATACGACTTTCTTTTTCTCTGTTACACAAAAGAAGATATAATTGTTTTATGTTCAAACAATGGAAGTCAATAGGGATCAGTGTTGTTTGGTTACCAAAAATTCTTCAAAATATCTTCTTTTATGTTCTGCAGAAGAAAGTTATACAGGTTTGAAATGACATGAGGATGATTAAATGCTGAAATAATTTTAAACTGTTCCTTTATGCAAAAATAGATGCACGGGTGCAATGCCAATGACTACCAAAAGGGGGCAGTGTGCAGGTAAAAGTACATACGTGCATCATGTCTGAAAGCAATTTCACCAAATTACCAAAGGTCAAGAATCAAAAGAAATGTGAGAAGACAGAAAAACACAGCAAGACCGATCAGAGACATGAGATGTTGAATGTTACGACTAGACAGAACATTGCGAGAGGTGATATGAAAGCTGAAACTCCATGTCTGTATATAGCAAATACATTAGTCTTAAAGGAACAGTACACCCAAAAATATCACCTCTGTTAATGCTACTGTGTTTGTTGTTTTAAACCTAAATGACTTTCTTTGTTCTGTGAACCACAAAAGATTTAGGCTTTTTTTTAAAGATTATCCTGCCATTTTTTATTACAATGAAAGTTAATGGGGACTGGAGCTGTCAATGTGTGTTTCTGTGTTAAACTGAATAAAGATAGTCATATGGGCATAGGACAACATGAGATTGTGTAAATGATAACAGAACTTAAAATTCTAGACTGTTTTTTTTATTAAAGCATGAAGTGTTGATTGGAAGCTCATGCAGGATCGCTGAGCACATTTTACCTGAATAAGGATTTTGCCCAGTGAAACAAAAGGAGTGCTGAGCTCAGTGAGGAAGAGACAGCCGATGAAGTAATCGCCCTGGTCCTTCCTGAAGAACTGATGTACACAGATGCCACAAGAACAGTCAGTGCAAACACACAGACACAGCATTGATGTTATAGATTCATAGATGCACTATAAAATTATCACCACATTAAAGTGTTGTCAGCATTAATATTTATATCCTTAGCTACTCAACCAGCCACTACACAAATATAACACAAAACACAGAAATGATGCTGGTCCTCATGAGAGTTTTCACAGACTGATGATGTCTGGTGTCAAATTGTGGTCATGACCATCAGTGGCCCCAGAGAGTATTTCACTAAGCATGAACTCAGAAACAGTTGTTAATATGGAGGTGTAAAATAAATATAGATTAGGTAAAATAATCAGGATTTGGGTAAATCTGATGAGAAATGTTTAATTCTTTAATAATATTGTATTTTGATGTCACACTTGACAAATCTGAGTTCGGTTTGTGACATTAATGCGATCTCTTCTGAAATGTAAATGATGTAAATTTTCATTTGCCCTTCATTTAATCTCATTGATGTCTAAGAGAAATAATTTGATTTTGCATTCTTACAGAGAACTCGTCACATTAACTAAAAACATGTTCCACTTTGATTTGTTACCTTTCATGAATACAATCATTTCTTATTTTGTTATTATCAGTAAAATGACATTCATATCATGTCAAAAGTGTTCAAATACTTTCTAAGGCCACAAGAGAGTTCATGATGGGTGGATCAAAGGTATCTGTCACATAAATAACACAAGAGAAAACCACCAGTTAACAGCCAATTAAACTCTTCCAGACCTTTAGCAGAAGGTCTCAGTAATTATAAATCATCCTGCATTGTGGGGGGTTTCATTCCTGTTTAATACACACTCACTATTCATTTCTATTTGCAAATACAAAAAATGTCATTTTAATTATTACTGTATAGCATAATATATAACATAATGTAAACTTTAAGACTTGGTAGAGTGTATAGATGATGTGTGGCTGTGATATTATCACACGTGTCAGTATTTGTGTTGTGTCTGTGACTGGGTCATTTTGTGTGTCATGTGAATGTGTGTTTGTGTGTACTGCTATCCGAGCAGCAGCAGCTGTGTGTGAATAATGGAAGCGAAGGTAAAATGATCTCATATCACCACTGACAGACCAGAGACACCAAACAAAGAGCAGGTTTCCACCGCTGCGTGTGTGTATCTGTCCCGCTGCATGTATTCTGGCAGCGTAACAGCTGCTATTAGCTTAATTGTGTCTCACGGATCAGGT
Organism: Beaufortia kweichowensis; assembly: GCA_019155185.1. Lineage (NCBI taxonomy): Eukaryota > Metazoa > Chordata > Actinopteri > Cypriniformes > Gastromyzontidae > Beaufortia > Beaufortia kweichowensis. The sequence continues at coordinate 834,919 of CM032795.1, read as the reverse complement.
ACTTAACAAACACAAAAGCATCGCATCCCCCCTTTCACATTCATTCCCTCCCATTTGGTCCGGTCTAAAGGTGGGTCTGTCTATTCCTGTGGTTATATGAGAAGGTTCATTACTCTCTGCCCTCGTATTATTACACGTGTCTCTCACCAACGTGACCGGAAGCAGAATGGTGAGCAGTGCGATGTGATGGAGGACCAGCAGAAACTCTTTCCTCACGAATGAGTTGATGGTTCGAAGGGAGTGGCTTTTATAGTCCTTGTGACCTTTGACCCGGAAGCGATGGTAATGGCTGAGGTACATGGCGAAGATGTCGTATGACATGTAGGGCACACCGTACCAAATGACAAAATGGATTGCCAGCCAGTGTCTGGAAGAGAAAACCAACAGAACATATATTATAGATATTATGAGCACATTTAACATACAAATGATTTGCGGGTGAACTATCCCTTTAAGTAACACAGTGTCATTGGATCTTCCTTATCACTCGAGCTGTTGAGCATCACGGTTACGCATATGCTCGAGCCAAGCTTTAAGCCTTTGGGGGATTAGCAAGGTGGCTGGGAGTTTTCTCTGGACCAGCAGGGCAAGTGCCTGATGTGGATTACTCTCTGTTACGCCACAGACACACGCGCACGTGTCACGCTGCCGTCGTGAACAGGTGGCAGAAGCTGCGTTACAGGTGTCGTTCGGATGGGCCGAGGGAGGGACACGGAGGAAGGTAACAGCTGGTGCGCTGGGACTCGATGTACCTAATCTCCACCTCCCTGTGTCCTTGGAGTGGGGGCGGAGCTAAAGGGGTCAGCAGATGTGGTGTGGGAATAGAGGTAAGCACAGTTGTCCTGAGGTTGTGATTGGACGATGACTTAAACCAGGGCATGGGCGGGCAGACCGCCTTTTAAAGTGATACCGCACCACTTTAAATGTTAAGAGTGATGACAACGTAAAGCAGTTAGTTAAAAATGATGAAAACCCAACTTACAAATGAAAGTATTTTTGTAAGTTTTGTCATTTATTGTATTCTTCTGCTGTTTTTATAATCTGTGAAAATGTACATGCAATTTTTTATAATACACATTATTTGTAACTGAACTATTTCACTATAAAGCAATACATTTTAAAATATTCACAATATGACATGATATAATATAAATATAAAATGTTTACCATGCAATAAAATAATAGAAAACAATTTTAAATTAAGTAGCAATTTGTAATTTTTGTGTTGAACTGGACTCTTATCATACCCTGATTCACAACACTAAGCTTATAATAATGATCTATAATTTAAGCTGTCGAGTACGATTTTGCAGGAATTGTATAGCAAGTACTATTAAGATATCAAGTATAAAACATGTGGCCTCTATAGGTGTTGTACAGTGATATACACACTGTTCACTCGTGTCATAGCCATTAGTATATTATCTATTTTAACACGGCTTTAACATTGTAATGAACATTTGCACATGAACACAATAAACATGGCTACGTGAAGAAACGCAGGACAGTGTGATAGTAGACGTGTGGTGTAAGATCACTTGACCTACCGGTCTGCTATAACGTTTCCTCTGCAGGACCACACAACGATAATGCCTGCTGTCGTGGCTATGACAGCATGAATGGATGAAACCAGTCTGTGAACGAGAAAAAACTATATTCACACATACAGCACATTTGAACTCTCAGACAGATCATTACTGTTTATACAGATGTACAGTTATATTGAAGCATGAAACAGCAGTCATTGATCTATATGAACATTTATTGATCATTAAGTGCCTTGACTTGAGCATATGATGTGTTTTACTCTGAAGATGCAAAAAAAAATCGCTTAAAGAATCAATAAATTAGTTAAAGACATGAGTAAGCAGATGCGGAAGTCATACAATACAAAAAAAAAAATCACAGTAAATATTTGTAGAAATATCAACAATATTCTTTCAATGTACAAGCAAAATGTTTTCAAGAGTTGTTTTCAGAAAATGTATCTGGAGTTTGTGTATTTGGTTTTGTGGGGGATTTTACACTTGTTTTAGAGGGATTTTTATATACAAATATTACAAAGTATGACATTAATGTGTTCTGTGTTGTTATTTAAAAAAACTTTAAAACATACGGTACATAACATACTGTAACTTAGACAGGTACAATAATGACTAGAGAATCGACACAGTTTTCAGTTTTAGTAAATTCTGTTTGTAATATATCATGTCACACAATTTCCATGTTTTCTTGTAGATTTAATAAAAACAGTAAACTATGAATTATCATATATTTATGAATAGCTAAAATATTTGCCTTGCATTAATATATGTCGATTTTCACGTCAGACTTTTTAAATTTTTTTATATCTGTTTACTGAACTTTTACAATAATAACAGGATGCAAATACAGAAGAATCGTGAACAAATATTTTCCCAACCCACCACACCCCAGAGAAAAAAAATAAATATATATATATATATATATATATATATATATATATATATAGAAATAAAATATAATTTTTTTATAATAATAATAACAAAATACATTTAACAAATAAAAAAAAAAAATAATCAAGTCAGACTTTTTAGTAAGAAGTTTAACAAAGGAACGACATATTGCCTAAAAACAAGACTATAAAAATATGAACATAGGTAATATAGAATGTAAAATATAAACACTCCCAAAAATGCTGTCTGAATGTACTAGGTATGAATCGCCTCATAATATTTAAAAAAAATGTATGTTTACCAGACAGTACCATGTTATTTAAGTGATTTTTTTTTGTATGTGAACATTTGTCTCTTTCGAGCTAAGCAAGTTTAAAGTCTCTGACTGGCTGCTGAGCATTCTGCACAGGGTGACGCTCGCTCGTCATGACAACGGTGGGCACGTGACCCGGGCCTGACAGCTTACGCTTGAGTTGGCCACTAGATAAGCGCTGGCCTCCAAACACACAAACACACACGGCTCTGCTCCCCATATCCGGGTGTACTTGTAGCCTTACTGCCTGAATACTGTCACAAGACCCATTTAACACAATCCACTCTTTGTACCCCTCTCTCTCTCTCTCTCTCTCTCTCAAAACAGGGAGGGGGTGAGAGAGGGAAAATGTTTCTTTTGTATAGCTGTGTTGCATGTGGGTGACTGCCATGGCATGATGTCGCTATACCCAGTTACAATACACAGATATAAAATAGTAAACCAGAGACCTGGAGATCTAGGTCAAACTTCATGCAGAATTTAGTTGGTTACTCAACGGCAATCTTTGTAATGCAGGGAGGCAGCTATTTCCTTTTTTATTAAAGTACAGGTCCTATCCATCTCCGTTTATGACAAACTTACATCTGAATAACAGACAACATGTCAAAACACATCGTTTTCTTACAAACATTTTTAAGTAGGTCCAGATAAAGGAAAGAAAATTTATAATCATTTACAGCTTACACAGAAAGCTCTCGTGCTGGCTATGTAGGAAAACGTAATTCACCCAAATATAAAATATTTGTCATAATTTAGTCACCCTCATGTCATGCCAGCTATATTTGACTTCCTGTCTTTAGTTTGTTAAACACAAACCATTCATTTTATAATAATATTCTGTTATGTTTGAGAGGAAACGATTCATATTTTGAGCATATTTACAGATCAATACTTGTGTATTCATGGAAACAAACCGATTATGTAGAAACATGGTGCCACATCGACAACTCTGGATCTCATCAGTTCTTCATATGAATAAGTTAAGCATTAGGATGAGTAAATTATGATGAAAGTGTCATATTTGGGTGAACTATTCCTTTATAAACCAGGCAATAATCGAACGAATTAAAGAAGGCATCAAGGGGTATTGGAAGTACCTGCACACAAAAGCCTATACAGCGGATGCTCAGGACAGCCTCCTTTTGTTTCAGACATAGACATTGAGCGTTTGTAAGTGCTCTGTCTCGTCTTCCGTATACTGTCTCTGGTTTCAACCCCGCTCCGGTTTTAACACACCTGCCCATCATTTCAAAGAGAAGGCCGAACCAGCTGTGATTCAGCTGTGTTTGATCACGGTTGTTGTCATGTCATAGTGGAACGAACGTACGGGTCAGATGACAATGAAAACATGGGGGATGTAGTATGTCAGTATTCATTTATTAGGAAAAAACAAGAAGATATGTTTGCATTTTTAATCAAATAGTGTCTTCGTAAAGTGCTGTCTACATGAGGACATTCCATAGACTTCTAGTTGGAAGTACAATAACCTAACCGTAATTTTGCAATTTTACATAATGTTTTACAAATGATTTTTCAGGATTCTAAGTAGGTACAAACACACACACACACAGAACTGATTGAATCAACACTCGTGTGTTAAAGTCCAGAGTCTGTGTCACTTCATTATCACTCACTTCTTTTCACAGACTCTCAACACATCATCTAACTACCATCAAACCTAAAGAGAAAAGATTAACTGTTACATATCAATCTAACTGTCTGTTTGTCCATCCTGGGTACAAGACCCAATGACATCATTCAAAGAATGCATTATGTCATTGATCAGTTACTGATTTAATTATCTTTCTGAAATCTAGTTATTTCGGGCATTCTTCGGACTGTCTGCCAATATGTTTTAAATGTATGCTGGTTTTCATTCTTTTGGAAAGAAAGAATAATTGTAAGAAGAATGATCCCTGAACTTGGCTTGAGTTACAGTAAGCCAGCCGTAAAACTAATGCTGAACAACGAGTACAGGAGTGATATGGTCAGTCAGATGACCTCAAAATCAAGGGCTCATCTTTTTCTCCTGTCTTACACAAACAGCTCATCTAATCTCAATGTGCTACTGAAAAGAAATTGCAGATTCATGCAAACAGGGTTGATGAGATTCTCAAATCAGCAGAAATTTGAAACAGTCATTGTAAAGACATTGTGAGAGAATGCAGAGGTTTTTCAGAAATAAATTCCCTTCCTTCCCAAAGTGGAGGTATGTTTTTATGTATGTGCACATACTTTATTTATCTTTTTTTTACATTTGCCACACATTTACTTTTATTCAAAGCGACTTAACAGTACAATGCATTCAGGGTATGCAATGTTTATCAGTATGTGGGTTGCCTGGGGTTCGAACCCACAACCTTTTGCAGCTAATGCGATGCTCGGCCTACTGAGCTCAGGTCAGCACAAAACTGAAATGAAATACTGCACCCTTTAACAACAAGCTAGAATAAAACAGAAGGTCAGGGTTTCTTCCAAAACACTAAAAGCTGAACAACAGCACATAGGCTAAAATGCAAAATGATGTAAAACAACAATGAAGAATTAGTTGAGATAAAAGCTTTTAGATGGGATTAAAGTTTTTGCTAAATAAACTTCTGAAAATTGCTCTTAGCAAAGCAGAACCATGATGGGAACAGAGGGATAAGGTCAGGTCAACTAAGTCTGGATGTTTTCCCAACATTTTCAGACACTAATAATAATAATGAAGAGAATATCCTTCACTTTAACTATAGAGATTAGGCTGGTTCCTTACAAAACCACATGAACAATCATTAGCTTTCATATTTAGGGCTAACATTAAGGTCCCGACACATGTGACATTGTGGTGTATCATATAGAAAGTACATACACACGAGAGCTACTGTCAATAATAATTCACACTGAACCCACCCAGACCCAATCAAAAAACCACTTATCTGCAAAAAACCCCACAGACACCTCCATGTATGGATGAGCACTGATAAACGTTCTCCACCCTTACTTACAATAATATTTACAAGTTGTTAAGAGATGTTAAATGGCAGATATTAAGTTAGAGAACATCACACATTAATGCTTAGGCTTTGTTTCAAGGTTAAAGTTGAAATCCCATGCTGTAGATTACTATATTGGAGTTGTTGCATTTCAGCTTTAAATCAGATCATTAAAATCCTTTTTGAATCAGACATGATTGTACATCTGTACATAGAAATGAGCTGAACATCTGCCAATCAGTAAGAATAGGCTTTCTATTTGTACATTCAGTCTTCACTGACTGCCCATGCTGAATTTATGGATGGATGGAGCGATTAAGGCCATGAGATAAGCTTAATATAGTTCATAAGATAATATGAGCACAACTACAGAAGCTTATGGTCTGATTATAAACAAACAAAAACAAACAAAAGCCATAATGTAACAGATTACTATAACTGTATCAATGATAACACTTCACAATAAAAGTCTCATTAACATCAGTTTATGCATTAGATAACATGTAAGCACAAGCATTTAATAATGGTTTATTTTTTTATGTTAGTTATGCATTAACTAAAAGAAATGTATTAGTAATGTTACAGTTAACATCAACTAAATAAATGCTGTTTTAACTAATGCTAACAAATTCACCCGTAATGTAACGTGTTACCAAACATTGCAGCTGAAATGTAACAACTTTAAACATGTGCTTCACCTGATAGAAACCAAATAAACACGTCTTGTAAATTTATTACGAGAGAGTCAACTTGGCTACATTGAAGTCACAAATACTTTCATTTTACTATAGTAGGCCAAACTTTAGGAAATTCCTAGATACTATAGTATGTTTGGACCTTACTTAAGTCCATATACTACACTATTTACTAGAGTTTATTAATGCACTACAGCTAATACTAGAGAAAACTGTAGTATATATTACCAAAGTGTAGAAATGTTTATAACATACTACAGTATACCAAAATGTACTACAATTGACTATCTTATGTACACAGTATTTTGTGGGATAGTCTGATAGAAATGTATTATGACTGAAACAACTTGACTTAGTATGTCAGATATCACTTATAGTATACTTTGATATTACCATAGTAAACGTCTTAGATACTATTATACATTTTAAATATTTCTATTAGCCTATACATATTATATAAATATTTCTATTATACATATTAAAGTGTACTGTTGAATTTACTAAAGTTTATTCATTCACACTAAGTATTACTACAGAATCTTGTAGTATACACTAACAAAGTGTAGTCATTACTATAATATACGACAATTTACTATAGTAAATATTACAGTATATACTGTACTGTGCTCACTATACTATTGAATATTGTAGTATGGAATACTACACTTTACTGTCGTATAATTTTAACACTAGAGTATTTTTTCATCATGTGGGATAACGTGATTTAAATCTAATATGACTAAACGATTCCAGCTTGAAGTCAGATGGCAGGTAAAGTCAGGTATTGATACGGTGTATCACATGTATCAAAACAACAACATATTATCTTTGATGTGGAAGTCACTTTGTTACTGTATTGGAAACGACATGCTACATACCACAACAGCAATGGATAAGGGCAAAGATATTGAGTATGAAAGGAGACTGACCTCTCGCTGACCAGCACGACGTCTGCATCTGTCCACCGCTTAAAAATGGACGGAAGCGCTTTTCTGAAAGTGAAGAAGAGACCGGGGAAGAGCACGACACCGCACGCCAACACTTGCAACATCATGGTGCACTTGTGTCTCTATAAACCTGACTGATGTTGAAACCAAAACAGCAGTAGCAGTGAGCCGAGCCGGTCAGGACAGCATGAGAGCAGCGGATCTCCAGCCTCCGGAATAACGGTGAACGATCGCTCTCCTCACGTGCTTCACACCGTCGAGTGATCCGTTACATGTTACTGTCTGTAAACCGACGACCCGTCTGTTTCGGTGCGGATTTAACGCACGAGGACCGCGGGAATGATTAAAGTAGTTCAACGGGACCGGCCGGGCGCGCGTCCGCTTCTCGTGAGCGTCACTCTGTACTGAACTGTTGGAGACGGAGTTTGTGAACGCGCGCTAATGCAGTGAGATCACAGCACATCATCAGCACAGCAGCGCCATCTGTCGCTTGAGAAATAAATACATATTTTACCTCTAATCATTTTACATGATAAAATAACGTTTTGAAAACAAAGGTTTTCAAAATAACTACTTCTTACCTTTTTCCATTACAAATGACCTTTTGTGCAAAGGAAAGGTTCTGTGGATGTTTAGAGAACCACAGTTTTTTAAGGTGCTAAACGTTACTCTCAAAATAACTATTTATTTCTTACCCTTGTATAATATGTGCAATCTTTAGAGCTACAGAAAGGTTATTATGGATGTTAAAGGTTCTTTATGGACCCATGCAGCCTCACAAAAAACAATGATTAGGAAACCTTGTGAGAGTGAGAGGTTATGATACAGACATGCAATCTTAGAAAGGTTCTGTATAGATCTATGGGGTTCTTGACTTTTTTAAAAAAACTTTATGCCCAAAGTGAAATGTTTTGAAATGAATTGAAATGTTAATTCATAAAATGTAAAAATATAAAATGCACTAAAACATGTCAAATAATTAAAGGTTAAATCGATAATATTATTCCACGGTGGAAACCTTTGTTCTTAAACAGCTAGACCTATAATAAACACAATCCTAATCCCATCAACCCCCACTTGTTAGCTGCTCATTCATGTTGATCTGGAAAGACAAGAGAGAGGGCTGATCCGGGGTCAGTGTTATTTCAACCCTGCAGTCCCCAGGACACAGTTACCGCTCTTTGGGACCAATTACGCGCTCTCCTTGTTGCACATTTTCACGTCACCGGTCCACAGTTTTCCCAATCCAGTAACCGCTTTAAGACAAACCAGTGCTTGTGAACCAGAGTTTCATAGTAACTTCGTCATGCGAGAACGGTAAGATTCAGACAAACTCGAAATTACAAACCCATAAAAAACTCAATTTCAAAATAATAGCACAGTGTTATTATTCGTTTTCCCTATTTTTATTCATGTTAAAAATGCATGTCGTGTGATTTGGCTTTTATTTGAACAATAAATATTTATTTCTTAATAAGTGGTCTTTTTAATGTAATATTAAGAAATTATAAATACCCACTACTGGATCTATGCATGTTTCTCTATATATCACATTGGTAACTGAATAGATCTGTATTTTAAATTTATATTTTGAGACGGTTTTATCTTTATTTTTTGGTTTATTTAAGACGCTTTTGTTCACGTGCTGTTTATGTAACATGAACTCACAATCATTTCCGGGTTTAAATGCGGTAACAATTTCCAAACACTAGGTGGTGGTGTTGGTACACAGATTTGTTGTTTTTCATATAATGTAATGTAATTCTTGTACAGCATTAAACTTGAGAATTCCTTTACTAATTATAGATGCTGTTCGTGTAAATAATGTATTTATGATAATACTTGTGAGGTCATTTCTATTTTTATTATTTTTCTATTGTGGACAACACATACACACAAATACCCACCACATACATACTGTTGCATTTGTATTGCATGTACAGCAAAGATGCTTGCAAAGTATTATTGAATAAAATTAAAAACAAATAAACCATTTTTGGATAATATATTTGAGGTTGAGTAGATGATCAAAAGTGAAAGCATGTGTAAAGCACTGCTCACTGCTGTTGTGATTTCACTTGCTTTGCTGACTCTTTGTTAAGTATCAATTTTGTTGTTAATTAAACAATGATGTGTCTGTAAAAGTGCCTGTCAGGGATAAATGAGAGAGAAAAGATTCATGACAGAATGTGCAGGTGTTGCATGTAAATACCTGCTCTGTTTTAATCCAGTACTTTTGCTTTAGTACTTATATTTATTATTTACAATAATATTTATTCTAAATGTGGACATTAAATAACAAACAGTTGCTTATTGCACAATAAAAACAAAATGGTCAAAAAGTGACTTTTTTTTCCCTTACTTGAATCTGTTTTCTTTCTTTATTTTGGTAGGTTCTTTGCATGTGACTCAATCTCTCTGTGTTGACATCTGTCTGGTTCCCCCAAGTTTTAACAAGTAACTAAGATACCAAAATTCTCAGCATGGTTTTACATGTATGGTTATAATTTTAAACAGCAAATGAAATATAACCAGATGAGGGCGCCACTCTCCATAAATCTCCATGACTCAACAGCTGAATGAGTTAATGTTGTGTCTGAATGTGTTCATGACCAATTTAAGCATATTTTTTAAATTATTACACCCTATAGACCTTGATTCACTCTATGCTTATATTGTGTGTTTTTAGCTACATTTCTCTATTATAATCACTTACATTTCATAACAACTGCAGGCACATCACTAATAGTCTGTGATTATGAGAATGATGTAAAAGTGTGCTGTCATTACATTAAATTTCCTTCAATAATGCTGAACATAATTTTTGCATTTCATCATATGTTAACTCAGCCGTACAAAAAAATGACGCAACCTCTGCCATAAACACATCCATTACCCTTAAAACGAATACTGAGAGCTTGAGAGGACCTGTTTCAACCTGCCCTAAGCCCCAGCAGCCTAAACTCAAACAGCATGTAAGAACAGGTCTCAAGACCCGCCCGAGGTGAGACTCCTCCCTCATCTCTTCTGTTATAACTCTGAGATCTGGAGACAGCTCACATTATCTCAACAGTTGATCAGACTAACAATCTATCTTATGCAAACACATGCAAACTTCCACCAGACTTCATCTGCTGTCAATCACGACCTGCTTCATCTGAATAGAGGATAATAAGCAAATATTATTATTGTGAGTTTGATGGCGATGAAGATGTGTTTAATATATACACATTTATAAGTGATAATTACACGGATGGTTAACAGCTATAGGATTTGCTCGTTTCAGTCAATTGACTATAAACAGTCAGTAAATTGACATTTAGGACTGAAGGTTTTCTCAGGTTTAAGACATATTTTGAGATAAGAGAGAGATCAGATAAGTAAATGTACTTGCATACCATGTGGTCCTATATACAGTGTCTGTAAACCAACACACACACATAACATACAACACAAACTGAGGTTATACAAATATGAGGTCTGCACTGTAAAATATCTCAATATTCTTTTTTTCTGAATTCTTTTCAAAACTAAATGTTACTTAAACTAAATGAAAATGTATATTTATAGTGTTTAGACTTGTTTAGACTGATGGAGTTTTATTTAAGCAACAGTTTTAGATGTTTCTTCTAAAATTTGCTGAAAAATAATAATCAAATAATAATAATAATCAATACTAGGTCAAAATAATCATGATTTGAGTAAATTTGATGAGAAATGTTTGGGTTCATACTGAAACCTTTAATAATATTAGCTTTTGATGTCAGACTTAACAAATGTGAGTTTAGTTTGTGTCGTTGTTGAAATCTATTCTAAAACTCTGAAAAAAATGAGAAATTTGTGAGATTTCTGACTCATTTTCTCAAGAGAAATATCTGAGACACAGATGAGACTTGAACAAAAGTTTCCATTTGCTCTTTAATTAATCTCATTCATGTCCAGGAGAAATAATTGAGATATTAAGGAAATCTCATGTGTGATTTCCTTTCTCATTTTTTCACCTGCTTTACTGTGACCAGATTTTACTTCTTTTTTTTTTCCATTTTCTAAAATGCTTCTACAATTTTTAAATCCATTTCTAGAACAAAAGCACATTTCTGAAAACTTTCTCATTGTACAATCACTATAATGTTCTGTCTGTGAGTACGAGAGGAAATCGATCCACAGGCATTAGAGTCCGTCTAACAAGGATAAGAATATCTTAATAAAGAATCATAATCCCGGCTTTAATCCCTCATTACAGCAGGAGCTTCATTCACAAGCGTCGCGTCCGTCACGGCATCAGTCTCTCTCTCGTCCTTCAGTTATTGTTACTGATTCTTAAACACATTTCTCCACAGGCTCAAAGCTTTTTGTCTTTTCTCAGTGTCAGTTTTACTTCATCTGCTCGTGGCCTTTGAGTCAAGATGTGTTTTAGAGAGAAACTTTGTCCTTTTGTGTGGTGTAGGCTATAAGATGATTAAAACGGAATATGAGACATATGTTTAATGACTCCTAACCAACAGGGATCTTTATATGTGAGATTGGGCTCGGTGGTGAGAGTGTTGGTTTGGTTTCAGGATGAGATTTGTTAAACTCTTAAAGAAGTGTTCAAAAAAGTGTTCAAATGGACTTGTTGTCCTGCCCCAGTGATTTGACTTTTGTCCCATGTGCATCTCAGATAGTTTTATTTGAGAAAAAGAGTCAGAAATCTCACAAATGTCTCTGTCATTAGTAGAGTTTCAGAAGATGATTGATGCTTTCAATATGAACTCAAACATTTCTCATCAAATTTACCCAAATCATGATTATTTTACCTACACAATCTACATTCAAAATGATCTTGTTTGTTTTTATTTCTCCTATAAGCAATTTTAGGAATATCTATACATATGTTGGGTTTACAATATATAGACTAGTGAGGATAAAACATATTATTCTGTGGTATTTATTATTATTAACATTTGAAATATTGCAAAAATCAATTTATGATTTTTAAAGCATATGAAAAGTTACTGTATGTGAAAAGCCAAGCCACATCTACAGAGAGAACCGAAATCAATCTTGAACTATCCACTCGTATCATATCATATCATTGCACATTTCAGCAGGTGTACTGAATGCAGAGAGATCTCCCCCCTCCTTGATAGTCTTTCTATTCACCCGTCTCTCCTTCTGTTTTTGTTTGCTTTGGGTAAAGAGAAAGGCAGGTGCAGATCAGGCTCCTTTAGGCTATTTGTGTGTGTAAGTGTGCAGATTTAACTGCAGTCTCTCTGTAGATTAATCACAGATGATAGCGCAGGCAGCAGACGCCAGACGCACGTTACGGCCCCGGGGCTCTGATCCCTCTGCGCCTGTAATGAGGCGTGGCGGAGAAACCTCGGCGAGTCACGCTTTGCATTTGACATCTTGTGTAACATCTGAGAAAAGCAGGGTGTAGAAGTATACAAGCGTGCATTAAATGATGTCTAAAACACAGGCTGATTTAAATGTGTTGATTGTTATTATTGTAGTATCTTCAGGTTATGAATGAGCAGAAACGTCAATCAAAAATAGACATGTAGCTTTCCTTCTTTTATTTTTGTTACTGGTGATTAATATCTTGTTTGGTTGTCTTGTCTTGTTGAATCACCATGGGACAACATTCAAATCAACCAATCAGGTTTAGGTGTTTTTACATCATTGTCATGATTTTGGTGATGTATAACGGTTTTGGGGTAGGGTTTTTCTACAGAAATGTTTATCCAGGGTCAACAAAGTATATTGACCTACAAACATCTATCATTTGACAAAATACGTCCAAAACAACATATAATGGTAAACAACAATGCTATTTTGAACAGGAACATTGTTGTTTCAAAAGGTTTTGAGTACAGACAGGGTGCATTACTGGTCAGTAGTTGGCGATGTCACTTTGTAAAGAAGCAAAAAGTAATTTGCATGTTCATGATGGTATCGTTTTTACAAATTTGTGTTTTGTTTAGTTTACACAGAGCCTATAATGGTATCACTTTAAAATATGTTTGCAAATGTTTGCATTTTCAGGCCTCTAAATGCTGTTTTTGTGTAAATGAATGGCCAGTGCACAGAAAAATGTTTTCTGTTTTTAGTTGAAAACGTGTAAATGAACGCTATATTTGGAGTTGCTGATTGAGACTTTATTTCATTTACATTTACACATTTGGCAGTACATTATACTATACATTTTTTATTATCCCTGCATGGGATTTAACCCATGACTTTGCCGTTGCTAGTGCCATCCTCGAGCTACAGAAAATTTCAAAGTAAGAAAGAAATTGTTCTTTTATTGATTCTTTGGGGAACCAAAAATAGTTCTTCTATGGCATCACTTTGAAGAAGACTTATTAGCACCATTAGTGTGTAGTGAAGATCAAAGTGTCTATAGAAAGACAGAAAGAGTCATAAATCTTCATCCAGTAAATATCAGGGAAGCTTTACAGAATATTAACATCAGATGAATGTCTGTGTATGTGTATGTGTGGATGCTCAGAGAATCAGAGTTGAAGCTAAAAGCATCGGTTCTGAATCAGTGATGAAACTCAATCTCACATGTGGACTAAAGGATGGAGATCCGGTGGATGTGTCTTCATTTCACCTACTCTGTGTGAGGTGATAAAACACAATAGCATCAGATTGCATGCTTTAACATACATCCATAAACCATCTACAAAATGTGTATAACCCAAGTTTCTAAATGGGCTTGTCTGGGGAAAAATGAAACCAGCAGTGCCTTTATCTAGTTGCAGAAGTATCATAGTTTTCTCAGTGGGATTTAGAGAGAAAAGAAGCAAATTCTCTCCCAGAGGACTGTAAGCTTCAGTTCTCTCCTGCTAAACACTTGCTAAAACCATATTCATTTCAAAGAAAATGGCCTCATCCATTATAAGATTTTAGCTCTTTTTGTGTGACTGTACATTGTAAATCACTTTAAAGCCATTCAGTCGAGGCCTGATGACTAGCTGCTTGAAAGACAAAACACATTCACATAAAAACACAAAAGGATGAAAACTGATACTGTAATACAAGTTTTGGCTTTTCCCCAATAATTCACACCAGACTATCAACAATGTGTATCAGACAATACCCCAATCATGCCGAATCAATATAGCATTGTGACCTACTTCTTTAAATTGATATATTGTGACAAGCATCCTGGTTGTTATGGCAACATATAGTGTAACTTGACCATGAGCATCCTGAGATACAGCTTAATAAAGTTCAAAAACTAATAATGCATTATATTTTCTTTACTAAACTTATTCTTATGCCGCAGCAGTGGCATGGACTTATTTTATGATGCTTTTGTGTCTTAATAAAACTTGAGAAGGTCACAATCCAAATCAACGACATTTTGTAACTCCTTATATGGCATTAGGTTTATAGGTTTATTTCTCAGTCATTACACGTCAAGCATGCCATCACTGATGGATGGAGACCTCCGGCCTCGGGTCGCCCTGGCATCTCAGCCCGACAGCGTTTGATGACTGTCGACAGCTTCTCTCGGGCTTCAAAGAAATCCTGGCTGGTAAAGATGTGCGACTGCTCACACCATAATCTATTTAAAGAAGAAGCCAATCCGGATCTTTTTCATTCAGCATCGCAGGAGCGAGCCCTTTTCCAAGGACTCTGTAATAAAGTGCATTAGCAGATAAAGTCCTTCTGCACACAGCTGCTTTATGCTGACAGCTTCTTGGAAAACTTTTCTAACTCTGTTCATCTCTCGCTCAGTGCTTTAAACATAAGCCCATTCTCTGTCGATCGGCCACTTTTCTTTTCTTTTCTTTTTGCATCAAACTCTGTCAAGAAACAGCTTGTGGTTGTCAGATGGTCAATTTATATCTACTGATTGTGGGTTTTATGAAGCATTAAGCTAAGCAGAAACCGTATTTGTTTTCATAAGCTCACTCTGTAGATATTCATATGAGTTTATCATAAATTTGACAAACCATCATCTTGAGGGTTTGAAGCCAAAAGTGCATCAACTTACAGAATGCCTTTGGCTCCAAACACTTGATATGGTATTATTTTAACCATAATCTCCAAATTCCCAGAATTGTGGATGCATTGCTATTTATGTTGTGTTTACTTTGAGAGATGATAATAAGATATTTTTATAAATATATATATTTGCAAATATGATACTGTTGATTCTTTGGTGTTTTTTTCCATAGTGGTCTCTGTAGAATGAGGTCCAGACGTCACATCTGTCATAACTGCTCTCCAGAGGACTGAAGGGCATGAGAACCTCCGTCTTCCCTGTGGTCTGAGACCCCAATTCAACATCTCTCTCTCTCTCTCTCTCTCTCTCTCTCTCTCTCTCTCTCTCTCTCTCTCTCTCTCTCTCTCTCTCTCTCTCTCTCTCTCTCTCTCTCTCTCTAATATCCCCACATCTTAGCTCCAAAGTCTTAGGATACGAGGGAAAGATACACCGGGAAGCATTAAGTGAAATGGCATACCCTTGCTCACCATATAAATTTCATTCCTAATTACAACAAAAAAAAACAATAAAAAGTTTATTAATTAACAAAGTTTAACATGTACTTGAGTTAGAGCTGATTTGAAGATGTTATGGTGTGAAAAGAGAGGAGAATTTAAATGTGCATCGGGGTGCAAAACAACACTTTTGCAAAGGATACATCTCGCTCATGACTCCTCAGGAAACCTCCTCATGGTGTCATTTAAGATGGCTGAGCTTGATGTGTTTCCAGGTCACGGGCTGGAGGATGGACAAGCCAAAAAAGCAGAAGCATCAGTTGGTCTCTTGTCACGTTGCTCTTGTATTCTCAAAATAAATCCTAATCTTTCTCTCTATCTCTTCTCTGGTTTCACACTCTCAATTCCCAGTATGATTATTTTATAAACATTTATTTAAGGCTGTGAAGTGAAAAACTGCCATGAGAAAAGCAAGACAGGGCAGTTATGATTGTCTGGTGGTAATTCTCAGTGACTCTCCAGTGGCTGCAGGTGAAAATTGCTTTGTAAATTGCTTCATTTTGGGGTCTTGTGTCAACACCTGGACAGAGAAAAATGACTTGATTATTCAACATATCTGCAAAGAGATTCATATGAATATGAATGTTAAAGGAAGACTGTAATGGATGGAACATAACACACTTATATTTGTAAGTTATGGATGAGCCAAAATGAACAATGTTCACTATTGAGCTCTCACTTGGGCCGAGCCAGACGAACAATTACCTTTAGATAAGATACACAAACACAGGTGCAAACATTCACATTCATTGCTCTCCATTAACAGAACATGATACTAAAAACTGTTAATCTAAACACAATCTTGTATATAATAATGTTTCTTATATTTTGTGCACATGTTAAAGGAAAAATTCAGCCAAAATAATAAAAAAAAAACATTATTCTGTTTCTCTATTCTATTCCACTCATGCAATTCCAAACCCATATGACCAAGGATTTAGTGAATAATAATGAAAGAAAATGATGGGACGATGTGTTCTCTAATTCTCTTACTACACTGATTTCCCAGACATCCCATTGAACTTCCTTTTGGACAGATATGCTCAATTGATGGAAAACATCAGTCTTTTACATTTAAATGGCAATGGACCACAGTCAGTCCACTTCCAGCTTATCATTGAAGAGAACAATTCACGCTTTATTTAGGAGCAACTCATCCGGTGTAACAACACATAGCAGGAAATCAGCCTTCTAAACACAAGAATACATTTACCAGAGCATTGCAATGTTGTTTATATTACAGCAACAGGATTATAATAATTACAGGTGAGAATATACAAGCTCACAAGCACTCCAAAATGTGTTAAAGAAAGAAGTTATTTTTTAAGAGTATTTTAAGATTAAGTGTATTTTTAGGACTATTGACATAATTTAAGATGATTTTTTGTGAAAGTTAAGCACATTTTCCTGTAATGCAAAAAACCCTTCTAATTATATAAAGATCTATGTCTATATTTCACGGTTTGACAGGAAATATAAATTTGCTGTCAATTGACTTTAACCCACATAAAGTACACTGCAATTTTATGAAAAATGAGATGGCGATGGGGAGGTAAAAGTTACAGATTGCAGTTTTATTAAAAAATATCAAGTTTATGGCTTATTTTTTATTTGCAAAGTGTGTTGTTGTCACTGAAAGCATTTACATTTAAACAGTGTGTGAAATACATACTCATGCAGTCCTCCACCCGTCAAACTGTAGGAGCCAAAACAACAAATGTGAAGTAAAAATAAAAATACACATTAATTTCATCATTTCGTTCATCAGTTTTTTATATCTTAAAGAGAAAAACTGGATGTCCATCTACGTCCACAGCTATCTCTCAACCTGTCAGAGCTTTTTCTCAAGGGTCTTTAAATGAGATTGAACACATGGCCCTTCACGTACATCCACCCTTATCTGTCACCAAACACATTCATGGTTTAGTCTGTGGTTTTATCCGAGGCTTCAGCGGACACTTTCATCTGTTAAACTTGACATGCATATAGACACCGTAAAAACGTTACAAGCTTGAGTAGCTACTTGTCACAAAGTTGAGCTCTTTTTGATACAAATAAAATAATTGGAGAAATAATCATTATAATTTACAGTTCTTTATGATTCTTTTATTTATTTAATGCTCAATAAACTTTAAAATCATGGTGGTTTGTTCTCTGTGCTTCAGAAAATAGATTCAGGGAATTCATATAAACATAAAAAAAAAAAATACAAGCATCACAATTCAGCTTTTTCCTATGGGAATGCCATGCCCCCATGCATCGTACTGCCACGAGACCGTTTTTAAAAAACAAACAATGTTTTACATATAGTTTGACATTATCTTTTTAATTTTAAAACCGGGACACATATTCAAAGTAAAGACATCTCAGGGCTCCTGGGTGTTTACTGTAAATAGAAAGGTTGGCTAGTTATCATTTTCCACTCATGGTTCTTGGTTCCCAGGCTCTGAAGGAATTCAGTTCAGCTGCAGAACCAGTTCAACTAAGCTGGGAACAGAGATATCAGGTTGGATAATAAACACTGCTCTGCTGCCTTTAGCTTTGCGCTCTTTGTTTGGCAGAAGAGCCGTTTACGGTGACGGCGCATGAGGGCAGGTGACAGGTGAAACAGATCTTACTTCAGTTCACAGACGCATACATGTTAAGTCAGCAGATGGAGCGCTTGAAGATACTGCTGAGATCTGATGCAGATGTTTTTCTCTCTGTGATTATGTTACTGTTCCTTAAAGGGCTTGAAATGTAACACACTTACATAATTGTTCAAAACAATACACAATACTGCTTTCACAATGAGAAAGTATCGAAATTGATTTTAAAATATGAAACTGAAATTCAAATAACAGTTTTATTTCCAAAAAAATATTAGTTTTCAATAACATTTTTTGTTGTACATACAACAGCAGCATTTAAGGTTTACATGAACTTTCTGTCTCTAAATTATTTAATAAAATTAAATAGGTCTGTCAATGAAAAATAAAACAGAATTTTAACACAAAATTAAAGGAATTAAGTAAGTTAAACCTTAAGAAATAACATTTTAAAGCACAAAATAAAAAATACATAAAATATTATATGTTGATGTGGGTCAGATGTTAGCAGCTCATTCAATAGGATTGAACACACATCATATTGTAAAACATCATCATAGCTCTAAAATACATACCGTTACTTTTTGTATTGTGATATTTTGTGGTGTAATATATCACAACCACAGAAATTATATTTTAAAGAGGTTCAAGTGAAACGTTTTACTGAAATATTTCGTAGGAATTTCCTAATTGTTTCAATTGTTTTACATTTCTTTAATGATCTACCTACATCACAACGGTCTTTCTTTTTAATTGATTATTCTCCTATCACTTTGTTTATTTTTAAATATTTTCCAGAAAACAGAATCTTGAATTTTCAATGTGGTCTCAGATCTTCAGCCGCCACATTTATCATAGAATATTTTTCTATCTAGATTCAACTGAAATGTGCATTTTCTGTTATCATCATAAAATAGTTCGTCATTAATAATGACAAAAATTTTATCTATAAACCCCCACAACAGTATATTTTTCAATTAAAATTTGTGATTTTAACCAAAGTAACCCCTTTTGCTTATGTTTTAACATGGAGCTTTTTGTCATTAAAGAGTTTTTGAATGTATATAAAGAACCTTTATATTCTTGTTTTGAGAAAGTAGTGAACAATCACACAGATTCTTTACACAGACAATGAACAGAAGATGTTGTTCAACAGAATCATTAGTCAGGATTAGTAAACATTCATTAGACTTTTGTCTCCGTCCACCTTTCTCACCATTCCGCTTCCTCCCACAATCCTTTATTTAGGATTTTCCTTTGTGGTTTCTCATCTGAAGGACATTTCCTCAACAAGACTTCACACTCCTCCCATCTGAACATGAACAGGCCTGAACGGTGTTAAAAACTAAATGTGACTTTATGGACATTTGAGGAGCATGTGAAAGTGTTTGCATGGCTCAGATGCATGAGAACATCTGTGTCAAGAGATTCACGATTAACCTAGATAAAGAGAGACTCATGAAAAATCTACACATGCTTTCTTTAACCATTCCACCAATCTTATCACTCGGGACATGGACATGTTTGATCTGACCGTACTGTTGGGTTGGAGTGATATCAGTCTTCAGAAGAAGAAGTTTAGTAATGGAAAGAAAAGCATTGATTTCCTGTCGGTCAATGACATGTTTTAAACAGAGCAGGTATTATTGATCCTACTTAGTAAGATAACAGACCTAAAGTCCAAATACCCTATATTCTAAACGTAGAAAAAAACATTTATATATATTTTTAAATAAACATGATTTTTCCACCAATATTATAGATGTTTCTTTTTTTGAGTAGCCTACATTTTATCACAAAAACCAAACAGCACCTTTGTTCATAAATGTTAAAATTATGAGGTAAAAAATTGTGAGGTAAATGACAAGTTAAGTATTTTTACATAAACTTTTATGGCTTTATATCTATTTAAAAATCAAATCATGCTGTGGGTCCACCTGATCCGCTTGAGTAAGAAAAACGTGAACATCAAGGGTTAACAGAAAAAACACATGATGTGAACTGTAGCGACATTGTATTACATAATCAAAATCTCATAATGAACAGTAAAAACAACAATTGTGCTGTATTTCCATACTAAAAATGCACATCAGAACATTATAAAGACTATTATAGACATTGTGTATGTTGATAAATGTGGTTGAACTCTGTTCTCAGTGCTGCAAATGTGGACAGAAACATTATTTGTATATAGAATTCATTAGGGAAAAGAAGCTAAAGATAGGAGTATTTGAATGTCATCTCTATTATTGGGACATGTGTAACAGTCCCAGTGGTGAAATTTAGGGTCCATTCCCATGCATGGAGTCAATCTCTCTGATTAATTTTGCTTTCAGTTCCCAAAACAGACAAACTAACCCTCAATCAAACTAACCCTCAATCAAACTAACCCTCAACTTCAAAATGTTCTGAAAGGTTAAAGAGTTAATATGTATCTGAACCACACTCTTTACTGTAAGATTTCTCATGTCTATCATATTTATTCAAAGTTTGGTAAGTTAAATATTTCTTTAGATTTTGATGCTAATGTTTCGTAAAAGCTGGAGAATTTGAAAAAAGCAGACTTATAAGGGCAATTATTCATTATTTTTAAATCACTTTACTATTTTGTTTCCTCTATTACGTTTTATACTAGAGGAGGGGAAATGATATAGAAGGGAAGTGTCTTCATGTTCATTAATGCATTTGGCAGTGCATTTAAGGTGAACATTTTTTTAGTATGTGCGTTCTCTGGAAGATGTTAGATGTTATATAGAGATGCATAAAGAGATTTTAAAGTAGATAGATTTAGTTAGCTCTCAGTAGTATTTCATATAAGTCTCAGATGTTTCTCCTAAAATTGCTTAAAAACTTAAACAAATGTAAAAATTCATGAAGGTGTAGATTGTGTAAATAAAATAATCTGGATTTGGGTAGATTTGATAAGAAATGTTTGAGTTCATACTGAAACCTTCAATATTATTAACTTGATGTTAGATTTAAAAAATCTAAGTTCAGTTTGTGAGACTTCTGACTCTTTTTTTCTGAAAAAATATCTGAGACACAGATGAGACCTAAACAAGTCTCCATTTGTTCTTCATTTATTCTTATTGATGTCCTGGATAAATAATTAAGATATTAAAGAGAGATCATCTGTGATTTTGCTTTATAGGTATCCACATCAGATTTTTTTTAGCTCTCATATGCAATCTCTTGATCATAAACCCGATACATTGTAGTTGAGAGGGTTACAGGTGAAAATCTGTCAGAAAACATTTTTATCGTATATGTTCATATTAAGAATGGACGTGCAAAGGATTTGTTGTGAATGAAGAGAAATGGGGCGACGTGGGGTCTGTACCACAAACTTTCACACAACCTCCGACAAACAAAGAGGGGAAGTACCTCTGTGTGACCGACCCGAAGCAAACTTCCTGTTTGTGATTATGTAGCCAAAAACAAAGGCGGTAAGGAACTGTCCTGCAGTTACGGATCTATGGCGCAGTACATGCGTGCCGGGTGTCTGTCCACACGCTCTGTATCTCTGTACAATGCTGGGAAGCAGCTGCTGCACCATGACTGACAACCAGCTATTAAATGCCGTGACAGGTTTTGTTCATTTAGATGATCACCTTTTGAATTGTAAAGCTATTTTTTTCACTCATATAATTTTTTTACCTTTGTGACACAAACTCTATAGCTACCTGAATCTCATTCATGCCTTCAGATGTCCAAACAGTAAGGAGCCAAAACATTGTAAGAAGAATCCAGGGGGACAGGATACATAAATCAATCGCTGATTCACTAAGGAAACTATTAGACTACAATAGAACCACAATAGGACATTGTAGCAATTTTTAGTGGCCTGTCCTCCAGAAACACCAGGGACGCTTATAGACACACCACACGGACAGCCTTGAAGGTAGATGGCAGGATACATCGGGCAAAATGTGAGACTTTTGTCTACATAAATCTAACATCAGGTGATTTGGAGAAAATTGTTTGTATGGCCCAAACCTGTGAAACTTTTCATAAATCAATCAATCGTTAAGATTTTCAGGTTGGGACGGAAAACAAACAGCTCTTTGTGTTGAGTAACATAACGCCCAATTTTTAAGACCACGTGGATGACAACATGCGTCCAATTTTATTACATCAGGTCTGTTTAATATTGTAAGCAATACTCGAGTCTTTCATGAAAGACAAACGAGTAGTACATTTACAGCATTTCTAGGTTCTGTATGGGTTTGAGTCCAACCTTTAAATTACAGATGGATCCAGGTCAGTCCAGCATAAATCACGAATGGTCTCTTCAGGTTCGGGCACACATTTTTTGATCCGTGAAGACCTCTAAACAGAAATTAAAAGAATTGATTTATTTCAAAAACATTAAAGAATTAATGTAAAATTGAACATTCTGTGTGTAAATTAATAAATGTTAAGAATTTTAACATATTAATTTGTTAATGAATTGCTCATGAAAGAAACTAAGATTAACATTAAGAGTGAACATCTTATATGTTGACACGGGTCACATGTTGGCAGCTCAACCAACAGAAGTCAAATCAAAACAATCACAATAGCTCACAGAAAAACCATTTGCACATCCTAAAACTATTTACACCTCCAGCCTTAAAAGTGTGATGTGATTAGTGGCATTTGCCAGAGTGTGAACACAGCAAGTGAACTTCACAACTGACCAGGTGCCTTTAACACTAAAGTTAAACTGATGCCTGCAGACATTCAACTTTTTATAGTCTGTTTCTCAAGTTCACCCAAAGTTACATGAGTATCTGAAGACAAGACTAATCTGGTGAGCATCATTATCAGGATCATTCATGAAAATACACATGCGGATGGAAGTGAACTAATGAACTGGCCTGATAATCTTGTCTCAGTGTTTTCTTTACGCAGGACACTGACATGCCACAGTAAACATTCTTAAGTGTTCTGCTGTATTACTAGTACTGGGAAACTCTGAAATCTGTTAATATAAATAAACTGAATGTATTATAATAAATTCTTTTTACACGTTTATTGTAATGAAATTCAGCATAACTTAAATGTAATATGGTAGGCCTAAGAGACATGTAGAAACCAATGAACATCTCATGTAATGAAGACAAGTTGCTAACTCGACAAAGGGAAATGCCCAAATCGAAACGCAAACAAAAGTCAAACGAGTACATGCAGGTGCCAGATTGGATGTCAGTTCTCACACTTCTGATGCCAGCTTTAAGTGTGGGAAGTGTTTTTGCATGTCCACACACAACTCCAATTATCTCCTTATCACGAGCACCACCTCCACAGGCCCTTCGCTTTTCCCGGCCCTCGGGTCTCACTGCACCTCCAGACATTTCCCGCACACCCTCATCTCACCTGCAGCCTTTACACAAACACACAAACACACACGTACAAAGGTTTATAGAATGTCAAAAGGATTTGAAAGACAAAACTCTGCCTGTAGGTGCTAAAATATGCAGGTCACACCCTTTATGCTTACTGACTACACAAATATGTCTTATTTGTTACACTCACAGAAACCAAAATATATTTATGTTTTCTTTTAAATGTCTCGTCAATGAAACTGTATAAGAGTTTATGGCTTTACTTGCCATAGATCAGATGTTTTTTAACTAAACACTTCATTTTTTTCTTTTTTTCTTCATTTCATGTTGCATTGACTTTTATTACAGATAAAGTCTCCCACATAGAAACATGAAGCACTTCTGTCCTTCTTCTTCTCCTTTTAAATAATACAAAGATTAAACAGATTGAGAAGGTAAATATTAAATGATAAATTGATGACATTTACATTGATGTTACTATTAATTGCTTAACATCTAAGCAATGGAAATTAACCATGGTTTTACTATGCTAACAATAGTATTTGTAGTAAACCTATTGCATTGCTTATTATTGTAAAGATAGTTTGTCCGATACATATTTATCATATAGTAATATAGGAGGCATGATTACTACACTTTTACTATAACTACAACCACAGTAAATTTTTAAAATATGGCTCTTGGTAGGTGTTCCAAAAGCATTATTAGCCAACTATAGTTGCAAATTAAATAATTAACGTAGTTTAATGATTTTGTGTGAAATAAGCAACCTAACATACAGTGCATTTGATATATTTCCTTCCTTACGTGTTTAGCACCGTTTATGAAAGAACGCGGACTGCGCAAATCCTCACGTGGTTTTCAAAGAAAGTGCTGTGCGCATGCGCATGTGCGCAGCCGGTTTTGAAGAGATTGCGCATGTGCGGTATAACGTAAGAGGACCGAGAGCGATCAAAACAAACAAGCAAATAAACACAGATCAAAAATAGCTAAAACATCCTCACGTCATTTTTATTATCTGCAACAGGTTCCTTGAGAAATGCTTTAAAGAAAGCTGCTTAACCGGAAGTAAAGTAAATGTGAACGCCTCTTGTTATCGGCTTTATCGCAAGCTGTCAATAATATAAATGATTAATAATAATCTGTGAATAATTTTCTCAGAGGTTTTTATGCCAGAACCCACGTGACGTCATTATAGGACAGGTTGTGCAACACATACCAGGATGAGACTCTTCCACAGGTACACAAAGGTACACAAATGATATATGGGAAATATTGACTGTCTGACTGTTTTTGTTTTCTTATTTTTTTCCAAATAAATGTTTGCAGTTGTTGTGGCCTGTTGAATAATTTCAAGCATTTTAGTTCTAAATGGATTTCTTGTGTTGTTTCGTGGATCCAATGGCACCTTGTCACGTCTTTAAACTTGGGCTGGTGAACTGTTATTTTTTAAATGAACAAAATTATTATAAATTACATGACTGGTTACTAAAGAAACAATGAAATCTACAAACTTTTAAAATTGAGCTCAGTTGTGGTATAATTTGTTGGTGTTGTGATCTATCTGTTGTTATCTAATGGTTCTTTGGGAAATCAAAAGTGTTTTTTGTATGGCAGTGACTGTGAAGAACCTTTTGCAACACTTATTACTTATTAACTTATTACTTATCACTTATTAACAGTATACAGTATAAAAATGTGTATTTACAATGGTCAATGCAGAACAAAAAAAAAATCAAGTTTGCAGTAGTATTAAGCAGTCAATGCAGATAATACGGAAATACTTTGTTCTGAGTTCTACAACCATAGATCAAACTAGTCAAAATAGATTTTTTGCATAACTGCAAGATGTCCCATTTTCCTCTTACTGTCACTCTAGAAATCTGTCATATTCCTCCCTCGCGGTCCACAGCTATGAAGCTCTGGGACTTTACAGTTTTGTTTAAAGTTAATAACATTTGTGGGTAGTGATGCATGATATATGCTGTCTTTATATTGCACTATTCTATAAAAATAGATAACGGCAGCCCAGTTTTGTAGGTCTTTGGAGAAGCAATTAGGAGCTCACTAGAGTTCTCACCTTTTAATTAAATGAAGACCCATTTCCTCCTTTGTGTCTTCATTTTATTTTCATACTTTAATCACAATATTGTCTGATCCTGCTTTGAACACAACAGCTGTATATTACTTCAACTGAACCAGCTGTGTATGTGTCAACTTTAACCCCTGGGTGTACTTTATTATTAACCAGCATCACTCTTGCAAATCAAACTGACAAAAACCTTAAACTTTTAAAAACTTCAAAATGGATGTTAGATTGTCTGTATCGCTGCTAGAGTTTCTGTGCAGTAATGTACTTGCATTGCATACTGTGTTAACTTTAATGTGCTTTCTGTATAAAAAACAATGTGAATATGCATTCTAAAATTGTAAGAGTTTTCATTGAATTTGAGTTAGAGATGCATTAGAAATTAGTTGAAATTAATATGAATATGTATTGAAAAGTGTATATATATATATATATATAAGTTCATTATATATTCATCAAATATATGGATGAATGTTTTATAAGTTGTCAAATAATGATAAGTTAACGCAATAATGATACAATTTAAATATACAGCATTGATTTGAAATCTATAATGATGATTTTCCCGCTTGTTGTTTTGAAATCCCCTAGACGAGTTTAAAGGGAGGGCGTGTTTTTCCCACTCGCGTTTCAGAAAGTTTGTCATGTAAATGAATGGCTCGTAAAGTGGTGTGGCGGAAGGAGCGCGCGCGCGCGCCACTGGATGAGAGCCGGAGAATGAAGACTTGAATACATGATCTCATTCACACAGCTCACACTGCACGAGCAGCAGCACACGAGCTCGCGGGAACGCGCCACAAGTGTCCTTTCTGGATTTATTCTTTATACCTGCGTGATTATTTCCTTTTCCTGAAGAGACCCAATGTTGGATATATGTTAAGCGCGCGTGGGATCCCACAACTATCCATAAGAAGGAATGCATCTTTTCCTTGTGAAACTAATTCTTCTGATATCACTCGTTACTTGGACGCAAGGTGGGTTTCATGTGTTGGTTTTCCTGTATTTGATATATTTTACGCATTTAACACTTTGGTTAAGTTGAGAATAAGTTTAGTTTATGTTGAATTTTGCATATGAAACGCGTTGTTTGTGAAAAAAATCACTTGTTGCGCACTGATCGCAAACTGTTTCTTAAAGTGGCACACATTTGAAAGTTTTCAATTCTTGAAATCCGGAGAAGCAAGAGTTTATCTTTACTTTGTGACTCCTTGCGAAAGTTAAACAGACTTTAACTGTGATATTCGCAGTAAAACTATAGCAATGCAGATGAATCAATCCGCAATGGTTACTTCTGCACGTTTACTATGGGACCCAATTTATAATCAAAGCCATTATTTTGGACCAAAGCTGCTGAACTCGTAAGTAAATTAGCAAAGTAACACTAACATATTTTAATTTTATTGCAAAATACATTGTAGCACATCACTCCGGATCGCATGATAGACAAGTGAACGCGCCTGACTTTTTTTTGATTGGGTGTCGCATCGTATGACGAACTCTACTATGATTCTCATGCTATTGAGTCGGATGGAGAACGACAGCTCAAGTTTAAGTGAAGTTGCAGCCCGATGTTAGCAACCAAATATAGTGCATTCCCCCGAGCAGCTGCCCTGTGAAGAATGCGCGCTGTCAGTTCCCTCTGTCCACAAACATCACTTCAGGGTGTTAGGAGTCACACTTTCTTACTGGATTTTGTCCTGTGTATTACTAACTTTTGCCCAGCTTGTAACTAAATGGCACTTTCACCAACATACCTAACATTCACCAAATATTAGTTTTCCCTGTTTTCTTTTTTTTATAATTGATGTTTATTAGTGTAAGATTTGAAATCTATTACTTTGTTTTCCAGGCCTGGAATGTTCTGAAAAATGTCTAAACGGTGGTACGTGTGAACCTACTCCAGATGGAAGAGGAGAATGCAAGTGAGTAAACAAAACTCAATTATGTACAATTGCTGCATCTGAACCGTATTAATACCTTGGAGAACTTAAAGTGGCCGTAATACGTAAAGTTTTTTAAGCAGTGCATCTGAAACTTTTGATAACTACAGCCCAATCTAAATCCAGCATTACTTACAAGAGAAAAGTGTGCTTCTCTCCTTGAAGCTAATAAATGACATGCACAGCCCCTGATGAAGAGAGTCTAGGGCATTACCCCCCCTCCGGCTGGTCGTGAGTACGGTCCCACTTCTCCAGCCCAAGTCTCAGAGACACTCGGAGCCCTAAATCTTATTTTGCTTTTCTTTTATGGAACGACAGCTGGGGTTTGCCAGAAGCTCGGTGGCCATTGTTCTCCAGTCTAGATTAATTCTGTGTGACTAATCTGTTTGAGGCTTCCCAGAATGCCAGAGGCCCCCCCGTGCGCCCTGCCCTGCTCGGGTGTTTTGTCCCATTCTGAATGCCCATTCACTCGCTGTGATTTACATTAGAAGGACAGATGGCAATAGAGTGTAATTTGACGGGATGTTTTCATAATTGGTAGTGAAAAAAATCAAGAGCGAACAGGTTGCCTCAGCGTGCATAACTTCACATTCCCTAATTCCAGCACACAAATGGCAGGAACGCAACGTTCGCCCGCTGCATTTGCCCTGATTGTGTTGGTTTGATTTGCTAATAGGGTTAACTTTCCTTGACCGTCTGTACTTTCCTACTTGCATTCAGCAGGATTGGATTGCAAGCATTTGGCCGGGCTAGAATTGTTTTTCTCCGGTTATCAATGAGTTTATCAGGGTGGATACGGAGGAGCACACTGGACGGTCTCATTTGAAATGGATTGGTGGCGACTCTGTTTTTGGCCTGCGCACACATGGGGCCGCACTGGCGACGGGCCACATCTTAATTCTGTCTGGCAGCCTCCCTGCCTCAGTCGGGCCACAAAGCCACTATTGTGCCCTGTCATACTCAGACTCCTCTAATTAAACATAGCAATGCAACGAAGGTCGCTCTGTCGCTCAGGATGGCACATTAGTATGTCTAGTACCTTTTATCTATTGTTCAAATGCGACTGGTGGACAGGCCGCTCAGTTCTGCAACGTGTCTGACGAACTGTGGCAAAAAGTGAGTTCATAGATCGGTTTGGGCCACATTGTTCCTCTAATCAAATGAATCCATTGTGTGTGACATATTTTTTGCATTTTTGGGCTGCGCTAGAAAAAAATGCAGATATGCTTTATTGCTTTTTACTACATGTTTTACCATTTCTGCTTTTACTAAGAGCTGTTTCTACCTCAGCTAAACATTAAACCCAACTTTTATGTAATCTAATGATTGTTGATTTAAAGCTGCAATCAGTAAGGTTTTTTTTTAACCATCTCTTTATCTCACCCCGATTAGCTTGTACCTGTACAGACAAGTATGTATCCTGCAGTTTAATGTTTCAAAACATTACAAATTGACGCTTTCTAAACTTTCTAAAAACCAACTGCTTCAGTACTCAAGAAGTGTTTTTCGTATATTGTTTTAAATACATTAGCACTTGACAATGAAAACCTGTTTGGAATGTTGGCGAAATAGATTTGATTTTGAATTAGATACGACAGTAAATCACATATTTTAGTGTCATTCAGCTAACCTCTATCATTTTGAAAAGATGTTGGTACTTGACATTCCATGCCAGGAATATGAAACAGTCCTATCTGGCGCTCTGGCAGGCATGTAAAGAAGTCAGTGAGTTGTTATCTTTGACACTTTGGCAAGGCCAGAAGACCTGACAGTAATGCTAACCAGCTTCCACATCTGAAATTCTTGTATGTATGAGGAACGGCAGATTCAAATCAAAAGGATTAGTGTCCGACAGGGAGATGAGAGATGCAACACTGGATGAAGAACTGCGACGGTACAAACTTTCCGACCGAGTCTTTGATGGGATGTTTAAGTAGTGTTCAAAATGATCTTGGCTGCCCATAGGGTTGTAAAGTTTTGAATACAGAGCTTAAATGTTTGGTGTAGGTGGAAAACACGTTGTAACTTATCACTAATATCTGGCAAGCTACTAATTCATCTTGCACTTAACTGTGGGAATCTGTTTTTTATTGAATTGTGAGTGTTGCTTTCCTGTGCCGAACTTGCAGCCGCATGTTACCAGCTTAACCTGTGTTTTTGGTTTGGTCTGAGAGGTTGGCATGACATTGCTAGGGTCTTCTGGGTGGTTGCTAGGGTGTTGCTAAGAAAGAAATGTCTTAGAAATAAACAAATTTGTGTAGTTACTTTATATAATTATAAAATAATTTGTTTAGAAAGTGGTATATTGATAGTGAGTTTATATTTATAAAACTGTTACATATTTACATTCAAACACTACTTTTAGTTCCTAAAAGGTTCTTTGTCAGGCTGTATGGTTACATAAAAAACTTGAACAGATGGTAGTGAAAAAAAGTATTAAAACTTCTTAAAAACCTTTGACATAAGGTGAAGATAAAATCGTTCTTCTATGGCATTGCTGAACTTTTCAGCACCTTTATTTTTAAAGTGTGTATATAGATTTGCCTTTGCATTTGTATAAATGTCAACAGGGTGTCATCCTTAGTTTGTGTGTTTGTAAGTTTAAACCAAAACAGTTGTAAATTACACCTCTGACGACGTGCCAGAGTCATTTATCCAGAACGACCACTTGTCTGTGCTGAGCACTTTCAATGCAAGCTTTGTTTTCTTTCTAGAGATGAGTTCCTCGCTGCATTTAGATACAGGAAACAGATACCCAGTGCCAAAGTTCCAGTCTGTTATCATATCTCGACAGAGGTCTAATGAGATGCAGGGTGTCCCGTTCTTGGCATGATTTTTATGGGAGCGGATAACGTCTCCATTGACCGGCGTTGGTTTGCGTCGGCTCGTCCCCTGCTTGAAATCTGACTCTGTGCTGTACTTCTGTCAGGAGTTTGGCAAACTTTGATTGTACATTTTGTTATTGCAAAGTGTGTTGGATTGTATGTACAGCTGGCCGAGCACAAAAACAGAAGAAAAACACACCAGGCGCGTGTTGTTTTTGTTTGATGCTTTTGACCTAAGCCATCTGTCTGTGGAACACGGCATTACGAGTGATCACTATCAAGGTGAATAATTCACAGTGAACAATGGCCGCTACTTACAGTATAATAGTCGCTAATGCCTGTGGTTTTGTATTCAACCGGTGGCAGATGTTTGAAAGTTTCTCACATTGTCACACTGTCAGAGCCTCGTGACGGGTGTATGAATATATAAACCCGCTTCCTCTTAAACGTCCCGACATCTGAGAGCGTTAGCCGCCTTCCTAGACCCATAAAAACAGCACTCATTAGAAAAGTATTGGTTAGGTTAATGTCTTCTCTCTGTCACTTGAAGGAAATGTGGTTCCCATAGTGTTCCTTAATCGTAGGGGCAAATAAACACGGTTTTAATGAACAGATGTGGACCCTGAGGTTCAGGTCTCCTCCAGTGATTACAGAGTGTGATGGGCCTCGGGGCCATCATTGCATAAAAACAGACAAGACTCAAGGGCTTCTCAGAGTTAAAGTCAGGACTTCAGGAAATTAGGGCTTTCAAGGGAGTTTGCATTATTGTTGTACTGCTTAGGGGAACAGACAGGTCAGCGGTTTAGACGCCTCCCTAAGAAAACTTAAACAGATCTCATCACACAATATGATGGTTCATTACCTTTAAAAGAATGATTTGGGTTCATTTAAACTTTATTGATGCCACAGGAAATAGTTTTATCTTGTCCTGACACTTGAGTTTGGGTGTTGCCGGTATTATCAATAACTGTGATATTACAAACCATGATTATGGTGTTAATACTACACATACGATAATATTTATCACCTAGTCACTTATCATTTTACCTATCTCTTGCAACCTCCCTGAAAATCCAAAATAAACAAAATTTAAATAGCAATATTGATTTATAAAACAAATCAATATTGTGATATCTTTTATATCTATTGATATTCTATTATATATTATATATAGGTGTTATAAATGTCTTGATAATTATCGAATTGTGATATCTATTATAACTATCATTATCATGAATTATTTTAACCATGATAATCATTTGTCTGATATCGTGACAGATCTATCCTTGAGTTTTGAAACTGTAAAAGCAAAAATTGCATGTAAACAGGACAATGCAACAAATGTTAAAACAATGTTTTGAAAGTAGGACTAAAGCTTTAAAAGAAGTTTGCATTTGCAAATTTTACATGTTAAATTTGTTTTGTCCTGTTTCATGACATGTAAACGTTTCAAAATCACAACACAGGAAAGTCTCAAATATAATTATAAATCAAACAGTTATAATTATTTTCTGTTGCTGTATGGTATACAAATAATGTTTCCTTTATGGTAACTGCATTATACTACTGTACATACAGTAGTTTTTTCCCCCAGAACTTCAAGCATGAAATAGCATCCAAGTTAGAGTTTAATGTAATTTTTGTTGTGAGAGACACGACCCCGTTTACTCTGTGACCCTTCAATGGCAGATGGCAGATTGGAGCGCAGTGGGTGGAAACCCCCTTGTGTTTCATCTGGCTGAGGGTCAGGTGTCAACTAAACATCTGCTCCGGCCCGGGCGAGCATCGCAGCGCTGCTTAAACCCGGTTGTCATGGGCTACTGGTGACTGCAGAATGAATCCCATCACTGTCCAGAGAACAAAGATACTTGAGAGAAGATAGTGGAGGTAGAATATCAGCATCGGCTTAACAACGGGGTCATTCTCGGGTCACAGAATCAGAAATAAACTAGGACTTGTTTATGGACCATTTGATGTATTTTGTGTAAAGTAGAGGTAGATGTTGTTTACACACTGTTGTTTGAGAAGCTGCTGGGAAAGATTTTAGTGTTTTATAGGACATAAGAACAAAAATATTTCTTTTTTAAAGCTGTTTTTGTTGATGCAGTTTCACATTTAAGATGCATGAACCCTTTAAAGTTAAATGGTTTTAATGATGTTAATTTTTATCGCTCATCAGAAGAAAAAGAATCACTCTGAATTGATCCTAACCGCATTGTTTCTCTGTTTCATTATTATTATAGTTGTGGTATGACCTGGTGTGAGTATTTTCTTAAATGTTAAAAAACTTTTTTGAACTTTTTTATAGTTATCATTATACTTACAGCTAAAACTTATTAATGATTAGTATTCTTTTTGGGTCATATATGTTTGTTTACGCAAATATGGAACATTGCTCTTTAAATGATCACTCATTTATTTCATTACAAGATTTGACAACTTTTATTTAAAGTCTACCTGTAGGCGATAATTGTATACCTTCGAACTTGTCCTTGATCATTAAAATGAATAATAATGATTTAAATAATAATTTCATCCCTTGAAATAGCTTGAATGAATCTCTATATTTAGTATACACACTTTGTTTTTTGTCTTGAAGCAACATGTAAACATGTAAACATGTAAACAGCATTATAAACCCAGCAGGGGGTCTTTAAACTGATTGAAATAAACCGGCTCTGAGTGTTTTTGTTCGGTGTAATGTATTTTATCTTAGTGCTCTTTTGTGGTTTTCAAAAAACATGAAGTCATTTAAAGTAGCTTGAGATAGCTAATGTGACAAGCACTTGCCAAGTTAAAGAGCAAACTGGCAGGGTTTCCTTCTGAAGTCCTCAGTGTACTTACCCTAATTCCCTAATGTGTGCTTTACTAACAAGAGCCAAGGCTGACTAAAGTGCCCTAATGTGCCCTGTGTATTTACCCCGTCCAGAAGTGGAGCGGTTTGCCAGAATGGGCAAGTCTAGTAGACTTTTACAGGTGGTGTGATTTTTCACTGGCTGCCGTTAAGTGCGGCTGCCAGGAGTCTCCATTCAGGAGTGCTGTCAGAGATCAGGATGTAGAAACAAGGATTTTAAAAAATGTAAATGCAGATGCTTCTATTGCATCAGGATTTATTCAGCTGTGTCAGTATATGAGTAACAGAAACCAGCATCAGGGATTATCACCAGACTTGTTTTTTTAAGATTAAACAGGAAAAAAAACATCCAAAACTTCCAGCACTTTACAGTCCAGACTGCTATGTAATGCTGAAAGTATTTGAGTAGACTTCTTCATTTCACACACACACCATTGTAGTTGGTGTAATACAACATTATAGAAAGGACCTCCTGTAAGAATTAAGGGGCTCATTTGACAGGGGCCAGTAAGTAACCATGTTACCTAGCAACACCCTAGCAACAGGAGATCATACTACAAACATACACCATAACAACCACATAGAAACATTCTGGCAACCTTTATGGTTTAACTGTAGTAACCATAGTTTTGGGTGTTTTGTAGTTAAACCATAAATTTACTATGGTCTTACCACAGTAAGTATAATCAAACCATGGTATTTGTAGTAAAATATGTATGTTATACAATATAATCTGCCAAAAACATAGTCGCCACACTTCTACTATATTAAAACCATGGAAACCTTCCACAATGTCTAGCACAGTGAGGGAAATATTGGCACAGACTTTTTAGTAAATTATGAGAAACTTTTGAGTAATATATTAATTGTATCATTTCAGTTTTAGCCATTTTTAGCAGTTTCATCACCATTAAGTTGTATTACACTCAATTGGTAGATTATGGCTTGGAGTATGTGACCCAAATCTGATCCCATCATCGAGAAACACCAGAAACCAGTGAGGATGGTGGGAGGCAGAAGATAAGAGATAGTAAAAAGCATACGTGAAGGGGTGCAGTGAGACCTCCAAACCAGCCAAGAAGGAAGGAAGTGTCAGAGAGCTAGAAGATTAAACAGAGAAGACCCTGATGGTGAAAGTGACCAATGAGGAGGGAGAGAAGATGAGGCTGAATGAACACTCAGAAGGGTTAGAGGCACGCAGACTGCGCTCGGCTCGGCTCGCCTCTGAATGACTGCAGGAACAATGGGTCTTCTCATGGAGCCTGTCTGCGCCGCTCTGTGGTGGTCAGGCCATTCAACTGCCTGCTGCCTCGGCTCTCTTATTCTCTTTGGGAAAGTGTTGGGGGGAGTTTATGAGGAGAGAGTCGGGCGCGCTGTGACCAGCAGCTGCCGCTCGCTCATTAGCATTCGCACCTGCTTCCCGGGGCCTTTTCGGCTCGCTTACTCATTCCCGCTCGATGCTGATCATAAGTGAAGTTTAATTCTTTCTTTTGCAGAAAAGAAGATATTCCATATGAACACAAAACCATTTCTCAAACTATCTTCTTTTCTGTTTCACACATGTAAGAGTCATATACAAGTTTTAAACCACAGATTTTAGCGAGTGGCCATTTCTATCCATTTTCCATTGACCAAAACATCCCAGCCACAAAAGAAGTTACATGGCGTCAAGATTCAAAACTCTTTTGTCAATTGTTTGTTGTTATTGTTGTGATGTGTATAAGGTTTGCATTGTTTGCACAATATCACCAAACTCCAAAAATGTGTCGCAGCGACCGCAGGACAATGAGAGGAAAGGTAGCATTGTGGGCAGCGGCGGAGTTCCCACAGGGCACTTAATGGTTTTGTCGTGCCTGGCTCTCAGTCCCCCGTGTTTTCTTTTCCCGGTTGAAGTTATTGGTCATCCTAATCCTGGGAGAGACACAGTAAAAACATCCACCCTACAGAGGGGTGCTCTGTTGAGATCAGAGAGCGGCGCTTTGGGAATGTGTTGAGATACCGGGGGGCTGCCCCCCGAGGCCAAAAACATGGCAGGTATTCCAGAGGCTTTTGCCAAAGGTTATTTCAGCACAGTCATGTTGGGGGAGGGCCTCTTTTGTGCTGCTGAGTAAAGTCTGTATGGCTCTTTTACAAAGTTTTTGCCGCTGTATTCCCAAGGTCCTGATTGATGCCGCGGAGAGTCTGTACTGTAGAAGAATAGCAGGCATTGAGGTGGAGGAAGACTGCTTTGAAGTCCTGATAATGTTAGTCCTGTGTTCAAAGCCCCGTGTACAGACGCTGCCTTGTCTTTTGAGTGAATGAATTCAGATTCATTCAGAAAGGCTGAGATGCTCAAATTTGATCCTGAGAGCTGCTGATGGATGGCTGCCTTTCATGGCTCTGAAACAGGATTAGACCTGTGAGCCGGTGTTTCGAGGGGACCTTAAATGAACAGCGGAAAGCAATATCTTTTTCGTGCACTTTTGAAGATAAATTAAGTTGCACTCATGTCAGTGTCCCAGAACAATTTTATTATCACTTTATCTTGCAAAAAAATACATAATTTATCCTTAATATTTATGCATTGATATATTTTTGTATTACAGTTTATTTAATCAATATCATGTTTTTGGGGTTTTGCTTGTTTTTGTGTTCTCTGGCTATCAAACCCATGACGTTTGTGTTGCTAGTGCTAATGCTCCACCAAGTTACTGTACATGCAGGGTTGCCAGATTTGCTAAACAAAACCAGCCCTTTGGCCAATCAAAACTACCCCAACCTCAGACCAAATGCCTAAACTGAAAAATATGCCAGTCATGTACCTAAATTACACATTTAATGCATTCACACTTATGCATTAAACACAAGTTCTTCTTGAAATCACTGTATGGTAGTGATTGTAAACACAGTCTGTTTTTATCTGTTTATTTTAGTCTGTTACCTTAACAATGACAAGCAAATATTAATTAAAACCGTTCACCTTAACCCTCAGATTTAAAGCCTAGTTCTGCTTAAAAAATGCAGATTTGGCAACCCTGTCTACAGAAATCCTTTTAGACTAGTGGTCATCGTGTTACTTGGCCATTTGTTTTATAAATTGTAATTGACTGTTTTTCTGACCAGCTTTAAGATAATCTGAAAATATTTGTTTCTGTGTTTTTTTTTCAAGTTGTCGTCCTGATCATGTAATTGAAGATTATATGGCTGGACATTTTCTCTTACTTTGCTAGTATGTAATGTTAAAGTCATTTTCGGGTGGTCCACTTCTGAATAAACATTTCTACATGCTGTCTGTTGTATGTACTGTGTAAACACTACTTTTCAGGGTCGTGCCATTATTCATTAGCTTTTGCAGTTAGTATTGTGCCCCAAGAGATCTAGTGAACAATGTTCAGTGTCAGTTTACTACAGTTTTCCCATTGGTACAAATCGCATGACATGCAATACTTAACCTTTCCATGGAAAGAATCAAATATAGCTTAGTCTTAGACCACCGTAACACTATTTCCCATGATACTGAGTTAAAATTGCTATAACCATAACGGGCTCATGGGTTTGATTCCCAGGCAATGAATCCCAATGAAATACTTTAGATAAAAGCTTTTGCCGAATGACCTTTCATGACTATAAAGACCAAGTTTCAAATATACAAAGTGTATATGCTAATGCATAAATGTGGTCGTTTTTACCCTGCAGGTGTCCGGAGCGGTTTGCCGGGTCAGCGTGCCAATTCCGCAACCCCTGCTTCCACTCGCAATGCCAAAACGGCGCCACGTGTCGTCTCATTACTCAGGTCAACAAGGTAGACTTTGTCTGCAACTGTCGCTTGGGCTACACGGACCGTCTGTGCCTCACCCGCACCGATAACGTGTGCCTTAGCGCTCCGTGCCGAAACGGGGGCACCTGCGAACTCACCAGTATCCACAACTACAAGTGTAAATGCCCGCCGGGCTGGTCAGGTAAAGACGTGATCCATAGCGACTGAGAGAATGAAGCCTTTTTACGTTTGTCTTATGTTTGTCTTTGCCTCATCTGTAGGTAAAAACTGCCAGCAAGCCGATCCTTGTGCCTCAAATCCGTGTGCCAACGGTGGTCAGTGCAGTCCCTTCGATTCAGACTACATCTGCCACTGTACGCCATTCTTCTCAGGCCAAACCTGCAGACAAGATGTCAACGAGTGCGCCCAGAATCCTTCGCCCTGCAAGAACGGCGGCATCTGTGAGAACGAGGTGGGCACGTACCGCTGCGGCTGTCCGGCGGAGTACACGGGGAAACATTGCGAGACTCTTTATCAGCCCTGCAACCCCTCACCGTGCCTTCACGGCGGCACCTGCGTACAGAAGGGCGAGACCAGCTATGAGTGCTCCTGTCTGCCAGGTACTGAAAGACTTTCAATGTTTTTTCATGAGCATTACCATTAGCGTTCATTAGAAAGAAAGTACACATATGGTATATAAGGCACAATTTACCCACAGAGTACCCAGAAAAGCTTTGAAACTGTAAAATATGTAACTTTTGCTTCTCTGTCACCATCTCTGTTTTAAACTTTTACAATTTTATTATTTGACATACTTTTTTACATGTGCTGAAGTTTCTTTATGTAGTTGGTTAAGTTCAATACCTAATTTTTGTTCATTCTTAAACCCCAAATAGTTTGCATATTTAAGGTACCTTTATGAAACTAAAAACCTTTATGAAACCTTTATGATCTATTTAATTATTTATTTATTTTTAAAATATTCGTTTAGTTTATATTCCTTACTACAATGACACATTTGTAGATGTTGATTACAGATCATGAAGACCCTTTTTTCCCTGGTCTGACTTAAACAGATGAATTGCTCACCACAGAACTAGTAATCTGCTCTAATGAAGTAAATACAGTAAAATTTGATTTCATGTAGTGTTTAAAAATCCTCACAGGTCTCTGACTGTCCTTCATGCTAATGAGGTTGTTTCTAAGGCCTTTTGATCATTGTGATCACTTCCATAACAGATGAGGTCATTGGATGACAGATCCCTTTGATCACCCAGAGGAAGTTCACTCGGCTTATTTTGACTCACAAGTGTCCTGTTGACGACACATGTTCCAGAAGCAAGACAGATGATACCAGCCTCCTATCCGGGTCAACACATGAGCTAAAGATTCAGATGAGCTCTGTGGGTTTGCAATAACAACGTGCTATCAGTGTTTTCCACAATGTTGGGACACTGGATAGGCCGCGTCTCCCAGTATGCTCCACCTGATGGAAACACAACCTAGCTGTAGTATCTGCACTTAGCTGTTATTGTCGCTCTGCGCGTGTGTTTGTGTGTGTGTGCGAACAGGCCGGCAGGAAAATATTTGCGCTTATCGTGAGGAAATGTCTGAACGACAAGCATCCTTATCCCGGGTTCGAGTCAGTGTTGGGAGAATGAGAATGTGTGAAACCGAACGTGATCTTTATTCCTTTATTTACAGCATTCATGGACTATAAAGAAAGAATACACTTAACTGATTATGATCAGTGTCGTCCACGTCCTTCTCGTTTATTTACAGTTTCTGAAACATCTCCTAACTGAACGTTTCAGGAGTTAAATCGTAGGAAACTGTGGTTGAAGTCGGTTTGTTGGTGCCTCTACCTGAGACCTGGTACTGCCAGTCTTCTTAGAAAAGAATGAAGGTTGACCGCAACAACAGTAACGTCTGCTTTCGAATGTTATAGAGAGTTTCTTAAACATTTATTTCCTTCGTTTACACCTGAAAACAACCGATTGTGCATTATGATTACAGATTATGCTTAAGGTTCTGTGTTGTGCAACCTGATGTATATATTTAGTGAGACAACAAGAATCATAATAACAAAATGTTTCTCAGATTTATGTTTATTTATTTATTTACACAGCATTTATGACCCCAATTAGTTTTTCTTGACATTTCTGGGCCACCTCCAAGAGTCCAGATTTAAGTGTAAAAGTAGAATTTTGCTTTGATTTGGTTGTTAAAAGTTGTTTTTCAAACTTCATTTTCAATGATAGCCCTTTTATCTTGCAGGTTTTAGTGGTCAGAACTGTGAGGAGAATATAGACGACTGCCCGGACCACCGGTGTCTAAATGGAGGAACATGCGTGGATGGAGTCAACACATACAACTGCCAGTGCAAACCAGAATGGACAGGTGCAGTTTCTTTCTGTTTACATAAGCTCAATAATTGGGCTTTAATAAGTAAAAGCCCATTTTATTGGCATTTGGTCTGTGTTTGGATAGAAAATCTATCATGCTTTATGCTAATTCCTCAGGTCAGTTCTGTACCGAAGACGTCAACGAGTGCGATTTGATGCCCAATTCCTGTCAGAACGGCGGGACGTGCTTAAACACGCAGGGCGGATACAACTGCGTGTGTGTGAACGGCTGGACTGGAGACGACTGCAGTGAAAACATCGATGACTGCGCAGACGCAGCCTGTCACGCAGGAGCTACGTGTCACGATCGGGTGGCCTCCTTCCTCTGTGAATGCCCTCACGGACGCACAGGTGCGAGATGCTTTTTCTCATATGTGCAAGTTATGAAATAAAACGATTTCTCAAATTTAGTTTTACTTAAAGACCCCTAGAATAGGTGTACAAAATGCAATTTTCATATCTCTGTTAATGGGACATATTGAAGCTTGTCAAATAGCAAGTAGATTTTAGAGCCCAGAAAACCAGGACTTTTATTTGATATTGCTACAGTAGCTGCAAATGGTTTTAGGAGTTATTCATTAAGTTGTGATTGTGATCCAAATCATTGACAAAATTTGCATTTACAAGATTACAAACATTCAAAAGTACAGTCTCTCACATCCACCAATAGGAATGAATGATTTTCATGACATCATTCTGCACTTTAATTTCTCATCAGAGATCTGGGAGTGAGATAAACTAAATGCTATTGGCTATTTTAAACGTGGGAGGGGCCACTCAATACAACCTGTCCCGCCCCTTCAATGCATCAAACAAAACTGTGCATTTCAAGGCACTTTGTTGTGTCTTTAAAATACAAAATAAATTTTTTCGTGTTATTTTGTAGTTGTTATGATTCTCTGTAGCTTATTACAGCACAGATTGATTTTCATTTTGTGTCTGTGTCATAGGTTTGCTCTGTCACTTGAATGACGCTTGCATCAGTAATCCCTGTCAGAAAGGCTCCAACTGTGATACCAATCCAGTCAATGGCAAGGCCATCTGTACCTGTCCTCTGGGTTATGTTGGCCCAGCCTGTGACCAAGATGTTGATGAATGCTCACTGGGTGAGGACTGAAAAAAAGTAGTTCATTGTCTCTGAAATGCTCAATGTTTTTGGGACCACTTACAAAAAATTTGTATTATTTTTAATTTATTTTTAAATAAAAAAATTATTGATTTATATTATTAATTTATATATACATTATTTATTAATTTCAATTAATAAATACCATTTTTATTTAATTTTATTATGTATTTTTTTTTAGGTGCAAACCCTTGTGAGCATGCCGGAAAGTGTATAAACACCAAAGGTTCCTTCCAGTGTAAATGTCAGCAGGGATATGTTGGAGCTCGATGTGAACTGGACATAAACGAGTGCATGTCAAACCCCTGCCAGAACGATGCCACTTGTTTAGATCAAATCGGAGGCTTTCATTGCATCTGTATGCCAGGTAACCAAACTCTTTCTCATTATATTCACTCACACTAGCAATAAATGGCATATGGGGATTGTAAAGTTATTGGAATGTAAGCGTATATTCTAGCTGTTATTATTGTACACCATGAGAAACACTGAGAAAGCCCTTCTGAATTCTTCTGTATGTTAATTGCCAGGGTACGAGGGAGTCTTCTGCCAGATCAATACAGATGAGTGCGCCAGTATGCCCTGTCTCAACAATGGGAAGTGCATCGATAAGATCAACAACTACCAGTGCGAATGCCCCACAGGTGAGCCGGCAGAGGTCAATCACCTCCCAGGACAGAACAGAGAGGAGAACAGTAATCCATGCCCTGAGGCGGGCTTAGTCACAGCTAAAATAATCCATAGAGAAGCTTCTAGAAAGTTTGAATTGTAGACAGTTTTGGCCTGAGTAAATTGTGGGGTGCATGTATAACATTCATGCACTGCATTTTCTCTATCTGTCTGTCTGTTTTATATTATAATGCCATCATAAATGTCTTTGTGGTGAACCATTCCTTTAAGTTTCAGTTTTTAATTTGAAATGAATTAATATGTTCATAACAACAGAAAAGAGAAGATGATAAGAAATATGGTATACAAATGCAAGCTGACCATGTAGATTTGATTTTGTTTTAGTTTTAAACTGGAATTCTCTCCAGTGTAAATCACTTTCATTCCTCGACCAGTTTCAGTGAGGTGAAAGTAATTTTGGTGAATGTGTAGCGAACATCCCGTAACGAGATCAAAAAGGCTCTTAAGGAAAAAAGCACATTTGGGATACAGAGGAATTCATGCATAAATAAAGGGGCGTTGTGTAGCTGTGGTTGTGTTCTTCCGGGAGTGGTGCAGGAGTTTGGGAGGTGATACGCTGAAGAACTGGAGGCCGGGCCCCTTGACTGTTTCAGATGGTAATCAGAGCCTCTCTTCAGCATGCCGTGCGAGGACTCCTTTTCACTGGTGTACACACTGAATCCATGACAACCACAATGAGTGCCGTTTTGGACGTGGCATTTCAAAAGAGCCTATAAAATTTCTGTTTTCTAAAAGATGCAGCTTGATTGCAGAAACCGGGGGGTTGAACGTGAGCAGGAATTATTTATCAGGATTCATTAAAAACTTTGAAATGTAAATAATTCAGATCATTTGTGATGCAAACATCAACGGCCTTTTGAAGAAAGCATCAGTTTTACCATAAACTTAACTGACTTGATGAGCTCTTTCAAGCGAGATTAATAAGCAAACACCCGCCAACCATCGAGCAACACCCTAGCAACCACTCAGAACATCCTAACAGCCCCACAGCAAAGGCCTGTGGCGATTTCTTTGTAATCTGATTTATTGTGTTGAGAAACTTTAGATGTCCCATAAGTCTTTGCACTGATGGATTTGTAGCCCGTAATGTGTTTGGACTGTATATTTGAACAGCAGACGTCTTTAGTGAGGGATTAAAATAACTGAGGTAGAAAGTATGAATGTTGGGGGTTCCTGAGAGACGGGGCAGCTGAATAGCAAGAGGTCAGGGCTTTATTTTGGTGAAGCAGACTCAAAGAAGGGGGGTCACAGGCTGGATCGGAGAATGCACATTGTGATGGAAAACCTCAACCAGACAAAGGAGGCAACCGGCATGGCTTGGTGTTCCATTAAATAGACAGTTCCTCTTTGTCTGGTAGCCTTGGTCATGAGCCCCCCCAGTTTACCCCAATTACTACTGCAGCAAACCTGAGAGAGAGAGAGAGAGAGAGAGAGAGAGAGAGAGTAAAGTAGACGAGTGTAAAGGAATGAAGCGGGTGTGAGCGGGAAAATCATTCCAATGACCCATCCCCTTTCCCTCTTAATCCCGCCCCTCACCTCCATCTGTTTCTGTCCTCAGGATTCTCTGGTAGTCAATGCCAGTTTGACATTGATGAGTGTGCAAGTACCCCCTGCAAAAATGGGGCCAAATGTATTGACGGGCCCAACACGTACACCTGCCAGTGCACAGAAGGTACGAAGATGCCGACCGCGTGTTTTATACAGAAATGATTTCCTGACACTTAGATATCATAAAAATGTGGAAAATCAGGAGAATTTACAAACGAGATATTTATGGCTGAAAAGTTGTGAATATTAATGCTGAAATCTAACTTTTTTTGTTAAAAATAAACACAAATTCTTTACCTTACCCAGACTTATAATGGTAAGCTAATATAATTGATAATAATAATACTAAATAAGTCAATGATTTATAATGTTAGCAGTCAGGAACGATTTTATGACTTAAGGTAAAGATAAGTAAAATAAATAAATACTTAAGTAAGTAAATACGTAAAGATAAGTATATAAAGTTACCTGATGGTGAGACTGATTGCATGGGAACATATGTAGTATAAAGTATAATTTTTATGTATTAGATGTGGTCCTGAATTAATTGATCAAACAGTATCATAAAACTAAAGTTAATGTTGTTTTTATTTTTAGGTTACACGGGACAGCACTGTGAAACCGATGTAGACGAGTGTCTCTCAAACCCATGTCATTACGGCACCTGTAAAGACGGCCTGGCGTCCTTCACCTGTTTCTGCCGCGCGGGTTATACGGGACGTCTGTGTGAGACCAACATTAATGAATGCCTCAGTCAGCCTTGCCAGAACGGAGCCACGTGCCAGGACCGGGAGAACGCTTACTTCTGCATCTGCCCTAAAGGAACTGAAGGTGCCGCTACATCTGTAACAGCCTCAAGTAGTACATTTCAGAGGTTTTCTGGACATTTACATTGTGTTTTCTGTTGACAGGTGTTACCTGTGAGATTAATATTGATGACTGCAAGACCAACCCCTGCGATTATGGACGGTGTATTGACAAGATAAATGGTTACGAGTGTGCCTGTGAACCGGGATACACAGGTAAGGAGTGTTTAGAAGAAGGTTTATAAAATAAACATTTTTAAAATTAACATGAATAATACATGTGGCTTGTGAAAACATGTCTGTCTCTGTGATAGCAAAAAAGTTTAAAAGTTTTAGGGAAGTGACCCAATCCGCAAAAATGTTGTCTGTGTGAGTCATGTGTTCAGGTTGGCTGATGACTTTGGAGGGCGGGGTTGTGAACAGAAGGGGGTGTGGTTACAGACTTGGGGGCGGTTCCATGGACAAGCATAGTGGCTGAAATTGCTTTCAAGGGCTTTTGGAGAGTAAAATATGTTGTTTTTACAAGATCTCCTCGAGATACAAACAACTGAGTGTTTCTAAAG
The DNA here is from genome assembly GCA_019155185.1 of Beaufortia kweichowensis. Taxonomy (NCBI): domain Eukaryota; kingdom Metazoa; phylum Chordata; class Actinopteri; order Cypriniformes; family Gastromyzontidae; genus Beaufortia; species Beaufortia kweichowensis. The sequence continues at coordinate 790,564 of CM032795.1, read as the reverse complement.
AGATCTGAACAGTCAGGAGTTGTACCAAGGGTCTGCAATCGAAAGTTTAAGATTTTAGCGCTGCAAATAATGAATTTATTACTTGATATTGTTTTGCAGTGCAAATATAATTTTTAAAATCAGGATATTTGCCTTGATAAGCAAAATAATAAAAGATATTTAGTCTTGTTTTATAAAAAGAAGTTCAAATTTAACTCAGTTAATGCTTAAAACATGCCAGTGGGGTAAGTAAATAAAGTTGAATTTTCATCTCTTTTTTTTGAGTTTATTTCAATTTCAATTTGATCCTTTTTTAAAGACCTAATATTCTAGGTCATTTTGCTTATTAAAAAAGGTATCTTGATTGAAGTTTTTTTAGACATTTGTACTGGAAAACGAGACCGAAATAAAAAGTAAGAAATTCATTTTTGGCCGTGAAACAAATTGAGCAGAATCTGATAAGATATTAATGCTTGTGGGACACATAACTTATAACTTCTGAGCGCCATAAAGGTAGTAAATGTAGTGTTGTAGGTGGTACACTTAGCCCAGGTCTTTATCAGACGAGAGTGAAGTCAACAAAGAGTTCAACAGGTGAGACGGGTGACAAAGCAGGGCGACAGCTGGCCAGCGAGCTTTACACACTGCCCGGGACCGTGTATTGACTTACATTCTCTCTCAATCAGACACGCAAGCTGTCCTGTTCCTCCATTCAGCCCAAAAAGATCTCCAGGACATCAGGGAGTTTGAAAGGAGAAAAGATTTGCGAAAGATTTGTGAAAGTCGATCTTTTAAAAGCGGGAAGTTGGCCGGTGCTTTAAAGACAAGTGACAAACGAAACCCCTGCCTTTATGCTAGGCATCGCGTTCGGCTGCCACGGTCGGCTCTGAAATGAACCAATGAATGGTTTGATGCCTGACTTTTCAGATATGATGTGACTAATGTGTAATTATTTTTGTTTTAGGGAAAATGTGTAACATAAACATCGATGATTGTGCCATTAATCCATGTCACAACGGAGGAACCTGCGTGGATGGAGTCAATGGATTTACCTGCTTGTGCAGAGAGGGTTACCATGACATCACCTGTCAATCACAGCTCAACGAATGCCTCAGCAACCCTTGTATACACGGACACTGTGAGGACAAAATCAACGGGTATGTGTGTTACATTCCAGCTAGACAGGTGTGATAGTCATTTCTTGAGCGATTTTTGAGTGATATCTTGAATCTTACAGATATAACTGTATTTGTGACTCGGGCTGGAGCGGCGTCAACTGTGACATCAACAACAATGAATGTGAATCGAACCCGTGCATGAACGGAGGCACCTGTAAGGATATGACCAGCGGTTACGTCTGCACGTGCCGCGCTGGCTTCAGCGGTCAGTATCGTTCGCTTCTAGTGTGCCGTGTGGTCTCATCTTCCAAACATCTGCTCAAACTCACTGTGATGTTTGATTGTAGGTCCAAACTGCCAAACTAACATCAATGAATGTGCATCCAACCCCTGCTTGAATCAAGGAACCTGCATCGATGATGTGGCCGGATACAAATGCAACTGTTTGCTTCCTTACACTGGTATGAGCTTTATTTGTGTTGATTTGAGATAGTTTTCATGTTTTTTAACATAACCTACGCTGGATTCACATGGGGGGTGGCTAACGCCTGCGTTGGCGCTTAAAAAGTAAAAAAAAGTTAAACTTTTGCAGCAAGCAACGTCAGTGACACGGCGGACCCACAGTTTAGTTCGGCCGCTGACACCCCGTGTGAATCCAGCATCAGACTGTATTTTTTCATAGTCAAGTCAAGTGGTATTAGGGGGAGTGGTTATTTTTATTCTAGAGAGCATTTTATTGGACAAAAATTTGAACACGCCTGTGAGTGCAGGATGATGCGTCGATATTTTTTCACCGTTTACTTGGAAGTAAAAACTGCATACATCTGCGTAAATAAAATTAATTTGTAAAATGAAATTATTGAATTTGTGCGCACAAAGTTAGCCTCAAAGCTTACAGACATGAATTACGAACCACAAAATGTGATTTTCAAAATGTGCATATCACAATGGTTTGCTGTAACTGTTGACTACATAATATTTCTACATAATATATATTATATAAAATTATATTTTATATAATATATAAAAAAAAACTTAAAGTATTAAGTATAAGTGTAATAATATCGCACTATTGAAAAGTATATCGCATTCAATTAATCTAAAGCTAAGATAGATTGTTAAAGATTTGTTTCAAATGTAATTTACGAAGCGTTTTAGCAGTGGCCTTTTCACTGAGCCCTGCAAGCATCTCTGGTGACAATATAGGAAAGTGTGATTTCAGTAGACTACACATTCTTTCCTCTCGCTGTGTTATTTGACACAACAGATAATGATGTTCTGCCTCTGGAGCTGAAATCATATTTATTCTCAGTGACTTTCTTGGAAAAATCCACAGCGTTATATCAAGAAAAACAAAAATCTGCCGTGAGCAGGGTGGGAACAGCAGCCTGTCATGTTTCCTGTTTGCTCGACTTCCTCTCTCACAGAAACACAAATGGCCAGACAATGGCAGGAAAACCTGCTGGCTTCCTGCAGGGGCCGGCCGTCGTGGAAACAGATAGATAGACTAAATGTGCTTCGCTTGCTAGGACTGACAGGCTGATCTCTGACAGAGAAATTTGTGATCCTCTATATTTAGTGTCGTTGAGTTTGCAAGAACGTCTTTAAAAAAGGCCTGAAATGTCTTCTAAGAACATATTGAATGAAATCCTTTTTTGAGCCGATATGAGGTCGATATAACACAATGGATGTGACATTTTCAGTCTAATCTACCACTAGAAAAAAGCATTAGCCTTAATTGAACAATTTCTGAAGATTTTATTTTTATCCACCAGGTGAGAACTGTGAGACCCTGTTGGCCCCGTGCAGCCTGAAACCCTGTAAGAACGGAGGCGTATGCAAAGAGTCTGAGGATTATGAGAGCTTCTCCTGCGTGTGTCCTGAAGGATGGCAAGGTCGTCTTTTTAAAAACATCATGCGTAACTGACTGCAAATGATGACTGTACGCTTTGTGCTTAGTTGTGAACCTCTTCTCACCGTAGGTCAAACATGTGAGGTCGATATCAACGAATGCGTCAAAAACCCCTGTCGAAATGGCGCCACTTGTCAGAACTCGGTTGGCAGCTACAAATGCAGCTGTAAGTCCGGCTACACGGGTCGCAATTGCGAGACGGACATCGATGACTGCAAACCTAGTGAGTCTTCCCGCTCTGTTGTGTATTTGCATCTCTTTTATATTGATTTCACTTTCTAACTCTAATTCATTTTTTCCTCCAGATCCATGCAGTAATGGAGGATTTTGCAAAGATGCCATGGATGCGTTTACTTGCACCTGCCTGCCCGGTTTCCGGGGCAACAGATGCGAGGAGGACATCAACGAATGCGAAAGCAACCCGTGTAAAAATGGTGCGAACTGCACAGACTGTGTGAACAGTTACACCTGTACCTGTCCGCCTGGATTCAGCGGGATACACTGTGAAAACAACACACCGGACTGTACCGAGAGGTGAGATCTGTGGAACTTCTGTTCTGATAACTCTAACTTAAAATAGATGTCTTAAAAGCGTGTCTCTTTGAAGATGACAGTCGTGTCTGGCCTTGTCTGTCACATTATCTGTCCCATAAACAGTTAAAGTACTATCACACAGAAAAAGGCTTCATTCACATTTTGTCTGTTAGCGCCCCCTATGGTGGACAAATGACAGTGCAGCTGCAGCCTCAGCAAAGCCCGTTAGAAGCTTTTTTGTTACTGTTAGTCTAATTCTATTTAGCCTAAAGTAAATCAGTTGATTAACAATCAGCATTTGTTTTTCAAACAGCTCTTGTTTTAATGGAGGCACCTGTGTGGACGGCATCAACAGTTTTACCTGTCTGTGCCCGACGGGTTTCACAGGAAACTACTGCCAGCATGACATCAACGAGTGCGACTCCAGACCCTGTATGAACGGAGGCACCTGTCAGGACAGCTATGGCACGTATAAGTGCACCTGCCCTCAGGGATACCACGGACTCAACTGCCAGGTAACACCACACAGATATACACATGCATATACATACTGAGACGTTCATGTTAAATATATTCATATTAATCAGTTCCATATGCCAGTGTGGACATAATAGCAATATACTGTATAAACATAATCAAAACCATTCAAAATTATACAATGGTTTTATATTAATTGCACTTTTTTAAAATGGACAAATATTATTTAGTCATTTACAGATCAATTATTCTATCCCGAACTTAAATCAATAATTATAGATGATCCCAAACATTTAGGGAAAGATCAATTAAAGATCAATTCTAAATATATTGATGAAATTAACTATAAATATAAGATGAAAAATAATCAAAAAAGTAATACAAATAAGTTATATATTTAATAATAATAATAATAATAATTAATCAAATAATTAATTATTTTAATTAATGAAAAATTATTTAAAGTAAATAATATAAATAATATTTAGTGTAATATTAAAAAAAATGAAAATTTGAAATTAAATTATTACAATTGTATATTTGTTAAATAAATATTTAATATCATATAATTAATATACATTATTAAAAAATTATTACAAAAATATAATATAAAAATAAGATTCTCTGACTGCAATTTAATATGAAAGTCCTAAATAACAAGTTGATTTTCAGGATCTGGTGAATTGGTGTAAACCATCTCCCTGTAAGAATGAAGGAATGTGCAGACAGAGCGGCACCAGATACAGCTGTCAGTGTCAGACGGGCTGGACCGGTCTTTACTGTGATGTCCCCAGCGTTTCCTGTGAAGTGGCTGCCAAACAGCAAGGTTCATTTATTATGTGCTCGTTTCTCCAGTATGCCACACGTTACTGCTCAATTGACCAATGTGCTCTTATGTTGAAAGTTAATCTTTTCTTCTCGTTCAGGAGTGGACGTGGCTGGACTGTGTCGTAACTCGGGCCAGTGTCTGGATGCTGGAAACACACACTATTGTCACTGTCAGGCTGGATACACAGGGAGCTATTGTGAGGATCAGGTGGATGAATGCATTCCCAATCCCTGCCAGAACGGAGCCACCTGCACAGACTATCTGGGCGACTATTCCTGTGAAGTAAGTTAATATTTGTGGCTTAGATTCATTGAAGCCTTATCATGTAAATCTCTCTTCTTTGTGAAAGAATTGCTTGTTTTGCAAAGAGGAAAGAAACCGCAGAGTTAACAGAAAATTCCTTGGCTCTTGTTTTTTGAAGTGTGTGCCAGGTTATCATGGAGTGAACTGTTCCATTGAGATCAATGAGTGCCTGTCTCAACCCTGTCAGAACGGTGGCACATGCATCGACCTGATCAATACCTACAAATGCTCCTGTCCGAGGGGAACACAAGGTCAGACGTCACTTCTGATCTCATTTGTCTTCTTTAATTAGGATTCAGATGTTTTCCATAGGCTTTGCCTAAATATGCTTCATTACATCTTTTAGATTTCATAGAAATGAATGAAAATTTTCAAAAGGTTTTTGCTCTTTAGTGCTACCTACCTAGACACTCCTGATGTAAATGCTGTTCCCAAAGTTATGTCATTTTAGCCCAATTCTAAAGCAAAATCATATGTATCCTCTGCTGGCTTTACCATAATGCATTGCAAAATGAGAAGATGAGAGAAATATGTTTTACCTGCAATCTGTAACTTTTTTTGTTAAAAATGAAAAAAGTAATTTCTTGAGCAAGTGAAAAGTAGGTGTTTAATACTCTTTATATCTTAGCCTAATTTACAACGGTAGAAATATTAGCCTTATAATAATGATTGTCAGGTACAATTTTGTTGAAAATGTTAAAATGAAGTACATGAAGTTATCTGTAAATGTGTGATTCAAACAGAGATGGAGTAAGAGAGGAAAATGTTAGTATGAATTGAATCTAATTTTAACATTTAAATCATTGTCATTAAAATTTTACCCAATATTTGTATTTGCTATGTATTTTTACACTTACTAGGTTATATTAGGTTATTTATGATTTTCTGATATTTGTCAAAATTGAGAGGAAAACATCAACAGCACTTTTTTCCAGCATGGTAAGATGAGTTTTGAATAACCTGTTTCTGTCTCAGGTGTTCACTGTGAGATCAACATTGACGACTGCACGCCCTTCACTGACCCCATCACCCAAGAGCCCAAGTGTTTTAACCAGGGTCGCTGCGTGGACAGAGTGGGCGGGTACCACTGCATCTGCCCGCTGGGATACGTGGGAGAACGTTGCGAGGGCGACGTCAACGAATGTTTATCTAACCCTTGTGACCCGCGGGGCACACACAGCTGCACTCAGCTCACCAACAACTACCGCTGCGAGTGTCGTACCGGCTACACGGGTACAGCAAGCTACTGTTGACCACTTCTTTTGAGTGTCTTTGAGTTATGTGTCCTGTGATCGAGCGTGTGTGTCTTCCCGCAGGTCAGCGCTGTGAGAAAGTGTTCGATGGATGTAAGAGCAAGCCGTGTCGGAACGGAGGCACGTGTGCTGTGGCCAGTAACACTCCTCATGGTTTCATCTGTAAATGTCCACCGGTGAGGATGAGACACTGTATCGTATGCATCTTGAATATATGTTTAATGTGATGTAACATTTCAAATGGTGTCTCGTATAGGGTTTCACAGGCTCGACCTGCGATTACGACGCTCACGCCTGTGGAAGCCTCCGCTGCAAAAATGGCGGCACTTGTGCATCCGGTCAGAAGAGCCCTAAATGTTTGTGCACTGCCGGCTTTAGTGGTCCCGAGTGCCAGTATCCCACCGATGGACACTGTACTAACAATCCCTGCTACAACGGAGGCACGTGCGAGTACATCTCAGACGCCCCGTACTACCACTGCATCTGTCCCTCCGGCTTCAATGGCCTTTTCTGCCACATCCTGGATTACAGCTTCCCGGGTGGCACCGGGCGAGACATCACCCCTGCTCCGGATTTGACGGTCAGCTGTGAGATACCGGAGTGTCTGAACAAGAAGGGCAATAAGATTTGCGACAGTGCCTGTAATAATTACGCCTGCGATTGGGACGGTGGTGACTGCTCGCTGAACTACGCCGACCCGTGGCAAAACTGCTCGGCAGCGCTGCAGTGCTGGCTTTACTTTAATAACGGGAAGTGTGATGAGCAATGTCACAATGCTGGATGTCTCTATGACGGATTTGATTGCCAGAGGCTGGAAGGCCAGTGCAAGTGAGTTAAAAGATGTTCTTAGTTTTCAGCTTAGAAAAGATGTTGAAGGCACATTTCTCAAACCATTTCTTCTTCCCGCAGTCCACTATACGACCAGTACTGCAAAGATCACTACGCCGATGGCCACTGCGACCAGGGCTGCAACAACGCCGAATGCGAGTGGGACGGGTTGGACTGTGACACCAACGTACCCGAGAAGCTAGCCGTTGGAGTTCTGGTTCTTGTGGTCCACATTATGCCGGACCAGCTCCGGAACAACTCCTTCGGGTTTCTGCGGGAACTCAGCCGGGTGCTTCACACCAACGTGGGTTTCCGGCACGACGGCAAGGGAGAGCTCATGATCTACCCATATTACGGTAATGAGCAGGAGCTGAGGAAGCACAACATCAAACGCTCACTGGATGGCTGGCCCGAAGCGTCCGGTAACATCCTGAACTCTGTGAAGAGCGGCATTTACCATATAGTGGTGGAAGGAGGAAGAAAGCGCAGAGAGCTGGACAACATGCAGATTAAAGGGTAAGAATGAGAGATTGTAAAACAGATATTTTTAAAGTTCGGTGTGCTTTACATCATTCACGGGACGGGCGTTTGGGTTGGATCAAAAAGAACAAACCCAACTGTTGAAACGACTCAGCATTTTGAGATAAAATAACCCAGCATAGGTTAAGATAGGTGTCCTTTTTGGAAAACAAGATAAAAATACAAAGAATTTTATTTTCCATATATAGAAAATACAGTAATTTGGCGGTAACTAGATTGAATTTTAGTTAACAACTAAAAGTCTTTTTATAAATACCCCACCAAGATTATTGTAAAATTACAGAATTGATCATCATAAATTGTTATTTGAATGATTTTCAATCAAATGGTAACTTGTCTATGATGACATGTTGGTGCAAATATCTTGTTTAGTGATTTTGTCTTGGTTTCCTTCAGGTCTGTGGTGTATCTGGAGATAGACAACCGTCAGTGTTACCAGCAGACCTCCGAGTGCTTCCAGAGTGCCAACGACGTGGCGGCGTTCCTCGGAGCTTTGGCTTCCAGCGGGAACCTGAACATGCCTTACATCGAAGCTGTCACAAGTGAGTGTTAATCATGCACACGCACCTCACGAGCGTCGTCGCGTGCCTCCCGCCTTCTCATAATTCTATCAATCATGACCGCGCCTTCCATCTCACTCAATGTATTCCAACAGCATCAACCACCACCCCCAACCTTTAACCCCGCACTCCTACAGTGGATTACAGGGATCGCTTTGAAGTTTATGTGTTTCTTCCATATAACAATGAAGCAAAACAATCAATGATGCCAAATCCACCGACTACTAATTGATGTGAATCACGTCAAACTCATTTGTCCCAACAAGATTCTCTCACGTACCTCCGCGCGTGCATGTATCTCGTGTTTAAAACGAATCTATAATGATGGGGGCTGGTGCAACCTTAACCTTGTTGAACGTACCAGGACTTAATGTATCTCCAAGGGTTTAGGTGAGTTTATCATTTCAAAATCGTTAGCAGAGAGAGCCTGAAAAAAACACGCAGAGGAGAAAAATTGATCGGGAGTGTGCTAGAAGTTGGGAGTCTTTGTTATCTCGAAAATCCTAATAAATCCTTCGTCTTTACAGCTTAAAGTGTTCGCAGTAATTTGAAGTTCATTAATCCCTCCCTTAAAGAAGAAGTGGTAAAGTTGTCTCCTGGTACCCTGGGCTGAGAAAGGGGAGAGGAGGTGTTCTGTTCCCTTTCCTCCTCCTTTTCTTATTTGCCATCTCGTTCAGTTTTGATGAGGAGCGCTTAGCAATTCTGATTACCTCAAACACGCGTCTACTTCGTCCGCCCATCTCCGGAACGGCACGAGCGATTCGCTCCTCACCTTCTCTCCACAAGGAACCTGACCTGTAGCTTTGTCCCGTACTGACACGTCTATCCTTCTTCCCGTTTTAGGCAGGATCGAGGAGCCGCCCTTAGAGCTCTACCCGGTCTACGTGGTTCTGGCCGGACTGGCGCTGTTGGCGTTTGTCGCCGTGGGAATGGTCGCGTCACGTAAACGTCGTCGTGAACACGGCCAGCTATGGTTTCCGGAGGGTTTCAAAACCAGCGAGCCGAGCAAGAAGAAGAGGAGAGAGCCGGTCGGTGAAGATTCCGTCGGGCTGAGGTCAGTAGCACATCTTGATCATGTGTCATGAAGTAGTTGGAGAAGTTTAGAGAAGATGTTCACGAACAGATAAAAGTTATAATGTGATGAAACTGATCACAGCATCAAGATAAAGTTTAGGTAAAGTGCTAAAAGAAATGACTGCTTGTCTAAAAAATAGGCCACTAAAGAACTCATCAGACATTTCATTAATGGATGACAACTTGAATGAATGGGGCGAGGAGGAAACATCAGACACCAAACGCTTCGGGGTGAGCAGAGACATATGTTTCTCCTGTTTATTTACAAGAAAATGTGTTTTAATTGGTTAAGAGATTGGATTGAGATTTGTTAACACGCTCTTCCTTTCCATCAGTCTGAGGTGCAGGCGATGCTGGATTTAGACGATCAGACAGACCACCGGCAGTGGACGCAGCAGCATCTGGACGCAGCTGATCTGCGCATCCCCTCCATCGCCCCAACACCCCCTCAGGGCGAGATAGAGAACGACTGCATGGACGTCAATGTCCGGGGACCAGGTTGGCCATCGTTTTTTTCCTTTCATGATTTCTATACTTTATTGGGTTTTCTTATTGCAAACAAGAAGTGATATAAAACATCATCAAATCGTATGTTTAAAATATAAACAGACAACCTTGAGAATGAAAAGAGAAACAAAAATAATGCGGTGAGGGGTTCTCATTATCAATCTCAGTCCATTATTTTAACCAATAATATAATTTAAAATAAATATTTTTTATTTAAATAAATATAACAAAAAACATACAAGAAATACAAATGTTACTTATGTATGTATTATTTATAATGTATATATTTATTTATTATGTCATATTTGGAATTTAATTTACTTATATATATTAATTGTAGATTTAAATATTCAAAACTTTATACCAATAATACATATAATAATAGTGTTTGTTAGAACTTACTATTTTAATATTAAGTATAATTATAATGTCTGTTTTTTTTTAAAGTCTAGACATTAAATAAAAAGATAAATAATGTTTAATTTTATATGCATCATGTCTTTAATTAGTTATTATAATATCTAAAATGTATTTATCTAGTAGTTTTTTGTGATTTTTATGGCAGTAAAAATGATTTTACTCATCCATCTCCTGACAAATTCTGGTATGTTCTGCAGTAGTTGTTCTTTGTTCATAGACTTCACCTGTTCTCTGGTTTGAGAAACTGAATGGAGATTTAAGCAGGAGTTAATGCTCAAAGCCCTGAGGGAACAGAAATCCACTTCAAAGACTCTGACTGAGAGCTAGAAATCCTGAGGACTGAGCACATTTTTACCAGTTTTAACGATTAAAAAAAAAAAGTCCTGCAATATTTTGCTTACATGTGTTTTGTTAATTTAAAACACTATATAAAATGCTCAGTCTGTCTTTCTAAAAGCACCTACATACCCCGACAACACTTGAAGATGGTCAAAGGCAACTTTCCTTTGCAAGCTTTTTCCTCTTCTGGTGGATTGATGTTTTAAATCGACCAAAGCGAGTCTGATCTGGGAATAGCTTTTTGTTTGAAGCCGAGAAGTCCGTGTTGAAGTGAGGGCAGAAAACAGCTTCTCAGAGATGATGATACTCAGTTTTACCAGCGATTGAGATTTCAAAGCATTGCCTGCTTCCTCGGGCTTTAGAAAACCTCCACGCTTGATTAGAATCCCTTATCCAAGTGATCTGGGGTGATTCGGCATCAAATCCAACTTCGATCTGTTTGTTTCCTCGGCATGTGTTACTTTGGTTTGTCACTGTTAGCAGTATTTTTCCTGTTAGAAGAGAAACTTCAGTCAGAGGAGAATGTATTGCTCGGAGGTTACGCTTTTATAGCCAAACTAGTTCTTGAAGAGAAATAAAAATGAAAACAAATGAGAAAATTGTTAAAAAATATAAGAGTTTTAGGAATCAAGTTTATTTTAAATAGTTCATATAATTTGGTTCTAAATGAATTTGATTATGTCTTGTCAATTTGTTTTACAGACATTTTGAAGATAGTTTTAAGTCTCTCTACTGGAATATGTTGTTGTTGAAATCAATTATAATTTTGCAAAATTTAGACGAGATGACATTTGTAGCACTTACACAATGTAATGAATTTCTCTCTTTTTCTTCTGCAGACGGCTTCACTCCTCTCATGATCGCCTCCTGCAGCGGAGGAGGACTTGAAACAGGAAACAGCGAGGAGGAAGAAGACGCTTCGGCCAACGTCATCAATGACTTCATTTACCAAGGTGCCAACCTTCACAACCAGACGGATCGTACGGGCGAGACCGCCCTGCACCTGGCTGCCCGTTACGCCCGATCGGATGCTGCCAAAAGACTTCTGGAAGCCAGTGCAGACGCCAACATCCAAGACAACATGGGCCGAACTCCACTACACGCTGCAGTGGCTGCGGATGCGCAGGGAGTTTTCCAGGTGTGTGAGCTGGAACTGCTCAATATGATTTAAAAAAAAAAAAGAGTAATCAAGTAATCTTTTTGTTTTGTTGTCATTCGGCAGATTTTGATTCGTAACCGAGCCACAGACCTGGATGCCCGCATGCACGACGGCACCACGCCTCTGATACTGGCAGCGAGACTGGCGGTGGAGGGCATGGTGGAGGAACTTATTAACTGCCACGCTGATGTCAATGCTATTGATGATTTCGGTATGAATTAATGTTTGTTATGATCTTAAAACATTTCATTTAAATGAGATAAATATAAATAAATGGCTTCTGTTGACCGTGTGGTTTGTGTTGTAGGTAAATCTGCTCTTCATTGGGCAGCTGCTGTGAATAACATTGATGCTGCTGTGGTGTTGCTAAAGAACGGAGCAAATAAAGACATGCAGAACAATAAGGTAAGAGCACAAACCACCCTTGGTAACCATTATGTTAACATATTTGTCAGATGCTTTTATCCAAAGCAGCTTAATACACAGCAACATACAAAACCTGGATTGGAGAAATTACAAATGAATTTTCATTGTCATCTTTCCCACGTTCAGGAGGAGACTCCTCTGTTTTTGGCAGCGAGGGAGGGAAGCTACGAGACTGCCAAAGTTCTGCTCGAGCACTTCGCAAACCGAGAGATCACCGACCACATGGATCGTCTCCCGCGAGATATCGCTCAGGAAAGGATGCACCACGACATCGTGCGGCTCATCGACGAGTACAACCTGGTCCGCAGCCCTCCCGTTCACAACGCTTCCCTCTGCACCACCCTGTCTCCGCCCCTCTGCTCTCCCAACGCATTCATGGGAGGCATGAAACACTCCGTCCAGAGCAAAAAACCCCGAAAGCCCAGCGCCAAGGGTATGGGGTGCAAGGATGGCAAAGATATGAAAGTCAAAAAGAAGAAGGCACAGGATGGGAAGGGAAACCTATTAGACAGCTCGGCCGTGCTCTCGCCGGTGGACTCGCTGGAGTCGCCCCACGGGTACGTTTCTGACGTGGCCTCCCCGCCCCTGATGACGTCACCCTTTCAACAATCACCCTCCATGCCGCTAAATCACTTGCAGGGGATCTCGGACACCCACATGGGCATCAATCACCTGGGTATGGGCAACAAGCAGGACCTGGCTCACATGCAGTTTGACCCGTTACCGCCGCGCCTCACCCATCTGCCAGTCGCCGGCTCTAATGGTTCGTCTGGTATGAACGGGCAGTGCGAATGGCTCGGTCGGATGCACGGCAGCATGGCTCAGCCAAATCAATTCGGAGCCATGCGGAACACCTCGGGTCAGGGCGGCCTTCACCAATCCGGCCTCATGACGCCTCTCCACCCCGCCGCAACCCTGTCTCAAATGATGAACTACCAAGGCCTGCAGAACACGCACCCGCATTTAATGCAGATGCAGCAGAACATGCAACCGAGACAGCAGCAGCCGAGCATCCAGCTGCAGAGCTCAAATCCCAGCGGCGTGAGTCAGAACTTCATCGGCAGCGAGCTGGGCGGACCGGAGCTCCAGCAGAGCACGGGAAACAACATTCCCATCCACACTATAATCCCGCAGGAGACCCAGCTGCTGAACCCGTCCTCTCTGGGTCCCAGCATGGCCGGCACGCAGTTCTTAACGCCACCCTCCCAGCACAGTTACTCCACCGCTATGGATGCCAACACGCCCAACCACCAACTCCAAGTGCCCGACCACCCTTTCCTCACGCCGTCGCCGGGTTCACCCGACCAGTGGTCCAGCTCCTCGCCCCATTCCAATATGTCGGACTGGTCGGAAGGTATTTCCAGTCCTCCAACCAGCATGCAGTCGCAAATCGGACACATACCAGAGCAGTTTAAATAGATCTGAAGTCAAACCACACTTGCTAAAGAGTTCTTATATGCTTGTAGTACCAACCATATTTTTTTTATTTATTGATATGTTTTTATTTATGCTTTTTCACCAGTTGTTTTAATTTGGGCAAAAATCTTAATAATCTTAATAATAATAATAATAATATTGAAGTTACATTTTGTCATTAATATGTACACACTGGGTATTTATTGATCTTATTGAAAGTTCCCTTTTTATTTCAGTTCAAATGATTGGCCGTCGTTTTTGGATTTGTTACACCTAATATTGTAGAAATTTGTAAAAAATACAAAATGGGCATTTTGGAGAGCTTGTGTTTCTTTTTACAGTAAACTTCAGTGTTATAATGTTTATTTAGATTTATGATGTCTGAAACAAGCTGCTTTTCCGTTATTATAAGGTGAATGAATGATGTTCTCATTATTTCTGAGTTTTGGTCTGTTTAGGTTTTCAGTCCTTTTTGTTACAAGGTTTATACTACAGATTAAGTAGTGGATCATTTGTATAGTTCAGAATGATTTTTGATTTTTCATTACATTTACTATATATAAAATTCCTGCAAAAGCAGATTCTAATCGTGTGGATGTGAGTGAGGAAATACTTGATGTGATATCAAGTGCTGTGTGTTTTGTTGAACTGGTCACGTGGCCAAAAGTGTCTGGGGTTTTATGGAGGTGTTTCAAATTGAACTTCTCTTCACTGTACTTCCAGTTTTGTAACTTTGTTTAAGCCTATGGCTACTGTAAATACACTGTATGCGTTTGACATGTAAACTTGATTTTGTTTCAGAAATCTTATGTGTGCCATGAAAAAAATGTAATGCTACGTAGTAACATTTTTTATCATATGCAGAACATATATCTTCTCTCAGTGTCACTGGGGTAGAGACACATATAAAAGATGTATACAGCAAATGGTTAGAGGATATGCCATATAAAATAACATGATTAGATGATTTATGACTGTAATTATTCACACAAAATCACAAACGGTCACTATAAAGGAATATGGTGGTGTCATACAGTATATTACCCTCCAAATTCCTTTGCAGAAATATAAACAGCACTGATTATACAATATCTGTAAATATTCCCTATAGTATCTGCAAATGTGTAGTTTACACGCAGAGGTTTGTCTGTTGGTTCTACTGTTTGTAAATGTTTTTTCAATAATAAAAGATACAAATGTGTATTGAGATTTCAGCCTTCTGCGATTGTTTTTCCCCAAACGCTTTTGTTTGTCTTCGTCTTTTTTGTATAGCTTTTATAATGGACTATTATGTGTTACTCTTTGGTTGTTTTACACACCTGATTATTAATTTATTTTTATATAAATTAATGGGCATAACAAAAGTAGCAATAGATAGTCTTATGTTTTTCAATTTGTTATACTATACAATAAATAAAAATGTATAAGCTAGACTTGGACCTCAAGAAAGTACCCAAATTTGTTTTTTTTTTCAGTTTGAAGTAGCGCCATCTGCTGGTGTTTATATGACATAATTTACCATATCATCAGCGCCACCTGCTGATGAGAGGAGGAATCTGCTTATAACTAGTACTTACTATAATAAATTCTAGTATGGTTATTAGTAACTTTGTTCATGTATACTACATTATTCTAAAGTGAAATGATAAACTGTAGTAAAGTCTGTAGCATACCTAAAAATGTATATGAATGTGTACTACAGAGTGTGTAATGTACACTTCTTAAAAATCTTTAAAAAGTACTTAGTTGTGCTTGCAAAGCCAAGCATTACTCTAATAAAATTCATATTATCAGTTCAGCTTGTTGAAGATAAGTTTGCTATTTACATTTCTAAATGATGTGCTTGTGGTTTTTCCCACATAGCAACTATCCAAAACTCCAGCAACCACACAGAAATGCCAATGAAACCTTAAAATAATGCCATAGCAATCACAATAAAAACATCAATAGTGCAGTAATATCATCAATAAAACAGTAACATTATTGTAACACAAAATATGTTTATTATATATTAAAATATTTTGAGTTTTGTGTCCTGCAATAAAACAAGTTTTCTTATAAAATGACATAAGGGTAATACAGGTATTTTATCAAAGGTTTTCATCATACTAACGGCTCAGATGTCAATATTTGCTGGTTTAAATCCTCAGGTGAGGTCTCTCTCAAAGTTTTAAAGCATTTGTAAGTAAATTGTGTCGTGAAGTGACCAATAGTTTCAGTGTTACCCAAACACTCTCACAAATAATTCAGTTCTGCTTAATATAAGCAGTTTTTGGGTTCACATATCTAGCCTCAATGAAAATCTACCTAGCCAAGCAACAGTGAAAGAGTTTTACAACTTTAAGGTGCTGCTGTCATCAAAGGTAGATAAATATTCCTCTGTATGTTTTACTTAAATAAAGAGGTCCAGTTTTGTCAGGTGTGAGGGGTTTGATCTGCGAGCTGAATCCAGAGCCTCATGATCTTCAACTGTGATATCACAATAGTTCAGACTGTGAAGAACAACAACACACACGTCAGTTCAAACACACAGATCAGATTCACTGAAAAACTTCATTGGTCATTTCATTCATACATCACTTATTCTCAAAGTTTTCAAATGTAAACAGATTATTTCATGTCAGTTTATATATTTGATCTGCATTCAGGTTAAGGAATAATTCACCAAAATATGAAAATTTTCTCCTAATTTACTCGCATGACATCCTGGGTGTATATGATTTCCCTTCTTGAGCCAAACACAGAGTTATATTAATTAATAATAACTTGGCTCAAAATGCTACTGCAATAAAAGTTTTTGAAGCTCCGAAGTGCATTTTTCCATCCATGATATAAACCACTTTTAAGATGGATAAATGTGCTTTTAGGAGCTTCAAATATTTAGCTGCAACTTGGCATTTCAAAGCTGGGAACAGTCAGGATATTATTTCTTATTACTGCATTTATGTTCAGCTCAAGAAAAAGTCATTTACGCTTAATAGAAATTATGAAAAGTAAATTATGAGACATTTTGGGTGAATTTTTCTTATAGTGTGTAAATCATTATTACAGACCAATCAACATCTAAAAACGGAAATGTGTCTGTATGTTGTCCTGCTTATTAGACTGCTATTTACCAAATAGTTATGATATTTATTATATAAACAAAGGTGAGTATGGAGTGATACAGGAGACACGAAACTGCTACTACGTGAAACTACACAAAACTTTAAACTACATCAAACTATGAACTGCTACAAATAACTTTAATACTGTACTGACACTGACAAGCGTTTACACGGAGACCATCTTACTTCAGTATCTCCAGTTTACAGTGAGGATTTGCCAGTACAGCACAGAACACCTTCACTCCTGAATCTTTCATTTTATTCCAGCAAAGATTCAGTTCTGTCAGGTGTGAGGAGTTTGATATCAGAGCTGAAGACAGATCAACACAACCTTCAGCTGTGATGGAACAACTCTCCAACCTGTAGAAAACACAATTTACTCAGTTCCCCACATCCACTAATTACATTAACACCCGTCATATAACATGAAGTGTTTATGTAGTGTTTTAACTGTTTCTCTGAAGGTTATGATGAAAATAAATGTCAGTAAATCTCAGATGATGATCTCAGCATGATAAGATCGCTTATGATTTTAGGTAATCATAAGCAGACATATAATGCATGCTTTAATGGTAATAATATGTTACTTTTTTGTGTCAATCCATTAGCATGCCAAAGTCAACTTTAATCATATAAAATGTATTTTCCCAACAATAAAATTGTGGCCAGTGAAATCACTGAGTGGCTAGTAACTTTGGACAATCACTAGCCACTGTGGCTGGAGAGCAAAAAAGTTAATGTCAAACCCTGATTACTCTCTATTTATACACAATGTTGAGGATACACAATGATACACAATAAGAGGATTAAAGAGAATGTTTTATTCAATCTTACGTCAGTCTCTTCAGTTTACATCGAGGATTCTTCAGTACATCAGAGATCAGCTTCACTCCTGAACCTCCAAGATTATTTTTAGAGAGATTCAGTTCTGTCAGGTGTGAGGGGTTTGATATCAGAGCTGAAGACAGATCAACACAACCTTCAGCTGTGATACAACAACTCTTCAACCTGTAGAAAACAGACACACACAGATCAAATCTACAGTCACCTGAATATGTTTAGTGTTTATGTACATTTTAATGTTTGTGTGAGATTCCTCTTACATCACATTTTCTCCTTTTTTTCTCTTTCTGGGTGATTCACTTTAATCATAATTCCATTTGAATGTTTTTTTGTTTCTTTTGTTTCAGTTAAACCTACATGTTGATGTAATGTGTTCATGTACCTATATGTAATTCTAAGTTCTAAGTATAAGATCATAATCTTACGTCAGTATCTCCAGTTTACATTGAGGATTCTTCAGCACATCAGAGATCAGTTTCACTCCTGAATCTCCAAGATTATCATTATTAGACAGATCCAGTTCTGTCAGGTGTGAAGGGTTTGATCTCAGAGCTGAAGACAGAGCAAGACAACCTTCAGCTGTGATATTACACTCTTGTAACCTGTAGAGAACAGAAACACACACACTTTACTTCATCAGTTTAGACACACACAGATATAATTTTCCAACACAAAGAGAACTGCAAGAAATGTAATTATTTGTGAGATTGATTTCCATCGGCAGTGGAGACTACAACTCCCATCATTACACGATCCTTCGGTCTCATTAAGTCACTGTTGTTACCGTTTTAAACGTGACCTCTAGAAGCACAAGTTCTATACCGTGCGTTTAAAAGGAGTTGTTTTCTTTTCCGGGATCCTGATTTGTGTTTGGACATTATAAGCGGCAGACACATCAAAAATCACAACACTCCTCTCAGCCGAGACTGCTCTCCCTCTGAACCAATAAAATGAAGCATGCAGTGGGAGATGCAGGAATGATGTACGCCGATTGCCAAATGAGAAGTAGCACAGATGCACGGTATAAACACACAATTGCAAAATAATAATAATCATAATTTCAGGATGATCGAGGGCCTCTCACATCCCAGGGCCCTCTGTGGTTTGAGCAAATTCACCACATAAACTCCCTTTCCTCTTTGTTGTATCATCATGTTCATCTAATATAACGTCTGATATCCAACTATTCTGTTTACTAATTAACAGAAAAAGTGTTTTCTGTTTTTTTTATTCAGTTATTGTAATATTCATTAGGAAGGAGGATGAAAGAGAATGTTTCATTCAATCTTACTTCAGTATCTTCAGTTTACATCGAGGATTCTTCAGTACATCCGAGATCAGCTTCACTCCTGAATCTCCAAGATTATCATTATCAGAGAGATCCAGTTCTGTCAGGTGTGAGGGGTTTGATGTCAGAGCTGAAGACAGAGCAACACAACCTTCATCTGTGATACAACAACACACCAACCTGTTGAAAACAGACACACACAGATCAAATCTACAGTCAAAAATATGTTTCTTTCCTGTAATCATTTAGTGTTTTGGAAATTCACACAAATCAACTAAAAGTGAGAGGAATATCACAAACAATGCAATATTTTTGGACATGACTGTATGTGATATCTTTCCGACCATCAGATCATAATCTTACGTCAGTATCTCCAGTTTACAGTGAGGATTCTTCAGTACATCAGAGATCAGTTTCACTCCTGAAACTCCAAGATTATTCCCAGACAGATCCAGTTCTGTCAGGTGTGAGGGGTTTGATCTCAGAGCTGAAGACAGATCAACACAACCTTCAGCTGTGATGGAACACTGCACCAGCCTGTAAAGAACAGACACACACAATTCAGTTCAGACACAGATGTGATCAATTATGTTTCTGCAGTCAGACAGTCTGAATCAGACATGAAGATCATCACAGTCATGCTCAGTGATAGACATGTCATGAAATGTAAAAAAAATAAATATTCTGTTTATTGAATACTTCAGTTGTTTAGTTATTCACTTATTTTTAATGAACTTATCTTGTTCTTCAAGAGAATGTTTTATTCAATCTTACGTCAGTCTCTTCAGTTTACATTGAGGATTCTTCAGTACATCAGAGATCAGCTTCACTCCTGAACCTCCAAGATTATTCCAGCACAGATCCAGTTCTGTCAGGTGTGAGGGGTTTGATATCAGAGCTGAAGACAGATCAACACAACCTTCAGCTGTGATACAACAACTCTTCAACCTGTAGAAAACAGACACACACAGATCAAATCTACAGTCACTGAATATGTTTTTCTTGCATTTTATTTTATTCTCATTTATGTGAGTTTGAGTTTTACTGAAACAATCAGTATGATTTAAAGTCAATGAACTTCATGAATTTATGTTTATATTAACAGTGTGATTTATTTTCCTTATACAGTAATATGGTGAGATTCTTATCCTATCAGACGTCACAAAATCTTCTGTTGAAGTGTCTTTATTAAAAGTATTATAATAATGTTGACTAAAATTGGCTTCAGTTATGAAATACATTACGGAGACCTTTTTGGTGTGAATTATCCCTTTAAAGCAGCTTTTATGTTATATCTTACTGCAGTATCTTCAGTTTACACTGAGGAATCTCCAGTACAGCAGAAATCAGCTTCACTCCTGAATCTTCTATTCGATTATTAGATAAATTCAGTTCTGTCAGGTGTGAGGGGTTTGATGTCAGAGCTGAAGACAGAGCAACACAACCTTCAGCTGTGATGGAACAATTCAACAACCTGCACAGAAGAATAACAGTTTTCTCCATTTAAGACACATACAGTAGTTCAGCTGAAGTCGATGCTTATTCTTCTGTTATATATACAGTATTTACTATGGCAGCGACAACCACATTCATGAAATTCTATGCGTTGTGTACAGAACTGAACTGAATAATTCGTTGTTGATGGTGACGTCATGGCACACAATGGTCGTATACTGTCAGGTGCAGTTTTTACCTCATGTAACCGATCATGGGAATTTGCCACTCTTAACTAAATGACACAATGCAAAAACGTCTCTCTGTCTTTCTTCTCCAGGTGTGGCACAAGTAAACAACATAGATGGAGGTATGGTTTTTTTGCTCATTCCCAGCCATAGTTGCAATCCTAAATATTACAGTCGAAAGAGCACAGGCTGTTTAGTTTAAGATGAAAAAATAACACAGCTATGCTGACACAACTGCGGGAGTGACTCCTGTTCTGTACACACATGCAATTTAAATGTGGTTGTCACTCCTGAAAGTGTTATATAGTGATAAAACCAGGTTCCTCATTTTCTCTCTTATGCCTCTCTTTCTGCTTTATTTATACTTTTTTATCATCACAATTTTAATCTTTTATGTTTGCAACTAAGTAACTGTCAAGTGTCTATGGTGAATGGTACAATAATTTCTTAACTTCAGTTCCCAAACACATTACTGAGTTGAAATACTATAAATCAGTTACAGATGTTATGATCTTTATATAGTCACTATAATCTGTATCATTAGATTTCGTTCTGAAAACCAAACCATAATCTTACGTCAGTATCTCCAGTTTACATTGAGGATTCTTCAGTATATCAGAGATCAGTTTCACTCCTAAATCTCCAATAATATTATTATCAGAGAGATTCAGTTCTGTCAGGTGTGAGGGGTTTGATCTCAGAGCTGAAGACAGAGCAAGACAACCTTCAGCTGTGATAAAACAATACACCAACCTGTAAAAAAAAAACAAGAACACACAAATCACTATATCAGTCTAGACACACAGATGATCTCAATAAAATCAAACAAACTTACAGATCACCTCAAATATAAGTGAAATCAGTAATTGCTTGGCAAAGGAGCCAAAACGTGAGTCGTCCACTTGATATCGTTGTGTTATTGTTATTGCATAGAAAGGAGGAGCATAGAAACAAGATCCAGTTCAAGTGCACACTAAACACATCATATCCTCTTTTGATTTCCACGGATCTTTTTAAGATCTGTTCTAATGACTGACACTTACGTCATAATCTGATGAGATTTATTAATATCACCTTAATGTATCACCATTCATAGAGGGCGTTGAGAGATTTATACAATCTGACCTGAGTGAAGCCAATTTACATTGAGGATTCTCCAGTAGATCAGAGATCAGCTTCAATCCCGAATCTCCAAGATTATTATAAGACAGATCTAGTTCCTTCAGTTGTGAAGGGTTTGATCTCAGAGCTGAAGTCAGTGCACCACAACCTTCAGCTGTGATAGAACACTTCCACAAGCTATAGTGAAACAAAAAACATATCCAGACATTTTTCATTGTGTTTTTATTCATAGAAACGTGAGTATAATTATTGTAATGTTGTTGTTGTTGTGTGTATTGTTAAAAGCAGATCGGATGAACAACACTGAAGAGTTTTAGGTTATTGTTGAAGACTAGGTCAACACCAGCCAACTGTGATGATGTGTTTTTACATTCATCTGCTTATAATTTAATCAACAGATACTGATTAATACATATGAACTCTTCTTACTGCTTAAAGAACTGCTTTCGACAACACCTGCTGTTTTATATGCAACATAAGAGAAATGAAATCTGTGACACGGTTGGGTAATAATAGGGTGACAAATGTAATAGTATTAATGTTTAAAGTAAACTCATCGACAGTTTTACTTACTGAAGTTTTCTGGACTCTTTAATCACAGGCTGCAGTTTCTTCAGAACTTCATCAGCTTCATTCTGAGATCCAACAAATTTATTTAGATCAAGTTCATCCAAATGCTGATCAGACATCAACAACACAAAAACTATAGCTGCCCACTGTGAGGAAGATAACTTGGAGTCGCCTACTGATGCAGATTTCACATAACGCTGAATCTCCTGCAGCAGCGAATCATCATTCAGTTCATTCAGACAGTGAATCAGATTGATGGATTTCTCTGTAGATGGAGTCTCATTGATCTTCTGTTTAATGTATTGAACTGTTTTCTCTTTCATGTAGGTGCATCTTCTCATGTGTGTCAGTAGATTCTGTAAGAGAGTCTGATTAAACTCCAGTGAAAGACCCAGAAGAAAACGCAGGAAAAGATCCAGATGTCCATTCTTACTGTGTAAAGCTTCATCTACAGCTTTCTCATGTAACTCACATAATAAAATCTCTTCTGAGGATTTATGTTTTACTACGTCCAGCACTTCAGAAAACTGACCAGCATCAGGACTTTGATGAAACACATTGATGTTGTTGTTTGTGAAGCAGAAGTGAGCGTATAGAGCTGCTAGATGTTCCTGAATGCTCAGATGAACAAAGCAGTAAACTTTCCCCTGATACAAGCCAAACTCCTCTCTGAAGATCTGAGTACACAATCCTGAATACACTGATGCTTCTGTTACATCAATGTCACACTCTCTCAGGTCTTCCTCATAGAAGATCAGATTGCCTTTCACAAGCTGCTCAAAAGCCAGTTTGCCCAGTTTCAAGATCATCTCTTCATCCTTCACTTTCTTCTCATAGTCCTTTTGATCTTTGATCTTTGTCTGAATGATCAGGAAGTGTGTGTACATTTGAGTGAGAGTCTTGGGGATCTCTTTAGTCTCTGTTTCACTCATCATTCTCTCGAGAACAGTGGCTGAAATCCAGCAGAACACTGGGATGTGACACATGATGTAGAGACTCCTGGATGACTTCAGGTGTGAGATGATTCTGTTGGACAGACTCTCATCACTGATTCTCTTTCTGAAGTATTCCTCCTTCTGTGGGTTATTGAATCCTCGTACCTCTGTGACTCGATCAACACACACAGAGGGGATGAGATCAGCTGCTGCTGGTCTGGAGGTGATCCAGATGAGAGCAGAGGGAAACAGATTCCCCTTGATGAGGTTTATCAGCAGCACGTCCACTGAGACTGATGCACTTACATCACACAACATCACACAGCTGTGAAAATCCAGAGACACACGACACTCATCCAAACCATCAAAGATGAACAACACTTTATATTCAGCGCTGAAGATTTCCATTTCTTTTGTCTCTGGGAAAAAAAGATGAAGAAGATCTAAAAGACTGAGTGTTTTGTTCTGCATCAAATTGATCTCTCTGAATGGAAGTGGAAATACGAGGTGGACGTCCTGATTCTCTTTCTCTTCAGCCCAGTCCAGAATGAACTTCTGCACAGAGATTGTTTTTCCAATGCCAGCGACTCCCTTTGTCAGCACACTTCTGATGGGTTTGTCTTGTGCAGATAAAGGTTTAAAGATATCTTTGCATTTGATTGGTGTGTCCTCTGTTGCTGTTCTCCTGGATTGTGTCTCAATCTGTCTCACCTCATGTTCATTACTGATCTCTCCGCGTTCACTCTCTGTGATGTACAGCTCTGTGTAGATCTCATTCAGCTGTGTTGACTTTCTCTGATCTGATGTTCCCTCACACAAACACTCAAACTTCTTCCTCAAATTTGATTTGAATATGTTTTGAACTTCAGCAAGATGACAACTGTAAACAGATTATTACAGAAATTAAAAATTCTTGTGTTAATACTACTAAACTATTACTGTAATCTTCAGTTGTAAGCTTTAGTTTTTATTACATAAACATAAGAATTGAATCATTTTACCTGAAACTATGACTTTCATTAGACTGTGGATCATTTATAGTCTGATCACTCACAGACACTGTGATCTGATCTGCTGAGTCTGATCCAGCCAACATGACTGTCCTTAAACAGAGAATATAGACAATCAGACTGTCTGATATTTATGGAATATATAACAGTTTTGAAACAAATATTTTAGCATAGTGTGACAGAACTTCTATACCTCTGATCTCCATCCTTAAATTTAAGTGGTTCAGTCATAGACCAGTCGCTCTTCATGGACACACAGCTGATCTCAGGTGAGGCTGATCTCTTCTCATGGACTGATCTGAAACAACAATCAGTGACATTATACGGTAGATGTTTAATAACTGGTGTTTTCCTAACAAGTCATTTGTATTTGAGCTTATTAGTTAAAATAGCATCAGGCAAGGCCTGACAAAAGCCTCATGATCTTTACAGAACTATTGTACCTCTGATCAGGTGATGTTTCTCCATCCTTAAATTTGAGTGGTTCAGTCATAGACCAGTCGCTCTTCATGGACACACAGCTGATCTCAGGTGAGGCTGATCTCTTCTCATGGACTGATCTGAAACAACAATCAGTGACATTATACGGTAGATGTTTAATAACTGGTGTTTTCCTAACAAGTCATTTGTATTTGAGCTTATTAGTTAAAATAGCATCAGGCAAGGCCTGACAAAAGCCTGGCGTATCTTTACAGAACTATTGTACCTCTGATCAGGTGATGTTTCTCCATCCTTAAATTTGAGTGGTTCAGTCATAGACCAGTCGCTCTTCATGGACACACAGCTGATCTCAGGTGAGGCTGATCTCTTCTCATGGACTGATCTGAAACAAGACATCATACAGCAAATCTCTGTCAAACCTCTCTGAGATTTTTAATTTTTTACATTTAACAAGTTCAATAATATAGCACATTTTCTACACAATGATTGTTTAAACAGATATACATAGATATTATGAGGAACAAAAGGTATGCTAAGGAACAATTTAAAATGTCAAACATATTGTGACAAAAATACCTCTGATCAGGTGATGTTTCTCCATCCTTAAATTTAAGTGGTTCAGTCATAGACCAGTCGCTCTTCATGGACACACAGCTGATCTCAGGTGAGGTTGATCTCTTCTGATGGACTGATCTGAAACAAGACATCATACAGCAGGTGTTTGATAACTGATATTTTTATTCATATGCGTTTAAACTTTATTTGTATCAAATATGTACAGCTATCTGATAATCACATTACATATGCATTCATCATAGAAACATGCAGCATAATCATATGTTTAATCAAATTTTAAATGTAACATTAATTTTAAAATGTTACATTTTCTTAAAATTGTATTTATTATGTCTACATGAGGTCGTGTAATGGAAACTAAACGTTTTTTTACATTTTACTAAAAATACCTGCATTTTGAAGAATAATCTCCATCTTTGAATGATTGTGAATTATCCATTAATCAATCAGACACATCCACATGTTAGATTGTTGGACTTGTTCCATACCCAAGGTCAGCAGGAAACTTCGAGCAAGGCAGCTTTCCCCCAACTGCACCCTGGGTGAGGCAGCAATGGGTGTGTGTGTGTGTGTGTTCCTTACTGGACGGGTGAAATACAGATGTCACATTCTGAGTATAGGTCATCGTACTTTAACATCACTCTGACGAAGACCGATCTGATGAAAGATCAGAAACTGTGTTTATATAAACATGATGTTTACATGTGGTAAAACCTATAGGCAAAATAAAATACAGTACATGTAAAAGAATAAAAACGTTTTTCTGAACATTTAAACGTTCCACCAACAATATAAGAACAAAACAAACTTTTACAACATTTAACTATACGTATAATATTGACAAATATGTTTATTTACGTCATTGCAAGAACGTTATTGCAAAAACTTTTCAACGTGAGCATGTTCCGTTATATGGGCTAAGATAAAAGCCATGCAAAGTATTTACCTCCATCAAAATGTTACAAGATAGTCAAAGTTTACATCAAGTACGTGAAAGTATCATTAAACGTTATTATTAGACACGCTGATGCCTCAGATTAACGGTCCGCTATCATGAAGTTTTGCTAAAGTGTAAAATGGCGTCAGTGAGTCACGTGATCCACTACGCTCAGTGACATCACTTTCATTTTCACTTTACATTTTCGTTAAAAACACCATAGTTCACGCAAAATTTAAACCCAAATTATTTTGACATATATTTATTATATAATATAATATATTTATTCTACAAAACAGTTTTTGAATTTACAATGGCTGTGGATTGTGATCTCTTCATAAAACAACTCCTGTCGTATATTCTTGGTGTTTTTAAAGTCGCACGAACGAGTTTAATGAAAAATAAATATAATGCATTATTGTATTTTAATTGATGAGATCTTTGTCAATATTAATACGTAATACTTAAAACATAAACTGACAGAAGCCTTTTAGATTGTTTGTATGTTGTGTATCTTTGAATTTATTAAAGGACAGTACACCTAACTTATATTTATCATAGATTTGGTCTCTGTTCTCACCTCATCACCTGTTCTCATCTGGTTTTAACTCCCTGACATGTTGTGTGTTCAAGTTTATATATATATATATATATATATATATATTTATGTGTGTGTGTGTGTGTGTGTGTGTGTATATATATATGAAGTTTATATATATATATAACTGTTGGGTATTATTATTGCTACTGGTTTGGTTATTTTACATTTAGTCTCCCAATATTTGTAAGTCGCTTTGGATAAAAGCGTCAGCTAAATGCCTAAATGTAAATCACAGAAATCCGTTGTATGTTGCCTCTCAAAAACGTGTGTTCTTTTCTTTGACGTCCATAACACATGTACATTTCTGTTTTAAATACTTGTGTATTGACTGATATTTTTCTGATGTCTGGACTCTAACAAGGATTAGTAAAATTTAAACAGATGGTTTAATATTGGTAGGCTAATAAATATATTCTAGGGTAATTTCTATTTCAAGTTTTGATTAAAAATGCCATGTCCACAACGCTGGTCCATTACAGATAATCTGCTAAACTGATTTTTTAAACCCGTTTATAATTTTTAAACATTTGAAAACAATAAATGTTTATATGTGAAGCTGAATGTACAGTGTTTGCTGGTGATATTGTGGAGTTGCAGTTGCAGTAGTGACTGCTGGCTGGGACTCGCACTGATCCACACAGACACACACTCCCGTCTGTCTATCTGCTCGGACTAACCGCGGCCTCATGATTTCCACCGGAGCATTTTACCTTCTTCTGTCATTTCTCACCTGCAGATTTACCAGAGTGGATTATTGCTAAATAATCTGGACGGTACGTGTCGGTAAACGTTGCTATTTGAATGAAATGGTGACAAAGGCTCTGTGGTTTAGCTGCGGTGTGCTAGCGCTGCTCTCATTAAAGGTGCATTAGCAGTTAGCATTAGCCGCGGCTAACTGTGTGTGTGTCAAAACACATGCAAAGCAGTTTGTGGTTTGGACACAATCGCTCACAGATGGTTAAAACTGTACCTCAGTGTGAGTGTTTGTATGATATTTAAGCGATTTGCACTCTTTATTATGTGTTCAGGTAATAGCTGGTAGTTGGTTATTTTGCCATGTAAACTAAGCTTATCTTATCTTTAGTCAGGATTTAGGCGGTCGGCTTCGCTTTGCTTCGTTTAAGTGGCTTTTATAATAATCGCATTTGTCGTTTATGATTGTTAATATTAAAATTAAACTCTCTGGTGGATAGTATTACAGTTAAGGGTTCTCATGTGTTTTGTGTGTTTGCAGACGGTGGTGGTGGTAGGATGGAAGCGGAGCTGGGCGCTGACAGCGCCCGCAGAAAGATGGAGGCGGCGGGCGAGGCGCTGGAGATCGTGCCGCTGGAGATGTATGATTCCGCCCGAGCCAAAATAGCGGCAAATCTGAGATGGCTCTTTGCTAAAGCCTTCGGTATAGGTAAGGTTTTTATGAATGACATAATTGACTTGATTTACTAACACACTCTCTGAAGACCGTTTCAGAGACAAAAAAGTAAAGTGGTGGTCAGGTGCTATAGCAATACCATGTTTTCCAAAACATGCATGTGCTATGCTTTTTACATAGTACTGCGAAGAATACAAGTACAAAAACATGATATTGCTATTGTACAATAAAAGAAACCTTGCGGTTATACCTGTCCAACACTAATCATGTGTTCATGTGTCCAAAACATTAGTATGATGTTGGCATGATATCAGCATTGGTCATTGAAAAAAACATAATGGTCGACCACCAGTACATGTTAAAGAAAATATATCATATTCTAAAAGAACTGAGCTGGAATACTTTGTACAACTTTTGCTCACAAAAGTCCGGATAGTTGCTGAAGGTTTGTGCCAGTTGGAGGATAAAAAACATGTTTGATATGTTGAACTGATTTGACAACATATAGGCCTACCGCATCTACCCATCCAACAGCACATCCAAATGTGCTCGTAGATGTTTTTTGATGGAAGCGCTTGAATGCACTGATGTGGTATTTGATAGTCAGGATGAAAAGCATTTGTTGCATCTGCAGAGTTTGCACAACTGAAATGATGTGAATGGACATGAAGATTCCGCTAATTCCTTGTCAGCAGATATGGAGTGCTGTCTGCGTGCACGACAACCACGAGTGTTGTTTAGTCATTTCAATCTGGAGAAGAATGTTATGTATGCAAGCATTGTGATTTACTGTGCACTGAACATAGTAGATATAGTAGATAATAGATTTGTTGGTGCGTTATAGGACAACTAAACACATTGCATACTACACATTCTGCCTGTGATCTTTGATGTCTGAGTACACTAATAATAAGGATTATTATGGATTTCTGTACTCAGAGACAAGTACCAGCAGTAGATGATAGATCAGAGATTAGCTGACTATGTATTTGGCCGTTTACATGGTATATGTGTTGCCGGTTGTTTGGCAGATGAATAAGTTAACTGTTACATCTACAAACACCTTTCTTGACCTTTCTGTATTGATATGTGATATATTGTACAGCCCTAGTACATATTGTGGAAGAAAGATCATTTATTAAATTGCATTATATATATAATAGCATTATGTTGGCCTTCGCGTCCTCTAGATATCAGTGCTGGCCATTGGAAAATTCCATGTCTGTTGAGTACCTGAATATGGAAAAGCAATGATCATGAGCCAGATTTACTCTAGGTGTATTTTTAGTCTCTGCCGTAGTCACTAATGCTTGTTACATATGAGCAGAGCAATATGTGATCAGACTTTTAAAGTCTGAGTAACTTTAAAACAAACCTTATGAGCATAACTTGTAGGGGTTTTTATTCTTTTAATTCTGTCTAAACCCCCTTCACACAATATTGTGGCCCAGTCTGCCATCTTCAGTGCTGTGTAAAACTCTTGACCTGATTTTAAAGATGAGGAAACTGATGTTGTATGTTTCGTTATCAGTACCTCTGTCACTTCGGGGTGTGTCTGTCTTCTGCATGATAGTGGCTAGTAATAACATGTTATGTAAATATGGGATTTATTTGTTTTATTACACAATCATACTGTACAGATTTGTCAGTGAGTGGTTTCATTGTTGAGTTCTTTGTCCTCTTGTTCCACCCAGGTCGCTATTATCCAGATTATTTTCTTTGGCCTGAGTTGTTTTGGGCCAGTAATTGGCATGAATGATGAAGGCTGTGTACGACTTTATTCTCTGAAATGGCCCAGATTTCAGAATCTGTTTAGTTTGCGTTGTGCTTCACACTACCTGAGATGTCCAATTTGTGTATGTTTAAAACAGCTTTGTGACTACTAGAGAATAAATGTAAATGATTGCTACTAGAGCCCTTATACTTGAGGCTATTGTGTCCTCTTCTTTCACGTATGGCATTTCAGTTTCAGGTGTTTATTATGTTTTTCAATACAGTTAACATGTGCATAAACTAAATGTCATGGCTTGTTGGTTCCGGGGATATTTTATCCGTGTTAGGGGTGTAACAATGATATCACAATTCAAAAAGGCTGCACAGTATTTTTAAATTACTTTAAAACAAATAAACAAAATGAAATGTGACTTTCATATTTATACTTGGAAAAGAAAGCATGATTACAACTCCTGAAAATGAACTGCCATGTTTTACTGTTGCAGTGCATTAAAACAAATATGACAGTGTTATTACAAATTGATTACAGTGTTGTTTTTATCATTTTTATATATTTTACATCCTTAATTTTAAGATATGTATCTCGGAGCTATGGCGAGTGACCGATCTATTTTCTATTTTCTATTTTTTTATTAATTTACATCTAGAAGGTTCAATTGAACAATGAATGTTGTGAATTCTTTAACAAAATAAAATGTAAAATTCAGTACATTTTGTTAAGTCAGTTGTGAACCCAGTATTGCAATCATATTGTAAATATGAATGTATTGTTACACCCGTATTCTTTGTATTTATAATAGATTTATTTTATTAGTCATGTAAGAAATCAGCAGATCTGTTGGATTAAAAGCAAATTAAAAGTCTTTAAACAATACATGCATGTTGCAGACAGACGGGTTTGAAACAAAGCAGAGACAGCTCCACGTGGAGACCGGAGGAGGCAGATGTGTGAGCGTGATGGATGATTGGACCCAGTGTCTTGGCTTTACATTTAATGATATGATACTCCTGGGGCATACTGGTACAGCCAGTGTGGATGTGTTTGTGTGGGGTGTGAATGGAGCGATGGCTCTCCGGACTGGGGCACGTCTGGCCTTTCTCTTCTCTCTGTGAGCCGTATGGTTGCAGCCAAACCCCAGTTGCCAAAGCTCGTGTTTGTCTATGCAGGAGATCTGCAGGGCTTTTTACACCATCGCTGTATTGTCTAGCACGTAGTGCAGTATTTTAGCAACAAAGCATTGGCACGCGATCCCACTGGATGAGGCAATCTGACTAAATGTCATGGAGTAGGCAACCATCTACATTTTTGTCTTTTGTTGTTTATCAGATCAAATCCCAGAGGACCTGCGAGACCCTTTCTACACGGACCAGTACGAGCAGGAGCACATCAAGCCCCCCGTCATCCACTTGCTGTTGTCCTGTGAGCTGTATTGTCGTGTTTGCGCTCTCATTCTTAAAGGTGACCAGGCGGCTTCTCTGCAATCCCATCTGTCCATCATCCAGGCCCTGGCTCGCAAAGGCATCTATGTCATGGAAGGCGACGACACGCCCGTTACAGATGGCGATCTGACCTGCCAGCCAATCAAAATGGTGCGTTTATAACATATTGTGCACTCTGTGACTGTTTGGTTTTTGATATGTAGTTCATACACATACTAAAAGGTGAAAGAGATGTAGAGCTATGCTTTGTCTGGTGTCTTCCTGTTGTAGATATCTATACAAAAGACAGCTGGTGTTGTTTTCTTTGTCCTATCGAGCATGGGCAGGCATGTCCAGCTCTTTATTTCTCTTTGCTGTATTAACCTGTCCAAACATTGAGTTGGATCAGTAAATCACTGTACAGTAGCACAGAGCAAAGTGGATTTCATTGATTGGCTGTGAATGGCACTCGCTGATGTTGGTGAATCAGCATTGTCCACCCACTCGTGCTTTTATCACTTCACATGCAAATCCGTATAGTGGAGTTCAATCACACCCTGTACAGAGCTTAATACGGTCTAATCCACACAAACCTGTTAAACCAAACACAATGACTTTGTGACATGTAGGTGCAGCCTAATAAAAAAAATGTGTTTTTGCTTTGTTTTGAGAATTAACTATTCTTTGTTTTTACGCAAAATGCTAGCATATATGTACAGTTGTACGTATTAGTTGTTGTAATAGTAATTTGCATACTGGCCTCTGGGAACACACTTCAATCTCTGCTGTATCTTGTGGCATGAACATTTAATGTCTTCCTGTTAGGACACTAACTTCTGGTTGACGTCTGTCCTGAGGTGTCACTTGACACATTTGCAATTAAATGCTAGCATATTGCTTACTACAAACTCAATCAAAATGAAAGTATTTGGTATGAATTTTAGTATGAATATGTTAGTCTTATAGGCATGGTTCACTTAAAAATTATAATTATTTTATCATTTATTTTTATCATGTTATTCAAGACCTTTCTTCTGCAGAACACAAAAAAGATTTGTTAGTAACCAAACAACATTGACCCCCATCGACTTTCATTGTATGAACACAAAACCAATGAGGCATTTCTAAAAAAAAATGGTCTATATTATAGATATAAGCATTCAAAAGTTACAGTCTCTCACTTTCGCTAGTATGGATTAACATTTTTTAAGACTAAGACTTTTTTAAGGCTTTGAGGTAAACTAAACGCTATTGACTATTTTGAAGGGGAGGAGTCCCTTACCCACCCTAATTTTCTGTTTCAATGGAAATTACATCACTGCATTGAACAACGCTTCACATCTCAAGACATGTTATGCAATGCTAAACATTGGTAATAGTAACATACTTCATAGTTATTGCATCACATTATTGCATTCCATATCAAGTAAATGGGTGACATCTAGCCATTTAACAAATGTATCCAATTTGTCCAAGTAAATAAATGTGTCTTCTTTCTTGTCCAGTTCATTTGTAAGATCTAAAGTCAAGATGAGTAAATTCATATCCCATTCTGGGCTTTGAATGTATACTACACATTTGACCTTTGTGTATTCCATGCTTACAGACAGTTTGCATACTTCAGAAATAGTACTAGTAGTATGCTGTTTGCATAATCATTTACTAAAGTTTAACTGGTGCGTTTAGTCTAGTGCATGGAAAACCATTACGAAACAGCACATTGATTTCGTCCAGCACATTTTTGACTTTTGTTCAAGTGCATGAATATGTGAATGTTTTTTGTGTTTATTTATAGCTCAGTGTTTTCCACTGAATTCAGAGCCCAGTCTTGTTTAGTATGTTTCCTAGGCAGCATACTTCCTCTCTTCCTGACCCATCACTGTTTAATCGTCAGGCTTTTTCTCATCTGGCGTCACTTTAAGTTGTGTTTACAGGTTGTAGGGATTGCTATGGTAACAGCTTAGACTTGTAGTATATTCTCGCACGGAGACTGAACGCAGGAACTGAGGGTTAAAGTGTTTGGTGTATTTTGTAATGGTTTATTTTTGGGTGAAATCTGTAAATGATGAGGGTATAATGTGGAGCTTTTTACATTTTGTGACTATAGTAGATATTTTCGTCATCTTGCACTGTCTTGACTCATCTCCTGGTTTCTTGTCTTTGTTGGGCACAATATGTCCAGCTTTGGTTAAAATAGGATTAGTTGATTCCTGCAGAGCTGTATGCATCAGTGTGATTGGACCAGATTGTCTGAGATCAGATTATCAGATATATCATGATGGTCCTTCTGTACTTTATCAAGGTTTATGTATTTGGCAGTCTGATATGGTGACGGTCATAATCAGATTAAAATAAAAGGATGTGACCGATGGTTGTTGCAGTATAAACATTTCACATGCCAATAATATTGACATGGTTTTCTTAATCAGTTTTGATGTTAAAGAACTAGTAACTTGCTATTAAATGGTTAAACTGAAATCAATACTTTTGTATAGTTCCATAAATATGCTTTGTTGTGTAGAAAGACTGGTATTAATAGGTTATTTTTCATCAATTTGGTGCTGAAGTACCAGCACTTTTGAACATCTGTTTGGACTTCTGCATGCCATCTTGTTCTTTATGCATTTTAAAACATGATGTTGTTCTGTCTTCTGTTGTTCACCACAGAGTTCTCATATTCCCATGATCGATGCTTTGATGATGGCTTACACCGTAGAGATGATAAGCATCGAGAAGGTTGTGACCTGCGTGAAGCGGTTCTCCACATTCAGTGCCTCTAAGGAGCTGCCCTTTGACCTTGAGGATGCCATGATCTTCTGGATTAATAAGGTACGTGTTTTGGTACAGTGTGTTTTTGGATCAAGCGTAATCTTATTGTCTTAACCTGCCTTCAAACATGAAACGCAGTAAAATAGTACAAACAGTAAAGGTTGCACAAAGCCAGTTTGTGTTACGGATACACCTCTGGCTTATGTTCAAATGTCTAGTCATGTTTTCCATTCCTTTCCATGTAAGGACACGATCAGCCTTTGAACGTGTTCATTCATTCTGCCAGTATATTAAAAAGGAGCCTGTCAAAACTAAGATGTCCATTGTGAATCTTTTTCATTATATGTTAACAATACAGGTAAATCTAAAGATGAGAGAGATCACAGAGAAGGAACACAAATCAAAGCAACATCTACTGGAATCTCCCAGTCACCAGAAGGTACCAGTTACTCCAGACTGCATTTTCGATTAGATTGAAAAACTAATCCATTTGCACTTGATAGTAACATCCATCTCAGGGAATCCCAGTACGAGATCACATTGCTAAATACAAGTGTAACCAGGATCCAAAGCCCATTAGGTTTGATGTGTCCAGCAGAAAGAGCATTATAGCTTCTATAAATTGCAAATATTTTTTCTATTATAAGAAATGTGTTACTGCTTGGATAATATTTTACATTTTAAATACACTATCCTTGACATTATATATCAAGCAAGTCAGTAGTAAAGGGCTTGTGGCTATAGACTGATCAGTCACTTGTCATTATTGTCTCAAAAAATTACACGATGACATTAAATAATTAGTCAGTAAATAAAATTATTCAAACAAAGTCACTAAAAGCAATTATTAAAAACGTTGTTGCCCTGATGAATGTTAAATGGATATAATCCATGTTAATTAAAATTATTCGATAATGCCGCAATAAACGTATTTGAAACATGGTCAGAACAGTGTTCTGTTTTCATTTAAAAAGTTCATATACGTAAGTGAGCAAGTGACAAACATCAATATCAGAATTGGTGTCACCCAATAGTTTTTGTTAAAATCAGTATCGGCTAAAAAGTCCAATTGGTACGTCCATAGAAATAATCGTAAAACCAGAAAATGATAACTGAACCCTTTGATATGGATTCCCTGCATAAGATGTGAACATCAGGTGCAAATGCATGTGTATTAACAAGTATCAAGCTCGTTATGGCAATGATCTAATATCTTCAGTGGCATCATTCCTCTTTCTCCTCTAACCTCATAGCAGACTCACACCTGTCTGCTCTTTACCTCCCTGACTTTACATCCTTTCTGCTCCTCTTCCCGTCTCTCTTCCTCTAACCTCCTCCCTCGCTACTCGGATAGTCTCCCTCAAAATGGTATTGGAAACTAGTACCTGTAAGTTGGCTGTGAGTGTTTCGTCTCCACTGCACGCGTAGTATGTGATTTGAATACGCATCATCATCGCTCGGGTCACGCTTTAATCTGATCACAGCACACCGAGACACACCTTCTGTCCGGTGGCTCACGCTCGATCTTGTAATCGTACAAAACGATCTGTCTTTCACCCCTCGAAGCCATGCGGTTACGAACGCGCTGAGCGCATTTGTGCGTGCGCCTCTTTTCTTTGTGTGTGCGCAAGGACTTGTGCTTTTATTCTCATTTATTTGCTGAAGTGTGTCTATGGCAGTCATTTCCATCATTTGCGTTTGTTTCTTTCCATCAGCCCAATTTTTGCACTGGCTCATTGCATGCCATAGAGTCCTGCAGAGAAGTGGTGTCAAATGTTTTGGTACTTTTGTACAAAGTTGATACTAGAATTTAAAAAATGTGCTCAAGTCTTTTCTTTATTAAAATGTATTATGGTTTTACTACTACTACTAAATAATAACTATAGTTATAAGTAAAACATGGTTCATTTTGATAAGGGTTCCTCAGTGTGTAAAAATATTTACGTTTACTTGCGACTGGTACAAAGTGTTGATGTCTACTATTTTAAATATAGATAATAATAGATGTTAAGTAATAAATAATACACATTACATTATTAAATATATATAATACATGTAAAATATACAAAATTCATTATATTGACCTTGCAGTGTAATTGCAGAATCAGTTGTTGTACATTTTCATTGGTATCGACTTGTGACATCTACTTTCAAATAGTGCACACATCATAATTTTCCATTCTGTCTTACGGTCTGTTGTCTAGCTTTCATTATGTCCTGTCTGCATACACCGTTGTCATCATGTATGTGTAAAACATGGATGACTGTTCCTGATCATTTTGCCTGATATTTTGTAATTCATTGTACTGATTCGATAAGAAGTAAAGCTTCTCTGCACAATGGAACGGGCATCCTTTAATCTTTATTGTGTAGAGATGTGGGCTTTTGTATATCATGTGTGTTTTTGCTTTTAAAAATGTGATTGTTGCTTAGACTCATTGTTTTAGTCTGTGTCTATGACTCATATCTCTAGTTGTTGTTAAATGAATAGTTTGCTCAAATATGGAAGCTCTTTAAAGATTTACTCATGCTGATGCCATCCCACAGACTTCATTTCTTCAGTTTAGGAAATTGTTTGGTCTGCTCTTTCCATAAAGCAAAAGTGAATGGGGACTGAGTTTCTCTTCAGATAACTATTATAAAGTGTGAATTGTATAAAATATGGATTGGTCAGTTTTAGAGAGCAACAGCCCCAGTCCCCATTCACTTAAACATAGATGATAGTAATGTCATATATCAAGTCACTTTCTGCATTACAGTAAATTACAGTAGTAGGTGATTGACAGGTTGTTTTTTCCAATTTGTCATGCAGGTGCGCTATCGGCGGGATCACGCCTCGGGTAGACATCTGCCGTACTTTCCCCAGCTGGAGGATCTGATCAGGGACGTGTGTGATGGTGCTGCCCTACTGACCGTGATCCATTACTACTGCCCAGACCTGATGAAGCTTGATGGTAAAGCAAAACTTCTCTTCTTGGGCTGAACAACTTTCTTCAACCTGGAATTACGGCTCGTTCATACTATGGAGGATAATGTAAACTATAAAGATAAATATGTTTTTGTATAAATGTTTCCGTTATTGTGTATAGTGTGAACACCCTTTTAGTGTCACTGGAATATGTGAAAAGCTAGTTTGTGGTTTTTGTCTGCAAGTTTTAAGGCCATTTTGTATGCTAGTGTTTTATTAATTTAATACTAGGTGTGTAAACTGAACATTTTGTCACAGAAAGATTTTCATAGTCTCGATACATATATATTGTATATAATGAAACATATATACAATATATTGATCGGAAAATGGGAATATGGAATATAAAAATGTTTTCTCATGCTTATATATACCCTCCAGAGCTAATAATGGCTTTGTGATTAGTTTTTCTTTCCTGATATTTCATGTCTCCAGTAAATATTGACCACATGTGGGTTCAGCCTTTTGTAAAGCATTTGTGAATGTCAGAAACTGAATGTCTGAGGATAGTGTGTTTGCCAACATTTCTCTTTATTTGTTTTTCATTTATAGATGTCTGCTTGAAAGAGGTGACTTCAATAGCAGACAGCCTTTATAATATCCAGCTGCTGAAGGAGTTTGCCAACGAGTACCTCAACAAATGCTTCTATTTGACTTTGGAGGATATGCTGTACGCACCTCCTGTGCTCAAGGTGTGTTATTTATGAATTTTCTCAGCAGGCTTTTTTTTTTTTACAGTCTTTTTTCTGATTCTCACATCTTTGAGTCTTTTCTGCAGCACAACGTCATGGTGTTTATCGCAGAGCTCTTCTGGTGGTTTGAAATCGTCAAACCCGAGTTTGTACAGCCCCGTGACGTTCAGGAGTTTAAAGATGGTAAGCGATGTATTCTGCTGTAAATGTTTTTTTGTAAGATCTGATTATGATTACACTCAGATAAGTTAATAATTGAGATTATTACAGCAAGAGCTATGACACAACCCAAGAGCGCCAGACCTACTGTGCCCATCTCCAACGCCACCAAACGCAGCTTCCTGGTGTCTCCTGGTGCAGCTGATGCGAATCTTCCTGTTCCTGTTCAGAACAGCCCGGATGTTTGTAACAGGTACTTCCTGCATCCTGAAGAATCTGAGCCTTCGTAAGTGCTTCATGCTTTCGTCTCTTTCTTCTTTCTTGTTTGTCTTTGTTGTTGATGGTGGAAGTGACAGTGATGTGCTTTCACATTATCTGATGTCATTATCTGTGTCCTATGTGTCACATGACTTGATGTTTGTATTGTCAAATCTACATGTGCTTATACATGTGTTACACACTGAATGGTCTTTTAGTGTTGAGAGACAAAATGTTTAGTCTTTGGTCACTTACTAAAAATCATACAGTGTGTATCTAGCTTTCTGGTTTTTGTCCTCAACACTTTGACATGTCTATCTTTACATTTGAATTTATCTTTGAGAGGTTTTGCAAGTAAGGCTGGACAATATTTTGATATATCTCAAGTCTTTACAATTTCCCAAACCTTGATATATTTGCATTGCACTTAGAGTGATTAAACATTTTCTTGTGGATAAAATTTATTAATAAAAAATAAAAAGATGTTGATCCACAGGCCACTTGGTACATTTTACTAAATTAGCTTGAGGTGATTAAAGTTAATGACAAGTTACAGTTTACAGTACTCGTGAGATGTAATTGCCTACTGGTTACGTCTTTGGCACATGAATTTTAATTTTCAACATTATTTGATATTTACAATATTCTATATTTTTACATTTATTCATTTAGCAGACTCTTTTATCCAAAGCTTACAAATGAGGGAGCATTTAACATTTTGTCAAAAAGTAGTTTACCAATTTATTTTGATAATATCTTGATAATGTCCAATATTTGAAATATTGTCCAGCCCTGCACATAAGCAATGAAAAGGAATGATCATTTGGTCTTTTGTGTCTGAAAAGGTTTGGCATGACCTTTCATGTTGTGCCTGTGTTTTTCCACATGTTGAGATGGGATGGCACTGTCCTGCCTAATTTATTCGATTTAGAATACATCTACTTTGCTTGCTCTCTTTACACATGCAAAGATAAACACAAGCAATATTATGTTCATTTCAATGATACGGCTTTATAATGTTTGCGTTCAATAGACATTATTTTATTTGCAGGGCTGCACTGCTTGTCCATATTTGTCCAGCCACATGGAAAATGCATAGTGTCAGTTATGATTAGATTTTGGCTGGATGGATCTGTGGAGATCATTGGCTTTAATTCTGTGTGCTGGGGCTTTGCCAACTGTGTGTTCTGCTTTATGTTTCAGTAATAAGAGTTCAAGCTTCAGTCCATCTCATCCACTGCTTCCACTGAGACAAAGACAGAAGAAGACTCAGCCTGGGGAGGAAAGCTCGGGTAAAACGTACTCTCTTTATGAGTTTTAATGTCACTGCTTACATTGAAGGTGTGTCCAATATTAAAAAAAAGTTGGATGAAATTTTTAAATAATATTTATGTAGTACAAATCATGATTGTGAATAACAAAAAGTCATAAATATACCAAATGCAGGCATTGTGTTTTTAATTGAAACCATAAATATAGTTTTGTCCTGTAAATGCACTTTGTATGTTACCCAAAATGTATCTGATATTTTGGATAAAATGTGAACTTTTTGTCATTTATAGTGTGACAACCATATGAATCAAGTCATTCGATTTTCTCTCTTGTGCTTTTCTTTCCAGCCTGTAGAAATCGCTCTCACTCTTTTACGCAAGATGGTCAAACCAGAGGATCCATGGCTTGGTCTGATAAAAGGCAGAGGTATAACACCATTGAATGTAGTGCTCATTAATGTAGTTTATATTAAGCCTGATAAATTTTTTCTCTTGTAATTGTGTTCAGGCCGCTGTCTCAGCTGAATCGTTACGTTCTCCACACCGCTACAGACAGTGATGCTGACCTGGCCTCGGGCGACAGCGTCAGTATGACTTGTTCCATCAGTGAGGACAGTCTGGCCTCCACCGTCACACCCAAACACCAGATCCATCCCAGTCAGGCCGGTGCTAGACGGGTCAATGGCCACAGTCTATTGGGCAACGTTAACATGGATGAAGAGGATGAGCTGGTAGCTATTGCCAAGGCAGATTCATCTAAGAATGACATCACCCTGACAAACTCTGAGGATCCAGAGCGCCAGACTGTCACTCCTGGTGCCAAAGCAAGCACTTGGGTACAACCGGAGGATTCCCGAACAGCCAGTTTTTTCCTGGAGCCTCTGATGCCTGCGGTTCTCAGACCTGCTAAAGAGAAATCCATATGCCTCAATAAAGAGGAAGAGTCAGGAGAAGGATGGCAGCGAGGGTCCGCTCGGAGAGGAGACGGTATCAGTTCATCTTCCAGACGGAGACCTCCTCATACCCTTAACCGAACTTTTACACCGAACACAAGCTCTGACTTGGAGATGACATCTGGGCAGACGGAAGCTTTCAGACCGTTGGCCACTAGTAGCGTTGAGCCGTCTGCCGAGCGGTCACCTGGGTTTTACCTTCACTCATCTGAAGACAAGAGACCTGCTCAAGCGTGGGACGCACACCCGGAATCTGATGTGGAGACGATTGAGGAGCAGGATGCAGAACTCAGCAAAGAGCTCCATCCAGACAAGAAACAGTTCTACGAGGAGGACGAAGAGTCCGCCAAACTGCGTGAGGACATGAATGTGAAGGAACACGAGGACAAGGACGGTGGGAGCAGATGTTCCAGCCCAGACCAGCAATCCCAGGTCAGCAGCGTGGCCAGCGGCAGCGTACGCATGACCAGCTTCGCCGAACGTAAAATGCAGAGGTTCGGTAGCAACCAAGACATCCGCTCCAGCGCCAACAGCTCACAGCGCACAACGCCAGATGGCTCAGAAAGTTGCCCCTGTCCTCTGACCTCCTGGAGGATGAAAAGAGATCAGAGTCCCACGCCGCAAAACAAAGATGGCGGCAATATGCTGTCCTCTGAACTCGTTCAGCTTCACATGCAGCTGGAAGAGAAGCGTCGTGCCATCGAATCCCAAAAGAAGAAGATGGAGGTGTTGACGGCGAGAAAAAGGCTTAAGCTTGGGAAAGCAGCTTTTCTGCACATCGTGAAGAAAGGAAAGAGCGACACTCTTCCTCAGCCGGGCAAGTCTGAGTACCATGTAGGAGATGGTAAAAAACTAAACGATGGGAAGTCATCAAAAGATGACTCTTGTGTCGACGCTTTGAGAGATGCGTCCAAAGAGGCTGAAGAACCAGAGAAAGCATCTCTTGAGTGGGCCGGTGGTGGGACGGTGTCCCCTTGTGCCTTAGATATGGAGGAGGAAATGGATCTGAACGAGTGCAACCGCTCCATCGATTTGCTGAACGAGGCCATCGGTAACATTCAGCAACAGATGATGCAACTTTCACTCCAGCAGGACGTGCTCATGAAGCAGAATCTACAGCCTCCATCGGGAGCCGGCGGTGACCAAAATAATGCGTCTGAACCCAGGGTCAGAGCTTCAATACATTTCGTCGAGCCCAGCGGCAGCCCCGTGGTACGTAAACCGCCCAAACTGAGTTCAGCACGATCACGTACCAAACCTTCCGAGCTGTTGCTGGCTAAAGATCACGGGAAAGGGCAGAAGAGCTCCACTCCCACACCGATCGACAGCCCTTCTGCCAGGTCCGTTCAAGGGGGCAGGACCCCCAAAGGTGAACCTGAGGACTTTAGGCAAAGCTCTGTAAGATCAAACACTAATGGGGATCAGAAAAACACTACGTTTTACCTTAATGATGACGCTAATCTGAGGACGGTATCGAGGGAACCAAGTTCTGTGGCCCTTGGGGTCACTTTTGACGAATCAACTTCAGGTACCTCGAGAGATGCGGGGGTTACTTTTGATGACGGACCAGCGGAAGACAATGTCTCAGAGGACATTTCTAAAGGGAAGGTCAATCTCATTGAAGTCGACTTGTCTGACCTGGCAGCCAACCCAGAAGATGATGAAGGTTCCATCGTAATGGACGTCACAAGTGATGGAGCTGATGGAGACAAGAAACCTGGCATGGGCTTCTTTTTCAAGGTGGGTGCGAAACAATACACTGTAGGGGGGTTATGATGGTATCATGATATTTTGAACAAAATAAAAAAGATTATGATGTCAAATCTCGTTTGCAGGACGAGCAGAAGGCAGAAGATGAACTGGCCAAAAAGCGAGCTGCGTTTTTGCTGAAACAACAGAGGAAAGCCGAAGAAGCTCGACTCCGCAAACAACAGCTGGAGGCTGAAAGTGAGCTTAAAAGAGATGAAGCCAGGTGTGACATACCTAACCATTCACATATTCTCCATCAGAGCTATGCGCAGTATCCCTATATCATCTCTTTTCCAATTTCAGACGGAAAGCTGAAGAGGACAGGATGAGAAAAGAGGATGAGAAAGCCAGGAGAGAGTTGATCAAGCAGGAATACCTGAGAAGAAAACAGCAGGAGATATTCGAGGAGCAAGAACAACAGCCCAAACCCAAGACCAAAGCTAAAAAACACAGGCCGAAGTCTGTGCTGAGGGAAGAGCCCTCGAACGGCACGCTTCCAAGATGCTCCGCTGCAAGTGAGTATTCGGATGTTTGCTTTTATATTGTTATTGCTTGATTTGATGTAGTTTCATGTCACAATGATGTCACAAAGTATTTAAAGCTTGCTTTTGTTTCTCTTTGCAGCAGTAAAGCTATGTTCTTCACCAGATGAGAACCTCATCAGCGCCAAGTCTGGATCTAGTCTGTCACTGGCCTCTGTGGCCACCACTGAACCCGACAGCGTCAACTCAGGAGGGGCGGGATCTCAACGGTAAGTCCCTCCCACTGTCCAGTAGGGCGTGTCCATGTGTGCACAGCTTTAATTCATTTCTGCTCCACAATCAATCGACCGCATTTAGACTGTGACCTTCAGTGGTGTCAATATGTTTTAATGTGGTGGCTTGTTGTTTCCAGAGGGGAATCGGTGGAGTCGCTTCCAGGACTCAGTCGTAACTCCAGCCGGACTACAGAGAGGGACTGGGACAACGGTTCCACCGCGTCTTCCATCACGTCAACATCCATGGCAGAATATACAGGTGAGATCTTTTTAAACCATATTTTACCAGTTTTATATCAATTATATTGGAT
This sequence comes from Beaufortia kweichowensis, assembly GCA_019155185.1. Lineage (NCBI taxonomy): Eukaryota > Metazoa > Chordata > Actinopteri > Cypriniformes > Gastromyzontidae > Beaufortia > Beaufortia kweichowensis. The sequence continues at coordinate 747,369 of CM032795.1, read as the reverse complement.
CTAAAATTATGATATAAATTATATAGGAACAGTAATTGATTAATTGAATCACCATAGAGGAATTGATATTCCCTAGTGGCCTAACAAATTTTTTATTATATCATTCTCATATTCTACATACAATGTGATGAGCGTTATGGCTTTGACATTATAGCATTTTTTAGGCTGAAACATATATTTAATATTTTTTAAATTAAGGAAAATTTTCACAATTATAATGGTTTTATGACTTTTTAGAAAACCTTGATGGTAACTCTTATTAAAGCAAGATTAATAGATAATTAGAGTATATAGACATTTGCAAAGACTATTGCTGTATTTGTTTTATTTATTTTATTATTCATTTGTTATTTTTAAATCAATGTAAAAATAGATAGCTGACTAGCGAATCAAAGGTATTCATTATATTATTTATACTGACTATATGTTTTTATATATTTTGTCACTGTAGGACCAAAGCTTTTTAAGGAGCCGAGCGCAAAATCCAACAAGCCGATAATCCACAACGCCATCTCTCATTGCTGCTTAGCAGGAAAAGTGAACGAGCCGCAGAAGAACTCCATTCTTGAGGTGCGTGACCAGTTTATCTTTCTATTGGCACATTTCATATGTATGAGTGGTCACCAGTTTGAGAGCTGCTCACATGACACTTAACGGTCTCATCTATCCTTCAGGAACTGGAGAAGTGTGAATCCAACCACCTGATGATACTGTTCCGAGACGGCGGCTGTCAGTTCAGAGCCCTTTATTCCTATTTCCCCGACACAGAGGAGATCCACAAGCTCACCGGTACAGGACCCAGGAGCATCACTAAAAAGATGATAGACAAACTCTACAAATACAGCTCGGACCGCAAGCAGTTCACTGTAATCCCCGCCAAGACTGTGTCTGTCAGCGTGGATGCGCTGACCATCCATAACCACCTGTGGCAGGCCAAGAGAACCGCCGTGCCAAAAAAGAGTGTAAAATGATACGTACAGCTTCCAACACTCTGGACATGCGAGCAGACACGAGTCGTCATTTGAATGTGTTTTGGGTTGAAGTACTTTACCCACAATCTGTGGTATTTTTACATGATTGCTTTTTTGTTACTTGAAGTATTTATTGGTTTAGCACTGAATCGCTCATTTAAACGAAGAGCTTCCCCATGATTGTTTGTTATTTGTTTATTTTTCCTCTGTCTGCTGCCTTTCGAGGACTCAAATCAATGTAAAAATATAGCTAATCTTTTTATTTCTCAAATGTGCTGCTCTCCTGTCATCACCGGGACAATCCCGTGTATGCGTACTTTTGGCCTTCATGCGTTGTGGTATTGTCTATTTATTAACCAGCGCTTTGAAAGAAACTTGATGGTCCAGCAGATGTGGATTGATGTGGAACGCAGTTCTCTTCTCTTCTGTTGGTGTTCAGAGGTGGTGTCCCCTCCACGGGATGAGTTGAAGTCTGTACTACGGTGCACTTATAATGTTTTAGTGCTTTATTTTCATGCAATGTAACCATGTTGATGTTGGCACTGGAGCTTTCATGCAGATGAGCAGCATGCTCTGTTATGAAGAGTAAACGCTGTAAACCGTTCCACTGACAGTATTTAATATATTCATAATCGGTTACTTCTGCTGTCGCTGTCTAATTATTTACCAAGTTAAAAAAAACATTCCTCGGAGGAAAAAGTGTCAATGCTACCGACATCCTTATTTGTAGATGTTTATGAACGCAAGCCTCATTTGGTGTGGAGATCAATTGAGTTTTGCACATGCACTTTAACTGTTTTGCTGGTGTAGATGAGATCCATTTTTTTAAAGGGCTTTATTATACCGTTCTCCTTCTGATTTTGTTGACGTTAGTTAAAGGTACTCGCTTGGCAAACACTATAGAGTAAGTGACTACTGTTTCCAAATAACACGTTAGCCTCGTCTACACGTTGCTGCATTTTGTTTTCTCTTTTAAATTGCAGTTTTGTATATTATGTGTGTTTTTATATTAACTAAACGATTGTAATGATGTTGGTCACCTTTTTCTCTTTTTTTTTTTAAACTACTCATTCTTGGTCATTTTGCTTCCTTTATCATACCATTATTTATTTTAAATAAGAACAATAAATATTTCAAGTCAATAAATTCATTCTTATTTGTTATTTTGGTTTGTTTTATTGTTGACTTTTTCATCTCTTACCCACTTTAAGTTTACATTTTACACACATTTGTGATTTTATAATGGCTTTAGTCATGATGGGCGTCTCATCATTGCCCAACTGAAACACTTCAGCTCATCTGTATCCATGAGCAACCACTGTGGTCATATTTGTATCCCGGCAGCAGGCAGTTTAATCGCAGCGGGTGGCTCTACGGGTCACATATTCAGTGGACAGATGATCAATACACACAACTCTGAAGACAACTCTTTTTAATGTTTTTCAATATGCACGGTGAGTCTTAAAACCATTGAATTGACATTGACATCATGATTAACATAAAACTGATGATGAAATGGATGCTCTCTCCTAGCTCTTTTCATTTTGATGGGTCTCCAGTGCATAAAAATGGCATGGTTAGAATCCTGTATATATACAGAAACAGATTATGTTTGCAAGGAGATACCAACAGGTAAGAGATACATTTTCAAATTGTTTAGTCCACAAAAACTTTCTTCACTTTCATGTCGTTTAAAACCTGCATATGACTTTCTTCAGGAAGACAGAAAAGAAAATCTTTTGTTTTCTGCAGAAGAAAGAAAGTCATACATACATACATTTTATCTCTTTAATAAAATAACAGGATAAAATAATTGAGTAGAATAAAATAAAAATGTGTTATGTAAGATAAATAATTTCAGTTTTAGGATAAGATTTTTTGTGATTTTTTTCCCTAGATTATCCCGCTGGCCTGACCTCTGTGATTCTCTTTGTTGGCGCATTAGGAGAAATCAACTTGTCTATGTTTAACAGTACTAATCTGACCTCAGTAACCAGTTTAACTATGACACGCACCGGGCTCACGGCAGTGTCTCCACAAACCTTTGACAAGTTCCTCAGTCTCCAAACTCTCATTTTGGACAATAATTATCTTTCTCATGTCTCTTTTGATTGGTTCAGTCATCCCGAAGCACTTGAAACCCTCAGACTGTCAAATAATAAAATAACTACGCTGGATCATAATGCACTTTCTGGAATGACAAGCCTGCTGACTTTAAATCTGTCTAGAAATTTGATTCACACTATAAGTCAGAGCAGTTTTATCGCTGTGAGTAAACTAAGACAACTGGATCTGTCCAGCAATAACCTGACATATCTGAGTGTTAATGTGCTGCGTCCTCTTAATGTCACAAAGATCCGTCTGGATGGAAACCCATGGGACTGCTCCTGCTCCCTACTGGACTTTGCAAGATTTCTGAGAGGTATGTAATCATTTCTATCTCATTGTTTTCAATCGTATTCTGCATGAAATCGTTCAAACTTCTACTTCTTTTACATAGAAACATAATATATACATTTTAAAATGTACTGCAAGTTGCTTTGGATAAAAGCATTTTCCAAAATGCAAAAAGTTATTTTTGAATTTATTATCAATAAATCATTATTGTATTGGATGGCTTCTAAAGGCATGGAAAATTGTACAAATGGTTTGACTGCACTAGTACATTCATGCATTTGGCAAAAAATCATACAGATTCAATGATATGACAATGTTTATTTCTTTGGAAGCCATCCCTTTAACTTAGGACTGCACAATATTGAGGATAAATGTGATATATGATAACTTGGGTAATAATGCTATATATGTATATATATATGATGATGTAATAAGATGATGCAAAATCAAATGTTTAAATTAATGATATTCTTTCTCTGAAAACTCCCGAAAAGCATCATTACAGCTTCTGAAAATGAACAGTCATGTTTTACTGTAGCGGTACATAAAACATAAAATCTGACGATGTTAATGCAAATCATTGTGATGTGCACATTTGCAATACTGTCAGTATTATGCAGCCCTGCTTCAAACTCATATAAAATGTTTAAAATTATATAATAATATATTTACATGAAAAATAGTGAAGGTAATGAATATCCTCAGGTCTGCAGAATGCCTCTCTGCTGGAGAATGAGATGCTGGTGTGTTGTGATAGCCCTCCTAAGTTGAGAGGTAAGCCGGTATGGCAAGTGCAGGAGTGTAAAATGATACCAACGAGCCATACGACTGAACGACACGTCCCCACAAACCCTGCCACTGGAAGTCCCGTCACCGTGAGACCTGTCAGTATATCCAAACCACTCACAATCAGACCTTCCACTTTAATCAGTTTAATTGGTAAGTGCTGTTTATGGCTTGCCTTCACTTAATAAATCTTTCACCTAGTTAATGACTAACCATTTTCTCAACCAGTGGTACTATGTGCCCTGGTACTTGTCATCTGTGTCCTTTCAGTATTGTATCATAGGAAACGAGTGAGGAAACGTCTACAGACCGTTAAACCTTCTCCGGAGAGCGTGAAGACAGGAGAAACAAACGACAGAACAATACTATCTGAAATTCCTGAGATTCCAACAGAAAACACCACCAGAAAGATGTTACTGAACACAAACCGGACTCTTGTTGGAGATGAGATGATATCACATATCTATCACATTTACTATCAAAGCAGACAGCCCATTAAACGTGTCAGCTCCGCCGGACCCGTTCTCTGCAGGACGGAGTTATTTTCTAAACAGATGGAGACAGAAACGCCTCCTGAAGAAGTCGAAGCGAGGAAGATGGATGAGTATTATGATGGATGTGTGACATCAGAACATCAGAAAGATAATGTGAATGTTGAGGAGGAGGTGGAGCAGGAGACGGACGGACGAATGAGAAAAGAGTCAGACGAAGAGAATACAAGGGTAAACGATGAGGTCAGTTACGCCACAGATATGCCGGGGTCATGTGAAGATGGGTTTAGAGAGAACAACGATGAAGAACACGTGGACAATGAAGCTCCTCTTGATACTGTGAAGAACGATGTGAAAACTTTGACTGGTGATGCAGAAAGCAGCCAGGCCGCTCCACGAGAACAGATCGTGGAGAATGTTGAGAACCTGCCTTACCTCACCATCGGTGCTGATCCAGAAAACCAAAACTCTGTGGTTGAAGAAATCTCTGCTACAAATGGCAGATCTGGGTCTTTGAGACCCATTCGACGAGTTTTGACCTGGCCTCCAACTGCAGTCCAATGGAAGAAGCAATGGCTTCAAAACCAGCACGTGCTTAATGTCTTTCCCAAAATAATATTTGTAACCGGTTACGGGCAGTTTGGCCACAACGTTTGCCCCGAATCCCTCCCAGCTGCCCCACAGTTCAATACTCTGGAGTTTTTAGCAGAAAATGTGCTCCAGGAGGAACATCTCCGAGGTATTGATGGAGGCGCTTGCGTTGAGTCCCTGTCTGGTAATGTATCAACAAAAATGGATGACAGGGTTATTTCAAAGAAGGAAACTTGGAGGTCTGACTTGTTTCCCCAAAACTCACATGTTGATGAAACTGAAATCTGTTCTGAGTTGTTCACCATCCTTCATTCATCATCTAATGGCAGAGATACAAAGCTCGCTAGAGGAGAGCAGACAAACAACACGGATGATGCTGAGAAACCGCAAAGCGTTAGGAAAAAGAGATGGCAAGATCAGAAAAGTGAGAAGGATGCATTCTGTGAGTTGAAAAATGGGTCAAAGAGAGAGGAGAACACAGTGAACAGAAACTCAAAAGCTCCTCATGCCAGAGGTTCTCCAAAAGATGTCAACCTGCTGCTGGGGAACGAGTACAGGTATATAGACCTGCTACACGAGGTGGTGGAAAATCATGGACGATGGACCCGGGAGAGGTGGAGACAAACGCAAAAAAACAAACGTAAACTCAAACAAGGACAGAGTCGCTAGATTGTGAAAACATGAAAAGCTTTATCATGTTATATATATATATATATATATATATGTAAACTGATAATGACCCTTATTATTAAAACTAAAAATATTCAAATCCATCATTGTAATGTTAAAATATGTCGATCAATAAAATGAAGCTCTTAGTATGAGTTTGCAATCATCAGTAGGAAACTACTACCACATCATTTCTGGCTGCATGCAGCGTTTATTGATTCTTTCTAACATGTTCGTACAGACTTCATTTAAGAAATTGTACAAAAACAGGAGCCGGCAAATGTAAACATGAATCTCTGACACATTTGGCAAGATTAGGACATGCATGGTCCGTGTTCTTCCTGTAACTACTGAAGAGAAAACAAACAAAACTTTTATAACACTTGTAAACAGCTGTGAGCAGCTGATAAATATATATAGATCTGTATTTCAGTAGTAGGGAACAATAGTAAAAAATAGAAGAAATCTGCAGGCTGTTATTTATTACATGCAAATCTTTTTTAAATGGTGGCTGGAAAATGTATTATTAAACTAAAACCATTCCCAAGGCAGTTTGCATGAGAAAAAGATTAATAGAAAGGTAGTTTTACAGCTTATTGTCAGAAAAATCTGATGTCTCATAATGGTGATGCACTTTAAAAGCAAATCAACTAATATGCTAAAATAAGGCAAAAACATGATGATGTACAATTACTGTATGAAATAAACACAATAATTACAAATATGTTCCTTTTTGTCACATCATTGTCATCGATCACTTTCCCTTTCATTGTCATTGTCACAGGTAGATGACAGACAGGTACGAGTGTATGTGACCTTACAGTAGCTATGTTTTTTGTTCTTTCATACATAAACAGAATAAATCTTGATATTCAAAGCATAAATATATTAAAAACATGTGAGACAAACAAAAGCATCTCTGCATAAGAACTTGATAAATGTCAAGTCCTTATACACATATGACATAAATAGACATTAAAATACATCTTGGTACAGCAAGCAAAAATAAAAAACAGATAATAGATATCAGAAAGTGCCCTCAGTCACAAAACTGTAAGTGTTTTATCACATCACCCTTTATCATGAGTCTAATCACAACTGAAGGCTGTTTTATGTATGTAACATGTAAAATTGTGTGTGTGTGTATGTGTAGGTTAAAGGGTTATAGTGTACTGCTCTATAAACAGAGCTTAGTGCAATAAAATTGGCAAATCATGTATATTATATTCATGTTAAAGTTTCAATAAACAGTGCACTTAATATAAATAATAAGTAAACAGAATGAACAAAAACTGAAACAGATACAAAACAAAAAACAAAACAAACAACTGAATATGAATACAAATACTGCTGATATAGCAAAAACAGATAAAACAAACAAACACTTGGTAGCTTTTAGTCAATTAAGAAAAACAATATTCAATATTTAAGTCAATATTACATATACTAATATTTTCTATTGTATAACTTGCACTCCATTCATAATTTCATATCAATAATTTTTGCCATAATCTAAAATACTGTACAAGAGTATTTGGCAGCTTTTCTGTAACATCTACTTTGAGATCCATTCAATATTTAAAAAGCGTGTGCGTTACCCGTCAGCTATTCTACGTCTTCAAAATGATGATGTGTTTACTTTAAAATATATTCTTTACATTTTTTGCCAAAAATGTGAAATGTTATGGCAAAGAAAATGATCACAGCTGTAAATAAAATCAATTTAGTTTACAATTTGGGAATAGCAATAAATAATTCAAACATAAACTCCTTTGTGCTTTGAGGACAAAATCACAAGAAAATACTGTGAATAATACTTTGAGGTCACTGTGCATGTAAAAGAATATGTGGTTAACTTATGTACTGTATATGTACAAATATATTTACTGTGCTATATGTTCACATATAGCACTGATGTAAACTAGTTCAGTTCAATATCTTACTGTGTGTTACAGGGCCGTGACATCACCAGTGTTGTGGTCCAATCAGGTGAACTGACTGATGTAACTGTTGTTTGCTTTCTTCTGTCCATAGCTGCGCACATGAATACTGCTTTACATAATGGTGTGTGAGATATACGGCCCTATATATCCAAAGTACATGGACATAGCGTTTGGTCCAGAGTGACTCAACGTAACACAACACTCTTACACTGATCTGCCAAGTCTTACATACAAAAAATGTAATAACCAGCCACATCCAGAGAAGTCTGACATGTGCCACCTGATTCTGTGTCTTTGTATAAAAGAGGAATCTGTAAAGTGTTTGGAAGGGCAGCTAGTGTTGGCACACGAGTCCCGTCTGGTTGGTTGGTTTGGTTGCGTCTCCTGGCATCGCTCATGCAGACCGTGTCCTGTAGCAGGTCGGGACGGGGGACTGAGGGGAGCGGGTGTGGATGACAGGACTTCTGGTTCTTACAGATGAGTCTCATCCCGTGTTTCCGATCCGTAGTCCTGCCGTAATTTCCCTCCAGCCGATGCTCCTGGAAGATTATCGGGAACATGTGCCAGCGGATCGGAGCGAATGATGTAGCTGGAAAAATGTATCTGATTTAAAACAGATAGTATAGCTACACATGCTTATCTATGAGGAAAGAAATTTTGAATTTTTTTAAGTGTTTAATGGTAAAGTGTTTAATTTTTGTGCTCCCAGAAATTTCATATACGGTATTCAAAGTTGTGCAAAGCATGTTGTTTGACTACTTGCCCACCTCTAAGTGTCTAAAATGTTGCTGCTTTAACATAAGTGATGTAATGCAAATACATGTACTTCCCCTGTCTTCCATTCCTTTAAACCTTTAAACTAGAAGTGGACAAACCAAACAAAGCAATTTATAGATGCCACATTCGACTGCTCCAGACATGCTGACACATCCGCCATCTTGGAACAGTCAAAATGTTAGTCGCTCTTGTGATTCACAATAAAAATCTATTAATTTTCCAGCCCTTGGTTGTAAAAAAACAGAGATTTTACAGGTGAGAATATATCGGTTTTATATATGTATCGAGTTAATTTTATGTGTGTTTTATATGTATCAACTGAATATTACAGGTTTTTAAAACTATGATAACTTTTAAATATTGTGTTAGCACACTTGTGTCTTGTATTCGATGTTGTAACACATCATCATGTAACAAATAAATATTTAAACATGCGGTTACAGACTTTCTCATGTTCATGTTCATTGACTGTTCCAATACGGTGGACAACATACATAAAGTGGCCTATAGAAAGAGCTCTTAATGAGGCATCTATGTATGTATATATCTATGGTTGACACTCGGTTGGCTTTTAGTTTTCTCTGCACAGGTTAAAGTATCTGAACGTCAGAAACATGACGCAGTTGACCTTCATCTCTGACACTTACACAATATCATTGAGCTCTAGAATAGTGTCCGGCGGCGGGTTTATCAGCACATATGACAACGTGTTCTGATTGTCATTCATTTCATCTGTAAAAAAACCAAACAAACAGTCAGATTTAATCAACATCAGTTCTTGAAAATCGCTAACATACACGTAACAAAAAAATCTCTGTACCTTTAACACTTAATAAAAACTACTTTATACTGTTGATAAAATAATATCGAGATGTATTAACACTTAGAAAAGTTGTTTGTGTGTCCCCGCAGTGTTTTGTTGGCTGCGTTTCTGAGGCTTTGTTGCATTTTACCTGCTCGTAAATGACTGAGAAGTGTGAACCTTTGGCAGTTCAAGACTGTGCTTCTCCAAACCCACCTGTTCGAGCCACTTAAAGTGCCAGGCCAGGTAAAAAAGAGAGAAGTGCTAACCGTTACTCACAGGGCATGGCTGCATTTACGGAACGCCCATGCAACCGCAAGCACTCCCCATGCGCGGACGCATGCAGACAAGGTCCGCATCCACCCTCGCGTTCGGTCTCGCAATCCATCCGTCCGTTGCATAATAACCACAGTTTATCCCATTAACGTTGCTAGTTTGCCATGCCAACACACAGCCCGGAGTCAGCAAACAGTGTACGACCGACAAACACACACGGAGGCATGCTCAGAGTATCCCACAGGCCTGACAAGCCAAGGCTCGACCAATCAGAGTGAAGCAAAAAACATTAGTAGTGTGGGATTGGGAGAACTCCATATTTTGATTATAATGAACCAACCAATGTGAAGTGAAGCCATTTCTCCCAGTATCACCCCATTAAAAAAAGAACAAGGTCTTGTCCACACCAATACGCTTTGGGTTAAAAACACATTTCTCTCCGATTTGGCCTTCCCTGACGTTTAGGTCAATGAAAATTAAGTGGATAAATCTAAAAAAGCCAAGTTTGACATCCCAGTTAAATGTCCGACCTCAATGCAATAGTGTCAAGAATGTCAAAACAGTATTTGTTTAATTTACATTTATAAAAAATAACTACAGAAGAGATTTTGTTTCATATCATTACATGCTGTGAAAATACTTAAATAAACTTTGTTTTTATGTTTTTAATAAACCTTGTTGCTTTTGAAAATGATGATGCATTTTTAGTCACGGGACACACTTTATTGTCTGTAAATTTAAAAAACTTTCTTTAACGTTACTGTTGGATTTGGTGGAAATGAAAAAAGCCTGAAAGAAATGATGCATGTTGAAGCGTTTTGTTTAGCGTTTCAGTGTGGACAAAGAGCTTTTTTTAACGAAAACACAGTATTAATGCTACGACCCAAAGACCTCAGCCCTTCCAACAAATACTGAATGTTTTCCACTTCACTCTGACCAAACATCCTGAAACCAGAACCTGTCTCTCATCATGTCTTATATCAATGCTCATATGCCAGCGAGTACCTGCAGTACCCTTTGTTATGTTAGAACCCTCTTCAGTTCGTACCGTAAGAGAAAAAAACAACTACATCACCATAACTTCAACTTTAACTTCACCATATTTCAATAGTTCAGAAACAGGCTGTCTAACAGCGTAAAACAGTGATGTGTTTGTGAAATCAATGGGACAAAAGGCGAGTGATTATCCTCATGTGTGATGATATTGAGTGGGGTGAAAAACACAAAGTCCCTCGTAAGTTGCATAGATATAACACTCAGATACAGCATGTTAAACAGACTTTTACATTATACATCATAAAATGCTGTAATATGTTTTTGCATTTATGTATAAGCGATAATCTACTGGCATTATCGCAAAATAAACCACATTGGGTAATCACGATGCAAATGACCATCTGACTGTATGTCCTGCTACTATAAATTATTGAAATGGACATGAAATAACAATTTGAGTTATTATTAGTATTTGAGAAACTTGTTTCATTATATAACAATCCTTATATCAAATAATTAGTATACAATTATGTAGTTAACCAATCATCAGGATCCAGTATTTCAGGACTGTGTAACAATGAATTATATTATACATAAATGCAAATTTCTAAACATAATAAATACATGATTTGGTTGTGCAGATGGCCAAAAAGGCCATTAGTTCATGTTTCAATATAATTTTCATTTTGTCCAGCATCATTATAATGCAAAAAGCCAGCAGTTTCCTGGAGTCTGTTTATAATCAAATAAAATCTTGCAGTGCAATGAAGCACATGGGATATAAACTATAGCTCACAGATGATGTAATCCGCAAAATTGTAGAAAACGTTGATCAAGAAAAAGTCTAAATTTGCAGAAACGCTGAACTGCAATGAAGTGCAAGAAAATTAAACAAGTAAACAAAATAAAGTCATCAAAAATCATCCAGTTTATGACATTAAACACAGACTGCTGATGCCGTTTAAAGAAATTCTGCTGGACAAAATCATGATAACATTCATCTTATTATCCTTCAGGACCACACGATCAATCCTACACCAGAGAAACAGTGTTGTTGTGTGGATTTACCTTGCAAATATCCTAGATTTACACGGTTCATCACATCGCTTGCGGTTAAATTAGCTACGTCCTCTATAGCGAGCGGCGAAGTAGAAAGAGAGAAGAAAGAAAAGGTTTATGCGAGGTCAAGCAAGCAGCAGAGAAAGAATATTAGCATGCGAACAAATACATTTGCAAAATATAATTAATATTATTATGAGAGATTAAGGCAGTTCTATACATACTCGATAACAATACAAGCAATAATTGCAGTAATGATGACTTTAGTAAAACAAAAAGGACAGCAGAGAGTAAAGTTAGTATGGAGTAAGAGACAACACGGACGGAGGGGTACAATGATGATGACAAAGGGGAAAATAAGAGCAACTCGACTCAACCTGGCCTTTAACAATACATGGTCAAGGGTTGACAGTTATAAAATCAATACCGACTCGCTCGTCAAACGTACCGTATCCCACCGTGGGCAGCCCCAGGTGTTTCATGCGGTTCTTCACCAGCTCTGACAGCTCTTGTCTCTCTGAGCGTCGATACAGGTTCAGCCGCTGTTGATTGATGCGTTCGGCTCGACTGGCCGGTTTGGTGTTTTTCCGGCTCAGTCGTCTCGCCCACTGCATGCTTTTCTTGCGCAGGAGCGGGTGTTCGGATTGGTCGCTCCCCGTGGAGTTTCTGTGGGCGGTTTTCTCCTTCCAGGATTCCCCGCGGTCCCGCGTCTCCTCGCAATCCTCCATGGACACCTGAGACTGACCACACGGAAACGGCTTGTCGATTATCAGTATGACACATCATTTGAAAATTACTATTTATTTCTTTAAGGGTAAAATGTTTTTAATCAGGAAAAAACACTGAGTGAAGTTTGTGTTTATTAAATTGAAAGATGAGGTTTTCACGCAGTAAAAAAAAACTTTTTTAAGAGCACTGATATAACTGTAGTCATATGTGTCAAGGTTACATTGATTTCTTTAGATTTAAAACTGACTTAATTTGTTTAGACTTAGGACAATTTTAAAAGCTCATTACCAGCAAGACACAGAGATAATGCTATAATAAGATGTAATAAAACACACGTAATAAAACACACAATAAAAACAAAACCAAAGTTTACTAAAGCAAAATAAAGCAGTACCACTACAAAAATGTGGCAGTGAAATGTTGCAAAGTCAATATTCTTACCTGTCTGCAAACCTCCTTAAACTGGACAAAGCGATTATTATAAATGATGAAAATGAGAAATGTTTAGCACAAGGATTGCACAAGCAAAATCACTAAACAGTTCATCTGACAGTCAGCAAAGCCATGATAGAGCCGGCACGGGATAAAAGATGTTCAGTGTCATCTGAACTCAAAGCTCATCTCACCTCTGATGAGGAGAACATGTGAGATTCAGTGCGGTAGATCCCGATGGGGATTTCTGCACTGGATGAACACAGCTTCTGAAACAGTCTGCCATACGTCCGGATCCATAAGTCCTCTTCTGTTACTTTCATCTGTTTCAAAAGAGTTTCATGAGTCATTTATGGAAAAAATCTTTTGACAGAATTAAATGGAAACTTTTAGGGAGATGAAGAGATGTGTCGTTTCACAACCACTTAAAATGTTATTATGAGATTATGAGAATCGAAGTAGTCACAAACATAAAAATGACAAAAATAGGTAATGTGTGTTCATTGCTGTAAATTATAGATTATTTAATAGATTTTCAGATACAGTAGTCTAATTTTCATTTATAATAAAGAAACTGATGATATTTGTAACACAACGTTTTATTATTTGCAGTATTTTGCACAAAAAAATACCAGAATATGGTATTCTAAAACGATTTTAATCTCTGACATGGTCAGAAAATGATATACATCAAGGTTATATTGTAACAAAATGATCCTTGCATTACGTAGAATAATTTTATGTAGAAAACAATAGATAAAAAAACAACAGATTTAATTGGGTTTTCACAGACAGGGTCACATTTTGAAACTCTTTTTTTGAAAGAAAATGTCACAATGCAAATAAAAAAGAAACTAATAATAAAAATCTTTATATTATAAAATTGTCCATAATGTCTAGGATTGTTAAGTGAAATATCACAGATGCACTTTCGCAAGATTCACCCATCCAATTATTTAGCCTTAAAAAAAGCATGTGCTAATATTTTTGCATTCTGTGTTTCAACACAACACGTGTTAGCATGAACAATCGTGTGGGTAGAGAAGGTCAAATAACCAGATATACACGACGCCAGACAAACAGTCTGGTGATTGTGTGCGGGTGTGTATTGTGTATGTTTATGGTCACACTTACAGCACAGAGATAACCAGAACCTGGCGTGGTGTCCAGACCCAACAAAAGCCTTGCGATCAGAATCATATAATCCTTTACGAAAGACTACAAGATAAATAAAAGAGATTAAAACAAAAGATTCACCAGCACTTATCAGATGATCTGCAGACAGAATCAATAAAACCTCTACAGACACTCAGTGATACACAATCCATACAATACTACAGTGTTTAAGGCACTTTGGAATACTGGATTCTGATTGGCCCTTTGCTACAGATAGAGATTGAGATCAAACAATCTGCTACAGTGCTTATTTAGTGTTATAACATTTAAAAGAAACATTTCATATAGTCTCATAAAATATATATCTAATAAATCTATAGTCTAATATAGTCTAATAAATATATATCTATAATAATATATGAGCCCATCTGTTAAATCCAGGCAAAGGTTTCAAAATCTAATTATGAGATTAGGAGCATTAAAGTATTCACAGCCATAACAATGATAAAAATACATGTGTGTTTATTGCTGTAAATGATAGATTATATGACAGATTTAGTACAGTACTCAAATATTGATTTATAACACTAATTACTTTAAATACTAAAATGATTTTACATTTTATTATTTTGCACAAAAAATACTGTAAATTGGCTTCCTGAATATTGATATTCTTTTCATTATGTAAGATGCTTTTAGGTAAAAAAAAAACATTAAATCAACTTTATCTGAGTTTTAACAGTAACATATTGACGCATATACATTAAAGTGCCACTAGGTGGCGCATGACTTGTCTTAAAATCTCAGTACAGAATGTGCAGAACAGGGATGTGCTCTATAAACTCACTTGATAGAGAAGAGTATCCAGCATACTGATGCTAAACACCCGACCGGCGGCAAACGGCAGGCGAAACATGAACGCCAGATTAGAGCCCTTATCTCTCTCTATCTGAAAAAAAGGAATAAAGATTACACAAAGATTAATGCATCTCTCCACCGCTTAGAAACTAAAATATAACCATCTGGCTATTTGTTATGCCACATTATTCAGCCACCACAAATAAATCTTCTCTGCATCGCTCGGGAAGTTTCGTAATCGAATATGTCATAACAATTTCTTTGCAGTGAGCAAAGTTTTGTGATCTTTGAAATTACTGAAATACAGAAGCTTGTTAAGATGTGAGACCTTTTCGAGTTTGGAGAGAGCCAGCGAGTAGCAGTCCTTGGCACGAAACTGCATGAATCTCATATTAGATGGATGAGTGAGCTCTGTGATAATGCTGAGACTAGGAAACAACCTGTCACAGGACAGAATAACATAAGATCACATGCCAAAAATGAGACATTATCATTTCTAAAGGTATTGATTGACCGTACCTAAACATGGTCTGAACGTTGACTATGGTCTTGGCATCTGCCATGTAGTCTTCTTCAGCACTCATAGTGCTCTCTTTATCCACCACCACCAGATTATCAGCGTATATGATCCCACACTGCAGCAGGTTATCCAAACTGTCACACACGACTCAGATTAATCTCAAACCCATCTCATTCACATGTTATAATATATGTGTGTGTCTGGAAATACAGTCCGAGACCACTAGTGAAAATGCACCTCTACATGATAATTTGGTAATTTAAGGGTAATAATTTAATTTAAAAATTCTGCTATTATTAATTCAACCTCTATATGACTTTTTCTTTTGTAAAACAACAGAAGTGTTGTTTGAACTATCCCTTTTAATTGCTTTTTTATGATAGATTATTCGCATTACTTTTTTAATTAATTTCCACTTTTCAGTCAAATACTGTAGTTAAGTAATATGTTGCCATGGCCAGGGTTGCAAATTTGCTTGTTGTTGCTTATATATTTATTATTTATTATATTTTATTTATTATATTATTATATTTCTTGTTCACTGTAGATCATAATATGTAAACCCTTTTAGTTAAAATAAAATAAAATAAAATAAAATAAAATACTACTTCCTTATATTCTTTGTCTTGTTTTGCAGTACAAAAAAATTGAATAATAATTGAATGAATAATAATTTAACGCAGTACAAATAAATGAATACTAAAATTAATCTTACAATCAGGATGCAATTTCTTTATATGCAAGTCTGGTTAGGTCTCTTAAGTCTGATTCTCTTAAAAAAATCAACTTTGTGTGAGTTTGAGCTTAAAACCAACAAAAATATCTGACAATAGGTTAAGAACAATAATCTTAAATTAAGAATCTTTTATTAAGAAAGTTTATTTTTCTTCCCTCATTGGCAGATACTTTTGCTTGTTTTAATTATGAACTTAATTCAATTTGATAATTTTCAGAAAACAAGACTTAATATCTGTCATTTTGTTTAGTTTTTTTGATTAAAGTATTTTTACACAGCTTTGCAAAACAAGACAAAAGTACTAGTATGAGACTTGTTTGTAAGACACCTACTTGTCTATGGTACCGGCCATGTAGTACACCATCGGGAAACAGCAGATGGCCTCCAGAAAATGATTATCAGGTCTGGAAAGAGAAGTTTGAGCAGTAATCCACCCACAGCTGAAGGTCTGGCATTGACAGAATGACTGGATAAACATTTATTGTCAGTGTAGAAGCTCGTGCACATGCAGGTAATTGCAAAAATGACTTTTGACACGTTTTAGAGTTGCCATGGAAACTGCACAATGATGTACAGAAGACACGAGGACAATTCTGCCTTATTAAATGAGTGTAATGAAGAAAACACTTTTGTTCAGACATTCTGAATTGGAGAGCAAGATATAATACATTAACATATCACAAAATGTGTTTTAGTGAATAAAGACAACAAAAAATATGTTTTTATGCCTTCATTTACTTGTCCAGTTGTAAAGTTAAAGAATGTCTCTGTCTGGCTATGTAAAGAAATAGTTCACCCAAAAATAAAAAACTCTCTCTTTGATTACTCACCTTCCCTGACTTTCTTTCTTTAGCTAAATGCAAACAAAATCTTTGATAATAAACTGCAGTGTATTAATAAATGTTCATTTAGGTTTAGCTAAAGAAGGTCACCTGGGATGGCATGAGAGATACATTTTAGATGAACGATTCCTTCAAAAGTGGGAAATCGCTGAGTTTGCTAACTCATCTGTCTATACAGTAACATGCTGTGAAAAAGCGATGAGACAGCTCGCTCACGGATTATCCAACAGCAGAACGATGGGGTTCAGTTCCTTCCTCGGTCTGTAATAGGCTCGCAGCGGCACGATGAAGTTGTACAAGCCGTTTCCAGCTGTTTCAGCAGAAACAATGATCAACTTGTTCTTGAAACCATACGCCTTGGCATCCTCGAAACTGTTATGTCGACAGCCCTGAATTAAAAATAAAAATGAAACGCTCACAAAATTGAAATAATTAATCTAATTAAAAAGTTAACCACCAGGAAATAAAGAAAATGCAATCCATAACCTTTTAATGAGTACATTTTTTAGATATTAGATTTTTAAAAACATTTTTATGTTTTTTTTTAATGTTTTTAATTTGAGGTATTTTATTTAATAAATTACAGTGACAGTAACATTTTTTATTATTTTTTTGTTTATGTTTATTGTTATGAAAATTTGTCAAATATTTCATCTTGAGACGTTTACCTTTCTATCAATTTTTGGTTTGTCATGATTTGATAAGAATTCAACTATGAAATATTAAAGTGAATAGGGAAATAACATGTGGTGGTAGGTGTTTAGGAACGGTGAGAGTTAACAGGTTAAGATTCACAACAAATTATAATTATAATTATTATGATAATAATTAATAATTTAAGTTGTCATGTATGATTTCATCGAAAATGTTTGATGTCATCTGACTCACCTCGAAATTAGTATGTACAGTAACATGTAATTTTATATTTCAAACAGAGATGGCGATATAGAGGCAAAAGTTATGGACTGCAGCTTTAATACGTTTCTTTGACAATTTTATGTTTTACATAAAACTATGGAAATATGACATAAATGATTCAGAACATGATTAAAAGGGGCTGATATAAATCTATGTAAATACGTGAAAGGGAAATTATAATAGTTACACACTCACCTTGTCTAGTCGTAGGCAACAAAATGGTGCTTTTTGTGGCAGAAGGTGACAAAGTGTTGGAGAGCTTCCAATGTATGGTGAGTTTGGTGGATAGCCTTTAATACACCTTATAAACACAAGCACATAACGTCAAATGACTAACCAATAAATACTCACATTTAACCCACTACACATGAGAGTATATGAACCTATTTACACAAATGAAAATTATTTCATTATTTATTTACCCTTATGTCAAACTTGTATGACTTTCTTTCTTCTGCAGACAACAAAAGATGATATTTTTGAAGAACAACATTGACTCTTATTGACTTCCATTGTATGAACACAAAACCACTGAGACATTTCTCAAAATATCTTCTTTTGTGTTATATACAGTCATATACATGTTCTGAATGACATGAGGGTGATTAAATGATGACAGATTTATTTCTCTTTAAATACTGACTCACTGTTTTTTGTTGTTATATGAGTGTATTATATGACAAAGACAGTAGAGGGCACTATTAGCACTGCTATTCTGTATAGCAGGGTAAGGGTTTAAACAATCATGAGAGAGAGAGAGAGAGAGAGAGAGAGAGAGAGATTTACTCTATCATCTGTGCTCCCTCCTCATCTGATTGGTTGGTCTCGTCTTCAGAGGGGTCACTGAGGAGGTCACAGGGCAGGATGGCAGAGGAGTCAGCGATCTCCAGGACGGGTGCGATGCTGGGCCTGCGACTCCCTGCTCCGTTCTCTGTGGGCAGCGTCAGTTTATTGTTGTCAGCGGGTGGGTCTGTATTCTGCAGGTCAATTGCCACAGTTCCTGTAATGCACGACAAATAAGCTGTGAACCTGGAACGTTTCCTTAAGGTTTACATTACAACAGTAAACAAACAATTAAACACATATATTCTGTATGTTCAGTCGAAACTGTTGCCAGGTCTCAATGTTTTTATTTCTGTGCTGTTTTGTTGCAATGGAAATGGCCAAAGAGTGAAAACTGTTTCGTGCCAGTGTGACTCAGGATTCAGGTCAAATCCAGTTCATTTCAGCTCAGCGAATAAGATACATAATTGCATCATGTGTGGCATATAGACGAATGTTTCAGTCTTTCGACACAGAAATGAATAAAACGGACTGAAGTTGACCATAACCCTGAGTAATGAATGAACACTGATTTGCTTTGCTTTTTAAATCAGTGCATCGCAACCAAAATCTTTAAGCACTGAAATGCTGCACGTCAATATTCTGTAGGTCATTACTGCTATTATGCACAAAATGTGGTTCCTCTGCAAACGTTTAAGGGTAACAGTGTTAGAAACATAAAGAAATTGATGGAATAAGAATTTCATATGCTCAAAAAAGTAGCCGGGGGATCTTTTCATACATGCAAGTGCAGTTTCCAAGCCAAAGAAATCGTCCTTCTCTGGGGTAAAACAGCTCACGGGAAACGAGACTCTGTCTTTAATGTAACAGGAATGAAGGTTTCTGTAAATGTTTACATTTACACAGACATCGACACATGATGTCTCATGATATAACCGTGTCTCTGTTGCTACGGAAACCACATGCTTACACTTACCATAGGAAGCAGACTGATCAACTTTAACAAAGGAGAAACAATAAAGTATATGAATTTTTATTATGAGCATGACTTTGAAATCCTGAATTGTCAATATTTTTCTCTTAAAAAATCACTAATAAAAGCAGACAACCTCCATATGGCAACACTACATTAAAACTTATTTATGCTGTGTTATGCATTTACAAAATGTCAACACAGCCAATCTTTAAAACCAACAACACTTGAGCGTTGACGTGTATAATTGTGTTCATTAAAAGACTTTATCTTCCTATCTCACCTTAACGTGTAATACCAAAAATTGAAGATCATAAAAATATGGCAATCGTAATGTAAAACTATAAATTAAATATAAAATATAATCCATTATATATAACCTATATATATCCATATATTTATATATATAATCCTATATATTTACTTATTGATGGATTATATTATATTAAATTTATATTAAAATATATATAATCCATTAGTAAGTAAACATTGATCCTGCATCACTTTCAACTGGCTCAACCAATAGTGTAAATTTAAGGGCGGGGAAGCATATCAAGCATGAAGTTTTTGTGATCGTAACTTGAGCAGGATTGCATATTCCTGGCTTTTCAGTTATCACTTTACTGTACGTCTCCTCACCCATGCTTGCGATGATGCTTTGCACCGGGAGACGAGAGGGCGCGTCATACACGCCGCTGGCCGTCATCCCTTTGCTGTGTTTCTCCTCCTGTTTAAAGATAAAGGCTGAATTCTCCTCTTTAGTGATGTTAATGTAGTAGCAGGTGTCTGTGGCAGACATGATGTGCCGTGGACCGGGGTTTAGGAGGATGCTTTTGTTGTCTTCTCTCTTTGTACCGATTAGGCAGACGCCATATCTAAAGACAATATGATATAAGCAATAAAATATGAAAGACTGTTATATATTGTGATTTTTACAGTAGTGGTAAAAAATGACGTCTAACTTTGAGAAGTGTAAACCAAAGTTTAGTTTTGGGAAAACAAAAGGTGTTGACTGATAAATTTGCACATGGTTTGTCTTAAAGCAAATTAAAACACCACATAGATATTAAAAAAATACTTTTTTTTACCACCAGGGGTCTCACAATTTAAGGCTCATGAAGAAAAACTAAGAAACTATTGATTTATGTTATAATAAAAATTGATCAGAATTAAGAATCAATTCAATTCAAATGTTTGATATAATTTGTCATTTTTATATGGCTAGCCTCTGTAAATTTATTCCAATGTGAAAATATTTCTCTGTCATGGAGATGAGAGTCAATGTTTCCCAATTACTTACTTTTTATGCGCATGGAAGGAGGCGTAAGTGAAGCTCTTGCCGTCGTATTCGCCAAAGAACTTGCTGTCCATCAGGCGGATGTGATAAACTTCATTGCCCGAGCATCGGCCGTACGTTCTCTGCCATTGTTCTGGAGACGTTTGTCCTTCTCTGTAACGTCACAGAGAATGCAAACAGAGAAAGCTAAACGTGGGATCATTTTGCCTGCAGATTCAATCAGATATCCTGCAGAGCTCATTTAGTCGAGTATTACATAAGACCCGTCTCAAGAAATCACAAGTGGGCAGTGATAAATACAGGTGTGAAAGAGGTCTTGGAAGTCTTGGAAAGATGCCGGAGGTGGAAAACATTGTAAGAATACAAACTTTGTTATGAAAAAAGCTCATACATGCAGAAGACTATACAAAGTTTATCAAGAATATGTCAAAATTAATTATATATAATCATTTTATCAGACCTTTATCACATGAATTGCATTAAAATGCAGCTTGATCACAGAGGAATTCATAAGAATTTTATTAGGCAGCTAACTTGCATTCATACAGAACATACTATTATATTAAAAAAGCAATAAAAAAGGCCCTAAAATGTACAAATAACATCGTACAAATTCATACAAATGAGCCACTTAGTAAAATAGTTGTGAGCTCTGGAATACTTCATTCTGATTGGCCATTTGAAAAAATCATTTTGAGATGCACACACATCAACCACCAATTTATTATATGACCTAATGTATAAATCTAGTAATTGAACTGAGGGGACGTCTTAAAAACGTAATGTATGTTTGTTTAGTATGTACTTACTGTCCACGAGAGGTGTGAACCAGCAGTGTCACCAGTGTAGATGTGGCGGGACACACACAGTTCAGAGCGAGCATGGCATACTTAAACTCCTCTTCACACACCACATGATCTAGCAAACAAAACACACCTGTAAAGAATTCGTGTGACACGGAAAGTCTAATATAATACAATGATCCTTAACTATTAAAGCACAAAATATGTTAAAATCTGAATTTAAGTAACACAAAACAGATGCATTACTAAATCCCAAGATGAAGAAAAAGACTCACCTGCAAATTTGACGTGAAATTTGTTCTCGGGTTTAAGAATCTGAACATACAGGGGACAGTTCGGTGCAAAGTCCTTTACAGCCCATGCTCTTAAAATAGTCTGATGATCCTTTTAGAAAAACACACAACATCTGTCACAGTATGACGACAATAACCATCAACCTTTATCTTGACAATAATAGTACTGCAGACACACAATAACAAAACTGTAGATGAAATGTAGTTCTTATGATATGTTTGTATTTACAGCTGCCGTGCGGTCCACTTCATTTCTGCTGCTGAGTATGAAACACGCCTCTGCATCATCCATCCTGCAGGACACACAACATCATTACACACCTGTGTTACTCAAACCTCACCGTGTGTATGTGTGATGGCAGGTAATTGTTACTCTGTTTTTAACACAGACACAGTCAGCGGTGAGGGTCAATTTCACGCTGTACTGCCCACAGGTCTAGAACACTACAGAGTAACTATTACAGCAATTCTCAATAAACTTATTGCACTTCCACATAAGCAACTTCAGGAAGTTTTCTGTTCAATACATGCTATGTTTTATCACAGCATCTTTAATAAGAAATACAGACATTTAAATGAATATCGAGCATGGATGGTGTCTGTAAAATTCCTAACAAATGTAAATAAAGAACAAGGTAAAATGTGCAAGACTGTATATAGAGAGGAGACCGGGGCTAGTTGTCACACGCTTTACTCCTATGAATATTTCCCATTCTGGGTTTATATTTGAAAAGCCAATTTCATATTGAAACACAAACAAAAAAATCAACTTCAGACAAGAAATGGCTCTTGCTGACAATCTCCTCTGTAACATTTTACTGGGTAAATGGAGGTATACTTGTTCTTTGAAATGTATTATAATGTATAAAAGCTGTGCTTTTAAAACACACAAAACCACAGAGGAATCTGTCTGTCTGTTTGTCTATATATTTATCCATCTGTATATCTATTTATATCTGTCTATCTATCTATCTGTCTGTTTAACTGTTTACATATCTATTTGTCTGTGTATCTATCTACTATATCTAAAGTATAAATACGTTTTTGTAAGTTTTATATAATATATATCTTATTTAATAAACAGTAATCAACGTTAAACAGGAATGATGATGTATCTATCTACTAATGCATTAAATGTATGCGAAAAACCTAATATGCATAATTATTCCAGTATTATGCATCAGCAATGAACAATTCTGAACAAGCTTTTACAGTTCAAATAGGAAAAGAGACGTTTACAATAAGTGCAAAAGTGAAATTCACTCATTTAACTTCAGCCTTTCTATTACATTACAATTATAGATTACATGTCCTATCCTAAAATGTAAACCAGGTATATGGAGATAGATGTGATTGCAAGAGGAAGTACATATCTTACTCTTAAGAGCTATTTTAATAAGTAACAGATGGAGGTGAGGCATTAGGTTTGGCTCTGATTGTGGAACTTGCTGGTTGACTTTCCAATTTTGTTGTAGTTTTTGGAAACGAATCCAAATTTTTCATTACAATCACCGCTACTGGTCAGATTTAAAACCATCAAAATAACTAAAAACTAATAATAATGCTAACATACTCTTTCACTCTTAAAGGGACAGGTCACACCAAAAATAAAAACTCTATCATCATTTATTTCAAACCTGTATGTGACTCAAAGTACAGGTTTGGAATGACATAAATGTATAAATAATGACAACATTTTCATTTTGAGTGAACTTTCCCTTTAATTATAAAAAACATATGCATTAAAAGTATAACAAACTATGCTAATTGAATTACCTAACATACCTGTTACGATACCTTAAAAGGTCTCATTCAATGCCCAAACAATCTCAATAAACTCAAAATAACTTTATTTACTGGTATGAAAATGCATTCACAAAAAATATCAGAACTTCACAGATTTCTAAAGACTTACTTGGCTCTCATCAGGTCCTGGTCTTTGAGCGCAGAGCCCTGGAGGTAAATCACTCTCTGCGACCACAGCGGGATCTGCAGGATACGCCGAACCTGAATGTCCATCTCAGTGGGACACAGTATTACCACATAATAATCCTGGAAGACATTTGAGAAATTCTGGTGATACCTCCATCACATGCCAAACAACAGTATAGAGAGGAATCATGTGATGTACCTGCAGTCGTGGATGAGCATAAAACTCATTGAGGAAATCCATCAGCAGATCTATTTTAAGTGAAGTGACACAGAGAACAACATGTTTCTCTGTCTGAGCTCGATGTCTGCTGTAGTTTCCACCTGATTTCTGCCTTTCCATCCACAGATACGCCAACTCCTCAAACTGAAACATAATACTGTGTAATTAATAACAGTTCATCTAATACGATTATCACAAGCAAAATAAAAGTGCTCATGCTTTTATTTGCTTTTACACTGCAAGTTTATAATCACTTGACTGAAATGTTTATTTAAAAAAGCTTTTGTGCTGAAGGTGTATGCCAAGTTTTGTAGACAAAAATATCATTATACCAAAATTACAATTTAAACATTTCATGTTGAAAAATGATAACTTGGACTGAATTATAAAGAAAAAAAGCCAATAAGAACCCAGTATACATGAAGGTTGTCTGTCAATGATGTTTAAAAAGCATCTCTGGGTAAGAAAATAAGTTTTTTGATGAATTGACAAAACATTTTTACATGAAAGATGAAACAATATACTGTAACATTAGTTGAACATAAATATCATTCGATCACATTTGTGTTACTTTGCAGTTTTGTTTCAAAATGTACTTTTATTCGAAAATGTGTTAAAAAGTAACGGCTTTACAATAAGGCTGTAACATGAACTAACAATAAACAATATAGTTCATTCATTTATTAATCTTTATGAAGGTTAATGCAAATACAATTGTTTGTTTTAGTTCACTGTGCATTAACTAATGTTAACAAAACTTCAAATGAACGAAGATTAATAAATGCTGCAGAAGTATTGTTCATTGTTAGTTTATGTTACAACGTATATAGTAACTAATGTTAACAACTCAAACCTTATTGTAAGGTGTTACTGAAATAATAATAAAGAATAAGTGACAAATAAGTTAAGATGTACCTGCAGCGGCAGAACCACCAGCGCCACACAGATCATGATGACCACCAGTAACTGAGACGGCCAGATTCTGGGTGTGACGTCTCCATAACCAACGGTGGAGAAAGTGACGATGCAGAAATATAAAGCGTCAAACAGTGTAAGACTCTTTCCGGCTCGCTCCAGATGCTGAATCCCACAAGCCCTGTGGTGTATTACAATACAACGTCAGAAAACATTCAGAAAAACATTTCAGTGCTCTCATTATAATTCTGTAGACTTTTGTGCTTATTGCACTGTAAAGCCATTGCAAGAGAAGCTAGAATTACAATATACATTACCTTGAAGCGTTTCTTAAATTATTTTAAATTTAAATTATCAAATTTTTTATTTTAAAAATGCATTAGTTAATGCTGATAAATAACCATGAACTAAGATTAATAAATGCATCTTAGTTCATCCATGTTTATTTTCAGCATTTACTAATGCATTTTTACAAATCAAAAGTTGAATCTATTAACATTAGTTAATGCAAAATCAACATTAACAAAGATTAACAACTACAGTATTGTTTATTATTTGTTTACTATTAGTTTATATTAGCGAATGCATTTACTAATGTTAACAAAAAACTTTATTGTAAAGTGTTAACATGTTAAGAATACAAATATACTACAAAGTGGGATTAATAATTACTGTATTTTGACTATATTCACTCATACTTTTTGTTTGCATACTATTTTGAGAGCCTGTTGTAAGACAAAAGCAGATCATTTCAGACGCGATTGTGCACTATTGACCCGAGATACTTCAGCAGTTTCTCACAGCTTTACATCTGTCATAATAGATCCTGTAAAGAACTAAAGCCTCTTTAAAGCTACAAGAGATAAAAGATCTTTACCCAGTGAAGACCAGACACAGCAGTGTACAGATCAGAATCAGGACCTGGTTAAACATGGCCGAATGTGTGCGCTGAATGGCACGATGGAGATCATTCTAGAAGGAAACACAGACACAGATTTTCTCTCTCTGAGAATAGAAAAACAAGAATAACACACACATTGAGCATGCATTGAGAGCTGCCTTTAAAATAATAACATAATAATTCAAAATTTCTAATTAGCACAGAATATTTGAATACTTACAGTATCAGCAGCTAAACATGAAATACTGTAAACTAATAATTTTTACAGTTAGTATTACTAATAAACATCACATGCCAAATGTGATACACACAGCACTTTCTCTATACCACTATGAATAAAAGACTTTCATAAACACACATTGTATTAAGAAAACTGCAATAATATCTTGTATTCTCTGTTTACTACAGTATATTTTTATTTCTTTACTTCTGTTACTACTGTTATATGAATGTAAAGCTTCTTTGCAACAATGTGGAAAAAATTGCGCTATATAAATAAATTTAACAGGAAATTTAAACTAAATATAGATTAGATCATTTGTTTAAATAAATTAATAAAATAAAAATAATATTAAAAATAGATTAATTTGACTCCAAATTGATACAAAATAAGATAATTTTATGACAAATAATAATAAATAAATTTCATTAATATAACATAAATACATAAATAAATGCTGTGGGTATTGAACACATCTCTGAAACTCTCATTCTAAACAGTCTTTAGAAATGACACAGAATTAAACTAAACTGTACATAATTTACCTTCATTTATAATCTATAAATGTATTTACTATACATTGCTTAGATGACATTGATACAGATGTTATTTCTCTCAGATATCCAACACATTGTTTACTAAACGGTTACTAAATGTGAAGTGCAGGTCACTTACAATCATGTTTTCAAGAGCTGATTTGGCAAGCCAACAGTTAAGGAACACAGGAACAAATATGTTCCTCAGCGGAGGCCAAAATATCTGCAAAAAGACAATAAATGACCATCTGCTTTGTCTTGAGTAAGACATCACGCATCTCACTAGTTAGGAAATAATACACGGCAGGACTGTATAATAGAAAGACTCATTTGTCTGGTGTTTTGCATTTGAATTTCATTGGCACAGAGGTAATTAAACACCCACTTCCCACTCAGAGCGATCGCTGGTGTTACTTGACTAATTGTTCCATTAATCACTTGCTCTCAGAAATGTCTTTTAGACGTCATCGGCTGCTCATATAATAACTCTAATCACTCCCTACAGTACTCAATACTTAATACTCCATCAATAATGAATGATGAACAACAGAAATCGCCAATGCGGATAGAATCGTGCATCACTTACTGTAATTATGAATGGCACTGTATTGATCATCTCGATGATGAAAGTGATTTGGAAAATTTGCTCCCAAATGTTTCCCTAAGAACAAGACGACAAAAGTACATAAAAAGCATTCAAATTGCAATGCAAAAACAGAATAATGATGTCAATGATGATGATGATTTTACCTTGTAGCTGAGATACACCAGAAGCATCGCTTGCAAGAAGCTGATTAAGGCCACTGTCACCTGCAGTGCCGGAAATAACACACACATATCAAAACTTGACAGATCAATTGTATATTGAATCAAATCCTGTCAGAATCTCAATACTGACTCAATGTATAATGTTTAATTATAAAGAAATGTGTCATGTACAAACTTAAATGTCAAGGTTGGTATTATGTCTCAATCTCATTCCCATTATCCAACCTTCAAATCCTTAACTTTTTTTGCAGAGATGTACTGTATGAATGATGCTTGCGACACTACAATGGCTTTTTTCTTTTCTCTTCTCGTGAGATCAAGCTCATAATACTGTACTAGTCATTTTTGTATATTTTAATGCAATACATATTGTGTCTTTAAGATCAGCATAAGATCAGTTATCTGTAAACACAGAAAAACAAATTCAATGTGGGTTTTAAAAAATAAATGTTTCCCCAACTTTTGACTACATTAGTCTGCACCAAAACAAGTCAATTATAAGGATTAGACCATGTTTTACAATATCATTACTGTTCATAGTGCACAGAATACAATTTTATTATACAATTTAAAACATTAGAATATAAAACCCTGTTCAGCGATAACTGGAACTTTTATTTTAAATGCAGTTCATTAAAAATCTACCTGTATCGCCCATACAGGAACTCTTCTGTTCACCCAGAAGATTAATTCCCTACAGAAAATAAACACAATAAGCATACTAAAACAACAGTCACGATCAAAGATACTAGATTAGATGTGTGATGAATCTGTATATGAAAGTTCACCAGTTTATTTGCGTGGGGTCTGCGGTCAGGTTTGATGTGTAGTTGGCACAGGATTTGCTGCACAGGGTGTCTGTGATGTTTGCGCAGTGCTTTCTACAGTCATGATAACAGAGACGGTTAGTACATAAACGTAAAGGACAGCAGGACTGAAGAGTCCTGCCTGTGGCGTGAATGTTAGCGTGAGATGCTTTATATTGTTTGACTTTTGTTACGAGTGTCTCTCTCTCTCTCTCTCTCTCTCTCTCTCTCTCTCTCTCTCTCTCTCTCTCTCTCTCTCTCTCTCTCTCTCTCTCTCTCTCTCTCACACACACACACACACACACACACACACACACACACACACACACACACACACACACACACACACACACACAGAGAGAGCTTCACAGTCCCTGAACGGTTCTTGTGGCTGGTATTAAGAGCGACTCTAATGAACCCTTCACATCGACTCTTCTCAGACTGTCTGGGTCCCGAGAGACGCTCTCGAGCAATTTGAGGTATGCCCGTGAGATACTGCTGCTCTTGTTGTCCAATCACAGAAAAGCCCATTATATCATCCTTCATAAGGGCCATTTACACAGGGTTTTGAAGAGACACTCGACCAGACATCATCAAGTTTCCATCAAAGAAAGTTCAGGCACAACAACGACACTAAGAAAACTTGTGTAAAACATGTATCACACGTCAACATTATACCATGCGTGATTCATCTCCAAAGAGATATTGTAGTCACTGTGAGCAATTGTACCATTCTCAATGTTGTCTCTGCAATATGCAGATGAATACAAAACAATGCAAATACCGTGTGAGTTTAATTCAAGCATTAATAATTGATCCATCACACTCGCTAGTTTATATACAAACACTTTCCACGGCACAATATGATTCAGAAGCAAAAAAAACGGATTCCATATAAAACAACATCTTATTTTTTCATTTGTGCTTTGAGCAAACAGCAGACGGGTTTTTACTCACCGTGCACATGTGATCTGTGTAGTTGGGTCATCCAGCGAGACTCTGATGATGTAGAGGAGGCATGTTAACAGCTTCAGCGAAAGGTTAAAGAGGCGGATTCTGAGACCTACAATACAGTCAATCATAAAGTGCACTTTTATACCTTATAAAACAAGCAAGGAAAATGTACAAGATATAATTCAGAGGTCGATACGGCATAACTGCAATGATTTAGTATGTGATCAGCTACTGTATGTGAGCATGAGATGTATGAGATGTTTGCAATAATGAATGTTTTAGGGTTAAATGGATCTTTGTTGGTTCCGTCATGGTTGTACATTATACAGAAGGTGAAATGGTTTTACTTACTTGACCTTTGGTTTTTGATGAAGAACAGCTTCAATCTCTCCTTAAATGTGTTTTCATTCACATAAAACTCCACCTGGACCCTGTGGAAAAAAGTTTGAACAATGCTTAATAAATATTGTACAGTGTTGCAAATGTCCCAGAAAGCATTTAGACTTAGAAATGCATGAATTGCATTGAATCAAATGATGATCTTCACATCTGAGCCATGTCATTGTTCTGAGTAGTTAATAAAACGCATTCACATATCACAGACATTACAGAAACCTTACAAGCGTCTCGGTCTGTGCTCATAATGTCTGTGAACACTTCTAATGGTCCTTCACTGGCCCACTGATTACAATCCAAAACATCTTCACACCTCATATCTTTGGGTCAGAAGCATGTAAAACTTATGCAGCTGATCTGACTTCAGCCTTATAATCTTCTTCAAGCTTGAGATCAATCTTAAAATGCAAGAGAGCGTTTCAAATCTATCAGGACATCTGACAGGGGACATTAGCAACGCTGATGCCTCAGATGAACTCTCAGTGGACCATCTGTGAATAAGTGTTTCACTACAGATTATTTCTGGTGCCTCCATCCATGTTTGATGTTCTGTATATTATAGACATACTACAACATTTCACACTCAAATATGAAGAAGAAGGAAATGAAAATCTGCCTTACACCTACACAAGCTGTGAAATGATGAATAATAATGTTGATGCACATCACAGATATTACATGATGATAATAATAAAATTAAGGTAAATCCCAGGGGCAGAAGCACCCCAAATTCGCCCCTAATAAAATAAATGAGTAAATACTAATATGATGTACACTTGTAACATGTTCACAAACATGAGATAAAGAGATGATTCATGTGCAGATCTTAAATGTTTTAATACTGTAAAACCAAAAACAAGACTGACAATACAAGAAAATGAATTTACATGAAACCCAGCCCGTAAGATGTCAAGATGTCAATAATATTAAATAAAGAGCAAATGAAAACTTTTCTTTAAGTCCCAGCTACATCTCAGATATTTCTCCTGAGAAAAAGAGTCTCACAAATGTCATTAAAGTTTTAGAAGAGATCTCAACAATGACACAAACTGAACTCAGATTTGTCAAATCTGAAATCAAAAGATTTCAGTATGAACTCAAACATTTCTCATCAAATTTACCCAAATCCAGATTATTTGACCTATATAGTCTACATTCATTTACACATCCATACTCTTTATTTTCTATGTTTCATGTCTCTGAAATTTATCATGAAATATGACACAGAGTCACTTCTCAGACCGTACTTCTGCTTACAGTATTCCAGTAATACTGTAAATTCCAGCTACTAAAACATATTAGATATGAATAATACATGACTATGACTATAACACTTTACCTTGAAAACAAAAATCACATGGGGTCCATAGTTTCATTGTGAGTCATTATCTATATTTTGTTGGCTTTTTATGATGGTACAGGCAGAAGACGAGAGCTTTCCAAAGCCCTTTACGTTTAGTGCATGACATAATGTACATTACAGCCAGCAATTATAACCCCCGTATCCAATGGAGAGAGAGAGAGAGGGATAATAGAGAACAGCTATTGTCTCCCGCATCACTTGTCCCGTCTCCATGGTGATGCCTTTAAAACCCGCAGTGGTGACAAATGTACAGCGGATGCTGGGCAGTTTGGCCAAAGGCAAACAAAGTATTGAATTATATATATGTCGAAGAAAGAGCTAAAGTATAAAAGTACATCAGGTGGAGCCAAAAACATGACCAGTTTCCTAAATAGTACTGCATGAATGTGCGTGATGACGGATTCACGCCTACCTATGGATCTATATGGAAACACATACATGCTCTCGTGTCTATGAGCCTCCGCTGTGCCAGATATAATTGCTCTGCCTGACTGTCAAACTGTTTCTCGCATTAGACTCAAGGCTGACATAATAATTGCAGGGAAATCCATTACAGCAAGACTTGGTGCCAACACGAAACAATAGAGCCGCTCAATAATATCCAGGCTAAAATTTCTTCGTCTTCTCGTTTGATTGGAACAGAATCACATGTACCTCAAACTCACCCACGTAGACCAGCTCTCCAACAGACAGATACTGTGTGTCTCTATTTATAGTGCACGAAGCATAAATATTGAAAGCACTACCGCCTGTTCGCTCATGTCAACCCACTTCACAGAGCTTTTGGAGGAGAAAATGTAAAAAGTTGGAACAGGGACATTCAGATTGGCGTGTGGAGGAGATTTCCCAGCACTGATTGTAAAGAAAATCAATGCATTTAGTTTTGTAACTGCAGAAAGTGAGAATCACATCAATCCAGTTGAGCTACACAAACACCAGAAGAACAGAAACAAGAAAATGTTAACCCTTGATGATCAAGAAAACCACAATACACACACAAGATATTTCCAAATATGACCATACTGACATCAAATCTATCATCGGTGTAAAACTTGTATCTCTTAAATCTCATTCTTCTTTATTTATGTTTAGCAGTTCATCGCACCAGGTTTGATGTCAATGACGTCAGACGTCAATGATGTTCATGTGTCTTGTAACAGATTACATGTGAGAAATCATACAACATGAACGTAAATTAATGATCATATTTGACCGTGTCTATGAAAACTCTGCTAACGTTATTTTTGGGGATTTCCTGTTATCTACATAAAGAAATTCTACATAAAACATTCTGTAAAATTTAATTCTTGATATCTTTAATATTGAGTAATCAATTGAAATCAATGTTTAGGAAGCCATCATCTGGTATTTTTTGTGCCAAATGATCAAATCTAGTGACAATAAAATCCAGTAAAAAACAGTAATATAAAAGAAAAATCTGATTACCTATTTTTGTCCTGTTTATGGCTATGACTATTTTGATGCTCCTAATCTCATACTGTATGTTATTAGATTATGAGATTTTGGCCTGGATTTCATAGACATGGTCACATTTATTCATCATTCTCCAGAAAAACGTCCTTGTGTCCTTGTGTGAACACAAAATTGACTAGAAGCGACTAGAAGATGGTCAATATCATTAAAAAAATAGTAAATGATCACAATGATGAATCTCAACGGTGTTAAGACAAACCCTGTAAACCCCATAATATTCAGCATTAAGATCTGCAGAGCATCCAGTTCTCATCTTCTGTCACCTGGGAAACTATTAGGATGAGTTTCATCTCATCTAGACTTCTGCAGCTTAGGTCTGGCCTGTGTATCAATCAAAACTTCTGCAGTCCGGCTAACAATACACCTTCACAAGATCTCCCACATCACACATCTTCTCTCCCATTGAACGTACGTTACGAAAGTTATGTCCCCTTGAATCAAATTCAAAACACTTTCAAAACAAGCCATCTTACTGCATTTAAAAAGAAACAAAAATGTTGCACAAAATTCATGATAATATGCTTTTAATAATGATATATAAGATGAGGTATCATGTAGGATTTTAGAGCGATAGAGAGGCAAAGTTATGAATTGTAGATTTAACTAAAAATATCATAACCGCTGTTAGAATATAACTACAGCATCACAACAAAAAATATCACAATACTATGAAAAAACAATTGTGCCTCCACCCAAATTTTTACCGTATTTTTTATTAGTTATTACTTGTTTATATTTGCACAGGTACTTAAGTGATACCCAAGATTTAGATTTTACAAGTTTAGATGTTACAAGTTAAAGTACTTTCTATAATGAGAGCCCACTAAATCAGCCAGATGTGATTAAAATCGTCCTCACAGGTCAGGGACGTCTGGATAGATATCACCCACTGACTTACTGTGCATTGGTGGAATCCATACTGTACTCCTCTGTGTACCTGGACGGGACAGGACATGGGCCACATAAAAGAAGAGAGAGAATATTCAATAAAGGACACATGCAAATTACATTCATGCAAGGAACATGCCGTAAAAGCCAGTCACGTCACTGACAAAGCACAGAGCGTTTCAGTCACAATGGGTTTAACTTGAGACATTTTGAAAACAGTAAGTACACTTGGCTGTCTGGATGCAAACCACAAGAGGAGGAAAAAATTCATACGCACAGGACAACTCTGTTTGACCCCAATGAATGTTTAGGATTTATAATGTGAATCATATCAAAACTGGGTGATTATGGCATTTTTACAAACCAGATCATAAATAAAAGAAAGATGACGATGCAAGATGATGATGATGATAATGACAGATATTGCACCAAATATTGGTATATCCACTTATCAACTAGGAAGAAAATATGAAACATTGTTAAGCTATTTATTTGAGTTTTATTATAATAAGAATGACTACAATTTTATCATTTATTAATATTTTGTTGATCCTCTCTCAGCAGTTATTGTCCTGAACATTGACTTTTTTTCATACATTTTGCACATGTTTGACAATCTGTTAAATATATATGTATTAAGACTTCTATTTCACTTTCAACATCACCACTACTGTATATCTATAAACACAGCATATACTGATAAGCAATAGGAAATGTGTTTTCCGAGATGGATTGCTGACTGACATATCGCTGTGTTGTATAAACTGCATATTCTCTCTGAGTTTATGGGTGAAATATTCTCTGTGAATGGATTACATTATATATTCTCTCTGTGTGCTGTGAAGAGAAGGGCTGTATTTCAACTAAACTGTGACAAGAGAACACAGACTCAAATCAAATCACTTTTACTGGATGACAGTTTATGTCAAGACAGATCAAGGAAGTGAGTCCATCCTTCAAATAACTCTGAAGAATACTGTGTGTACAAATCAGCTTCTTTGTTTCCTTTTCTTCTTTAGCATTCAATTGTCTCTTATTTTATAATCTTTTTAGGCCACTAGTAAAATAAACTAGTGAAAAAACAACTTTTGGTTCACAAAATATCAATCTTTACTCTCACAAATAAATAGCTTTACTTCAGTAGACATTTATTGACCCGCTGGATTTGTGTGGATTATATGACGAGGGATTTATGAGCTTTTTGGAGCTTCACTATTTATAAGAAGTTGAAGAGAGAATAATTGTGATAGTCAAGATGGAAGACGTTAAAAACAGAATCTGTAATTAAAAATAACTTTGTAACTGAATTACATAAACTGTGAGCAGCACGTTCACATCTTTCAAAGTGGATGGTGAGGTGTATAAATAGAAATAGGCCATAGAATTGAAAACTGACTAACACATCACCGAAGTTGAAACAAAGATGTTAACAGCACAAACTAACGGGAAACTTCTTCTAACCACAAATGCAGAGCTGCAGTTTCAACCCTGCAAGTTTAAGATGCAGTTTGCACGTTTGAAACCATATGGTTAAACTATGATATAACTACGTTAAAATATCTTTGCTGCCTTCAATTTTTAGAAATGATCACCTTGGCTTTAGAAGTCATTTCAACTGTTTTTACATTATTTTTTGTTTTTACACAGCACTAGCCAAAACTTAAAGTAGTATGCTGAAATGACATGTAAAACCAAGATGATTGCACTTAGAAATCGAAGCCAGCAAGGACTTTTTACAGTGATGATTGTAATGACTAGGAGTGTTACAATACATGATTACGATTGTATCGCACAAAATGTAAAATTTACAGTTATTTCTGAAACATTAACAATTTTCAATAACATTTGTTATTTTGTTAAAGAACTGACAACATTCAAGGTTTAAATGAACCTTGTATTTTGTAAATTAATTCAAATAGATTTGTCAATGAAAATTAAAAAACAAAACTGAATTTTAACACAAAAGTAAGAAAGCTAAACCCTAAGAGAGAACATCTTAATGCAATAAAAGCACAAAATAAACAAACAATACATAATAAAACACAGGTCACATGCTGGCAGCTCAACCAATAGAATTAAACAGACATCATGTTGTTAAACAATCGCCATTGCTCTACAATCCATATCTTACATTTTTTGTATTGTGATATATTGATATTTCCTGTAGTTCAGTGGGTAAAAGCATTGAACTAGCAACGGCAAAATCATGGGTTTGATCCGACCGACTGCACATACTTATAAAAAATGCTCTGTAAGTCGCTTTGGATAACAGCATCTGCAAAATGCATAATGCTATATTGTAACTAATATATATCATTATACTCTTAGTAATGACTAAACATGCCACCATAGTTGGCTAACAATGCTTTTGGAGAGCACAACCCTGGCCACATACAGCACCACCAGTGACAAATGTGTAGTTATTAGTTGTGAAAGTAGCTGACAGCAAATTACCAAAATGAGATGAAGAAGCAGATTCTGCTATGCATTTCCAAATCTTAGACTAAATAATTGGCTTAAAAGCCTTTTGCAGTTGCTTCTGCCAAGAAGTATCAGAACTTTAGTTATTAAACAACGCCTTTATTCTGCAGAGAACTGCTTTCATTTACATATTCCATCTCTGAACTACCCATCAAAGCAAGTGACATGGAGGACATGTAAATTAGACACAGGAATAACAATGATTCACACAACACAATGTGGAGGAATATATAACCATTATATCTCATAAAGTAATCCTTATCTCAATCACAACAAACATACACTTACATCATACTGATTGCTATAAACATTTATCACATCTTAAAGAAGCAGTTTTTAGCACTTGAAACACTCAAAGTGTCCAAAGTAACATCTTGAGCATCTTTATAAAGCTTCACACAGCCGTTATCCAACAAAACAAGCCTCACACTTTGTGTATTTCTGCTTTGACAGAGGTAACATTAGACATCAGATCCTTCTCAGAATATCTACTGCTTGTTAAACTGTGACATAAGGACTATCATTTCCAGGTCTAGTTTGATTACATATACACATTCACAGTACCAGTCAAAAGTTTGGAGCATTAACTCACTGTTGTTGATTTTTTTATCCACATGTTAGTAAACTCATCAAAATCATGAAATAACACAATTGTAACTGTGGGAATTATCTTGTGACGAAAAGCATCCAAAATGAATGAACACTATGTTCTATTTGATCATCTTCAAAAGTAGTCATGATTTATGTAGAATTTGTAAAATCAAATTCTTGACATTTTATCATCCAGCTTCTTGAGGTGAAATGCTTTTCAAACAGCACCATAAGAAACATTTTAAACATCACATTTTTGTCAGTTGTGTCTAAAATTTTGACTGGTATTGTACTGTGTATATACAGCTATGTCCTCATTTCACTGTTGAGACAGGCGTCTAATGCTACACCTACACACAGTTCAACACAAAAGCTGCACTGCAGAACCCTCACAATCATGTCACCCTTGCTGTGAGCACATCTTCTTATATTCTCTGAGAAAGTGCCTCACAAACCAGCCCATCTTTCTGAAGTTCAGGATGGAAGCAGTTGACATACTGATGCATGATCTATGTACAGTACATTTTTGGTGTGTAGCTGTCAATCACCTTACTCACATTAATGTCTTAAGATTGCTTATTAAGCGCTCATGGAAGATTTATTTACAAGAAATCTCCAATAGTTGACTCCAAGACTCTGTTAGTCAAGGACAGACGGTTTGTGATTGAAGTATCAGGCTAGTTAACTGAAACACAAATACTGTTTTCTGTAGATTTGCTGTCAGTTTTGCTGGAATTGATAATAAAACAGTTTGGCAGGGATTTATGGGTAACAATTTAGAATAAGATTATATGTGTTAACATAAGTAAATGCATTAGCTAATTATGTCAATATAATTGTTCATAATAGTTCACTGTGCATTAACTAATGTTAACAGATGCTAAAATCAACATAAACTAAGATGAAATGCTGCAGAAGTATTGTTCATGTTAACTAATGCAGTAACTAATGTTAACAAATACAATCTTATTGTAAAGTATTCACCATATATTACAATTATGAAGCATAACATCTACTGTATTAAAGCTGATGAGAGCAAACACATGTACAATAAAATTCACAATGAGATCAAACACGACTATACAGCGTCTACTAAATCATCTTAGAAGGAGTGGCGAGCAGACAAACGATATCTCCTCCCTCTATTACTGAGTGTTGAATGATTTGACAGGACAGAGAAATGTCCTTTAGGTTTAATCGCAGCGTGTGAGGTGGTGAACTAGATGTACAGCAGCTCTGAATGCAAGTCACTTCAGTTCATATGGACTACAGTATTTGGAGGACTTTCTTCAAATCATGAATGCATGGATGGCTATTTATGTAAAGAAATCTTTTGCATCAGTCACAAGCAAAGGTACAGTTATTGAAACGGATGCTTTTGAAATCTATAACAGATAACAGGGTGGGCACAAACATATATTTATAATGTAGAAAAATAACATACTATCAGCTGTGTCGAGGCAAAGAGTACTTGCAAAAATAGTGCACACAAACCATTTATTTATGCAAAGAGTTATGATATGTACTGTTTTTATGTACTGGAAAAGTCAAGCTATAATCTTAAATCTGTTCTATATCTATATCTTATAAGTTACAAAAATGCATGTCCAATCTAAAAAACATTTGTTTTAAAGTTTACTTTATGAGCAAGACTGAGCGGCAACATCATCTTTTATAATCGTCCCTGTGAAAGACCTTTTTTTGCACATCTCATCGGTTTTCTCAGTTGCCTGGACATCATGTTTGTAAGCAAGACAGTTCATTAAGATTTCTAATTATTCCTTTCTCTATTTATAGCCAGCTCTTGGCAACCTGTGCCATTAAAAGACTTCCCTATAATACAGTGTAAAGGAATCTACTTGGAGCAGATCAATAGAAAGAGACAAAAAGATTGATATTCTTCTTTTTTAATGGCGTGGTTACATACTTCATGTTTCATTTATATGAGCTGTTCGGGTGACTGGTAATGACATGCCATCAGAACTTTTGGACAGATTAACCTTAGTGTTTGACAGGGTGATGGGTTTGAACGTCACTACACAAAAGAACTGATTGATTTCAAATTGCATTTACTGTAAAGAAGGCAGTCCATTCAGAAAAAAAGTCTGGGCTTTGTCTATTCACACCAAGACTGATGACTATACAGATAACAATAAAGATAAGAGCAGTTTCAGTGGATTATGGATCAAAACAGTGTCCAGTCAAAACTTTTTAAAGACTGCATTTTTTTATAAACCAGCTTATTGAGTTCAGACATCAAAAAAAATATCAGTCGAGTTATCTATTTAAAAAAATGGAAATATAAATGCATTTTTATATAACAAGTTTTTAAGAGGCAACATACTTTGAAGAAGAGATGACTCTTTTCATGTGTTCATTTATGAGGAATATAACATGTTATGAATGTGACAATTTTGAAAACGGCACTTTAGCTGACTATGAAAAAATCATGATTTAGAGTTTAAAAAACTTTGAGAGAGACCTCACATGAGGATTTAAACCAGCAAATATTGACACATGAGCTATCAGTATGATGAAAACATACCTTATTTCTTCATGGTAAGGTTAACATTTGCATAAAATTTCCCTTATGTTCTCTTTCTTTAACCTTAATAAAATTATTTTTGACCATTTTTACACTCTTTAAACTCTCCATAGCACTCTTACTATATATTCAGTTCGGCTGTGAAAACAAACACATTTGTGCACCATTATCACAATCACAATGGGATGAATGGGCAGTTGGAGTGGATTACATTAGAGGACATCAGTGAGTACACAGATATAAAAGTAAATCTGCAGAATGCTGCATTAGGTCTGTAGAGCTTCAGTTCAAATAGAAAGAAGTGCTTTAGAACGAGATGGAAGCTGGGTGTGGACTGACAATAAAGGATATCATTGTAAATGATTAATCGGCCTCATCATACCATAATGAATACACACGCATACATATTTCATGTGGAAGATAGCGTTTTGCACATAAACTGATCTATCGATTTACTCCGACTGAATATCCTAAGAGTTTTATAGCCTCAAAAGTGTGCTCAGCAAAGTAGCTTTAGTTAATCATCATATCATGGTCAAATTTTGTGAATAATTCAAAGAGAGTTAAACTCTGCTGCCAGTCAGACCCAGTAAACAACTTGACAATGAGATGCAAAACATAAATAAATGTATGAATATCGTAAAAGGCCACACAGAGCAATGGCACAATGAAAAATACATTTCCTCACTTGTTTACTTGTTCTCAAATAGCCACAGGCAAGTCATTTGTTTATTGAAGCACGATGTGATCTACACAAAGCGCCGTATTTGACTGTCAAATAAAGTAAATTGACAGAGGTTACTATTGGCCTGGCTTTCTGAATTCTTTAAAAAAAACTGTGGTTTGCATTTATGGTACACAAATCAATGATCTACAAGTAAAACCCATGTTTCAAGCATTAATATGATAAAGAGCTTTTAAATGATGGGATAGGCAGAGGTAAAAGACCAAAGCGTATCATTTATGAACAGAGAGCTGCAGCACCCTCCAGTCAGTTCTATTCAATTATAAACGTTTTATGTAACCTTCCTGCTACGTTTATATAGCCACAAGCTGTATTTTTACAGTATGTAGCTGATCAAATTTATAAGTGAGCAAGAGACAAATATGGCATTCCTGTATTTTTCTATATTAGATTGTATTTGTATGTGCTGTGATTGATCCAAACTATCGATTAAAGTCATAAGAGAAAAAACTGAAGCACTGATTTTTATGTAAGATCAGTGAACAACACCATGTTTATGCTCCAAAATCTTTCACTAATCATATGCATGTTCCAAAATCTCTTATTTATCACATGCATGCTCCAAAATCTTTTACTTATCACATGCATGCTCCAAAATCTCTTACTTGTCTCATGCAAACTCCCATATATGGTTTATTGACGCTTTATCAATAGTAAATCTATAGTCTGCACGTTCTCGTGATGCGCGTGCTGGAGGATGCTGCATTTTGTTATCAAACAGTGTTCACACATGCTGCTTGAAACGGGACTGCGGTACCTTTGACCAGCATCGCTCTCAAACGAACCCATCGTCCGAACCGGCACTGCCGAATTTAGCCAAATGTGCTCGAAGGATTTCCTCGCTTCGGTCTTCACATCCGGGTCGATTTCGGACGGCGACTCGGTTCTTTTGGCACCTGCCATTCCTCGGGCTTACAAGTTACGAGCAGCAGATGGAGAGGTGCTGTCAACGCAAGCGCATGGTTCAGTTTCTACCGCGCGTCGCGTCCGCGTAACCGTAAACGCACCTGCCGATGGACCTTTATTCCTGACGCACGACGCGGTCGAGCGCAATCGCCCCACGAGTGAAAACTGAGACGCTTTGAGTCTTGCAGAGCTCAATATGGTGCAGGTGATGAGACTCACGACTGCGTTCAGTCTCCAGCCTACAGCATCAACTGCGCAAGACGAGATCCTGCGCGCAAGTCCGAAGCGCATTATCACATCAAAACCAGAAGATCAAGCTCACACACACGTTTAATGTTATTAAATAATACAGCCTTTGGGAAATGAAAGGATAGATGAAAGGTAATGCATTGTACAGTGTTATGCATTTCAAAAACACACCACCATCTGCCCATTATCTATGGGAGTACTTAAGAAAATCCAAGTTAGGCCAGAAAAAATGGTTGTTAAATTATACTGAAACCTACATTAAACAGGAAAGCTTCACTAAAAGGGAGGTATTTTATTAGATTTTTTTCAGGCAGTAGGCATTCAATTTATTTTGATAATATATATTTTATAGTCTTATTTCCATCTGTAAGAATACTGACACTTTTCACAAGAAATAAGAAAATATTACATCCGTATGACTTTTACAGGACCGATTACAGTTAACACCATGAAAGAATGGAGTTGAGCTTGCTGTTG
This sequence comes from Beaufortia kweichowensis, assembly GCA_019155185.1. Classification (NCBI taxonomy): domain Eukaryota; kingdom Metazoa; phylum Chordata; class Actinopteri; order Cypriniformes; family Gastromyzontidae; genus Beaufortia; species Beaufortia kweichowensis. Next base: position 705,924 of record CM032795.1, on the reverse strand, counting down.
TAATACAACAGTATTCTGGGTTGCTAAGGTGTTTTTCTGTGGTTGCTAGGATGTTCTGGGTGATATTTTTTCTTTAATATTCTTGTCCCAACATATAGGATTTAATTTTATATCATCATCTACCAGAAAACCATAACTTCTAACCCTTAAAATAGTAATAATTCATCAGTTCTCTTCTCATCAATCTGTATGTTTCAAGACATGTCCAGTGCAGGACAAGATATTTTAAGAAGTACAAGTAAAATCACAAGGGTTCCCATTTACTATGGGCAATGTCAACATTACCACAAAAAGTTTTGATTATACTGATAGCTGAGATGTTAATATTTGGTGGTTTAAATACTCATGTGAGGTCACTCTTTTTAAAGCATTTGTTCATGTTTAAAGGATAATTTTTCATAGTCAGATAAAGTGCCGTCATCCATAACAGTCCATATTCCTCATAAATGGGCAAGCAACGCTGTAGCATAGATTACAGACCACACATTTGACTGAATCAATGAGACAGGTCTGATAAGAAGCAAATAAAAGACATTAACCTTTTAATACTATTGATTTTCCACTTACTCAGGAGTGGTTTACTGGGCTGTACAGTAAAGTGTGGGATTTACCATCACACTCATGATGTTGCTCATCTGCTTACTAATACCTTCAGAGACTTATGCAAATCATGACAGAACACACATATACAAACATGATACACACAGGAGTGAGTGAAGTGTTTAAATACAGCCCTCTGTCTGCGGTGAGGTGCATCAGCACATCTCTGTTCTCTTTCAGTCGATCATGGCTGTTATGTAACACCAGATTAGAAGAGCAGACGGGGATTCCACCAGTGAAACATCACAGTGACACCCTGTGGTCAGAAGAGGAACTGAACACTGTTTTCTTAACCCAACCTCAAAACATTATACTGTCAGAGTATTACTCATGTAAATGATCTCAGGAGATACAGACAAAATCTCAAAGTCTGCTATAAAAGGATCTTCAAACTGAATCATTATTTGTATGATTTTTGACCTTTTTCTATAGTTATAAATATTTGTTTTCTAAAAAGAAAAACGTACAAAACGTTAAACATCCTGAACATAAAATATCCCGAACAAAATAAAAAATATATATAATAAAAAAGTATTTAATTTTTGTTATTTTTACCAAACGAAACTTAATAAAGGTGCTACATTCTCTACAGCGACGCCATAGAAGAACCATTTTTGGTTCCCCAACCAACCATTTACTAATAATGTTCTTAAAAGAATAATTTCTTACTTTTTTATAGTATAAAGTACATTTTTCCACTACAAAGATCCTTTTGTGAAAGAAAAAGGCTCTGTGTGGATGTTAAAGATTTTTTATTGAACCAGCAAAAATATTTTTCTATTGTGAAGCACCTTTATTTTTAAGAGTGTAATATAATAAGACATTTTCATATTAAGTTTATTTATATGTTTATTTACATATTATTCATCTATATCATCTATGTGTGTTTATAAGTAATATAAAAATGTATGAAGTGGGCATGGCTTCTGATGGTTTGGTTATCATATTCTGTTCTGTTGTTATCAAAATTTATCCGAAGGCAAGCAAAGAAATGTTTCACAAATGAAAAGCGTGAAAGCCACAGTCAAGCAGCTCACAGGCATCTGAAACAACAGACCACAGATCAGTTTCTCATCCACAACAGCAGATGGAAGTCTCGAGCGTGAAGATGATTTTTTTGCCAGTACAGTCTGAAAGCTCCAGATTCCCACAGCAGCAACTGAATCAGTGCTGGAGCCCCGTAAGGTTCAGTTAAATGAGCTCTCCCGCCAGCAAAAACAACCCCTAATAATGCTCTACAGCTGCTCTCGCTCTGCTATTGCACAAAAATCATCATAAACGGCCATAAACGTTGAGCATACTACAAAACAGAAAACACAATATTGTTCTTTTGACACATTACACAACATCCTTCCATTTGTGATGAAGCATGTGTAAGATAATAATGAACAGTCAGGAGGTCTGGAGGGAGAACGTAACAGATGGATGATTCAGAATATTGCTCTGCACAAGTTCCACATTGTTGCTTTTCATTAAGAGCAAGAAAGATAGAAAGACTGAAAAACACATAATGCAAAAGACATCTGAATAAATGAACCACTGAGGGATGCAGTTGGATGGTTTCGTGCCACATTTCGCATGCAAATCATCTGTGGACAGATCTATTACAAAAGAAAAGGGCTGAATAAATGATTTGAAAAAATATTTAAAAATTATGTACACATTAAGAATTTGGTTAAGAAAGAAAGAAAAAAACAAACAAACAAAGAAGGGGAAAAAGAGTCTTACTTAGATTTTAATTAAACTTAAATTTGAATATTTGTATATATTTATATAACATTTATATTTGTGTAAAAATATATCATTTATATATAAAACATTTATTGAATATATATATATATATATATATATATATATATATATTATTTATAAAACATTTACTTGTTAAAAATGTTGCATAAAAGCTATTTTAAGAAAGAAAGAATTAGTACAAGTTTGTATTAAAAATGTTAAAATCCCATAATCATATTCAGATTCAGTGAATATTAAACAGGAATAAAATTACACCTTGTTATTTAGTTCAGAAATGCTCGCCTGTAATTGCTACGCAATCATCACAATATTCCAAAAATACCTCTGGAAATATCTCGGCTAATCCCTTCACAGGCCCTTATTATTCATAAACAGGACTGAATAATTAATCAGAGAGTTGATACTGTACTGTCGTCATTAAATAACATGGACTTGAAACAAACACATTCAGGGAAAGGCCGACACTTACTGTCACATTCATTACTGTCTGTTAATAGATTTGGAAATGGCCAGCAAGGCAGGTGCACTGTTCAAACTGAGATAACCTTATACTCTACCCGGAATATAAGTTGTCATGGCCACAAGGTCTGTACACAATTTCTTGCATCCGGTGCTCACTATCTCATTCCCACGATATTACTGATGTACAAATATTTAAAAACATTAGTGTTATCTTAAAGATGACGTTTTGTTTTTCATAATTTTTCCTTACCTGACTTAATGTAGAGTGACAACAATAAATAAGACAAGCATCTATTGCTTTTCTGTGCCGGTAATAAAACACCACTCGGTTTGTCTATTATACCCAGAGTGAGCTATCCATTAACATTTCCATTCATCTCAATGGCAGCGTCTTTGGCTGGCGCATACAGACCTAGAATGACACATCACGCAAGTTGCCATCTTTATGGGCACTTTGTTCCAAAAATCTATTTTTTGTCCAATCACCAAATGCCATGTGACTCATCACATTAAACTGCAATACTGATTGGCTGTTGATTAAACAATGAGATGCACAGAATTGACTAAATGTCGACGTGTCCGTGTGAAAGATGCCGGACATTATCCGCAGCAGATTCTACAACTCTCTGTTTCAAGCTTGTGCTCAAGATGACATCAAAGATCGTATATAAAAACACACTGTACATGCGTTTATATTCTCTAACCTTGACTACTGTAATTCCCTTTACATCTGAATATCTCACTCACCTGCAGCTCGTTCACAACACAACTGCTTGCCTTCTGACAGGCACTAAAACAAAGAAAAATATTACACCAGTCTTGGCGTCTCTCCGTTGGCTTCTAGTTGGGTACAGGATCAAATGCTACTGTTGGCATTTAAGGCTTTATGCGGTTCTATACCTACGTCATCTGCAAGCCTCTAAGATGTTCTTATGTCTGTTCATCAGACATGCATCAGACACCATCATTTTATTATAGGAAAAGCTATGTTTTTAGTGGATTGATGTGGATTTAGTGGTTTTACTACTAATATAATGGTTAAACTATGGTATTTACTATAGTAAACCATACTAAACTTGTAGTTACTGTGGTTTCACTGCAAATGCCATAGTTAAAATTATAAGTCTTACTGAAAGATGTGTGTTATATGTTTTACTAATTGTAAAACTGAAATCCAGGCTAAAAGCCTCAAAATCTCAAAATGTATGAGATATGAAGCATCAAAGTAGTAATTTCCATACAAATATTTGTGTGTTTATTGCTATGATAGACAGATTTAAAGATACAGTACTAAACAAATACTGAAATTATGATTTTATTGACATTACGTTTTATTATTTTGCACAAAAAATATCTAAAGTTGGCTTCCTAAACTTACATTTCAATCTTTGACATACTATGTCAATATTGACAATATCCAGATTATATTTTCACAGAAGGATCTTTAGATTTTGAAGAATGATTTTATATAGGAAACAATTAATCACACAAAATGACTTTACCTGCCTTTTCACAGAAAGAGTCACAATATGTTCATATTTCTTTCACTTTAAAAGCATCTTGATCAATTGTGCTGAAATTACACACTGTCACTTTAACTGTCGATTTATGATCTTATGAAATTTCCACACAGATCAGGTTGTATTCAATAGTGTGGACTAGAACATCAACACAGATGTATATCAGTGTGTAATATAAGATGGCAGTATAATATAAGATTAAATGTAGCGGTTTTATTTGATGGTCTCTGATGAGAGACTCGAATCTCCACCTACGCTATGTCTCAACAGCATGTCTCATCTGTCTAACATCTGAGACATCTCTGCACACCAGCTGAGCACTGTGACACTCTCTCTCTCTCTCTCTCTCTCTCTCTCTCTCTCTCTCTCTCTCTCTCTCTCTCTCTCCTAAAGCCACTTGTTTTTTATTTATTCTCATGTGGTTCAAAACCTGTCTGTGACTTTGTCAGAAGATACATCATCCTGTCTGGCATTATTTTCCTAAACTGACCTGCTGACTCTACATTATCCAGCTCAATTAACTGGCAAGTTAAAACTTAAAGCCTTATTTACAGTGCAGCCAAAATCTTTTAATTTATGTAAGAGCATCTCAGCATATCAGGATGGATCCTACAGAAACACATTTGGAATGATTAGGCTAACCATACCAAAAATCATTAAATGGATAGTTTACAAAAAAATGAAAGTTTTATTATCATTTATTCATCCTCATGTTGTTCAACATTTGTATATGATGCTTGTGCAACACAAAAGAAGATATTGTCAATGTTATTTGGTTACCAATTGTCTTCAAAATATCTTCTTTTGTTTTCTGCAACAGGTTTGGAATGACATGAGGAAGAAAAAATAATGAAAGGAAAGAATTTAAATTTTCGTGAATGTAGTGTTTTAGAAGAAGAAGAAGAAAAAGAAGAAGAAGAAAACAAACTTTCCAACATGAAAACATTAACCAACCAAATGTAAAAAAGTAAAAAAGGTGATTATTTATACACATAAGGTGATTAACTAGAAACATGTAACATGCTAACTGGTTACCAGTTTATATAAGTGATATACAGAAAAGGTTAAACTGGGAACAACATAAAGTACAAACTTTAAAAGTACTAAAGTACAAAAAACAACTATTTACACTCTTATATCACAATGTACAGCAATATGACTTTTTGAGTCAGTGTGCACCGATTTCATAGTAAAATTCTGAATAAAACATGTTAATGTAGGATATGACTCATAAATATCAAAGTCTGGTAATTTTGAATAGTGCAGACCAATTAAAAGTTATCTCAAAAGAAAGCAACAGAAATGTGCCACAGTTTGGACATAAAAAGCAAAAGCGAACGCAAAGGATTGATTTACATAAGAAGGAAAGTTGATTCAACAGAGCTGACTGTAGCCAGTGGCTGTAGTGCAAACGCTGGATATTCTGATGATAAATGGATCTCGCCCACTCGCTGTGATATACAGAGGCTACTTTGGCCTTTAGTCTAGACTGCATCACAGGAGAAACAGCTGAAGAACTGCCCGGAAAGCTCCCGCACCTTTCAATCATCAGCACCAAATATTAGCACACTTGAAAAACGCCTCCACATTGACGCAGTATGTAAGAGAATAATTAAACACCTCCAGACCAATCACATCATAGCCTACTACAGATGATATATAAAGACCAGTGTTATACAACAATACATCTCTACTTACTGACTGACCGTTATACAAACAGATCCTCCAACTGAAGAGTTTAAGACACATTCTGTTGCATCACATCATTTCTTTGGAATTATGTTGTGGCTAAAAGCATCTAAAATAAATGAACACTATGTTATATTTGATCATCTTCAAAAGTAGTCATCCTTTGACTAAAATTGACAAGAACATACTCTTGAGAAGCTTTTTAAACAGCACTGAAGACATTTCTATCTATGCTGGACTCTTATTGGCTGCTTTTAATTCATTATTTGCTCCAAGTAAACAATTTCCAAAATATTTTGTTAAATAAAATGTTTTTTAATTAAAGAAATGAATATGTTGGGACAATTATATTTTTGTCTACAAAAGTAATTTCAAACATTAAAATAAACACATTTTTAAACAGATTTAAAAATGTAAATAATGGGGTCAGTAGTAATGAGCAATGATCCGATTATACGTTTCAGAAGTCATTTGACTTTAATGTTTGTCACAGTTCGAAAAGAAAACACTATTGCAACATTGCAAATGCAAAACAATCTGCAAGTCTTTTTCTTTAAAAGCAAGTGTTCCATCAAAAATAGCAAATAAAGAAAAATGTCACAAAAGGTTTCCAAATAAGGAATTAAAAATTTCTGTAGTTGTTGTTGGAAAATACAAAGACTTTTCTGAGCACTTTCTAAAGACCTGGAAGACAATTCACTAAAAACGTACTAAATTCAATTTACTTAAAGTGGCCAGTCCATTCTTCTTTCTGTTCAAGATTTATCTTTGTCTGCTTGTCAGTAAAAATTCACAATGATTTGGAGAGTAAAAAAATGCTGACAGAATCAGTGCAGAACTAGATTTGTGTTGTTTAGAACTGCCGCCGTACAGTTTGCTGCTGTTTTATAGGACAAAGTCACCTTGAGAAGCTCATAAAGTACAGCTGCTGTCCTTATACAGTCATTCTGGCATGAGAAAATGTCCCATGTTTCCTCTCCCACACAACTAGGTACATACATACACTACATACACAGATAACACAAAATGCTGATGCAGTTTAGACCGAGAGACCGAGAGAGATAATCACAAGGTCACGTTAGCGGGCACAATCACACAAACACGGGCATGTTTCTCCACACACATATAAAATCATAATTGAAATGACAGGAGTTTGTGGAGATTCCCATCTTCGCCCCCACACAGACGCATTAGCCTTTGACTGGAACACACACACACACACCCTGTAATCTCTGATAATCAACTGTGATCAGAACCAAACCGTGCTATTACACTGACAGCCTGTGTGTCATGAAGCGCACACTGCCCAGTATATCCTCACAAACACATGTTAGCAAAAGGAGTTTGCCCATGATTATGGGGTAAGATTTGTCAGATGGTTACGCACCTAAATCTAGAAAACTGTGCAAATCTCATCATGTGACCATATATTTATAAAGTGCCCACTGTTTTACAATGTTCTACAATGTTCCACAATGTTCCACAATGTTCTACATTGTTCTACACTGTTCTACATTGTTCTACACTGTTCTACAATGTTCTACACTGTTCTACAATGTTCTACACTGTTCTACAATGTTCTACACTGTTCTACATTGTTCTACACTGTTCTACATTGTTCTACACTGTTCTACATTGTTCTACACTGTTCTACAATGTTCTACACTTTTCTACACTCTTCTAGACTGTTCTAAACTGTTCTACATTGTTCTACACTGTTCTATTCTACAATGTTCTACAATGCTCTACACCGTTCTACACTTTTCTACATTGTTCTACAATTTGCTGTTCCACTCTGTGATATTTTACTTTTTTTTATGTTTAAATTCTGTTCCATTTTATTCTTCTTTATTTTCTTCCACTCTGTGCTATTCTATTCTATTCTATTCTATTCTATTCTATTCTATTCTATTCTATTCTATTCTATTCTATTCTTCTATTCTATTCTATTCTGCACACTTCTACTCTGCACAGTTCTATTCTATTCTATTCTATTCTATTCTATTCTATTCTATTCTATTCTATTCTATTCTATTCTATTCTATTCTATTCTATTCTATTCTATTCTATTCTATTCTATTCTATATCCCTGTTACACAAATTTTCTCTTAACTTATTCTGACAGGAGACATCCTGAAACACAATTAGAAATATCTCATTTATCCTTGCCTAGAGGACAACTTAAGTTAAAAGTGGCACAGGTTATCCCAGTTTCCCCTGCACATCAGCAGCACAGCGTTCAGTGCTTTCATTTTAAAACAGAGCTTCAGTCACAGTTATGAATTAGTGTGTATAAATAATCCAGTGTCCTCATTACACTGGCCCGAACTGAAAAAAATCCAGAAAATGTCAATTCTGCAGGCCAGCATATGGACATATAGTCCACTGTCACCATACAATACTGTTACTGTACATGTCATGTAAGTAAGTGAAACTGTTTTCATTGCAGTAAGTATTATTGGACAAATAAACCAAGCTTGTTAATCCTATAAATATGTCATGACTACCAGCTTCAACTAACCGAGTTATGAAGCAGAAGCGGGTCAACATAAAAACAGAAGCAGATGGATTTCAAATAAACAGATGAATGATTTGTGGCTTTATAACAACAGTTAGATAATAGAGTATTTACTAAAGAGAAAACCGATACCGTGACCACAAAGATTACATAGTGAAAACACAGAGAGCATCAGTGATGTCTATGGAAACGTTGTTTAAATGCTCACAATGCAACGCTAACATATTTCTAACGTCCTTAAAGAAAACCACTGAAATCCCACTCAAAGCCAAAGTTTTAAAATGCATGAAATTCTCTCTTAAAGTTCACCTGAACACCACCTGTGTTTATCTGTGTACTCAATCTGAGACAACAGCCCACAGCTATTTACATAAGTTACAATGGCGTTCTAATACCCCGGCAGTCTTGACTGTATGCCACAGCCTTGAATCCATCACAAAAGATTGAGTCATTGAGCAAGACGCAGAAGAAACATTTAAATGCTTTTCAGCCTTCAACTTCAGCATTACAGCAAAGGGCAGCTCTCCGTAAGCCAACACAAAGGTCCTTCACAAGCACAATGTTTGTATACATATATACTTATATAATGGTATTTGACAAATATACCGTATATTATTAAATGGTGTGACATAGCAACAATTTAGAAAAAAACTCTCTCATGCTATTTGTATATTAATAGTGAGTTTTTTTCAACATTTTTGCTAGTATAGGACACAATTACATATATATTTGTCAATTACCCATATAAATATATATGCAGACAGTGTATATGTTGCATTTTTACTGTAAATGTTTTAGGTTTGCATGAAATAAGACACACAATATACCTGTCATCATTCTGAAATGACTGATCCCCAAGCAGCAGATCTCTGAAGCGATATCGTGGAGGCAAAGGAGGCACTTCAGAGTCCACATTAGCCATTTTTAATGTGGAAATGTCCAGAATAACGCCAGTATTACTGCTGTTATTCCTCTGAACTGTCTCTGTAGGCAACCTGAAGAAACAGAGATAAATCTTAGAGTACCTATAATCATATAGAATGCATTATGCATGTAAAACACAATGTATAATTCATTAATAGTGTTCGGACTGCAGCTACAGACTTGTAGGAATGAATACAGTTGACATGTCTGTGTAATTAAAGGGTCTGTGTTTGCAAGACTAACAATAGAAAATAATCACCAGACACGGATGAACAGACTTGTTGTGGTTTTGGGAAATATCAGTGGAATGGATTGAAAGATAATCAAATGTGATAAAATAATAAAATCATTAAACTGTGGTGGCTTAAAGCATTTACAAATTAGTTAGATGCGTCATCCTTATTTACCTCCATTTTATGCATAAAAAATTAATTCAGGAAGAAACGCTAGAAAAGCCAGTTGAAATCACATCTGGCCATTTATTTTGCTTAATGACGTTCAGTAATACAACACCATCATTAGAATAATTACATTTCAGGCTGTGCAACTGTTTTGTAAAAATACAAGACACTTATTTGTAGTAGAGACGAATTTATAAAGTTATGCTTATCTCCTTATTCCAAATGTAGTGCGGTTATAACTGGTTTACCTGTCAGCAGCGGTGGATGAGCGTTGTGGTGGAGTCATGCTTGGCTCTTTTGAACAATTTGGAGAGAAATAAGGAGAAACAAGCATGAGAAAGAGCAATACAGTAGACTTACAGTTAAAAAATTCATCTGTGCTGTTATAGTGCACGATCAAAGCAAAAATACCTTTATAAGTATCAGAAATTAATTCAAGAGTTATGAATAATTTATATAAGATGACTTAAATCAGTCTCTATTGACAACATCCAGTAACACAACATCTTTTACAGATAACAACCCTGACAATCTACAAACACACCGATATCATTTCTGACACCGTGACAACCAGAACTATAAAATCTGTAATATTCCCTGCATGTCTTCTGTTTGTACTCTCTCGGGTACATGAGTGTGTAATGACAGTAGTGAGTGTCTGTATTTGTGTGCAAATCGGTGACGAGTGGGTGTAGGGTGAATTTGATGGCCAAGGGGTAAAATGAAGTACGGTGCACAAAGCTCACAATTAAAATGAGCATTTCTCAAGAGGTGCACAGACAATAATAATAATGATGAGAATAACACTGAAAGAAAGAAAAATAACAACCTTTAATGGACTAATCTTTAATACCGTATATGCTTAACAGTAATAGTATCTAATGTAATATTTCATATGAAATACTATGACAATTTACATGAGTCATGAATATACAAGAGTTGCCCAATGAAAGTAATTTCAAGGGTCAGATTAATATCAACTGCACTTTACTTTGTCCAGTTTGTTTGTTTATATGTTTTTGTTTACTGGTGAATTACCTATAAAATAATTTACTGTATGCATGTTATTGAAAGACTATAAAAGATGTAAAAAAAAAAACAGATTACCATCTTAGAATATTTATTCTTAAAAGAGTTATTCATAATAACAGGGTTTTCATTACATATTTTCATAAGTAAATCTAGAATAGGAATACTTGTATCGTAATATTCAAACGAGGAGCAAAAAGTAGAAATGCGATTAAACCCATGATGGTACCTGCTTGAGATAGGGTGCGCGGTCCCATCATTGTAAATAACGGTGTTGCTGGCGAGACGAGCGCAGCGCATCTTTCTCCAAAACCTCTGTGAAGTGTCCGTGAAGGACTTCCGATGGAAATGTCCTCTTGATGGCTTCCAGCTCCATGGACACTTGCATTAAAGGGGCGGATAACGAGGCAGACTAAACCCTCCTCTTAGAGAAGCCCGACCACCACCACTGCGCGCAATACCATCTACATCTCTCTTTCTATTGTCGCTTGCTGTACAACTTTGCATCCATGACATAATAACAATCTTGATTATTATGCAAGCAAAATATTACGTTGTCCTCATTGGACGACCAAATAGAAGTTCAAAATGTCTCTCTCGCTTTTTCTCTCGTGGACGCGTAACGCAACCGTGACGCACGCGCTCGGGATGAGATGGAGAGCAGCAGCTGGATTTAATGGAACATATAAGGATGCTGTCACCTCTGCATCTGTTAGGTAAAGCCAGTAAGTCATCCTTACAGGCGATTTCTCTTTCAAAGCTTACATCGCCATCTCCTGGACCAGCACAAATGCACATGACAGTATTACTATGCGCCTGTACTCTTAATGAGTTTTGCCATGCACTATAAAACACACTCATTCATTGCTGTGTGTATCTTTACAATCCAAATTTAGATCTTTATTTGCTCACTCACACTTAGATGCACTCTCTCTGTTTACTTTTCAATATAAATGTTCAAGAATGAATTATACAGCACTTTTAAATCACAGTCATTTTAAAATGACACCTTTTATCTCTTTTGTAGAGAGTAGTTTTTACATTGTATAAGTAAAATATAAGTTTATTTGTAATACAATAATATTGCTTTTAGTGACTTTGCAGTTTAATAACGTCTATAATTCATTGAAAGATCCAAAAAGATACAAACGAAAAAAAACACAATACAGTAACTATAGAATATTTATTGTATTTACGAAAAATGAATATTAATATGAAATCAGAAATAATACTGTAACCAGACAACTCAAATTAAAGTTTTATGTGTACTTATGTTTTATACAACACACAGATAAATTTAGCAAGCAATTTTATCACAGTAAAATTATGTTAAAATATGTAAACATCAAATAATAAATAAATAAAGAACACAACAACACTTCTTTGTTCAATGTTATAGATATGTATGTATTTGTAAGTTGTTTTGGCTTGTATTGAAGCGGTAATATTGCTTTGACTGGAGAGATGGAATAGAAACTCTTTTCACTACAACACCATTAAAAAATACATCAAACTCTTTAAAACTCTGTAAGTCACTTTTAAATAAATCTGCATCCATTTCCATTCCAGTTTTTATGTTTATGTTTACACTAGCTCCACCAATTATCATAAAACTTTACAAACTTACAGATTTTACTGCCATCACCGATAACAATACCCCCAGGTGTCACATTTATCAAGAGAACAAACCAAAAGTACTTATTCAGAGTAAATTCTTATTCTGTGTTTTTAACAAAACAACCCCACCTCCTGTGTGCTTGGTTTTCATACACCCAAAGTGTCTTTAAAAAGAAGACAAAAGAAAAGGAAGAAATAAAATTATTCATTTATTCTATGTATGTTGTTTATATTTCTTGTTACTTGTTCAGCATCATTTTTCTTTTAGTAAAACAGGTCCCACAGACCCGAACAGCACACAAGTGTTATTTTGAATAAATTTGATAGAAAGGAAGAATGAGTAATTTTAACAGGGGAAAGGACCCACCTCCAGGTATTTGAGTCAGGGTTATAAGCCTCAACTGTTCTAAGAGTCGATGTCCCATCGGAACCCCCTACCGCCAGCAGAACGCCCCCTAAAACTGCCAGTGAAACCTGTAGTCAACATGAGAAATAAAACAAAGCAGTCAGAGCTAAAACTGTGTTCAACAACATGAAAGATTCAACAAGAAAGAAAGTGTCTCACTTGATAGCGCTTGTGTGTCATGCGTTTGACAGGGGTCCATGTGAGGCTGTCAGGGTCAAACTTCTCTGCGGTGCTGAGCTCCAGACGTAATTCATCTCTGCCGCCCGCCACGTAGATCCGTCCTAAGTATACAGCACAACCCGGCTTCTCTCTGGCAGTGCGCATGGGAGCGCACGGCTGCCACGTTCCTTCCACAGGGTTACAACGTTCAACTGGACAGAAACAATCAGACACAATAATAGAAAGTGATTGTGTAAAGAAATGTTTATATATAGTTTAGCTATCCTAAATAAATGCAAATGGCATATATGTCTGCCACAGTCAAGTTTACAACAGATAATAGTGAGGTTATCAAGAAAAACAAACTATTCGGATGGTCAGAGGATCTACTACATAGTCTACAACTTTTGTAGGGGCCTGGAAAAAGCTTTACTCTGCACAATGTAGATCGTCCTTTATGTAATTATTTTAGACAATCAATATACAAACTTATTCATGTATTTATAAAATACTAAATATATAGTGTATTCATCTATCCTAAAAACAAAATCTCTGTTTCGAACAGATCTGGCCTTTTACATCCCCTTACAAAAAAGATTTATACACTTTTATAAAGTAAAAAGTGGGCCAATTTAGTCCCAAGTATTTCTAAATTGGACACTTACAAGTATACTAGTACTAGTACTTACAGTACTACAAATATACTTGAACTTTGCTAAGATATTTATAATAAAATAAACAAGTAAATATTTCATGAAAGGTTGTGAGAGCTCTCCTGACCCTTACTTCTCACAGACAGAAATGGACATTAAAATATTTGAGTATAGCATTCATTTCTGTCCCTGTTCTCAGTAAACCTTTTTATAGGCTCTGAGTTTTTGAGTGATTGTGTGGGTGTCTGTGAGCTCTCAAGAGGGAATTCACGTCACACTGACGAAAAAACAACAAACTGAAGAACTCTAGAAGAACTCTAGCCAGTTATTAAGTGCAGCATGATAACGTGTTTTTATATGCTTATTCAAAATAAAACCATTGCTTAATATATTTTGACCACAGACACCAACAGCCTTAAAAATTCAGTCATCATTATTCACCCTCATGTCATCCCATGTGACTCTTTCCGCTGTGAAACACAAAAGAGGACATTTTGAGAAATGTCTCGGTGGTTTTATGTTTATACAGTGGAAGTCAATAGGGGTCAGTGTTGTTTGGTTACCAACGTTCTTTAAAATATCTTGTTTTGTAGAAGAAAGTAAGACATGAGGGTGAGTGAATGTTTCCTTTAATACCGTACATCACAGAAATAAAAAGTTCGAATTCTGTTCAAATTCAGACCTGAATTTAAGGGCACGTCTCCATCGGTACCTCCCAGCACATATAAATACCCATCAAACACGACTGCGGCCGCCCCAGAGCGCTGCTGGTGCATTGGGCTCATCTTTGTCCATGTGTCCATGTCAGGATCATACCTGGACAATATTAGATTAGTCATTAGTCAAGTCATGTTTTTGTGTAATGCACACAACGAATCACACATGAAGCAGCTGTAGTACCTCTCCACGATGTTGGTGCAGGTCATTCCATCGAATCCTCCGAGGGCATACATGAACCCGTCCATCTCCACAACACACACACCACTGCGAGCACTGCTGAGAGATGCCACTTTACTGCTCCACATGTTTGTGTTCGGCTCATATCTGTTAAAAGATTTTAATGCCAGTTATTAACCATCTCATACATGAATTATTAAATACAAAACAAAAATATCTTGTTGTTTATTTTGAGTAAAAATCCGAAGAATACCAAACAACATTGAGCCCCATTGACTTTCATTGTATAGACACAAAACCACTGAGACATTTCTTAAAATATCTTCTTTTGTGTTACACAGAAAAAAAATGGGTACTGACAGTCAACGTGACCTTAAAAATAATTTACTTATGAGTAAATTAGAAATATGTCTAATTTACAATATATATGAGATTATATTACAAATGATTAAACCAAATTGTGTGTTCGTCTTTCTTAAATGTGTTGGCTGACAGTTGTGTCTAAAGTCGATAGGAAAGTTTTTTTCTTGTGGAAGGTTTGTATTCATTACATATAAGCTAATAAAACATTTTAAATCAATATTTTGTGTCCAATAATTTACTTATATGAAAAGCCATGTAATAAGTGGGATAACGTACCAGCAGAAAGTAGTTATCAGAAAATTAACCCTTTCAGATACAAGATCTGATCACCCTGTTGAGGTCACAACTGGCCAATCAGAATCAAGCATTCCAAAACGCCATGTAATAACAGGAAGCAATCAATTATGTTTAAACAAAACTCACTGTAAATACGTTTTATATTTAGCAACAGTCAGTTGTTACTGTAACAAATACTGCATTTGGCAGACGCTTTTATCCAAATGAAAACTGTTAGAAAGTTACACTGCAGTACAGTATCTAATCAGATTAATGCTCAGATTAACTAAACATGGCCTCACCATACATCAAAGTGTAAAAATACATCACCTTCACCCTAATAATAACCAGCACATTCATCTTAAAGTCACCTTTAAAATAATAATAATAATAAGACACTTAAGGGTTGATTTATGTTTTAAAGTGTGATGACCTCCTTTATTCATTAATAATTATTTTGCCCTTCACATGACAGTATAAGCACCTCAGAGGAACAAGTACACATTTCTAGTTTAGCGTGTGAGTTACATGTACATTCATGGTTGATGGTGTTTTTCTTGGCATTTAAACCCATGTTCTGGGCGACACTAAATAAGTCATCCCGTTACATGAAACTGATATCAATCATGTGGATGTCTGAAAACGGAGCATGGTATTAGTGGAGACAGATAAGACACGGTGTGTCATTAACAGGTTCTTACTTTTCCACACTGCTTACACAGGTTACATCATCACGTCCACCCACGGTGAAGATCATTCCACCCAATGAGCAGACAGCTACATCTCCACGACACTTCGGCACTGGGGCCATAGTTATCCATTCATTATAGAGAGGAGAAAATCGTTCCACAGCACATGATGGAGCTGTTTGTGTCCAGCCACCAACTGGAAAAAAAACAGGAGAGAGAGATAAAATAAAGTCGTTAAAACAAGACTACCACTTGATTGTAGCTGCGTTTAATTGCCTCAAATCTCCAAATGACTAACCAATAAAAAGTGATACTTAGAAAAAAGTGGAACAATAATAAAACAACTTACGATAAATCATGGGTTTTTTATTGAACACAATTAAGCATCAATTCAAAACTATGCAATTGTTTTATAGTTATAAAAAATAGAATAAAGTAACTGTTTTATGTTCTTTGAAGAGTCATCTCTTCTTCATTTGTTTGGTGTTATTGCTTTTGGTTTGTGTATTTCACAAAGTATGTTGCCTCTCAAAAATGTAAGTCCTTTTTTGTCGTGCATAGACAGTTTTTTTCATGTCTGGACTCTATCAACAGGGTTTTAGTAAAATAAAAACAGATTGTTCCATATACTGGTAATAAGAACATTCTCTGAAAATAAATATTTTAGGTTTGGTTGGAAATGTCATGTACATAATGCTGAAATTGCCTAAATAATTTGCCAAGTAAGGCTCATAAATCTAAAGTAAAAGCTCGTGATAAATAATATCTTGTCTGCAGCAAGGTTGTGGGTTAATTTTCAAGAAATCATGTACTGTAAAGCACTTTAGATAAAAGTGTTTACCAAATGCACAAATGTTTCTCATCTACTTGGATTGAGTGTGTCATGGCCTCTGAGATCACTAAATGATTACATTATCGTACATTAGTGTCTTATCATATTAAGCACAAATTTGTTTACTGCAATTAGGACCATGATTTGCTTTGCACAAGAGGGAAAACACTTATTTTTTCATTTATCCAAAATGTGCTCTTTGTACGAAATAAACTGTGCATGTTCATCTGCATAAATACCTAAAGACCAATAAGATGCATAACATCAATGTTAGGTTTCTGAATCACTCTCATTGCATCTGATACAGAAAAATCAGACTGTCATGCATTAAAACTAAATGGAGCTAATGAAACTGACCGATGAACATGACATCCATGAGTTGTTTTTCAGAAGAGAGTTTGTGTCTGCAGGTGATGGGTGAGCTGAGGGCGTACCCATGATCCAGCGTCTGACCCGACTTCTTCATGTGCATGAGATCAGTTACCGGCCCACCGATCGCTGACCTGAGGAAATATATAATCAGCTTTCATGTAACTTCAAATAAACCTTCATACATATATGTTCATACATATGTAACATATTGTTAATAATTGAGCAGAATTATTTGATAACACTGAAGGTATAAACATCCATCATTTATTCACCTGCATGTCACTTTAAACCTGTATGAATTGTTTTGATCTACAGAACACAAAGGAAGATATTTTGAAGAATGTTGGTAACCAAACAACATTGACTCCCATTGTATGAACACAAAACCACTAAGACATTTCTCAAAATATCTTCTTTTGTGTTCCACAGAGGAAAGAGTCATACACAGGTTTTGAAAACAAGAGGGTCAGTAAATCACTTTATAAACGTTAACATTAACAAATGAGAAATGTCACAATTAACCTCTCTGATAACAAACCAGAGCTTTAAAGGAGACAGAATTACCCTTGTTCATACTGTATCCTCATGTCTTCTGTGTTGCTGTATTATTGACGGAGACTTTCGAGTCAGGAGGATGTAACTGCAGTCAGTCTGTTCTGGAGAGGTAGTGTATATATACACGTGTCTAGTTATAGTGACCTGAGGTGTCCTTTGCTTGACCCTGCACGTGATGTCTTGGCCTTCGGATCAGCTGAAGAAATAGAGATACACATCGTGTTTATAGTGGGATTTAGTAGAGCAAAACATAAAACCTAAAGTCATTTGATATGTTGTATGGAACAGTCCAGAGAGTTCAGGGAACATGATGGGAACATGTGCTTCAACAGTGTATGATGACAGCATCATGTGACTAATATTAATTATCACATGCCTCAATTAATCATAAATAATTATCACATCACTTCATAAATAATATTTTTAATAACATTGTTTGTTGTACAGTACATAGAACAACCTTTAAGTTTTTTTTAACCTTTTAGGTTTAGATCTGTCACTGAAAATTAAAACAAATTTTAACAAAAAATTTAAATTATGAAAGAAATCTAAAGAAAGCTAAACCCTAAAAGAGAACTTAGTGAAAGTACAAAATTACACATTTAAACATTATACAGTATGCTGATGCAGGTCACATGTTGGCTGCTCGACCAATAGGATTAAATGATTGTAAAAACAAATGCCAAAGCATGACAATACATACAGTATCATTATAATTTTTATAATTAATAACCATTAGACGTGAAGTGAAATTGGAACACATTTGTGACCCTGCCTGTGAAAACCCAAAAAGTCATTTTACATAATGTAAAGAAAATAATATCTTTAATATTGACTGAATAAGACCATGTCAAAGATTGAAACCACTGTGATATTCTAGTCATCTCAGAATTTTATTTAGAGACTTTAGTCTGGTTTTCACAGACACGGTCCCATTTTATCACATTTCTACTCAATGTTTTCTTGCATGATGATGTTATTTAATCAAAAACACATACACTCTATGTCTCATCCTCAAATGTTTCTTGTTTCTGGTTTGTATAATTGTCAGTGCATCATGTATTGCGCTGACATTTGTTTTTATTTGCCGCAGGCCATGTGCTGATTCGTCACTTTGTATTCTGACAGCATCAGCACATGTGTTCATCCTCTGCAGACACCTGCCTCTAGTGTTTTATCCTCAATGTTTTAAACATGTGTATGTCAGTTATCACACATACAGCTAAAAATATAACATATTCATTAACATAACCATGCAGAAGAAAGTAAAGTAACTAAAACACAGATAAAGAACACCCTGTGATGATCTTGTTTTATTATGAAACTGTTAATATGAGTCTTTACTTATTTACTACTAGGATTGAGAACATCGAGATTTTATGGCTTCATTACACAACCAGACTGTCATTAACGCAACAGACGGGGCAGTATAAATAATTCAATATCTACAAATGTTATTTTGTCTAAGATGTGTTTGGTTACTAACAGACAAGAGGAAAGAGAGGTTCTAGACAAGATGCTACTAGAACCAATGAAATCCTTTCAGAATGTCCTTTCAAAGAGGTTTATGAATTTACATCATTATTTTTCTTCTGTGCCTTTAGTTATTTCTGTCCTGAATTAAGTCTCCAGAGCATATACACTAAACATCATCCAGATTAACACTGTCTCATGTGATTCATTTGGCAGGTTGATCTTTGGGTGTGTGACTGCGTATAAACCGGGTAAATGCCTATGGGGCCAATATAGCTGGATATGTAATACTGACTTGTAAAGTGTGCTTGCAAGCAGAAATTATGTAATGCCTCCAAAATAATCTGTTAAATCATGGCAAAGAAGGTAAAATTTGTATATTTCTTATAATATAGTGACCTGTAATTTTCTACAACATTTATTTTTTAAGGTTTGTTTCAGAGACATTTTACAACCAATAATAAGTGAATCTGTGGTCTAGAGATATCATATCTAGTGATTTTAAAGCCAGACATGAGGATGACACATGAGGATGTGTTGTTGTGATCCAGATATTTTCTGGGTGTGTTTATAGAGCGTAACGCGAGCAAAGAATATAATGTGTTACTCAGATTATGTGTTTTATGATTTACTGGATACTCATATCAAATGTGGGATATCACTATAAATTTAACTGCAGTTTATCTTAATATCTTTCTTTAACCACAGAAGTTTCCATTCATTTTCAAGTTTTACAATTTTAAGCGAATTTTATAGGGGTGTGACAATACATAGCAATAACAAATTTACAGTATGTATGTATGAATTACAGTATGCATTGCTACGGCGATTTTTTACAACATTTTTTAATCCTGTTGGTTGAGATGCTGACACATGACCCACGTCAACATATATGTTTTAATGTTTTGGTTTGGTGCTTTTGCTGCTTGAAAAAGTTCTCTCTTAGGGTTTAGTTTTCTTAAACCTTTCTTAATTTTAATGTTATGTTAACATTTAGTTGATTCAGATCTATTCAATTTTAATGGATTTACATACAAAAGGTTCAATTATAACAATATAACAAGAATTGTACGACAAAACTCTTCCTGAAAATTGTTAATGTGTAGGAAACAAATCTGTTATTTGAATTTCAGTATCGCTCTTTTTGTTTGTTCATAATATTGCAATACTAACCCAATATAGTACTGTAAATGTATCACATTAATAGCCGAGTGTATCATTATACCCCTAATAATTTATTTTACTGTACCTAGTTTTGTAAATTAATATGAGCGTAAATAGTTCTTGATGCCACATCAAAACATAAGCAGTCACAAATTCTCCATTTGATGTACATTGTATATTTCTCTTAACCAACTGAATGGCATAACTTTGTAAATGTATAGTATCATATCTCATACCATATTTCAAAACACTGCATTTCCATGAGAAATGTCATAGTGTCACAGTATCTGATTCCAGCAACCCTAACACCAACCTTAACACACACTGAAATACCAGAAACGGCAGGCCGCCATCTGATTTCTACCCCCTGAGGGGCAGCTGTCACACAAACCTAAATCTCACCAATGTTATTTTTGGATGCATGTCGTACGGGTATAATTCACATGTTTTGCTGTTAGTGGATAAACTCAATCATAAGTCACATAAGTGACATGTAAGGTAAATGAAATGGAAACTCATGTCAGTACGGGCAGGTAAACAGGTACATCCTCGACAGCCTGTTTTTATTTTACTTGACGAAGACAATGTTACCGGCATCAGGCAGTGATCGTAGCAAGAAGCAAAGGATACTCTGTGAGATAAATGTGATGTATTAAATGAGTCATAATAACAACAGAATGATTCTATCAAGCACATCTATCAAGTCAACTAGACGTTAATCTTCAGACGGCACTTCTGAGGAACCCGAGGCTGGAAATGTCAGCAGGCGGCTATTTTCACAGTCAATCTGTCAAACAGACAAACTGAGCCTTGTTAAAGGCCTTAATTTATTAGTATAATCAAAAGGCCATCGGCGGGACCAGGGTACAGAATACAGCCGTAGAGACACAATGGATAGCAGGGCTTTGTGTGAGATGACAATCTGTTAATAGACATTAGTGGTCAATCTTCAATAATATTGACTTTTGATCAGTCTGTGACTGTCCCTTCTGAAACTCTAATTTGTGACTCTTTTTCTCAGGAGAAATATCTGAGACACATTTCATTAGCTTCGTAAACCCGACAGACATCATCTATATTCAGTAATATGGAACAAGAGGTTCCTGACACATGATGAGCAGCAGATGATACCTGTGGCTCTCCAGGGGACAAATGTTGTTCCGGGGAAAGAGGATCCATCACGCCATAAAGTCCATTTTGGTCTGCAGTCATATGGGTGAATCACAGGTCATGAACCATGGCGGTGAATTCCCACTTTAGCTCGCTGAGATGTGCTTAACTGCAGAAAGAAAGCAAAACAATGTCATTAGAGTGACATCATCAGTTGGGAAACACTGAACTTTCTGTAGAAAATGTAAAAACTAAACTCTTACAGTATGATCTTAATCATGTTCTTGAAGCTTATGTCTTTACAAATTTAACCAATGACAGGCTACATTTAACTCATTATTGCCTACCTCATGTATAATATTTGATTCTCTTAAACTTACTATAAAAAATATATTTTAAAAACAATATTACTGTAGAGTAGTATTTTTATATCAGAAAAATATGATTTTCTATTAAAAACTGGCTGATTTATTTCATTTTGAACATCTGTACAAAAAGGCTTTTGCTTTTTGGGGTAAGGAATAGAAAATATAATTGGCTCATTCTGTGTGTACAGAGACCCCAGGCATTTTATATAATTCTGTTAAAATTCCATCTCTGGACATCTTACATTCATTACACTTTTCCCCCATAAAATTCATACAACATGAAGTCCAACAACTCCAAACTAATGTTACCCACAAACTACCATGTGATATGATTAAAATAATAACAATTATGCCATTACATAACTTGCTACAGGCGATATTCTCAATTAGAGCCACAAAAACATCACTGTCCTGAGTATTAGACAATAAGAAGTGTGTTGCGTTACAATCTTGATATTTAATCGCAAGGAAACTGAATCCTGGAGCTTCAGTAACACAACAACTGTTCCACTACGTAAATAAAACTGCAGAGAGACGGCATTAAAGAGACAGTTCACCCAAAAATAAACCTTCTTTCATCATTTATTCACCCTCATGTCATTTCGCTTTTTTTTCTGCAGAATACAAAAGAAGATTTTTGAAGAATGTTGGTAATCAAAAAACACTGACCCTCATTGACTGCCATTGTAAGAACACAAAACCACTGAGACATTTCTCAACAATATCTTCTTTTGTGTTACACTGAAGAAAGAATCACAAACAGGTTTTGAATGACATGAGGGTGAATAAATAATAAGATAATTTTTTATTTTCGAGTGAACTGTCCCTTTAATTTAGCTTTCAGAGGCCACAGTCAGTGACCAAGTACTACATCTGCTACTGTATATACATCTTTTTCAACAACTTAATATAAAACTAATACATTTTTAGTTAGAGTGCATGTGGAAAACTAATCCAGCATTTGTCTGTGTGTACAGTAAGTGAAAGAAAGATAAGTGCCATGTGTTGGAAGCAGCAGGGGACATGAGCACTTGAAGGACGGCCAGATCCTTCGTCAGATGAAGACTGATGATTCACATAAAGATATGCATTAGTCCGATCTGTCACTTGCAAAGCATCTTTGCATTATGACAGCTTGTAAAACCTTCCTCAGCTATGAAGCTAAAGGCTGTTTTGTGGAAATAAAACCACTATTGCTAAAAAAACACCCAAAACCTAACCAGACACCTGTTTTTGTCTACGTCCTGTAAGCCCTTTCTGTTGTGAAAGACATGTCCTCATTATACGAATCTTATTTCAATTTTCTCGATGATCATTTGATACAGCACAAGCAGGCCAGGAAAATCAGAAGAAAGTGCCAGAAACAGTCAATCTGAGCAAAGGACATTGAGTCTCTAGCAAACTCTAGTGGCCAGATTTGTTATTGCCATGATACCAAATAATATGAAGCTTTGTTAAAGGGGGATTTTCACCCAAAAATTAAAATTCTGAATCATTTATTTACCCTCATGTCATTCAAAACCTGTAAATGACTCTGAGAAATGTCTTTGTGGTTTTGTGTTCATACAATGGAAGTCAATGGCGGTCAGTGTTGTTTGATTACCAACATTCTTTAAAATATCGCCAATCTTTTGTGTTTTGCACATGAAAGAAAGTCAAACAGGTTTAAAATGATTGATTCATTTTGTGTCAACTATCCCTGCAGCTGTACAGCCTTAATTTAAGACTACACTTTGTATAAAACAACTTTCAAACTTATAAAAAAAGAATTGCTCATGGCCGGTCCAGCTCCTCTAATGACTGACAATCTGTTTTAGTGGGACTGGCAGAAAGCAAAACGTGCTCTGCCAAAGACAATAAGAAACTTAGGCTTGTTTATGGACATAATGAGCACAGCAGGCCGGCAGCAGCTGGCCGATCCGAAGGCTTTCTGAAGGTAATAGAGCATATCCATTCAATCCATCCACAGCAAACATGGAGTGCATAAGAGGGTGAATACACAGTAACCACATTTAACCGAAGCATTGCCATGAAAGAGGGAGACTGTAAAGGCAGAGCATGAAAAGAGTAGAACATATAGCTTTTATTAAAGCACTGCTTTTATTCTCAACCATATACTGCAGGATGAAACCATAGCATTTAACCACTTTATCTGCCATTAAGAGTCCCAAAAATCCAAGCTTTGCTATGAGCTTTTTTATTACCACATGCACTGACAAAACTTGTAAGAGACCAAACTTACAGAGTCACAGCTTGCTTTTCTCTCTGTCCTTCTCATGGCCCTTCAAGCTAGAAGAAGCCGTCAGGTCACGGTCATTAAAAATCCATGAGACAGTAGTGTAGTGTGTAAAGACTGGGCATCAATCCATCAGAGTATCAGATGTCTCCTTGACGACAGAGAAGAAAGGTAAAGTGTCAGGTAAAGGAAACACTACAATGGCGTTGATCTACACAGCTGACGTCGTGCACAGATAAGAAGAATATCTGGTAAGGAATTTTACTGGCACAACCTTAAAAAACAACATGTAATTATTATGTAAATGTGATGTTAACTGAAGATGTTTGTTATGTACGTGGTTGTGTTTTGTTGTCTGAAAAATTCCTAACAACAATATTTGTGTGCAATGGGTGACAGTGACAGTGAACATTTTTAATATTATTTTTCAAAATGTAGGAGAAACATTTATATAATCCTAGGTGTGATGTGACAATTTCTATCTAAAGAAACTTTTTATCAATTTTTGTTTACCTGGGACTTGAACCAATGACCTTGCTGTTGCCAGCACCATGCTATAGCATTTAAAAAGTATAACAAAGCTTGAAAGATCTTTCAGGTCGCTAACTGCTCTGTCTCTTAAACACATGTAGGGTTTTCATCGGGCTATTCTAGCAGCTCTTGCATTATTTAAGCACGTCTCTGCATCTTGGCTGTTGTCCTGTTTTCTTCTGTACGCTCCATGAGCAAAAGATGTCTCGACTCCAGACTGTTGCATTACAAAAGTTTCTTAAAACTGTCAAATGTACTACTTTCTGACTGACAATAAATACAAATTTTAATATTTGGGATCATTTGCGTTTAAGAGAGAGTAATGATGGAGACGTACCAGAAACGCATCCGTAGACACAGTCATAGTGTCCTTCAAGACCTCATCATCAAGGGATTCAGAGATGAAGGCCGGGATATCAATGTAAGAGTAAGTCACATTTGTCTGAAAGTTTTTGAAATATAAAGATGTGATAATGGACCGTATTTTTGAAAGTAATTTTTGATAGCATAAGGATTTACCTTCTTTTACTGTACTGTTCATGATATTTCACAATTAATTGTTTTATGAATATATTGTTAAACAACTTGCAAACTTTATGAAAAACATTAAATTTAATATTTAAATTTATGAGCTTTGAATTATATTTAAAGAACGTTGGTAACCACCCCTATTGGTTTCCAAAATCAGACATCTCAAAATATCTTTTTATACCACACAGATGAAAGAGTCATAGACAGGTTTTATACGATGAGGGTAAATAAATAATAATAGAATTTTATTTTTTTGGGTGAACTATCCCTTTAAGCTTCAAATCCACAAGAAAGTTCTTGGACATGTCACATTTTAAAACTCAGTCTTTCTATATTTCTTAGCAAACTCATCCTCGAGGTCAGAGATCAGTGACCCCCACATACAATCATTCTCTGGATGGTATAATCGCACATAAAGGAAATCTCATTCACTTGACTGGAAACAATGCTGTTGAGATCTACAAGGTAAAGACACAAACCACCAAGTAAAAATGATTCAGTGTTTTTCTATTATTATTTTCTATATTCCTGTAACTTTGCCTTAATCCATGCAGCCATCCAAGCAGAGGCAGCAGTCGGCTATCAGAGAAGGGTTGAGTGACATTTACCTTCCTGCCATCACCGGAAAGATGTCAAACCTGCAGTCAGCACGAGTCAAACTGAGTCACTCATGTCCTTATCTGGCCACGAGCAGACGCCGCGGCTCCACCTCTTCCATCAACTCACAAAGAGCTCCTGACTTCAGCAAGCAGGTGAGCTGTTCGCCTCCGCTGAGAGATAAGAGCATCACAGGAGCTCTGTGCACAAACGGATGATGAGTTTTACGTTTCTGTTGGACAGACCTTTCTCTGTCTAGGAAAAAAATACAGTTTTTTAAACATTGCACAGCCTTTTTTACTACATGTAAAGACAATAAACTGTGGTTTCCAGAGCTTCCTGCAAGCACAAAAGGAGTCCAAGAGGTCAAATGTTACTGTGACGATGATGTACTTGGGTCAGGGACTTCCTGGAAACACTCCAGATGAGATGAAAGTGCTTCAGCAGATCTGTGGAGGAGAAAACATCTGTGTGTTTAAAGGATTTGTGCAGCCTGGAGGTACATCACATCATCTTGATCTCACCTCACTTTACACATTTCTTCAAGTTGTAATCTGTCAATCTGTTTGTTTATGTACTTGCTTAACCCCCAAAAAAGTTACAGAATGCACCTTAATCGAACTTTTAAGAAGAGTTTAAATCTAAAGTTTAACCTACCTAAAGCAGTTGATATGTTTAAATCTTATTGCTTAACTACCCAAAAATACAAAACTAAAATGATGTACATTTATTATAAAAAAAATCACTAAGACATATCAAAGAAATGCCCTTTATTTTAAATATCTTCTCATTTTAAGTTCCTTTTTACCGTTTCTCCTAGTTGAGAAACTTAACATGTTAATCCAAAGAAATATATGATAATCAGTTTAATTTGTGTAACCACAAATATAAATAATATAGTAGTATTTATACAAAATATACTTACAACAAAAAACTTTCTGACAACATGAACAATCCTTTCAAGCAAAACATTTCACTAAATAAGGTTTCATAAGTATTAAATTATAGAACAACACATGTATTGCTTAAAATTAAAGCAATCAGACAATTATAATCATTTTAAGTCATCTGCTCCTGCTCCTGGTTTAGAAACATTCGTTTATACACTTTCTTAAAATAAATTATATAACTGAAATACAATAAAACTTAAATTCAATGTTTGCAACTTGTATTGAACATTCATTTTTATTATACTATTATTTATTAAAATATTACAAATATTATTTCAAAATATTGATTGCTTTTTATTTATCTTTTTTTTTATAAAAGGTTAATTGAAAATACAGACTAAAGTTTGCTTGGAGAAAAGTTCTAGCAACATTTATTTGCAGATGATATTTTCTAATCACATACTTCTGGCTATCATGTGAAAAAAACCTTCGCTTTGCCCAACAGAGCAATTTCAGTTCATATCTCAGAGACATCTGGGCTTCCCCTTCAGTGCATCTATCTTTGTGAACGGGATGATGGCAGCGAGGATCAGCTCGTGCTGTGAGTATCGATACGCTCCGGGCTTTCAGCAGGGTCGTGGAAGCTGCTTCAGATTGACCCGACTGAATGGAGGAAAACCCTGCTTCAAGTGAGATGATAAAAATACAATTTAAAACAAAAATCTCTGCCTATACCACATATATAAGTACATCTTTTTCTGTTTATAGATGTGTGAATTCAAGGCACGGTATTGGCTTTCCGGCGATCAATACCTCGTGTTCAACCTTTCAGCAAGCCATTAATTCTAATGAAGGTTGGTGTAAAATCTATTGCAATCAGACGCTCCTTTCTCTGCATTCTTTAAAATAACGATCCACAAAATAGACAGAGCACGTTCTGTATTAAACTCAGATTTTGATCTCACAATAATCACATGTTCTGCCCAGGTTTAGAGTCCTGCTCCTCCCCTTTGTTTATTCCTCTGGGAATGGAAAGATCCATGCAGAAAACCAAGAAGCTCTCAAAAGAAGAAGGCGTTTTGTCAACAGATAGTGAAGACCTGAATGGCAGCGTGAAAGAAAGACATCGGCGCAAACGACATAAAGGACAGCGCAGTCAGCGAGCAGACGGCAAGGGTTCAGAGGAAGGTTCTCAACCACATAAAGCTGAAAATGAACCAGAAGTCAAACCTGCTACAAGCACCACCAAACAACAACTGCAAACGTCAGCAAACAAACACATACAAGGCAAAGAAGATTTAATAGCTGAAAATAAAACAGCCGTGCCAGGTGAGTGTGAATGTTTATGTTAAATTTTGAAGTTCTCCTGCAAAATACTTTGTTGTAAATCACGACTGTTGTATTTCTAAAGATTCACAGCAGGAAGTAAAAACTCAGAATAAGCACAACGGGGAGAAAACGTCAGATTCTCGAGCATTGAATGGAAAAAGCAGAAACAGGGAAAGACTGAGAGATTTCTATGAAGAATGTGTTGAAATGAGCGCTGGTCTGGAATCAGGCCTAGACCAACAGAGGTGGTTCAAAGCAAACAGTGAGTGAAGATCTGTGGCTCATTGGGTTTCCCCCGGGTCTTTTAGCCTGATAGTCAATCATTTCACCATAAGGGTTATGACAAAAAGTAGTTTTTACTAACATATACAGAAGCCAGGGCAGAATAGCTAAGGTCATCAAATTTTAGAGCTTTCAAAGTATGTTCCATCAAAGGCCACTTGGAGTCCAAAATCAGAAGGAAATGAGAGGTAAATAACAACGGTGTAGAGGCACCTAACTCTGGTTTATAGGCTTAAACTTCACATAACCCGTAAACGTCTCTCTCAAATCTGATTGGTCGATGGGAATGTTGTCCTGCAGGGTCAACAACAACATCACACAAAATCAGGAAAGCCGTAGATATATGATATGTAGGTACTAAGCACTCATCTTATCATCAGACGTTGTTGAGAGAGAACATACAAAACATTTTTTAACGTTGGAATGAAATAGACGTGTTACCTCCTAGAGATCGAGAGGAACAGAATTAAAGATCAGCTGACCTCAGGACCTTCAGTCATTGGTTCGGCATCAGAGCTGGAACTGAGTGAAGAAAGTGACAGCGGTGACACTAGTGCAATCGCAAGAAAACCTAAACCGAATAACAAGCAAGGTTGGCACGACCAGAGTCTACAATCCGTGGAAACATTTTATGTCCAATATCCATAATAGCATTTTAATATAAAAGCTGGTTTATAGTCAATGCACTTTTGTTTCTTTTATATGAAGGCACAGAAAATGACACATTGGAGAAAGAACAAGACTTGCAAAAACAGGTGAGCCTAAAAAAGCTTATATAGCAAATAATTCAATAGATATTATAGATGTGACAGGTAACCAGATGTGGTTGTAATATATCATAAGGCCTCTGTTACCGGCGAGCTCTGCTTCTGTTCTGCACAATTTAGGAAGGGAAGTTCACAATGTCATACTAAAAGAGAAAATGGTCACACTACATCAATCCAGCTGTGCTCACTATTAAAAACATTCCTGTAGTTAGACTTTCTATAAGACATACTATCCTCACAGTCAGTCATTTTAAAGATCACGATTTGGTGGTTACGTTACAAAGATAATATTTCAATTTCCAATAGTCAAGAATATTTTAGAAATACATACAATTTAAATGAAATACAATGTCTAAAAAAAAACAGCCTATGGTTTTTAGAAATATTACAACGCCACACATATGGAAATACAATAGTCAAAATTTAGAGTCTTACACATTCTTTATTATTATTTTTACACATTTAAAAGTAATAGTAAACTCATCAAACTTTGGAAAAAGCAAAATATAACTATAAAAAATTATGCGAAATTTGCAGAAATTATTCACTTGTCATTTTATCAAGCAGCCTCTTAGCGTCTTATCCTGACAGGGTTGCCAAGTCTGTATTTTTACACAGAATTTGACTACTTTTAAACTGTACTTTAAAACCTGTGGAGAGATTTTGTTTATCATCAGTGAGTCTTATAGAGTAAAATAATTTAATTGTGCGTTTATGATTATGTTATGTTTACTGCGTTTATGATTACTACTATACAGTACTTTTCAAGAAAAACATGTATAATGTATAACAGTGACTGTAAAATATGTATTTTATGTAGGCGAATGACACACTTTGTGTTTTGGTATTTGGGAAATGGTCATTGGGCTAGTTTTGACTTGCCATTGGGATGGTTTAGTTATAGGCAGATCTGGCAACCCTGCACCCTGAGATGCTTTTTAAACGGTATTGAAGAAGTTCCCGTCTCCTCTGAACTTGTACTGACTTTTTTTTCTACAAGTTTACAATCCATTTAAAAATAAAAAATCGGTTTCGTGTCTTTAGATTAAAACCTTACGAGAAATATTTTAGTCAAGTGACCCTAAACTTGTGAATGATAGTGTGCATATTAAACTATTACGCTACAGTAAAAGATGGCATACCTTATGTAGCATATCTGTTCTTGCTTCAGATGGACACCATGATGGAAGTGTTGAACAATTCAGACGAGGTAGAACAGCTGATCTTGAGAAACACAGGTGTGACCGATGAGCTGCTTGAAGGTTTAGCAACAGCACTCAAGAGAAGTCCTTCAGAGGTCACCGTCATTAACCTGAACCTGAACCACATCGGACCTCCTGGAGCTCGGGTTTTACTGGACCTCCTGCATGCCAAACCACAGATCAAAGAACTACTGTAAGTTTCATGCTTGGGATCCGACTTTCTAAACACGTCTCAAAATACTTCTCCTGCAAAAGAGGTTTTTGAAAGCTGTCATGAATCATCAAGAATGATGAGGCTCAATTTCATTTATCTTTAGATTATTTGGAAACCAGCTTGGTGATCTTGGAGTGCAGAATCTGCTTAGTGGACTGGCTGAACTTCAAGATATTTCAAGAAACTCTGAACGGCTGAACTTCTCTGCAGTTGGCGTCGCGATCAAAGAGTTAGACTTGGGTGGAAATGGTATCGGAAGTGATGGCCTGAGGGTGCTGGCCACGTTCATGAGGTATCACTCCAGGCTTCGGTATCTGGGCCTGGCACAAACAACGTGCTCAGATACGGAGGCTTGGATGGTGTTGTTTGAAAGCCTGAAAGTTAATGCTGAACTCACGCATATCATCTTAGATGAATGCGACCTTGGAGACCCCGGTGTCAAGCTGTTTGCAGAGTCGCTGAGATCAAGCGAGACCTTAAGGAAGGTGGACTTGGACAATAATGGGTTTAGCGAGGTTGGAGGACACTGTCTCCTGGAAGCTTTGATCTCTAGGGGAAAGTGTCCTCTTGAGCATTTTAGCCTGGAAGGGAACGACGTTAGTACGGCGCTGATGACAGAAATACAGCAGGAGGTTGAATCTAGCAGATCAGCTCCTGTGTAAACAACAGTTAACGTCTACTTTCCAACTTGGAGACTTTCCAACTCGAAGACGCTGGAAGGTGGAGGGATACGTTGCAGCCTGGCTTCCAGTAATTGCAAGTGAACGGTTTTATTTAGTGATACATCTACTTGGGAGTTCAGCATAACAGTGGATGCAAAACTTCAGAGAAATATTTGCTTGGGCTCTTGACCGGGTCTTTAAAGCACAAGCCAACAGATTCTCCTACTCCTGTCTTTGAAGTCTGTGAATTGGCCGTGTATCTGCTGAAAGGTGAGATGTTCATTTTAGTTCAGGGTAGATTGAGATTCTGAGACACCATTAATGATGCATGATGTGTAAGATGAGCTGAAACTGAAGAGCCTTTTCCTGATGAGCATTTGCCTTTATGACTATTGAGATCTCAGTTGCGATTTATGGAAATTTATATCTGTTATATATGTAAAACTGAAACCACTATATATGTAAAAAGAACATTTCTTGACTAAATAAAAAGTTATTTTTGTCAAAGTTGATATCTCATTAGAAAAGTTATCAGTGTGCCATACATAAACTTCAACATATCGATCACTAAATCAGAATTGCTAATATTATTCATTTTTATCACAAGTGTCATTTATCTTCAGAAACCATTTGTTCAACCACTTTTGTCATTCGTATTACTTATACAAAATTACTTATTACTTACAAAGAGACAAATACAGCTGGGATGGCATAGGGTGAGTAAACAATGAGAGAATTTCCATCTTTGGGTGAACTACTGTATTCCTTTTATGGGGAAAAAATTATAAACCTTTAAAAATAAACAAGCTCCATAAACACAATTCATAAACAGGTTTTTTCCTACCTAGTACAATACCTTGATTCATAGACAAATCAGTCCCAGACATTCATGTTACAGTGGCATGGCATCGTTCCATCTGCGGAGGACGTTTGGAAAAACCTTGATCAAAGCTTTTCACAAAACTCATTTCTGCTGTAGGTTGTAACCGAGCCAGCAAGAAGAGCCAGCATTGATGGCTTTGTTTGGTATGTCTTTCTCTTTCTGCGATAAGCTTCACATCAGGTCTTCCTAAGTTGAGAGATGGATAAGCTCTAATTACTGATAAAATGCATTTTTCTCTAACAGCATAACAGAAAAAAGCAAATTACATTACATTTGTAATACTTTCATGGCATTTAAAGTCTTAGTCTGTGCTACTGCCAGTTTTTAGAGCATGTAATAAGAAGTATTAATATTGTGGTAAATGGCAATGAAGCATGTAAAATTTTTATATCCCAGATTATTATGGTGAGTTAATTTCTCCAAACGTTTCAACATTTTGGTTTTATTACAACATTGTTTCTTCGAACATCATAACATACTGTAGCAATATTGTCTCAACCAATCCTTGAAAGGTCAAACACTGCACACTTTTCTGTTCGACCAAAAATGTAAATTCTGTCATCTTTGTTCACCATCATAACTTTCCAGATCCATTTTACCTTTTATCTTTTGTGGAACACACAAGAAGATTCATCTTGAATAAGTTGAAGCTTCAAAACAATGCAAACTGTTTCTTTAATGATTGTTTTCAGATTTATATTATCTGTTATTAAAAACCTTAAATGTCCTATTATAAACAATCCACTTAAATATTTCAAAACGCCATCTCACTTCAGCATTAATATAAACTTTACATTATAAACACAAACAAAAACTGAAAGAAGATCCTGACTTCTAAGACATTCCTGGTTTCAACAGACTGATCCTAATAACACAATTAATTTGCTTTGAACAAAAGACTGTAAGAGAAGCTTTTCAACCTCTGTGCCAAGAGCCAGAACACTCCACACAGCTTAAAACTTCATTATTTTAAAGACATAGCTACTGTCCTGCATCAAAGGCAGAAACAAGAAACAAAGCCAGATAGCAAAATAATAAATGATTTAAATATGCTTTTTAAAATATGGTCTATACAAAAAGGAAATGGCTGAATAAAGGTTAGGAGATAATGCTTTTGTGGATCTAATAGATTTGGCAGAAGTATAATAGGAAAGTATTAAATAATTATTGTTAAGGTAAAAGACTAAAGACTGGTTAAAGACTGTTTGATGTCAGGACTCTAAATATATTTCACATTAAACTAATATATTATTTGCAATTAATAAAAACAGCATTGAATAAACAGTAAAAGATGTTTGTCATAAAATAGGCTGTTAGGAATTTCTAAACTTACAGAGAGAAAATATCTCAACAAATGTGTGTGGCATTATTCAACTAAAGTTTACATACGTTTTTAAAGGCAACAGTTGTTGTCATAAGGGTGATTTTTAAACTTTACCAAATGAAAAGTAAATCTAAGCACATGAAAATACAGCACTTGTTTAAGGCAGGTCACTGCCAAATCTTGACTGACATCCAAACAAGATGAAAGGACTCTAAAATAACATGAAATGCTCCAAAATGCCTCACTGACAAACAGTGAGTCTGTTCAGGGACAAGAGCAACTAGCTGCAAAAAAATCTGTGAATATAAATCGCAATAAGCGATGTCTACTGGATGTCTGAATTTCAACAGCTCAATTTACTGGAAAATATTTGTGTGGTAGAACTGATATTGCCCTGATACTGGGATTGGGTTATGCCTGAGTAAGTATCAAAATGATAAATTACAGTACTAAAGAAATTTGTTTTTTCAAATAGAGAAACAAAGATCACTTATGAAATCCAACCCATGCTCAATACACAGTAAATCTTTCTTATCCAATGCTGTCTCGAGTTAAGAGTTGTGTTGATGAGTCAAAGCAACAAGACTCCCTAAAATTTGAGTCTTTATGATTTCCAATGAATAGGTTATTTCTAATAAACTTAATAGGCTGTCAGAGAACCAACTCAAAACAGACAAAACTGTTAAAATGTTAAAATTTTTGCATTTCTTCAAAAGATGCATCAAAGGAAAAATACAAGACCATTCTGTCTTGGTTGCTGTTTTGCATTTTGTGTTTTATTTTTTCATTCCAGTTTAATTTCTCTGTGAAACCCTGTGGTGTTTTTGATTTAATGCAAACTCTGAAAAATCAGAGGTACATTTCTTTATACATTTTATACTCTATCACACATTTTCAACAATCAAAAGTAAAGCTTTTATGTGCTTTTGTGTGTCTTTCATGTAAAAGAGAACATACACAAATAACTGAAATACACCTAGGAGTTTTACCAGTAATGACCTCACACTAACCTTCTTTTTGACTTTGGCCCAATATTAAACCTTCTCAAGTAGGATCTATGCAAATATTATACAACCTCAGATACCTGAAATACCTTTCTCACAAACAGCCTCTTCACAGACATTTCTGATTCAGCTGACATTATAAGCGTCCAGCATTTGTTAATAAGGTTCAACCAGTGAATCTGCAAATAAGGAAAGAACGATGCATTTCAGTGACATTTTAACTATAATCTAAAGTGTTTATTGTGCTCAAAATATTTGCATTTGATACATTTACTATTATTCACTTTTGACAATATGGGCTGAACTAGGATGTTGCCCTTTACCCTAGTGCATAACTGAAAAAACACTACTTCAAAATAAACAACATATTTAAAGTTCCTGTTTACACATGTGGAAAGCGTAAATACTAATTTCTTATTGATTCCAGCTGTACGGTGGACAGTTAGCTGTGTGCTGGTACTGTGCATATACTTTATTAAAGCCCTAACCCTAATCCTCCGTGAACTGGCATAATTCTATATTAGATTTATAGTCTAAAACACTGAAAATCTATATAAAGTTTTACAGTAAACTATAAAACAAACTATAAAAACTGTTCATTTGTTATCAAGACACAGATGCAAGTAAGCCCGAACTCCTCATTCTACTAATGGATGGCGCGCCATCATTTGTTACTGACTTTTTACTTGGCTGTAGTCATGTCTGTCTGCGGGAAAACCCTCTCATTTCCGGCACAGGTTGAACTTATGAAATCTATTAAAATCATGAGACATAAAAACCAGCTGACTTACATTACCATCCTTTAGCCAAAATAAAATATGCCTTGGCACTTGCAAGTAGTTATAGAGACATATTGGATGCCCTTTGAATGACAAAAAGTTAAAATGTTGATTTAAAGGTCACATTAACATGTACAGTACCAGTCAAACGTTTAGACACAATTGACAAAATGTCTCTTATGAGCCTAAAAAACTTTTAATGTAAAGGTGTATATTTCAATGTTTGAAATTACTTTTGTAGACAAAAATATAATTATATAAATATACAAAAATATAAATATAATTGTGCCAACATCTTCATTTCTGTAATTGGAAAACTAAAATTTAATTTTAAAAATATTTTTGAAATGGATTACTTGGAGCAAATAATGAATAAAAAAGCAGTCAATAAGAGTCCAGCATAGATGGAAATTTCTTCACTGTTTAAAAAGCATCTCAGGTTGAGACCTTTAAGAATCTGGATGATAAAATGTCAAGAGTATGATTTTACAAATTCTACACAAGGGTGACTACTTTTGAAGATGATCAAATATATCATAGTGATCATTTATTTAGAAAAAATCTAAAAGACAGTGAGTAAGCGTTTCCAAACTTTTGACTGGTACTGTATAACCATGCAACCAATTATTGTAAGCACTTAATTTTATTATCCAGTGGTTCACAAAGCGAAGTATGCAACATTACTACAATTACTAAACTAACACTTTAAACGAGTTTGTTATACATTCTCTGCCACACATACACACCACTTACGATTCATGAAGAGAGCCTGTCATGTGTTGACGTATGTTTCCACTGACCATTTCTGCTTACGACGTGTGCGCGAGTAATAATCCCACAATGCATCTCGAGAGCGTGACGTTCAACTTCCGTAATGGCCTGAAACGCTCTCTCACCAAAACACTTTCCTGTTATGGATATTTTTCCAAGCGGATGTGAAAATGAACTTGGTGAGTATCTTTACTTGGCAATTAAACGCCTTTGAAAGCATTTGTGCCTGTACATGTGTGAAGTTTTCGGCACTGACGAGCATAAAAAATAAACAAAAGGTGTGTTGGACATTCTGTTGCGTTGCGCAGACTGATTGGTTGATGACGTCAAATACCGCGAGAGCGTATTGCTCTATATGCTTTCGTGTATCATTCTCGCGGTATTTTAGTGTTCCATCGATCTGCAAGTCAAACATTACTAATAAGAGACCTGAGTAGAGAACGACGCCAAATTCTCTTCAATGAACTCAAACTACGCAAAGTTATGCTAGTCATTTCACACGCGCATCATTTTTGATCAATAAGTGAGTCCTTTATTTATGAAATAACATGTTTGATACTATACCGTTATTCTGTACAAACTTTTGTAGACTAACTTCAACTAGTTTAACATATGCCCAAGTTTTAGACAGCTAATACAGATGATCCTGAATTTATTACAAGAGTAGATGATATGTGACGTGACCATGCCTGTAAAACCCAACTAAAGTCTTTTTTTACGGTTTTACATAAAAATATTAAACATGTAAAGAACATTTTGTATAAATCTGATTATCTTGACTGTGTAAGTCCATGTGAAAGATTAAAATCACAATGACATTAATGATAGAAATTAATCTCTGATGCTCATATAATGTCATATAGATTATAAAACTTTAGCCTGCTTTTCACAGGCAGGGTCACAAATGTGACTCATTAAAACATACAAATATTTGGTTTTGTTGATAGATACCTTTTACAAGAATACCATTTTAATGAGCTATATAATAATAGAAAATGAATTGCAAGGCCAAAATCTCAATACAGTTGCTTTGACATTGCACTGTGTGTTTATTCTTTTTTACTTTCTTAACTGACTAATGGAAAATAAACGAGCGCGGATGGAAAGACACACCTTCCAGTAAATCGCTGTGAAGTGTTTCTTCTCGCAAAGACAGCTGAGGGCGACAGAGGGAAATATGTTTCCAGTGTCTTAAAGCTTCAGCATGCTTACTAAATATTTGAGATGTAGTCGGCAACTTAACTAAGCGCCCGCACTTCACCTCACATAGAGTCATGTCTGTGCGCATCGGACTTAAGCTTTCGTTTTTCGGCATCGTCGCGTCTGCTGAAGTCAGATGGAGAAGTCTGTGTTGCGCGTCGCAGGTTACTCTCTTTGGAAACTGTTAGATGCGGGATTTGGGACAGACTGCGGCATGTAGGTTTGTGCTACACTGTTGCATCGCGTCTTTGACCGGTTGTTAATGGACATACTGATATGGAAGTAACCCTGTCATGTGTTGAATGCACCAAACGCTAAGGAGGAGAAATGAAGTAAGCGCGATGGAGCCGGACAATGCCCCGATCTCCAAACTCAAAGCAGCTGGAGTCGGGGGGTGAGTAACACTTACTTTTAACGGCGTCCTAAGAATGGATAGATGGATAGATTTCAGAGAAACTTTAAATGGGTCATAAATTATGCTGACAGTTGAGTTACATACGGAAGAAGGGCGAAAAGAGGTCCGTTATGATGTTCATTCTGGGATTTTAGAGGAATTGATGAATGAATGGGACGCATGAGTCTATTTTTGTGTTTAAAGGCTCACTGCACTGCTTTTTGCGCATTGCAAAACATCATTATTTGTTTTATTTTATTCTTTTGTTTTGTACATGCTGTTTTTCAGTTAAGCTTCTGCACTATTAGGGACGTTTTGTTTTTATGTTTCTTTTCT
Organism: Beaufortia kweichowensis; assembly: GCA_019155185.1. NCBI lineage: Eukaryota > Metazoa > Chordata > Actinopteri > Cypriniformes > Gastromyzontidae > Beaufortia > Beaufortia kweichowensis. The sequence goes on along the minus strand of CM032795.1, from coordinate 668,163 downwards.
TTAGGCTTTATGCAATACATGACCGGTCTCAAACCTACAGTATGAATCAGCTCTTTTTTAGTGCCGTTAGTGATATTTAAAACTTGGATCACCATTAACTGTACAAATAACTGGATTTAGCTGTATAGGCATCAGCTCAGTTGGTAAACGTAAAGGTTGTGTCTTCGAATCCTAGGGATTCATTACTCATGTATAGTTGAATGTGAATGATTGAACTCTGATAGAACTATTATCTCTCTCTTTCTCTCTCATGGTCTGTGGTGGGACGGTGTAAGTGGGATGTGCGCATTATGACTTGGGAATGCTGACTAAAGTAAAACTGCATACAGTATTCAGATGTTACTTCCCCACATTCACTGTGTCAGCACATGGGGGCAAAGTATGACTCAACATCAAAGTCATTCGGGAGGTCTCATTAAGTATATGCGTGCCATAGAGATCCATCATTTGATCTTTAGTAATACGAATAAGTATACAGTATATATGAATTGTACATATAGTATTGAATTGTCAAAACGTTGCTTGACAACTTTCAGTATATGAACATAGTTACACGTGGTGTATATGACCCTGAATGCTGTTACTGTTTATCATGATCGCAATATATTACTGCACTCTTTTCCAGATATAAAGAGTTAAAATGAAGATCTCAGCATTCACAGTTTTGACATATTGTTTTCCATATTGCACATCCCAGTGTTTTGGCATCCAGGCGGATGATAAGCTCTGACTGCCCATTGAACAGATCCAGCTGTAAGGGTTTATAGTAAAAACTGCTGTGGCCTCTGGCTGATGGAGTGCTGCTCTTGGACAGTGACCAGACTGGTAAATTAGATGAATGTGATGATGCTTTAGTGTAGAATGGAACAATGTGATCCCAATACTTTGTTTTATTTCAGTAGCTGAGAGATGAGCATTAAGAAGCTTTGGTTAAGAAAGCTTTGATTCTTAGTTTGGATTTGGAGTCCAAACTGTTGCTTTCTAAGAAATGCTTGTAGCATTTTAATACATTACATAAGTACAGAAGGCTTAAATTAGATGTCACTTGTCAAGACTCATGTTTGGACTATGTGACATGTTTACTTTATCAAACTCTTTAAAACATGGGGACACTTCCTATCTAACATCCAAAGTTAGGATCTGACAAGTTCAGCCTTCCTGGTTGCTAAACGGACAATATTATATGAGTTCAGCCTGTCTAACTGTAATTCTCTTTTTACAGGAGAGCTGTGTTTCTCTGTGTGGTCCTGTACTGTACCTGCTGTCTGGGATTTGCACAATTACAGTCTGAAGGTAGGACAAAATCAATCTTTAAAACCATTTCTTCATATGTAGATATATAAGTCTTTTTGCATTTTCATTCTGATGAGTGAGCAAAGCGTCATCTACGCTGTAATCCTGTGAGTTACACAAATGCACGGCTGAGTTGAAGTCTAGACCTCACACTGCCATGCAAGAACATTTGAGGAAACTTGACAAGACTTGGATAAATAGACCACCGATTTTACAGCTCAGTGGAGCTTTCCATGAGTCAGAGGTGAGACGAGCTACCGGCTCTGCATTTTTTGAAGTAGTTTGTCTAATTATGATCTGAGTATTTTGTGAAGCCGTTGCTTTAGTAAAGTGTCAGCTTTTATCTCGACACCTCATGAGTGTTATTGTGCCTGAATGAATGAGATGTTTTTAAAATATTGGACTGGACAGATCTCATGTTCATGTGGTATAAATCATACTGGTGGTTGATAAATTGAGGTTTGCTGCTTGTTTGAAGCTTCAGATGATAGCTGCGAGTGATTCATAAATTCAACATGACACAAAGAATTGTCTTGTCAGTTTTTTCGTAAAGATGAACTTATTGGTTTCATATCAGAGGTGTGTCTGGAATTCCCATATTTGCTCTGCACTAAATATGTCGTGGGAGGTTAGTATCATCCATCATTTCTGGAGCACATGTGCAGTGGATCTATTCACTTGTACTCGTAACAACTTTTGCATCAGAGATAAAAAGGCTATTATGTTTTGATCTTGCCATGAAAGACGTCTTTGTTTTCAAATGTAAATTTGATGGTTTTTTTCTTACTCTATATGAGACGGTCTATATAGCAGGCATAGTGTCTGATTTTAGGATGTCGTTCACAAGACTTATGATGGAGTAATTTTTTTGAGCCATAGCTGGTGAGGTTTTGGGATACTTTTCGAAGCATTTATCTTTAGTTTAAAATATGATTTCCAGAATGACGTTCCACTTTCCACTAACAGTTTTTCGTGAGTCATTATTTTTAAGGGAAACGGGATTTTGTTTGGAAGATTTATACTTTTTCTTGTTTCAGCTTTGGTTTTGGTAACTGATGCTGAGCCAAGTGGTTTAAACTGCTTACCGTTTCATTTTAAGTGCATGTACTATTTTACCTCAACTTAAGTGTTTATAACAAGGCCTTTGATTTTTCTTACCAAACCGAAAGTGGAAGTGTGCCATGACATGAGAATCACAGCCACCTTTTGAACATATCTGAGTTTGTAGCGGACCTTCAGGTAAAAATAATGTCAAAGTGGGTGGGGCTAGAACACAAGCAACAAATATTGTGTGATTCGTTAAAGCAGAAGTTCCAACAGGTGACACATTATAGCACGTTTTAAATATTTGAATTCTGTGCCGTTGTTCTGGGTAGCCCCGCCTACAAGGAAATCTCATTTTCTGGTTGGTTGTGACTGTGTTGGCAGATCCTCAATCATATATTCTGTTGGGGTGAATCACAGTTATAGAATTTATAACAGTTATACATATGTATATATTTGTATTTTTCCTTTCAACGATCCACTATGCTGAGCATTATCTGTGGGTTAAGTGATGCATGATTTTGGGGGAAAAGCCTATACACGTTATCCCATTTACATGTGCTTTTCATTATGTTTTCATAGGGTATATTTTATAACTGCCAGTGTTAAGATGGATTTTGTTTGGATGGGATATAGGATTTGGGCTAGATATGGGTTTTGTGATGCATGACCTCATTTGTTTTATATTCTAAACACATTACTACTGAATGTTCCCAGCTGACAACTATAAGACAAATGCTGTTTTGCCTCTTTACTGCAATGCAGATAGTAGTAACATTTTCTTAAATGGGGAACAGTGTAAAAAAGCAATTACATTTATTGCAATTGGGGCTTTTTAAACCGTAGACCATAAGAAATGTGCAATAAATTCATGGGTCTCGATGCTTTTCCATAGAGAACAATAGTATCCAAACAATTTAATATTAAACAAAGTTGATAAGTTAAAATCTCCCAGCATGCATTGCCATCTTTATCAAGTTTGTTTGTATAGCGTTTTGCACAAAACATACTTTAAATCATCTTTGTGAAAATACTGTACTGTAAATCTCAATGTTTTTAACTAGATTGCACACATTCCTGACAACTATTTAATATTTATATGACAGTAATATACAGCCCCATAATACGCATAACACAAGTCATGTGTTCATTAAACAATCAAATGATTAAATATTAAAGCAATATTTACACAACTTGTGGTTTGGCAGCCTTGTTAACTAACTGTTAGTTTTATGTTAGGATTATTGTTTTGCCTTTTGCTGATTTGTTATGGTGTCATTGCTGTTTTGATTTGTCATCACTGTTAGTTATTTGTGGGGTATTAAGAGCTCATATTTTAGAGTGTAACAGTAAATGCTGAACCTTTTACCAAAGGTTTTCACCATACTGATAGCTCAGATGTCAATATTTGATGAAGCATTAGTTTTTTTAAATCATGATTTTTTTTTATAGTCAGGTAAAGTGATGTTTTCATAATTTTCACATCCATAGCAGTCCAATGAAAAATAAACTGAAAGTCTCTTATGTTGTTTAAAGAGCCATCTCTTCTTCCTTTGTTGGGTATTTTTGCTTCTGGTTTGTGCATTTAAATTCACAGAAATCCTAGAAAGTATGTTGTCTCTCAGAAATGTGTGTTACTCGTGTATACTATAGACTGATATATCGGATGTCTGAACTCTTCCAAGAGGGCTTTTATAAAACATAAACATATAGTTACATATTTGGAATAAATTTATTCTGTGAGAATTTATATGTCAAGTTTTGACCGAAAATGTGATGTCCATATTGCTGGAATTGCCCACAGAATAAACTTGAAGCATCAGGCAGCACAGGATTAAAAAGCCTAAATCATTTTACTGCACGCTTTTTCAGATATGATGAATTTGTAGTAATCTGTAATCTGTAAAAGTCAACAGACACAATGTGTAACAATATAAGTTAAGTATTTAATGAAATAAAGCGTTGGACCAGGTGAAACAGTAACTTTCTGTTAATGATCTGATCCTTTAATGATCTGAAAGTCTCAGCAGCTGCAATCTTTCTGTTGGCTACGACGATCAGTCACATCTATTTCGCTATCTAATTACTTTCTTTGGCACAGTATATGTACGTATAATTATAGAAATGATTTTCTGACAACTGATTTTCTTTTCTTTTTGTAGATGTGGATGTCCTGCAAAGACTGGGATTGTTTGGGAAACGGTCTTCATTTGGAACACGCTCCACAACTCAAGGTGTCATACCCTTCAAATCCGGCATCATCCTAACCCAGAGGGCGCGAATCGACGTCCCGGTTAAATCCGTCGTGCCTGCGTCGCTGGGCACAACGTTTGCGCTCATTCTGAGCGTATGTTCTCATCGCATCAACAGCGCTTTTCTCTTCACCATTGCTACGAAACGAAAAAGACTGCAGCTGGGCATTCAGCTCATACCTGGGAAGGTTTTAGTTTATTTAGGCCAGAAGAACACTGTGTATTTTAATTACGATGTTCACAATGGCCAGTGGCACAACATGGCTTTGGAAATCCAAGCCGAGAGTGTTACGTTATATACTTCTTGTGGGAAGACAAGCGTACGTGCAAATTTGCATTTTAAACATGAGGAAACGCTGGATCCGGATGGATCTTTTCGTTTGGGAAAAATGAGCCAGAACTCTGTGCAGTTCGAAGGAGCTATATGTCAGTTTGATATACATCCTTCAGCTGAAGCAGCTCACAATTATTGTAAATACATTAAAAAACAATGCAGGGAGGCTGATACCCATCGGCCAAACCTTCCTCCTCTTCTACCGTTGTTGCCTTTGGATCCTAACGCGTCCGTCACCATTCAGACCCCGACTGAGCAAATCAGTCATGAATCCTCACAAGGCTCGAACACGTCAGTTTTAATGTCATCTTACCCTGCTGGTGGCCTGTCCGTACCGAGTACCGTGCCACCAACAATATACCAGCCAACACTACAGCTCCCCCTACTGGCCACAACGCAAACCGTCATGCCAACCTCTGCGAACCTCCTAAGGCCAAATGAGAAGAGGTTACAAGACAATGGAACGGCTGTTACTGTCAAACCATCTAAGACTAAAATGGATATTCAGACCTCTGCAGCAACAAAACCTAAATCTACCACATTTAGGATGTCGGATGTGACAACACTACCGTCATGGAGATCGCCACCAAAGGTGACGTTCCTCGAAGCCAAACCCACGTTTTTCATGCCTGTCACCCCTGCAGCTACAGACGGTCTCCAAACCTTTGACCTGGAGCCGACTCAATACTCCCTCTTGACCGGGTCATCTGGACTTAAAGGAGAACCTGGACTACCGGTAGGTCATAGAAATGTGTTTATTCAATTTTTATATTGATGAGCGGTACTCTTTTCAGGTTTTTCAATTTGTCATTTTCATTTTAAGTTTCCCCATTTTTTTTATTGTTTGTAAGGGTTTTCTTCTTTGTAGCTTAGTGTTGTAGTACTCATTTTTATTAGTATTTATTTTTTGAAGGTCTTGCTCTGGTTTTTCTGTGCAAAAACTTAATTATTAATATTTTATGACTTTATAGGTTTAGTGGTATGTGGATCTTTCAGATAAATATGAGAAGTGCTGGTCTTGATCTTGACTCTGTCTCGCCCTGTCTTGTTCGTGACAGACCCTGGTCTTGGTCTGGTCTTGGTTTAGGTGGTTTTGACTACAACACTATTGTGACCTTCTTCTGTGGTACAAGAAGGGCTGAACGTTTCCAACTTACATGTTTGCATTTCTTTGCATTGAAAACTGTGGTCTAGTACTGTAATTGAAAAATTGTTCAGATTTTCATCTGACATTCTGGTTTGAAATGGACTGGCACGTAAAAGGTCTTTCTCGCTCTCTCCTCATTGGATCGGAGGTGTTGACATCTCAGTGATAGATTCTTCAGAAAGATGAAGCAGCAGTGAAGATTGGGTCAAAAGTAAAAGAAATCCAAACTACCCTGTATACATTTCCTGAACAAATCACCAAAAGCACTGCTTCTTTTGGCTTTGTTGACCTTTTACTGTGTAATGTCTTGAATTTGTCCTCTCAGTATACCGACTGGAAACCCTAGGCGTTGCATGTGCTCCTTCAGGCTACTGAATTGATCCATTTATTTTTATAGTAACATGTTATTCTAGTAAAATTTTTCAGTAGATTTTTTTTAGAAAAGCTTTGGATTTGCTTATTCCTGCAGAGCCAGCTTACAAAATCATAACAACAAGGTGTTCAGACCACTCGCACTGCATGGTATGTCGATCATTTTCTTTCCATGTCTTATGGTGGCCAGATGGCAAGAGAGCTTTGATTATTTTGAAGAATGGTGAAACGTGAATTATAGGCCATGTGTTCTCTGGTTCTACACTACGATTTGGCCTTGGTATCTGCTTTTCTATGTTATATTTAAGTGCTGTGTGTCACTTTGTACATTAATATGGATTCCTGTTCGTTTGGTTATCATTAACTCTTAAGGACTGAGTACATGACGTACCACACACGACTACAGCTTTTACTGGTTAGAAGACCCTTGTGAATGCAGACTGTTGGTTGGAGGCTGGAAAGTAGTGTCATCATTGTTGTCTTTGAGCTTTTGGTGGTCTTGGTTTTAGGCCTAGTTTATAAAATCCTTTGAAAGGGCATTACTGACTGTGCTTATAAAAAACTTTTTCTCATAGTTTAATGTGGCATCATAGGGCAGAGGATGACAGCGCTTATAATTCTGTATTTTGGTCTTAGCGATAGTTCACTGAAAAACCTTCATGTCATTCTAAATCTGTAAAACTTGCATTAACGTTCGTTGTATGTACACAAAACCACTAAGACATTTCTTGAAAATATATTCATTTGTGTTACACAGAAGAAAGGATCACACATAAGGGGGATAAGTGATTATAAACTTTTTGATTTTGGGTGAACTGTCCCTTTAATATCATAGTTGTGTATATAGTTGGGAATTTGTCTTCTGGTGAGTGTCACAGTTCTCAAGCAGATTTTTAATATAGTAAAAGTAAGTACAGGTTTGCCATACATTTGCCTGCAGTGTACTGTACTATATACAGTATATATACAGTGTGTGTGTGTGTATATACAGTGAAGAACTGATGTCTTTCCAAAAAACAAACAACAACCAGATGTGCTGTTCATTATGTCTGTCACACAGTGAGCAGTTTTAGTTTCTGAAGATCCCTGAAGGATCTACTATAGACTTTTGTTTTCTCCTTTTCCAATCTTTTGTTCTGTCTTGGAGGCATTAAGAGAACGAAAGATTTCTCTTATTCAGGAAATTGCCACGTGGAAGAGTAATGGAAGGGGTCTCCAGAGGTCTCTGTCTCTGTCTCTGTCTCTGTCTCTCTCTCTCTCTCTCTCTCTCTCTCTCTCTCTCTCTCTCTCTCTCTCTCTCTCTCTCTCTCTCTCTCTCTCTCTCTCTCTCTCTCTCTCTCTCTCTCTCTCTCTCTCTCTCTCTCTCTCTCTCTCTCTCTCTCTCTCTCTCTCTCTCTCTCTCTCTCTCTCTCTCTCTCTCTCTCTCTCTCTCTCTCTCTCTCTCTCTCTCTCTCTCTCTCTCTCTCTCTCTCTCTCTCTGTCTCTCTCTCTCTCTCTCTCTCTCTCTCTCTCTCTCTCTCTCTCTCTCTCTCTCTCTCTCTCTCTCTCTCTCTCTCTCTCTCTCTCTCTCTCTCTGTCTCTCTCTCTCTCTCTCTCTCTCTCTCTCTCTCTCTCTCTCTCTCTCTCTCTCTCTCTCTCTCTCTCTCTCTCTCTCTCTCGCTCTCTCTCTCTCTCTCTCTCTCTCTCTCTCTCAGACTAAACATCTCTTAAGTTTATTATACTGATTGATCTTTTTACAGGGGACCCCACTATTAATGATTAAATCATTAGCATTTTATTGCTGAGTGTTGCACAAACATTATGGCAGAATGTGCTCAGTTTGAGAAAATGGGATCCTGCCAGCCCGACAGGTGTTTCGAAACATGGCCAGGAATTGTCTCGTAGAATTTATTTGTTAGTAACAAGACTTTCCAGTTATTGAAAGTTGGCAACAGATAAGTATGTCACTTAGACTTCTCAAAAACGTTTGCTACTAAATTCTATTAAATGTTAAACAATGCAATGGATGATTGAAATCCCTTATAGACAGATAGAAAGAGAGATATTAAAAAAGGTCCTTTAGGATAGTCAGTGCATTTGCTTGAATGGATAATATATAACTAATATATCCAAAATCGCAATTAAATAACATATTTCCGACAAGCAATTAAACCGGACATCAGTTGTGCAATTTTCGTTTCTTATGTGCTAAAAACACACTTTTTATAGTCGCTTTAGCTATTGCACATGCACACATTTCCCTAATTCATAGCAATATCACTGGTGAATCTTGTTATTATTTATTATTTTTAAAAACAGATCTTTAAAAACTGTAGAATGCACAAGACTACTAAGGCTGCTCATGTCAGTAGCTTTGAAAATATTGTAAGCCCCATTGTAAAACTGCCATTATTAAAGAGCCATCCATACTGTAGTTGTGTTTTTATATATGTCTCTTTGTCAAAGAAGACCCTTAAACATTAGCTTGAGGTGCAACACTACATCGGCTTTGGTTAAATCCCTCCATGCAATAGAGAATAAGTTGTCTGCTGTGTTTGAAAGCGTATTCAGTGTCTGCAGGTAGACATTTAACACTAAATGGTCTTGCATTTTGTCACAACTCTTTATGTCTTTTCTTTCAGGGACCTCCAGGACCTCCTGGCAAGCCAGGATTACAAGGGAAAAGAGGGCCCAGGGTAAGCATGGCTAAATCTAAATGTTATTTTCTCATGTCAGTGTTGCTTTGGCTTAAGGGATCTACCGTAAGCATGTTTGGACTTCAGTCCAATTACTTGGATCCACCCAATACCTTTTTGCCTGTCAAATTTAATGGACGTTAAAGGTTAAAGCTCAATTAAAAGGTGATTAAATTGGCATTTTGACGTTTTATGTTATTCCCCGCACTGGCAGCGCAGTTTTACAGAGAACTTTCCATCGTTCTCCTGTTTCCTACCCACTTGTTCCGTTTTTCATGTGTGTTTTTCCGTTCTTATTCATAAATAGAGTAAAAGTTTTGCAAACTGTAATTCTTTTTGAGTTAAAAATGGTTATTGAGGAAATACATGAAGTATCCCAACTACATTGTGGTAAATGTCTTGACACAGATTTTAGTTTTGAAACATTAATTTATTTGATCTCATTTGGCAAAGACATGACAATAAGTAAGTACCTCTTAGGTTGTAATAAAGAAACAATGGGATTGCTCTATCATTGTGTCTGTGATTTAAAGAGACCTCCTCCAGTGGAAATCTAGATGTTTAGTGTATAGATACCTGCCGTGGCCCTTGGTGTGGCCCCTGAGGGCCGGACTGTGGGAACCTAATCTGTTCAGCCTAAGAAAGGAGTCTTTGTGGTCATCTTATTAAAGACATTCAAAGCCTCACTGACTTTTAAGCTCTCTAAAGAGGCTTGGGATCCTGCACCATAAGTCAAGAAGTACAAAAGCCTATAGACATGGATTCCATAGGAAGTCTTTATTGGTGCAAGTCTTTATATGTTTGCAGTTTGTATTTTACAGTAATTGTTTGATGCAAAGACCAGATGTTTACTATGTAGTTTTTAATTACAGATAGGTTAAAGTTAGGGTTTGTTGTCAATGTTCATGTGATGTGATGAACAAAATCACTTTTGAAAGCTCAAGTATGATTACTGATGTAAAACAAGTTCTGTGTTTTCTCAAAATTGTAGGAATTTAGTCCGGCAAGGCCTGGTATTTGTCATACAGTGTGTTAAATGTTTTGGAGAAAACTTGACAATCAGACTCACTTTTAGACCTCAGAAAAATGTTTGTAAGTTTAGTTAGTTAGTTGCGGTTATGTGCGGTTATATAATGTCTTATTATGAATCTCTTGTTTTTTAATCTTTTATTTTCTCATAATAGTTGACTGATATATCTTCTTGTTGGGAAATATAAGGGGGATATATAAGGAAATATAATTTCTTTCGGTATAGGGGTATTACGATACACTCACGATTTAATACATGGTACTAAAACATGAACAATTAGATTATTTGTTGTACATACAACTAAAAAAACAACATTCAAAGTTTTATTTTGTCCTTCTATATGTAAATGAATAAAAATGAATAGGTCTGTCACTGAAAAATACCGTGCCACAATATATCATCACTCCTTTTTGCTTATCTGTATCATCTCTGTTTTGTCCAGGACATTTGAAGAACTTTAGGACAAAGTGATGTAAAAGCAAATTAACACACTTTAATCTAATTTCTTTGTTCATTACATTTACAGCTAACAACATTTTAGTCTAGTACAGCAGATTTACTGGATCACTTTAGCCCTCGGGCTAATCATTTACACTTTAGTTTTCATTTCATGTCAGTTACTAACTCACTTATTTGTAATTAAGCTGACACACTTATCCCAATAACTTTTAGTAAATGTTTTACTGGGAAAATCCCCCTAGAACAACCTCTGGTTAAAGTACTGGAGAGATATGAGGCACCAGAGAAAAGGGGAATTAAATCACTTATTGAAGTTTTTATTGAGTGTTTGGTTTTGCGGAAACAGCGAGCGGTGGGGTGGAATGGGGTGGTAGAGTTTTGTGTGGGGTGATGTTGATGAGATGTCTGGGGTTGAAGCCGGATCACCACATTGACTCGAGCGTGTAGAAGTGATAGTTATGAAAATAATTTTTATTTCCATTCTTTTTTTAACTTTGTTGATGTCAAGAGAATTAAACTGTAGTTGGGATGTTTTTTGTTATAATGGTCACGTGGACATCTTTCCTAAAATTGCTATCTTTCATTTCTGACTAAGGCACAATACTATGTGTTAGAACTATGGCAATATTTATTTCCTTGCACATGCGTTTGGACCAAAATTATAAACGGTCTGTGTCTCAATTGACTGTTAGTGTGAATCACGGTCTCATAAATTTTTGCCAAATTTCCTTTACTGACGCCCCACATGTTGGCTTAACTCGGCTGTCGTTGGCTGTTGCCATACCAACATTCACAAAGTTCATTTTTAAACACGTTTCATCTTTGTCAAAAGGCCAAACCAGGCATAGATATTCCCTTAAGTGTGCAAGTAAACATTAGAAGAGGCCTCCTTTCAGACAGGTCAGGGAACCCTGCCGTAAGTCAACCTTTGGCAAATATACAAGGAGGAATGTGACAACCCATCACACGTGTCTGCCCGCACGGGTGCTGAGCCAAAAGTGAGGTACAGAGATTAACCAATATGTAACTTAATACAGGTTCTCCAGATCTTCCTCTCACGATTTTCTCTGGTCGCTAACCACGGCCACATGTGCAGAACCTGAGCAAACATAAAAAACGAAGTGGAAATCTGTACACAAGCTTCTTGTAAGCGTCTCCATATGGTCACTTTGGGTGTACAAAATAAGAGCCCCCCTCAGGGTTAACCCCTGGTGAATCGTTATATATAATAGTGCAGCTTTGATAAGCAAGATTAGCACTTGGTCTTTGAATCGCCTAATTTTCCCAAAGGCCGTCGGCTAGCGGATAAGATCCCAGGCAGCATGTTGCAATCACATTACACGTCGTGAAACGCGAGTGTGGCCCCCGATGTGACGCCCATTTCATGTGTGGCTTTGCAGTTTGTTGTTTAAAATCAGTTCCATTTTGTCTGGTTGGCTAACAGAGCGTAGAGATCAGCATCTGGGGAGCTTTCCTGCGCTCACTCTTCGCTCAGGCCCCCCGGTCGCCACTGGAAAAGTCAGCTAATGAAGAAAATCACATCCATATGCTATATGCCAAAAGCGTATGCCAGAAGTACCTTTTAAAACACAATGTGTTCTTGTTAAGTGGAGGGTGATTTTCTGAATACATGCTCTGGACATGCTGGATTACTTAAAGTGCTTATTGTAAGAATAAGAATTGTATGCGGTATTTTGTGTCATTTATGTCTTTCTGAACTTGAACTAAGCTGCCTTTGTCAAATAATGACTAGGCTTTTTCTGGGTGTTTTCATATGTTCTGATCAGTTCAAAACTGTTGACTTACCATACCCAAATTCACAATGGTAAGCTTATCATAATGATTTTCAAGTGTATCTGTCAGGAAAATGTAAGTTTCATGTGAAAGAGAGGCAAAACTATTGATTGCATCTTTCCATTTCATGCAAATGTCAACCTTACCTTGAGTAAGATGAGTGTATTTGGCACGTTATGTGGCTGGTCCAGAATATTGGATATTTAAAGGCTTTTTAATAATCTAATAAAATAAACTAACTTCAAGACAAGATCATTTTGGTTGACCAGTGTCACTGTAACCAGTGTGTTAAACCAGCATCAAATCAGCAGTAATCAGTCTGTACCATATTGAAATTCATGGTGGTCTTTGCAGCAGAATTCTGTCTTTTATGCCTCCAGTACATTTGGGAACAGCAGCTTTTAAACTGGTTTAGGGTCATATGCTTGTAAAACAGTCCAGTGCATTAGTAATCATTCCTCAAACCCTGTTTATACTCTACAGTATATCCAAACTTTATTTTATGTTCGCCCCCTTTCCATTCTGGCCATTTTGGGCTTGGCAAAATGAAAAAGGATGTGGGTCAAGACGTGTGACCCAGCTTGCAGTGAAATGGCACACAAATATAAGTAAGATTGTTTTGTGTTTTAGGGTCCTCTCGGTCCACATGGAAACCCAGGACTCCCAGGGCCTCCCGGACCCAAGGTACGTACCATTTCATCCAGTCCTGTGCCATGTACTGTATCTTAGAAAGCAGCTTGATGATATTAATCAATATGTTTAGACATACTGTATAATTTAAAGCTGTCATCATAAAAGGCAAATCTTCACTGGAACTTATTAGTGCGTATCAGACATCCAAGAGAGATCAGTAAACATATGCATACAGTATGAGTTTTGTGTACTCATAAGACATATGCGCTGTAAATAATACTGGACGAGATGGGTTTTGTAGAGTTTTGTACAGTTTTCAGTGATGTGACAGGTGGTGCAATTTTGGCATCTGGAAAAACAGAAACCAAGGTAATTTGGTGCCCAAGAGAACATCAAATTACTCTTCATTCTGTGTTTGCTTGGTGTTAATGAGAAGAGAAACAATAGAAGCTGATTTGTGATTATTATTGGCAGGAAGCAGCGGATGATGTATGAGTTTGATGAGGTCATCAACCCATTTGTTTCCATTTACACTCTTCAGTTCTGTATTATCACATCTGGCTTATTGTGGCATTCTTACAATAGACTGGCTGAACAAACATATTTCTTAAGCATAAAAAGTCAAGTCCAAGTCTGAATTCTTTACTTGTATTATAACTGCCAAATGGGACAAAGATGAGAGAGAGAGAGAGAGAGACCCACAGCATTTACACTTTGTGTGATTCTTAGCAGCTACATGTTGATTTGTTCAATTTAATTGAGATAAATCATCCAGGCATCAGTAGATGATTAAAATAGATCACAATCACACAATCTGTTTAACTGAAATGCTTTAAGTGTTTTTCGTGCAGTCTTAAATAATTGTGGCAAATTCACTAAGCAGTTATTTTGATTAAGCACAGCTTTACTTGTGAAAGACGTGAGGAACATTGCTCTGTTTATGTGATGTGTGACCTCATCATTGTTCCATATCTTGATATTTTTTTATCATCATTTACTATATTATTGCAATATTGGGTTGTATTTAAAGATGAGATGTTATTCTTAATGATGTTTAAGTTATTTTTCAAACACAAAGTGATATTTTAAAAAAATTATCAATTGAATTATAGAAGATGTATCTTAAGCATTTAAGAAACTAAAAGAACAATTAAATTAAACAAATAAATTATGGTTTGAATTTGATTAAATAATGATTTGTGGACAGCTAAATATGCAAAGTATGACAGAATATTTATTTATTAAAATATAAATTAGGTTAAGTCTATTAAGTATATTAATAGGGGAATAATAAAAAATATTTAAGCACAAAATTAAAATGAAACTAAAGTGTTTGTTACATATGTCTTTATCATATGTTACCTGAAATTATTCACGGTATTTTGAATTACCCACTACAACAATATTGTGCAAATTTATTATAATGATAAACCATATTACTGAATACTGCCTTTATTAAAGTACATTAAACTGTAGATCAATTTGTGTACATTTGTGTCTATTAATCACGGCAGTAACAATTCTTAAAACTGTGTATTCAGATTTTGAGTTCTGCACAGTCCTGGTAAATTACCGTATATCCACATGAGCATGGGCAATTCATCCTTGTTCCTAGATTAAATCAGAAAAAAATCTCTTTCATTTTCAAAAGCTTAATATCCAGTGCATCAGTCATTGCATTTTCTGGGAATCAAACCTAGACTCTGGTGTTGCCAGCTCCATGCTCCACAATTGAGCTACGTACAGTTGTGTAACAGCAGCGCTTCATCTCATTGCCTGAAAAGGCAGAAGAATGTCGTGTGTGAACCCCAGTGTCAGTGCATACTGTACTGTAAACTTGTTCTCGTAAGTGTACATGGGTCGCTGTCTTGTGTAAATAACACTGCTTGGCTTTCGGAGTCTTCATTACTCTCGGCCATATAAACTATATTAAAACATTCACAGAACACGTTATGAAAAGAGTATGAGAGAAAGGATCAGAATAACTCCAGTATTTCCCAGTTTGTTTTGCAGTGAGGTCAATGTAGGTCATCTCAAAGAGTCTTTTATAATAAGTATGTGCTTTGTATAATCTAAACACTGGGAAGATTTTGCTAGGTCATTATAACGCTTTGCATTTTTGTGTGAGTGGGAGTTTAGATCACGTGTATAAATGTCTGTACAGGCAGTTTTATGCTTTTTGTGTTTTATAGGGGAGAAAGGGAGACGCGGGAATGTCACCTGGCAGAGCACCAAGTGGAATAAAAGTGGGTTGCTTTGTCTCTCATTATTTATTATTTCCAGTTTTCATTCATAGTGTGTTTTGCTTTATTATTCAGTGTCGTGTTCTTGAGCTTATTTACGGTTTCAAATGAAGTCACATGCAGTAATACCATATATATGTTTGCCAGAATGGCCAAAAATGAATGAAGTCATTTTTAATTTTGATCCTGTATAGGGTGACCCTGGATTATTGGGTAAATCTGGAAGTCTTGGTCAGCCTGGTCGGAAGGTAAGACATGTTTTTCATTTCTTAACAATTGGGACTAGACTGACAACATCGGCTCGCTTAATGTATAACACATTCACTAGTGTGAAAACAATCATAATGTTTTGCCAGAAATTTGGCTGAGTGTGCTGAATGATGAAGTAATGTTTCAATAAGTCCTCACATTCAATTACAATCCTTTACCACGAGGGTACTGTACATACAGCAAATTGGAAACAGGTTTTTGTGTCGTGTAAGTAAGTTCTTTTAAAAGAAGACCTTATGGAGGGTTCAAGCGATCTCCATGCTGAATTTACTTCTGGCTTTTCTGGAGTACAGCCAGATCCTCAACACAACTGTGGATAGCCAGGACATGACCTCATTTTACTCCGTATCCAAAGGACGTCTTGGGAAAACAGTCTGGTTACCTCCGGCTAGTATATGCTTTTTATTTCAAAAAGGTTTGACAAACCCAAACAGATTGTAGGCTACAAATGAGGTAAATGGGTACCAAATCAAATGAACCAGCGGTGTTGACTGTCTGCTTTCATATTTCTAGTGAAAATACAGTATACACAGACTTCATCAGCGAGGTGTTGCTTCTGCCAGGACGGTTTAAACAGCCGGTCCCCATGTGAACATGTTCTGCCTGGCCAAAGACCTTCATACTCCCTCTTTTTCCAAATTTGAGAATTTGCTGCTTAGCTTCAAGGGAATTTCATTGACGTGCTCTGACATTTTCAATTGCTTTTTAGAATTTATGTACATTAGCATAACCAAGTAAAAATGTAGTAGGCATGTTTATAGGTGGATTATTTCCCCTTTGTATAAGCACAGTTTAACTAGAATACCATATGGATAAGTATGATTAATTGGTGATTACCATGGCTTAACTATAGCAACCATGTTTTTGGGGGGTTTTATTTGTAGTAAACCATCGGGAGGTTATTTTATTTGCTGTTGAGTATTGAGCACAGTCATACAACTCGCACACACAGTCCCCGACTTACATGAAATATTACATCAGCAGTTTTATATATATATGAGAATCAATCAGTTCATCAGTTAAGAGAGTTTGTTTGAAAGTTTGGATCAGAACGACTCCCTAAAACATTGTAAAGTGATGGAATTACCTGGCATCTTCCTCACGTCCATGTGTTTCCAATCACACGGCCACAGATGGAAAACAATATTAAAAGCTGGTGGAAAAATAGCTGCAGACGCTACATTTACTAAATTACAACTGGCAGAAAACCAGAAGGTTATTCCATCCGTGGGCCGAGGCCAGAGACAAAATCTTGTTACCAAGAAGACAAAACGTAACTTATGCAAGTAGCAGTGACACGTTTGGGCAGGTAACCGTCATCTAAATGATGCTTTTAATTACATACATTTAATTAATGACATAACGGCAGATGTGGACCTTGGCACGGCTAGAGATGTGCTGTAATGGGACGAGCGTAGGCTGGTCACGTAAGCTCCACCCCTTTCTGTCTCTCACCGATAGCCGTATGTGACCAGTACGTCACCGCGTCTCATGTATCTGTTAGTACTGAAGTGATTTCTGTAAAACTGACTCTGCGTCAGTCAGTAAGAGCTCAAGATTCCTGTGCGGTTAGTCATATTCCCACACTCGGCTGCTGTGCACTCAGTTGCCTTTGCTGATGTTCTCAGCCAAAGTTGTGAGGACAGATTGTGACCCAGTTTTGCAAGTTTGGGGCCAAACATCCAACGCTTGGTATTAATATTCGCCTCGGGTGATCTGATCGCAAGTTATGATTGGATGTCATTAAGGGGAAGGTTTCTGAACTGATGACTATGTGCATTACACAAAGCTGCAGTATCTTTTTTGGTTAAAAATAAACATGCAGTTATTGAGCAAGTACATGAAAAATCAGTGTTTGAGTTTCCTAACCTTACCATGATTTACAATGGCTTATAATAATAATTTTTTAACATGAGCTTTTGTGGAAATCTTAGTTTAAAACCATGCGACTTCCTGAAGATTCGTACATAAAGTAACCTGCAATTTTATGTTTCAAACAGCCATGGTGAAAGAGAGGCAACAGTTACACATCTCAGTCTTCATAAAGCACAAAAACAGGGTTTATTCTGTATCAAGACCACAAAATATTATTTAAACTTGGAAACTTTTCCACTTTTCTTCGATCATGTTATTTGAACATACAAACCCATTTTATCGCCCACATCTGTTTGTTATCTTGACGTCAGTCTCGTATATGTCATTGTTCGTAATACTGTAATTTTGTTGGGCTTCATTTTCTGCTCATATTTGTCAGAAGTTTACTGAATGAGAGCAAGAAACTATAGAGAGTGCAGCTTTTACTCGGCCAGACGGAGGTGAATGGACCTTTGGCACTGGGTGTGAAGTGGAATCAGAACAGGCTGTGTGTTTTGGAATCTGAAGCGTCCATTCATAGTCACCTGGAATGAGTGTGAAAATCCATTTCTGTAACATTTCCCTGAAATGACACATAAGTGAAAACTATTGTAGCAGAACGATATTTTGTTATTGAAGTTCATGTAGGAAAAAGAGTCAGAAGAATGATACTTTTTTTTTTTGGAAGAATTTAGTGTTTTACTATTTTTATCTCGCACCAAATGATCGGCTGTGGGATGTTTTTAAAGACAAAGCGTATCACTTTTTAAACTAATGTTTAAACTTTATTTTTGGGCTCTTAATATAAAGACTATTCAGGTTATCATTAAATAAATTAATAAATTAATTTTCCAGTGTTGGGGAAGTTTTTATATATTCCAAACACTGCGCTGGTTATGTTATTTAGTCATATGTCTGTAAAGCTTTGTTCAGACAGACAGAAAAAATCTGATTTTTTTGGCATATTTACTTGTCATTTGTAGTCTAAACAGCAGAAAGCCACAATAAATCAGATTTTCACAAACCTAATCCAAACCATATCTGCATATGATTTCGGAATCAGATTAATCAAAAAGTGTTAACAGTCGGATCAGATTTCAGGGTCTGATTTATTGTAGGGTTTTTCACCATTTGGCGTGTCACAATGCACAATTGTGGCCTTTATCACAATAATATAAATTATTTCATCATTTATTCACCTTTGTGTGACTCTAAACCTGCATGACTTTCTTTCTTCTGCAGAACAAAGAGCTTTTGATGAGTATTGGTAACCAAACAAACATTGACCCTCTTTGACTTCATTGTATGAACACAAAATCACATAGACATTACTTAAAATTCTTGGATCTTTCTTTAGTTTTCACATCTGGGATTTATGTTTTCCCTGTTTATTTATGGCGTAAGCACCAATGGCAACACATGTTCTTTTTTATGCTGATGGAAACTGGCCGTCTTTCTTTCTTCTTAGCTGTACACATGGGACTTCCCTTTTCTTATGTAATATATTTCCATATATCTAGTAGGAGGAATGTCATTGTTCATTGTACTTCACAGCGGAGCATTCAGTTCACAAGCGTGTGTATGTGTTTAACCTGTCTTTTATCTCTTACACCAGTAGAGAGCATAGTGATTCATTTTCCGTGGACAGTGTTTTGTAAAGACATTTATCTTAGCAGTTGCTTAAAACAGAAAACTGTCAATTAAACAGTTGACAAAAAGACTTCCATTGTATGAACACAAAACCACTAAGACAATTCTCAAAATATCTTCTTTTGTGTTCCACAGAAGAAAAGAGTCGACACAAGGGTGAATAAATGATTACTTAAATTTGATTTTTGGAGTGAACTACCCCTATTTTCAGATGTCATTATTATATTTGGTTTCTAATGCAGCGTGACTTTCGTGGCTACTGTAAACAGAAATAGAACATTTCCATTAAGCAGACATGTCCAGGAAGCTGGTTTATTCAGTAGTAATTGAAGGTATGAAAGCACATGGCCTTAATAAAGACTTAATCTGCTCTTTAAATAAACCCTCATGCATGTCCTTCATGCACAAGAAACAATGGTCAAATAACTTTGTTTAAAAAAGAAATAATTTGTCTCCGTCAGTTACATTTATACATTTGGCAGACACTTTTCTCCAAATTGACTTTATAGTGTATTCAGAGTATACAGTGTTTTCTGGGAATTGAATTTGTTCAGTTGAGTTACAGACACGCTTAATTACTCTGAATAATGTTAAATAATCATATTAAATACTCTATTTAATTTAGGATCTTTTTCAGATAGTCTCCCGTCCTCTTTTTGGGTTCTGGTCAGTAGAAGTTTTCCGTCTGTTATTGTGATTCCAAAGTTACTGCCAGTTTGTGAGCCAAGACACATAATGCCACATGACTTCACTCACCGTGAAGGTGTCGAGAATGTCCTCATTACATTTATAATTCTCATAAACATTCATAGAAGAAAACGTTCTTAGTGGTACCCAGGGCCGTTGCTAAAGGACACATTTTTATTGGTTGGCCCAATGACCCTTTTTTCCATAGTTATACAGTACCAGGCAAAAGTTTGGAAACATTTACTCACTGTTCTTTATATTTTTGAATTATAGTAAACTATAACACAATTGTCCAAAATCTCTCAAAATAAATAAACACTATTTTGTATTTGATCATCTTCAATTTGTGAGTCGATTCATTTGTGAGTCACTGGGATTGTGGCAGTTTAACTTTGCAACATTCAATGCATTTTTAATGAGTTCAGTTATGAAAGCAAAGAAAATGTTCATAATATCGTAAAATAATTGCACATAATAATTACTTACAGTAGTCTTTTGATACTAAAGCCTTTAGCAGGAACTAGTTAAATAACTGAGGTTAAAAGAACACAAGAAACTTCATGTTTCATGTTTTATGTGGGAAACTCCCCAGGATGTGATTAAGCACATGTTTGAGAATTTACACCCTATAGGCATATTATCCTTACTGTAATTTACTTCATAAACTCAGGCAAACTACAAATGAGATCTTATAACCTTTCATAACACTATCTCTCCCTTTTTTTATCTGTTTAGGGACAGAAAGGTCACCCTGGTCCCTCTGGAATCCCAGGAGATCAAGTGAGTTTACCTCATTGAATTAATGTAATTTATACATTAATATAGTAAAATGTCTTTTTATAGTGTTTGTTTACGGTATGTAAAGTACTTGGCTTTAAAAATCAGTCGCTTTTGTAAGTGCAGTAAATAGATGATGGGTTTACCGGTAATGTGAAACTTGAGACAAAAGTCTTTGTGATAATGCGTAAAGTGCAGAGACAGTCAAACATATTTAAAATCATCATATAAAAGAATAATTGAAAGCAGTGATAGAAAAGCTTATGCAGCTGTGTTTTGGCTTTTTTTATCGGTCCATCTGTCACTCGATGTGACTGTCTGGCATGACCTCAAAATAATGTTTATCACTCCATAAAAAGTCACAGCTTGATCTCACCTATCAGCACGTCAAAGGCATTTTGGTTAGAAAACAAATGTAGTTTCATATTTAGCTGTGTTTTGCTATGTAATGCTATTGTATAATGAATTCCTCATTGTCTCTTTCGCTATACTGTGCCGGGCCACACAGCGTTTCTCCATTTGTCATATTGACAATAATGGCAGTACATGAAAAAAACTGGAACTAATTGCAGACAGGCCGAAAAATAACATGTTGTTTTAATAGACAGGCCTTTTACTCCTCTCTCTCAGATTTTCCATTAGGCTTTTATCTTTCTTTTCTAAAAGAATAACTTCAACTTTTAAATATTTTTGTTGTATTGTATTATATTTACGTCTTTATTCATTATGCACAGGGTGAAAGAGGACCTGATGGAAGCCCAGGTGCCACAGGTTATCCTGGCAGGCAGGTGCAGTAAATCTTCTGTTGTGCTGATGGCTTGCACAGTAATCACACGTGTTTATAATGTGATAATTTCACAAGATAGTATGAGGCTTGTGTCGAGTGTGCCAGAATAACCACCTCTGTTTTGGACACCGTGTGGATTTATTACTCTATAAAAATAAAGAACAAAATGGATATTGTATTATGCTACCATAAAATTAATCATTTTCCTCAGGTGCCAAAGCTATAAATGATATACAGCTCTTGGAAAAGTAATTATATGCAATATATGGAATGAAGTTACAGTTTAGCTGTGGTTGAACATTTTTAATTGTGTCTTACAGTATACAGTGTAACGTTACTATCAGTGTTTCAAAAGAACTATTAAAGTGTAGTTTTACATACAGCACCAGTCAAAAGTTTAGACTTGATTTTAAAAAAATCTTTTAATCTGAAGGTTTGTATTTTAGTGTTTGAAATCACTTTTGTAGACAAAAATATAATCGAAATAATTTATAATAATTTTTTTACATTAGAAAAATAAAATATCATTTTTATATTTTTGAAATGAATTAATGAATTAAAAGCAGCCAATAAGAGTCCAGCACAGATAGAAATGACTTTAGTGCTCTTTAAAAAGCTTCCCAGGTCGAGACCTCAAGAACTGTTGAAGTCTAAACAACAGTGAGTAAGTGTTTCCAAACCTTTGACTGGTCTTGTATGTCATTTTACATTTTCTATGATTGTTAGCAGAGATCTCATGCTGACAGTTTAGATTTTTATGATTAGATTTTTTTACTTGACTTTTATAGTGCATGTCTAATCTGTCTGATCAGATCTGATTATCAGACTAACTGATGTCTCTTAAATTATTCACAGAGATTTATCAGGATCTCTTTTAGAGCAATTCAATGCGGTTGACCTCAAGAATGCCTGCTGGAAAATCCAGCCTAAACTTGCAGAATTTCGTATACGTAATCACGTAATGGCATGCTTTTCAAAAAATGTACAACCATGTAACAGTTGTTGTTGTTTTTTTGATGGACTGCACTACCACAGTTTCACTACAGATATTAAATGATGATTCCTGTAATGATACCATGGTAAATGTGTGGTTACTATGGTTGTACCACTAATTAAAGTTTGATTACTGTATTAAAACCATGGTTAATTTACGTAAGGGTTAGATTTACTAATTTTACCTACAAGCTGGTACTTAAAACTGATTTGAACACATGAGGGTTCTGGATATGAGGTGTGACAATATACGGTATTGACAGAAATGAAAAAGTAACTAAATTAAAGATCATTTTTATTTTAAAAACATTTTAATAGATTTTGCGTTAACATCACTGTTTTTACAATAATTGTGTAGTGAAAATCTGATATTGTGACGGCCATAGTTCAGTATCATGAACACACATATTGTAGATATATTTTTAAAATAGACTTTTTTAGGTGTTTGTTGTCTATTAGTTATATTAGGAATACTTGTCTGACATGTAAAAATTCTGCTTATGTTTCCACTGCTATCTTTAACTTTTCTGTAAAGTATGATGACATGAAATGGTTATCATTATCTGCATGCATAATAAACATCTCATTGTTTGTGTTTGTAGGGTTTGCCAGGGCCGATAGGAAACATTGGAGCGAAGGGAGCTTGGGTAAGAGAACAAAACACCCTCACAAACTCTCAGTCGTGCCATTGTACATTTCTTGTGGTTATTGTGTCTCAGGTATGTTCATTAATTCCAGGTGTTCTTGTTGTTGGTTATAAACTGATCATCATGTTTTGACTGAATTCAATGTTTGTTGTTCATATCCTTGAAGTGTTTGCCTTGACTGTTTGATGAATGAGTTTTTATGTTCAGGAAGTTGCTGCTAATTTGTAGAAAGCATGTTTTCCAGTTTGGTTTTATAGAGAATTTGAGGGGTACCAGAGAAGGAAATAGTTTATGGTAGTTGCTTTCATTATAAAACCTCAGAACATCAGCTCTGGAAGTAGCTTCAGCTGGATTTGACATTATAATTCCACTTACAGTTAAAAACCCTTTCACTCTCGTAAAGTATATGGCAGCAGTCTACAGGATTTGTCACAGTTATATCTATATAATTTGTGTTCTGCAGTTTTATAATACTCCTTTAAAATAATGTATTTTTAAACACTTAATGTACTGTTGTATTCATTTCTAGGGCTGTAAAGGTGTATTGATATATCACATATTGCAAAACAAAATAATAATTATGACAATATGACTTTTGCCAGATAGCAAAGATAATTGATTTAATGTTGAATCGATGTTAAGTTGGTTATTCTCAACGTTGATTCAACATAAAAACAATTTGCTTTGCTGTTTAATCCTATTGGTTGAGCTGCCTTAACATGCATAGCATATATAGTGTTTTGTTTTTATATTTTGCACTTTTGCTGATTTAAGATGTTCTGTCTTAGGGTTCAGAATTAAATTTGAATTTTGCATAAAAAGTTTTATTGACAGATCAGTTTTTATTCATTTACATACAAAACACAAGGTTCAGTTAAACCTTTTTTTTATAAAATAATAATTAAAATGTTTTGGAAATGAATCTGTTATTTAAATTCAAAACAATCTTAATCGTGAACCCAGTATCATGTTTCTTATCATATTGTAACATGAGTTTATTGTTACACCTCTTTTCATTTAATATGCTTTAAAGTTTTACAGTTCTTTAAAAACTCTTATGTTTTGTTTTGCTTTATATTTTTACTTTTTTCATGCCATCCTGGTTTTGTTTCCTCCATTATTTCATTGTGTATTTTCTGTTTAACCCTGTGACCCCAGCCGTAGTCCTCCTGCTGAATGCCAGTATGATCCCTGTTGTGAGAGTATGTGCCCTTGGACTACATCGTGGAAGCCAGCACCATGCAGTCCATGGGCATATACACTTGCTTCAAGGCCTAAATCTTCACTTCACACTTCGCCAGTGTCCTCGCAAGACCTTTTCATGTCAACCTGCTGTATATTTGGATATATTCTAAAATCTCTTGTCTTCTGACACTCCTGTTTTAGGGCCATATTGGAATCTCGGGCGTCTTCGGTCTCCCCGGTCCAGATGGAGAAAGAGTAAGTTAAACTATTGTTCTAAGATCTGTGCATGAGAATATCTGGAGGCATGATGGAGATGGTATTGGTTTTAGTCACTGCTGGAGGAAACAAAGATGAATGAAAACTCCCACCGATGTGCATGCTTTATAATGGTGGCGTGTAAATCCAAAACACAGAAGCCTGGTGAATAGGAGCACGATCCTCTAAAGCCACAGAGATCCCCCTTCAAAACAGTAGTTAGTCTCAGTTCTCACAATATTTGCTCAGTAACCTCACGCTGGTGAATACTGGCTTACAGTGCCGTGTGGAAATGGGAATATAAAGCCCCGAGAGCTGGAATACGGCCCGCTGTGGATTAGCCAGATCGTGTCTCCTGTTTTCATGAGAGAACCTTTTGTTTCCAGCTGAACAGAGAAGAAAGATCTTTCAGCATCTGCTGTGATTGTTTAATAACGCATTTTTTTTCTCTCCCGCTGTCTCGTTTCTCGCTCCTCTGTCTCTCTGTATCAGGGTTTACCTGGCGTTCCCGGGAAGAAGGGCAAGATGGGTAGGCCGGTAAAGTTTTCTCTCACCATCCTCTCCATTCATGAATTCTGTGATTTGTAACCCGTTCAAACTGTTTGAAAAGTAAATGTTTGCTTTGAGTTTATTGCCTCTTATCTGAAGCCGTAAAGTTTTAATATGGACAAAAGGGATTCAAAAACGTTTCAGTTTCTTGGCAGGTTAAAGGTATGCGTGTATGCATTTCTTTGGAAGAATTTGATGATATGTGGTACAGATTTTGCAATGCTACGGTAGATATATTTGAATGGATATCAGTGAGAAGAACTGATTTATGTTATTTACACATAGGAACAATGAAGAAAATGGAGAATAATGTGAAAAATACGTTGCAAGACGTCTTACAAACCATTCCAGATGGGGATGATCTTAAAAAGATATTAAAATCATGAATTACGTTGTTAAACTCGTCTTGACATTCTGCCTAGTTGTTTACAATTGACAGGCAATAAAAAAAGTGTTCTTAATTGAACTTAAATTATTTTTTTTTAATGTTCGCTTATGGTTATTTAATATATAAAGCATTTACAGACAAACCTAATAATATTGTTATATATACAGTGAACAATTACTTACTGTAATTGTACCTTGAAACCAGATCCATGCTGTAATTCTCTCATCAAGATACTTTGCTGCAAACAAAATGCCCAATGTGTGGTTGGGCATTTTTCTGGTTTGTCTTTTTCTGGTTTGAGATGCAAAATATCACTAAAAACTGAATCAGTGATGTTTTCCACAGTGTTCTGGTGTTGAGCAAAAGGAAATACGGTTGCCAAAGAGAAACAGCATCAGTCATAGCATTATCATGAATCATAAATGCACTGTAATTCTCTTTTTTCATTGTTCCAGACAGTCTTGCCTGGCAACAGTAAAGGCTATCTTATTTTTGTCTGGTTTTGTTCGGTGGAAAGAGGGTAAATGATACTAAATCACCCTTAATTATTAACTCAAGTCTTTGTCATGTTTATACCCACAATCCATCTCTATTTACCACAATGACATTTGGCGATGTGCGAACCTCCACAAGTACCCTTTAAGATCTTAATCTCTTCTTTTTCCAAACAAATTCAAAGCACATATTCATCTGTTTTTAATAAACAACTTTCCAAGTCTGCGATGCATTTTGATAGGCATCACATGGACATTTACATCGGCTGTGATTGCCTCTCGCCTTGTGTTAGAGGATGAAAAAAGAACTCAAGTGTTGACTTTGGCTCTCAGACAAGCACACGTTTAGTACACGGCGGAGCGTGACGTCATCGCTCTTGTCCTGTTATATAATGTAACAGTAGACCGAAGAGAAACGGCTCCGTCAGCGAATCCCTGGCGGACGTTCTCTGGCTGCTGGCGGTGTGAGGAAACACTCATGGATGGAATTTCCTGCAGAGCTGATGGTGATGAGAACCCAGCGTGTTCCTCTCACCGTCAGGGTCTAATGTACAGGGTTTTGCCAAACATAATTTGGTTGCCCAATTCTGATTTATTCTCATTTACTGGTCAGTTTTGGAACAGTTACTAAGATCTATGTGGTAATTACATTTAGGTAATGCATGCAAATGTCACGTTACCTTGAAAAAATATTTTAAATCATACTGATGGTGGTTTGAATCCTCATGTGAGATATCTCAAAAGTTTTAAAGCATTTGTTTATGTTTAAATCATGATTTTTCGCAGTCAGGTAAAGTGCTGTTTTCAGAATTGTCACATTCATAACATATTCCTCATAAATGAACACATGAAAATTAAAATAAAATAACTATTTGATGTTGTTTGAAAAGTCATCTTTTCTTCATTTGTTGGGTATTTTTGCTTCCAGTTTGTGTATTTTAATTCACAGAAATCGTAGAAAAATGTTGCCTCTTAACAGCATGTGTTCTTTTTTAAAACATTCTTAACACATTTTTATTTCCATTTTTTTAAATGGATTTAAAGACGAGTAAAAAAAATGGTAAATAATGATACGGTTATCATTTTTGGGTTGAACTATCGCTTTAAAGTAGTTTTAGTGTTAGTTCTCAAATTCACATACAGGAGATTAGTGTTGACGTAGTTTGCAAACAGCGATGCAAAAATGGTATATCCCATAAATATGTCTTCACTGTCTCCCACTTTTGTGTGCTCAGGGTTTTCCAGGAGATTTTGGGGAACGAGGACCACCGGGACCTGACGGAAACCCAGTAAGTTGAACTAAATCAATGATGCTGCCTGCTTTAAACAGCAGATTTTAATACAGGATAGATGCTCAGAGTTATATTTATAATGTAGAATATCAGGAGAAATGTTTCGCTAACCTCTTACTGTCACTGTTACTCACACATGCTTATACAAGCTGACCTCTCCAAACCACTCCAGTCGAATAAATATCTTAGATTTCTGCCACCGTTATAACACACACAGGTCTGTTAGGCGTCCGGTGTGTTCGGCTGTGTGTTGAGTCATGAAATCGTGATGATGAGGAAATCGGCTGTCGCTGCTGGAGTCCACAGCACACATCTGCTTTAGTCATTACAGGGGTTACTTCACTTCTGATCATTTCACCCTATAGTCCTCTCTAAAACACTCAATATTTGGTTGTGTTTTTCAATGTTTCCATGTCCCAGCAGGACTTTTTGGTCAGTTAGTTTGAAGTATTAGTTTTGTTTTGAGTGTTAATAGTCAAAAAGACAGTCTGTCTCTATGTGTCCGTCTGTGTGTTTTCTATATATTCATCTGTCTGTCCATCTATCCGCCTGTCTGTTTGTTTATCTGTCTATCCGTCTGTCTGTCCCTCTAAATTATCTTTATATCCGTCTTTGTGTTTGTCCACCCATCCGTCTTTTTGTCTATCTGTCCCTTTTTCTGCATGTCTGTTCGTCTTTCTGTCTAGCCATTCATCTGTGTGTCTTTTTAATCTGTCTGTCAGTCTATCTCTCATCCACCTGTCTATCCATCCGCCTGTCCTTCTATGTGTCCATCCATCTTTGTCTATCCGTCTTTTTTTCTGTTTGTCCATCTGTCTGTCCATGTATCTGTTTGTCAATCTATCTACCCATCCATATGTCTAGCCATCCACCTGATTATAGTCTTTTTTCTGTTTGTCTAAATACCTGTGTATCTGTCTTTCTGTCTATTCATCTTTCAGTCTGTCTGTCTGTCTTTCTTTGTTTTGTTTCCTTTTGTGTCTTAATGAAACACATTGCAAAACACCTGAAACACTTGCAAAACATTAGCAACTCCATAGCGAAACCATTCACAACACTCCATAGTTCACATAAACCATTTTTTTATTTTAAATCATCACTGTACTTGAGTAATTTATTGAGCACATTTCAGTCTGTTTTCACACCATCTGTCACACGAGCACACTGTAGTGTAGTCTGACCACCTTCTGTAACCATATCACACAGAAACTGCACACGCTTTCCTTTCTTCTCAATCCCGTCCCTTCATCAGCCATCACTCGGCAGGAGCAGTCAACCCTGTAACAATCCATCTCCTCTCTTTCAAAGAACAAGGAGAGGGAAAATACACTGGGGATTCTTTCGGTGAGGGAGGAAATAGGTACGGCAGGTAGCGGCCGTCCAGTCACGCCACACTACAAGCCTTTCTCTGTGTTTCTCAGCGGGCCGTTTCATTGACTCCCTGAGGGGGAGATGGAAACCTCAGATTAGGGAAAAACATCAAGAAACAGATGTTTAGACCTTTTTCTCCCATTCTGCCAGCTCGGGTATGCTTTTGGGTAATCTCAGTGTTTGCTCAGTATTTGCTCTCTGTGTTTCTCACAGGGGGAGATGGGTTCTCTAGGACCTGTTGGGATACCTGGACTTATTGTGAGTAAAGCAATATTATCCCTTTTTCTCATATTTAAACGTGCTTTCCATTTTCATTGGACTTATTCATGAAACAGAAGAGCATCTCTGCGTAAAGACCCGTTCACACAAAGATGATAACTATAATGATGACTTTTACGTTATGTTTATAATGTTATGTTTATTCCAAGCATTTACATTTCAGAAGGGTTTTGATTGGCTTAATGGTATGTCATTGTTGTATCAGCTGGAAGAAGTAGCCGTGAAAGTGATCCTAACAATATTTAAAACCAAAACTTGTTATTGGTGTGAACAGACCTTAAACCTTTTACAGTACAAATGCATTCCTGTGTAATTTAAACTGTTGAATTTAATGCATCAATTGCAATAATTTTAATAGAAGTGTATTTGGTTTGTGTATCATGAATAAGTCCTGATCTTTACAGTAAATATTAATTAATGCTTATTTTATGTTTATCTTTAATGACAGGGTGACATGGGTCCTCCTGGAATTATGGGTCCACCTGGACCAGATGGCCAAAAGGTACATTTTAATGATCATATAGATTAATTATTTACGTACGTTGATTTATGACACTGTCCTTAAAACATATTGCTCCATGTTTTATTACTTGCACAAAAATACAGAAAGTTGGCTTCCAAAACATGAAATTTTATCTCTGACATGACCTTAGGCAGTCAATGTTAGAGATATCAAGGTTATATTGTCACAAAATGTTTTTGTAAGATTATTTTACATTGAAAATAATAAATCACAAAAAAATGATATTTGATATTTACAGACTTTTATTTTATTATATAGCCATATTTTGTAGACAGACCATTTATTTACAATTTAAAGAGTAGTAAAATGTACCCATTCTTCATATATAATCTCTTTGGTGTCTTACAGGGTGTACCAGGAAACCCAGGGGAACCAGGACTGAAAGGTGATAAGGTGATCTGAATACACTTTATTAGCTTTTGCTTCTTCTGTATTTGATTTCAGCTGTCATATTTATCTCAGAAATTGACAATTTCAGCTGTGACTTATTGTACATTTACAGTATACATTTGAACAAAATATGTGTTTCCTGACATTCAAACCCAGAACCTGTGAGCAGTCCTGTGCTGACAGGCACAGTTTTCTTAAGACTTTGTTTTGGACACTGATTCTAGTCTCCATGTCTACCATTAAACCTCAGCCACATTGTAACATGACCATAGATATTTCTGGATAACTTTACTAATGATGGAGATTAAACTTCTGAGACGTCTTGGCTTAAAGTGGCTTTTGACTTGATGTGTCTCTGTTGACAGGGGGATGTCGGGTTGCCAGGTCAACCGGGAGAACCTGGATTTCAAGGTGACAAGGTATTTGAGCTGAAGCTTTTCCCTTCATTCCTTTCTATACATAGTGCATTTGTATAAATATAGTTGTTTATTTAAGCATACCACGCAGACTGTTTTTATGCATTTTGCAATAATTTATTGGATTTTCCAGGGCATTCAGGGCTCACCCGGTTTACCAGGTATTCGCGTGGAAAGCCAGGTCCACAGGTTAATTCATAAGGCTTTTATTTATTTACGACATTTTACCAAGCAGAAGTTGATTTATTCTAGCTTTGAATCTTTAGTGCTGACAAAGAACCATATTAAAGCTTTCTGTCCTGTGGTTCTGTTAGGGGAAGCGTGGAGATGCCGGGCCAGATGGTTTGCAAGGTCCACCTGGTCCTGAGGTAATTTTTCTTTTTCTTTTTTTACTGTTCCTTCATTTTGTGTTCATTTAAATCACCGCAGAGGGATGACCATTCATTTGCACTTGTTTATAAAGCTCACGCAGCACTCCAATAATTCAGAGTTAGAGAGTAGCCATGACAGAGGGAGTCTTTTTAAATGTAATGAATGTTATAAAGCTATGAAGACTGTGTCTGTTCTTATTATTTTCTCAGGGTTTTCCAGGGGATATTGGAGCGCCTGGACTAAATGGTGTTGAAGGCCCAAAGGTCTGAAAGTTGTTTTTAATAAAGATTTAAATTTAGTCTTTACAAAATTGTTTAGTGGTGCAGGTGTACTCAGGAATAAAATAAACTGGGATTGGAATATTCCAGTGAGCTGTGTTTTTTGATGTTCTCCAGGGAATCACAGGAGCGAGAGGGTTTCCTGGTCCTAGAGGAGTTCCTGGACCAGAGGTTAGAGCTTCTCACAACACCGTCCTAATAATTTGTTTATATATTGATAATAAGAACCATACAGAGATACAGTTATAAACATAAGTCTTCCAACATATTTGAGAAATAATTTAATTTAAAACGCATAAAACAACTTAAAATCAAGATATTTCTTAGTGTTTGCTTATTTTAATAACAAATACATATATACATCTTCCTAGTTATTCCCATATTTTATTGTATAAAAAGAATTACCTGTTGGATGCAACCAACCAGGTAGAGATCCACTGCAATATATAGAAAAAAATCAACAAAAATATCCATAGCAATTATTCTGAAGATGCATTTGGAATAATAATGACTTTATTTGAAACCACAGGGAGATCTGGGCCCAACAGGAGCAGCTGGTGCTGCAGGACTGGAGGTGAGTGCTCTCATGATACCCACATTAAATATATAAACATAAAAACATTGATTGTATGCTGTAGCTGGAGCTCATTTGAGTTACATTTATCATGTTGTCATGTCTCGCATCAGAGGGTTGGAGAATTTGGGGGATAAATATTTGGTGCATTTGTGTTTAGCCCAAACGAGTAAGAACACCACATGCTTATGGATGTTATGAATGGTTGTGTATGTATGAATGGATGGATGTCAAATAAACACACACTTTTCTCAAATTTTTTGAAAAAAAGTTGTCCAACTCCCTAGTAGTACATCTTTTTGCACATGAACTGTTTCACAGCACCTGTGGTATTTTCCAAAATCTTTCTTTATTGACATTTTTTATAATTTAATATTTAAAAAAAAAAATTCCCCTTTCATAACTGTTTTGTGCTGTTGAACGCTTCATCTGACCCAGAAACAGTATGAATTGTAAACTAAAGCATACACTGTAATAAAGAATAGTCTGACTTAATGCCAAAACTCATCCTACAAACAGCTGCATACTGTACACACAACAGCAGGAGATGATGCCAAGTGAGCCGTAACCCAGATACTGTATGAAACTGTGTCAAAGACACTTATGTTAACATGTGGTGACCGCTTTTATCCAAAGCAACTTACAGTGCAGTGATGTATGCGTTTCAGTTGTGCAATCCTTGGGAAACAAAGCTGTGACTTTGATGTTAGCGGCATCCTGAGCCAAGACAATAGCTTCTAGTTTAATAAGATGAGCTCATAGTTTGAGTCGGACTGTTTAAAGTGTGTCAGTATGGGTTATTTAGGTAATGAGGGCAGAGGGGGCAGACGTTAGCCAGAGAAAAGCCATGCAGTCTCCAACACAAGCACCTCTGGGTTTCACAATGAGATTGAGCGGTTATTTTATATTTAAGTTCCTCCCTCGGGGAGCTGGTATGGCGGTGGATGGAGGACTTTGGCGTCAGAAGCGAGAACTAATGAGATATCAGGGAGGAGGTTTAGAGAACTGGGAGTCAGTACTATGGGTCATTTCTGTTTTCTGTTCAGGGCAGACCGGGGAGGAAGGGTTTCCCTGGGAGTCCAGGGGAAGATGGAATAAAGGTAAGAAATTCATGACAAATGGTTTCGGTCATTTAAAGCTGGGCTTCCTAACTGCTTGTCAAGTGGCCAACAAAATTTTTTTATTTTATAATAAAAAGTAACTGTGAATTGCATAGACCCAAAAATATACCATTTGTTTTTAAATGCATTAATACAAGCAGAAATGTGACACGTGGAGAATTTTAAATAGTGAAATTTCATTAAAAGTATTTTGTTAGAGGCGGTAAAGATGCTTGAGTACAGTAACATCTGAATTAGTTTACAGTATAAATTGTTGCCCATTGCTTTAGGGTGAGCCTGGAAACACCGGAGAGGCTGGGATGACTGGTGAGAGGGTAAATAACTTTATGTTTATATTTATAATCATAAAATACATTTTTTGTATGTATGTGTATAATCGTTTTTATTTCTTTTTCAAAAGGGTCCTAATGGTTTCATTGGGCCTGTTGGCGAGACTGGGCTTGCTGGAGAAAAGGTCAGTAGGCCATTTGGTTTGGCATTTTTTTGCCATGTTAAATTCAGATTTGTCTATCTTGCAGATAATTCTTGTTGTACACCAACATTTCTTTTAAGATGTTTTACAACTGATGAAGACTGGAGCAAGTTGTCACATATTTTATTCTAGTATCCTGATCTTGCAGAGTTTGAAGTTTTAGTTTAGAATTTGGTTTATGATATAGTTAACCCCTTCTAGTGTAGTTTTAGGGCCTATTTAAACCAAAGATGATAACTATGAAGATACATTTTAAAAGATTGTTCCGTGTTAGTGAAGTCCAAACCACAAGTTTAACAATAACGATTACTTTCAGAGCCATTTTTCTATCTGGTAAACAAAAAAAAAAACATTAACAGCCAATCAAAATCCATGCAAAATTAAAGGGTTTATACATTTGAAATGTGAAACTGCAGCACTTGGGTTTAGTTTAAATGTATTTACACTAATATAGTTATCATAGTTATCATTCTTGGTGTGAATGTGTTTGATGTATTATGAATCTGGTAACCTCAGAGTTTGTACTGGTGTATAAAATGCACAAAAAATTCTCACCAATAAATAAAACCACTGATGGTAGAAATTTGGAAAGAAACATCCCTTGTGACCACTTCCCCTTCGTACCCTTCGCATCTCTGTTATACTAAACCACACTGACTTTGTGTTTTCTTGCTTGATGATCAGTTAAAGTTATGTTATTGTCTGTGTGGGTTTAGTTTTGTGGTTGTCGTGTTTCAGGGGGATCGTGGTGAGATCGGCCTGCCAGGACCACCTGGAGAAAAGGGAGCAATGGTAGGCAACATGTCTGAATCTCGTCTCTGTCCTTAAGGGCATCAGGGTCTTTAATATCCTCATAACCTTCAGTCATAGTAACCCTGCACATAGCTACAAGGGTTGGCAATTAGAATTGTGTAGGGAAAATGCTTAATCAGCCCTTTTCCATTCATGAGCTAATCAGAAAGTCTAATGTAACAGTCATTTCCCTTTCAATGACATAAGAAAATTATAGCCGCTTGTCTTGCCAAAAGTGGTTTGGGAACGATGTCAAAGTTAAAACCAAATATAAGCCACTGCAAAGACAAACCCAAGGGCAACAATCCTGTCTTTCCACAAAGGTTTGTCATCATTTCAAGAGTTTCTACAGCTTTTCAAACTCACTGTATGTATTTGGTGCCCATGGCAATAAAATAAAACAATTGTGAATTTGTTCGACTGCAGGTTTCACTTTATTTCCATGATTAGCTTTGTTCACACTAGCAAAGCTTTTTAACACTTGAGTTGTAATCTATAAGATCTTATTTTTTGTGTACTATTAAAATCATTGGTAACATTTTACAGTATTGTATTTGTTTACATTAGTTAATGTATTAGTTTTACATGAAATGGCAATGAACAATGCTTCTACAGCATTCATTCCTCTTAGTTCATGTTTATTTCAGCACTTACTAATACATTTTTAAAATCAAAACTTGAAATTGTTAACATTAGTTAATGCACAATGAACAAACATGAACAATTATATTTGTATTAACAAAGATTAACAAATGCAAAAAAATTATATAGCTCATTGTTATTTCATGTCATCTAATGCATTTACTATCGTTAACAAACACAATCTTGTTGAAAAGTGTTATCAAATTATTGTCTACAAATTCAAGTTTATGTTCCAGTGCAATGGAAGACATTAATGAACAATGAAAGTACAGTTACAGTAAAAATGCATTTTAAGGTAGTAGACATTGTTTGTAATATGTGTTTGTTGTTTTTAGGGACATCCAGGGGGTCCAGGTGACAGGGGACCATCTGGACCAGCAGGTATACCAGTAAGTTAATGTTATCTTTCCTAAGAATCTGATTGTTTGTTCTCTACTTTCATCTCACAAAACGTTACAAACTGTACACATCAAAAGATGTGAGCTGCACATCTGGTTTTAATTTTAGAGGAAAAACAAAGCACATACACCTGGTTATATGTGATGTTTTCATACATAATAATTCTGTATGTGAAACACAAAAGAAGATATTTTGAAAAATGTCTCAGTGGTTTTGTGTTCGTACAATGGAGGTCAATGGAGTTCAGTGTTGTTTAGTTACCAACATTCTTCAAAATATTTTCTTTTGTGTTCTGCAAAAAAAATGAAAGTCATACAGGTTTATAATGGCATGAAGATGAATAAATAATGAAAGAATTCTTATTCATGAATAAACTATCCCTGACATTTCAACTTACATTTTAACATTTGTGTTCCCTGGAAATCAAACCAATGACCCTTTACGCATCGCTTTGCCAATTGGGCTACAGGAACACAAGAGCAATTATCATCCAAATGAATAAAAAAACCTCAAAAGCACTAGCGCTGCATTCACACAAATGTTGACATCATGCAAGTTTGGTCAGGAAATACCTCTGAAGCCCCCGTGAGGAGGGCAGAGAGTACAGCCCAATCCAAACATAAACACTGGTCTTTGAAGGACACAGCTTTCACCCGCCAGTTGTAATGAGGTCAAGTGATGTTTGTTTGCCTGCTGAAGGCTCTAGATGAGTTTTCTAAGGGCTTCTTACAGGATTCAGTTCTTGTCATCTCTTTTGTTTTCTCCAGGGGCCTCATGGTTCAGGGGACTCGGTGGTACCAGGGGACCCAAAGGCACAATGGTAATAACCGTTCATTATGATTATTGGTCTACATCAGTTGCCATAGTAATGACTTAAGCATCCGCATAACGACAAGAAACATGAGTAGTAGCTGTCGTTGTGGAAGAATAATGAAGCAGGAAGTTTGTCTTTATTTATGACTATTATTAAATAACCAGAATTACTCAGATTTTAAACAGCGTAGATATGCGGTTTGGATCGAGTTTTTGTAAAGCATTTATATATGTTTTTCTTTTGCTGTTCAGACTATGAACAACAGTTTTTTGCTGCCTGTCTGGGCAAGAAAAGAGAAATGACATGAATTGTGGTCAACTATGGTCTTGGAGTATTTATCTGGGATTTCTCAGTTTTCTGTCAGTCCAGCAGAAGTCCAAAACTCTGATCATTCATTGATTTTTGTAACGTCTCTGTATACTTGTAAATGTTAGGAAAAAGACCTTAAAGTTGTGGCAGAATTGTAATAATCCTGCAGGGACGGACAGTACTGTAATCTTTGGATACTTTAACATTATACAGAGGTATCCTTAAGAAAGAAAAATCACAGATGAGATGTAAATTACTGTATTTCTTCTAGACATCAGAGAGATTAAATGCAAATGCAAATGCAAACTTTTGAAAAGTCTGTGTCTCAGATATTTCTCCTGAGAAAAATAATCTGTCATTAGATCTCAACAATGACACAAACTGAACTCAAATTTCAATAATTTCTCAAAAACATTTCTCAAATCCAGATTATTTTACCTTTTTATTTTAATGTTTTTGCAGCATAGCATGTTACATACTTCTTTTTAATGTATAAATGCATTTTAGCTTTTTAAACTTTATCTTTGATGTATCATCACTCGCATATTTGGCCAAATAGGCGAGTAATGATTATGTCTACAGCACGAAACACAATCAATCAGGACAAATCAACACATTAGGATTTTTTTTTTAGAATAATGCTACTTTCTCATTGAGAATGTTTAGAAGACAACTGTAAAAAATTAAATCCAGCTGCATTTTCAATAGAAGTGAAACAAAACAATCACAATAGAGAAGTGTGTGTGCCACCCACAGGGATCCGCTCTGAACCAGCGTGATTCTAACTCTTATACAGCCCAGACCATTACTGTCAAACTTGTGTTTTAGTTATTTGGATGTGTGACATGCCTGTGGGTGTTATGGGTAATGGGAAGCTGTGGGCGGTGTTGAGGACATCTGATGGGAAGTTCTTTAGGGAGTCTTTCAGGACTGATGGGAAACTTCAAAACATGAGGGTTGTGATGTCACGGATGTACTATTTATGTTCTCAGGAGACAAGAACATCTGCTGAAATACATTTAACGTTGAAGGTGCTGTAGGCGATAGCCATGAGCCATTGTGAAACTTTTACAGTCATAGAATTAGACACGCTTACTCGTTTCAAAGCCCCATCCTAAATACTGTAGCTGGAGAACAGAAGCATGTTTTCAAACATGACAAAATACCATGTGACAGATGCTTATGAGGTTTAATTTGATTAATGATAAAATTAAATATACGGGCAGCTCTGTGAATGCACATGGGCACCTAATTCTGTGATTTCCAAATATATATCAGGTACTATGGAATACATAGTCCATAGTACACACTACTATTCCTAGTAGTAAAACAGAAGTTGCAATAGTGTTTTCTTCCCTATTTTGACGTATATTAAAATAAAAAAGGCATTTGGAATTTGCAATAATGTTGTTTTTTTAACCTTTTTTTCTTGTACTTGATTTTTTGGGGGGAATTGATTGGATAGTTTGAAGTTAGATGTCTGGACGTTGGACTTTCATTATAGTCTCGCCCTTTAGGCCGAGAAATACATAATGCAGAGAAGAGATGTTGTGTAAAGATGTTTTTAATTCAACATTTTAGGGGCTTTTAATTAAAATTTTATATTTTTAAAGAAAAATGATGACATGCTCAGATAATAAATTATTTAGAATAAACTGCAATAGTCCATCTTTGATTTCATGATGACTTCCATCTCCAACAGAGATTTTTCTTACCTAGGGGTCCGCTTTAAGTTTCCGTTAAGGCTTGATTGAGTCCAAATGTTGTTATAAGCCCCTTAAAGGTCAGAGGTTTCCTGAATGACATTAGAGAAACCCCACCACACGTCTGAAAATATCCCCATCGATCAGTGTTTCCATCTCTCAGACGTGAGAAATCACCCAGCTCTGCTTTTGTCATGAAGCCCATAAATCAACACAATGGAAAAATAATGCCAACTTCACATACTAACTAAACTTCCATGCTGGAAATGTTTAATGTTTCACAGACAGTCTTTAGAGTTGCTGTCGTTCAGGTTTTTTGCTCACGGTGAGCTTGTGGCCAGACATGACCAAGAGACAAGTTGCTTTTATGTAATAGCTCAACTCCTCGACCCTGTGCATTACCCCAAATAACTGGAAATCATGTTTTATTTGTGCAAGTGAGCCCTCTGCTGTTCAATAAAATATTATCTCATACCAATATTTCTGAATCTGCTTCATGAATGTCAATCCAGATTCTCTGTGTTCTCTTTCAACAGGGTGTGAGAGGACCAGATGGAGCTGTTGGTGAAGAAGGGTTGATGGGTATCAAGGTAAATTATTTATTTTGAACATGATTATGATTCTTGTTGATCTTCAGTGAATATGACATCAGGCAAGACATCAGTTACGGGCTGTAATGTGGCTTTTATATTATTGCATTATTGATATTCTGTGCTTTTTACACTACTTTGACCATTTTAAGTACAATTGGGAGCAGGTGTGCATGTGACTTTGATATTGGCTTTCCATTTGGAGCTTAATTTAAATGTCTTTGAAAAACGTTCAGCTTGATAAATAATTATTTATAAGTTGTTTTCTTGTGGTTTTGTCTTAGTTGACAATCCACACTTTATTGGCGGGGCATGATGCAGATTATATGAATGAAGCATTGAAAGCAATACTGTGTTTGAAGATGAGGTATTTCTCCTCACCACAGAAGAAGCAACATGTGAAACACATCAAAATTCTCAGCAAAACAACTGTGCACAAAACAACTATTAAAAGTTTCCAAAATACATGGTTTTGGTTTGAATAAACTAGAATAAAGTAGGCTAGATTGATAAGAAATTTCCAGTGAAATGCAATGGAAAAGGCTGTAAATCTTTTGGGTTTTGTCTTCTTTCTCCAGGGTCCTGAAGGGCCACCAGGAAAAGAGGGTTTTACTGGATCAATGGTATATTTACAACATTTTCATTTGTTCTTACTTGATTCTTTGAAGATTCATTGAGTTTGATTTTCACATACTAGAGAGATTAAAAAGTTTCTTGAAGAGATGCTCTGAGACTCTTAAGAATGTGCCGACACTGTTGATTTTCACAGATTATGTCAAGGGCTTTTCACACTTAAAATTCAGACTCATTCTTAGTCAAATGCAACAAAGGTTTTCTTGATCGTACTTTGCATGGGGTTTACAGTTATTCCTGGCTTTTAAAGTTTCATAAATTCTTTTTTGCATGTTTAAGACATCAGTACTGATTTGAATCAGCATTCTTATTTGTATATTATTGAGGTCAATAACATGTAGGAATAAATCTTGGACATACAGTCTCTTTTAATAACTGCTGCCTATCTGTAATGATGGTGTGCTGGTCCACGCTAGCTGTTTAAAGTCACATTAAGACATTTGTCTGGATAGGTTATATTATCTGTATTTCTAGGATATATCTTATGAATACATATAATGTGATGTAAATGTAATACTTGATAATTCACTGAGGTAAGTCTCTGATGTCTATTAGGGTAAAATTGGTGAAACTGGTGAAGCTGGACCAACTGGATTTCCAGTAAGTAAATGAAGTCTCTATCAAGTTACTCCAGCCAGTAAATAAACTGATCTTTCTAGAAGTATAAACATTGTTTAATGTACATAATCGTTTCTGTTTCAGAGTGTCCAAGGACCAACCGGGCCTCCTGGAGCAAAGGGAATTTTAGGAGAACCTGTAAGTATAACCACCATCAGGCCTTCGCTGTTGCTATAAAACTGATTTGGCTTGATCGTGGAAAACTCAACATTTGTGTTCTTTGCTTCCGTTTGGATTACGGTTCATTGAAAGTTGATCTCAGCCTACATTGCCTCTATAGTTGATGTCACTGTTTTCTGTCTCTTTATAGGGACTTCCAGGTCCACCTGGCATATTGGGTCCATTGGGTGAGATTGGAGCAGTGGTAAGATTCTTTCCATAATCTCCAGATGTATAATGTATGTAAGAAATAATTAACTAAAATTATTCAAAAAGAATGCACAACCGTGTTTCCCATCTTCCATTCTGTCCTTCATAATTATTAAGAAAACAATTATCATGCCTTAAATTAATCTCATCCTGATCCCTGTATTCAGATGTTATTAGAGATCACTGGCTGCTCATTAGAAGATGTTAAAGAATTAAAGATAAATGAGAAACAGATTGCACAGCAAATCGTCTCTTTGTTCCTTCTTAATGCCGAATGTTTCTGAATGGAGGATCTACACTGTGAGACCTGAAAACTGCAGTAACATTCACAAAGTGTGTTGGTTTGTGTGGCACAGGGTCTGCCGGGAAAGATCGGAGAGCAGGGTTTACCGGGTGAACCGGGAGAGAAGGTAAAGCGTTTGTTGTGATGTCATAATGTCCCATATTTATCATAGTGAGATTGTTGTGATAACATGAGGAAGATCTTTATTACGGAGTCATTCATGTAGTGATGAACTCTTTATACTTTAAAATTATACTTGTGTGATATTTAATTTTTGACGTTTTTTGTATTCTAGGGTGCGATTGGATCTCCTGGGAATATGGGAGAGCAAGGCTTGATTGGATCTAGAGTACTTTATCACTTTATTCATTACTTTGAAAATATTTAGTATGCATTTAAAGTAATGTAGAGATTTATAATATTGTTGTCATGTAGGGTGACCCTGGATCTGATGGGGAGGCTGGAGCGAGCGGTCCTGATGGAGCAAAGGTCAGAAAGATACCAGACTTCTACCTCTTGTTTTCTATGATCATTTTTGGTGTTTTTATGTTTATTCTTCTTGTATCTTTGATCACTTTTAATGCTAGAAACTTGAAAGTCTGATTTTGTTGTCTGTAGGGTGAAAAGGGCGATATGGGAGAAGATGGGGAAAGCGGTGAAAAGGGAGCCATCGGGTTTAAAGGAAATGAAGGGCGTCCTGGAGATCCCGGATTGATAGGCATTAAGGTTTGTGTTGTTCATGATCAGTTTATTGAGATGTAAATTATTCTGTTCTCCCACACTTAACCTCACTATACTTTATGGATGTTAAGCTTTGAGAAAAGTTTATGATATTATGAAAAATTACAGAGCTGCCATAGCAAATCTGAAAGGCTTCCCTGCTAAATAAATCAGACTTTGTTTGACTCTAGCTGGACTATTCGTGTAATTTTAAGTTCTAGCATCGTTTGCTATGCCAGGATCACTGGTGAATGCTGATTTTTAGTAACGATTGGTAAAAATCATTTCACTCATGAGCATTATATTGCTCCGTAAGGTTAGGGTTAGGGGTTTAGGGTTAGGGGTTTTATTAAAGATGTTGGTGATGTTGGATGAGAACAAAAAAAGACAATCTACAGTTCCAAACTCAAATGCTTCCTTTTATTTTAGGGCCCTGAAGGCAAACCTGGAAAAATTGGTGAGAGAGGAAAACCAGGCGAGAAGGTAATGCCACAAATTCTCTGAATTTTGGAAACCTAACAGAAATTTACAGGTATATCTGGGAATTACGGCACACAAAATTCATGTCAAATTCTTATAAATTACCGCAAATTTCCATTTCATTTATGTAAATTCCCAATAACTTTTCAAAAATCCTCAGCTTTGCAGACCTTGCCACAAATGATCATTTCTCTGTTTCATAGATCTTGGTGTTGTACATGAACTAAAAACAAATGCATTTTTAATATGTATAAATGTGTAAATGATGCTTAAATGTATTTCAGGGCAGTAAAGGTCACCAAGGTTACATTGGTGAAACTGGACCAATTGGAGAACTGGGCGTAATGGGTTTCACCGGGCCTAAAGGAAGCCGAGGAAGTACTGGATTTGTGGTAGATTGTTTGTTTTTATAGACAACCCCTTTTTTTGCTAATTTTGGAAAATTATGTCTTTTGTTTTCATTGTCATAAATTTGTCCACAACATTTTGGCTATTATTTCCAGGGTGCTCCTGGAAAAATGGGTCAGCTGGGAGATCCGGGTTTGATGGGATATGAAGTAGGTGTCATTTAATTGAAATGCCTTTTAAGACTAGATTTGACATTTGGAATAAAGCAGTACAAAATCTAAACAGCTGCTCTACATTTTCTGGAGTTTTTATAAGTCAATAAAGCTTGTTAGGGGCAATTGATGTGTTTTTACTTAAACTGCTGAAATACTTCTGATGTATTATTTCATTGGCTGTAGGGTCACCAAGGACCACAAGGTCCAGTGGGATCCCCAGGACCAAAAGGTGAAAAGGTAAAAGGAAAAAATTGGTTTTAGACACATCTAGCAAGGATGTTTTTTATTATTTTTAAATAGGTCCACACCATGTGCTAAAATGTCCTTAG
Source organism: Beaufortia kweichowensis (assembly GCA_019155185.1). Classification (NCBI taxonomy): domain Eukaryota; kingdom Metazoa; phylum Chordata; class Actinopteri; order Cypriniformes; family Gastromyzontidae; genus Beaufortia; species Beaufortia kweichowensis. Next base: position 626,019 of record CM032795.1, on the reverse strand, counting down.
GTTTCCAAAAATCAAAACTCAAATTAATTTCTGTCAATTTTAGGGGGAGCAGGGAGATGATGGGAAGGTTGAAGGTCCACCTGGTCCATCAGGTGACACCGTGAGTCAGTCCGCTGGATTTTATTACAAATTATTGTCTTGTTTTGGATGCCTGAACCTGATCAGTGTGTTTTGGTCTTCACTGGGATTCAGGGACCTGTCGGCAACAGAGGAGAAAGGGGAGATGCGGGTGACTCTGGATACCCAGTGAGTTTGCATTGTTGGAGATCTTTTTTATTCTTATTGAAATAGATATATTTTTTAGAAAATCTCAAAGTAGATCATTGCTAAAATATCTTTAGGGTCATGATGGTTTGCCAGGGGAAAGAGGAAAACCGGGTGCTCCTGGACTGCCTGTGAGTGAATCTAAAATTACTTACATTTATGTAATAAATTTAAATAAATGTAATAAATTTGATCAAAATAAATCTTTCCTCATATCGTATCTCTGTATATATAACCACAGGGAAATATTGGGCCGAGAGGTGTTTCAGGGCCTAAAGGATCCAAAGGCGATAAAGTAAGAATTTGTTTGAAATATTATTTTAAATATGATGTCCATCTTATAAAATGATGATCGATTTTACTCAGGGTCCAAAAGGCAAACATGGTCCTCATGGTGAAACTGGAGGTCGAGGGTCACCTGTAAGTAAGTTGAGCTGAATTCATTGACATCATGATCAAACGTAGAACTGATTCTGACATGAAACTCATATTTTCCTCTCTCAGGGTGTCGTTGGTCTTTTCGGGCCCAGAGGAGTTGTTGGGCGTGAGGGACTTGAAGGTCATCCTGGAATGGATGGACCTCCGGGGAAAGATGGAGTTAAAGGAATGCCGGTAAGACGGTGAATGTTATTCTCAATGTTAATGATGTCGTTTTATGTTGTTTGTGATGTGTTTGTTGTTTACATTAGGGTGAGCATGGAACGGATGGGGAGGTCGGACTGCCAGGAAAACCTGGTCCTCCAGGCAAAACAGGTGAACTGGGTTTGCCAGGAGTTCAGGGTTCTTTCGGGCCAAAGGTATTTCATTCGTGTTACGTCAGACATTTAGATAGTGGTCTGTTCTTTATATTTGCAAACAGGTGTTCATTATCTCCATCTGTGGCAGTATAAACTGGCTTCAGATCATTCTCTGGTTTGTGTTTAAGGGTGAAAGGGGTCTTCCTGGTCAAATTGGACCTCCAGGCAAGAGAGGATTTAATGGAGGGATGGGGTTTCCTGGAAAACAAGGAGACAGAGGGGTCAAAGGGCAAACTGTGAGTAAAAATACTTTATTGGTTTATTGCAAATATTGAAAACAGTCAATGAATGTGACATAATAAAAGTATTAAAGATACTCTATATCGTCATCTCTGGTTAAAACATAAAATTGCAGGTTAATTTCCATATAGTACTTACTGTTATGCATGCTGATTGCTTATTGAAAATGATTATTTTAAGCTTATCATTGTGAATCACCGTGTGGTAAGGAGACAGTTTTTATTAAAATGTATTAAAACATTGCTGTTTATTGAAATTATTAAAATATGGGCTTTAATATTATTTGATGTGTAATTTTTGCTATGGCAACATTTCTCATTTTCATTCAGTTTAATTTGAGGCAATAAAATTATTAACTGTAATAAAAGACAATTAGACTAAAACTTAAACTGAAATAAAAATAAATTAAACCTGTATCCGTATTAAAAATAAAACAATACATGTCGAAATAAAAACAATTGCAGTAGAGTAAACTAAAATTAAGAATAAAAATATAACCTAATTTAAAATATTAAATAATAACTACAATAAAACTAAAACTTTCTTTTAAACACTGGATTTTTAATGTATTTGCTTAATAAGTGATTTTCCTGTTTTAACCCAAAAAGATTGCATATTGCAGGTTTAAACCTTTTCATTAAATATCTTAGAAGATATTGTTTTTTTAACAGGTCGTTGCAACAAACTGCACAATTATATGAACAGCTATTCTATATCATAGTTTTTTTGTGTATTTAAGCAAGACTGGAAAGCTGTATTGACCAATCAGCATCCAGGATCAAAACCATCCGCTGTATTTCTTTTACGTTTTCTTCAATGAGTCACATCATCATAATAATATTGTTCATATACTTGTTTGGCACTGAAGATGTAAGAAACTCTGAACATTCTTAAGTCACATAAGTCTTCAGGATATATGCATGTGAAATGAAACTGATTTGCTGAAGTACTTAGTTGGGTTTAGAGATGTCCTGAGATGTCGTTCCAGCAGAGTTTATTTCCAGCTCTCATCCAGAACATTTAGCTAATAAATATGTTTGGGTTCATTTGAAGATGGCAGACAGATCTGGAACTGAACTCTGCAGGATGTGAAATCTCTAGGAGCCTGAATGATGACCGCTGACTGAGCGGCATCTGTTTGCTTTCATTCTCTCATCTGCTTCTTATTTCATTGTTACATAAACCCATTCATTAATCTTTTAACAATTAATGAATAACACAGACATTGCTGTAGTGCTTACCGGGGAATAAATCGAAGGAATCTGTGATATTCTACTGCATTAACATGATGTTTTTTTAGGGTGATACTGGTGAACGAGGATTCCCTGGAGTTTTTGGATTGTTTGGACCGAAGGTAAACTCGCTTTTTAAACCCATTATCAGATCTTCTAAAGAGTAGGTCAACAAATAATTTTATATTAACATCTGTCATTTAAAGGGTCCACCGGGAGATGTTGGGCATGTGGGCATCCAGGGTCCAAAAGGTCCGCAGGGTTTAATGGTAAGTACCACTTTGAGAACAGTTATTAAAGCACATATGAGATGAATAAAGAGTTCTTGTTCAGCATCTACTGTAGGTGTTTCTTATTTTAAGGGAATGCAAGGAGCCATCGGTCCCGTTGGTATCATTGGGCCTAGTGGGAATCCTGTACGTACCATCTCAATCACTCATTTCAGCAGCCACAGCTTGTTTTCTAGACAATTGCATAATCTGCAAAACATTCTCTGTTGTTTTGTAATAGGGGCCACAGGGAGACAAGGGAAGTAAAGGGGAAATGGTGAGTGTTATTTTTGGATTATTGTGCATGGGTTACTGCCTTGGGCGCTGTCATTTCCGGCTTTATCTTCTCTATTCACTGACGTTTGAAGCCTGAGACAAGTACATTTTAATAACGGCGTTCTCCTTTTATTTTTTTTAACAGGGTGCTCAAGGACCGAGGGTAAGTTCAATTTTTATAACGTTGTACATTTAAATAAAGGAAGCAATATAACATGGATGTTTATTTCGCTATATTTTAGGGACCTCCAGGTCCTCGAGGACCACCTGGACCTCCAGTAAGTCTATTTGAACGTTTATGTTTGCCCTGTGATTATGAATGGATATACATTTGCTGTACAATCAATCTGTTTTTCCTCTTCTGTCATTGGTTTATAGGGACCTCCAGGTGTATCTTTTGCTATCGTAAGTGTGCACATTTTAACACGTGCTTTACAATATCTTTTGCAAATGTTCAGGCGATGGCAGCTCTTTTTTCCTAACCAGTTGCAAATGCAAGAAATGATGAACAGCAGAAAGATTTGTTACTAATTTGGTTTTATTTCTTTGGTAACCACCCAATCTTTGGTAGTCTGTCCCAAATAACTCCATGTTAAACATCTGATTGGCTGGGATTGTGTCACATCACACATTGGATTCATTTTTACATTTGTTTTTATCAAATGTTCTCATCAAATCTCTTGAGTTGCTGTCATTTAAATCGACTTTCTTTCTTCAAATGCATTTAGGAAAATGAGGCACTTGGTTCTCCTTTACATCTTTTTGTTGATTCCCGCTCTGCGCTTAGATCTGAGGTATGTGTCAAAGTCTAACACATGACTGTATCTCAGATACAGGCGGTCTGCTGGATATTATAAGCTATAGACTTTATTTCAATCCACAGATTTATCAAGACACAGACTTTCCCATGTTGGATCAGGGATCCGAGATCCTTAAGACCCTACACTACCTCAGTACCCTGATCCACAGCATCAAGAACCCTTTTGGAACGCAGGAGAATCCAGCCAGAATGTGTCGAGATCTGTATGAATGCGAGCATAAGTTAAATGACGGTGAGAGTTATCTTTCTCTTTTTATGTCCATCATTTTTTTAAACAAAGGTTGGGTAATATTGGGAACATACTATATCGTTGTTCTACTTGTAATCTGAATGGATTCACTGATTTCGCTTTCATCTCTTTACCTTTCTCAAGGTGCTTATTGGATAGATCCTAATCTGGGCTGCTCTTCTGATAACATTGAAGTGACCTGTAACTTCACCAGCGGAGGACAGACCTGCATTAAACCACTAGCTGTGTCCAAGGTCTTTCAACATGGTCTACACTGAACATAGCATTTTGCAGAAAATTCAAATTCTCTCATTATGTTTTATTGTAGAAAAACAATAAGAAATGATCTGGTTGTGAAATCATTCTAGATCGTTTTTTTAGTCCATAGACAAAGGCACAATCTGTGCAAATATTTAAAAAGGTGCAGCACAATGACATGAAGAACTATGATGGTGTATGGTTCCATAAAGAACCTTTCTGTTTTACAAAACCATCCATTCTCATAGTGGAAAGGTTTCTTAAAACCGATAAAACAGAAGAAAAAACTGAAAGGTTTTTCGGATATCAAAAAAAGGTGCTTCTGTGAACCTATTACTGTGAGGAACTTGTATGGCGAGTGTTTATTGCAGTCGTCTTTTAAAGCTTTTGTGCACAGAATCGGTCTGTGGATGTTATGGAAGGTTATGGAGGAAAAAGAGCTATTTGTGAAATGGCTGTTGTTTCATATGTGTCACCTTAAGGTTTTTATGGTTTAAATGTTTTTTAGTAATCAATAAATACACCTACTGGAATCCAAACAACAAGCATTATGTTAAACCAAATGCTAAATATTTTCATGCACTTTCTAATGCTTTAAATCTACTGTTATTTTCTCTGAAAGTTGGAGATTGGTGTGAGTCTGATTCAGATGAACTTCATCCATCTCCTGAGCTCTGAAGCTGTACAGATGATCACCATTCACTGCCTGAACATTGCTGTTTGGGCAGCAGAAGACTCCAGAATCCCGTCCTCCACTGCTGTGTATTTTAAAGGCTGGAACGGACAGATAATCGAGGCGGGGGGCTTTATCGAACCTGATCCTGTAAAAGATGAGTGTTGGGTATGTAGGAAGTTATTTCTTAGAAAACTGAAAAACATTTGCATCTTCCAAACTAATAACTCCTACTTCATGTCGTCTCAGATCAGGGACGGCCGATGGCATCAGACGCAGTTTGTTTTCCGGACCCAAGACCCAAACATGCTTCCGATTGTGGAGGTCTACAACCTGCCCATCACTACACCCGGTTCACATTACCATCTGGAGGTGGGACCTGTATGCTTTTTATAACAACGGATGTCCTGAATACACCTTCAGCGATGTGTTTTAGGGAAATACACGTGAAACTGGCATAAATTATGAACTCTTCTCTCGAGCCTGTACTGCAGACAGGAGAAATCTGGAAGCGCTTTGGAGAAAACGAGACTTCTTCTGCAAGCAGCTCTGGAGGACAGATAAGAGCTGTGTTGCTTTTTATTGAAAACAAGTCGTGGATGTTTGTTTAGACATGCTTATAAAACTCTCTTGGACTGATACCAGTCTTAATTTATTCATTTATTTCGGACATTATGAGGATGAGGGGAAACTACACGGAGCAGACTTTTATTCGTGTTGAAGTCTTTATAAGTACTTTATAGTTAGACATGTTCATATGTATTTATATACATGTACATGTGCGAGTATGTATATTTTCAGTCAAGTGCAATAGAAATTGAAGAATTAATTTGAAGATTAATCTTATATATTTGGCTGTCGAGGGTACATTAGGTTTGGGCCAGAAACATATTGTACGCATGTGAATGCAAAGAGATAGTTCACCCAAAAATAAAAATTCCTTCATCATTTATTTACTCTTGTGCCATTACAATCCTATGTAACTTTTTTTTGCAGAACACAAAAGAAGATATTTTGAGGAATGCTGGTAACCAAACAATATTGACTCTCATTGACTTCCGTTGTATGAACACAAAACCACTGAGACATTTCTCAAAATATCTTCTTTTGTGTTCCACAGAAGAAATAAAGTTACAGGTTTTGAACGACATGAGGATAAATAAATAACAGACATTTTTATTTGTGGGTGAACTTTCCTATATAAAGTATGTTTCTTGTCTTACTGACACTCATATTATTCAATTCAGGTTTATTGTAGTTGCGTGTACCAGCAGATCAGTAGCTTATCTGTTATAAACCTCAAATACGAACAGTGTGGAGTTCAGATTTTACTTTACAATTACAAACACACAAACATTTATGTGTAAACCTGCGCCGTCAGAGTAATGGAGGTGGATCCACACTTGAACAGTATATATCTACCTCCCATTTCTCATTTCTGGGTGTGTTGGGACAAGATTTTAAAGAAATGGTTTCACGTTTAACTCTGCGGTTGGATTTCATTCAAAGCAGGTTTTGTTTCCGTCAAATGTTTTAACTTAAGTGCCTTTTGAAAGGGAATATTTTTTATATAAATTTAACATAAAAAAACATTGTATTGTCGTTTTTTTTTTGCAGTCAACCATGTTTAATACTTAATGTTCTAGTATGTCTGTACAATTCTTTGAAGGCTAAATTTGATCCATAATAGCAGGTAGGTTGCAGCGATCAAAATGCCCTATTATGCAAAAAAAACATTTAGGTAAATGTCACTTATTCCCATCACACAGTATTATTCTATAATGTACGGTACTCAAAGATGGAAATGTACAAGTCATAACTGCAAAAAAATGAGGTATATTCAATCCCATAAGCCCTATCTGACTGCAGAAGTAATTGTTTGACATTCTCTGCTCTGTCACAGTTACTCAATTTATATATTTCTTTGTTGACGTTGAATGCTGTGGTTAGAAATATAACAAGCCCTGTGCAGAGATTGATGAAAATGAGGGCACTACAATCTTCCACTATAATATTTTTGTCAATAACAGCAGTTTTTATGTCATGGTGAGTTAATTTTTTTAGCTGTGACCAAAAAGTGTTACGTGTGGAATTCTTGTGAATATTTTGTGTTTAACTGTCAGGATCTGATCTTATCTTGCCTAAAAGGGCATATTTGCATATTTGTATTTTTTGTGTAAATTTTAGGTCTGTTGTGTGATTTCCAAGCAGTATATTTAGTAGATAAAGACGTCTGTGAATATTCTTGTTGAATATTATTGTGGTTAAAATACCTCCATTTCTCAGCAAACGCCAAAGAAATAAAATGTCAGTGTTCGGATCAGTTTCCAGAGATCTTTTATGATACTGACGTTCTGTCTGTCATACTGAAGAATTAGTTTTCTGCAATGTACATCTCTCATTTACCTCTGAATAAACAATGAACGATTTAAAATGTGATTGAAAATTTATTAAAACAATTCATCTGATTATTGTGGGAAAACAAAAATAAATGTGTCCACACAACAACACAGTTAAAAATCAAGAGTTACTCATTTAAAAGCCATAAAAAAATCAAAACCAAAAATTAAGAAATAAAAATAAGAAATGTATTATTCATGAATGAATTCATTTGTTGATCATTATTTTTGTTGTTGTTGTTTATGTATGGTTTTTTATTTATTAAATTGGAATTTAATACCAGACACTTTTAGGCAAACCAGACCATTGAGCAGGTCTGTCTGTAATGCTATAATGTAATGCTGCCATCTAGTGGGATGATGTATCAACAAACTAATGGTCCATCTGTTGTGAGGTGAGTATGAAGATGTCTGTCATTTTCACTTAATAATCTCATAAAATAATAATCTTAAAAGACAGAAGAGTACAGTCATAAGATTTATTTTATCCATCCATCAGCTGCATTACTAACAATACTAAAAAAAAAAAAAACTAATACATCTGCTATATGTGTGCTATGGATGTACCATACAGTTATTTGTGTAGATTGGTGTGTATACCCTTGGGGAAATGTCCCGTCTTAGGTGAAATGGTGTGTGTTTTATGAGGGACCAATTTCAGATCTCCAGTTTTGAAGTGAGAAGGGTTTGAAGATGATGTAGGTCTGTGACCATATCCCATCGCTGGCATGAAATCAGCAAGAGCTGGACCTTCTCCAACAGCCGCAGCCGTTTCCAGCACAGCCAGGAGCTTCTGCGTCATCTGATTGCGTTGGACCTCAGAGTCGTCTTTTTTAGGAATCTCCTGTAACCAAACTACAGTAAGATCCGTTCTTTTTGTCTTCGCCAAACAATACCCAAATGATAAATGGTTACCCTGAGTGTGTCTTTTAAAACTATGGCTGTTTCATGAAGAACAGTCTTCACTCGTTCTCCTAGTTTCCTCTCCTCCTCAAGATCTTTTCTATGTTTTTCTAGCTCAGCTTTGGTTTGGTGAAGCTCCTCTGTAACTTCTGCATGTTCCTGTCTGAAAAGTTAAGCAATAGTTCGTTCAAAAATGAAAAACAATGTTGTTTGGTTACTAACATTATTAGAAAGTCATACAGGTTTGGAATGACATGTTTGGAAAGGGTGAATAAACGATGAATGAATCTCGCCAGTACTGTATGAATACAGACATGATCAAATTAAACAAGTTTAATGATACAAAGAGGAACATAATAATGAACAAATCAGCCATATCATTTTAAATCAAGGACACAGAAGTGCTTTATTGTCTGTAAGACACTAACCTGAGAACATTAAGCTCTGTGCATACTGAAGTGTGATTGTCCAGAAGTCTTTGGTGCGCTGTTTGAAGTTTGTGATATTTCTCCAGTTCAGACTGCATTTGCTTGCACTTTTCTGATAACTGTTGTATCACCTTTCAGGAATCAAGAAAAAATGTAGTTCTAGATTTCTGAATTAAACAATTAAACATGTGGATAAAATAGATAAACCTTCTGATTGGTGATATTCTTCTTGGTTATCTCGTGCACTAGCGGTTCCATGGTTCTATATTCTATATTGAGCTGCTTTTCTTTGACTCTCAGAGAATTATTCTCTTTCATCAGTTCTTCGATTCTGTCAGAGAGATGCTTGAATTGGACAGTCACTGACAAATTCTCACGCATAGCCCGTATTGTTGTTTCCGGCATCTTCTGGTCCATCTCCTGACGGAATTCTCTTGCGGCAGCAGCAACTTTCTCCAGCATTTCTTTCTGTAGCCTTTATAATACAAAGCGGTTAAATACATACAATTTCTTCTTTTATAAGCGTCATATTTAAAAACATGTACGATTAGTTTTACAAAGCGAGTCCATGCATGTTTTGAATCGAGTACTGTCCGTATACGTCAAGCAATAGATCCACTTTGTTGTTTGTTCATTTAGGAAAATGCCTATTTGTAAATTTCCTACATTGCAAACATTCAATACCAAAGGAATATAAATTAAAACCAATTTACATCTATGTTAGGATTATCAAGGTTATGATCGAGTCCCATCTAGCTCCCATCATCTTAATGATCATAAAGATGTTCACCTGTCATTATAAAGTACAGCTTTTTTCTCCAGGCTGTAGATTTCTGCCTGGTGTTCCTCTTTTTCCTTTTGAAGTTTCTCTTCCAAAGCTTTGCATTCATCCATGAGCTTCTCTCTCTGCGCAGAAAACTCTTCCAGAGACGCCAGTTTCATGGCTGGACACAAAACTTAACGTTAGAATTAGCAATCGACAAAACAATCATTAAAATACAGTATGTTAAAACAACTAAGTATCACAATATTTTGGTTATTTGTACATCCTTCTATTTACTCCAAGGTCTTGAATATTTTAATGTGTAGTGAGGGGTCTTTAATTCAATAACTGTGACGTTTTTTTGGTGAAGCATCTAATGCGCAGGTGTATATAAAGCTTGTACCAAGGGTCATATTCTCAGATGTGAATTTGGCATTCATTTCCTTCAGTTCAAGTCTAAGAACGCTGAGCTGCATCTCAAAGGAGTCCCGCTCGGCTTCTTGAGCCTGCTGATGTTTTGACAATGTCTCTTCTAGATTAGCCAGTTCATTCTCTTTCTCAGTCAGTCTGTGTTTAAGATAAAGAACTATGTCTGTCTTCTCTTTCTCCACTGTATCAATCTTCGAGTGTAGGTCTTTGGCTTCAATCTCCAATTTGTCACATTTATGTTGATACCTGTAAGGAAATGATGGTCATTGGTTAGTGTATTAAGAGGCAGGTGCTTCCTGTTGAGGGCATGACATACCTAACTCAATATGTAACCTGGTTAATTATTAACAGTGATTTATAATCCAAAGTCTGTTTCATTTCAGTTTCCTCAAAAACACATGGATTGAAACTGTATAGCCAAAGTTACTATTAACAATGAGAATGTGGGACAAATGAATACATTTTTATAATCTGAGATCTTACAGATACCTAAATTTCAATCACAGCTGTGTCAAGGCTACATCTTAGGTGAGTATGTTTGCGCATGTGCCGTTTTGGAATGACTGTACAGGATGTAAAAAGCATTAAAACTCCTTTTTTAACACTGTGGATTGTGTAAATACACAAATGAAATGATTTTAATGTACATTCAAATGTATTTGACCTCTGATTTGGCAAAGAAATAGTGTTTTAATGGTCGTCAGTGGTCTCTATACCTTTGCAGACGCTCCTCTAAATCTCCTATTTGAGCTTGATAAAACTTTTTCTCGCTTTCTGGTAATTCTTCAGCGTTTTTCTTTTCAGATGCCATGTTTTCCTTTTTAGTTGATTTATCGTCGTTCTTTTTGGTATTCTTTTTGGGAGGCATTGGACTTTACGGTCGCTCCTTCGCTGCGCAGTCTTTAAAGTTTTTAAAAAGCTGTGTGTTTCTCGTTGCCGTGGAGATGGTCCTGCATGACTGCGCAGAGCGATCGGCGTATGACGTCAACGTAACGGGAGAGCGACTACTTTGACTTCATACACCGATTGCTTTGCGCAGCGCCCTTATGCATCCGGTGATTTACAAAACCTACAGTAAAAGTGCGCGAGGCTATTGCTGAAACAGAGTTTTACATCAATTTAAATGCAGAGCTAAAGCCTTTCATGAAACTAATTTTAAAGCACAATAATACATCTCATCCATTTTAATAAATATGAATTTCACATAAAATAAAGCGCATTTTTAAAGACAATTATTCAATGTTATAAATGCTTCACCAATGTATGATATTATTGTATACTAATGTACACTTATAACTTACAAACTCCTCGGTATTTCACAGAGTTTCACACCTTAAATTACAGATAGCAGTAAAAAGAATATTGGACAGAACGTCCAGTTCAGAGATGCCTTTTTATTTTAATCACTTGAACGTTGGGTGAAAACTTTGTGCCATCCACATTCATTAGTGCTGGATAAATTTAATTCACATAAATTAAGCAATGTATGGCTGTCAAATGAATGCTCATGAATACTTTTTATTTAATAATACATATTTTATTGAATATGAATACATATTTATTATTATTGCAATTATTATTGCACTGTACTGTATTCTAGTTGGTGCTGTTTTGTGTCTTCTTGTGGCTCTGTCATTTGTTTTACGTTGCTCCTTCCTTCTTTTTGTTGCATCTTGCGTTTTTTCAAACCACTTAATTAGTACAGAACCACGGATGACAGTGCATCTTCTTCAAGTTAATGCGCTCCTTTGGTTTGTACTGCAAACAGGAACAAATCAGATCACTGAGATCCCCAGAGATGCTCTCATGTTTCCACGTCTTATTATAAATCCTCTGCAGGTCATCAGTAGATGGAAGGTGGCCGCACACCATTTGAAAAAGCAGTGTCCCCAGAGACCACACTGCTGCTGACGTTCCATGATACTGTTTCTCGACGAAAGCTTCAGGAGGGTAGTATGCTTTCTTGCCTTTAATCTTCCTATACAATCTGCCCTTCCTATACAATTCAGCAGAACCAAAATCAATCAGTTTGACATTTAATGTCTTCCTATTTATCAGCAGGTTGCTGGGTTTTATGTCGCGGTGTGCCACTCCTTTCTGAAAGCAGTACTTTGCAGCTTCCACCACTTGCCGCATGATGATGTGCGCTGTGCTCTCATCTAAACAGCCTCCGTGCCGTTTTATGTATTTCTTTAAGTCCTCACTATCAGGGGGCAGCTCCAGGACATAGACATAGTGTGTTTTGAGAGTATTCCACTTAAGCAGCCGTATAATTGAAGGATGTGTAGAGCCTGTCTGCACTTGAAGCATGCACAATATCTCTAAAGGAATGGGGTATTCAAAATCTAAATAATACCCAACTTTTACCTTATCTCGTGGAATAACTTTTAGTGCCACACGATAGCCGTCTGGTAAACGCTCTGCTTCAAAAACCTCGCCAGTTCTTCCAATACCTAACATCTTACCTCGTTTATAGAATTCAATAGGTACTTTAAATGGATTGTTGCCATGTGTCAAGTACAGAGATTTCACTGGCTCTGTTTGGGTTTCAGACAGAGGATCTTGGACACGCGTGGAGACACTCTTGCAGTTCCTTCTTTCAGTCTCAGAAGACATTTCTGAACTTGTGCATTTGTTGTTATTGCACATAGTTTCAGATTCTTTCTGCTTAGCATTCTTATTGTGAGTTTTGACGTGTTCTTCCTCCTGATCTTCATTCTCAAGACTGTGGATTTTAAGGTTTTGCTGTGATCTTGTAGCAGACACTGAAGCCTCATTTCTGTTGTTCTTCTGTCCAGGGTCCTCTTCTTCTCTGGCCTGCTGGTTTTCTTCAGGCTCCACTTTCTTGTTAGATTCGCTGGTCCCAGCTTTTAATCGAAAAAGATGCTTCAAGAAGTTCTTTCTATTCCTTCTGCTGTCCAACTTTTCTTCATTGTTAGTTGGTCTGTCTATCTCGACCACCTCATTGGCAGGAGTTCTTAGCTGTGTGGTTGGGATGGAACTGTCCTGTTTTTTCTCAACGCATTTCGACAGTACTTGGAACCACGGATGACAGTCCATCTTCTTCAAATTAATGCGCTTCTTTGGTTTGTACTGCAAACAGGAACAAATCAGATCGCTGAGATCTCCAGACAAGCTTTCATGTTTCCACAATTTAGTATAAATCCTGTGCAGGTCATCGGTAGATGGAAAGCGGCCGCACACCATTTTAAAAAGCAGTATCCCCAGAGACCACACTGCTGCTGACTTTCCATGATACCGTTTCTTGATGAAAGCTTCAGGAGGGTAGTATGCTTTTTTGCCTTTAATCTTCTTATAAAAACTGCCCTTGATTTCAGCAGAACCAAAATCAATCAGTTTGACATTTAATGTCTTCCTATTTATCAGCAGGTTGCTGGGTTTTATGTCGCGGTGTGCCACTCCTTTCTGAAAGCAGTACTTTGCAGCTTCCACCACTTGCCGCATGATGATGTGTGCTGTGCTCTCATCTAAACAGCCTCCGTGCCGTTTTATGTATTTACTTAAGTCCTCACTATCAGGGGGCAGCTCCAGGACATAGACATAGTGTGTTTTGAGAGCATACCACTCAAGCAGCCGTATAATTGAAGGATGTGTGGGGCCTGTCTGCACTTGAAGCATGCTCGTTACCTCTACAGGCATGGGGTATTCATAATTGAAATGATACCTAACTTTTACCTTATCTCGTGGAATAACTTTTAGTGCCACACGATAGCCATCTGATACACGCTCTGCTTCAAAAACTTTGCCAGATACTCCACTACCTAACATCTTACCTTGTTTATAGGGTTCAGTCGGTTCTTTGAGTAGATTGTTGCCATTTGTTAAGTACAGAGATTTCACTGGCTCTGTTTGGGTTTCAGACAGAGGATCTTGGACACACGTGGAGACACTCTTGGAGTTCTTTCTTTCAGTCTCAGAAGACATTTCTGAACTTGTGCATTTGTTGCTATTGCACATAGATTCAGACTCTTCCTCTTTAGCTTTCTGATTGTGAGAGCTGCTCTGTCCCATTGTGACTGTTGTTGGTCTGTCTATCTCGACCACCTCATTGGCAGGAGTGTTTAGCTGTGTGGTTGGGATGGAACTGCCCTGTTTTTTCTCAACGCATTTCGACAGTACTTGGAACCACGGATGACAGTGCATCTTCTTCAAATTAATGCGCTTCTTTGGTTTGTACTGCAAACAGGAACAAATCAGATCGCTGAGATCTCCAGACAAGCTTTCATGTTTCCACAATTTAGTATAAATCCTGTGCAGGTCATCAGTAGATGGAAAGCGGCCGCACACCATTTGAAAAAGCAGTATCCCCAGAGACCACACTGCTGCTGACTTTCCATGATACCGTTTCTTGATGAAAGCTTCAGGAGGGTTGTATGGTCCTGTGCCTGCCATCGTCTGCCAACTGCCTTTGAATTCAGCAGAACCAAAATCGATCAGTTTAACTTTTAATGTCTTCCTATTTATCAGCAGGTTGCTGGGTTTTATGTCGCGGTGTGCCACTCCTTTATAATAGCAGTGCTGTACAGCTTCCACCACTTGCCGCATAATGATGTTCGCTGTGCTCTCATCTAAACAGCCTCCATGTCGTGTTAGGTATTTACTTAAGTCCTCGCTATCAGGGGGCAGCTCCATAACAAAGATGTACTGTGTTTTGAAAGTATACCACTCATACAGCCGTATGATTGAAGGATGTGTAGAGCCATTTTGCACTTTAAGCATACACATTACCTCTACAGGCATGGGGGATCCATCTGAATGAGTACCAACTCTTACCTTATCCTGTGGAATGAATTTAAGTGCCACTCGACAGCCATCTACTACACCCTCACCTTCAAAAACTTTAGCATATCTTCCACTACCCAACATCTTGCCTTGTTTAAAGACTTGAGTCACAGTTGCCTCATGATTGTAGCCACATGTAAAGGACATAGGCTCCTCTGGCTCCGTTTCAGCCTTGACTTCAATCTTCACGTTCTGGCTGGATTTCTTGTGAAAACTGCTCTGTTTCATTGTGACTGTTGTTGGACAGTCTGTCTCGATCACCTCATTATCAGGAGCTCTTGACTGTGTGTTTGGTTTCAAACTCCACCCAGTCTTAGCTGCCTTCTTCCCAGATTTAAGATGGCGAGAACTGCTGTGTCCCATTCTGACTGTTGTATATTTTCAAAACACAATTAAGCTGTAGAATGTGCAGAATGCAGGGATGGACAGCTACATATAGAGTTAGGTATGATGATGTCACAATGAGATTCAGAACTTCTTAAAGGAAGAGTTGGGCATGTCCAGACATGCCAGTGCGTGTGGCGTGCGGGCGGGCGTGTGTGTGCGTGAGTGTGTGCGCGTGTGTGTGTGCGCGTGACGCAGAGTGACGCAAATAAGTGAAGATGTTTTGCTAATTTAGAAACAACGCAGCAACAATCTTTATGTTATTATTATTATCATTATTATTATTATTATTATTATGAGAAGTGTACAATACAATGGCCACCTAAAAAAAGTAAAAAGTAGCTTTAAGGGATAAAAATCGAAATATCTCGAGAATAAAGTCGTAGCGTTAGGAGATTAAACTCAAAATATTTCGAGAGTGAAGTCATTAGGAAGCAAGTAGATAAACCAAGCCACTACAAAATGAACGATGGTTTTATTATAGGATTGATTACCACCGTTTCACTAAATATCATGGGGTTAAACTACGATTGTTGAAGCGAAACCATTGGTTTCCATGATTTAATTATAATAACGATGTTTTTTGTTTTATTTGTAGTAAAACAGTGGTTAAGGGATTTGATATGCGCGGCTGTTTGCATTCAGTATGCCTTATGGGCTCATTTATTCATAAGGTGTGTACTGAATTTGGTAACTTCTTCACAGATCTGATTGTTCACTTAACTGGTTCACAAAATTACGACTTCATTCTCGCAATATTCGTAACGCTATGAGTTTATTTTCGAAATTTCGAGATTTTCTCGAAATATTTCGAGTTTAATCTCGTAACGCTGCGAGTTTATTCTCAAAATTTTAACTTAATTCTCGAAATATTTCGAGCTTAATCTCGTAACGTTGCTTTTTTAGGTGGCACTAATCCTCCGTCTTAGTAAAAAGATGGATGGGTTACATATTTTAATAAAGATTAAGTAAGCGATTAGCTTTGAAGTTTTTACTGAAGTTAATACACTACCAATTTGTCATTTTCAGATTTCACAAGATTTCTCAGTGTTGTTCCCTTACCATGACAAAAAGCTAATTGAATCGTGGACCTTGCATCTGAAACACAGATCCAGCATCTTGCCAACCAGGAGAAGAAAGACAAGCAAGTTTTTTTTAAACTTGGATAAGAGCCTCTTGCGTCACTTCATGTTAATCGTATTGTTACATTGACCATTTATTATGCCACTTATTTATATTATAGAGGAATAAAATGTATGAAAGTATTTTTTAAACAAAATTGGGTTGGTTTATTGTTCATGAAATGATAAAAATGCTTTCTCAATAATAAAATACGCATTGTTTTTTTGGTTGTATATAGACAACACAATGAAAGATATGAACTAAAAAAAGATATTAACTACTTGTCTTTTAAACATCCGCTTGTAAACCATAAAGAAGCAGACATTGGAATTGTGCTTTATCTACTGTTCCACTCAGTAACTGGCACAAGAAAAATAATAAAACAATGATTTGAATGACACCAGGGACATCTGTCTAAATAAATTGCGATATACACTGATGATAAAGAAGGGCGGGTGGGGGAGAGATGTGAAGAGACGATCGACGTCATCAATGAGACACTGTCACATTGTATCTCTAAATAATAGACGCGCTGGGTGTCAACAGTACTGCAAACACAGACATCTGTGGGACTTAAACATATTAGGAAAACTTCTCATGGTCGTGTTAGTATCTGTTGAGCTGATATTATAACTCGTAAACATGAAGTTTAAATGGAGTAAGTGAACCTGCTCGGAGCGTTAAGGTGAGATATTACGAAGTTATAATGTTTGAATGTTGTTCGCGAAATTAAGAAATACGATTACGCATTTTATAGACGTTTTTATTTACAAATACATCATTTCAGTATTTACTGGAATTGAACCCACAACCTTTGCATTGTTGCGCATGATGTTGCCAGAACTGTGGCATAGTAGGGTACAGGTTGCATTGTTCATAGTGATTCATGGTGTTTGTCTGAGAGGAGACAGGTCCGAGGGGAAGAATCTGATCATTATGTAACTGTGGTGTTGAAGAAATGTGTTTTTGCGCTGCGCTCTCAAAGCTGAACGCTTCATTTGGGCTCGAGCAAAACAGATCAAATCAGAAACGCACCGAGTGCTTGTTTACACTCATCCTGTATGTGTTTTTCTGGCAACTGACAAGTAAAGTGCCTATGGAGTGTATTTAGAAGAAAATGGCTTTGATGAGGATTCATACAGGGTAGGATGATATTTATTGTCTTTCCAAATTATTGTTATGAGAATGTGCACAAATAGTTCTTAAAGAAAAGATTTCAAGGTGAATCTATTATTAAACCTGTTATTTTTGGATTATGAGCTTGACTCTGTGTTTAGGAATGTGTTTTGTTCCTTCACATTTTTAGCTGTGTCCTGTACAGAGTGTTAAATATTTGATTGTGAAACCAAAGGGAAGCAGTGTTGTAATCTCTGAGATATTCAGCCTGTCTGGCATGAAGTGTTTTTGTTTGAGAATGGACACAGCAGGCTGTTACTGGGGGTTTTCAGATGTGTTTTGTTTAGTACTGAATTGAGTAATGGCACCACTAATACACAGAGAGGTCACGGATAATGAACATATTATACAGCATATGAGCAATTCCATGCAAGTTTTTATCAAGTTTTTTTTTACAATAGTGATGGTAAACTCAGATATAATATTTGATGGTTTTAATACTCATGTGAGGTCTCTAAGTTTTTTACGAATTTGTTTATGTTTAAATCATGATATTTCATAGTCAGGTAAAGTGCTGGGGTTTTTTTAGAATTGTTTACAATATGCATATTCCTCATAAATGCACACATGAAAATGAAAATAAAATAACTATTTTATGTTCTTATATCATGCTGCATGGTCTAATTTTACCCATTTGATGCCTTTACAGTCATTCAGAGCTGATGGAAAACAGCAGTGTTTATGTAAAGGTTAGTTAGTTTTTATGTAAATTAGTTTTTATCCTGTAAACATTTAAACCGTTGAACCTTTTTAAGCATTTTGCTTAGGCTTTTCTGGTGACATTTCTTTACAAAGTGGTAGTCGCAAAGGAATCCGAGAGCTTAGCCATTAAGCTGTAATTGAATTAAGAAGGGTGAGACAAAAGGGCTTGGACCCATGCCCGTGTCTTCAGAATGATCGAGCCAAACTGGGTTGCAGGCTACCAACTGTGCCAAATGTTGCTGTTTATTTTAGAGCAAGTGAACATTTAAATAATGAGTCTCCACATTTAACATTCATGACATTTTCCCATTCACCTATATCAGTTTTATTGCTCCAGACGAATATCCAAACACACTAGGCCAGGATGAGATATATTGCAGTGATATATTGATCTTTTTAAAACTGTAACACAATGATGTCACAGTTTGGTGTGAGTCATGGTTTAAAAAGAGGACAGTAAACCCATCACTGTTTTTCATTAGATGGTTCTCATGGTTCCTCGACAGGCGTTTAGTATTTCTTAACTTCCTTTAGTTTTCTCGTGAGACATGCCTGCTGAGTTCCCCATCGGAGCAGCTGAAGAAAGACTTGGAGAAAGAGTTGAAACTGAGCAGCAGTAACTTATCCAGTCATGGCTGGTACCATGGACGTATTCCTTGGGAGGTGAGACGACCATCAAAATCTTCTTAAACTGATGTTGATCAATTATACAGTATCATAATTTTTCATGATTAAGTCTTTGTTGAATGCTTAATTTTAATCAGTCAGCTGGTTTCTTTGTGTCGTGTAATAAAAAATGTAATATCAAATCAATTGTGCAGTTGCAAATTATTATTCCTTTCATACCTAAAAGTTCTTGGTTTCATGTTTTTCCACAACTCAAAATAATAGACTTAATGTAATCAACAAAATAGATTTATGACAAAATAGATTTATAACATTGCCTCACACAGGTGTCTGAGTCTCTTGTGCAAAAAGATGGGGAATTTCTTGTCCGTGACTCCCTCACCAGCATCGGAGACTACGTCTTAACCTGTCGTTGGAACCAGAAAGCTCTCCATTTTCTAATCAGCAAAATTCTGCTCAGATCTCACGGCGGATACAGTCGAGCGCAGTACATTCTGGAAGGAGAAACATTCGATTCTGTGCCGGCATTGGTTCATTCCTACATTGTAAATCCGAAGCCTCTGACGAAGCAGAGTGGCATCTTTGTTTACTCGCCAGTTAACAGGACACTTCCACTAAGATATCTGGAGGCCATGTTTGGGTTGCCAAGTGTGGAGAGCAGTCCATTAAACTCCCCCACCAGGAGGAGGGGAAGCCAAAAGATGAGGGAAAGCGTAACTGTGACAGAAGCTTTGGAAATTGAGCTGATAAATCCACAGAGGTATGGAAATGACGGTGATATAAATTCAGAAATAAAAAATGTTGTTTTATAGCCGTTAAATGCGAAGTGTGTGCAAATATAATTTTAACAAACAATCACTTTGGTCTGCTATTGGTCAGACAAGCACACATCAATCACATGCTATTGGTTGATTCATTTTCTTAAGGCTTATAGTCAGATAAAATATTCATATAAAAATATGTCAATTATGTAAATGTGATTTAATCAGTGCTTGTATTGATTATGTTGTGTTTTATTACAAAGCGACATGGTGAGGAGTTTCGATGGCACTTTAGAGCAGCGCCTTGTAGTCTCCTCATCTCCAATTTTAATGAACACATGTAAGCTTACTTTCTGTATTTCACCATAAAATCAAACACGCTATTAAAGTGCAGCATCTTTGACATGAAAATAGTTCAGCATTGTAATTGTGCTTTCATTTACAGTGGCCAGGCGGAGATGCAGCCCTTCAGAAAACAGAAAGTTTGTTATAGTCCCTTCTTCACCTTTTCTCCAAAAGCCCAGCGAAATCTATCTCCGTTCTTCTTCTCCTGAGAACACACTTATCTATTTGGAACCAACAGATCATCTTCTGTCCTCCATGACACATTCTCTTCTGAATGTTAACAAAGAATCTATAATTCCCCAAAGCGAGCCAGCGACAGGTCATGTGGCTACAGATCTTTCCTGTGTAACAGAAGAGATACGGGAGTATGATGATGATTATCTTGTGCCTTTCAACCTGGAAACAGTTTCCTGTTTTAGAGCGAGTACATACCAGTCGTCACTGTTGCCCGTTGAAAATAAACCTTTGGAGACCCGACTGCTGAAAAGAGTGAAGGACGTCCTGTATGAAGTGAATGTTAAGACAATGGCAATGCATATCACCAAAGCTGACTGCGTGGTATGTTGGGTTTGTTTTTATTAGTTGTGAATTTCATTTAGGAATTGAAATATTCATACATCAACATAACTGACTGTGCTATGCGTAAATTTTATTTATATAATATTTTAATATATAATATAATTCTATTAACTACTTCGTATCTACTAAACTTTATAAAGTTGCATATCTGCAACATCTGTATGCATCTATTATCTATATTGTAACCTGTGACTCATTTAACATATTTATATATTTATATTTATATTTATATTTATATTTATATTTATTTTCAGGTTGCTCGAATCCTGGATATGCCTGATGATATAATGAAAAGTATGGGGGTGAGCTCAGGTATGGAGCTACTCACCCTCCCACATGGACATCAGCTCCGTCAAGACCTTCTCGAAAGGTTTCTTACTGTCTTATTTTTAAAAAATACTTATTTCAGAATAATCAAAATAATCATGTTTAACTGCAGAATCAGACCAAATAATTGTTTTTCGTCTCTTGTCAGGTTTTACACCATGTCCATCATGTTGGCTGTGCAGGTCCTGGGCTGTACTGGAAGTTCAGATGAGAGAGCTGCATTACTACATAAACTCATCTGCCTTGCTTCTGAACTCAAGAACAATCTGAGGAACATGTTTGGCTTTGCCATGGTTATGAGATGTCTGGAGTTTCCACAGGTATGGAAGTATGATCCTGAGTCAAGAGCCAAATGTGCCAAATGTAGCATTCATGGAGTGACATAACAATATCATTATACATATATATTTCTGTATCAAAAAGAAATGTTGCTTTTCAGATAACTCATTTGCAAGAGACATGGGCGGTTTTGCGACAGAAATACACAGAAAGTGCTGTTCTTTATGAGAAAACCCTTAGACCCTCAATGAGGTTGATGAATGATGGAGAAGGTATTCCTATAACTCTCTCTGTAAAATACTGAGGTCTCTTTCACTTTATTACAATAATAAGAGTTTCAAACTCTCTTGCAGATATAAGTGGACTTGCAGACACAACGCTGTTTCCCCACGTTCTCCCCCTGCTGTATCTTCTTGAAAAGATTGCTGTGACTCTTGAGGAGTCAGAGTCATGGGAAAGTGTTGACACTGGAGTGGCCATGATCTTGAGACATCTGGATACAGCACGTACCATTGCCTGCAATGGGAGGATCTTCAGTGCTAATGCAGAGGCCAAACTAAAGGGTAACTGTTTTATAGCATACACAACTCCTATAGTTTTAGGGACAGTTACCTGAAGATATATATATATATATATATATATATTATTTTTATTTTTTATTTTTTATTTTTTATTTTTACTTTTATAAGAGTAATACATTATTGCATTCAAAGCCTTTTAAATGTAAAATAAAATGTTTTTAAAGCCTGTGCATTGTAATGTAGTTTTTTAAAGCTTTTGATTTATTTCACAACACGATTTGTTACTGGTTTTGCTGGTCAGAGGCACATTTTAGGAGGTGGGACATTGTAATTTTATGGAGAATTTTATTGGGCAAAATTATTAAGTGTAGTGTGAGTCATCAGTATTTTTGGGTTGTTTTCTTGGAATCTAATAAAAGTTGCTTTTGTCAATATTAAGTAATACAGTAGTATATAGACAGCCTTTAATGCTAATAAACAATGACTAAAAGCCACACAAATTTTTTCAAAATTTTGCTGTTATTATCTGTGGTAAAGAGTACATTCTGTTTAAATATTATATCATGAGTGTTGTACCATGTTTTTCTGTACAGGATTTCAGAAGGAAGCAGATGTTTGGGAGGTGTTCCACACAGAGTTTCAGATGCGTCTGCTGTGGGGAAGCCGAGGTGTGGAAAGAAATAAAGATGAACGTTTTGCAAAGTTTGATGAAGTATTAACAGCTCTGTCCAACAGGCTAGAATGGTCTGCAACATGACACGTTTAAAATTAGATTGAAATGGATGTTTGTCTGAAGCTGTACATAAACCCAATTTGCAGTTTTAACTTATTTGATTTTTTTGTTTTGTACGTTTTCAGCGTACTTACATTTTAAAGGGAAACTTTGTAACAAACTTAACATTGTTTAATGTTTTAACCCTGAAGTATGTATTTAATTGCACTGTTATTGGTTTATTTAATCAATGAACAAATAGTGGGTAATGTTTACTCAATAGTACACTGATTACATTGTAAGGGTTCGTTTTGTACATGCTATTATATACACATACTTACACAAGTCTTTTATAAATAAATATAGAAACTGATTATTTGCATTTGAGTTTCTGTCTATTATGGAAACAAATGTGCATTTTGTTTTCATTTCTGTTTTACGTTGTCTGAACCCTATCTAATCCAGCTCACACCAGTACTGTTTAGACATGCAATTTATCAATAGAATGTTAACTTACTATGTTTCACCCAAAAAACAAGACAAATAAATAATATTTTGCATAAATACAATGATAACTGTTTTGTTTACTGCCTAGCATTGACTGATAGTATCTGAACTTTGATACGAATCGCCACATGATAGTCAAGTCTTGGGTCATCTAAATATTTCTAAATCTTTTATGCCTGAATTAATGTTTAAAAGGAACAGAATATAATTATACCATTGCCATTGATATTTTTATTAAACCTAAATTATATTAAAGTTTATATTAAATATAAACGATTTATATTAAACTTGTCCAGTATAATAACGAGACCAATATGTATGCCTCATTTGTTTTACATTAAAGAAGGCTGTCTATTACTTATGACGTAATGTCAACACGTCACAAAAACAGCTGTATATCTGTATAAAATTATCTGTATTAAAAAAAAAATCTGCATTTAATAATTAATTATTATATCTGTCGGTATAAATAATAGCATTAAATCCATACTACTAGTATAATTCTATACTATACTACTAATTCTATACTAAAAAATATTATTATAACAATAATAAATATTGCATTTTTATGAGGCAGAATGTCATTGATGAACTGTCCGTCGCCCTCTAGCGGCTGAGGCGTGTAGTTGCGCTTTTGACGTCCACTCATCATGGAGCTGTGCTCGGAAGGAGTCGCTACCATGATATTTACACTTCTGTTGATTTTTTACACCTCCTTAACTAACGGTTTTGAAATTAAATCTATTTTTTGCTCAATATCTGACAGCTGCGACTGTGACTTTAAGCCTGACATTAAAGGTAAGGCGTTATCAACAGCCACCTCTTTAGCAGCTAACATTAGCTTCTGCTCTCCTGTGGTGTCAAAATGACACTTTTTGAAAGTGATTGTCTCTTTATGGCAGAGTTACTTGTGGATGTTTATTTATGTTGTACTTTATCGCTGTTACACGTCCTCATTTGCTGTATATAAGATAAACTAAGCTAAGCTAACCAAGTTTAGCTCATATGGGCAACAGCTAAAGTCACGTGACACAAGCTTCTGCTTTGACGTGCTGTTGTTTTTCTCTGTAATTTGGAGCCTTTATTGAATTGATTAAAATCATGTGTTTTACAATAATATAATTCAATATACACTAAGTACTAGTTACAAGTTTAAAGTTTGGAAACACGTACTCACTGTTGTTTAGATTTTAGAATAGCAGTAAACTCATCAAAACCATGAAATAACACAATTGTAAATGTGGGAATTGTGTGTAAATCATACTCTTGACAATTTGTCATCCAGCTAAACAGCACTGAATGAATTTCTGTTTATGCTGGACGCTTATTGGCTACTTTTTATACATTATTTACTCCAAGTAATCGATTTCGAAAATATATTTTGTATTTTACTTTTCTAGTCTGTGACTGTGCTTATGTCTTTACAGGTTTAGAGTGGGACCTTTATAAAAATCTTTATGGTCAACATATGGCTCAGGACATTGTCTCAGAAGCGGTGGTAAACTTTTTACAAGACGACAACCCGGACAGACCACTGGTGTTGTCTTTTCACGGAGCATCTGGGACTGGCAAGAGTCTGGTCAGCTCTATGGTTGGTCGACACATTTTTGGAACAGCTATGGGCAGTCCATACATCCATCAGTATGTTCCAACATTACACTTTCCTTCAGCTGACCGGGTCCAACAATACAGGGTACAGCATGATGTTTCATTTACAAAGCTGTGCATTGAAATATTTACATCAATAGAACCAGACCATAAGGTTATGCAGAATATAAACATTAATACATAAATGTTGACTACAGAATTTCTTAATGGCTTTTCATTTTGTTCACAGGCTGATTTAAAGCAGTGGGTGGAGAAAAACCTAACAGCTTGCGCTCGCTCGATCTTCATCTTTGATGAGGTGGAGAAGATGCCTCCTGGAGTCATTGATGTTTTAGAACCACATTTAGGCCCATTTCATGTACTTTTTCAGACAAACTACCGCAAAGCTATTTATATCTTCATAAGGTAAGTCTAAATGACCAAACGATGGATTAATGTGCTATATGCTTACCATGGACAGATAATAGTGCAAAGTACTAATGATAAGGGTTTGCGTGTCTTTGTCTGATGAAGTTTTTGTTGATCCAGTACTGTAGGTCAGGACGTAATAAACAAACTTGCGTTGGAGAGCCAACAAGCAGGAAGAGATCGAGAAGAAATTCGCCCAGAGGAGCTGGAGGAGGATTTAGCTGATGCTGTGTACAACACCAATAACAGTGAGTGTCGTGGGTTAATAAAGCTGCTGCAGTGTGTTAATGTTGTTGGTTGCACGTATATAATGTTTAACGTGTTTTCGTGTCTAATTTGTCAATGAACTTTGTTTCCCAGCTGGGTTCTACCAGTCCGGAATAATTACAGAAAAGCTTATTACGCATTTCGTGCCTTTCCTTCCACTGCGGCGGCGTCACGTCGAACGCTGCGCCCATCGGGAGCTCTGTCAGCGTGGGGAGTGTCAACGTTTAGATGTGGTGTCATCAGTAGGAGGCGCCATGAATTACATGCCACAGGACAGTCCATATTTCTCCAGCACTGGCTGCAAATTAGTGCCGGCTAAAGTTAACCTGTTCCTTTGAAGGACACAAGAAAAATTTAAAGGATATTAAAAACAAGCAATACAACAAATGTGTTTACAAAGCAACCTGAATTATGCCTTTGGGGACATTCTTTCACTTCCATGTCATGCGGATGAGCTCTGACGAAGAAGAATGAACAGGATTTGGAAATCACTTTTGCTCTGATATTTAATCAAGCAGCTGATTTCACATTTCTGAGCTACGGAAACACATTGACTTTACTTCGGTGTGCTGTTAATTATAAATCAAGTGTTCTCAGACGTTTTGTAATTATTTATTTTATAAGAAGATATTTGTCAAACAGTGAAACTGTGGACATTTGTTAAACCAGTACTGTATTTCACATGCCAAACACAGGGTGGCAGCAGTGCCTGTCCAAGGAAGGTTTTTGTTTTTTTCTTGATCTTTAAAGTATTATTTTTTCAATTTCATTTATATTTAATGTGCATGTAAATTATGTATAATAGCTTTTTCTTTTAGTATTCAAACAAATTCAACCGGGGACAAGTTTCATATATTAACTGTTTCATGTGGTACAACATCAAGATGTGACATGTTCTTATTGTTTAAGGCAAGTTGTCAATTATGAAATTTTAATTTTGTTAATTTTTAAACGTTTTTTTACATCTACAGTAGACTGTGGCAGGAGCTTACTTATCCATTTAAGGAAACCAATGCAATGCAAAACCAGTTCAATTAAAAGCAAATTTCTTCTGCAATCTATTTTATGTTTGATTTAAACAAATAATCAGACATGATGAAATATCACCTGGTGGCCACTAGTTAGTCATTTTTGTGTACATGGTGCATTGTTTACATTCTGCACACTCACTTGCTTTAAATAATCTTCTTTGTGATTTAAATCATTTTCGTAATCCATCTTTATTAATCATCAATTAATGAATCTATCGATTTTAAGATGTCATTATTTTATATTGATTTTATTTCATTTGATTCTTGTACAGAAATGAGGAGACTAAAATAATCCAATCGATTGTATTCCTTTTTGTATTCGTTTTTTTAAATCCACAATCCACAACCATTTGAATAATACAATTTCACAACAATTTCCCCCTTAATGTGGGAAAAGTGTAAGTGTGTTTAACATGGACTGAATGGTACAAAGACCTCCTACAAAAATCCCAAAGAATCTGACAAACTCAAAACTATAAAACCTTGACTGGGGTTGTTCCTCTTCTTACAAATAGATATTAAATGTTTCTCTGCAGGAGCTGTTGGCAGGTGGTAGGTGGTTTGATAAAGGTTCATGAGATGGACATTGAGCTTCTTTGAGAACATGTTGAGTTTTGCTGGATAATCTCTTAATGCAACACTCCTCCTGCCACTAATGCCCTATTTGATGACTTCATCTGGTGGACGCGTTGAGAAAATCTAAATTCTTGCTCACCTTGGGTGGCGTCAACCAACGGATGTCACAGAAATGTTACAAAAAAAATCATCTAGATAATACCGGCCGACCTGACCTCCTCCCATCCTCGGACCCCTGCTCCTAGATTGACCCCTGTGCTCCCGTTCACACGCTCCGCGAGGCGGCTGCCCTTGGCTGGCCACCGGCCCCTTTATTCAGACACCTCTCCATTCTGTCCCAAATCGGGTTTTAAAAGGCACAACGTCACTCCCCCCTCCACCAGTCCTCTCCGGCCCGGCCACAATGTCCCCCACCCCCTTCAACATCTGTGAGCTCCCCTCTGTCTGCTCATTTTCTCACTAACCACCCCATTATTGGCCGGCTTTCACTTGTAAATGTGCCCAGCCACAGTGCTGATGAGGCTTTGATCCGCATGGCCAGGGTCAGGCCGGACTCAGGGGTGGGACGGAGGATGCAGCAGGCCTTGTGTGGCCCAGAAACCAAAAACAATCAGCGCACGGAGAGAAGATCCTTTTGAGGTGCATTCAGCTGAGACGGTTTGGCCAATGCAACTTTTGCTACTTTCTGGCTATGCTCCAGCAATTTGATGGAATTTTGTGCAGTTAGAGAACAGAGAAAGTGGGATATGACTCAATTGTGCGCTTTTTGTCGTGTCATTTTTAAGCAAATTTAATGTAACATTCTCTGTCGTAATTTCAATATTTATAAATTATTTTTGGACTGTGGGTCTCACTCAAACAATAAGGTGGTTACCTCGGCAATGGAGTCTCCAGGACAACAGGTGAACAAAGGGCGAGAGAAGGGGGGAATGCTGGGAGAGGCGTTAGGGATGCCCTTGGCCTCCGTGTGGTCAGTGGGGGACATGGGCCTTTGGAGAAAATGTCTGTCAGAAACCTGTCCCTCCTTGCAGACGTAACATGATTGATAATCCTCTAACTTTCTAAGAACTCACATACTTTTGACACTGTCACATTCTCCCTCTAAATGATGTATGATCTCATTTTCTTCCACATAAGCTAGTCTCAATGATAAGTGCAAATTCCACAAACGCAGCAGTAATAGTCTTTCATACCTTTTTTAGCCGGGGTCATAAACCTTTTAGTGCAGGGTGGCCAATTGAATTTGTAGTATAAGAGAACTTTGGTTTTATTTTTTAATTCACTGTAATAAACAAATGTTTAGCATGTGTGTTTTAATACAAACATCAAACAGTTTTTTTAATGATCAAAGTAACCCCATATGGTGAATAAAGCTGCTTTCTTTCTTTATTACATATTTTTATGCCTTGCAAAAATATTGAAACATCTTTTAGATATTTAAAAGAATTGAATATTTAACCTATTTTATCTTTTTATTCATCAAATTGCCATAGAATAGTTCTATTTTCCTGAAATGTATTTAACAAACATAAATAGAAACTCAAATGCTGATATAAAAGTAAAAAATTCGTGTACAAATATGTGACAACTATGTTTTTGTCATTACCTTATAAAGGGTTGCTTTTAAAAGATCAAAAGATCTGATTTGTGTGTTAGACTAATCTTATTTAATCCTATTGGATTAACACGCCATTTCTTTGTTACCCTGTCTGTATAGCTGACATCTCATACATTGAACATAAATGCGACAAAATCGTAAAGTCCTGTCAGATCAATTTAAACGATGAACGTAACAATTTAATCACTTTATTGATTAACTTTATTGAAATTAAATAAATATATGTGATCTACAATTCATTTGAAATGAATTCATTTTCTTAACAAGTACAGCAGGCTATGGGATTTAAAACATTTTTATTCAGCATAAGATTATACAATAAAATCTTAAAAGTAAAAACAAATTGTGTAAAGGAAATATGTGCATTTATTTTACTCAAGTCTATGAGATTCAGAAAAAAATATGTGGTGGTGCATTTGAATTTTTTATATTTTTTATATTTTTATGTCATCAGCAAGAAATGAGAATAAAAATTCAAATTTGTAAAAGCAATCTCTATCCATAAAAAGCAATCTAATTTTATACACTTTCTGAACCAAAATTCAAGCAAAATCGTTTGAAATTCCTTTGTTAATTAAGCACATTAACTTCACAACAACAACAAAACACACAGAAAATCTAATCTGTTGATAAATGATCGATTTTAATACAATGTTAACAAATAATTATTTAAACCAAACTACATGCTTAAACATGACATTTAAACCGACATCCTAAACATCAAAAAGTTAAATAACATTAAAAACAAAGATAAAATTGAGATGTGCTGATTGGAGACGCGTGGGAACCTCCAGCAACAGATGTCCACGCACAATTCTCGACTTATCTCTTGACATTTAACAAGAATTGCGTTTGGACAATCAAATGCTCGAGCTCAAATTTTCACAAACAGCAAAACTGTGTAAATATGTCCTGTATATTCAGTCGATTCGAGATCCATGCATTTGTATGTCCTCGTGTGTTTTAGAGATGAGTAAGGCCTCGAAACCACATTGTTGTATAGGATTGATCACAGTACTTGCTTTAAGAATATCGACTGCATTTAACGAACTGTAAATAATTACACTTCTTTTCTCATTACACTTGTCGTTAAAAATAGATATTTCACATCAGCTATTTATTTCGTTAACGAAATTACCATAAAACAGCCTTCTGTGTAAAGCATGCAGTGTTGTATTTTATCTATCCAAAAACAAGCTCATTTCGACAGATCAATTTAAATGCACTTGTTTTCTGGTTATTTAAATAATAGGAAAAACAATGGCTAAATTAAACCAAAATAATAAAGGTTTGCATGAAACGAAATAATAGCAAAATAATAATTCATTATTTAATCTATTCTATTTGTTTCGGTGTAATAAATAAATTACCTATTGTAGCCCAGTACACATATTTTCTCTGAAATAAATAAGAAATCGGAATATCTGGTGATCTTAAGGCAGATTGTGCTGCACCATCATGAGACACTTCAAGACACTGATGCTAACAGTGCATTCGCTCGTCGGTTCGCCATTTCTGCACCTGTGAGATGCTCAGTTATCAAGTATGGAAGACCAAAAAATGACCAAAAACGAAACATCCTGGTGTGCGCCAAATTCCTCAAGGCGTCGCAACCGAAGGTGTCTTTCCTGCTTCGCTTTCCAACTCTGCGCAGAATAAAACGCAAAAGGCATAAAGTTCTTCAGTGCATTTAACACCCTCAAAGTGCACGTTTGTGAAGACACGAATTCCTGTATCGATAGCCCTTTATCCAGGAGGACTCAAGCCAGAGGACTGTGCTGAATGAGGACCAAAACAGACTGCGAGCATCTCTTCTGTCCAAAGGATGCAGAGAGTCTTCGGTGACAATTGCGCAGCTTCCTAAATAAACGGCGAGGGCGCGAGTGGGGTCGGTGGTCGCTTGGTACGAGGTTTGAATAGCACACCACTGAGTGATAAATGGCCATTGTGGTGGGAAGGGGATGAGTATCCACTGACCAGCAGCTGCGCCAGGACCAGTAACCCCTTAAAGAAACAAGACTCTATTTTTTGCCCATTGCAATTACAATCCAGCAGTGTCTATACTGTGCCATTACGCATTGTGTCCTCGATGACGTTCTTTTTCTTTACGCGTTTTCAAAAGACAATCGTGCAAGGGGTTACCTGGCACTTTATCATAAAGCAATTGTTTATTACCATCTATGTAAAGTGTTTATTAATACAGGGTTTGTATGGAAACGCTTGGTGTATTTAAATGTCCACTATTAAAACATTTATCTATCCATAAGAGCGTTTATAAAAGTGTAAACCAAAATATTGGTGACCAATTTTCTTCTGTTTAAATTTGAAAAGATATGCAACACATTCGCAATCTCTTAATAATCTTTTAATTTTTGCAGGCCAATAAATGTTTCATTAATCACATAAAATATGTGAATTTCATTCTGCTGCAAAAGACTTTCTAGGTGCTCCGTATCACAAGATGTGTTAGTTTAAACATGTTTTCAAAACAGGCAAAGACCCCCTAAGAGACCCATGACATTATCCTGAATACATTTGCACTTTTGTATTAGCTGTGTGTCCAAGCATGCCAGTAACCTCTGACCTGACAACCATTGTTTGAGCTGTGAGTGGAATAAAGCAATCCTGACCATTTAGAGAAACGGGGAATGGGTTGTTATAAAGGAAGGCTCAGGAAAAGCATATTTGGAAGTGCAATAGCTGGAATGTTAAAACAATATATAATGTATTTTTCAATACTTCTGTGTTTTGTATAGTATTGTTTTATTTAAATGAATATCATTGTATGTCACCATTATTGGTACTGTTCTCTTACATGTCTAACTTGAATCACATTTTCCTATCAAAGTACTTACCCTTTTTAACTCAGTATAGGTGCTGTAATGTAATATTTCAGCTGTTTTGAACCATACAGAATCACAAAATCTAATCTTAATAGACAGGCAAAGAAAAATGTGAAATTTACTGTGTGTATATTGAGGTTTCATCGTTCATGTGTTTTGTTGTATCAGTAAGAGGATAAAACAGCATGAAAGTGCATTATTATTAACTTTTTTACAGCTTTAATTACCTGGGTAATTTATGTCCATTTAGGTTACATATGATTTTATATCATTTATATATAATGCAAGTCTGAGACTATCAGTTAAATGCATTTTTTCAATTATTTTTCAGTTGGATACACACTATGACTGAATAACAAGATATCAACTGCTCATATGTGCAGATATATATAAAATTTCTGCAAAACTTTTTATAGCTTTGGTTCCTCTAATATACCCCAATGAGTTCATTTGTCATACCAGTGCAAACACAATCTTAAACTACATAAATCCCAGTTTTCTTTTTCGTCTCAGATGGGAACGTTGAGTTGAACACAGCTGGTTTTATTGCATTTTCTTAATTATTCTAAAGATGAAGAAAATATGAATATTTTAGTGTGAAAAATAGAATTTACAAAAATCTGAAATCTTACTTTTTGCAAGTGTATACATTGCAATGTGATATGGGTAAACAGTTTGGTCTTCATTTCAAATATAGAAAATTTGTGATTCCCTAAAATAGGTGTACCAACTGAAAAAAATACAAATCATCTGTT
The DNA here is from genome assembly GCA_019155185.1 of Beaufortia kweichowensis. Lineage (NCBI taxonomy): Eukaryota > Metazoa > Chordata > Actinopteri > Cypriniformes > Gastromyzontidae > Beaufortia > Beaufortia kweichowensis. The sequence continues at coordinate 594,088 of CM032795.1, read as the reverse complement.
TGAAATGTACAATTTTCGAAAAGCTGACATAAATATGGATAATGTTCCATATTTGTTCAATTTATCAGTGACCCAAAATCTGTGGAAAACCTTATATTTTTCTAATGTCAGAACTTCTTTAATTAATGTAATTTATTAAAATAAAAAGGTTTTACAAAAAAAGAGTTTTACCATACATTGTTTTATTGAATGGAGAGGTAGCTTAATTTATCACAGATTTAAAACTAAAAGAAAGCTGAATAAAGATTAGATCTAAACTGTTTGGAAACACATAAGTAAATGTAAATGTTTGAATGTATGAAAAAATAAAATTATCTTTAACCAAAAAAAACAACACAATGCTGAAAATGACACACAATGTTGTGAAGCATCACTGATATATAAACATTTAATCCTCAATATAATTCAATAAAAGTTTTTTAAGGTTTTAAAAACACTCATTCCCCACATAAACTATTTGCATATCCTAACAAAACGCATAGTAAAGAGCGATTAAAAACACTGTGTATTGTAAAAATCATTTATATTGATGTTAGTTTTGATTCTGTTCTGTTGAGGTGTCCTGAGGTGGTGAAAGTGTCCTTTCTTTTCTCTTGCGTGATGCTTTGCTTCCCTCTGCTGGAGAGTTTTGGTTTTGTGAGTCTGTGAGGTACATCAGCAGAACATCTAAACTCTGTTTCATAACAGAGTCCAAAACCTTCTGCTCCTCTTGTGAAAAACGTCCCAAAACATGACGGTCGACAGACGTTTGACCAGACGGTCGTCCAATACCGACACGCAACCGAGGCATCACCTGCCGGCACAATCCAAAGTGTCTTTTTTTAATGTAAATGTATTAACTTAACAACTGTTGAGTTATAAAAAAGTGCTTACATCAGTATGAAGACAATCCACACATGACCTCACACCATTGTGACCCCTGATAGTAAAAGATTAAAAGACAAGGTCAAAACAATGGCCAATGAAGTTGATGTAACACTGTATTTTTATTATGTCAGCAAAACAAGAGTGATTCACCTCGCACTTCCACCATGTTTAATGCCAAACTTCCCAAGTGGTTTGTCGAGCTCATCATGAATCAAGAAAATATTTTCAGGCTGAATTAAAAATTTGCTTGCTAGAAAAAAAAGAGACAGAATGAGCATGTACACATAAATACACACACAGTTTATAAGCATGTTAACAAGAAAAAAAGAGTCTTATACATGTAATTTAAAGTAAAGGACAGCATAAAACAATACAATGTGTCTCGTACCCGCCTTTGCCACGCTAACCCCATTGACGTTCATCAGTAACTTGGGCCGGAGCAGAACCAACTGGATATCTTCATGTTGTGTTACGATGACCTCCCCTGACACGTGTCGATCTGACCTCCAGCTGTCTGATGCTCCCAGATCATCAGCTAATCTAGTAAGAACAGCCATACCAACACTGTGTCTAGTACCATTCATGCCAGGGTTTCCTAGGCCTACAACCTGAAAGACAACAACAATCTGTTTTAATTATCAGTCATCATGTATCTGATCAGTCATCATGTATCTATGTTTCTAATTATTAGATTTATATATATTTTTAATTATTGCCGAATATTAGATAATAATAGTGCTTAATTATCATCATATATATATATATATAGAATTGGCATGATAATGATTATTGTGCTTTGATATCGCGGTTATTGACAATACCGGTATATTGTGACTTAGTATTTTACGTATATTAAATTACCAGAATAAGTTATACATTTACAATTATAAGTATACATACGTGTAATTTAATTGTTGAAATGTCAAGTGGAAGTATATCATACCATTTTTCTTTTTTTGCCTAACATCGCTTCACCAGCCATCTCTCGACATGGAAGCGTCCTCACCAACACTCGATTTATCACTTTTGTTATCATCCACCTTACGAAAGCCATTGGCAGTTTAAAAGATTGATTTACAAGAATCCAGACTTTGCTTTGCACTGTTGTGTTGCTCATCATGAGTCATTCATTAGCAATACAAAACCCGTTTACGACATCGGTCGGTGTTTTCGAGCTGGTTTTTATCAGACATTTAGAGTACGGTCAGCATACACCGGTTAATCGCGAGTCTGAATTGAACCAAAAACAACTATTTACATATATAACATTACAATTAGCGACTTTAAGAAAATTAACTTTAACTTTCATGCGAGTCATTTAAGCGCATGAACGTCCCATGTGTCTGTAGCTGCTGTGTTGCCAGATTCACATTTTTACAACCTCACGAGCAGATAGCGAAGAATAGTTTTTTTGTTTCCAATCCCACACCTGTTAATGATGAATTCCTAGGTTCTGTAGAAATTAAAATATTAAATTATATACATAATATTTGGCAATGGTATGAATTTAAGCAATACATATGTGTGTGACATTTGGCAACGCCATGGCGGCTGACGTCAGACAGGCGACGGAGTTTTTGGTCCTCACTGACAAACTTACAGCGCCATCTATCGTGCATGTTTAGAGTAACATACTCGTTTAGCACTTTTGTCGTTTGCTTATATAAAAAGATTAAAAATGGTTATAAATGATTACTTAAGTAGTTAAGTAGGGATTTTTAATGTAACCACTCATAATGTGGTTCCTCAAAATTGTTTGTCTTCTCCATCAACCACATCAGTCATTTGAGCAATATACCCAAATCCTCATAGTATGCTTTTCTTACTAAATATTTTCTTACATCCATTTACCATTTACTTAAATAGATAATATACAAATAAATAAACAAACAAATGAAATAGAACAAATAATTTTATTGATAAAACGTTTGTGGGTAAAATTCTTTTTACAAAGCCGTATCCCCAGACTTATTTTAGAATGATTTCTGCTGATGTTTTTCCTCCTTAAAACGCTACACCACTGTATACCAGAACAAAGTGTCATAAAGAAAATGTAATTGTTATTTTATTGTTGTATGTTGCGATTTGTTTTTGGCCGGCATTAAAATGAATACACACACACAGTATGTTGTCGCTAGATGGCGCTGTTGAATAACACAGTGAGGTGGGGCGCGCGCGCGCTCCCTCTTGTGAGCTTGTTGGTTGTCTCGCGTTGCTAAGGAAGTGCAGAAAGTTTCTTCAGAGAACCGAAGGTAACGGATTATTCCTATACACTCCAAATACATTTGATTTAGTCTATTATCATTGTATTTTAAATGTGTTTTACTTCACTTCATATTTATAAGTTGCAAAGTTGTGTTGTGTGTTGTTTTGTTAGCTCACAGATGTTTGCTCATCGTGTGACAGCGGTGAATTTAGCATCGCAGTATAAAGCTGAGATTTCCAACAAAAAACACATTTTGTTTTACATTTTACCGAATAAATATTGGCTGAAGTTTGTCACCAAAACAGATAAATACGATGCAACAGTTTCTTCTGTTATTTCAACTGTATTCATCCAATTGGATGTTTTGTTATTTGTATGATTTAATAAACACATTGATCGATTTATTTATTGTTTATTAATACAAGGTATCTGTTTTTGAGTTGCATACAGTCGAACGTAGAGCTGAAACAAATCGATAAAATATAAACAAAAAGAAATGTGCGTCCCTTTTATATTTCATAATATAAACTTTATAATATAATATACTTCATAGCAAGACATGTTGCGCACAATTGACTATACGTAACAACTTATTATAAATAAGGGCTAGTATTTTAACATTGTTTTGAGAAAATACTGGCTAAAAATTGAGTACCCAAATAAGTAATCGAAAATAAGTCAAATAAATACAGTAAAAATAAATAAGTCAAAATTAGTAAAATAATTTTAAAAAGAAAAAGAAATATTAAGTTATATTAAATTAATGAAAAATAATGTATTAAAATAAAATATAAAATAATATGTATAAAATAATACATTAAATTACATTTAAATGATTGAAAAGTAAACATTATGTGCAGAACAGAAGATATTTTGAAGAATGTTGGCAACCAAACAACACTGACCCCATTACCTTCCATTGTATAAACACAAAACCACTGAGACATTTTTCAAAATATCTTCTTTTCTATTTCACAGAAGGTAAAGTCCTGTACAGGTTCTGAATAACATGAGGGTGAATAAATGATGACATGATGAAAATGATGAAAGTCAAGGATGCCACCTGGTTTATGACCATCAGTTTTCTCTCTGTCTCCACAGGATGTAACTACATGAGTATCATGGGACTTTACATCTAAAACCAAGTCTGACAATAGGATGAGTGAGCATGGAGAAAGCATTGTCCCATTTAACCCTACTGATCTCAGATCAGAAGATCCAGCCTGCAAAGCAGACATTACTGCTGACAGTGTAGATTCAAGTAAAGAGAACAGCAACAAAGAGGAGCTTGGAGATATCAAGAAGCCATACGAGGGAACACAATGTCTTCAAGATGAACAAAAGATCACTCCGTATCAGCCTCGGCCTCCCTCACTTCCAAAACCTGTGGGGTTGGCGATGGGAGGAAGAAACATCTCATTTGATCAGAAGGTGAGGGGGAGAAGATTGAGGAACAGCCAGGAGAGTCTGACAGACCCGGGTGAGACGGGCTCTTCCACCGATTCTCTTAAAGAAGATACCTCAACGCCAGTGTCAAGCAGTCCGCTGGGTTTGAAGAATGGACAAAGCCTTACATCTGGATGTCCACTTCATCTGCCCATGGAGAGGTCGGGATTCAGGAGTTGGTCTGGTAGTTTCTCGGAGACGGACGAGCGCATGAAACCGTCCAGAATAGTTCTTTCTCCATTGCAGCCCACCGGCACGTATCCTCTTCTGGATCACAGCATTGCCTCAGCGTCCCTAAGGACAAGTAATCGGATTGACAGGGATTGCTTGGATTACAGTGCCGTGGGTAGAAGGGGGCGGTCGGAGAGACTGCAGAGAAACCTGAGCGATAGCCGGCTGTTTGAGACCATGGTGTCAGACAATGTCTCCGTCCACTCCATGAAGTCCACCTACAGCGTGCTGAACCCCATCAGACCCAGGGATGTGAGGAACAGGTGAGAACATTATTTTAGGATTTAGGTTTCACTTCATCTTGTTTAATTGGAAGTGATTGAAAGCCTTTTTGAACCTGCGTGAATGTGTGTGAAGTCAAATAAATAAGATGTTCTGAATGAAGCTGTAGATCGTCGGTACTGTTCCTGTAGATTTCTAATAAAATCAAATAATCTGAACAGCTTTAGTTGCAGAGAAAGTTAAAGTGAAACCGAGCATTAAATAAGAGGAGATTAATGGATCAGTGACATGCTAGTTAAGCATCTACTGCAACTACCAATATATTGAACCATCTGTTTATGTTTTACTAAACCCCTGTTGATAAAGTCCAGGCAATAAAAATTTCATTAAAGTCTACTACACTAGTTAGCTTATCTGTTTTAAAAAAAAGGAAATATACATGCGTTATATACATACTTTGTAGGATTTCTGTGAATTAAAAAGCATGAAGCAGAAGCAATAATACCCAACAAATGAAGACGAGATGACTCTTCAAAGAACATAAAATAATTTTCATTTATGAGGAATATGGACTGTTATGGATGTGAAAATTCAGAAAACAGCACTTTACCTGACTATGAAAAATCATGATTTAAACGTAAACAAATGCTTTAAAAAGAGAAACCTCACATGGGTATTTTAACCATCAAATATTATATTGATACCTATATACTGTATATATATTTTGTATTAAATACCTTTGGTAAATTGTCTAAAACTATAATTTTCTAAAGAAATTTCCTAATTTTCTTCCTTAACATGTTTTTTCTAGGAGCTTTCTAGAAGGCAGCGTTCTGGGAAACGGTGCTTTGCTGGGTGCCGAAGAGCTGGACCGCTACTTCCCAGAGAGACATCTCGGCATCTACGTCGCCACATGGAACATGCAAGGAGAGAAAGTGAGGAATTACAGTGTCCTTCTTTCTGATGCTTTGTTTTGTGTGTTTACCTGTGTGAAACCTGTAGCCTGAATCCTCCTCTTGATCTCAGGAGCTTCCATACAACCTGGATGATCTGCTGCTACCGACCGACACAGACTTTGCACAGGATGTTTATGTTATTGGAGTTCAGGAAGGCTGTCCGGATAGGTAAAGACAGTCTTGTTTTTATCAGTCTTTGTGTTAGATTCTGTGTTTTATTTATACTCGTCATGTTCTTCCACAGGAGGGAGTGGGAGATCCGTTTGCAGGAGACTCTCGGGCCGTATTATGTGATGCTGTACGCAGCTGCTCATGGTGTTCTGTATCTTACTGTTTTTGTCCGAAGAGACCTCATATGGTTCTGTTCAGGTAAAGCTGGCCGTAACACAATAAACATAATGTAATGCTTTCCATATAATGCGCTCATTAATAAATGTATTGCATATGTATGATTATATTGGATATTGTCTTTATTTGAATGGTTTTTTTGACACTACAGAGGTCGAACATGCTACAGTCACCACCCGGATTATATCTCAGATTAAGACTAAAGGAGCTGTGGGCATCTGCTTCACTTTCTTTGGGACGTCCTTTCTTTTCATCACATCCCATTTTACCTGTAAGTGGAACAACCCAAATGATAATACAGCAATCTGTGGATAGATGACAACATTAGATTAAAATGAGACAAAAATGACATAAACCAAGCTCAGAACTCTTTGTTTTAGCTGGAGATTCTAAAGTATATGAGAGGATCTTGGACTACAACAAGATTGTAGAAGCGTTGGCTCTGCCTAAAAACCTTCCTGATACCAACCCTTACCGCTCTACAACCTGTGAGTGACACCGACATTGATAGGATTTAAAGATACAGCTGCATTTCTTCTCATTAGTTCATGATTGACTTGTACTTTATTCTCAGCTGACGTCACAACCCGTTTTGATGAAGTCTTCTGGTTTGGAGACTTTAACTTCCGCTTGAATAAAGCCAGAGGAGAGGTGGAAGCCATGTTAAATCAGGGTGTGGATGTGGACATGAGCTCGCTGTTAGAACACGATCAGCTGTCGAAAGAGATAAAGGAAGGTTTGTTTCGACCAGAAGCTGTTCGGACACGCATCGTTCATTTATTAATTACGAATCTGTACAATGAGGCGTCATTTTCAGCCGATTCTGTCAATTGCAGGTTCTATTTTTAAAGGGTTTCAAGAAGCACAGATTCACTTTCCCCCAACGTACAAATTTGATATTGGTTGTGACATCTACGACACTACCACAAAGCAGAGGACGCCTTCATATACTGTAAGCTTCATGGTTCGTTATGTACATTTTTCTATGTTCCATTTATCATCATCATGTAATTTTTCTGACGTGTTCACAGGATCGAATTCTTTATCGAAACAGACAAGCAGACGACATTAAAGTGATTAAGTATACATCTTGCTCGGCTGTTAAGACATCAGATCACCGGCCTGTCGTTGGCGTGTTTCAGGTTAAGCTTCGTCCTGGTAGAGATAAGTAAGATGACACATTTTCACATATATTGAGAGATTTATGAGGTGATCAGTTGTTGGTTAGTGCTTTGGTGGATGGTTTTTTTAAAGGTTTTCTTTTCCAGCATTCCTTTGGGTGCCGGGCAGTTCGACCGAGCTCTGTACCTGGAGGGGATCAGAAGGAGAATAACCAGAGAGCTGAAGAAGAGAGAAGCAGCCATGAAAAACCAGAATAACAGCACTGTTTGCACAATATCCTGATCTGGGACCAGCGGATGCTAAAACCGTTTTAAATACTGAGTTACTGACGTGGAAAGCTGGACTTTCAGGACCAAAGGACAACTCAGTACTATAGATGTCACAGAGTTTATCTGGCTCAGCAGAAGTGTGATGTAATGCTTTAGTGCACAGATGGACCTTAACTTTTAACAGCTGATGTTGGACTTTTTACATTTATACTGACAGAAGTAAATTGACCTAACACACTTGTATGCATTGCACTGTACTGTACATCCACCATTCCTTTGTTTTTGTATTATTTTGTATTCCAATATCTAACTGATAAGGTACAGTTTGGTCTGCATTTAGTTTCAGCTGATAGTGTTTATACATTAGCACATTACTTAAAATTTGACTGATGACTTAAGCACCTCATGTACCAGGTAGCAGATCATATTTATTTTTTATCAGCTCCTGGATCTTCTTTATGAACGGTGACCTAACAAACAGTATGCTAAACAGTAGTAAGGACTGATACTGTAGTATCATTACCAGCAAAATATGGGAATAATGATGTAAGTGTATGTTTTATTTATAAATGTCATTGATAAGTGGAAAATGCAAAGTGAAAAACAAGCATGTAGAGAAGCTGGACTTGGGTTAAATTGTGTAAAGGGAGGCACAGACTGTACTTGAGTTTATTGCCTTATAAACAGTGTAATCCGGTTGTCAGAAGAGATGTACTACCATAGTATCTGTATTGTTTGTGCATGGATCGCAGTAACGATAACATATCCACATATGTTTCAGTTCTACTTGTACTGAAAGTGCCTGCCATCTTGCTCACAATTGCCTCAGAGTCGTCAAATACATCCTGATGTTTAAAACCAAATAATAGCGTGTACGAATATTTGTTTACATTACATGTAAGTAATACAAGAATTTTGACTCATAACAAAGTTGGTGTTAATTATTTTAAACACAAACCCAGAAACATGTTGTCAAACATTTAAAATTTATGACAATTACATGTTCACAGTGACAGAAATATTGTGAAAATTTGAAAGAAAAGGTTTTAGCTCATAACAAATTAACCACCTGTAAATGATCTTCATGCAACTTGGTTCGAGAAAGTCCAGGGGAATAAATATGGGGTGATCCAACAAAAGGGATACAGACATACATGATATGGCAAGAAAACATGTTAATATGATACTGACAGTTCAGAGTTATAGCTATTTTTAATTCAATACATATAAGACCCACCATACGGTTTTCAAGTTTTCACTTCCATGGTAAGTAGCAACCAATTGTTCTGTTTAATACAGTCAAATTAATAGTGTAAATAGTGTTTACTTTGGGAAATATTCTATATAATGTTCTACATTTATGTTCCTCAAACATCCATTCAATTTAGTAATACAGCTGAAATGTAACCGCAGTCCTTTTTAGCGCTGAACTGAATATCCTCATCCAAAAGCTAATGTGGTGTCAGTCCTTATTTGTCTCATGTTCACTATCGGAAAAGACGGTATATGCGAGGCAGACGTCCATCTTTACTGGACAGAGCGGCCTGGATGTCTTCATATGAAGGAAGCTCTGTCAGATCTCCCAGCGCAGCTACTGCAGGTTTACTGCGCAGCATCTTCGTCGTGACTCTCTTGATGTCATTGGCTGTAACATTACCTACAACGACAAAGAGGTGTGTTGGTGTAAATGGTTTATTTACAGTCAGCAAAGACATTAAAAGTCCTTCAGTCACCTTTTAATTGATTAGCCAATGAATGACTTCAACGACAAACAAACATCACATAGACAGTACTTACTGATCAGGTCACAAAGTTCATGTGGTAGTTTTCTCTTTCCCGTTGCGAGTACCTGCCGACCAACATCCTCAAAGATGACTGGCCGTGATTCCAAGTTCATCATTAGCATTGATTTCAGTTGCGTCTTCGCTCTCTCCAGCTCCATCTAAGCGGAGAAACGTCTTAATGTTGCATTTCTTACCCAGTAAATCACAAATCAAAAGGAACTTTCATCTTACTTCTCCTGCCGTTCCGGTCATCTGAATGAACTCTCGCGTAATGATCTCCACCATTTCCCGCACCTAAAACAGCCAAATTTTCTAAATATATGTATTTATTCAAGTTTTGAGGTATTACAGGAATATTTCTCATAACTGTACCTGTCGAGGGTCTGCACTTGCATGGATACAAAGCAAACCGCTATCTTCATAGCTGTGATGGTAGGAGGTGGCATTGTACATCCAGTGATGCCTGTTTTAACAAACAAATATCGCTAAAAATCACCTTTAAGAGTTCATGATTGCGGAGTTTAAAAACATAATGTGATGATGTCACACCTGTTGAGAACATTAAGGTACAGACGGGTGAACATGCCTTTTCCTGGACCTCCGGCTGAAAAGGATCCGCCTCCCCCCATCATCATATTGAGGACGGCAAAGGGGATAAAGTCGTCCTCCTATCGGTTGCAAAGAAAAAGACAGCATATCAGGTCAACAATTCTGGATTGATATGAAAATTAATTTGTTTAAACATTGTGGAACCAACCAAGAAAGAGCAGCTCTCCAAGCCAATCATAATGTGTGTTAGTTCAGGAATGGGGGTGGGACCCAGGCTGACATCAGACATGTCCTTTACCATCTAACACGAGATAAACAGCTTTACATAAACATTCTGGAAACTTTAAAACAGCATACAAAGTCTGTAGTCTGTTTACTCACCTTCACGATGCCTCCTGTGTACTGCGCTACAGACAGGTCGATGTTTGCAGGTGTGCTCGCACCCCATACCGGTTTAACATTGAGCAGGTACTTTCTGGCACACTGAACAAGCTGCTCGTGTTCGATCCCGACCCCAGCCAGCACCATGCGCTCCGGGCAGTAATAGCTCTGTAGGTACTTATGAAGCAGCTTTCTGTCAATCTTCTCAACGTTATCAGCGGGGCAGAAACGAGGCAGACCCACCGTGTTGCCCCGGTATGCTGCCTAAAATGTGGAAAGACAATATGATCCATTTATTCATCTATAGCTAAACAAGCAGGTTATGGATGATATATACGGTTTGATGGCATCAATGTTTACAACAGAATAGTGAATAGTTTTTTGTTTAAAACAGAGATGGCGATAGAGAGTCAGGATTAAACAATGTAGAAAGATTTCACTCACAGCATGTATCATTTCTGTTAATAAAGGCTCTGGATCGGGTCTCATGTTCAGATCCTCTAATTCAAAGCGAACAGCCATTTTGGTCATCTCAATCTCCTCATCTGCAAAATCACACAATCAATCCATCTTTATAACGCTTCTGAAGATTCATTAAGAGACTCCATCAATAGTGTTAAAGTTTCTCACCGAGTAATCGGGGCTGAAGCACAGCATCTGCCAGCAGGTTTACTACAGTATCCAGACCTTTCACTTCAGCTGATACAGCATACATTGTTGTGTCTCTGCAAATGGCAGAACAGCAAATCAGCATAATGTATTTAAAATAAAACATTAAGAATAAAGTGATTAACAGCATTGCTTGTAAAAAATGAGCTAAAAGTTTAATAAACCTTGATGTCTGACAGTCACATATTCCGCCATGCTTTTCAAGTGTGAGGAGAATTTCATCTTTACTTCCAAACTGGGCTGTTGACTAAAGAGTATAACAGAACAATAAATTGGTTGACGTAATAAAAAATGTTTCAAACTAATGTTGTTGATGTCAAATACAAATTTATTTACAGAAAATGCAAGCTTTTCCAAAAAATGTGCATTTCCACTGGGATATTTCGCTTCATGACGTGAACCCGAGTTTACTAAAACTAAAAAACAAGAAAATATTTTATTATAACCAGACATTTCAGAAATATAGATCTATAAAATATATATCCAAGAGATTATACTTACTTCCAACTGTACAAAATTGACCAAATTTGTTCTGAGATGCAACTTTAAGACCATTTTCTAAGGTGGTGATTTTGGTTTCGTATGTCTCGCGACCGTCCACAGAGGCAAAGACAGGTTTAGGGATTCCAGGTAACGGTGAGGACAGAGATATACTGGGATATGAACCTCCACTGCTGTACTGCCGACATACTGCGATACCATACCTGCACATCGTGACAAAATAATCATAAATCACCATAGAAACAATCAGAATATGACCCAAAACACACTTCATAAATACATTTTGCTGATGGTTCGTAATGGTGTTTGTGGAAATCATTAAAATTATTGTCGTTGTTTACATACTTCTTAAAGCTATAAGTCAAACATGTGTGTGTCATGATGTCACACAGTTTTATAATGACAATCAAAAGCAACAGTAATTCAGTTTTCGTACTTGAAATTATACGAATCACACACAGTTTATTTTACGCATATATCAGTTGTTAAGTCAATATAGTAACGCGCGTGAATAAGCGCCGCGAGATTTTGTTTCACTTTATCACGTGTTCATTACGACAGTAACAAACGACATTAAAACACAGACCGAATTTATGTTGTATAATATGCTATAAAGTCAAGAAAACACATCTTTCTTTGCCTTTTTACATATAAACACAGATCGCACCTGTTAACTCGACTCCAACCCCTCAATCTGGACATGTGAGCAGCCATGTTGGATTATATTTGACCATGAACATTACCCGGATGTAATCAAACACTTCCGCTGTCTTGTTATTATGCTGCTGTTGCGTGGAGACGAGAGAAAAAGTACGAGATTAATATTTTACGGAGTTGATTGCATTTCTAAATATCTTTATGTGACGGGCAATAATACTAGACGTTTACAGTAAAGACTTTTATAAACTAAAAACATGCAGGTGAGACATTTTAATGTCAGTCTGATGGGGGCAAGTTGTCACACTTTTATGTGTACAGTAAATCATTCAGAAAATACACACATATATACACATACATATATATTACTTATTCTTTATATATATATACATACTGTATGTCTCTTACTTATTCTTTATCAATATTCTCTTGTATTTTAGAATAATAGTGAACTCATTGTATATGTATCATCAGTTTTAAAATGTATATAATTTACATAATATATCAATAATAATATGTAAATAATATATGTGTGTATATGTATACATATACATTTAAATATATACTGTTTTATTACTTGTTGTAAAACTTTACTATATGGAACAATGTGTTCTTACAGCTTGTATTGCACAAACTGACAAATGGTGCATAAGAATTGGATTGATTTTTAAATGCAGGCATCAGCTCTAAGTGCTGTTTATTCATGGATGTGTGCTGAAAAGAAAAATCAGTTACTGAATACCTTGAAAGAATGATGTTTTCAACACATTTGACTCTTAGTTTGTTGATCATGTCTTTATTTCCACAAATCAGCATTTCATATGAGCTTCAAGATACAATTCATACTCTCAGGGACGAGAATGCATACTTACATAGCAAACTAAAGAATCTCACTCAAGCACTGCGGGACATGAGAAAACTGCTGCTCGATCACTCACATGGTAAGCAGAATCTTTATGCATATTGCTTTTGCTATTTAATTTTAATGTATTATAAGTCTATTAATAATATCTGACAGTATGACATGCAGTAAAAGTGTTTGCAATATTTTGTTTAATTAAGAAAACTTAAAAATACTAATGTTTACTGTGGTACATTTCCAAAGAGTCTACTGTGGATCATGACAGTGACCAGATGCATGCCTGGAATAACTGGATTAAAAATGGTACAGTGAATTATTATTAAGACATGTTTAATATGGTCATATGCTTACAACATGTTTAGTTACTATCCACTTTAGTACACATGTATTAGTATTATTTGTAAATGAAATCGTTTTTTCATATTCTGTGTGATGTTTTTCAGGTGTCAATGCAGAGACCCATCTCATGTTAGAACAAGCTTTCTGTTTGCCAGATCTTCACACAAGTGCTAATTTCTGTTTTCCTGAACACATTCTTCTTGTTCTATCAGGTTTCTTTTGGATTGAAGTCATTCTTATCTAGACTTTGGCATCATGTGGAATTGCCTAAGCCTGTCTCAAGGACTCCTTTTCTTCCCGGAAATATTGACTATATGGTTTAAACAACTGATGTGCAAGGTTTCTTATAGTTATCTGTAAAGATATATGTCAAATCAGTCACTAAAGTTGCATTTTAAAACTCTGTGTAAATTTTAATTGAAATATCTCTGGGAAAGTTTTTTTAATCTAATCTTAGATTCATTTTACATTACAAAATGTCATGTTTTCAGATTTGAGAATGTAAATAAAGGATCACATCTTAATAATAGAATCTGTTGGTTGTGTTCAATGCACGAGACACAGATTCTCACTGATAATAACTGTAGCAACATGAAATGATTTCCAGCCATTCGCAGACTTTGTGCGTTTGATGTTCCACACTGCAAATATCACCTCAGCCAACAGTATTGGCCTTTGTTCAGTTAATTAAAATCACCCTCATGCATAGATTAGAAATCAGGCTATTTGTACTTTAATTTACATCTGATTGTGCTGAATTGATAAAAGAAATGAAGTCGATTTACATTTGCAAAGACTTACTACATTTTGGCTAAAATAAGGTTTTTGATAGTAACCTTTTTTAAATATTCCGAAATCTTGGCATGACACCAGATTTGGGAATAATAATCCGGTCCAATTAAAATTGCATGCTGTATAAAGCAACAATTTGGGTTGTGTAATCCATTTTTTCAAATCATATTTGTTTTAAACAATGTGTTTATTGACATGACTTACTGTAATTGTTCAATCTTAAAATGTAATCTTTTTGGATGTGCTTTAGCTATCACTGTGCAATACAGAATGCTGTTTGAATTGGCCCCATTTGATTGGATTCAATTAATAATGTCACATGCAACCAAACGCACATACAGGTGTGAAATGATTTATGCCGAGGTGTATAACAAATGCTATTAGACTTGTGGACGCCTTTTATGAATAACCATTACAGAGATTTGGAAAACAATTGTTCTCGTTTTTTTTCTCAAACAGCATGTTTTGGTGTTTTTTTATTTGTGTCCTCTTTCATTTTGCACAGTGTGGAAATGGGCTCTGAACACATGCAGAGTGGTGCTTTAGTTCTCTCATATTGTTCCTGACTGTGGGGTGGGGGCTGCTGTGGTCTCAGAACCATCTGTGTGTATGTGTGCCGTGTGTGTTACTCCATCATTAGATCAAGCGTGTTGCATTGATAAACCAGCGGAGACTATTGAAAGCGCTCACTGACAGAGATGCTGCACTGACGCTGAACACTTCTGATCTGCATGGGTAAGTGCAGTTTGTGTACAATGTTATAAAAACATTATATATTATTGTATAGTTGTGCAAAAGTATGCAAAATATATTTACAATTGCTTGTCATTTATGTTTGATTTTGTGCAAAATTAAATAAGTTAAAAATTAAGTGTATTGAAATAATTACACTATTGTTGATGTTCATTTCCATGATATACAAAATATTAAAATATAATTTATTAATTATGAATGAATTAACTAGACTTCATTTGTCTACATTAAAATATACATATTTTTGAGCTTAATAGATCATTAGATTAATAGATCATATAAATTACAGTATTAATACAATGGTTGTGAATTAATAAGTTATCAAACCAACATGTTTTATGTCATGTTATATGGAAATAAACAAATCTAAATGTGTAAAAAGTGTAACATCTAATGCAATGAACTCTTACAAACAGATTTTGCTTTTGAATAGTGCAGTGCGCTCGATTAACAATGTCAAAATAACATTTTATGCAGTGCTTCATACATTTGATCCTCTCATTAACCTCTTTAGGGAGGAATACAGCTTGCATTCTGAATTCTGATGATCATTAGAAAATAATATATAGTTGCTTTCAGTCAGTACGTTTAAATGTATAGATCCACAAATGTATAAAAAATATCAAATAAGTCAATAAGAATCATCCATAAACTCATATGACTTAATGTCAAATGAATTAAACTCCTCCTCTGGAGTGCTTAAATTCTGTTTCTGCGAGGGAGCAAATATTCAATACCTTAATGAATTGCTAAACTGCTTCTTCATTTAATGGGGTGTTGTTTGGCTAAAGCAAACACCCCCGGCTGCTGGCATTAGATCCCATTAGCTCTCCCACCCGCTGTCTATGGCCCATGCCAGATGAGTCATATGCTTGAAGTACTCATTCATGCCCTCCTAATACATTACAATGTGCTCTAAACCATAAGAGGCCAAAAAGGCTTGTAACATTTGTAACATGTCACCTTGTTGGCTATGGGTTTATGTGCAGTACATATACTCTATATGTGTGTCTGTGTGTGCAATATATATATATATATATATATATATATATATAGGGGTAAATTGGTGTGCATTATGTATATGTGTGTGCACGTACTATATAGGTTCATATGTAGATGGCTGATTATATTTAATATAGGGCATTATGTTTGTATAATATATACGTGTGTGTGGGCACTATATGGCCCCGGATGGTGATATATAAAACATATACAGGGTAAAGTGTGTAAAACGATTATCTGCATTTTCTGGTGTTTGTTGTTTTTTCCTTTTGCACAAAACATTATAAAAGCTTGTGATTTTTAGAAGTGTATGTCTGGCCTTAATTTACAGTAATAAAACCCTGTACACATAAATGGCTAAATATGTAGCCTCTTTTTTTTTGATAGAGTACACTGTAAAAACTGTTGGGTTATTTTCAACCCATGGTTGGGTCAGAAAGGGACAAACCCATTTGTTGGGTTAAATTAACCTAGACAATATTTTATTTGACCAACAACTGAGCAATTTGAGTTGAAACCACCCAGCATAGGTTAATTAATAACCCAACAGTTATAAAAACTCTTTTGGTCCCAAAACCAAACTGTGTAATTTAAATGCAACTGTAAACCTAACAGCATATTCATAACTCATGCCTGGCCATGTAACAGCCATATCAGGAAAGCATTACACTAAGAGCACCCTATATGGACACAGTGCCCATGAAAGCTCAAACCTTTCCTTCTAAGCCTCCTAACTGATCCTCTAAGTACAAAGCGCTCCTGCTCTTTTCATGTTACCATCAGTAAATGAAGGGTTTGCTGCTGTGTGTTGTAAAGTGGCCGATCTATTGAAGAGAGTAAAGAGGCCTGTAGTGTACAAAGCGTGCCTGTGATGATGGTGATAATGAAACGCAACCAAAAGAGGAATATGCAGCTGCAGTATGTGGTTTGACTTATCTCACACCCATAAATCAGGCATATCGCACAAGTATGTGGGATGGGAAATAGGGCGGAGGGGCAAGTAGTCCCACTTTTTAAAGGTTTACTTTATTTGATGCTCTATTCATGCTTTATGACCGAAAAGAGTATTTGTTTTACAGTGCCTGAATGCATTTGGTCAGATGAGGAATGATGCTATGGACCATTATCATCATATAACCTGCACAGATAAAGAAGGTTAGCATGTCTCGTCCTGTATGGAGCTCAGTACAGATGCCCTGTTCTCTCTGGCTTTTGCTTTGTCCTCTTCTATCAAAATTATCCCCGTCACATCTGAGTTAGGTAAGTAGAGAGAATGCAGCATTTTTCAAGCGTGTTTATGTGATTTTATTGGATATTATACCGCCTTACTCAAGAGACCCATGTAAATGCACGTGTGCCATGCAAATGTTTTATACACTTGCATAATTTGACAAAGGGCTTGTCAAAACATTGTGCTGCTCTACATGTAACCTAGCAACGGTGGACTTCAAACTACCCCTGCATCCTCAAAGTGAGACGTCCATCTGAAATGAGATTTAATATGGTGAAAAGATACACCGAGTATCTGGAATAGCAAAAGATTACTTGTAATACAGTATGCATGTACTAATGCGATATAATGTTTCCATTCTGTTTTCAGTTTTGTATTTTAAAGCATATACCTGTATTCAGAAGCATTTAGTATATTCAGGACTGTCTGTCAGATACCAACCGTGTGACTTTTTCTGTGTTGCTTTGTAGGTTTGGAGGATGTGTTCTTTCATCCCCAGTCTGTGAGAACTGAGGAAGGACATGATGTTTTCTTTCAGTGTGTATCTGGTGATAGTTCTCCTCCTGCACAGATGTCATGGTTAAAGAATGGACGAGTTCTCACCACAGGAAACCAGATTCAGGTATGAAGTACTGCACGTTAATGATAATAACTATTAAAGTTGAAGATCTAGTTTGTCTCATAATAAACTATATTATACTGAATATTTTACCCCAAAATTATGTAATGTGTGATTGAAATTTTTATTTAAAAAATTTTTGTATTTAACTGAAGAAATTAAGTCATATACAACTGTTATGGCACGAGTTATTAATTATGAAGAATAAATAATGGTGAATGTTTTCTTTAACAAGAAATGACACACTTCATCTGTAATAAATATTTTGCACAAAAATAATTCTTACTGGAGCACAAAAGAGTGAATATTGGGGGAATGACAATCTCAGTCACCATTCACTTTCATTGTGTATTTTTCCATATAATGTAAGTGCATGGAGACTGGGGTTATGTTAAATATTTTTCTGTTGTTACATGACCAAAGGAAGTCATATGGGTTCAGAACAAATCTTAATGAGCAAAGTATAATATTTTTTGTGCAAACTATCTCAAATAAGTGATAAAAGTGTTGTTAAACAGCTCTTGATATGGTAAACACTAAATCTGACCACTAGGGGCAGTATGGTGGAGGAAGCCAAAAGAAGACTTCAGGCACTTTGCACTTGACTAACATCACAAAAGCAGACCAAGGAATTTATGTTTGCGTTACCCACAATCCCCTGCTAAACATAAGCATAGAAAGTCATGCGGCAACTCTGACAGTATATGGTAAGATTTACGTTATATATATATATATATATATATAGTTCCCTTATAGAAAGGTAGCTGATTTATGATTTTATAAGCAAATATACACTCCTTAATATATTGATTCATTTCTAATCCTCTGGATAAACTGAAATAGTGTCTTTATTTCTACCTGCACAGGTTCCAGTCTGAACCTAAAGATCATTGAGGGTCCGCAGAACATCACTGTAGCTGTTGAAACAGAAGCAGCTCTGCGGTGTGTTGTTGAAGGTTTTCCCGTTCCAACAGTACAGTGGTTTAAAGATGGACATCTGTTACGCAACACGACTAGATGGAGTCTGCAGGATGATGGACAGCTGCTGGTTTTTCAGTGAGATTACAAACATTTAAGAGTTGTTGTTGTTGTGTAACATTTAGTACCCATAAAAACTGGTCCAATGGCCTACTTGAATATTCAGAATATAATGTAAATTGTTGTGTGCTCTTTAGATAAGCTCTTATTTGATAGCTTTATAAAATTATTTAAATATTCCATCAAACTAGTTGTGGCTAAAGGGCAAACAACAATTTCCATTGCATTTCGTAGTTTAACAAAACCACTGGGGTGTAGTTTTTCACAAGAACTAAATATCACACAAGACAGTGTGCACTGACAGCGATTAAAACACTGAAGATGTCCAGGTCATTATATATTGTTTTGTATTTTAAATCAATGATTTATCCAGCTGTATCAGGTGGGCGACTATATAAGTGTGTCAGTTTACATCATAAAAATATTTAATATATGTATTGAAAGTGATTTTTTAAATTTGTGTTTCAATAAAAATACAGTTCTATATAGTCAGAAAGGTTTATTCTGTCCATCCCAGTTCCCAAATAACTATAATAGATGACATGTAAAGTGTTTGTCCTTTCTTAGAAGAGTTCTGCCAGCAGACGAGGGCTTTTATTTCTGTGAAGCCAGCAATGAGAAGGAGAAAGTGACATCACAGCCTGCTTACCTCCTTCCCGCAGGTACCTTCATTTCTGATGTTTACATTCAGGTGATCTCACACCTATAGTTAATTTACCATTATCTCCCTGTCACACAGTTTTAGATTGGATGTTTAATCTGGAGCCAGTCAAGCTAACGGTGATGAAGGGGGATTCTGTTACACTTCCCTGTAAACCTCCACAATCCAGACCCCAAACACAAGTGTCCTGGTTTAAGAACAACCGACAACTTCATCCAGGTGTTCACTATATGACTGATCCTAACGGAGACCTGCTCTTTCACAGGTGAACACACACACACACACACACATGTTTTTATACACAGCTAGTTAAACAATATAACCTAGCCTACACTTTAACACTAACCCAAACAGAAAACATTCTGCAGTTTTACAACTAAAAATTGCTCAGATTTGTCAGATTTTGCTTACTTTTAGGTACAAATTTCTTCACATAATATGGTCAAGTAAACACACAAAGCCACATTTATATTTATTTGGGCAATGACAATGTTGGGTTTCCATGTTTTATGGGGTCTTTCCATAGCCATAATGCCTTTTATACTGTACAAACTGTATATTGCATGGTGTAACCCTCACACAACCCTTTCCTTTTTTGGAAACCCACACACACACAAACAGACAATCTTGTAAACTGTGAGACTTGTTGTGTTTCAGCGTACAAGAGACAGACACAGGATACTATTTCTGCAAAGCATCTAATTCTCATGTTAAAAGAGCCGTCACCTCAAAGACAATTTTTCTGGATGTTATTGGTAAGAAATGATTACATTGTTTTCCACATCAACACATTTGCATTTATACTTTATTTGGCTTTTGTATTACTATTACAAATTTGGAAAACTATTATTTGGCTGGTCACGTTATTTAGATCATTTGCATCATTTCAGAATCTCCATCCGTGACCGTCTGGCCAAGGCTGGTGACGTCTCCTGTAGGAGCTGAAGTTGAAGTTCACTGTCAGGTGTCAGGACACCCTGCTCCTTTAATAAAATGGTCAAAACAGGGCCAGTCAGTCCAAACCGGAGGCAAAATAATCATGGGGTGGGTTTTGCATGAACAGTTTTTTAACGGTTAATGTTCAGCTTGATTAATAATTTCACTCTGTTCCCAGGGTGAGAAACAGTACTCTGTATATTTCATCAGTGAGAGATTATGATAAAGGACTTTACACATGCTCGGCCTCCAACACTGCGGGACATGATGAGAAAACCATGACTCTTCACGTTGCTGGTAAATCTCACTGCGTTTTTTATACTTTTGCCTTTTGTTACCATATATTTTGGATGTATACAGTATATACTGTAGTAAAGCTATACCAAGTATCACTTAAATACTATGGTAATCATTTTGTACTATTGTATATGAAAGTTTTAAATGGCAACAGATCTACAGTAATTTTCTTTTTGGTTTCAGAGAAACCTTTCATCGTTTCATTTATCCCATCCATCACTGTCTCCGAGGGATCTCCTGTTAGTCTCCCTTGTCGAGCCATTGGAGATTTTCCTGTCAAATATACTTGGATCCGAACTTCCCTCATCCAAAAAAACCCTGATTTGCCCGTTCCGACCGCTGCTGTGTCACTGCCACAACAGATATACATTGACGGTTTGTTGAATATATGATGTAGGTCAATGATTCCTAACCAGCCTTCAAGGAGAAACTGACTCCAGATCAGGGCTATTTGGAAAGATTTTTGTTTTGCTTTGTTAAACCTTTATATTTTTACAGATAATGGGACATTGGTCATCTCCAGTGTCCATCGAGCCGATGCAGGAGAATATCACTGTACTGCAGAGAATGGAGTCGGTCAGGATGTGCGGCGTGCCGTCATCACTGTGACAAGTAAAACAACTTTATCATGTTTTATGCACGCAGTATATTTACATCATTCTGTTGCATGTTTGTAAATTAATCTAGTAATCCTAATCCTCTAGCTGAACCTGATGTCTTGCCTGATAAGGAAGCACTGAGTAAAAACGTTATGCCCACTGTGAGTAATGCCACGTGTAGAGATAGTTTCATCCATAGATATGTATGAGTAGATACTGCATTAGCAGCTGTTTCTATGGGCTGCTATATGTAGGTCGTGCTCCATATTGGAACGGTCCGAGACGGTCTGAGAACCAGCGTTGCCAAATCTGCAGTTTCGGAGAAATTGTTTTTTTCCTTGGGTTAAATGTGGAAAGATTTCATCTGTCAATGTGGTTTTGGACTAGGATCATTAGGCTAATTACAACTGGACTAGTTTATAATTTGCATACATAGATAAAACAACATTCAAAAGTTAATAAATAGTTAATTAAAGTTAATAAATATAAAAAACCAACACATTCTCCCATGTGAACAGGTTTTTTTCCTGTTTATATCATCGGAAAAAAGTGGCATCTTGGCTAACTGTGAGTGACGCCAGTGGACCGTTCCAAAACACCGGAGACATCTATGTGCCTGCAGCGGCCAAACCACATCTATGGTTACATCTGTAAAATTACTGTCTTAAAGTGACAGTTTACCCAAAATTAAAAATGTGAATGGTAACCTCGGTCACCATACACTTTTATAAAAAAGATGATGGGTAATTTATGTCAGAATTTGTATTTTTGGGTAAACTAACTCTAAAACATCTCTATTGTGACTGTTATTGATTGTGATTTAAGTCGTTTTTCAACATTCTCCTTCATTTTCAACCTCTTTTAATGGTCTGCTCACTTTCATTAATGAAATACCATACTGCCAAACATGGATCTGAGAACAGTCTATGTTTGCATGACTCAATTCTTGCAGGTTCCAGAGAGTGAGCAAGAGCTTTTTACGAACGTCAAACTCTATGATTCAAAGATTCCAAGTTACACAAAGATAAATAAACCCATTCAACATGCAATGGAAGATTACACAAAGACATCATGTAAGTCCAGAGAAAACAACTAATTTTGTCATGTGAAATAAAAAGTTTCATTAAGTAAAATCTTCTATCTTTAATTCAGCTTCGAACACTTTTGTGGATGACTCGCCGACGCATTCCCTTACCGAATTTGCCCAAGACATTACACAGTTTGCCTCTCGTAAGCCAGCTGGCATAAACAAAGGAAGTACTGAGAACATGAGAGGATCAATAGAAGCACAAAAACCAACACCTGTGCCCAACAAGCCGACATCATACCTTAAACTGAAAGAGACATTTATACAGGATACACAACCTAATATACAACCAACAGAACAGGTCCTTAAACTTCCAATAATGAATCCAAACACAAGCATCCAGCCACTGCCAGATTCTGCTTATACACATCTTAAAAACATTCAAAGCCAAAATCAGACTTTAGGTTTAACTCTTCTGGAGGTGGACAACGCCACAGCTTCAAGCTTTGTGGAGAAACAAGATAATCAAAGCCAAATAATTGGGCAATCTGGAGAAAACAAAACATTGGTTACGAACGATACGGACATTGTTGAGTCTCCCAAGAAAAATACTTCTCAAGCCCCAATGAGGACCACTGACAATAACGCTAGGTGAAAATTTCTTTTGTGATCATTTTATGTTGTTGTTACAATAAGGAATTTGGGGCAGAGCTGAGAATGGATTACCATCTTCCTGTAAAGCAGAAATTTGTCATGATGTAATGTAAACTATGATAGTTTGTTGAGAGATTGGTAATGGTTATATAATCTCAAGGCCTTTATTTCTTCAGGGAAAAAGTAAAATCTCAAACGTGGTGGCCTGTGATTGAAAAACATGACATTCCCATTGTGGTTGGAGTCGGCGTTTCCTTGGCGTTTATTTTCATTGCTATGACCTTTTACTCTTTGGTTCAGAAAAATGATCCGGCAGCTGTACCTACAGGAAGAGCAGGTGAGATTTCAGTCATTTCTGTGAATAAAAAAAATTAAACATTTGCATGAAATTATTCAAATGCTAATTGTGTGAAATAATTGTTTTTCCTAATAGCTTTGAGAGGTATCTGCGTACCTTGCAGATATGGAGAACGTGTTGCAATGGAGCGGACGTACGATAACAAGTTAGTCTGATTGAGACCATGAGCGAAGATAACATGCTCCTTTCACATGCTCTGAAAAGAGAAAATAACAGTATTTGTTATCACATTTATCAGGGCATTTGAGGATGATAATTTAGTGGCTGTTATTGAGCAAAGCCCCAACACATCAGAGACCCGAGCGCTTCCACAAGAAGCCAGTGTGTCCACCTTGCCCATGGATCCATCCTCCAGTGACGATCAGCAGTCGAACCAAGATCTGCCAGTTATTGTGGAGACACATCCAGAGCCTAGAGAAGAGGATCAGGTACCTACCATGAAGAATTGTATTGCTGGGTTTTGAAAACACAACATTAAATGTATTTTAACAACTGTAATATATTTTTACATGCATTTTACATATGGTCTAATTTTATTTACATTGCATACATTTAGAGCTTCAGTAATATCTGATTACTGGGTATTGATTCATTTACAAATGAATCATTTGAATCTTTCAACTCACAGTGCATTCAATCTATACATTTATCAATATGTCTGTTGCCTGGGATTGAACCTTTACATTGCTAGCACAACGCTCTACCAGTCGAGCTACAAAAATTGAGATATGTATATTTAAGAAAAAAACATAATTTTCTGTTCTGTACATCTGTATTGAATCAGTTGGAGACAATATTTGAAGATGGGAAAGCCACTCCCTCACCGCATTCTGACATTCAGCTTCAGTGCATGGACGACTGGAGGAGCCGAGAGTTTGAAGCCGGTCAGGACGCCCCATCGCCTCCTCCACCCAATCCACTGCCTGCCCAGGAGGAGGGCCTGCGCTCCTCGCTGACCCTTCAGACCAGCGAACCCTGCTCGACTCCTGTCCGTCACAGCATTAACATCTCCCACGGCTTCTCTCCCCTTCTGCTGTCCCACTGCGTGTCCATGGGCATGACGTCTGTCGCTGTGGACGTTCACTTTTACCCATCAGCCCCTTCGGCAGGTAACCATTCTCCGTGCTCCACCTTCGGATCCCCAGGCCAGCAGGTCAACACCAGACTGGAGCATGAATTAACCGCACCATCTGGCAGCCACAGTAAATAAGCTCGACAAAGCCGTGAGAATGTTTGGTTCGGTTCACAGGTCTACGGTCGGTTACTTTGATGATGGTGCTCATGTTTTTTGACTCTATTCGGAGATTGTGCCATTATTCACTCACCCTCATGTGAGCTCTTCAATATCTTTAATATCTTAATTATTTCTCCTAGACATTAATGAGATTAAATGGAGAGCAAATGGAAATATTTGTTTAAGTCTCATCTGCATCTCAAATATTTTTGAGAGAGTCTCTCTGAAATCTCACTCTCTGAAAAGAGTTTCAGAAGAAATCTCAACAATGTCACAAACTGAGCTTTAGATTTGTCAAGTCTGACATCAAAAAATGTCAGTATGAACTCACATTTCTCATCAAATTTACCCAAATCCAGATTATTTTACCTATAAAATCTACATTCATTTTACACCTCCATACTCTTTTATGAGTTTTTATTTCTCAAAGGCAGTTTTAAGAGAAACATCCGAGACTAGGGATACTTAAATGAAACATATCTGAAACCATCAAATCTCATCTAAATAATAATATTTTCCTCCTTGTGTCCCTAATTAATATTCATGAGCATGTTTAGTTTTCCTGTGGTTGCCTTAGTTTTCAGATTGTGATGATATTGGTTAATAAAAAAGCCACTGAATGACATTCTTCAACTTCTCAAACACAGATCACTTTATTTTCTGCTAATGCCAAGGAATGTATAATAGTTATGTATGTATATATATGTATTTCTGAACATTAGATTCAACTATTTTTAAAACAGTTTATAAAACAGATTATTATAGGAAGAAGAGAATCTGAATGGACTGAACTATTCTTGCTAGAAAACTAGCAAAGACATTCTGTTAAATGTTGGAAAATGTTGGATTAAATGCAATGAATTCATGAATGGTTCTATTGTGCAAAACAACTCGACTGTTACTTCTGCACGTGCCAAAGGTTCAAATTATATAGAGAAACTTACTAGTTATTTCTGACGTTCTGTGAAGCAATCTATTTTGTGGTTATCCATCTATTTTACTGTCTTTTACATAGAAGTAAAAGTAACAAATGAATACAACAATTGTATGTCTCTGGTTGTTTTTTTTTCTTTCACTCACACAAATACATAATATTGAAAGCTATAAATTATATTGAACTAAATATTCATTCAAATCTCATTTGTGTGAAATGTTTTAATGAACGCAAAATGCTTATTTTACAATCAAACAACAGACAGCGCAGTTATCCTTCTAAATATTTTTTAATTCAAATTGAACATGATCAACATTTTAGGGTTGATAATTATTTTTATAGGCCTAACTATATGGTTTATCAGCAATATTTTATCATATGATGAAAACGCTTCCTACGTTGGATGATTTTTTATGTTAACCACCTAAAATAACGATAATACAATCTCAAGTATACAAGTATAGACTTCCTTTGCAAAGGTCACGTTTATTCTTACCAAAAAACACAGCTGTGACTAACAAAAACACTGAGATAAAGATACAGAAAAGTAGCCAATAATGTATCAAAAATTCTTTTATTGCAACAGTGCATTGAATTCCCACATATCAAGATTACTGGCATCGTGAAATGGACGGAATATTTTTTGGAAAACTATGAATTAAAGCTGAACGTGTTGTATTTGACAACATGAGTAAAACTGTTAAAAATACTGATCAACAAAAACAATATAGAGAAGCAAAACACTAATCTCAATTATTCTCAAAGTAAATCTATCCATGTAGGGGCCTGAACTACATACTGTAAAATACAGTAACACATGACATCCACAACGCATTGTTGTTTTTAATAGTAGAAATATTCAATTCTTCGTTAATTCTAATCACCTTGCTGGTTCATTTTTTATTTATAAGACAATTTGTTTCATTCAGTTATTAAAGGAAAATTATGTATTTGTGATCAAATATGAAAAGGAAGAACAGGGCAAATTCTAACAGGCTTTATTTCTCGGTCACACTGAAATGATGAAAGTATATAAATTTCATATCAAAATACTCTTTTTGAAGTGCATTTCTACAACTTGTGCTCTATTCTCCCTTACTCAGTGTATGAAAACCACAGAATGACAATCTCTGTCCTACAGCAGATGCTTTGCTCGAGGCATACTGTGCTAAAGTTCACCGTGAGATCTTCTCTGTTTCTCATAATCTGATGGAGGAATATGGAATGATACGTACGGACACCATTTTGTATTGAGGCAAACCAGTCTCTTTAAAGTGGCAGAGTTAACTAAAGCAAACCCTGTCTGACCCCCAAATGTACTGGGTTTCCAGTATTCAGGGGAGCAAATGGGATTCCCCAAGAGGCCTTTGAGGGAAAACGGAGCTCCCATTTCCACCATGCTTTCGCCGAATATCGCACCCGCTCGAGTCTTCTCAAGCAGGAGGCCGGGGTAAAACTCCAGAGCATCAATGTCACCATAGAGCTCTTCAAGTTCCTTGGCCACCTTTTCCTCACCTGAAAAAAAAATTGTAATCTATCATAACTGGAATGGTTTGGATTACTTTACTGATGTACATTCAGTGATAAAAAATTGTATTTGTATTCAGCTGAAGAATGAAGAATGGATGTCATATACATTTGGGATGGCATGAGGGTTAATTTTGGGTGAACTGTTTATTTAAATGGTAATTTGTTAATGATTTGATGAGTAGCTAAACAACAGTTAGTTGTAACGAATAAAATTCACTAAAAGTTAAATTGTAAACATGTTACAATGTTTAGATAAATGCATTACCTAACAATGATCAATACTTCTACAGCATTTATTCATCTTAGTTCATGTTAATTTCCGCATTTACTAATACATTTTTAAATCAAAAGTTGTATCTGGTAACATTAGTTAATGTACAGTGAAGTAACATGATCAAATGTTTTGGCATTAACACAAAGATGAACAAATGCTGAAAAACTATTTACTAACGTTAACATATACAACCTTTCTGTAAAGTGTTACTGAGATATTTGATATGATTCATTTGGGTTTGTATAAACAGTATATTAATGTACACAAAAAATTATTTCGCTTGCTTTATAAAACAATAATGAGTGAAAATGTATTATTATAGCGTTCCATGTAAAACTAACATTAAACTTTATGGAAATACAGTATACAAATGCATTTTGAACCTCTCTTATACCTCTCACTTCTTATTTTATATAAAAAATAGAATTTTAGAATGATACCTGTAAATTCAGAGAAAGACGTGTATGGTCTCAGATTGAATCTCTTGCGGTATTCGTTGAAGGGCTGAAGCCGAAGTTCTCTTGATTCTACGATGACTCCCTCTGCTACCTTTAATATCACTTTATTAATGTTCTGACCACCTCCAATCTGTTCCAACACAAACAGAGTCATCATTATTAAACATAACTGAGTAAGCACAACAAATGCTTCAGGTCTGATAATGCTGTAAAACAGAACATTTAGTAGAGATGAACCATCTGTAAAAAACCCAATAATTTATACAAAATATTTGCCATTTCTTCATACTATCTGTCTTGTATTCACTATCACATTTTCTGCACTGATTATGCAAGCAAATCTGCAGAATTCATTATTGGCTAACCCTCCATAGACGGAAACAAAAGCCAGATGTGACCGCCTCATTACGAAACGGCATTTCTGGATTTCTCTTTTCAAACAGATGCTAAAGTCATTGAGTTCTTTCTCACATCCATCACGCGGTTGTTACCTGTCCTGCGGGTTGAGTTGAAAAGGCCTCGACCAGTTTTTCAATGCCATAGCGAGTGAGGATGGAGGTGTTGAATAGAAACTGAGGGTACTGAATCTCATCTCCGTCGATGTGGAAGCTGTCAGGCATTAGCGGGTGCCAGTGGTACAGCTGGTTGAACTCCACGGCGATGCGGTTCTGATACTGAAACTGTGAGGTGAAGAGCAGCGTGGGGTCAAACTTCAGCTTCAGCAGGTAACCGCTCAGATGCTGGACGTAATCTTCGATCACGATACGAATGGTCTCGCCTGGAGTTAAAGAAGAACACATTTAGTAAAATCAATGATCTATATTTACTTGAAAACCAAAAGAGCCACATTAGCTTCTGAAACGTTCACCTATAATAATAAGTCTGGCAGTCTGAAACAGCTGCTCGTCTCCCCAGGTGGGATGCTCTTTCTTCAGGATGTCACACACGCGGTTGTGCTCGCGCAGCCACAAAGTGGCGTACATGCTGAGACCGGGCAGCAGTCCGAACACTTCCTGTCCTATAGCCAACTGCTGGTCAGGAGGAACAGTGGGCGGGTAACTCATTTTCACCGGCGCGTCTTCCACTGTGGGAGGATAGATCTCACCGTTTACCACCTAGATTAGAGTCAAACAAAAAAACTATAAAACAGAGATAAGACATAAGTGGGGAATGTTACTACTTATTTTTCAACACCTATTGTTACTGTTTCCCACATTTTACAATTTATCATGGTATTCATAAAAACAGAAGTTTTAGGATTGTGGGAATTAAGTAGAACTGAACAATGTGTACAAATCAAAACAACCATAGTTTTACTACAGGACAATTTCAGTGTTATGGACGTGACATTTTTAGTCAAAACCTGAAATGTATATTCTCACAGATGTATTTATTATCAATATATTGAAGTATATTTGTTTATATTTGAGACCAGACATCAATATATATATCAGTCAATACACGTGTTATTTAAAAAAATGTAAATATACATGCGTTATGGATGTGACAAAAAATACACACACAGATTTAAGAGGCAACATACTTTGTAGGATTTCTGTGAATTTAAATACACAAATCAGAAGCAATAATACCCAACAAATGGAGAAGAGATGACTCATCAAAGAACATAAAATAGTTATTTTATTTTGATTTTCATTTGATGAGGAATATAGACTGTTACGGATGTGACAATTCTAAAACCGCCACCTTACCTGACTATAAAGTTATAAAGTTATTTCTTAAACATAAAAACATGGTTTTTAAATCACTAAATAATGACATCTGAGCTATCGGTATGGTGAAAACCTTTAGTAAAAACTTTATGGTAATTATAATAAAACCATTGTTCTTCAAAGTAGCGTTATGTCACAGATCACAGCTCCACACACTTGCCATTAATTCAGTCAAGTGTATCCAAACATGTGACCCCTACCTATATCTTGCCCAACTATCCAGATGTTTCAATTCAAAACCTTCTCGATCTAAAAGTGCTCTGAAAAGGTGTTTTAAATAGTCAGTAACACGTTCAGAGTGACTGTGAGATTATGCTGATAGACTAAGCAAAGCTGAATGTATGACATCACTGATATTTAACACAAACCACATGTTTATGCTACAGTGACACCCACTATCAGATGGTAATGATATGAGGTTATACACACACAGACTTCTACATGGCTTTAAAATGAGCTCAGTGGAAATGTATAGTAATGTATATGCATGTTTTTTTATATGCATAAGGCTTCATTCATGAAACACAATTTCAAAAATATTCTTGCATATAGCCAAAATGTACAATTGCAAAATGGGGGCCATATTATGTCTGAATTGCAAGTAATTTATAATGCCCTTATAAAGCTAAGAAACAGAATGACAGATCACATTGCTCAGCCTAGCACGATTTCACAACACGCCTGACATTTAGCCGCTAAACGGTACCTGGTACTTCAATTTCCCGTCTTTGTGAAGTCTGAGGTCGAGCTGACGATCAAGCGTGTCTCCATAAATGTGTCCAGCATCCACCTTCAATGAAAATACACATGTGTGTCTTTTATAAATGCAAATACTCAAAGTAATACATACAATATACTGCATTTGAATAAGGCAGAAATGATTCTTTGCAAATTCTTTGCATTTAGTTTTCTTTACAACATGGTGGATTTCAAAAAATGAAAATACAAATAATCATTAACGAAATTCCTCATTTACCTAAAATTAACATCTGCTAGCAAATGAAAAGGTTTTTTATAGTTTAAATAAACAGGTATGTATAGGATAGTGATTTCTTAAAGGGACAGTTCACCCCAAAAATATAAAATCTCACTCTCATGTTGTTGAAAAACTGTATGACTCTTTCTTTTGTTAAATGGAAATAAATTATATGAACACAAAACCACTGAGACATTTCTTAAAATATCTTATTTTGTGTTTTAAAAAAGAAGGAATCAGGTTTTTAATGACACAAGGGTGAATAAATGATGAGAGAATTAAATTTTTTGTGTGAACTATTCCTTTAACCCTACTACAGTTATTAAGTAAGGCTTACTACATACTTCCTATAATATTATATTCCTATAATATATAGAGAAACATCTTACCACCTCACCTACATAAACCAAAGTTTTACACAAGCATGTACGGCTATTGGATGTTTTCTTTGCTAAGTGTACGCGCAGATAAAATGGGTCATTTGAAAGACTCACCCCGTGACTCAGACCTTTTGTGAACCCGAGACCCATGCGGTTGTGAGTTTTAAAGAACTGGTGCGTGAAGTGTTGAGCGAAGAAGGCAAACATTAGGTTTGTTCCCTGAGGGTCCGGCCTGAAATTCCATCTCAACATGAACCTTTTTACCAGAAGCTCAGGGTCTGGAAGCTCAGTTTTTCCTTAAAAAAAAAAGACACATGAAATGATCTTACAGCATCAGAAGACCAAGTAATTTCCTCTGACTTTATTGATGTTTAGCTTGAAGCGTTTTAATATGGGTTGGTATTTTCATAAAACATGTCTCCTTCAGTGAGTGAATGATATGGACTGCTGTTGTAAAGGAAGAGACATGTCTAGATCCGCAACAGCTAACATAGCATCTTACCTGTGGTTCCCATAGGTGTGGGGCAGTCTTGAGGAACTGGAGGCAAAATTCTTGTGTAGTAGGTGATGTTGGAATACGCTTCCCAGTTCAGATAGTCGTATTTGGAGTTGTATGTCGGAGGGGTTGGAATTAAATTGGCTCTTACTGTGATGGGAGAGAGTATTAAAAAATATTTAAAAAATTAAATATAAAAAATTTCATTTATCTGGACCACAAAAATATTTATTTTAAAGAGTTGTACACACCAACAATAACTATAAAGATAATAAAAATGAAAATAAAAAACACACGGAAACTGCTCGCTGCAGTTTCAAATACATGTGGCTGTATTCTGATTGACTGTCAATGTTTTATTATTCATCAGCTAAAAAACTCACTCTGAAAGTGTCCACTAATTTCATGAAGAAAAACGAAATTATTACATATTATATATTATTATCTATCTGTCTTTACACACTGTTTACATTTTTTTTTAATCTTTAAAATTCTTCTGGGCATTAAAACGAAACAGACTCTTCATGAAAATGACTTCAAGTCGGGCCAAACACGGAATTAGGTGACTTAATTCTGATCCCGCTGTCTATTACACTTCCTGATACCAATATCTTAGTCTAGAATCTTTTGGCCCGCATGCAGCATGACGGACATGAGGAATTTGGGGCCCCTTCCAGTGTGCATAAACGTCGTCATGGCAGCAAAATACCATCATAAGCAGGACTTAATGGAATGAGAGCAGAACACGCAAATGATTGCAGGAGATGAGCCCTCCCTTTCCAGACTCCGGTGTATCTCACCGCTGCAGTTACATCAGAGAAAAAACGTAACTTGATGAATAACAACACTGTAGTGTGCCAGCTGCATAATAGGAGGAAGTGATAAAAATGAGCAGTAATTCAAAAGGGGCCACTCAAAACATAACGGCGACTGAATAAATACGGGAAGGATGCTGGCTGAACAGAGAGGCTCCCTTTACAGGAACACTAAAAACACCAAAATCCATTCAGAGCACCATAAAACCCTGTTGAGGTACACCACCAAACAATATTTCCAATCTTTAACCATTTATGCAAAAAACTTACTTAGACTTCAAGATGAACTGCAGTGTACACTTCACATGTGTGGTCTGTATGTGAAAGTGAACAGTAACGTCCACTAAAAAGGATTTACGCTCAGTCTGTAAATATACAACCCCCAATCGTCTGGAAGCAGCAGCCAAATGACTTCAATATGTCAGTGTGCTGATGATATAACACTGCTGTTCCCATTCTGTGAATAAACCTTTCGTGATATTTTCCTGTTCTTGAATATAAGAAGAGATGACTCTTCAAAGAACATAAATGTTTTCATGTTCATATGTCCATTTATGACTTTTATGGATGTGACACTTCTGAAAACAGCACTTTACCCGACTATAAAAAATTATTTAAACATAAAAAAAGCTTTAGAGAGACCTCACATAAGTATTTAAACCACCAAATATTGACATTATCAATATGATGAAAACCTTACATAGCACAAATATTGATCATAGATAAAATCAAGATCATGGTTCCATACCCAGATAACACAAACGGACACCTTTATGCCAAACTGTCATCTCTATCACAACTTACCGGTCAGAACTTTATACATGAGCCAATCCCTCAGGACAGTGCTGTTGATGATGTCCCACAGCCAGCGAAAGTGTGTGAGGATGTAGTGGACGGTATTAGGACTGGGCTTCACAAGACGATAGACTCTTGACCAGAACTCGGCTACAGAAGAGAGATAAAATATATGTGAATGTTTGAAAGAAAGTTCATGCACGCCGTACTGTAGAAGGACTGCAGTACATGTTAGCTTGACAGTATATCAGGCTAGAGGAATTTAATTGTAATGAAATGAGCTTCTGGAATACAAATCTCTTTCCTAACAACAGTTTTTTCATTTTTCATCTGATACGAGAGAGAGAGAGAGAGAGAGAGAGAGAGAGAGAGAGAGAGAGAGAGAGAGAGAGAGAGAGAGAGAGAGAGAGAGAGAGAGAGAGAGAGAGAGAGAGAGAGAGAGAGAGAGAGAGAGAGAGAGAGAGAGAGAGAGAGAGAGAGAGAGAGAGAGAGAGAGAGAGAGAGAGAGAGAGAGAGAGAGAGAGAGAGAGAGAGAGAGAGGGGGTGGTCTAACTGGAATAGGTTGGCACAGATGTTGGACTGTGTCTATACAAGAATATTTTACATCTAAAAGTTTAGTTTTGTTTTGAGTCAGCTTTTAGCCAGCTAATGTCTGTGTCATGAAAAAATAATCATCACACACAATTTGCAAAAAGTAACATCATACTGGAACGATATGAAGGACTACAGATACGTACGTATAGTGCAATTTTCTCCATAGTAGCCCGTTCTGGTGCAGTCGCACTCATATCTGTCCAGTCCATATCGAACACAAACACCGCGGTTTTGACAAGGATAATAGCAACAAGGATTCACTGGAGAAAACAAGTCACAGATATCACAGATATTTCATACAGATTAATTGACATGTGACACAGACCTTTAGCCGTAGTGCATTCAAGGACATATATATTTGACTCATTTGGTTATAGGAACACAGAAATGAATTTACATGTAACATTTCTTCAGCACGTTATTTAAAATAACATACAAATGAGGAGCATCTCGAGTAAATTACTTTACAAAACATGCCTCATTTTCTCACTAGGAAAAACAAATAATTTTACACCCCAGCATTCCCTACAAGTAATTTTTTTACTACTGTACAACATTTGTCACATATTTCAAACGTTTTAATATTCTCATGTTACATGCTATAGCGCTATTAAACCAAATACAAGATTAAAATCATTTACAAGATTAATACATCATTAAAATTATTTAAGTTATTTACAATAATTAAAGCATAGCATAATGTTCCCAATCCCTGGTTATACATTATTTCGATAGTCCACTTCAGACATTTGGAATATATAAATTCATTTGCAACTACAGTACATGTCAACTAACTCTTGTTGGAGTATTAGAAGATGGTTTGGTTGAGGATGAGGTTAGGGATGGTAAAATAAGTTGACATGTATTTGCAAAGTTGCTTCCAGTCTGTTCCCATCAACACCAACTGTTATCAGATATTAGGCAGATAGTCTACTAATACTGTAATGACTGGTAGTTGACAAGATGTTGTTGGTACAAAAAAGCAGACTATTGAGAAAGTGTTACCCACGCCCTTTCCTGTCTCTCTAATAATGTATAAGTGGTTTCACGATGTTTTTAAAGAGTGCATCAAAATACATTTTCCGCTAATAATTCAGCATTATAAAAGAATGAGACAGCAATGCTTCTCCTCATAATGTCTATTAATAAATCCATCATATCTTTACATATAGCTGTCAGGGGCACGACCCTCTGCTTCCTCTGACAACACTATGACTGACACAAGGCAAAAATAGTTTTTTGAATGAAATGCGGTCGGTGCACATGAATTGTGCAGCAGCAGATAACATGATGCTGTAGCTCTTCTTCTGCATAATATAACAAACTTCTTTAAGTTCAGGCAAAAGCCCTCACGGTGTATTTTTCCTAATCCATTAAACATCATACTGCATGTAGTTTCTTCATTCAATAAACTAAAATATGTAAACAATAGCCTAAGGAGAAAAGGATAACATATACAACTCCCTAACCAAGATCAGACTTGTTCGTGGCAGCTTACACATACCTCTGTGAGGTCAGCTGGAACACATGCTAGAAATCGCACTGATGTATATAAAACTGCTTTATATATATATATATAACAACTACTTATGATAACCTACTGCACATTTCTTTATTTTAGTATTGTTGATTGGTTAAATAGAGATTCTTACCAATGTCTGATGAATTTGGACTTTCATCACCAAGACATAACGAAATACTGAGCAGCAGGGTAAGCGTCCACTTGACAAAAAAGCTAAACACTACGAAAGAAAAACAATATTGTATACATTAAGCATTATATAAGCCTGGCGAGTTACGGTATAGCAAGTCTATGTCTTACCTTTCATTGCAGTTTCATACGCAACACAAAATATATAGAAAAAATAAATAAAAAACAATATGATTTAAGCGATCAACGGTGCAAAGATATCCAAAGTGGTGTTATGGAAGGAAAAAGTCCAAATAAATAATGCCATGTCGTATTCTGTACATATCCTAACAGAGATGCGTGCAGGAGCTCGAGCGCAGACGGGGACGCGCACTGATGAGAAAAAAGCGCTCGTGAGGAATTTGAGTTACTTTTACTGAGGCGGAAACCGCGTGACACTCTACACCTACTATCTACCCCTTAAAACCCCATAATAACAATAAAAACCCGAGGTGTGCAGGGAACAAATACTTCTCCTGCTGGTTAAACAGTGAACAACAGAGAGGGAAAATATTTCGTTTCTTAAAGGGATAGTTCACCCCAAAAATAAAAAAAATCCTGTCATTGTCTATTAACCTTCATGTCATTTAAAAATTGTACGTGACTCTTTCTTCTGCAAAACTCAAAAGAAGATATTTTGAGAAACGTCTCAGTGGTTTTGTGTTATACAATGCTAGTCAATAGGGTTTTTGATTATCAACATTCTTCAAAATATTTTCTTTTGTGATCTGTAGAAGAAAGATAGTCATACAGGTTTGAAATGACATTGGAGTGAATAAATGATAATTAACTGTCCCTTTAAATCTGCTGTGCTGAAACACAGATAGATATATTATGGGCAGGTGTCAACATGTATAGAATGACAATGAATGAATGAATCAGCAACATTCTCCTGATCTTACTCTCCATTAAAATGTATTTGGTCAATGCCATCTTTATCCCAAAAAGTTTTTTGTTGACAGAAGTGGATCAAATGTTTGAATGCGCTTCCATCGAGCTGAATCAGCACATAAGAAAAGTCATGTATAAATAAGCAGATATACTTCCCTGGGGACACATTTTCTTTAAGACTTCCAGACCAACGTAAAACATACACATGGAAAATGGTGCCGCATTTACACTTTAGTTGCACAGTTGCATTTCAGTTTTGTTACTGTGTGGTTCCAAATCACTGATGATTTCACAGTTTGATGACATCACAGTCTAAATCACAGTTTTGTTGTGTGTTTTTCTTCTGTTCACCAGTCTTTGGATTTTTAACATAAAATAATTGCATTTTTCCTCTCAATTTTTTTACCCTTTTAAATGGTGAAGTCTGGTGAACACTTACAAAAGGGTTGTATTCGTTAACAATAATTAATGTACTAATTAATTTACACATTTGTGACAACTGTATTGACATATTGATCATTGTTAGTTCATGTCAGCTAATGCATTCACTAATGTTAACAGATACAACTTTTTAACACAGGATATTAAAAAGATATGAGCTGACATTAAATAAACAAATAGTGATGAAAAAATGTGCATTCATTTGTTCCAGTTCTTGAAAGTCTTATCTGACCAAAACATTGCTGAATATTGAAAGTCCTTGCTCCTATTATTGACATTTTTGACATTAATGGCTTTTAGCAGTTCACAAAAGCAATAAGAGCCTCAAGTAAAATGCTTTTCCACCCATCTCTAACATTTACGATCTCTGTCCCTCACACCCTTCTGCCCCCCAGGGAAAGAGACTTATAAATGACCCTCTCGTAAACTAGAGCCACACCTCTCTCCCCCACAGAATACAAATCTATCTATACAACCATCAGCAGGAGATTGTGGTCTTGATTTGAGCCTCTTTTAACTTTTAAATGAAATGTTCTATCATAAATAAAATCATTGTTTTATTTTAATACATAACATGTGACTTATATGTTGCTTCAGTACAGAGACCTTTACATGCATTTTAAAGTCCCACGTTAAGCATGATGCTCTGTATGATGCTATCGACATAATTAACATCCTGAAGACAGTTCTGTTGTATTCTAGACCAGCGTTTACAAGAATCATTCCAAAGCTGCTTCACGATTAAACAGACAGGCCCTTCTGTTTGTAAGCAACAGACAGAATTGTCAACAGGAAACTACTTGTAAACATGCACTTTCTGACTTTAATTTGGCTGTAGAGCAAACCTGGGAGGTTTGAAATATGAAATATTTGAAGTTTTACACAAAGTTCATTTTAAACAACTTTGATTGTGCCCCTGGATACAGTCAGTGACATGGCAAAAGAAGTCACAAACCTTTTTGTTTACGAAAGTGCAATCAGTTTTACTTAGTAGTGTACAAATTATGTCTGTACATTCATGTAAAAATGAATCCTCAGTGAAGTTGTTACATCTAGAACTATATTAATTGGGACCGAGGTGCAATTTCAAAAGTTACAATTTCAACAGGATTCAATACCAAATCAAAGTACTTGCTTTTCCAAGATGTTTTTAAGCGCTTTTTAATCAGATACCCTTTGTTTTACATTAGAAATAATGAATTTATAATATAGTAATTAGTTTTAACACTGCCAGTCTACAATTTAGCATTAGTAAATGTTTTTAGTATGGGGAAATTTCATAATAAACACAAACAAATGCTGTAATATACCTCAGTATTTAAACTTTAATAATGTTCACTATACTTGTTAATGTACCTAATTGTATTATGTGGTATTAACTATATTAAACAGACAAACTGTACAGTAAACCGTGTAGCACACCTGGATAGTAAGATTTAAAAACACTACAGTATTTCTCTACAGTTTACTATAGTAAATTCTAAAGTATATTACAGTTTTTTTCATACTGGTGTGCATGCTGTTCTTGAACGTGCTAATATATGAATGTTTTATACAGAATTTACATAGTAAGGCATATTTTTAACAGCTCGGGGTATCCGCAAATCCTTTTATACACCCAGAATATATACTGCCAAATAGTCACAAAGCATTTTTGTGGACTTTTGATAAGAGCATTTTAATCCATAATTGTGCTTAATGATGTTATAACGAGAATAAAAAATGCTTTATAAAAAGACTCCACATAATGTTACACATTTCTGTTAAAAAAAGCAAAACTACCTTTATGTGATGTTAAAAATGCCACAAAATCTCCCCGTATAGATTTCCTTTACATTCTTAAATGATGGCCTTACATCGCCTTTGACTGACAGATTAAATTTACACTGTGTGTCTGTCTCCAATCATGCGCGTTTCAACTCAAATCCCAATTATATGTACTCTTCTTTATTGTATGGCCCATGGTAATCATTCCGAAGGTCTCTGAGGTTAAAATCATGAGCTGATCGATCATTCTGTTATAACTGGACCTGGTTTGATATAAGTATGGCATAGCGTCTTATTCAGGACCAGACTGAAATAATTTGGCGACACATCTTGTATCTTTGCCACAAATACCTTGGGAGGCACGTGCACCACAGCAATGGTAAGTTTTTGGATTTTTTTTATTTTAATTAATGAGCATAGACGTTCATAGTTTCGGTTATGCATTTGTTATGAAATGAATATCAAATATTTCTTTAAAGTCATATTTAAACGGTCAAGCTGTGAGGGACTGCGGGTCTTTGAGGAGATCATCGTTCACGTTACTCACGTGCGCGCGATGCGCGCGGCAAATTCAGGACCGCCACCTGCTGAAGGTGAGGAAAAAAGATAAGGGGAAAAAGATTCCGAAATAACAAGCTTAAAATTCGATAATAAGTGATGTTAATAATAACATTTCACATGTATATTGTTGTAATGTATGTAAATAATTTTAAGGCGATGTTTCTTATTTTTCTTCTCTCAGGTGAATGGATTAACTTGGCATTTAAAGTGTTTGCAGTGTTCGGTGTGTGAAATGTCTTTGGGTCAACATAACAGCTGCTTCATCAGAAATAAAGAGATTTTCTGTAAAACTGATTATAAAAGGTAAAATCTTGCAAGTACAATTATTCTTTTCTTTTTTTCTTTTAAAGAATTTTATATGTATAAATATATTAGTTTCATTACTTTTATTACTTTTAATGATACTTTTAAATGTTTCATGTAAAATGTTTAAATCTTTTTGTTAAAACAATATTTATCTAAGATATCTATATCTAAGATATGGGCCTACTTACTAGTCCTTTATTAATATTTTTTCAAACACAAACTAATTTCAGACATGCAAGCATACACCTTCACATCAAAATATTCTTAAGATTACCAGAAACACTTCAGTTAAGTGACTCTAAACTTGTAAACAGTAGCTTGTGTATGTCCTTTGCCTTGATGGATGTTTTGGGACCAAATTTCTTTTCAGTGCTTTTGGCATGAAATGTGCTCGATGTGGACATCTGGTCAGTGCGAATGACTGGGTTCGTCGGGCAGGAAACGACATATACCATCTCGCTTGTTTTGCATGCATGTCTTGTAAAAGGCAGCTGTCTACAGGAGAAGAGTTTGGCTTATTGGAGAACCAGGTTCTCTGTCGTCTTCATTATGACATAATGCTGGTCAACCTACAGCGTGTGCACAACCATGGTAATTTTTTATTATTAGCAGCTATTACCACCACTTTATAATAGTAGATTTAGTCGTGCATAAGGGCTACAATTAGCTTTATTTAAAATCTAATTTTAAATATTATACTTATATTTTGCATAAAATGAAAACGATTTACTTCACAACAGAAGAGGGAATGCATTTTCAAGGAGATTTAACCATGGATTGCATCCCAAAAACATCAAAAAGACCTCGTACCTCCTTCACTTCAGAGCAGCTTCAGGTACCTGCTCATTTTCATTTATACTACATTATTTTAATGCCTTTTCTATATAGGTTTTATTAATAAGGCCCACTGCACTATATGAAATGATAGTAATAAAGCTTTATCACAAAATGTTTGTTTAATATATGCAGGTTATGCAGACTCAGTTCATCCGAGACAAAAACCCTGATGCACAAACCCTGCAGAGGCTTGCAGATATGACCGGACTGAGCAGAAGAGTTATACAGGTATAGTATAGCACGATTACATTATGAATTGTCATTACAGTTATGCATTTTGCAGACACTTTTCTGCTGCAAAGCTTACACAGTGCTCTAACAATTACTGTACAGGTTAAATGTTGCTTAACTTTTTTGACACTAATATTGAATACTTGTAGGTTTGGTTCCAAAACTGTAGAGCCAGACAGAAGAGGAACCCGGTTCACGATATAATTCCTCCACAGGGAAGATTCCAGACCTCTGAAATGTCAGATAACCTTTACTTCTTGCGCTCAGGTAGACCTTCGACTCACTGACACAAATGTGTCCACAGTGCCCTCTAGTTTATCATCTTTACTCTGTCCCTTTACACTGTTTCATGTGCTAAATCTTTTAATTATAATAGTAATTATACCCGCAGGTGTTTCATTGATCTGTTTGTTTGTCATGGTCAATATTCTGTTACCACATTTACAAAGTTACACTGGGATAAAACTTCTGACAAGTTAAAACATTAGTTCTGCTGTTCATTTATTTTTTTAACTGTAATATGTGTTTATTTATATTATGTGTATTATGTGTAAATATCTGTTTTCTACATAAAATTATTCTTCATAATGTAAAGAACATTCTGTGAAAATAACATTGATATATTTAATATCGACTGAGTAAGGTCATATGAAAGACTAAAATGAATGTTTAGGAAGCCAACATCAAGTATTTTTTGTGCAAAATAATAAAACATAGTGTAAAAAAACCACATTTACATTTACATAAAAACCACTTATTTCAATTTTATAAAAGAACATTTGAGTACTGTTTTTTTTAAATCTATCATGCTGTATAATCTGTTAGTTACAGTAATACACACATGACATTACTTTTTTAATCATTTGTAATAGTTTGATGTTTCTAATCTCATTATTAGATTTTGAGACTTCAGCCTCGATATAACAGAAAAGGACACATTTATGAGACAATATTACCTGTCTTTAAAAGGTTTTAGTATTATATGATAATTAACTAATTTTATTGTGATAAAGATTGTCTATTTAAAGCACTTAAAAAACGTAGTAACAATTTCAATAATAATGTGAAAACTCTTAATTTGATACTAATGTGGTTTGCCTCTTTTTACCCTTAAAACAAATGAGAATGGTACAAAATGTACAAAAAAGATAAATTCTTATACTTTGTCATAGTTTATTCTTGTAGGTTGTAACCACCTACTGAAAAATTATTTCTTTCTTTCTCTTAATGCCACATTTCTATTGCTATGTGTTTTGTTCGTTTATCTAATGACTCAATATAATCTATAATATAATTGCGCCAGAGGTTGAAGGTCTCCAATTTTTATAGTGTTTAATGGCAAGAACACTTGATTAAATGAACCATAAATGACCAAGTAAGCAATGTAATGGTGACCACTGAATGCATTGATCCACTTCTCCGTCCATTCACATCACTGTTTCTTAAAGTATTCTCAAAGTGCTCTATTGATCTTAACACACTTATGTTTGGTATAACAATGCAGCTTTAGTCACAATTGCAAAAAATGAAACTTAACAATGCTAGTTCCAAAGCTTGTCATTAAAAGATCCTTTCTCTTATACACCTGTACTGTTTATCCTGATCTATACAGACTAGTGAACAATTCAGCCAAATGGGGTCTTACTCTGTGTCTTAAAGTGTTTCTCTTGTCTCAATGTAAATGATGAGCTCCTTCATTTATAACAGATACAGATCTTACATGTTTAAATTACCCTAAACACTTTTAATAAAAAAAATAATAGCATCATGATGAACCTGTTATTTTTATACACTGTCTAGTTTTACTGAAAGGTTGGTGTAGTTTATGAACGGTGCCTTGGGAAAATTGCTTTGTGACTTTCCTCAACAGCTTTTTGTTTGGCTCGAGATTCATTTCATCAGTTTATATTGTCTCGAGTTCAAGCCAATATTGTACTTGTTTAAGACCTAAATGCTACAATCGATCACTTCTGCAAAGCTCTTCATCTTTTAAATGAAAGCTTTCTGACTGTATAGGTCACTATTCTTTAGCAAAAGAAAAACTGTCAGAAGAGCAAGCGTCAAATTTCTTTTGATCTTACTGTGTCACAAAACAAAGCAAGAGCAAACACTATTACACGTCACACAATGTGTCAGACCAGTGTATAGTGTATTCATAGCCAACAGTAGATTGTGAATTAAATTTACCCTAAAAAAGTTTTTAGCATTTAGTATATTTAAAGAAAAACTTTTATTTACGCTTATAACATTACTAGTAGTTTAAAAGACTATGCAAATTAATTGTTCACAGGAGGTTAAATCAGTTTTAGTTTCATCTTGGACACAATGTGACTAACAATCTGTCAGTGTGCAATTTCTTTTGAGTCCACATGATGGAGCTGAGTTTATTTCTTCAAGTGTGGTGCAATGTTGCCTTATAGTCAATAAATAAAATACTGAAATAAAAATAAATGAAATCTATAACAAATATTAAATTATTATATAAATAATAAAATATTACAATAAATAATAATAAATAATAAATAATAATAAAATAACAAAATTGCTAAATATAAAAATATAAAACCCCATTTAAAACATTAATTAAATAAAAATAAAACTATACTGATATGCATATTTATTATATGCAAATATTGCAAATTCTTATTACTTATTATGTTGAAATGTCTGCACTTATTGGTTACATATAGTATAAACAAATCTAAAATTATCTGGATGTCAACCCTTTCCAAGAAAGTATTATGGTGGTTCCATGGTACAGTGATGTGGTACTTTTTTGTATCAAAATGTATATATTTTTAAATACCAAAGTGTTGTAACCAGGTGATTAGGTCAACCTCATCTCCTTTTTTCTGAATTTCTCAGGGGTTTTGCCTTTCTGCTCTCTCTCCTCATTGTCTGAGTTTCTCTCTTGCTATAGGAAATCTTTGGAGAACCGTCTCCGTGTGAAGCCCAGCTCTCACATTACACCTCATTGTGCTCTCACTGAATGGTGTCAGTGTACAAAAATTGACTTCCCTTCTCTAAAGAAAATCAGGTTACACACGACTCAGAAAAAAATGATCATAGCAGTACATTCTGTCCCATGTGGATATGAAGTCACATCCATTGTAATTATCTATTAACTATAATTATCAGGCTCACTACATATATATGTCTTATTGGGATAAAGTTTGCATGAAGTAAAAGAATAGCATCATGATTTAACTATTATTTTACTACATTTTCATTTCTGTGTCAAAGTTTATTTTCGTTCCTGTAAAAAAATTGTCGTCTGTGGATAGTGCCTTGGGAAAAGTGCATTGTGTTATATTGGTTTCAGTCAGGAAATGCCTATTCACCTGTGGAGCGATGTGATTGGCCAGTCACAGATTTTCACAGCCAACAGCTTTTCAGGAACCGTCCCACCTGAACACCTACATATACAGAGCACCAGATCCACCTGGGACAAAACAACATACAGGAGATCTCATTTGAACTGTGTAAGTACACAATATAAAATTAACAATATTTTTAGTCTTCTTGATTTACAAATTATTTAAAAACTAAAGAATCCAATAGTCATATGTTATTCTAAGCTTAATTCAGTTTTTAACTGTGAGTTATAATAATATTATTCTGCTCTTTACTTTGACGTACAAACTGTCTTCGTCTCCATCAGAGCTCCTTTCTGGTTTTGCACCATGACCTCCAACTTCTCCATGCATAGCTACTCTCTGGGACGACAGCCGTCTTCCTCCAGCATGTCTGTGCGTGACGCCGGGGTTCGGGGACGGTCTAAAGTCCCAGTGTCTCTCTCCTCAGCCAGCACCCTGTCCCTGTCCCGATCCACCTCTCTGGGAAACGGCTTAAACCTCCTCAGCAACCTCTCGCTGAACGGTTTGAGAATAGGTGCCAGCGAGAAAGAGACCATGCAAGGTCTAAACGATCGACTGGCCAGCTACCTGGAGAAGGTGCGTACTCTGGAGAAGTCCAACGCTGACCTGGAGCTGAAGATCAAACAGATAATGGTTGATCGAGCACCTAAGGGTCATGACATTGAGGGAATGATGGCTCAAGCGCATGCAATAGGACAAGAGGTTTGTGTTATTTTCAAAGTCGCATTAACTTTTATATTGTTGCATAATTTAGTAATGTCATTATATGAGCATCATCAATATGAGCCCGGGTTCTCTAGGTGAGGAAGAAAGCCTTGGAAAATGCTCGTATAATGCTGGAGATTGATAACGCTAAGCTGGCAGCAGACGACTTTAGGGTCAAGTGAGTTTTGATTTTTCTTTAATCATGATATATTGTGTTTTGTACTTGTATTACTGGTATATACTCGTGTTTATAAACAGATGGGAGGCAGAAGCTACTCTTTGCCAGTCAGTTGAGAGAGACTGCCATGCTCTGAGACGAGCAAAATCTGATCATGACCAGATCATCGCAACCCTCA
This sequence comes from Beaufortia kweichowensis, assembly GCA_019155185.1. Classification (NCBI taxonomy): domain Eukaryota; kingdom Metazoa; phylum Chordata; class Actinopteri; order Cypriniformes; family Gastromyzontidae; genus Beaufortia; species Beaufortia kweichowensis. The sequence continues at coordinate 549,331 of CM032795.1, read as the reverse complement.
GAGGAGACCTGGACAGTCTAAAAGAGGAGCTCTATTTCCTGAAGAAGAATCATGATGAGGTAATACCTAAGACACACACGCACGCACATACACATTGTTTTAAAGCAAAGCTAGTTATAAGTATTATAGCAGGTACCTAACCTGAACAAGAAACTTTCTGCATTTTTGCAATTTATATAAAACTTTATTTTTTACTATATTTTTATAGTGTTTTTACAAATAAGGAAATTTGCTCAGGATTTATAGATACAAATTTGTTCCCAAAATATGGCCCCCCACACACATATCAAATACATACAAAATCAATAAACAATTTCTATTTCTATTTATCTAACTATTATGTTTTAGTTACTTGATTACACTAATGATTTCGCTATTAACCATTTTGTGATTTCGCTATTAACCATTTTTAAAGTTATTAATACAACATAATTTTTAATAATAATATTTGAAAACTAAGTTTAAGTTGAGGCACCAAAGTTATTAAATGAATAAAAACTAAAGTAAAACTGAAATAACAATAAATTAAATCTATATAGTAACATTAAAAATAAATAAATAAATAAATAAAAGACAAAAATTGCTAAAATGAAACTTTGGGTTTTTAAACCACATGCTGCATTATGAAAAGTAAAACTATAAAAATAAAAGCCAATTAAAAATTTTATAAACCTACTATAAAAATAAAACCAAAACTATAATAACTAAGTAGTCATAACTGTAAATTTAAAGCCTATGTGTGCTGCAAAAAAGGACATCCTTTTTTCTTTTTCTTTATATATCTAAGCGTGTAAGAACACACACAGACACACACGTGTACACACACACATGTCCATAAACACAGGTTAGGAGATAGCGTGGCGTGATACGTGTTTGGACAGACAGGTGTGGTTCTGCTGAGATGCTGCAATTAACCATGACAGACTTAACAATGCGCATCCGCAAAGCACTTTGTTATCTAATGCAATAAATATTTTACTGTATATCACATCACTGACCGCATCTGCTATATCTACACGCAGGAGATGAGCTCGCTGAAGACCCGTCTAGCCAATGAGCAGGTGAACGTGGAGGTGGATGCGGCCCAGGGACCGGACCTGGGAGCCATCATGGCAGAGCTGAGGGCACAGTATGAGGGCATCGCACGGAAGAACAAAGAGGATGCTGAGATGTGGTACTTGAAGAAGGTCGGTATACAAATCAGGAATCCACAGCTAGCGCTCCTGACTGATATATATTTATATTCGCAATTTCACGGCAAACACAGGTGTGTTTGAATGAATATTTATTCTGTGCTACAATAAACACACTGACAGCTGGAGACCGTGCAGTCGGAGGTGAAGGAGAGCAATGAAGCCCTGCGCTGTGCTCAAAGCGAGCTGAATGAAAGACGCCGTTTCATGCAGGCGCTGGAGGTGGAGCTGGACAGCCTGAGGAAACAGGTGACTCCAATTCTTACTGCTATCATGATCATATCTCAATCCTGTGTTAAACAAGTAAACAGACAGCCCTTGTTTTTATACTGGATCTGTAAATAAATGGTCAGACGTTTCAAGGTCATCACCTCAGCACAGGAAACCAGAGTCACCTCCGTCTGCTCTTCTTCCTCATACAAACAGACACAACATGTCAACATGTACTGTAATAAATATTCTGTAATCACATGTGATACCACAAGTGATGACAGTCTCAACATCCCATGACCTGAACAGGTGATAGTAGTTGATAGAATAGCTGTTTACACACTCAAAGGCTGTTGTTTCTTCATATTTGGTCTATTCAAAAACATTTTTAAAAGAGAAATTTTGTTTTGTAATCAAATAAACTAATAATTACATATAACTGTGCCAACATAGAGGTCAGTAATCATATAAACACACATTATCTATTTTTATTATTTTTCTGACTAATTTAATGCTCCAAATCTCACAATTCAATTTTGAGACGTTAGCCTGGATTTCACAGACAGGACCACATTTAGGCATGCCTTTAGATAAAAATCTTTTAAACATCCAGACAAACAAATATTTCAGTCAACACCCTAAACTACTGACTGGTAGTATATATCAGAACTTATACAAGGTAGTTTGCTCATATCGAATATGTTTCAGTGCTTCATAAATGACATTTTTACTCTTTACTGACTGATCATTATGACTCACCTCAGGTGGGTGTTCTCGAGGGAAACCTCAGTGAGACGAATCAAAAGTACACCACTGAGATTGAGCGACTCCAGGGCACACTCACACAGCTGGAGGACGAACTCTCACAACTGCGTCTGGATATGCAAAGAATCAAAACCGATTATGAGCAGCTACTGAGAATCAAACAGAATCTAGAGCTGGAAATCGCCACCTACAGAAGACTGCTGGATGGAGAGGAAGTGTAAGAAGACTCTGGATCTTCTTATCTGAAAGATGTTGTTCTTTAAGCATCTGTAACGCATCTAATCATTTGTGACATTTGTTTCTTTTTTCAGGATCAAAGAGATGTCGCCTCCAAAAAGTAAGTCAGTTAGTTGTGAACGGATAGTGATTATACAATAAATATTAATGCTAAGAGAAAGACAGAAGCTAGTTGTCACAAAGTTGTCAAAAAAAGCTCAATCTCAGTCAATTAAAGGTTTTGAGACTGAAATCCTATCATTAGAATGATTTCCCTAGCAGTGGCAATAAAGTTGGTTTGAAACATTAACATACAAAACAAACAGGTTATTTTATATATTACAGCATACAGTAGTTGGCCAAAAAATTATTTGATTTTTTTCTACTTTTCGCTGAACTTTTGCTTATGATACTTTGTATTTTCTGTCCAGTAAGTAAGAGAGAATGTGCAATAGCTTAATTAAGACATGTGTCTATACAAAAACCATATATATCCAGATATAATTTGAGTTATCTAACATTATGATGTTCACATAACTAAATTTAAATATATATTCATATGTGGATATGCTTCTCTTTTTGAAGAAGATCCTGAAGTGAGAACCAGGAAGATTGTCAAGGTTGTCACACAGACTATGGTTAATGGAAAGGTGGTTGATGAATCCAGTGAGGTGGAACAGATAGAAGAACGGAAAAAGTGAGTTTGGCTCACAAGTGACACTGTCCACATGGTTGTGTTTTGTGATTATGGATACATTTACATTTAGGCCTTTAGCTGACGCTTTTATCCAAAGCGACTTACAAATAAATATATACAGAATAAATAAATATTCATTCAAACACACTGTGTTTGCCATGAAATCGGGAATCTAAATATATATCAGTCAAGAGCGCTAGCTGTGGATGTATATGATTTGTATACCGACCTTTACATGAGACATATCAAATGACTATTTCCAATGATCTGTTTAAATTGCCAAGAAGTCAATAAACATTAGAATTATTAAAAAGTAGTAAAGTGTCATTTGTATTAATTTTCACAACTATACACTGTACTCCTTTTTGCCCAAACATTGCCCAAAAAGAGCAGAGCTTCTACACACGTTGTCATTAATGTCTCTTTGATTTTATATTTCTTGTTACTGTGAAGATAGTGCACTGATATTGTTTCTTCTTCACTTCTCTAGGTCTGATTCTATAAGACGAGTTCCAAAAGAGCGGATCATTTAAGAATAGCTCAAAAACACATATGATACTAGCTGCTCTCCTGAATGATGTACTAGTTTTACAGGCAGTGGTAGAACAATGATATGTAGCTGCGGATGGGGATTTAAACCTGTCATGCACAGGAGGATGAAACCTCACCTTAAAAACAGCTCTGACACAAATCTGTAGTTTCAAATGTCAGGCTTTTGTGAGAGTCTGTAAATGAAACTCATATTATTCTCACACCTCCATCGTAATTTTGATATGTGCTTTCACTTTCTTTGTATAGACAGACATTGCACCAACAAGCTCTATTAGTTTCAGATTGTGAGATTCTTACTTTAAGTAAAACACTTTAAACAACAAAAATTTAAATTGGAATTGGATGAATTCAGCATGTTAACAAACACACAACATTTTGCCTTAAGATGTTTATTAATACTTTTAGATCTTTTGGGTATATGTGGAAAGCTTTGTATTTTGCCCCCAGATGATGGGCAAACCTATTAATCTAATGTAATACAAGGCTGTGTTGACAATAAGACTGATAAGTCACATTGTATAAGTGCATCCAGTGACCCCAAATGTATTGTTTGGTCTGTACCCTGCGAGACTTTGAAACATTAGATCTCTTTTGCTATCTGAAACTGCCAAGTAGGTCTATCATACTATTGTTTGTTAACGTTTGCCATTATGATTGTAACAAATGCCATTACAAGCTACTCATAGACTTTGGGCAATATTACTGACAATAAAAGTTACATTAGCCTCCAACAAGGTACAATGGGTGCCTACACAGTGCCTTTGGCAAATGAAGTTGGCCTTTTTCTAACAATTTCAATGAAACAATGTTTAATGAAATTATTCAAAAACACTTGGTCTCACCTTATTATCACATTATTAGCTGCTTTCTCATCAATGCAGACTCGTTCATTGAAAAACCTTATCAAACTTATCAAACCTTCATAACTGTTGAGATTTAATGCCTGCATAAAATAAAAACCTTAATAGGACTATGTTATCCTTAAGGACAACATTTGCATCAGTTTAAGTATAAAAGCATTTGTTACTTACAGTCTCTCGCTTCTGCCAAAACGGATTAACAATTTCTGTGACTTTTTCTGGATTAACAATCACTCTGCACTTCTACTGATCAATCTTTAAATAGAACATGAAATCAACAAAATAATTGTGTTTAACTATAAGTATCATTAATCTCAAACTTATCACATGCAAGAATAATCTTGTTATATATACAATATGATGTACAAAAATGACATGCCCACAGTAAAATGTTTGTAGTTACTAAACTATTTGACATACAGACACAACTGTGCAATTTTCTGAAAAAAAAAGACACTTGTGACTTCCAGATGTCAGAATTAAGATAAGATAATATAAAAATAAATTAGGTTACATGTGTTAAAGTATACTGAAACTGAAATGTTATGCACAAATTATATATATTTTTTTCATAAAAAATATATTGTAGATGTCCCAAAGCAACCCTTTGTCTCCTAATATTTGTAAGTCGCTTTGGGCAAAAGCGTCAGCTAAATGCCTAAATGTAAATGTAAATGTAACACTAGTCTCGAGTAACACTGTATCTAACTAGTCTATCAAAGTTATTTATTTTATTTGAAGAAAAAAGGTTTTTGCTAAATGGCAGCTGGGATGCTACAAATCACCACTTGTTACTGATGAACAGAGAAAGCTGTATAGATTCTTTTTTAATTATTTTTATTTTACAATGATATTTTAAGGGTATGTATCTATAAAGCTTTTTCATTTATTTTAAAATATTACAACTGAATTTTAACTGAACTTCAAATAAAACTGCACAGTTAGAATGTCAAAATAAAATCTCATAAAAAATTAAAAACAACTATTTAAAAAATAGATACCAAGTGTTTTACATACAAAAGTGTCCACGGTCGTTGTGGAATGATGACATTAATCACTATGGCCAGTAGCTTTATCTGGCAATAGCTTATCGTCAGTGTAAATGGCTGCAGCATTCACACAGTGATGGGCGATACGGAAAATATCCAGACAGTATTGTGCCGCAATACGCTTTTAGTATCGTAATGGCCGTTCATAAATACAGTGACGTCGTGCGGTTTTATAATAAAGGTATAATGCTATGTTATTAATGGACAGAATGCGATCTGTGCTATTTATGGAAATTAGTATATTACTAAAGCGTTTATTTAACAAAACAGTGCCTAAATGTCAATGCTAAACCATTTGCAGCTTTGTAATGATGTATGGTATGCGATGTTTAATACAATTCTCGATACAGAATACTTAACGAAAGTAAACTTTGCTTAACAAAAGCACGTCGGGCACGCCCTCGTGGATCGGTCGGCCTAACAGGTTAAAATGCACGCAAAAATATGTGACAATGTGCCCCCCTTCCCAAACAAGCCACCTGTATTGGTGTCCTGTCCCTTTAAATTCTACCGACCAATCAAGCAACTCGAAGCACATCCTCTTCCGCCACACACCAAAAGCACAGACGCTTTATACATCTCCAGGACAACGCGTTTCAAAACCTGAACCTGCATCAAAGGTATATTAATAGCATTTACTTTTTTTACCTTAATCTTGTGTGTTTGTCGTCAGTTTCCGGTATTCCAGTATTCGTTACTGTCATTCTGCATGTGTTACAGCTACACAGTTTTCAGGCCCGTAGTAACATCACCGACATCTCAATCTGTTCTGACAAAACAAAGATTTAACTTAAAAAATGCACATTCTCATGTACGAAAATTAATCATGATTTTATTATTTGTTTTACAACAAATATCACAATTAAGCTATGTTGACTATAGTGAGACTATGGTTTGTTTTGAATAACTATGTAATTAGTAAATAATACTATACTATGTAAATTTGTGATTACTATGGTTTTACTGCAAATAGGTACTGTAGTAAAACATTTGTAACCTATACAGTAGCTAGTACCAAAAAGTTACACACAATTGACAATAATGTTTCTCATTAAGATTAAAAATCTTTTAATCTGAAGGTGTATATTTCGATTGTTTTTAATGATTTTTGTACACAAAAATGTATTTGTGCCAAAATATACATTTCTTTAGTTGAAAAACTAAGAGTTTAGCATAAATAGAAATTCCTTCAGTGCTGTTTAAAAAGCTTCCCAGGTTAAGATATCCAGAAACTGGATGATAAAATGCCAAAAATGACAATTTTAAAATTTGAAAGATGCTAAAATATAACATTTTGTTCATTTATTTTGCATGCTTTGAGTCACAACATAATTCCCAAAGTAAAAAAAGTGTTATTTCATTGGTTTGATGAGTTTATTCCACATTCTAAAAAGTGGAAAAATATCTGAACAACAGTAAGTTTCCAAACTTTTGAATGATACTGTCCAAATTTAATTTCTGAAATAAAACCATCCGCTAGATGCATAAATGTAAAACCATAGTTAGTAACAAAGTGTGAATATCAAAAGTACTTATTTAATAAAAATTGCACATTATGTTTATTTATAGTTTACCATGGCCCAGAACGGGGTGATACTCCAGTTTAACTTTCCCACGTTTGGAGACTCCATGCTTCAAAAGATGGACGCTCTTCGTAGAGACAGACGCTTCTGCGATGTACTCGTGCGCATCAATAATCTAGAAGTGCCTGGACACAAAGTGGTGTTTGCTGCTGGCTCCCCGTTCCTCCGAGACCAGTTTTTCCTTCAGGACTCCAATGAAATACAAATATCTACACAACAGGACGCAGAAGTCGGACAGAGACTCCTTCTGTCCTGCTACACTGGAACACTCGAGTTCCCCGAGCTGGAATTAGTACACTATTTAACAGCTGCTAGTTTTCTACAGATGGGTCATATTGTGGAGCAATGCACAGAAGCTTTAAATAAATTCATAAAACCAAAAGAGGTCAAAGATGAGCATGCATCGGCCCAGCAGCCTTCTGGGTCGAACGCACAGCATGGCCTCTCTCTCGTAGAGACAAAATATGATGATGAAGTGGACAATGATGGGGATGTTGATTTGGAAGAAGATGACGACGATGTCATCATAGAGCCAAAATATCTGCCTGCTTTTATTAACATGCATAACAGAAGTAGAGAAGAGGACAGTCCCATCAGCATCGTTAAGGTGGAGTCAATAGATGACCGGATGCGAGACATCCCTGATACCTTCAAGCTCTCGGCTCGTTCTCCAGAGCTGCGCTCACCGGAGCCACAACACTCCATGATAAACTCCACAGTTGAAACACGACCTACAGAAGTGTCTGTTAACCCTGTGGCTGAATATTCTATGTCTCCACAGGGACCCAGTGGCTCCGGGAAGGTGAACCTATGGGGATACTTACGAAATGTTGACAAAGGCATGCAGTGGTACCACCAGTGCCCAAAATGTGCCCGTGTATTCCGTCAACTAGAAAACTATGCCAATCATTTGAAGATGCACAAGTTGTTTATGTGCCTCTTGTGTGGAAAAACATTTACTCAGAAAGGAAACCTGCACCGGCACATGCGTGTCCACGCAGGCATCAAACCCTTCCAATGTAAGATCTGTGGAAAGACATTTACTCAGAAGTGTTCTCTGCTGGACCATCTGAACCTTCACAGCGGGATCAAACCGCACCGGTGTAATTACTGTGACATGATGTTCGCACATAAACCAGTTCTCCGCAAACATCTCAAGCAGATTCATGGCAAGAACAGTCATGACAATGCCAATGAACGCAGTCTGCTAGAAGGATTCTAAATTCATATTAATATACAGTATATAATTTTTCAAAAACAGACATGTAAATGAAGGAGTGCTAATGGGTTGATACAACACAATCTGTTATCTCATGGTTATGCCATCTCATAAAATATGTATGAAATGAAAAGGTTTATTGTCATATTTTTACATTTAGGGCAAAGTAGTTTAACTAAATCTAGTATATCATTTTGTTTAAATGCTGCTGCTGTGGCATTATTAGGGTCCTATATTTTTTTTGTAAAGATTATCAAATACTGTTACAGTATATCTGAACAGACCATGTATCAGTTTTAACAGAGTTAACTGTATACTGTAATGCTGTGTATAGAAATGAATGTTGTTGTATTACGTTCTCATTTGAAGGCTGTATTTGGACACTGTGTAACTCTTGGTCTGTATAGAATCTCTTTACAACTCCATATGTGTAATCACAACTTCGCTGTGACACTTTAATAAACAACAAATGTACAGAATAAAAATACATCATTTGAAGGTTCAAACTTCAAACTATGTTTATTTACCTGCTTTTATAGACAAACACTACAATAACACCTGTAGCACGATGCCATCCACATTACCGTGGACACATAGCGTGTCGACCTCCATCCACTGGAAGGTTGACACCTGTTATAAAGGTGGCAGCATCAGATGCCAGAAAGGCAATGGCATGAGCTACTTCCTCAACTTCACCTGGTCTGCCGAGAGCATGGGTCATTTTGCACTTCTCAAGGAACTGGAAAAATAAGAACATGTGCCGTATTATTAATAATGACCCTTTTTATGAGAAAAAAAAAACATGCAACAAGTGAAAATCAAAGAGTACCTGAGTATATTGATCTTCATCCAGTCCTGCACGCTTGTGAACTTCTGTTACAATTACCCCTGGACTGTAAATACAGACCAAATAAAGCAATTCCATGTCATATTAAAAACACATTGTATCTGATTGAATCTGTTTTTTGGCAAAACCAGGTCGAGCACATAAAGACACTTACCATACTGAGTTGACACGCACTTGTTTTGGTGCCAACTCTAAAATAAAGATGATTGACTTGATGATCTGTGTTAGTTAATAAATAAATGTATTTATTTAAGACATGTCACCTCACCGAGAGCAACACAGCATGTGAACTGGTCAATAGCTGATTTGGACATACAATAAGCCAGCACACCAGGAAACTATAAGAAAGACAAAAATGTATTTATTTTGTGTTTATATGCTATACAGGGAATTGCAGTGTTATGGATGTGACATTTTCAGTTAAAACTTGAAATATAAATTCTCACAGAACGTATTTATTACCAATATATTGAATAATGTGTTTATATTTTTATTAACCCCTGCTGACATTAAAAACTTAATATTCATGTGTTCATTTATGAGGAATATGGACTCTTACGGATGTGACAATTCTGATAACAGCACTTTACCTGACTATGAAAAAAATCATAATTTAAACATAAAAATGCATGAATATTTAAACCACCAAATATTCACAATTGAGCTGCAAGTATGAGGAAAATATTGAGATTTTTTTATGGTACGGTTAACATTTAAATGGAATTGCCCATATGGTACTCACAGATCGTTGTCCATTCACACTGGACACATTCACAATAGAGCCTTTAGTTTTGATTAAATGTGGCACACAGAGATGAGTCAAATGATATACAGATCTGAAAAAAAAGATTAACATCTTCAACTTTTTAACCAGTGAATAAACTACATATTTCAGGTCACGCATCACTATTTACCTGACATTAACAGTCATGACCTTATCATACTGGGCCATATCAGTAGTCTCTATGCTGCCCATAGCCAGTATTCCTGCGCTGTTAATAAGGACATCCAGCTTTCCAAAGTGCGCAATGGTCTCTTCCACCGTCTTCTTCACTGTATCCTCATCAGTTAAATCTCCTGGCACTAGCAAAGGCTGAAGACATAGACACAGATGAGTGTTTAAGAAAACATTCAGATAAAAATCATTTTGCCTTACTTTCACTGCGCCACAGTCTTCGCATTCCCGCGCAACTTTGGTGAGATTCTCGACGTCCCGTCCGTTCAGCGCCAGACGGGCACCGAGTTTAGCGAACAGCACCGCCGTGCCAGCTCCTATTCCTGAGCTTGCACCTGTGATCAAAGCGACTTTATCCCTCAGAGAGGAAACCTGAAACATGAAAGCATTAGATTGACCTGTTTGTGTGCATCGTCATTCATGTGCGAACAGTGTGAAATAACGGCGCTCGTGCAGTTCCACCGAGAAATATTATAATTTTATACATCCGTGTTGATGAGACTCAACTTACTTTGAAAGCATCTGGAGCTGCCATTTAGATCCTGGTTATATTTAACACATCAGAGTTGTCAAACTTTTATCCGTTCACGTGTTTTCAGTCGCTTTCCTGTGCACTGCAGGGTTGCCAGATCTGCATAACAAACTAACCCAACGACCCTATACCAAATATTGGTTTATCAGATTTTAAATACACATTTTACACTGGTTGTTATGCATCTGGCTGAAAATCAAATAACAACATTTTTCCTTGAATAAAATCATCTTTATTGACACTGAAGAAAAAGCGGTAAAACAGCAGACTTGGCAACAGTGCTGTACGAATACAGATTCAGTGCATTTTAACCAACTCAGCCCTTTTTTGAGAAGTCAAAAACCAATTAAACTGTTTTTAGATTTTTAAGTAGAAGATGAAGTATTTGCATTTTAATTGACGTGGAATTTAAAACCACGATTATACTAGCATGTTTAACTATACTTCCGGGTTAATAGCGTCACAATTTCAAAATAGTTGTCCCATTTCTGAAAATTCGATAGACAAGTCAATTTGTTATATTAAACAACTTCAGACAAATAAGAAATTTTGCGTTGGTATAATTGTGGAAAAATGTTTAAATAAATAAAATACACTGAGACTGAGAAATTTACAAAATAGCATGTAATTGGCAAAATTACATTACACAACAATATATTTACAGAATCATTCATCAAAAATGCTTCACAATAAAATCAATCAACCCGCAAATGGGTTGGCATGAATAGTAAGATCCTTAATATGGACATCATTAAGAGGCCGAAAAGTCTTTTCATTGACTGGGAGTTTCTCTAGTTCATCCAGAGTTTCTAGTCCATCTATAATTCTGTAAAAGATGACGAGATAGTGTTATCTTAAAATGAATTACAATTCATTACTATGCAATTAACAGCAAACAACAGCACTATATTAAGTAGTTTATCTGTCAAAAACAAAACTATAAAACAAAAATACCAAAATAACATTTTTATCTTCTTGCTATATCACACTGAGCATGAATTTAAAAACAAATTACACAGCTTACTTTCCAAAAACAGTGTACTTCATGTCCAAATGAGGCTGTTTTGCATAAGTGATGAAGAATTGTGATGCATTTGTGTTTGGTCCATTGTTTGCCATAGCAACCACACCGCGGACATTATGCTACAGATTGAAACATTAAATAAGTTATTTAAGAAGAAACCAGAACAAGTGTCTGACATATCAAGACAATTAAGACAAAGTTAGACGGGTTCAGACATAATTAAAATGTTTGATGGATATTGGGAATATTACTTGCACTTATGACATTTGAAATTAGATATAATGGCAAACATATATGTATATGTTCCTGTATGCAAAACACTGTAACCAACAAAATAAAAAAACATACCTTTAGGTGTTCACTGAATTCATCTTCAAACTTTCGTCCCCAAATACTGGTTCCTCCTTTTCCTGTGCCTGTGGGAAAAAAACATGTTTTTTTTTTTAATTATACAAATAATTATTGACTAGAAATGTAGTCTCTGCTTTGTAAATTTTACAAAGATTAAAAACTGATTTGGGGTAAGAACAGTGAAAGAAATCCAAGATTAGTTACCTGTTGGGTCTCCAGTCTGAACCATAAAGCCCTTAATGTTTCGATGAAAAATACATCCAGTGTAAAATCCACTAGCGCACAATGCAAGAAAATTCTGGGGAGGTAAGAGTGTAAACAAAGGTGTATTTTTCCAAATGTTAAAACAGCTTTGAAAAATATTATTTGTAAAGTATATCTCCTAATAATTGTAAGTAGCTTTGGATAAAAGCGTCAGCTAAATGCCTAAATGTAAAGTATAAAGAAATGTAGTGGCTTCCTATAAAACATGTCATACTTCACAGCTTTTCGGTGCCTTCTCGCAGAACAATTCTATTTTTAAATCCCCAAGTTCTGTATGCAGTGTGACAGCCTATAATGAGAAAGATCAGCTCATTAATCATTCAGGAAGTATATTTCATAATATTCAAGACTATCCAAAAGATTCCACAAATATCTTAAATGTCTAACTGCTCTTCTTACTGAATAACATTGATATTTAAGCTCTGCCATAGGAAACTTACTGTGGCTATAGTGCATTGTACAGTTTTTGTGACAAAAGGGACAGAAATGTGTCCCAGTCTATGAAAACCCAGCTTAAGTCATTTTTGTTATTTACTGTTTTCTACATAAAACAATCCTACATAATATAAGTAACTTTCCGTGAAAAAGTTACTTTGTAACATTTACATAACGTCTATGTAAAAGACTGAAATCATAGTAAAATTAATGATTAAAAATCTAATTTTGATGCTTTATAATTAGATTATAAGACTTTATTTTGGGCCATGTGACAAATATATGAATGAAAATATTCAGTGTTTAAGACCACTATCTGGCTTTCTTGATTATATTGAGAAAGACGTGTTTTTATTTAATCAGTTTACTTATGCTACTAAATGTAAACATTCATACATGTAAGTTTGCTAAACTTTGAAGTTAGAAACGTAACTTTACGAATTTATCAGAGATTTCTTGGATTAGAAGACTTTTAAAACGCATAAACCATTTGTGAATTTTACTTTAACTTTATATAATCTTCCCTGGCACTTTTTATATATAGTTGATTTTCTTTTGTATGCATAATAGTATAAATGTTTAATACTTGCATTGAGTGCTTTATATTACTTGAACCTACACAAATTACACACATTTGAAAGCTAAAAAAGATCAAATACACAGGCTACAACTGCGAAAATAAATTCTTACCATCTTCTAAGATGAAAATTGTTTGGTAGAAATTACTGCGTTGATTTGAACGCCACAGTCTAGCATTGCAAGCAGGAAAAGAGAAAAGCGCCTTCTGTGTGTTTCATCGTAAAACGTCTGATGACAATTACGCCCCGAAAACTAGTTCCGGATTGTCACAAAACCGTACACGAATGAAAGCTCTGCAAAATATTTTACAGCACACACACATTTTGTGCACTTTGCATTTGGCTGTGTTCGTATTCATAGAGCAAAGGGCAAAGTACCCAACAAATAAACAGAATGGGCAATTCCATGCAAATGTCAAGCTTACAATGAAACTCAAAGCTCAGATGTCAATATTTTGTGGTTTAAATACTCATGTGAGGTCTCTCTCAAAGTTTTTAAAGCATTTTGTTACAATCATGATTTTTTTTTTATAGTCAGGTAAAGTGCTGTTTTCAGAACTCTCACTTCTTTAACAGTCTTTTATTACAATTTTAAATAAACATTCTTCTGATTTGTGCATTTTAATTCACAGAAATCCTACAAAGTATGTTGCCTCTTAAAAGCGTGTGTTCACATCTACAACACATGTATATTTCCATTATATTCAAATAGATAACTCATGTATAGACTGTTATATAACAGGGCTTCAAATGGTTAAATATTTTGATAATAAATACAGTTTTGACTGAAAATGTCACATCCATAATGCTGGAATTGACTAATTATAAAACAAGCAAAACAAGCTACTAAAATATTTTAAGTAAATTTTATTGACACAAAGGAAAACGAGTGTTTATTCACTCTATATGGCTTGATATACATACTGGCATGTAATTAACTTAATTCCTCTTTTACATTAAAATACTTGGCAAAAACAAATAGCAAAATACACCAAGTAGTCAACCATAAATATAACAAATGGTTACAAACATTAACACTGGAAGAAAGAAACACAGTAACATTTGTTTTAAATAAAAACAGTTTTTAAATCACTTGACATTAAAAAATTACCTGAGTACTGTTATAAGCTCAGAAATTGTATTAGCTTTAGTTTGCCATGTGAATATATGGAAAAAAGGGTTTCTTCTAAGACCATAAAATGTTTCATACTTGAGGTAATATGGATAAACAACATGCAACAATAACCGTTTGTCACATAGAATATGACAGATGAAATGGCAAGACATAACTGCAAGACTAATTCTACCATAAGTGAATAACTGACATATACAGTATTAACTTTCCTCCAACATTCAAGAGTTAGTTTAATCTCACATACTGTACTAAACCACGGTATACACATTTACCAATTCACTAAATAACGCGTTGATTGTCTTTATACTGTAACAGTGTGTGTTGTCATGAGAATAACATAGCATGAGAAACCTTAAGTGCAAAGTTGGGGCTATTAGCTTACCTTTACAGTGTAAATGTTTAAATGCCTTACAACTGAATACCTCTATAATAAAGGGTAAATGTTTGTTTATACATTTTTAAAGGCATTTAAAAGCGAGCAGACTGGTAAAAAATAAGGTGCTGCTTGTAACGAGTAACACAATGTAGGTCAGACTAGTTTGCCCTCTTGGAAAAAACAACTTTGAAATAGACAAAGACAGTAATAATGTCTTGAAAATCCAATAAAAACCTTCACACAACTTAATGTGTAAACACATAATATTGTGAATACAAGGAAAAAAGGGTCACCGAATATTAAATTATGTATTTCCAAACTTTTAAGGAATAATATGATTCATGCAAGAGATGACTTGAATTGTACATATTAAAAGTGTCAAAAAGACTGAACAGAATTATATCATGCTGGGTAGCTGATTGGGCACGTAAAACCAAAAATGAATAGTTAATAACCCCCATAGATCTATGAGGACGCATTTGATACTGGGTATAAAACAGGTATGTGACACTGCAACGTGGGTATAAAATGCAGTGAAAATGTCTACAATACAATTGTGTTATTTTAATTAAGGCAAAACTGAACAGCACCGTAAATGAAATGTAATATTTGGTCTGCTTACTCCCCTTACTGTCTTTCACTGAAATGCCATTACCGTCTGTGCTACACAATGTTCCTTCTGAACCACTAAAACATGACATCACATAAATGTCAAATACTTACTTATCCAGGAAACAACATACAGTAAAGGTGACAACCGTGCACATGTCAGTATCGCTTGGTTCCAGAAGTGCTTTCAGGTTTATGCATCTGGTTCTCAAGCTGCCTCTTTCTCTGTTCTCCACAGTTGCTCTTTGACTTCTGAAGGCAAAGTGTTGAAAATACTGTCCTCCACAATCAGACTGCTTCTCTTTAACAGTTTGCACTCCCCGAGTTCTACAGGAAGACCCTCCAGCCTGTTACCTCTTAGCTCCAGCTGTGTCAGATTGGTGAGCTCTCCGAACCGAGAGGGCAGAGACTGCAAGCAGTTGTTGCCGAGGTTTAGTGTGTGCAGTTTCTTACACTGAAACAACTCTGGGGGAAGAGCTTCAATCTAGAAAAAACATGTGGACAGTTAATTGAAAGTGAAATTAAAGGGATAGTGCATCCAAAATGAAGAATTATGTCATGATTTATTTATCTGTGAATGACTCTTTCCTCTGTGAAACACAAACAAAGATATTTTGTGTATATTGTGTCTTTACTGTGTATAAATAGTTTCTTTTGTGTTTCGCAGAATAAAGAACTATCAAATTTACATCACGACACTACAATCATACAGTAATACTATAGTATACGTTTTCATCTAAACCTACCCTGTTGGCAGTTACAGCAAAGTACTGAAGGTTCTGCAGACTTCCTATTTCACATGGGATACTTGTTAGATTGTTATGGCTCAGATCAAGAAACCTCAGCTTGCGACAGTAGAAGAGCTGATTCGGTATCTTCTCGATCTTGTTGCGGTTCAAATAGAGCCGCTCCAGGTTGACCAACGTAC
Organism: Beaufortia kweichowensis; assembly: GCA_019155185.1. Lineage (NCBI taxonomy): Eukaryota > Metazoa > Chordata > Actinopteri > Cypriniformes > Gastromyzontidae > Beaufortia > Beaufortia kweichowensis. Next base: position 532,953 of record CM032795.1, on the reverse strand, counting down.
CGATCTGGAAAGGTATATAAGCGATCTGATTATACCACAACTTCAGACAAACAAGTCGACGGAGATGCTGAAAACTAATGATCTCTTCAATAGTTTTCAGGTTATTGTCTTTAAGGTCAATCTCCTGCAAGTTATGCAGGCTGAAGATGGAATGGGGTATGCGTTCCAAATCGCAGCGGACCAGCTCCAGTTCTGTCAGGTTGCCCATCTTCTTCAAGTTGTTGAGAACCATCAACTTGGTCCCTTCATTGTTGATGGACAGCTTTTGGAGGTGCATTCCAACATCCGTGACCACCTGGGGCAGCTTGGTGAGGTTGCTTTTCAGTCTCAAAACCTTTAGTCGCTTCAGCTCGCGTAAACCGTCGATGACGATGAAGCGATTGTTGTCGGCGCTCAGGTTGCCGGTGAGGTGCAGCTCGCTTAGGTTCTTCAAGCTGTAGATCCACAGAGGTATTTCCTTGATGTCTGTGAATTTGATGTGCAATGATTTCAGGTTCTCTCTCAAAAACGCCAGAGCTGGCGCCTCTATTCTTGCCGGCGTATGGTAGAGCCACATCTCCCTGAGGTTAGTAAGCTGTGCGATGATGGGCGGGATGGTGACGTCGGGGATGAGCTCCAGTTTCAGAACTTCGAGCTCTACCAAGTCAAAGACTGTATCTGGAATTCCACTGAGCATGAACAGGTGCAGCTCTAACTTCTCCTGGGAATTTTTGGTAATCCTCTGACGAAGCTTCTCTAAAGTCCATTCGTTGTTGAGATTCAGCTGCCGAAGTTTGTTCTCGCTCACCTCCGAGAGGAAAACCGCAAACCGCTTTGGAATAGAGGGGATCGTATTGGTCAATCATGTGTAGCATGAATGCAAAGTCGTTCTTTACGTCGGGGATGTCGCTGTAACTGCTCTCTTCTCTGATGGATTCAAAAGAGTACTTCTTGAGAGACCGCCGCAGCATCCAGCTGAGGGTGTACATGCAGATCATCCCATACACAACCACCAGACTAATGTAAAAGCATGCTAAGATTTTAAAGAAAGTGGCCAAGGGATGTGCACAATTGTACATCTGATAACCCGTGAGGTTTGCGATATTCACGTTGCAGTCGACGCTGAATTGAATTTTCTGGACGTAGTAACCTGTGTAAGAGATTATGAGGATAAACTTAACAACTTTGATGATAGTTTGTCGGATGTACAGCCTGTAGACTATATCCCCCTCTTCGACGTGAAGTCGAAACTTCTTCACTTTCTCAAACAACGCCTTGGCCTGTTCACCTTCCTTTTTGTCCAGCACCCCGGTCTCAGAGTGGTCCACGATTCCCTGTTCAATACGAGACCTGGTGGTTGACAGCATAGGAGTGCTCACTTCAACATCCTCGCTGACGTACGAGGCCTTCTTGTCGAAGGAGCCGTTCATTTTCACAAAAGCTTTGGGGTCGCTTTCTTCCACGACGGTTTCGGACAGAGCTCGCGTGGTCCACGGCGAGTCGAAACACTTTAGGAGAATGGACACGAAATGTTCCAGTTTAGAGCTGGTCCAGGGGAATTTGAACCAGAAGTTGCTGCAAGCGAGAAAGATGAGCGTGTGAAACAGCACCAAATAAGGAAAATATTTCGCAAACCAGTGAAGCTTGTTTTCGTAGCACATGGCGTCGACGTAGTTATACTGGTGCCGATCAAGGTCATACTGTATTCCGTGGGGTTCGATGGTGGAAGGCGCAGAAAACGAGGAGTCGAAATACTTTTTACAGGTCTGGTTAACCACCCATTTGCATGGCAGGCAGATCATCTTGTCCTGTGTGACCTGAAGCGTGCCTCCAAATACGGCGATCATCAGCATCACCACCGATAAGTAGTCAGTGAACACATCCCACCATGGTTTTAGAATGCGATACGCAGGTTGCGTGTCCACGAAATATCGCAGCTCGGTAATGGGGATCATGATTTATCTGCAGGGAAATGAAACATGTAAGTGGCAGCATATTCAGTGCAGACGCATTCAGACTGTGTTCTCCATTTATAATTTACATGCGCAAATAAAACAACTACAGGTTTCAACACAATCTCGTTCATACAAACTAAATCTATTTTATATGTCTCAATGTAAAAAGAGATTTAAAAAATGCTTTACCAAAGTCCAGCACAGCTGTCTTCTGTGGCCGCGGCTGCTACAAAAGACGACTCCACCAAAGGAACGCTTTGGCTTTCTTGTCATCTATTATTAGCCATTTCCGATAATAACACTGAAGAATTGTCTCCTCTGGCTATGGAGAGTCCGTGACCCCGGGGTTCAGATCCTGTTTGTCTAAGGCAGGGCAGTGTCTGAAGCAGTGTCTCCTCGGTTGGATCTTACCTAACACTCAACATGTCCATTCAGGAACTGGCACTCATCGCAGTTCATTTTTCTGCCAGGATGGGACGCAGATTTCCTGCCGTGATAAAACGGCATACAATACAATATCCAATATTTGTACATGTGAGCCGTTTTTAAAGCAGTTCAATGTTAGATTTTCCCTGAGGGAACAGAGAAAATAGGTTGAAAACTTGTTTCCTTTTTCATTTATTTGAAATGTTTAAGCTTCATGACATATTTCACTTTCGATCATATACCCTTAGGAAAATTAATCATGCTTTTATTATAGTAAAGTGTAGTAAGCATGTTTTGTGGCAGTTTGATTATCATTTGCATTAGCATCGTTTAAAGTTAAACTAGTAAAACCATGGTTAGGGTTAGTTTTAGTACACTTTATCAGTTCACTATAGTTCATATAACAGAATACTGAAGTGTACATTAACAAAGTGTAGTAATTACTAAAATATACTACAGTATACTACGATTTACCATAGTAAATATTAAAGTATACTACAGTATTTACTACAGTTTATTAATTCACTATAGTTAACAGTTCAGAATAATGAACATTACGAAAGTTTACAAATTACAAAAATATACTATAGTTAACACTACAAAATACTGTATTATACGCTCACAAAAGTGTAGTAATTACTAAAACATAATACAGTATACTACTATTTACTACTGTAAATATTAAAGTATACTGCACTATTTAATACAAAATACTGTAGTACACATTAACAAAGTCTAGTAATTATTTAATTAATTATCATATTGTACTACAGCATACTACAATTTACTATAGTAAATACTAAAGTGTACCACAGTATTTCTCTTTATGTGAGTGATTAGGCGAGATGTCTTTATAACAGATGACAAACCAAAATCGTATAATGACAAAGATGTTGACCGATTACTAAGCAACATGACAACTGGATTAAACCAGTTCATATCAGACAGTGCAACACCACAGAAATAAAAACACAGTTATACTAAAAAAAAACACATAAACACGGAGACCCGTCTTTTTCTCATGCTGATCTGAACATAACCCGTTACATGCACGAAAAGACTGTATGTGGTGTTTATAGTTTATTGTGTCTAGTCTCTGTATAACGGGACAGTGTGTGTGTTTGTTGTGCTCGTCGAGTGAAAGTGTGTGACAGGAGTGTGTACTCACCAGCTGTGTGTGTGTGTGTGTTGCTGTCAACGCTCCATGTGTTTATTCACCAACAGCTGACCTGAGAATAAAGGATACCGAGAAAAACACGGCAAAATCCCGATCACTACAGCAGAAATCAAATACACGTGTAATACACATTTTCATACACTAGAGGGCAGTGATGACTGTCATAACTATGGGTTGAGTTGTGCCTCTGCGTCGCTTTACGTTCATTACTGCCCCCTACTGGACCGGAAGACAGGACGAGCTCGCGCTTGAAGAAATAGAAAAGTTTTTTTTGTTTAGATAAAACTTAAAATATAAATTCTCACAGAATGTATATAATACCAATATATGGATCAATATATATTGAATCGATATATTGATTCATCTGTTTATATCAGTCCATGCACAAGGTATCCAAAATATGGAAATATACATGCATTTTTGGATGTGACAAAAAAAAATATACAACATACAACATACTAGGATTTATTTTATTTAAAATGCACAAACCAGAAGCAATAATACCCAACAAATGGAGAAGGGATTACTCTTCGAAGAACATAAAATATTTATGTTATTTTATTTGTATGTGCTCAGTTTCAGTTAAATACCTTCATCTGACCTTTAAAATGACAACTAATAAACAAAATCCATCCACTTTTAACGTCCACAATAAAAACAATCCGTGGCAACAGTTTAACAGTATCCCCATTCTGCGGTGAAAACGGCAGACTTGGCAACCCTGACACCCAATTTTCTGTTTTTGGTAAACTGCCCCTTTTTTATTCCCTTAATTTATTATATATTAAATCCTTATGCCAATTCTCTTTTCCATAATTGTGTTTTTTAAATATATTATCTTATTAATAATTATTATATTATCTTTTTAAATATAAGTAAAGCATTTTGGTATCTGAAAAAAACAGTGTGTGTTTTGGAACAAAAAAAAATGTTTATGCTTTCCTTTCTTACATTCAATTATTAAAATATAAATGAATGTTTGTGTTACAAACTTTTGACATAAATTCACATCTAAGTCTCTTCAAAATCAAAGACAAACCCCAGGGCCAAGGCCATAAGATTAATTAAAAATGAGCATCAACAAAAATGATGTCAGCCCTGAAACTCCAGGGTCATTCTTAATGCTAGCAATAACTTTCAATGCTTACATTACTTTCCATTTATAGTGTTTATACTATCCCATTATTTTACCAAGGCCATTATAGACAAGACCTGCCACACACAGCTGTGCCTTTGTGTTCATTATGAACTCCTGGGTAAAAACAGTTCTTTGCACTGATCCAGGAACAGAATTTTGCTGTAAATTTAAGCTTCATATGTCCATAAGCTGTTATTAGATCAGCTGTTAATGAGATATTCCCACCAGCACCTCCGTCGAGAGCCAGTGCCAGGAGTCCATGTGTCACCGTTTACATTTCCCACAGCAGGAGGCTTAAACAAGGGCCACTTCATGCAGAAAGGCTGCAGGTTATGTCAACAAAGTCCTAAACTCTGCTTGGCCCAACTTTAATTTGCAGTAACATTGTTTAATGTAAGAGATGTGTTGCACAGACCTAAATCTCTGATTGTTTCTCTTTTAATTCTCACCTGCCGACGAGTTTAAATCGAGAAAATTACCTTTACCTTGGACTTGTATAGAAAGATAGTAAAGGAATGAACATGGCTTTTAACACATGTGCACACTTTTTAAAAGCTACTCAACGTGTTTTTTGATTGACATTGAAGTTCCTGGTTAGTTTTGATCTGACAGCTACAAATTTAAATCTTTTCAGCGATCTCAGCGGTTTCCCACACCAGGTGGCCTTTTCATCCCGGTACAAACCTCACAGCTATTCATCATTAGAAATGAATGAGATTAGTTAAAAGTAGTTTAATATAGTTAGTATTTTTACAAATCAACATCCAGCAAGGCTTCGGGTGAATTCAATAAAAAACAAATACATCACTCTCTGTCTTTTTTTACGTTTAGCTCCAAGCCGTCGCTCTTGGTGTCGAACCCCCGTCCTGCGATACCGTGATTGTCATTTATGCTAAACACCTCTCTCTATTCCCAAGGCAGTTTCATAATAGAGCTTGACTCTGAATGGAGGCCTTATTCCCAAGAATGAAAGACAGGGAAAGTTGAAAAAGGGGCATCAGGCTCAGTGAAAAATGTGGTTTAGGCAATGATGTAAACTGAATTGAGCTTCAGGCATAGAGGAAGCCGGCTCATGGATGATAAGTGGAGAAGAACGAATAGAGTGAGCTTTTACTTTACCACACTGAGTAAAGCATTCAGACGGATGCTGTCCACCACTTGGATTTGTTCACAAAATAATGACTATTCAAACATTCAATCAACAGTCAATCAACTGAAACGTTTGTCTAACATTTGTCTTTAAAGTCTAAGTACAACATTTATTTTTACTAATCAATATTTTCTTTCATTAAAAGGATCCATGAAATTTACCCTTTGTCAATTGGTTACCAACATTTTTTTTAAATATCTATCTATATATCTATATTTAAAATAAATATCTAATATCTATTTCTCTTCAAATTTACCCAAATCCAGATATATTTTTACATCTTCATACTTATTTTTTCTCATTTGTTTTTATTTGTATCTCTCCCAAAGAATTTTAGAAGAAACATCTGAGACTCGAGAGTCTCAATAAAATCTCTTAAGATATAAAAGATCAACACCAGAGCAATAACATGATTCAGTAATTTTATTAGCTAGCCAATTATATTTCTTGAACGTAATAAAGTGAATGTAAGTAACGTAATTAAAATTTTGTATTAAGTTTAAAAGGCCATTAAAATGTTCAATAAAACAATCAAAACTTGTCTTCAGTCTGTCTCCAGCCCGTTGCATATGTAAACGGTGTTGTGAGGGAAGGTTTAGGCATGCTGTGAATGAATGGAGACGGGGGGCTGCATTCCTGCGCCGGGGCTTAGTGGACTCAGTTGAGTGGGTGTGTGCAACAGGCTGTGAGAGTGTGTATGTGCTGTGTGCCCGTGTGAATATAAGGGAATGCAGCTCAACGGCAACCTCGCAGCTAATTAGTTCAACCCCTGACAAAAGGTGGGCCAGCCACTGAAGAGAACCCCCGGGGCGAGCGTAACCGGGCTCCATAGTCCGTTCCTCAAACTGGAGAGAAGACGATAGGGGATCTCCTCATGTTCAACATTTCTGGAACATAAGTGATGTTTAAGTTTCCACTTCTCCAGAGCATGTAAGATCGGGACCGGTGCAGTTGGAGATAATGTCGGGACCGGACTCTGATGATGACAGAACTTTCAAAGACTGTGAGTAGGACATCTCAAAAGTCTTTAAAAAAAGTAATACAGTATCTCTGGTTGTATAATAAAACAAATTGCATGTCCAAAGAAATGTCCAGCTGCTGTTCTAGCATTTGTTTAGATCTTACTCACAAATATTGTTTGGTAAGATGGCTCATGTGCCAACAGAGTAGAATTAAACACTCATATTAACTGGGACGGGGTGGTGCTCACAGCAGCTGACTCCTCTGAAAATATTCACGCTGCGAAAACAACTCTGTTTTTCCACATGCGTGGTGTTTCTAGAAAAATATATCTTGGGTTCCTTTGCTCAATATTATTGCTGACCCCTTTGGAGGGGGTGTGTTCAGTATGCCATGCCCAAGCTGATTAAAGCAAGACTGCACAAACACTGGCGTAACTGTGGGTGTGAAACGCTAAAAACACACCGCAGCGTCCACCTCACGCTCTGGATGGACCCGTGGGCACCTGTTTGTTTTCCTAGGAAAAATTGTTCCATGTGCTGATGTTTAGACAGCCATCATACAGTACTGATGTTATAATGGATGTTGATGTAAGTGGAAAGATGACGTGGAAGTAAACAGCAGATCTAAAATGAGTATAATGAATTGATGAAAAAAGTAAATATCAGTCATTTTTAATGAACAAACATTCAAAAAATAAAAGGTGCATAAAAGTTTCTTTGTCTGGCTGAATGGTTCCATAAAGAACCTTTAACATCCACAGAATCTTTCTGTTGTACAAAAAAGTCCTTTCTTATGGTTCTTTATCATTTATTTACTTCATGTCATTCCAAACCTAAATGTAAAACACAAACTAAGCTTTTTTGGAGAATGTTGAATATTGTTATTTTTGGATGAACTTTCCCTTTAAAAATCATCTTGTAATGTGTTCATTTAATCCAGTTTAACTTTTACCTCAACATTAATGCTGTAACATACAGACAGCTTGAATGTTTACAATGATCGAGGTCTAAGTGGTTACATGAGAGATTTTTGATTGCTGTATTTATTGAAACCACGTCTGTTTATCAAACAAAACTCAGTTAAGAGAGCGTCCTGATAAAAGTTTTACAAAAACTCTTCAGGTTAGTTTTAATCACAGCAGTAGACAAATGAAACAGTCTGATATAGTAAAAGTGTTGACAGATGAGGGTCATTCAGCTGTTTTAGTTTTCTAATACATTTCAAATAAGATGTCTCTTGTCTTGCATATGTTTGAAGAGGAGAAGAGGAATGTATTGATCTGGTAATTCTCTGATAATTCTCTTTGTGCTGTCAGTGAATGTTGTGGAGATGCTTCACAAATTCTGGGAGCAGAAACAAGTGAAAGATGTGCTGATGGAAACAGAGAATTTGGTGGTTTACGAGTCCATCCCATCACCCAGCCCTCCATATGTATGCTACGTCACTTTACCAGGAGGCAGCTGCTTTGGGAATTTTAAGGTAATTTTCAAACTTCTCAATGTTAATTTTAACTTTGTTTTGCTTTTGTCTTTTCATCAGATTGAGTTGTTGTTAATGAAGATGTTTTTGTGTGAATATGATGCGAGACCTCCAGGTGGTTATAATTTGTTAAATTACAGCTGCGAACCTCAAATCAGTTTGTGGGTTTTTCTTAAGTGTAAATGCCATGAAAATGTGAATAAATTAATGAGTTTGTTTGTTCATCAGTAACCAGAAGTTTTTTAGTATGATTGTACAGTTTAAAAAGTAAACTATGAATCATGGAAATGTAATATAATTGCCTAAGAAGTAACATGTTGTTCATCTCTTAATTAAAAATGCTGATACGATTTTAAGTGCTAAAATACAGCAGAGGTCAAAAGTGACATCCAACTTCGCTCTTCAAACATATTATTGAAAGTGTTTGAAGTGTAAACTGAAAATTGCTTTGAGAAAAATGTAAGGAAATTTAAGTCAGTGTCCAGGAATATCATAAACTGTAGTCAATGTATGCCTTTTTTCTTGTAAGATTTTGTTTTTAGATTTATTTTTTTATTAGAATAAAACCCATATTCCCTGTTGTTTGCCTTCTTTGCAAAGTACTTTTAACCTTCTCTATTTTGCACCACCAATGGTTTGATGGTTTAATCAAACCTCAATATATTAAAATCAAATATGAGACAGCTGTAAAAAAAATGTACATCATGTCCCCCAGACATCACTTTTGACCAATGCTGCACATGTAAAACCTTGCAATTTCCATTTAAAAAATCTATTTCTCCAAACTCTTCACTCCTAACACAGCTGTTTTCATTCCAGCACTGCCTGCTCATTAATATCAGTATCACACAATATAAGGCTTTTCATAAATATTACCGATCCAAAAATGAATCTTGGTGCCGCTAACCTTAATCGTGTTTATGAAGCACAGACATAATCTGAAACATAACCTGGTTATGTGGTTTGTATGCATGATGTGACTCACTTTTGAAGATTTGTTTAATGTAAATCAGAGTGTTTATGTTATCAAGAAAAATTCCTAATAATTATCCAATCAGTGCAGCTCATCATATTTCATGATTATTTGATCAACATTTCATGATTACAAGTAATGGATAGTCTCTCTCTCGATCTCTCGCAGTATTGTTCCAGTAAAGCAGAGGCCAGGCGTGACGCGGCACGAATCGCCCTGATGAACTCAACGTTTAATGAGTTGCCCTGTCGCCGTATCACTCCTGACTTCATTTCACACAGTGTGAAGGAGGCCGTCAGCACCACCAGCGTAAGTCTCCCTACAGATCTGCTTATTAACAAATTGCTGAATTTGCCATTTACACTACTTCAGTTTTAAAAAATTCAATTAAATTGTAGATCACTCTTTGTGCATACAGTTTTATAGATTTGTGACCCTGCCTGTGAAAACCTAGCTACTGTTTTTTACATAAAGTCATCCTACATATTATTAAGAACATTCCTTGAAAATAGAACCTTGATATATTTAATATTTACTGCGGAAAGTCATGTCAAAGATTAAAATCATAGTGAAATTAATAGGCGAATCATACTTTAATGCTCGTTATCTCAAAATTGGATTTTTAGACTTTCGCCTGGTTTTCAAAGAGAGGGTCACGTTTATATTTTGTGTATGTACAGTCGGTATGGAAATACTGAAAGGCCACCCACTGTAGTTGTAATCCATGTCCACACACTGACTCCATCCCACATGCTTCACCTTGTCCATAAATACAGTAAAGAGCCAAGAAGCTTTCAATGATAAATTGGCTTCATACCAAAAAAAGTGAATGTCACCCTCCTTCACCCTAAACCTCGCTGCCAAGATTTTCAGAGTCTGTGGGAATGTGGGTGTGCATGTGTGGTCTCACGTCATTTATCATCAGCAGTCCTGGCGTTTTCTCCTCCAACAATAAAGACAAGATTCACCGACTGCATAACAAAGCAAAGGGGTGTCTAATGAAACCCAGACCTCCCTCTGTATTTGTCTGAGTAATGACATGTGTCCTGTATTCCACATTTCACAGGGTAACATTGTGGACGCTATTGACCCGAGTACCAGTATAGGAGCCTACTGCCTCATGCTGGAGATGAACACTGGGAAGACCATGCTGGAATTTCAGGTTAAGAAAAATGTTGTTATCCTTGCTTGGACCAGCATTCTTTATCTTTTAATGGACAAGAAATTGATAGTTAGGTTAGTTGCGATGCCTGGTGAGGACAGCAAACACTAGTATCCCATGCTGGGAACCAGCTGTCTAAACTACTCCAAACGTTATAGCAAGGAAAAGCATATTCAGAGAAACCTTTGTGTGATACGATTTTTTTACTCCCGTGTAATTTCAAACATGTGGGACTTTCTTTCTTCTGCAGAACACAAAAGAAGATATTTTGAAGAACGTTGGTAACTAAACAACATTGACCCCCATTTATGTCCATTGTATGAACACAAAACCTCAAAATATCTTCTTTTATATTCCACAGAAGAAAGACTCACAAACAAGTTTCGTACATGAGGTTGTTTTTCACACCATCTGCACAAATCCTCTGTATGACATCAGCCTGACGTGAAGAAAATACAGCAAAGCAACGAGACATCTGTTTAGACGACACAACGTGTTAAATATGACCAGAGCGGCAAGCTTAAAATAACCGTGATGTGATATGATGTCAGAATTTATTCAGTTATACACATCTACACACTGTTGACCTCTCCATTTGACATAATGAATGTCGAACGACTGGAGTGTGACTATACTCATTTCTGTTTCTCGCTTGTGTTTGGTTAAGGAAATAATGACAGTTTTTCAGCTTCTGCACTGGAATGGATCTCTAAAGGCTTTTCGGGAGATGAGATGTAGTCGACAGGTAAAAATAACTACAGTTTTACACCTTTTAAAGGGAAGTGCAAAAGTGTTGAGGTTGGTTGTCAGATCATTTATGGGTGTGTATGATGAGAACCAAGTTGAGTTATTCAAAAATAAAACTATATAAGATGTTTAAAATTCATTTTCTTTAAAAAAACAAAAACATTAAAATAGAAGTTGTGATGGTGTCTTTCTGTTATTTTTATATTACTTTTTATATTTTTTAAATTATATATTTATATATTACATCACAAATAACAGGCTTCTGTACAAACAACAAAGAAATATGAATAATATCATGAGCTTCTCTTGGTTTCTCATCTCATTTACAGGAGGTGATCCTCTACTATTCCCAGCAGCGTCTGAACGAGCGCACACGCAGTCACATGGCTCTGGACTGGTTGCAGAAGGAGCGTCAGTCACCTGGTCTGCTCTCTCAGGAGCTGCAGCTGGCCATGAAGGAGCTGGGGGAGGCCCGGCGGGCCGGCAGGGAGCTCCGCTTCTACAAAGAGAAGAAAGAGATCCTTAGCTTGGCTCTTAGTCATGCTAACGCTGAGGATCTGGAGGAGTACCACAGTGAGGAGATGTCCTGGAGAGAAGAGACTGAGTTTGACTATTTGGAGAAGAGCGTGGTGGATGGCGAGCAATGCCAGTTTTACTCTCAGGGGAGCGTGAGTGATGAAGAATCAGTAGAGTGAGATGGCGTGGCTTATTTGCTCTGGGAAGATGTATATAGTGTACATTTTAATTTGTTTTTTTTAATGACAATAGAAATTCTAATGGTTTTCGTTACACCTACCAGCAGCTGTTTACCATTAAAACCATTACAACATTTCTTTATGTGTTTTGGGTCTAATGCAGTAGGATTTAATGGTGTTCTGTTTTGTTCCTAACTGCAGAATTACAGCCCATCACATTACCAGTAAAGACCCAAAAAGACCATTACAGTTTCCATTAAAACCAATGCAATTCCCATTATAAGCATTCAATCCTTTAGAATTTCTATAATGGTTTCTATTCACTATAAAAAATGATGTGATCAATAAATCATGGCAAGTTTTTTATATTACTTTATCTAATCAAAATAAGTTAAGCAATTTCAACTTTTTTATAAAGTACAGCAACTTATCACTACATTATAAAGCATTTTTGCTGCCTTTTAAGTTTTTAAATACAAATAAATCGGCTTTACGAGTCATTATTTTAAATGCTTTTACATTAATTCAACTAAGTAATAAAGTAAATAATTTTAACAAGTTAAAATTACAACTTAATCACTTTGCGAAGTGTTCATAGTAAGTTGAAATCACTTATGATTCTATACCTAGAATTATAATGTGTTTATAGTAAAAAACAAAATGAAGGAAGCAAAATATTTTTACAGTGTTGTTTTTTATTATTTGGAGATATTGTTGTGTCTCCACAAACTGTGCGAGGTTTAACACATAAAGAGTCGGAAATAGTAATTTAATAGCTATTTTAGTCAAATGTTGGTGTTAGTTTCTCATGTGATTAACACAGGTCACGCTGCATACTGTTGTTATGCACTAACCCTCCACTAGAGGGAGATATTTTAATGCTTTTCTAATGAGCTGTCGGTCCTAATTGAAGGGGACAAAGTGCTAACAGCTCTGTCATTGTTCATTATGTATTTTTGATCGGGTCATTTTTATTTCAAAGAAATGTCCACACACCTAATCAGCTCCTATTGAAATGTTGCCTTGTGAAATCAGGACTTTGTAAAAGCAATTATGAATAAATGTTCAATCTATTTGCGGTGTGTCGAGTTAATTGGTACATGGAAGCTGTGACTGATGTCCATACAAATGCTTTCATGTGATGGCTATAATGTGTAGCACAATTTATTCTTTTGTCTTTTTATCATAAAAAATATTAAGGTCATATCTAAATATAAGCAATTGTTTTAACTCGTTATTTTTTTTAAATCGTATTTTAATATATTCAGATGTAACAAAGTTTTTTCCTTTCATTTGCATGTGTTGCCTATAACAGCCTCCAATCTCAACAAGGGTCATTAAAACCTCCACCTCTTTCTTTGCACAAAACTAGGCCATAATACATCTTGTTTTTCTCAACTTTTATTTTTTTCATCACAGCGGTTGCTAGGAGACTATTGAACCTAAACCAAGAAATCTTGAGCTACAGCAATGATAGGTACGCGTCCTCATAAGCTCTCTTACTGGGAATTGATAACATTACATAAGAGGCTAATTTCCCTCTTTCTAATCTTCTTCTACTCGAACCGTGCTTGAAGTTTGTTTAATTTCCACTTGCAGCTCAGAAAGAAGATATATCCCTTTAGTAACAAAAAAATCTTCACAGGAGAAGATTGTGGTGTTTGGGTTTTATCATCTTCAGAAGCATCTGATCCATACTTTAAAATCATCTGTGGATCCAACACGATCTCAGTCGGCGAAGGCCCGGTTGTTGTACGCTCTGAATCATTTTCATAATGCATGATTTTGCATAAATTATCTAATTACACAACAAGATGTCTTCTGTGTAATTCACTGCTTTCACACTTTCATCTCACGCCAATTTGCAGTTTTTTTCACTCTTTGAGGTCTGATACAGCTAGTCGACCTACAGACGGGAGAAAGAGTGAAATAATGACGTTTCTGGCTGTTTTAGAGAGTACGTGGTACTCGTGGGAAGCTGAGCAATTTTCCTCATTCAGTGATTGTGGCGGACCTGAAGGGCCGAAGCCGCTGCTGTAGCCTTTCTTTAATTTACTGAAGAAAAAAACTCTCACTTTGAAATTGAAAAGCGTGACTTTCTCTCCTTTCTTTTGCTTCTCAGGACAATGAGATGTAAATTGCACCATTCCGCTCTTAGGGCTGATAGAAAACGACAATGAGATCGAGCGCATTAGAGTTATTTCACACAATGGCTATTTGGATCTGACCAAAGGGGGCAGAAATCATATTTCCTGTTTCAATATTGAGTTAATAACTTGATAGAAAGAGGGGCACACAAATCACATCCAGGTTGAACGTATCGTGATGAAGATTTTTAATGCTATTGGAAATCATTTTAGGAGAACATTGTATAAAATTGAAGTAAAACTCATTTGCATTGTGAGATAAAAAAATTATTGGCTTGAATTTTGACATGCTATCAAAGTGAAATGAAGGGGCAGAGAGATATCACAAACCCGATCATAAAATGTTTGGGTATTTCACCCATGAAGTCTAAAGTTAGGCCACATGTTCTTTTACATAAAAATATATTTCTGACATTGCATTTACTTCAATAATTATTCTTATAACCATAATACAGTATCATTTTGTTTTATTTACAACTTAAAGGGGCCGTTCACCCACAAATGAAATGATCCCCATTGACTTCCACTGTATGAACACAAAACCACTGAGTTCAAAACCACTGAGTCATATACTGGTTTTGAACGACATGAGGATGAATAAATGAGATTAATATTTATTTTTGACTGAACTATCCCTTTAAGCATAAATGTAAAATACTCTTTGCATTGCAGTACAGAGAATTTGGGAAATGTGCCAAATCTTCATTAAAATAATGTCAGCATACAAATCATCTTCCTTAAAGTAGGCTTTCTTCAAATGTGCTACTGCTTATGGAGTGAAATATGACCGGTACATTTTCCTGACAGGCTGTGTGAGATTCAGCTTTCTTCCGTCCTTCACTTGTCAAAGAAGCCACTGTGATGATTGAAAATGAAATACAACGAGTGAGAGGCGCTCTGCTATCTGTCTTTCTCGACTGCAAACACACCTTTCCATTTTCGCACAGATCTCCATCTGACGCCGCAATCCACTCAAATTTGATGTCAGTGTAAACGCCGTTTCTGCAGAACCTGCGGTGCTGTGCTGTCTGAAATCTCAAGAGAGCTCTGCTACAGCCCTGTGCCACGCAGAAAGACAGACCGGCCCGTTCTTAATTTTGCATCTTGTTAACCTTGCGTGGAGGGACCTGTCAGGACGTCTGCGCGGCAGCTTGCTGAGCGAAGCGAGGCGCAGCATGAACGCCATGTGGTCCTTGTTTCCTTCGACGTGTCTCCCAGCTCACCCGCTCTCCGGATCTTCACCCAGCGAAGGACATCTCACCCTTTCTCTTCTCATTAAATCAACCAAGAAAATGTACTTCATTAACATTTAATTTTAAACAACGTTGTTAAAGGACAGTTCACCCAATAATGCAAATACTCGCTTTGTCATTGATTGTGTCATGTTTACGCTCCTTTTTCCATACAGTGAAAGTCAATAGGGACAGATGTTGGTTACCATTTGCTTTCATTGTATGGATTTTGGATTCCAAGCAAAAAGAAAGAAGCAATGTGACTTTGGAACGACTCGAGGGCGAGTAAATGACGACAGATTTTTCATTTTTGGGCAAACTATCCCTTTAAGCTGAAGTAATTCAAGCTAGCCTTTTCAAACATTCAGTGGTTTGTTAAACAAATGGCTCGAGTTTTCTATCAAACCTGTCAATCTCTTTTCTGCCGCCCTGAATGACACTGCCAGAAACCGATGCCAAAGCAAGAAAGAAACGTAGTGAGTGATGGGATGAACGAAATAGCTCTGTTGTGCATGCTTGCGTGTGTGTGCGTGGACATCTGTGGAGAAATTGTGAGGCAGATGGAACTGTCAGCTTGTCCTCTATGCACAGTTGAGCCCCTGAAGCCTCATGCAGACACTTGCTTTATTGCAGCAGCGAGCACAAATGCTTCGCTCTTCCCGACGCAGTCCTAACGCCATCCCATCCACCCCAGACAAACCAAGTGAAGAAACACGCAGAAATAGAAACCCAGCGTGAGATTTACTCACACCGTTCGCTGTCTGTCAAGCGTGCCAAGACAACCATGAAGGAGGTACAAAGATGGTATGAATAACCAACAAACTCGCAGGTACACGTTTAACAGACTGTCGAACACACAGAAAAGACAGTAAAGGTTATGGAGTAACATTTCGAATTGACTTCTGCTTTTCTATCTCCCTTTGTCTCAAATGAATTAAAAATTAATATACCCTACAGCCACTTTACTAGTCAATTTGCTCTGTATAATTGCAATTGACCAAAGCTAAGGACGCTAGTACTCCTGTAAACTTAAAACACAGGAAACAGAAGCAGTGAATGCTGGTAAATATCAGCCAGAAAGTTTTACCACAAGGTTTTCATCATAGTAATAGCTCGGATGTCAAAATCTGGTGGTTTAAATCCTCATGTGAGGTCATGTGAAGTTTTTAAAGCATTTGTTTATGTTTAAATCATGGTTTTTCATAGTCAGGTAAAGTGCTGTTTTCAGAATTGTCACATCCATAACATATTCCTCATAAATGAACACATGAAAATAAAACCTATCTATTTCATGTTCTTTGAAGAGTCATCTCTTCTACATTTGTTGGGTATTATTGCTTCTGGTTTGTGCATTTTAATTCAGTGAAATCCTGCAAAGTATGTTGGCGTGTGTTTTTTTTGTCACATCCATAACACGTATATTTCCATTTTTTTAAATAGATAACTTGATAACTAGACTGATTTTTAAAAATCTAACCAAAAAAGAAAAAGCAGCTTTTAAGGAAAAAGACATCACGCCACAAGTTCAAAAATAAACAGTCTATTATCTTCCCACCTTGTTGATGTTAACAGCACACGACTCCTCATCAGACCAAGAGTCGTGGCTTGAAACATCACCAAGGTGGGAGAATAGACAGTCTTTTTTTGGAACTGTGATGTCTGTGATGACTTTCAAAGCTCCAAATGTAAATACAAACATATGTACAACTTATGCAAACCAGCAGAATGACTAACAGTGTGTGAATGTGCAGTTTTGTTTTTAGTAGAAGTACTGTACTGTACTAATATCGGTATAATAATGGTAACTTACAATATGATGTAGCCTATTGTACGGTAGGCTTTTCAGACAAATTTAAACATTAAAACAATTATAAAACAAAAGTAATCAAATTGCCTTGTCCACAGTTGTGTAAAAATGACACTGAATTGAAGATGTGCCGTGATGTACCCAAAAGCTAAATATTGTGATATGATATACATTATGATGATGTTGGATGTCACAAAGCTGTAACCGTTTCAAATAGATTTTAGAAACCAACATAAAAAGCAGTCCAATAGGTCCTGAAATAGCACTTGTGATAACAAACCCCGGTCACTTATACATAAACAAATTCAGTTTTGACCTCCTTCTCTATCGGAGTTTGTCTATATTTTCTGTTGAATTATTTTCAAACCGCACACTGATTGGATGCGTCTGTTCGGGGCATTTCGGTCAAACATCTCAGTCTGTCGCACAAATGCGACGTGCCACAGGATGTCCTGAGACATAACCACATTCTCTGCGAGAGCTCAACCCTAATACTGAAGGATAACAGGGGAATTACCACCGTGGACACTTCAGCTCTTCATCTCTCTCTCTCTCTCTCTCTCTCTCTCTCTCTCTCTCTCTCTCTCTCTCTCTCAATACATCTCTGTCACTCTTTCTTGTCACCTTTTCTCCTTTCTCTCAGCTAGACAGCGGGATCAGAGTGTCTGTCACGGCCGGGTTGTGCCAATGACAAAATGCCTCATTCCCAAATTACATTTTCCAAAAGAGGAAAACATAAAGTCATCTGTAGGTCAGATAGATTAGCGCTGGGATCACGAGAGCTCTAGGTAGGTAATTGAACCCGGCATTTTCTGTTCAGACAGAAAACAACACTTTGATGAAATTGGATTTCAAGAACAAATGGAACAGAAAATAAGATTTAGATGACAAAACAACTATAGCATTTATCTATGCTATGTCTTCCTCTTGATAGACCCAACAGAAATATAATATTGTGCGAAAGGGCAAATATTCTGCAGAGGTTTTTTCTCCGTGTCGCGAGGTACAAACGTAATGCGCATCTAAATCGCAATCTGATACGGCCGTCAGACTGATAGCACATCACAGTTGTATTTCAATCTGCTGAACTATCTTTATCCTGAGGAGAGAGTACTGTATTGATTGGTGAGTGAAGCAAACAGGACGAGAGATCCCTTAGGTAAAGAGTGTTGCTAAGTGCTCAGTGGTACAGCGCTGTACTTCCATCAACAGTTAGAAAAACAGGTTCATGTGTTACCAAAACATGCAGCAAAAAATGTTAATGTACATTTGTATACTGTCTTTTACATTTTTGCTGAATATATAGGATATTTATTGGCAGGTGCATTAATAGTGTAACAACATGCTAACCCTGGGAATTATACAATGGGGTGAAAGGTGTATGAAATAAGCAACTTCACATTCATAAAAGAAAAAGAATCTATTCACAAACCATATTTACATGTCTGTAACATTATTCATATTTAGAAAATACATTTGCAAATGCAACTCCGAGTTAACTGAGCTAACACAAGGTCACATCACTATCTACTCACTCTGAAGGGCAGCCCACTTTGAAGGGAACTTTGTAGGGTACATGACATTACACTGTCTGGTATGTGGGAGTTTAACACAATTTCACAACAATATGTAACTATTTTATGAGGTGGATAATTCATCTGAATACATATAAGTGTGGAATCGTATTTGGATGTATTAGTATGATCTTTGTAAAATACTTGAATTTCCGTGAGATTAGACTGGTTAGACTGGTAGAAACAGTCTTGATGAAGAAGACATTAACTTCTACACTTTTTTACTATAACGTTTACACAACCGTTTTTTACTGTAAGATAGTTGCTTACCGTTGTTTAGAAGCTATTCTTGCAAACAAACGTAAATTATTTAATAACAATAATGCACCTTTTTGCATTGTTTATCGAAACTGATATGATTTCTGCTTTTGTAGTGTCACTTTGAGCAGGGTTTGGATAAAAGCAACAAACATTAAATTATGTACAAAAAATGAATGTTTACCACTCGGTTTACATTGACTCAAATCGTAGCTCAGGTTGAAAACTGAACTGAAATCACAAGACTCACGTAATGATATATTAGATGATATTTTCTTTTGGCTTATTTCCTATAATATGTGACCTGCCTTTGAAAACTCAGCTCAAGTCATTGTTTGTGATTCACTGTTTTCTACATAAAATCATTGTACATGTAAAGAACATTCTGTGAAAATATCTTTAATATTGACGTAATATTGATTGTGAGAACATGTCAAACATTAAAATCAATGTAGAAATCAATGTAGCTTCCGGTATTTTATGTGCAAAACAATAAAACGTTTCATTAAAATCATTAAATTCAGTCTTATAAATGACCGTTTGAACAATGTATCTGGAAATCTAACATTTACAGCAATAAACAACACACATTACCTATTTTGACGTCATTTTTATGGCTATATGACTGCTTTGACGCTCCTATTTTCAGATATTAGCATGAATATCACATATATTTAGGCTAGTCAACATTAACCAAAACATACAATACAATGTGTTGCCATAGAAACGAATATGCTAACTATGACAGGGCTTGAAAAGAGATTTTCGACATTAACTTGCATTAATGTATTTTTCGATTCTGTATTGTCATTTCGTGAGGCGCCTGGTAAAGTGAAACAAACACTGAAATATGTACATACCTACAGATTTCTGCTGGGGTTAAACTGATTTAAGGTAACAAGTTCAAAAAGTTTAGCCTCATTTTAAAAAACCGAAGTAGAATCGCGAGGGCGATTGAATCATTTTCCGCGAACCGGTTCTTTCAAACGAATCTTTTCAATGAACCGATTTAGACAGTTTTTCACGCAAGCCACTTTTATTGCGGGTTTAACGGTTGACATGTTGCATAAATTATAGTTTTTTCCCTTAAACTATCATTTTGAAATATTTACTTTATTCACAAATGTCACTCATTCTGGCTGTTTTTGTTTCCATAGCAACAGATTGGCGGGTCTTTCCAGAATTGTTGCTAGTAAATAATAATAATATAAATAAAAAATGTATTTTAGGTATGGAATTGACATTTTCAGTGTTGGTATAGGCTTGTGTCTTGATTGGCCAATGGCCTTTTTTTGTACGCAGATCTGGCAACCCTAACTTTACGTCATCACGTAATGGTACGCTCAAGTGATCTCTTGCAGGTAAGTTTGTATTAACGAAATAAAATGTATTTATAACAAAGATAACAGATATGAAAGTAGACAAATGCTGACGTGTACCGTTTTTTAAGTAATGTGAATAGAAGATGTTTTACGTCATGGATGAAGTTTATGACATAAGGCCTCTTTGATGCATGTGAGTCAGGTTAGTGTCGTGATTTGTGCACGACAATAATTATGCAATCGACTGAAACACACACACAGCTTTAACTGTATCAGAGCTTTATAAAGAAGGAACAAAGCTTTAGTTCTGAACATCATAAGCTCAATAGGAAGCCATGTAGCGTTTAATCTACTGTAATTTGTGTTTTCTTCTGCAACTTTGAAAGCAGAGCAGGAAAGCAGGAAGCTTTGCATGTTGAGGTTTTTTATATAATCAGTACATAATCCTATGAAATAGATGTTAAGCATTAATTTTTTATTTAGCCTGGCCTTTCAGTGACTGGAATGCATGTTTTGCAGATCAGACTCCCAACACAAAGATTATTTTCAAAATCTCTTGTTTTTACTTTTACAGCAAAAACATTAATACAAGATTATTTTTGAGAAGCAAAATCCTGTAACATAAACCTTTTCAATGAATGAAATAGTGAATGAATTCATTTGTGTGTTTATTTATTTCAGAATTTATATTTAATTAATTGAATGAATCAGCTTTTTTAAGTATATCTTGAAATAAGCAATAATTTCCTACCTCATTTGCAAGTGTAAACCTCACTAAATTTTGTTGAATATGCCTCGTAAGCTAGAAAAGCAATTTGGTATTATTTTAGGGAAAAATAGATCTATGATCTAAGAAATAATATGAATGTTTTACAGATGAAAATATTGTATTTTTCTAAAAGCAAAATGTCTATTACAGTTTTGCCTTTTTAAAGCAAATTTAAAGCAAGAAATCTAGCAAGAAGCAAAAAATGTCAATAAGAAAATATCTTTTTGTGGTATGTGTCTTTAGAAGTTTATGTAAGAATGAATCATTGTCTGCTATCAAACTGTTTTCCTGAACAATTAACATGAGTAATTAATTCTCTTTCTCTGATAGAATGCACAATGTTCCACAATGTTCAAACATCTTTGAAGTCCCTGATGCTCTTCCCCTTGTGATGTAAGTTCTTTAATAATTTCTTCCTCCGTGATCCTGAAATAGTATCCATCAAAGAAACCAGTCTTCTTGGATTCAGCTGATAAGTTATGAATGAGTGGGATTCTTATGAGAGCATGCAGGATAAGAGCAACTCGCATCGTGAAGATTCATCATATGCAAATTAAAAAAGTACTTCTCTGCTGAATACCTTCGAGCACAGGTACTGAACTGAAACATCTTTCTAGTAACGTGTGGAATTAAATGTGGTTTTCCATTCTCATGTAACACTCTTTTGATATTCCACCACCTTTCTTTAATTAGATGAAAGAAAGAATAAGATCAATTGCTTTGGTGGGGTCAGGTGTGATTGG
Source organism: Beaufortia kweichowensis (assembly GCA_019155185.1). Lineage (NCBI taxonomy): Eukaryota > Metazoa > Chordata > Actinopteri > Cypriniformes > Gastromyzontidae > Beaufortia > Beaufortia kweichowensis. Next base: position 511,257 of record CM032795.1, on the reverse strand, counting down.
CACGGCGCTCTTATGGTATCAGACGGGTGCTTTCCTATTAATGAGGCACCGGGACATCAAAGCGGACTCGCTATTACTCCAATGTGGTATTACGTGTGAGTCCTCAGGCAAACCTTTTAAGTGATGATGGTAGTGATCAGGTTCTTGGATCTTCTTAGGCATCTTTGTATGTCTTTAAGATAGCTCGGCCCCCCGTAGACCTTACAGAAGAGGGAATCAAAAAGGTAAAAATAGCACCAAGCAGATGCTCTGTTTTCTGAAAAGCCATTATCAGTCGGCAGAGAGGTGTTGCTCCAGGCTGCGCAGAGGTATGCACACCAACACTTTAGCACCCTTATGAATTCCAGGTAAGGTGAGAGAGAGAGAGAAAGAGACAGAGAGACAGAGAGAGAGAGACAGAGAAAGAGAGAGAGAGGCAAGATAAGGAATATTGTGCTGCTGGTATGAAATCTGCTAAATAATGCATAAAACTGATGTTCTCAGTTCATCAGTTTTTCTTAGGGTAAACCATTAGTTTATTTCTGTCATAATGTACTTGCTTTAAGTTTTAAACATACAGGAGGCGATTCAACACGCCTGTTTTAATACCCCAGACATCTCAGTCCTCTTCAAAGTCATAATGTGTTATTCTCAGTTATAATGTGATTCTCTTCATACTTTATACTGAACACAGCAGCTGTAGTCAGCACATTTTTGAAGTATTTCTAATCCGAATCCTTCCCTTACCAATCATAAGATGATGAGGATAGTCAATCTTCTTTCTTTTAAGGTGCAGACTGGTGCTGAATTCAGTAGAAGATGTCTTGCGGGTGTTATATTGATTAATAGTACAGTAAAATCTGCCCAAATTCTTATTATTTTATATATAAAGTATTATATTATATGATATAAAGCACATAAGATGGTCGTTTTTTAAACTGTGGCATTTACACTGCTGTGTGAATGTAGCTTATGTGATTTATGTAAAAGGTGAGCTATATAAAGATAACTGAGAGAGACAAAAAAGCAGAGCTGGAGGAGGAAGGAAGTCGATGCTGTAGCTAAAAAGATAAGTGCGCATTTAGGTCGTCCACAGGGACAAACAGAACCCCGCTGGCCCCTTGTCTCAGATACTGATGAGAAGCACAACGCTCAGGCATCCATCATTTGCTGTCCTGAAACTGGGCTACCAGACAATTCCCAAACATTTTTGTTTTCTGCATAGAACAAGCCGAGTACATTCACTGCAGTGTGAGAATGGAAAGCATTTTTAAACCGTTTTAAATTCAGAACACCACAGCTAGTTGGGGAGTAGCAATATAACGTAATATAACAATATAATGTGTATTAAAGAGGTTTTCTCTTAGGGTTAGCTTTATTTTAATTTTTAAGTTAAAAGTCAGTTTTATTTTTCAGTACACCCCTAGTAGGTAGTTTATCTCAAGTTCATTGTTGATCAAAACAGGTGATGATAATGTTAACATTACTCACTGTGAGAAGAACGTGTGATCGCTGTGGCTCTGTCTGGTGCAGTCGTGGTTTGACCATCTGTGGTCATTAATTAAGTTAGACTGAAGGGTCAAGTGCTGCACTCTGAAGGTTGTAGCATGTAATCTATTTAATTCACATTAAAGCCATTACATTTCTGCTGGTGAAAGTAAAAAAAATATATTACAAAAGATGAGCTCATGGAAAATCTGTTGAAAGACCATGCAGGGCCAGTTGCTTGCATGATCTCTTACAAGTATGCAGTCTTTGCACATGGACCCTTAGTTTTGCATTTAGTTTTTTGAGCCAGTGTTGAGCTGTAAATGTTGTGTAATTAAGTCTAAGCTATAATGTGAAAGTCCTAGTGACCTGGTAATTGTCAACTCACATATTGGGAACTACAATTTTTTAAACTGTAGATTAAATATTTTGTAAAGATTTTAAATATCTTTTGATTTTTTTTGATTTTAGGTATTTTAATAAATAACATTAAAAATATTTTTTTATGTTTATTATTATTAAAATTGGTCAAATATTTATTGGTAAGACCTTTCCATCAATATGTAGTTTGCCATGATAAGATTACAATTGAACTATGAAATCATAAAGTGAATAATGAATTTGTTCTGAGGAACGGTGACAGTTAACAGGTTAAGAGATGTCATTCCACTTGGCTTCCTTATTTTTCAGTCATTCTGGACCAAGTCCTATCTACTTGAATGGGGAAAGACTGATATCTTAAAAATCGCTTGCTAAGGTCACAATAAATCAACATATTTCCATTCAAATATTAAACCTGATATCAGCTGTATCTTAAACATGTTTCTTAAAGGGATAGTCCACCCAAAAATAAAAATGATGTTATAGTTTTTTTTTACCCTTATGTCATTTAAACCCTGTATATGACTCTTTGTGGAACACAAAAGAAAATATTTAGCAAAACGCTGGTTAGCGGCACCATTGTACCTTGTGTCCATACTATGAATGTGAATAGGTGCCGGTAATTAGCATTTTGCAAAATATCTTCTTCTGTGTTCTGCTAAAGCAAGAAAGTCATACGGGTTTGACATGACATGAGGGTGAGTAAATAATAAAAATGTTTTATTTTGGGGTGAAATATCCCTTTAAGCTCAGATTGTACAAAAAACAAGTCTTTTAACTGCAAGGCGAGATGATGTCATTTTGAGAATTGCACTTTTTCGCATTCATAGTAATTGAACTGCAGCGTCTTTTTAATATCTGTAATCTTTGGTGAAAGGCAATAGACAAGTGAGATTTTTTTAGACTTACACAAGTCTTCCAGAGAAACTAGGCACTGGCAAAGCATCTAAAAAGTGTTTCTCATTTATATGTTGCTTGCTATGTATCTGAAGATATAGCTCCTGTGCTTTTGAATCGCCATCAAAGCAGAAAAGGCTTTTTGAAACCAGATGGTGTGGTTACGCCATGAACCAGCAAGGCCTAAAGGGAACGTGCAAACAGTGACCCCTCGGTGAGGTTCAATATGGTTATACATGAGCTCAACATTCCCAGGGATGATGTCAGTGTCTGTACTAAAGCAATTCTCGTTAGTTATATTTACTGTACATTGCTTAAAACATAATAATACAGATGACTTGTCTTTCTTTGTTATTGTGGACCTATTGTGAACAACACACTTGGGTTGAGGGGAATAATATTAGCCGATCTGCTGTTGTTTTGCCTTTCTAACCCGGCATGAACATCAGACATTAAAACATGCTGAAACTTTACTTCCCGTGATGGCCACCTTGAGATGAACAAAGAAAAAATCTATTAAATGAAAGCACCTTCTGTGCTTGATGTCTTCACCGAACAACGGATCGACAGTCACGGTGGCTTGAATTAAAGGTGCGTTTGCTGAGCACAGACACACCAGACGATTTAATTTGACAGTGACTTTAGACAAGAGCCGAGCGCCTAATGAGTTTCTCTGTCTTGCATGTCCCACTGCTTCCAGATCAGCTGTTTCACTGCAGCCAAACAGATGAGGTCATCACTTTTCACCTCCGTTGCCATGGAGAAAGAATATGGGCTGGTAATGATATCCACCTTTAGACTGGTCTTATTTTTACTTTGGGATGTTCAGTTGTGTTTGACATCCCCACTGGAATCAGCGACTTACAGAATTTCACTTACCTGGAGACAGATTATTATATAGATACAGAAATATACATATACTGTGCAAGTCTTAAGCCGGTATTATTTTCACCCCACAAAAAAGGTTTTAAACCAGCTATTTATATCTTTTGCTGTAGTGTGTCAGTAGGAAATATCAGTTTACTTTTTTGAAATATCAGTTGCCTTTATTTTTCACTTTGTTCCACACAGAGATCCCGTCTCAACATCAAGTCTGTCTATTATTATGTAAAACAGAAAAAACTAAAACAGACTAAATCCAAAGAATCTGTAGCAGTGTCTTCAAGATGCTTGAAGAAATCTACCTGCAAAACTACTTGGGACAAAAGCTGCTTTAAAGGCAAAAGTTGGTCACACCAAATGTTGATTTTATTTAGTTAATAGAAGTTAATTGATAAATAAAATCTATTTATTTTAACATTATTTTTCTCTATTTTTATCTGCATTTCACAGAATTTTTACCTTAAATTTTTCACAGTCCTAAAGCTTTGCATTTCTTCAAGCATCTTGGTAATATTGCCACATTTCTCCTATATTTATTCTCCACGATACTGAGTTTCCGTTTCATACCTTAGATAAGATGTGTAAAATAAAGATTGGCTTTATTGATATGATCCACATCGCAAGTACAACACAGAAGCAAGCGTAACAGTTTTAGATGGCGCCGTCAATTTTTCTAACTAAGACACATGAAGCCGCCTTAAAATACAGTCAAAGAATACTACCTTGGAAATACATTTGTTTCACATTGTCACCTTTTGGGCTAACAATCTATATATATATATATGTATGTATGTACGTATGTATGTATGTATGTATGTATGTATGTATGTATGTATATATATATATATATGTATATATATATATGTGTATACTTCCAGATTCTTTATGGTACAATCCATCCTACTATTTTAAAGTACACAAATTTAACACAAATTTTAAAAAATGATAACCTAACACAAACAATACAGCTAAAAGTAAACATGGCTTGAGGAATAGCAAACCCATCACTAATCTAATCTCCTATTCACATACAAGATTCACATTACTGAAAAACGAAAAAATATACAGTCGTGTGAGTCTAAAAATGCCCATGCAAATCTACATACAATCACAAAAACATACTGCAGTTGTTTAACAGAGCGCCTTCAACAGTCAGAGTCTTCAGATCTTTAGTGGATGTTTTGATTGCTCTCGATACAAAGGACGTAACTGCATAACTAAATAACTTATTTCTTGCATCGCGCTTCTTTACCCCCTATTAACAGGGTGTTTCGATGTCCATAGGTAAAGCTGTACAAGAACTTTATGATAAGAAAATCATCTAAAGAAAGCTTAGACTAAGCGTTCATAGTCTAAAAAACAGAACAAAGATCTTTTGGCATATGTTCATTAACTATTACTCTTGATACTGTATGATGTTTTTTTTATTATACAATCATTAGACTATACTCTATTTTTCAGTAATAAGTCCCATCAGTGCTACTGTATATCTTTCATGGACAGAGAACGTCACTCTGTGGATGCTTAGAGCTCCTCGGATCGAATGACGTGGAAAAGTGTGACGTTGTACAGCACCTGGTGCCCATTGTTCCATGCGTATAGAGCTCTGTCCCTGGGGTTATAATCCAGCATGGAGATATGGGAATACTTGTTCTGTAGGGGAATATCGATATATTCGTACGTCGAGGAGTTGGTATGGAAAGCGTAGTAGACTTTTGTCCCTCCCGAGTAGCCGTTGGTGACATACAGAGTCCCGCAGATCATAAATGCCTCGCCCGCGCTCCTCTTCGGGTGGTTGGTGGTGTAGCTCTTAATGACCTGCATGGTTGATGGGTTAAGCTTGCTGATGACGATGTTCCCCGCGTTCTGATTGGTGGCGTACACTGCCCAGAGCCCGCCTTCGTCCACCATCAGATCGATGTCAGAGTGCCCGCCCCAGGAGTAGTGATAGCGGTTGTTGTAGCCGGCGTAATCCAGCTGACCGGATTTGCTAATGGTGGACGTTTTGAAGTCGAATTTAATGATGGTGTTGCTTTGGAACTTATTAAAGTAGATGGAGCCGTTGTAGACCACCTGCCCTGTGCCCGACCAGGGGTGAGGGAGTCGATGTGAAGTGAAATTGTCAGAATACATGAAGTCAGCCATGGATTTGTATTCTCTGACAAAGCGGTTGTTGTGGTAACCGTCCATGTACCATACCTGGGGGAAAATGAACGTGTATCAGTATTTAATACTTGTTGTGTTCATGTTACAAAAAACACTACAGTGTAGTTGCTATGCCCATTATATCGTATTTGACATGTAACAGCCTTTTTTATGAACATAATTTTATGAATATATTGGATGTTTATGCAATGTGCCCGTTAATACGAGCAGGTTTTACTGCTGTCTGATCTTGTTCAGTGTGTCTTCACTGCCAAAACATATAGAAGTTTCACGCTAAGTCTATCAGCGGCATCCCGCAAGGGCACCTCTCTGACCCCTCATCAATCATTCAGAGCGCAGACAGATCTGCAGGCCAGATGCTTTTCTGTTTCTGGGCTTTTCTATGGTATCGATCCACCTCAAAAGCTAAATTCTCCACAGTCTCACCTTCAGCTATCCTCTTTACATCTGTTGCATTAATATATGATGGGATCATGGATTATTTGCTGAGCAGCTTACCTACTACTGACATCTGTTGAATGATGTTTAACAAATTGAAAATAGTCAAAGAAGCTTGTACAAAGACCTAAAATGACCATATAACTTATTTGTACTGAATACTAGATGGAGCATATCACTATTTGTGCGGGCGAAATACTGACACAGGAATTAACAAACATCATTCAGCTTTACTGGGAACGACTTTGCTGTCACGCTAATGAAATCTTGCAAGATTTACACCTATCATTTGCATCCTAATGTGCGCTGGTAATTTAATAAACCACACTGTTGGCCTGTTTTCAAGAAAATACACTGCAGGGACAGAGAGAGCGGCGATAAGATGAAAGTGAAAGGCATTTTTGTGATTAAAGTGTCAAGGGCGCGCTGTGGTTAAAGCTGTTTCTTTTGCACAGAACAATGCTTTGGCTATTTTCGATTAATTTCTGTAGAAAAACAAATCCAGACAGCTTGGATTTGATGAACTTACCCTTGTGTCGCCGTCGGGGGCGAGAGGATCGGTCATCCAGGATCCATACCTCGATCCGGACGTCTTTATGGTGATAGCATCGCTTATTCCTGTCAGTTTTCCGCAAGCTGGTAAAAACAGTAACCAAATTATAAAAAGGTTATAGGACCTTCTGTTATCTCTGTTATCATTTACTCACTATCCCATCATTCCAAACCTGTATTTTTTTTCTTGATGATCTGCATCTATTTACCTTGTATGAAGACTAACATCTTATGTGTTCCACAAAAAAGTGAAACACTTAAATGATGAATCAGTTTGCTTATTTTTATAAATGAGTGATTTGGTTTAGCTTGATCTTTTTACACTTGGTGTATGTTTCTGTGGTATACCGGCATGTGTACGGATGCTCGGGCAGGAGTTTTCAGGCATCAGTGAAACTCTCATACTCTCTGTTTTGATCAAGTGTCAGACAGATTCAATGAAGCATAACCTCATGTCGATGTCTGCAGTATTGTAAGAGTTCTAATTCACGAGGTACTCGTTCTTCTCTCATTTATATCTCTTTCAGGCATCTTTTTCTCTTTCTCCTTTTAGAAACATGAAACGTGAGCTCTGCAGAACCTCTCTCACACTCCTTCTCTTTCTCTCTCCTGCTGTGCTCTTCTGGCAGTCGATTGGGCCATAGCAACTGCTTTTTAAAACGAAATGTCCATTTATAGCTACTCCTCTGTTTCCTCTGTGATATCGCTCCAATATTCTGTTCTTGACAGTGAAACGTGATCGTTCTGCTGGTCTATATAAAGCCTCGCCAGAGCCAATTCTGGTGAACGTATTGTTTTTCTAGCTATTTGATATTCAACCTGATCTCATGGGAATTTGTAGCTATTTTATGAGGTGATTAATTTGTATGACATCGAAAGCAGATCGTACTGAAACCTTCGAATGAGATCGTATGAATTTATTGAAATTGGCTTTTTACATCATGTTACTGTTTCACAGATGCTTTTTTAAAATAAAATATCTATATCAGTCAAAAGACACAATTGACAAAAATGTTTCTCATGATTTTAAAAATCTTTTATTCTGAAGGTGTATATTTCAATGTTTAAAATGGCTTTTGTGACACAATTGTGCTAATATGTTAATTTCTTTCATTAGAAAACTAAAATTTGATTTAAATATATATTTGATTACATGGACCAAATAATGAATTAAAAGCAGCCAATAAGAGTTCAGTATAGATAGAAATTTATTCAGTGTTGTTTAAAAAGCTTCCTGGGTTGAGACCTTAAGAAACTGGATGATATGTCCAGAGTATGATTTACAAATTTTGTTATTTTTTTCTGTTATAGTCACAACATAATTCCCACAATTACAATTGTGTTGCTTCATGGTTTTGATAAGTTTATTACTATTCTAAAGTGTTTCCAAACTTTTGACTGGTACTGTATGTGTGTAGGATTCAATCTACATTGAAGTCTTGAACTAAAAGCACTGCTATATGACTCTATAACTCTATATGACTACTCATAATCTGCTAATATCATCCTGTGTAATTCCATAATCCCACTGGGATTGAATGAGTTGTGATTTATTCACCCAATTCTCTGTCCCAGATCGCATGACCCACATTTGAAGTCATTCTATGGCATGTAATATTCAATAAATACCAGACAGAACAACGGTCTCGGCACAGTCGGTCAGTCTTTACAACCGACCCGATGGCCAAATGTTAGTTCAGAGATCTGTGACGGGCTGTTATTTTACTGTGTGATAAAGTTAAGTATAATTTCTAGGTATAATGTGCACCGCATTCACCGGCTGTATTCATAGTCAATGCAATTATGGCAAATTATACGGCAAGCAACACTGAGTTCACAGCCTCACGCTGCTGTTGTGACTGCTGCTATGCATATTTAATAAGGCGCTTTTCATACCGGGGTATATTTTTCTCAAATATTTACATAATGTCAAGGCATTAAAGGTTGGCAGCCAGTCATTACGTTTTCTTCAAATCTGCTGTAATATGCATAATGGAAATGCCACATAAGCTATAAAAGACCAGCTGAAACCCAACATTTATTTTAAAGGCCTTTTTGATTTCTGTATGTTGTTTTATTTTTTGCTTTCACTATTGTTATAGTCCTGCATCCTGACCAAGTAAAAAATGCAAATAATACATGTTGTCTTTCACTCAGTATGAGCTCATTAAACTGCATGTTTGATCATCTTAAACCCCAAAATGAAACTTCTTTCATTATTTATTCACCTTTGTGTCATTCCAAACCTGTATGACTTTCTTTCTTCTGCAAAACACAAAACAACATGTTTTGTATGGAGACAAAACCATTAAACATTTCTAAAAATATATTATTTTATCTTTCACAGAAGAAAGAGTCATAAACAGATTTTGAATGGCTGAGGATGAATAAATGATGAGGTTATTTTTACGTTTGGGTGAACCATCTCTTTAGGAGGAACTGGAAATGTTTTGCCTAAAATAGTTTAACATGACATGAGCACATCTTAACTTGCTTGAAATCTTGTTACCAACCCAAAAATAAATCAAGCATGGTCAGCAAATCAGCAGTTCAGGCTCGCTCTGAAGCAAGGCTTATATTGTAGTTCATCTCATTTATATTGGTGAAAGTGTGTCTTGCAAATTATGAATGGGACTTACGTCTTGTCCGGTGGTTTAACTCCCCTGCATAATGCAGCATTATGAATTCATGCAGTCAGAAGATTACTGTACCGGGAGCAATAATCTTTCAGTAAAATCCCATGATCATATTTAGATGGCCCTCTTTATCACCGCCGGTAGCTCTTGGCTTGGTGGAAAACTTTAGACCGCAGCTCTTTCTTAGTATTTATTGTAAAGAGCCAAACTCGGCGTGCTGTCCTCGTTTAATCAATCAAAGCAGAGCTGCCTTTACATTATGCATGAGAACTAAATCTGTTATTCGTCTGAATCTAAAATAAACGCTCTGAAAAGAAGAGCTATTCTCTTTTGTTGCATAGTGCATGCTTCTTCTGACCTATATTCTAATGCTTGAACGTTCATTAAGATGGCTGTAAATAATTTCTCTTTCAAGTAAACCTTATGATCTTTATTCAGATTTTGTCTGTACAGTATATAAGATCAGGTTAGGTCAGAGAGACCTGGCTTACTAAATCAGATCTGATTTAATTTACCTGTAAAGCTAGCATGACGTCATGTCATGTCTCGGGTGTGGCCAAAGTTGTTTGTCAGAGAAGAAGACAGCACAGCGGGATCTCATTAGTCATTTATGGGTCTAACTAACATCCATGTGAAAATATTCCTTATAGCCAAGTTTGGAGTGTCACAATATTGACAATAACTGTGATATATAATAATAAATAATTCAGCACACATTTAAAATTTTGGCTTAAGAGCCACCGTTTCTACATGTGTATTTTTACATGTGTGATTTATTTGCCAAAAAGAGAAAAATTAAAGATGAATTTGACTGATAGCATTATTGATTTTATATTTAAAAAAAACATTTCACTAGATATTGCGATAATATTCTTTTGGCCACGATTATTGTGTAGTGAAAATCTGATATTGTGGTATTTGTTTTATCTCTTGTTTTATCTTTATCTCAGTATTTGTTTTATCTCTTGTCATTCAAACAAAAATGTAAAACGAATAGGCAAAGTCTTCATAGTTAATGCCACATACTGTTAAAATGTGCTATGAAACGTTTTCCTGTCGTGCAGCGATTATCTGTGATCCTGGTTTGGAATGAAATGGTTGTTTGTGTTTGTGCTGAAACTCATCCTACCTAATTTTTGCATGCATGCACGGAGCCTCTCCTCAAGATTTGACACCCTGTTGTGAAGCTCCTCGTAGTCAAAGGCTCCGATCTCCTCCTGCAGCTCACTTAGCACTGACGTCAGATTCTTCACCTCCTCTTTAAACTGCATTACCAATTTTGCATCGGCCTTGTATTCCTCCAACACTGGAATCATTGGCCTAAGCTCCTCCATTTTCGCTTTTATGGCCTGAAAGGTTAAAATAGGCTTGGTTCAGTAGGCATGCGTGCAACGATTGCTCCAAACACCTGTCTTGCCCTCACCGCTAGTCTATCACGCCGAGTGTGCCTAACAAAATACGTGTAGGTCGATGTACGTACGTATCGTAAAACAACTTCTCAGTACACCAGCAAATATTTGAAAAACTCTTTATTTTTCAAGGTTTAAAATGCAATGTGTTTGGGGTTACATGCTTATACATACAACAACAGTTTCCCTTTTTCCAAATATGCATAACCAAAGTCATGGAAAGACATGGAGATGATTATCATAACATAAGAGAATCTATCCATGAAGGCTTGCAATAGTGGCATGCACACAAAACTGCAAACAGAATTCATAGGTGATTCAGATTTCAGATAAACTAAAGGTTGCAAATATTCAGTCGACCGGTTCAGGATTACAATGGCATTGAACTTGTTCTTCAGTCTCTGCGGCTTTGATTTAACTCATAAAGTTAGCCCTGCAAGCAAAGAAATGAAATTTGGTTGAATAGCTAACTCGCCGGCCTCTCTGATATACATAGAACACAAGCTATAAAGTATGTAACACATTTACTTTTAAAATAAAATAAAGAGACAGGATGAACTAATAGTCAAACACATGCTCAAATTATTTGCAGATATGCAAATAATCGTAATGATTTATACTGTGAAGTGATATGAGCGTGACATTACTAGTAAAGTTCATAACGTATTGATAAGAGACAATCAATATCACTGTCTGTTTTGTTTTAGTGTACTGCATGGCTGTTCATTTTTAGAAGTTGTAATGATGTTTTCATTAAAAAAAGTATCTAAAACACATATGTTGATTATGTCAACTTAATGTTTATATATATTTGAATAGAATTTCGTATAAATTTGTATTTTGTCAATCGTATGTTTTTGTACAATCTGCTTTCGTCGCATTTGGGGTAAGGTTTAGGGGCGGAGCTTTGTTCCTCCTTTTCTCTAATAAATGTACAAAATCGTGTCGGGTCGAAATAACTCGCATCCAAACAAACAAATGTGCTCCATTTGTCTTTCACTTATAAAGACTTCTGCATGTGAAATGCCATGTTTGTATACAGTATGTCTGCCTGAACGTCTAAAGTGGATGGCGCGTTGGCATGTAGGATGACCTTTTCCACTGATTGCATCCAAACATAAAGGGGCAGACCCATAAAATTATTCGAAATGTTTTCTTACAAGAGGTGCCACAAACGTCACCCACAAAACAGCTACTCGGCTTATTTATGTGATATCGCTCGTACACGTACCTGATCAAATTATTCAGTTTGAAATGTTAAAACCCGGCACACAAGCGCACGCCACAGAAGCTAAAAGATTGCGGCAGACTAATCTAAATAAAAATCTATCCATTTCAAGAGCTCGGCACGCGCTGTAAATCACACGTCGTTTAGATATAATAGCCTCGCTGGCATGCAGAATCAATTTATGTGCCTAGTCGGCTAACAATGCCTAAGATGGAAAAGTAGCTTTGTTGTTAATCCTGATCTTGTGGTGAAAACTAATTCACGTCTGCTAAATGCTGCAAATGAAACCGCTCGATGCTTTTCTTTGCTCATTTAACAGCTATTGATTATGTAATGTAATGGTAAATAGCACAAGGAAACCCTGTAATTTCACGCGTGGTATCAGCAAGTCGCTTGATTTTTGTAAATGGAAAAATTTGTACTATATGTTATACAGTAAAGTATATCAACAGTGAACCCATTTCTATTAAACATGTACCTTGTATTGCTTGGCGATATTCTGCTTGTGGCTCTCCTCCACCTGTTTGAACTTGGTTTCCAGGCCTCTTAGCTGAACCTCCATTCTTTGCACATACTGCAGGTCCTTCTGGGTCCTCTGGTCCAGATTCTGAATTGACTGGGTCATATTCTGCACCTGAGGGAGAGCAACCAAAACGAAACCGTGTGACAACCTTGTTGTGACAGAAACTCAGTGAAGCGTTTACTCTGTCGTCGTGTATTTGTGTGGGTGTGTGTGTGTGTGTAAGAATACTTTTTCCAGAAGCTGTCTCAGTTGTTTGGTCCTGGCATCACGTGAGCACATGGTCTGCTGAGGGGCCACAACAGTGCACACACACCTGCCCTCGCTGTCTTGCGCTGAACTGTACACCTGCCACGACTCCTCAGGGTTAGCAGGCAGCACCTGGGCACGGGGCAAAACAACGAAAATAAAGGTCAATGACTGAAGTGTGGATATTGTTTGAAGAAAGGCAGCTTTGAAACAAGTTTATCTCTGTAGTGTTAGTGAGAAGGTTATCTCCCTTGACACGGTATATAGTGTATTCTCTCTCTCTTTGCTCTGTCCATTGGGAGCTCAGCAGTGTATTAGCGGTCAATATACGGCTATGGCATTTTTATGGATTTTTATACTCTGTGCTTTGATGTGAAATGCTCTTTTATCAAAGGGGATTTTGTGAACCAGTGGCTTTACATAAAAGAGCTAAATGTGAGGGTTTCCATATGCCTCGCCCTGATCCGGAGTAATCTAATGAATAATCCATATTCATAACCAGTGGGGACAGAAAGCACTTTTATTCAATCTAAAGAACGTCTCTGCAAATCTGATGTCGCTATAGTGATGAATTCAGAGTAATCTTTTTGGTATTGTGTGAGGACAGGGCTTAACACAATAAAATACAAAAGGTGATTGAAAAGAGTGATTGCATATTTTTCTCTCTCTGACATTCTGTACACAAAAATGCCTATTAGTCTGAAATATCTATTAGTCTACCATACCAGGTGACTGATAAAGAAACCTAGCCAATAGTCTAAACAACCCTCAGTTGTCAATAATCTCCCCACTGAGACACATTTTACCTGATTGCACCTTTTGCAGTGTGAAGCTAAAGGTTTCTGTCTATTTGAAGTGCTGCATAATATGGAAAATCAATAAAAATTAATTACACAATATCTTCTACCAGCCAGTTTTTGATTCCTGTTGTTTTCCCACAAACTTACTGAATATAGCACAACGCCCCTTACGTTTTGATTTTTCATTTGGCAGATGTCCAAAACGACACACAGATACACCATATTTTACATGTTATTAGTTTGTATGTTGCTTATGATTTGAAGCCATGTATTTTCCACTGTTAGCAGCTTACTCCCCCTCCGGTTGTGTTTTATAGATATTTAAGAAAAGCCAAACTAACAATGAAATGTAGTTTTGATTTATTATGGGAATCTTCATTATCAAATCCAAATTAGAATTAAATAGAACATTTTTTACTGTATTCCATGCCTGTTACTTCCATTAGAAAAATGTACAAATGTGTGGTTGTATTTGATGGAATACCATGGCATTTTTAATTGAATTTTTTATGCAGTATACATCATGATTTTAAAGGTTTTGCATATGCATATGATTAACATGGTACATCAAAGAACACTATGGTACTAAACATGGTACATATCCAAAATGTGGTATTACAAAGATACATTTCTACAAAATAATGATGTTACCATTGTGTCAAGAATAAAAAAAACATAGTAGAGTGTTATTGTATCCATGGATAAGTTGTTGGTGTTTTTCGTATTACAGATATTCTTAGAATAATTAGTACATCATTTTCTGTCACTTAACAAAAATATTTAAATACTAAAATGCATTCATAATGACTGAATAATTGAAATGTGTTGCACACATCTCACATCTAAATAGATAAAAAGAAAGCACGAATAATGAGAATATTGAAACTCACGCCGGTGCTCCGGTCCGGCACACCCGGAGGTGCCACGCTTAATCTCGTGTTATTCAGACCTACTAGAGACGGCAAAGTCTGCGACATCCAGTTGGTGATCATCGCCATCGTGCTGAGCACTACTCCAATTTTCAGTAAAGGCACCGACATCTCTGCTCTTTTTCCCAGTAACCTTCATTATAAACATCCCAGTACAGACCCGCGCTCGTGCCCTGCGCTCCTGAATGAGGTGACGCGCTTCCTATCGGCGCCCATTACAAACGAGTTTATCTCGGGCATTTTTACGCGCACTGTCTTATACTGAACTTTATATTACACAAGCCCTGCGCTTTATCAGAGGAAGGCAGTTCTATCTTCTCTTTCCACTCGAATAATGACGGCACACTCCGCACACCATCTCATCTCATTGGTTTCGTGCCCCTCCCACCCGGTACACTGGTGAAATATTCATAAAGATCGCGAGGCTCCTCCGGGCGCTTGACGCACGAACATGCAAAACCACTAAAAACTGGGAAAAAGTTATTGCAGTCTTACAGTATTCTTTTTTTGGCTAAAATGGCGAGTGTATATAATGCAGTAATGCAATTTAATATTGCACCTTTGTTCTCATATGGAGGATAATTTAGTATTGTCTACCTCTCCTTGACTTTCTTCCACACAATTGTGGATTTATGATGCAATGCAGCAGTAATTCTTGATACATTGACCTGTACGGTGTTATCTCTACATCACACAACACATATAATGTGTCTGCTAGAATAAAGAGGAATCTGAGCATTGCAGAAAATAAATCTGGCAATCAATGCTTACTAAAAGAAATGAATCATATATTTACGTTGTAAAACACGATTATTTTAGGTTCTTTAGGCGTTTATTTTTGTAAGTGTGTTTTGCGTAAGGACGCATTTTACTACGATTTCTGACCAATGACGCTCGTCTAGTAGTCATGATCGTTTTGGCCAACAGAGGGCAGTGCAGGTTGGCTTGTCATTTTGACATGTTTGCCCAAGTTCTCATTAGTCTTGAGGCAAAACAGCATCCATGAAACAACATTATTCTAGTTTATAGACACCTAAAATATAGAATGTTAACACTCATATAGGCCTAGTCAAATCAGATATTAAACCATTTTGATCCTAGTTAAAGGACATCACTGTCCACCTCTTTTGTTGTTTTCTCCTCTTATTTGCAACTTTGGCAACACTTATTCTTAACTGCACGTACACACATACACTTTTAAAAATAAAGTGTTTAAAAATAACATTTTACATTAATAAACGGTGCAATAGAACAACCGTTTTTGGCTGTATGGTTCTATAAAGAACCTTTTACATCCAAAGATGTTCTGTTGCACATAAGGGTCTTTGTAGGTGAAAAACGTTCTTAAGACTATAAAAAAGTAAAACAAAATTCTTTTAAGAGCCTTTGATTGAAAGTATTTTTTGGGGAACCAGAAATGGTTCTTCTATGGTATCGCAGTGAACCTTTTGAAGCACCTTTATTTTTAAGAGTGTATGTACCTCAGTTATGTTTCTTACATATAAGTGCTATAGCCTAGATGTTTTCTGCCTTTTAAAATAAATGTTTCATTCCAGTCAATTATGTGTAGTGTTTTTAATTTTAAACTATTTAGGGAAAAAAATTGAATGTGAGGAGTAAAACATGTTTTATTCCTGACTCTTTCTTTCACTTATTATAACATTAGGTTTTTTTATGGGATTGATTACAAATTGTGGACATTTTGTTATATAAATAATCTTATAAGATAAATTCATTCGCAGGAATCATAATCACAGTTTTGAAAGAACTAATAATAACTATTCTGTATGAATATTTCTATAAATAAAGTATTATTAAATAATACAGCACGCACTTGTAATTTCTTGCACAGCATGACTTATTGCGCATTAAGGCGAAAATCCCTCCAGTCCAGTTGCTACAATTTCAAAAACTTTATAAAATCTGCAAATAAATGAGTCAGATTAACTCATTAAAAACATTTTCTATAAATAGTGTAAATAGAAAAAACAAAGCCCTGAAGAGAAAGCTTTCCTTCTGAGTGAGGAGAAAGCAATTCACCTGCTATTTTTGTCCTCACAGTGGGACTGTGGAGTGTCAGAGACAATCAGTTTGTGGATAATGAGAATATACTGCTGAAACCCACAGTGAGTTCTATCTTCAGTCTGTAATTTAGCACAAAATAATCTTTGAACAGTTTGGGAACACCCACTGCTACCAATATTGGTTTGGCTTCAAATAGTCCAAATTAGCAGAAAATGACTTATTCTAAACCCATATTATAGTAATGATCTGCATAAAAAGTTGGGATAAAATAATGAAACAAACCCAAATCTAGATACGAGAAACCCTGCTGTGATTTTTCTTCTGAACTAGGCTTAGTCACATCACACCAACCCAAAGATTAATCTGCCCATTTACGATAATACACCAATCCGGTTTATTTTGTGCACGTCAGGCTGATTAGCCCGAGATGTGCGCTGAAAATGGCGTTTATAAACCTACTTGGGTGAGTTCAGTGCCCATCAGTACGAGCAGGGTAAGACTCAAGAGCTTGCTTGCAGGCTGCATCTTCTGCCTCCGATGCCACCTGGTCCAGAGATATCACATGCAGATGTATTTCTCTTCAGCTGTCTGCCTCTCTATCACGATATCTCCTCTCGGGTTGAGATGCAATGTAAGATTCAGCACCGAAATAATAGGAGAAATGAGAGCTGGCTTGCAGATCCGCCTCTTTGCATATTTATCGCATCTCGACGCGTGCTCGTCCGACCGCGGGTCCGATCGCGAATGTGGGGATGAGCGGGGAAGCGGTGAAAATATTACTTCATCTCGAGACAAACTTGGCTGGCTGATACACCAGAGAAGGTGTGGGCAGGAGATTTGAGAAGCGGGGCCAAACGATGATGCCGAACCGGATGTGACACGAGCTGGCGGGGGAAATTTAAACCGCGTGAATGATGCTCGTGCGTGTGATAATATATTAGCGCTGTCGGACATGAGCAGTCGGTCCGAGTGTGAAACAGCGCGGTTCACAGCAAAGGTGTGAAGGCTAAACCAAAGGATGATAAAAGGAGTCAGGTTACCATGGAGACTGCCTCCTCCTCCATAACATGGGAGTAAACCTGGTCACTAAATGTCTTTGTTTTGTTTTGCCTTACGATCCTTAAATTTTCATGAAAACCATACTGTATGGTGCACAACCCCAAAAGAAAGAACAAAATCATAGATGACATCTCAATATTTGATATCTTAAATTTTAATGTCTCAATTATTTCTTCCTAGAATTCAATGAGATTAAATTGAGAGCAAATGGAAATTGGAAATGCATTTGCATCTTAGATATTTCTCCTGAGTAAATATGTGAAAAATCTCTTTCAGAGATGGATGTCTCTGTTAGAAGAGATCTTAACAATGTCACAAACTGAGCTCAGATTTGTCTGCCATCAAAAGTCAAAATTATTGTAGATTTCAGTATGAACATTTTTCATTAAATTTACCCAAATCCAGATTATTTTACCTATACAATCTACATTAATTTTCATGGATTTTAACAATTGTCTCATTTGTTTCTATTATTATTTCTCATAAGAAATTTTAGGACAAACATCTAACTAACCTGATAATATAACCAAATTTTTTCTCCACTGGGATGCAATGAATATTTTATGTAGTAAGAGATAGTTAGTACCCACAAAAATGCAACACAAATGAAACAACATATTTGGTTTAAAGTTTTAACAGTCTCAAACGGGCTTCGTTAAGGTTTAATAATTCTCAGTTTACTGACAGTAATTGACTCAAGCAAAAGAGCAATAGGGTAAATGTCATCACCACAGCGTCTGTAAAGAAGCACAACGGTCTAGAGTAACTCTTTGCGTTAAAGGTCGAGTCAACACCTGCTGCTGCAGCACCAAATGTGCAAACAGATTAAGGTTGAACTTTAAGACAAACTTTGTAAGATTTACATATGATAATAATAAGCAAATAAATGAATTTATCCTTAAACACACGGAGGGAAAAACCACATTAACAAAAACAACATGCTCTGTCTTGACACTTTAGGACTCGCAGGTTCTAGCAGAATCACATCCATCCCTCTTATACTTTTGTGTCATGATGAAAAACACCATCTCCATCCTTTTGTCTTTCTAATATTCAGCTACAGCTGCTTTCTTTCCCACCTTCATACATCCTCATTTTTCTCAGTTTTCAATGGATGGAAAAAGGCACAGCTCCCCGAGGGCCTTAGTGCTGCTCACTACATCTCCGAGTCCTGCAAACCGTTACCTGTCAGTATTCATGATCCAGGATGATAGTCCACCTCCATGGACCTGAGCTTATTAGCATAGCATGAGTACTCGTTCTATTTCTGGATCCAGTCATTAAAAAATATAAGCTGGTTAAACTGTTGTTTTCATCTAAAAATACCAAAATTACCCTATATGAGATCATTACTGTATTTTAGTGTCTATCCGGCAAGTCATTTGTTTCCCGTTGCAAATGGTTGCACCAGAATGCATAAATAAAACAAAATGAAGCTCTTGGGAGTCTCCAGACAAGCTCGGGGAGATGTCCCACTTTTCAGTTTTATTTAATCTCTTGTTCGTTTTGATTTTGAGATGGGTGGAACTGCATAAAGCACCTTGGCATCTGCTTTAAACAATGGCATAATCCTTCATTTTCAGAGTAAAAACAAAACCATAAGCATGCGACTTCAAACGTGTTAGTGGGAAAGCATAATTAAAAGGCAAATGAAAGCTTTGAGTAACGTAACATTGGACATAGAAGCGTTCATTATTTTTCTGATTAGACATCGATTAATACTTCTACGGCATCATGTTTTTATTAACAAATATCAGGACAGCTTGCTTTCTTAAAACCTCAATTTCCAGTATCTGTTAACGCTGTCACGCTCATCATGTAACATTCAGAGGAAGTGTTCTTGGTTTGCACAAGTGCCGAGTTCCATAATTGAAGATATTTCCTTTGTTGCCTGGTTACTTGTCACAGAACGTTTTTTACATTATCGTGCCACAGACAGTATCGTTCGGGTTCAAAATGATGACATGGTGATCTTAGAAAGTCTTACAGTAATGGCTCAAATGACATAAAATAGTACAGTTTCATTTTGTGACAGTTGTTGCCTAACTGGCATCTGAAGAGATCGCTCAAAAATAGAAGTGTGAATTAAAATCATGCTGTGACAAGCATCAGATGACTTATTAATCACACTCGTCCTAATGAACGACATTCAGTCCTCTGCCTTATTGTGTTGTCTCTCTGAAACACTTTCAATAGAAGCAACCAAGTTATTAGATGTAGAATCTTAAACACTATTGTGTTTGTTATCTTTAAATGTAAATGTGTGTGTATTTCAGTCTTATGTTTGAAAAAAAGTGATTAGGAATGCTTGGTGATGCATCAGGTTATTTGTGTCCGACTGTAAACATCCAGACAGTTAAATCTCATTGTTTATAGTCATGACGTCTCCAGGGTGAAGCAGATTTTACTTGAACTGCTGAGTTCTGTGATGTCTTTGTTTCCACTATACACAGTTACAAAATCCCATCAATAAAATCACAAGAGGACCCGTTTTTTGTCTCAGATTGTCTCATTCTAGCATAAAAAAGTTTCAATGGCAAGATTTGAAGAACCCTGTTGGTTTCTGAGTCTTTCTCATATAAACAAATTGTTTATAAGCTTTTTTGTGTCAGACAGACATTGAAAGTGTGATGTGCATTACATGTCTTTTGACAAGGAGATGTTGAATTTTAATTCCCTCGCCTTCTGCTACCAACATTCAGTTTTTCCTTTCATCTCTTTTTCATGCATTTCACACTACAAAAAAAGAAAACAGGAAGATTATTTATAGACATTAAAAAGTTTGACTTTGTTTTCAGTGTAAGCTGTGAATTACAGAGTTGCAAAGATGTGATACTCTTTCTTAAAAGATCCCTAAGCACAATTCCAGCATAATGAAAACTAAATGTAAGCTTTTTAAACGTCTGTTCTGCCACTTAATGTGAGGTCCAACAGGGCTGTGTTTCCTGTTCTTAGTCGTGAAAGGCACTATAACAATTTTTTAAAAGATCTTCGCCTCTATTAAGCCATTCCTCTGGGAGAAAAAGACAGGGGTGAGACTATGTTCAGACTTTCGTTTGCAGGAAATAACAAGAAGTGAACTTGTTACATTAAAGAACGACTAACAGGACTCTCAAATGAGTACAAGGTCCTTTAATGGTGACTGCTCATTCACAGGATCTCCAATTTTAATTGCAAATCTAAATTAGTCATGGAAACCTTCCGTTAACCGAGAACATCCAAAAGCCTACGACTTGAGTCATAGTCTGTCAGGTTTGCTGCCAAGAAGAAGAGGATGACGGTCCAGATCTGACTGCGGGGACCATCTGCCTCTCTCTAATCCAGAAAGCAAACAAGCGTCCCTCTCCGGTTACTTTCCTTACCCACCGTGCACTGCTGCCGAGGGGATGGAGAGACACTGGCAACCCGCTAAAGAGCACATTATTAAAGGGATAGTTCACTTGGAAGCAAAAATTTTCTCATCATTTATTTACTCTCATGTCATTCCAAACCTGTGTGACTTTCTTTCTTCTGCAGAACACAAAAGAAGATATTTCAAATTGATAAAACAACATTGACCTCCATTGATTTCCATTGTATGAACACAAAACCACTGAGACATTTCTCAAAATATCTTCTTTTGTGTTATGCAGAAGAAAGAAACATGAGGATGAGTAAATGATGACAGGAGTTTTATTTTTAAACTATCCCCTTAAAACTTACTTGCATGCAAATAAAGCTTGTACTAAAACATATTAGTGACCAAAAATGACCCAAGTGCAGTTTTTTTTATAAACTGCACTTGTGTTACAGTACATTGATACATGAGACTGTCTATCAAGACATCAGGAGACTTCACACAGAGGTCAGATGGCTGATGGATTGACTTTAACCAAGTAATGAGTTTATGTTCATATCTGCTCTTTTTAGACCCTACTGGGTATAAGCAAGCCTGTCAGTTTATCATCTAAGAAACAGCTCACTGGAGCACGGTAAAGCCTGGAAGCTGTTGAGCAAGCCAGCCGGCAGAGGAACAGACCCCCCGTCATTTCACAAGAGTCTAATAGAAACGATGCTGAGAGACATAAACAGATAGAGAGGAAAACAGCTATAATACGACAGTCTTTATAGAGTCAAACATGGATCAAAGAGAGGTTAAAACATAAACAAAACGCTATTTATTAAACTGCATTCAGCTTTGATTTGACTGTAGAGACCTGCAGGTGTGGTTACGATTGATCATAAAACAATGTGTAAGTGAGTATGACGTTCCCCGATAGTGCGGTTACAGAACGCCTTGAGCTATCCACATTTTAAAAGTGCAAACGTCGAGTTTTCAAGAACAAAGATATTCGACCTGGGTTTTGTTTTTGTCTCAGCATGAAACTCCTTGTGATAAAAACTGTTAATTTGCATTTTTAAAGAGATGTTATTAAAACTGGCAATTTCACAGATAAATTAAGCACATGATTTACAGTTGCATCAGTGTATAAATCATTCTGTCATAAGAAATGGCATCCACATGTGAGCCCTCTTTAGATCCAAATTGAAAATACACAAATCCCATGAATTTTTAAGATCCAAAGAAAGAATATAATTTTAGTTCAAACTTGCATAATGGTACATGCTTAATAATAAAGGTGAAATGAGGGTTCTTTGCTGCGATGACAGAAGAACCATTTAAGTCACAGGTTTTTTCAAAACATTTGTTTCTTAGCTTGTTATAATCTCTAAAACCCTTTTCAACTACAAAAATAACCTTATGAGATACAGAAGTTCATACAGACCAACAGAGAACCATTAAGGAACCTTTCTTTTTTAGAGTGTATAAGTTTTACATTTGAATATTAAAGTAAAACGATTTGTGTTGAAACTATTTTTAGTCATATGGTTTTTAAAAGGTCCAAAATAAAAGGCCTTAAATGATTCTTCCAATATTCAGGTCAAATATATAGGCTATATGTATGTATATAATTAGTGTTTATAAAGAGATATTTAACAATATAATTAAATCAATAACAGAAATGTTATTATGTATATAGCATAGTCTTTACTTTTTTAAAGTCACATAGTTAAGTAGAAAGAAACAGTGCTATTATCCTGTTTTTGAAGTTCTAAAATTGAAGGTCAATGTGAATTTAACCTGGATTGAGTTTAGTGAATAGATTGTAGCATGAAGCATGAAGCTTTAGCTTGTAAACAACACGTCCTGTTCAATACTCCCATATTCTCCTGCCGTTCAGGTAACAGCATTTAATGCATCAAGAACTGCCCCAGACAGACGTGAACAGGTGTCTGAGTGTTTTGGGTCATATAGCCGGAGCTTTCAATATAATTGGCAAAGCTTTCATGATAAGCCAGTTACTTAAAAAGAAAGAAAGAAAAAAGAAAGATCTACATGTCTTTGAAGATGCCCTACCTTTGTTTTTCTTTTTTAATATACTGAGTAACCGTAGAAAAGCCCTTAATGAAATAAATAAAGGCTGTGTGATAAATCATTTTGCTGCGAATTAACAAAGCTAAGGAATAAATGGTAAGCGTATGAAAATTATTTTTTTCTTAACCTGTAAGCACTTAAAATTTTGGCATATTTATTAAATGTATTACCTGGAAAAACAATCACATTAAACACTATGAAATATGTTATTTTGGAACCTGGCACAATTATGAAACTGCAATAATGTATAAGAATGCATAACATACATAAATATCAAATCATTTCTAACCATTAAATAAAATAAAATACTGTGCATATTTACATTTTTAACAACTTTGCACAACAAAAATGTGACAATCTGCCCTGCCTTACATTTAAAAAAATACATTTGTCGTAAGAACACAATTCTTTTAGCAAAGTTGATACACATCACACATGCCTGACACCTCTCTCTGTCTCTCTCTGTCTCTCTCTCTCTCTGTCTCTCTCTCTCTCTCTCTCTCTCTCTCTCTCTCTCTCTCTCTCTCTCTCTCTCTCTCTCTCTCTCTCTCTCTCTCTCTCTCTCTCTCTCTCTCTCTCTCTTTCCCCCCTTTGTATACGTATATTCTCTCCATAAATAAAACATGAGATGCTACAGCTTAAGTAAAAATCAAAGCATTTTAGAAAGAAGCGATATTGTTAAGCAATATTCTTTCTTTCTGCAATTCATTCATTGTCCATTTTCAACCACACAAAGCCGAGAGTTACTGCTGATCTCTCAGAGGATTGGTAAGCTTTGAGTTAAAGCCTGATCATTAATGTACAGTTCTAGTTTAACACGCTCTATTATGGATTGAGCTGTCATTGTTCATAGTGTTAATGCTTTCCGCTCATGTATAATGGAATACAGCCGTGTTTCCAGCCAGAAGCAGCTGCCAGCTGCATTACATCAAAAGCAGATTGAAATGGACCGTACCTCCATGAACATAATGTGTGTCACCTGCACGACCAGAACCAAATGGAGCGCTCATGAGCGTCTGCTAAACCGTCACAATCGTGACATCACAAAGCTCTCTCTGGCTGAATTCAATAGAGACTGATGAACAAAATAATTTTTCTCCGTTTTCTTGTTAGAATTTGCTCATTCTTTCATTATATTTCCCATCAGCACAGATTTATTATAATCTAATTAATCTATAGTTGACTATTAAGGAGTCTTGGAACAGAACTTGATAAATCGCACATTCCTCCATTACAAGTTTAATAAAAACCATTATTTCAAAATGTTAAATATGCACATTTATGAACGGTATGTTGGTCTGGAAAGGTTAATAGCCAAATTTATGTCTAATAAATGTTCTTGCTCCCTTTAGTTAAAACGGCAATGAATCTGTTATCTTGAAATTGTCCTTTTTCTCTTATTTTAAACTTGATTTAAGAAATATTCTACAACAAGGGTAGGATTTGGCTTAGACAGGATATGTATATGTGCGTGGAAGGAAAAACCCTGTTACCTGTGCTGTTTGTCACATTTTGTCCAAACTCACACTATGTTAGCAGATGGTTTCTATATGGGTGGTAGTAGAGTGGGTGTACGGGTTGGTTTAAGTATTTTTCTGTGCTTGTATGATGAGCCTGCAGATTGTTTAGATAATGTCTAGAGAGATTTTGAAGAATACACCCTTGTCACCGAAATGGACAGAAATGAACTTTTAAATCTGTAGACCTTTCAAATGATTTATAAGTTGTATTGTTATTGTCCTACAATTGAATTATTTATTTAGATTCTTTTACTAATTTACTAAGTGACTAATTCAACCTGTTGTTTAAACCTTGTTTGAAGCAAAATATCCGTCCATTCGGTAGAAAAAATAATCATGTTTTCCTT
This sequence comes from Beaufortia kweichowensis, assembly GCA_019155185.1. Taxonomy (NCBI): domain Eukaryota; kingdom Metazoa; phylum Chordata; class Actinopteri; order Cypriniformes; family Gastromyzontidae; genus Beaufortia; species Beaufortia kweichowensis. The sequence continues at coordinate 486,336 of CM032795.1, read as the reverse complement.
TTGACAACCCATTTTTTTCTTGCAAATATAAATCAATTCATTTTGATAATTTCTTTTAGAAAATAAAATATTAAGTCAGTTTGCTTCCCAATTAAATATATCTTGATTTACAAATGTGTGATATATGTAACAAGACAAAAATACAAAGTAAGAAATAAAATCGGATCTTCTGGGATGGCCACACTACACTAAACCATACTTAACACATTAAATATATATATAAAAAATATAACATGTGTACTAATGCACAGTGTTTGACATTTTGTGTCTTAATCAGGTGTTGCACAACATGCTCCCTGTTGTTTAACAGAATTGTAAAGTACATGCAGATACAGAGATCAGTAATAAATATATCTTTATATCTAATATATCTAAAATCTAATCAATATATCTAATATATATTGTGTGTTTTTCCTCAGTAACCTCTGGACCAGTATTGTGTCTTCCTGGACACATTTGTGCTCCATTTTCCCTCATGTCTCAGTGTACGTGGCCCCGCGCATCTCCTTAATCACTCTCGCACCTGACACTCCCCCTGTTGTCATAGCAACATGATCCAAGTGATCTCTCCTCATCCTCTTGAGCGTTGCTCTCTTTTCTCTGAGCCAAAGTGAGATCTAATCAACATTGTGTGTGAACAACTATTCGTGCTGTTTAGAAATTCACCACGGAGGACATGCAGATGTTATGTTTTTTTGAAAAGAGAGAAATCTTCTTTGTAAAATACTCCATTAGCTTGTGCTGAGGGCCCTTTTAGGAATGCTGTGCTACTTTTGGTTTAATAAGAGGACTATGGTGAAAAATATTTATTTGTGTCTTACTGTACAGTTTGGGGAAATCAGTGTTGGTCGGTTTTGCATTAAGTTGCCCATGAGCACAAAGACTAAAATTCAAGGCAAACCATCACAATGCAAAGATCTGTATTAATAAGTCTGTAAATTGGTCACAGCTCTCTCTTCCTTTCGCACCGAACAGACTCGCTGGAACCGACTGCAACAATTAGCATTTGAAAATGCTTGATGGCCCTGGCTGTTGACTGAGGATGCATAATGAATAGCGTTCGAGGAAAAACATCTCACGGAGCACAGCTGAGACGTCTGTAACACCACGGGCTGATGACATGCATCGATTCTGCTGTACTAATTCACATTTGAAACGCAGAATAACATTTCGCTGCAAGCTGTCAGCCCCGTTACCCCGCTCCAATAAATGTACATCATAACCAGAAAAACACACCGATATATCGTTGGTAAGAAGCTGCAGTCGGACAATAAAGCTTTCAGTGCTTCAGATTTATAGGTTGGTTTGGGTGGTGCAGAAATCATAAAACATCTGATGTTTGGATGAACTCGGGATAAACAGGATTTAGAGGCGGCTAATAGGACATCAGAGACTGTAACTGTCAGCTTCACTGATGTGAGAACAGTTAATGAGGATGGACACTGATTCAGTTTTGGGTACTTTTGGTTGGATGTTATAGCGACATTGTGTTTGTACTAGTTCAGTATATCAGTTTGTAAAATTATCAGATTATATGACCAAAGTCTCTCGGCCAAGTGACAGATGAGGCGAAAAGCCTATTGGGTTCTTCAAAGTCTTCTTTTCAAATGCCTCTGTCAACCTTTGTGTTTCCTCTCTCATCCTTATGTTTTCCTGTTCACAGGCTGTCTGAAGGTACTCAAAGATATCGATTTTCCTCTTTCTCTTTTAGCCATTCAGGGTCATTTCCTAAACGGGGATTACAGGAGAAGCGTTTGAAGACACGGGCGCTCGCTGATTGAGCTTTTGAGTGGCTGAGGAACGGTTTCATTTCAGTGCAGCTGTTAGTAATAGGATTGTATTTTCCTACACATGGTGACATGGTGTCGTAGAGCTGGATGTTAAAAGACTCAGCAGGTCATTTATTTCAGGGCTTTTTTTAGACCTCTTTCTCTCAGCTCTTCTCTCTCTCTTTGTCGCTGGTGACTGATATTGATTTTCAGTAATGCTACAAGACTATAACTGCCTGCAGCAATTAGCACCCTGAACTGTGGGTTACTTTACATCCAGATCGTTGTGAAAAGCACAACTATCATGTCGACTCTCGTCATAGCCACAAAAGAAATAAATATTTCTCTAATAAATATTAACAATGCCAAAGTAAACAATGCTGGAGTTAAAGCCTGTTAAAATAAGAAAAATAAAATATCTATAATGAATATCTTAATATCTCCATTGTTTCTCCAAGAAAGAAATACTTTGAGTATTTTGCTTCATTGAGTTTTTCATCAAAAAATAAAAAAAATTTCTTGTAGTTTATTCACCCTCATAATATGACTTCCTTTCTTCAGATATAAATAACTGTATTGAATTTAGTGCTTATTTATTTTATTGCAATTATTAATTTATTAAAATGCTGAGAGAAAATGTTTAATATTTTCATTATTTAGTCATTACATCATGTAAAGTATCCATGGCAACAAGCCAATCAGTGTGTGAAATTCATTTTTCAATAGTTCTCAACATGTTTTTAACATTATAGTAAACATCAAATGTTATTGAACATAATACAATGTATATGAATCTTGGCTTAAAATAATGTACTGTATGAGGGATACAAATCAAAAACATATAGAAAAAAATGAACATTGTCATAATAAGAATAAGAATAAAACATAGGCAAAAAGATCTTAGACATCTCATGTTTGTCTCTAGATTTTTAGAAGACAATGTCTCAAACTGTGATCAACTTTACTAAGATTTTACTATCAGATTTCTGATTTCTTTCAAGACCAAATGGTCTACAGTATGTGATCTAGATAAATCTACACTATGAGCCTGTGAGCAATAAAATCACAGTTCACACAGTGCTGTTCAATCTGAGAAGTTAATCAAAACTGTCTGGAAATAACACATCTGCAGTCTTGTTTTGCAGTAGCCGATCAGCTGCCCTACACTAGACGTTGTATTGTTGTATTGTCAGTATATAGTTTCATCTTTGAAACATTGAACTTTAAACCAGACAGCCATGAGAGATCTGTGCAGTCTTCACTCTGTATGCTGACTCTGTACTTGATATTGATTTCTTCAAATCAATACAAGATGCACAATTACATAAATAATAGTGTTTGAGACACAGGAGGTGAAAGCTTTCATATATGTGTTTGCTAAAATGACACAAAACAATGACCAACGGGAGTGAGATTTAGTCTAAATGTAAAATCAGCATACACAGCTATATACCTCAAGATTTATTCTTAATCTAGTTCATATTTATCTACCAAAATTACGTTTCGGAATAAGATTTCTTCTAATTTGATTTTGAGTTCCATTATGTCAAATGGCACGAACAAGCTTAGTACAAAGTTGGACAGGGATAATGAACAGATCAGTCATTCAAATCCATGTATTTATGAATAAAATATTTTATTGAAAGACTATTTGACCTTTCTAAGTTGATGTTAAAGAGAGGAAAATAAAAACATGTAGGAAAATATGAAGAGGTTTCAGTCTAAAAGCACTGCCCAGGATGACCACTGAATGAACTGACAAGTTTAAAGTGATTTTGGCCATAAAAAGGTCAAGGTTCACGGTTTTATTGGTTAACATGATTCCATCAGCCCCAGCTGGTAGATCATCCTTCCTTAGGTAATTTAAAATTAGCGATATATTTTGACTAAATAGGACAAAAATGCAGTCAGCATATGCAAGGTTATATTTCATTATAGTACAGTTGACAATTTGCAGTGTTTGATGTGTTTTTTGACACAGCTCTAGTTAATCACTAGTGGTTTGGGTTATTTAATCAGTGTTCTCATCATGTCATTTCTGTCACATGACAGCTACAGTTTAGGTGATTGGCTGAAATGCCACCATGGTTCCTCTGCATCTCTGGGCAATGTAGTGATGACAAAATAATGACTTTTTTTAAAAGTCACACAAACAGATGCTTTAAACTCAAGATGCCAAAGTAAACAATGCTGGAATTACACCTGAGAGCCAAACATCTTAAGGAAGACAATTACAAATGGCATAACTGCTTCCTTACATTGAGCTGGGACGTATTTTAGTTATTGTTAAAAAATGACACATCTCACCTTAAAATACAACAGGAACATATAGTACAGAGAGAAAAATAAATATAAAAGAGTGGTTTGTGACTCTTTCAAATGAATAAATCTCTGCTTGTACTTTCACAAATCATTGCTTGATAATATCATGATAGAGGGTACTGTCCATCTGCTGGTCAGTTTAGAAACTGCACTTTAGGGTCCATTGGTGCTTATTGTCTACAGTCAATTGTGTCCCACTTCTAGTGGAAAGATTTTTAAAGAACTTGTATTTCATTTATATGATGACAAGGAAAACTCATATCTGAAAGATAACCAATGTTTATTTTCCCCATATTTCCATTTTAAAACATTCTGGCGCATCTTGAGGTAGATTATACCTGTCTAGGTATTACATTTTGGGAACGCTGCACTGTACATTAGATCACATTCTATATTGCTGTTGTACACTAGATAATCATATCATACACTATATTACATTGTACACTAGATAATTATAACCCACACTACATCACATTCTATATTAGATAATACTGTACATCAGATAATAATATTGTACAGTACACTAGATCATATTATACGCTAGATTGTCACATTGTACACTAGACCATATTATACATTAGAATAAATTATTAATAAATCATTATACTAAATCATTAGCACTGATTTGAAGAAGGGTGCAACCATTACTTATATTTGAACCTCTTTTGTAGTCTATGTGTGTCTTACTCTGTCCTCTAGTGGACATGCAATGAAATTACACGATGTGACACGTTCAGTCTGATTGTATTACATGCCCTCAGGTGACTTAAGATGTCCTTTAGCTGATTATTGGCACTTACTATAAGACTAGTGTGCACTGTAAGGCTTACTGTAAGCTTTTGATTACTAAAGACACCAATGAAATGCTTTCTAAAATCAGATTATACACATAGAGATCCAACTTATTACGTTGGGTAACTTATAAAATGTGTCTGGAAAGAGCAAATTTTGTTGAAGTATTGGGTTTTATTTTACTCCTAAACATAATTATGCAATAAACCTAAATCAGGTGATTATGTATGAAGAATATTTCATGTTAAACTTATTTTAAAGTTTAAATACATTTTTATTTATTTTTATCTTGTCAGTATCACATCGTTGTTGTTTTAGTTGGCAGTGTGGGTTATCTCATGATTTTCCTTGAGAATGTCTTGATGTGATCTGACAATTTAAACACAATTCATTGCTTTGCATGTCCCAGTGATGTCGAAAATACTGTATCTGACTCGATGAAAGTATGATATTGAATCTAACCTAAATAAATTATGATTACAGTTGCCTGGATACACTGTATATTTCAAATCCTTGTCGATTCATCATAATACGTCAAAGTGAACTGCACAGCGAGTGACAGAGATGCTGTTCAGTTGGCAGCAGTTTATTTTGATCTATATGAAAGTGAACAGGCAGAGTTGTTCTGCGGGCTGAGTCACAACAGTTCAGCTGTAGACTTGCCCCGGGTGCTTAGTGTTTTAGGAGAGAAAATCTACTGTACAAAAATGAACTGAAAGAAGGTGCTTGTCTGTTTTCTGAGATTTTTTAGAAAGGCATTTTTAGACAGTTTTTCCTGAGAAGTGCAACATATTACTGTAAATGGGAAAATCCATGCAACCTTACCATAAACCATTTTTTTATCAAAGGTTTTCATCATACTGATAGTTTAGATGTCAATATTTGGTGGTTTAAATACTAAAATAGTTTTAAATAGTTTTTAAAGTGTTGTTTATGTTTAAAAATCATTTTTTCATAGTCAGGTAAAGTGCTGTTTTCAGATTTATTACATTCATAACAGTCCATATTGCTCATAAAATAAAAAACAATAATATATACAAATAAACAATAACAATAAAAAACCTTTTTGTTTTTTAGAGTCATCTCTTCTTCATTTGTTGGGTATTTTTGCTTCTGGTTTATGTCTTTTAATTCTAAAGTATGTTGAATTTCAAAAGTGTTTTTTTGTCAAATCCATAACACATGTATATTTTCATTTTTTAGAATAGAAAAACTGATATTTTTAGATATGTTTGATAGACTGATATTTTTCTGATGTCGTGTAATAAATACATTCTGTCAGAATTTATATTTCAAATTTTGACTGAAATGTCACGTCCATAACACTGAAATAGCCCATATGCAATCCATGTATAAATGGGAAATTACTATAATAATAGTTTGTCATCATTTGAAATCAATAGACTACTCTAGTTCAGTTCTGAATAAGGAAGGTTAACACACACCACAATGATTTTACGAGCTCTTATGCCAACTGGACAATTTTCCAACAATACCGCCTGATTTGTGAACAAATATGCATAAGCTCTTTTAAATTCATGCCAGTCTAATGCGAGAGCATCAAAGCTTAAAGGAAATTAATCGGATACTATTCACAATCCACATATTCTTTTCATGCAGACAGATTTCTAAAAGGGATTTTTGTGCGTAACGTTGCTATGAACGCATCACACACCTGATGAACGGATAAAGGCGCACATCTCTCATCAGCATCTGAAAGGCAGGAGTGATACTTTGCCTTTTGCAGGCTCGGAGAGAGATAAAATTGTCATGATTTCACCAATATGACTCAGTCGGGCCTCAGCTGGCTTTGTCTTTATGCCCGTACAGGATTCAGAATCAAGTACAGCACACCTGTCAATCCCTTCTCTCCTGTCCTGAAAGATGAGAGTCTTCATGCAGAGCCATTGTGAGCAATTACGTGTAACCCAGAGCTGAGCCGGAAGGAAAACTGTTTATCATCTGCAACATTAATCTAACGCTCACAAAATGCAGTTCTGGATCATGACAAACACAGTAGGAGTTAAGAAATGATGTGTTTTGTCTCTATTCACACTCTTTATCTTTGTGCCGCAGGCTGGAAACTGTAATTTTCACTAAAGAGCTTCAGCGAGATGTTTATGCCACATTTAAACATAAGGATTCCACACCTTTTGTGTCTGTAGTTTTTGGATTTACATGCTGTACGAGTGGAAAATTAACATTTAAAAATGACAAAGAAAGTAAACAATTTCTGCTTTTTCTAGGTCACTAATCAAATAAGTAAAGTTGTGAGATTAATCATCTCAAAGGCATAGTTCACCCTAAAATGAAAATTATTTCGTCATTTATTTACCCTCATGTCATTCCAAATCTGTATGACTTTCTCTCTGCAGAACACGAAACGAAGATATTTTGAAGACTTGATCCCCATTGACTTCCATTGTTTTAACACAAAATCTTTTTTGTGTTTAACAACAGAAAGTATCAAATACAGGTTTTGAATGATTTGATGGTGAATAAGTGATGACAGGATTTTAACTTCTTAATGGATAACGTCAGATGTTCCTTCCTTCAACTGAGTAACACAAGATGCTCAAATTTGTTCTTGCAATGCCCAAGGAACAATTCAGAACACCCTTAGTCGATAGATTAAAGCTTTAACAACCACCCGCAGCTCTCTATGATCATAGAAGAGGATTTTGCACCAATTAGATTTTCTTCAGAGCTTGTAAAAATCTAGATAAACTATGAGATTATTTAGATTTAAAGGATGGGAGAAATTGCACACCCGCTTTTTACTGTAATGTGTTAATTCACATGAATATTATTATCATCCCTACCACTTCCTTATTTAGATCTGCTACACATCACACATGCCAGACACTTCTACACATTACACACACTCGCCTGCTCTCTCTCTAGTAATCGGAAGAGTGACATAAGAAGAGATAAGAGAGAGCGAGTAAGGCATTTGATATTAATGATAGTTTAATAAATGGTTTCAGGTCACCAGACCCTTCCTTCAAAGCACATCAAGCGCTTTTGATAATCGTCTGTGTTTGTGTTCCAAAACCAACCGCCTTCAATCATTAAACATCGCTTCCCAAGAGAGGATTTACTTCTTAAGTTTTCATTAAATGATATATGGCCTGAGGTCTCAGATGTGCACAGCTCATGTTAGAACAGAAACGGAATCCTCCGTCACGGCTACAGCAGGAAAACTGGGTGCGAAAGTGTTTATTTGGGGCTTAGGGATTATCAGTGAGCAAATTACCTCTGATCCAGCTGAGAGGGTCTCAGACAGACCGTCAGCTTCCGTCTCTCTCTCTCTCTCTCTCTCTCTCTCTCTCTCTCTCTCTCTCTCTCTCTCTCTCTCTCTCTCTCTCCAGGGGCTTAGGAAGGATGTTACAAACAAGAGACATAAAACAGCACTTTATTATAAAGAAATGCAAGTAAGCTTGTCTTTAATGGCTCATTAATGCTCTGCATTGTTTTTCTTCTTTGTTTTTATGCCCTCCCCTTTTCTTTTGGAGTATCTGTATGTGTGTTTTTTAGCGGATAGTGGCTCATAGCGTAAAAGACAAGAGAGCAAAGCTCCCAGGAGGATTATTCTCACCAGCTGCCCTTTCATCGCTGAGTCCCGGGTGATCGTTTCTCCAGCTGCACCCATGACTCGCCCGCTACATGGATACAAACTGTGTTCTTTTTTGGCAGTGTTGATACTTTTTCTGTCACAAGGTAGGTGTGTGTTTGTCCAAGTGTGAATGTTTGGATGTGTGTCATATTGAAAGTGTGAATATGATAGTCCAGACAATAATATCAGTCTATACACAAGTTATCTATTTAAAAATGGAAATATACATGCATTATGGATTTGGCAAAAAGACGTTTTTGAGAGGTAACATACGTTGTAGGATTTCTCTGAATTAAAATACACAAACCAGAAGCAAAAATACCCAACAAATGAAGAAGAGATGACTCTTCAAAATAGGTACATAAAATAGGTATTTTATTTTAATGTGTTAATTTATGAGGAATATGGACTGTTATGAATGTGACAATTCTGAAGGCACTTTACCTGACCATGACAAATCATGATTCTGAGCTATCAGTATATGGTAAAAAAAAAAACTTTGGTAAAACTTTATTTGGTTAACATTTGCATGGAATTGCCAATCTATTGGTTTTACTATTTTATAGCTTTTAAAAGTAAAGTAAACACACTTCTGTTGCTTGTCTTTGACCCTTTGAGGTATAATCCCTCCGCCAAAAATATCTGAGCTATATGACAGTAATGAATTCAAAAAGCGTTGTTTGCCAGCACCGCTGCCTCCCAAAGCTCACTAGCCTCATTTAGATCTAATCTTACATGCAAATACAAAATTTCTGTCCAAACAGATTTCAGTGAGAAGGTTATGTGAAGTAAACCAATGCCACCAGACAAACTTCGCCTTTTAAAAAGGCCAAAGAGACCACATCTGCATTAAACGACAAATTACCATACATGAGAACCAGCCAATAATCTGTCAAAACCAAACACATGTCGTGCAGATTTCTGCCGGATAGGATCTAAGCACAAGATCTCACGTCAATATAAATCATTCAGAAGTGTGCTGGATTTAATTGTGAATGTCTCTGCCTGTTAATGTAAATGATATATGTTTTGGCCCTGTTTCATTAATAACATTTAATGTACTGCCCTCACAAAAACCATTAATAACTGGGAATGCTACATTAGCCTACATTAACCTGTCATGGCAAAGCCACAGGGCTGAAATCATGTGTATCAACAACAGCAACCCTGCTGTTGACTGGTGACATACATGATGACTGGTTTTAAACCTCGAGGCAAATTTAATCTGAGTCGCTACAACCTTAAACCTGTCCATCTGCAGACACCGTGGGTAAAATCTTTAACCGCTGAAAAACTTAAAAGAAGACGAGTATACATTAAAGAAGAGTAAAAGAAGGTAAAAGAAGACAAGTATACATTGAATACAAACTCAGCTCTTATAGTATTACAGAAGATTATTTACTTTCTACAATATAACAATATAAAGAGACAATATAAAGCTGTTGCAAAGTGCAAAGCAATACAAAACATCCAGTAAGAGCAATATTAAGGACTTTTATCATGCTTACAAATGCAATACAAACCAAACAAAATATAGAGGTGTATACTTTATTCAGTAATTGCTTTTCAAAAATATCGCTTTAATGAAACAAGGCGAGATTTTTGAGATAGGAGAATTTAAGTTTTCAGATAACTTAAGTATGGAGTAATACATATGTTTTGTTTTTATTTCTTAAAGAGATGGTTCACCCAAAAAATAAACATTCTGTCACAATTTATTCACTCTGACAAAAACAAAGTCACAAAAAACAAAGTCATACAAGTTTAGAAAAACATAATGCTGAGAAAATAGTGAAGAATTTTTATATTTGGGTGAAGTACATAAATCAATAAAGTAAAAGTAAAAGAGGTTGTTGTTCTCTGATAGGTCTGTGTGTGGCAAATTTCCCTTTGTGTGTCTCATGTTCCCAACAGCGCTGATAAAGTCTCTATGTGCTTTATAGCCGACGGGCTGCAGTGTTACGCCTGCAACATCGTGCATGAGCAGAGGTACGTGGATGTAGGCTGCTCCAGCCCTGAAGTCATCACCTGCTCCCACTCCCACAAGGGTTTCAAGCATCGCTTCTGCATCAGGACAGAGAGCGGTGAGAACATCCTCCGCTGTAAACACCCACCAGCATCTGCTAGCGTAGCCGAAGGCTATGACAATCATAACACGAGCATCCATCATTATGAAGAATCATGTACAAATTCATAGAGAAACCCACTGAGCAGAAGCTCAGGAAGACTTTTTAATCCTTCTCGTGCGACTCTACGTGTAATTGTCATTACACCTTGACAGCACGAGGAGCATTAAGAGGAGGACGGGCTCTGAGGTGATCATGGTCTTCCCAGCCCCCCCTTCAATTAACTTTAATCCTACTTCTAACGCCTCCATCCCCCAATCTGCTAGAAAAGTTGACACATAAGATGATGCTTTATTAATACGTCTCAGATATTTTCTTGAGAAAAAGAGTCTGAAATCTTACAAATGTCTCTGTCATTAGAGTTTCAGAAGACATCTGAACAATGACACAAACTGAACTCAAATTTGTCAAGTCTTATATCAAAAATCAATTGTTGGATTTTTACAACATCTGAGACTAAATTGATTGAACACAACTGAGAATTCCATCAAATATATCTGAGTAAAAATTCATTGTTCAATCATTAACATTTGGCTTATAAATAAAGCCAGACTCCAAAACAGACAGACGTCTAGCTAGGTGACAGGCTGACACAGTGGATTGATAAGGCTGATAAGAGCATTTAGACAGCGATCATCAGGGATTTCTCCCTCTCTCGGTTCGGATCAACGCTCAGACGTAATCCTCCAGAGTTATCCACTTTCACAACTTCAGCCAGCTCTGCCTCCCTCCACAGCTCAGCGTGCATCACAGATCCATCACATGACACAGACTTTAGCAAGTTTGTGTGCAACTTCCTATATTTCCTTTGGTCTGCTGCCAGATCATCTTTTTGCTTGCAGTTTTTATTAAAAGAATGTAATGGGTTCAATTTGGGCTGTCACAATATCAGATTTTCACTACATGATAATAATGGCCAAAACAATATTATTAATTCATCGTTAATTCTGTTTATTTTGTGTTTTCTCTTTTTTTGGCCCATGCATGAATCACTCAAAATACGAGTGTAGGGAGATGGAGAGAGAGGGTCTGTAACCAATATTTTGAACGAGTGCTAAATAAATTACAATGTTATCATAAATGTAGTATTAACACAATATTAATAATCATGGTTTTTAATATCACAGTTATTGACAATATCGGTATATTGTGACACCATGGGATCAAAAATAACTTCTTATCTGTCATATGCTGTCGATTACCACAGACTACCATTTTGACTTTTTTAAACAAGATGGCTATAATTTTATGTTTCTTTTTATAACTTATATAAAATCGAATATTTTATTGTGAGAATGGGAGGGGCTTCAGATACACTCTTATTTAAATAAAGGTGCTACATAAGGGTTTTCACAGATGATGTCATGAAAGAGACATTTTTGGTTTCCATTCAGTAAAAGGTTCTTAAAGAGCAATTGCCTTACTTTTAATAATCTAAAGAGCCTTTTTCCATAGCAAACAGAAAGCTTTTGTGGCTGTTAAAGGTACTTTATGGAACCATTCAGCCAAAAATGGTTCTTCTATGGCATCGTGAAACACCTTCATTTCAAGATTGTAGTGTTGTTGACAATAGCTTTGAAGTCAAAAGACTGTACAGTAAGTGTATTACAGTAAGCATGAGTTGCAAAAAATGTGTCACATGTATGTACATGTACAGACAGTCCATTCATGACATTAAAATGATTGATTTTTTGTGTTGTCTGTGTTTGCTTTAGTTGCATTAGGAATCATGCTGACCAGTGGCTGTGCCACATCCAGACACTGTCACACAGAGGAGCTGCCGGGTGTGAAGATCAACTGCTGCGGATCTGATCTGTGCAACAGCGCCTCCCGCTGGACAACAAACACACTGCTGCCTGTCTGCTCATTGACTTCTGCACTGCTGCTACAATACAAAGGCTGATGATACTGTCTACAAAATAACTATGAACTTGAGATGTCAACTAACCTTTATGCATTTTCCGACAATAGGGACTTAAAGGTATATTTATAAAATGGGTAAATACAGAACCTTGATTTTCTTGATAGTGTACTTTAAATTATAGAGCATTGGCATTAGTACTGCAAAGATTGTGGGTTTGATTCCCAGGAAACACACATACTAATACAAGGTGTACTTTTAATGCACTGTATGCCAGATGTCAAATGTAAATTATGTTAATGATAAATGCATTGCATAAGGAGATATCCAACAAATTGTTGTGTAATGGTGTAAAATTATCTTTTTTCAGAATTGTTTTTATAACTGCTATGTTAACAATATTGTTACAACATGTTATTGTAAAATACCATTTACAAATGATAAAAAAAACGCCAACAGCAAGTGCAGTTGTTCGGCTAAAGAATGATGTGCTGTAAGAGGTTGGTAACATTTATACTGATACCCTGTTTATTTTCTAGATACACACAAACTAAGAGAAAATATGTAGCTTACATGCACTGTAAGTCGCTTTGGATAAAAGTGTCTGCCAAATGTCACTGCATTACATTTCAAAACATTTGGCATTGACACACAATGATGCCAAATAAATATGGGACTGATTTTTTTAAATCAGTTATTTGTTCCAGAGCCAATACATACATATTAATTTCAGAGTTTTTAGTCCTCTAATCCACATGATACAGTATACAGTAAAGTAAAGATTGCTGCTCCAAGAACTGAACTAACTAAATTGTGTCTAGTGCTCCAAGGTACAGGAGATGGCAGTGTTGTAACTGGTGACACAATAGTTCACTCAAAAATGAAAATACTCTCATCATTTACTCAAGCTAATGCCATTCCAGATGCATATGATTTTCTTTAGCTTAAGGCAAACAAATCAAACGAATCAAGTCTTTGTAAATAAGAGTAAATTAGACTCAAAATCTTGAAGCTCAAAAACCCACATACCTCCTTCTTAAAAGTAATCCATATGACTCCAGTTGGCAAGAATTTTTTGCTTCACTTTTACACAAAATAATAAATAAATTATTCTATTATCATATTTCTTCTTATTAAAAATTATTTATTTTTATTTTTTATTATTATATTATAATAATTTTTTTGTAAAACTCGAATTTATCCACATTGCTGTATAAAATATACAGTAGGCAAGATTTAATGATTTAATATGGATGGTTGGGTCAAGTTGTAACATGATGTAAGGTTAAAAAATGAAAGTGAAACATACAGAATGTGATCTACAAATCTACGGAATCTACAAAAATACAGTTTTATATCTGTGAATAAAAGTGTATTTGGCAAGCTGCTCAAAATGTAGCAAATTAAGAAACGAATTTATTAATAAAAAACTAACACATCTACATTATTATTAATATTATTATTACATGATAAGCGTCTGCTAAAGTTAAATACTTATTTGCTAAAGTTAAATACTATACATATTTTGATAAATACCATTGTACATTACCAAAAAAAGAAAGATTAGACCTACCGTATTCATGTAACAACCCTCCAAATAGTCCGTGAGTGAACTGTCTAAAAGATTCAGTACTGTCCTCTGCAATCAATCAAACTAACAGATAAAAAATAATAGATGGAACCTGTACAGAAAGAAAATCACATTAAATCATTCACGAAATGCAACAAAACAGAAAATATACGACTAAAAATACATACAGAGAAAAACATCAATGAAACATCCGACTGTATATTAATACGCATCCGTCATGTGAGAAGCAGCGAGTTTTTTGCAGTGCTGCACAGACCGATCGATTGATGACATCATAGTACCGCGATAACAGTCTGCTCTGTATGATTTCAGATCGCTCTCGCGGTACTTAGATGTCAAACGCTGAGTACTACCTGTGTACTACAGTTTGCCGGAAGTAAACGTTTATAGTTGACAAGTTTGAAATGGGAATGTGTGTGCGTTTCTATCATCAACATTTGGGCGGTATCAACTTTCATTATAAAGATATAACGAGAGGGCAAATGTTTCTAAATATCTTCGTATTGTTTCAGCTCCGTAAAGAAAGTCATACACACCTGTGATATCATGATGGAGGTGAGTAAATGACTTTAAATAAGCCTGGCTTGAGGCAATAATGCAACCACGATAAATAAATTATCACGTAAATGAGCCAAAAATTACGGTGGCCGAGAGAGCTCAACGCGCTGCAAATAAAGAAAACACATGCAAATAGAAAAAACATCTTCATTAGTTTGACAACACATGCGCTGCAAAGTCCACAACACTTGCAAATAGAAAAACGCGCTGCAAAAGTCCACAACACTTGCAAATAGAAAAACGCGCTGCAAAGTCCACAACACTTGCAAATAGAAAAACGCGCTGCAAAAGTCCACAACACTTGCAAATAGAAAAACGCGCTGCAAAAGTCCACAACACTTGCAAATAGAAAAACGCGCTGCAAAGTCCACAACACTTGCAAATAGAAAAACGCGCTGCAAAGTCCACAACACTTTTGCAAATAGAAAACGCGCTGCAAAGTCCACAACACTTGCAAATAGAAAAACGCGCTGCAAATAGCACCGACCACAACGGAAATGTTTCAAGGGGACCCAAATAAGTGACGAACCCTACTGGGACCTGCTTATTGTTTAATTTTCTACTCGCCAGTGTTGTTAATGACTTGTGTTGGACTTGGCAATTAATCCTTCAAGTCCGCGTGTTCGTTTATCCAGGAATGAAGACTCAAAAAGTATCTTTAAAATGATTTATTTTAACAATCAAAATATATATTGAAGAAAATCACACTTGAAGAAAATATGCAGAATTCTGTCCCTAGTTATATAATTCTAGGAGTTCACCAATCGAGCAATACGACCAAGTGACCTCTCTTTCCCTAAAACTTTCAGTATTTAAAGTCTTCTTCTTGATGGTCGTGGACAGCTGCCAAGGCCAGCAACCCAGACCTGTTGGCACCTTTTTCCCGAATTTGGGCATGGTTATCTCCAGCTTTCCTGCTAGGTCTGCAAAGATAATCGCTTAGTCTGCACAAACAACATTTTGTAAAGGGCAAAAGACATATTCGGAGTGCTTAGGGCACTTCGACCTAAGATAGCACATTTCATATATGGTTATACCGGTTCTTCTCTCTCCTTGGTAAATTTCCACTGCCAAGCACATAAGACTATGAATATATATATATAGCAAATAGTGATTAATATTGTTTTATTGATTAATGTTATTATAATGATTAATATCAACACCAAAATATATGAGAGTAAATAATGGTTAACACAAGAATATATCAGAGTTAAATAATGATTAATGTTGAACTCTGTAAAGACAAATGATTAATGTCAAACTCTGTAAAGGAAAGTTAAAACATGATGAATACAATTTCCCTTTACTTGAAAGGTGAGTTTTCTTTTGTTTATTTAAACATCCTGATCGTATAATTGCCTTTTTATATTAGTAGCCTAAATAATCTGACATGGTACACAACAGTAGAAAATTAAACAATAAGCAGGTCCCAGTAGGGTTGTCACTTATTTGGGTCCCCTTGAAACATTTCCGTTGTGGTCGGTGCTATTTGCAGCGCGTTTTTCATTTGCAAGTGTTTCTTTTTGCAGCGTTTTCTATTTGCAAGTGTTGTGGACTTTTGCAGCGCGTTTTCTATTTGCAAGTGTTGTGGACTTTTTTGCAGCGCGTTTTCTATTTGCAAGTGTTGTGGACTTTTGCAGCGCCTTTTTCTATTTGCAAGTGTTGTGGACTTTTGCAGCGCCTTTTTCTATTTGCAAGTGTTGTGGACTTTTGCAGCGCCTTTTTCTATTTGCAAGTGTTGTGGACTTTGCAGCGCGTTTTTCTATTTGCAAGTGTTGTGGACTTTTGCAGCGCGTTTTTCTATTTGCAAGTGTTGTGGACTTTGCAGCACATGTGTTGTCAAACTAATGAAGATGTTTTTTCTATTTGCATGTGTTTTCTTTATTTGCAGCGCGTTGAGCTCTCTCGGCCACCGTAAAAAATACCCATGTACAATGAAAACCAATCTACAATGAGTGCCGCAATTAAAATAAAATAAATTTGTAAATTAAAGTGTTACATTTGGATCCGCTTGCATCAAATATTTCTTGTTTACGCGTTGTGTTTTTTCAGCGTTGAGCATCACAGCCAATCACAGGCATGTTTCTTTAACGTGCTTGAATATAATAGCCAATCAGACGCGTTTAAATGAATCACCGGTTATTTGATGTTCGTGAGTTTATTGTAAACAACGGCGTAATGCATTGTAAATGATTCATTTGGCTTTTGACAATAGAAATTTTCAGTCAAAAGTGATCTATCTGTTTATATTTTACTAAAGCCCTGTTTATAACAATGGAGAAAAGATGACTCTTCAAAGGACATAAAATAGCTATTTTATGGTCATTTGCCTATTTATGAGGAATATGGACTGTTTTGGATGTTACAATTCTGAAAACAGCACTTTACCTGACTATGAAAAATGGTGATTTAAACATAAAAATGCTTTAATAA
Source organism: Beaufortia kweichowensis (assembly GCA_019155185.1). Taxonomy (NCBI): domain Eukaryota; kingdom Metazoa; phylum Chordata; class Actinopteri; order Cypriniformes; family Gastromyzontidae; genus Beaufortia; species Beaufortia kweichowensis. The sequence continues at coordinate 469,268 of CM032795.1, read as the reverse complement.
CTTTCAGAGAGATAGATAGATCAGTATATTGAAAAGCTTTTCAAAGCTTTTGAAATGAAATTGCCCAAATGCCTGTGTGAATATAATATTTTCTGACCCCCTCAACAATTCCTCAGGATATTTTCCAGCCCATCCTTCTGTAGCAGGAACCAGGTTTTCTTACAGCTCTGGTTTGATTGGTTTAATCCAGTTGTTGAGAAAACGCAGAGCTATCTCTCTCTCAGAGCGGAGCAATAAGTGTTTCATTTTTTTAGCTCACCTCATGATTCATCTAGAAATTAGCAGAGAGAGAGATTGCTGAGCCGGTTTTGAGAGCTGGCGTATGAAATAAGAAAGGCAAGCTAAGCATGCGCTCCTGCCAAACTCTTAAAGTTATGCACTGTGAAAATATCATCACACAGTTTAACTTTAGCTGTCACGTTCCTCTGACGCTGAAAAAAGCAAAACGTCCATTGTGCTTGTTGACTGATATATGAAGACCAGTCATTTTGAAAAATGGGTCTGTTTTTTTTTATTTGGTGAGAAACTAATCCAGTTAGTGCTTTTGAGTGGATTTGTTTCATTTTGAAGATCAGTCAGATGATGATAAATCCTTAACTAGAAACAGGAATGTCGAAAGCTAAACTGATTCTCATGCATGGCTCATTGCACGTTATAAATGATAAGTGATTGAATATGTTTGTACACCAGAACACATTTTACATGTTGATGAGACGAAAAATGAATGTTATATTGATGCAGTGGTCCATCAAATCTCCTTTTAAAACCTGCCACCACCGTGCTAGGTTGTTAATGTGTTCTGAGTTGTTGCTAGGGCATTGGTCGGTGGTTGCTAGGGTGTTCTGGGTGGCCCAAATACCCACTTTAAATATATATATATATATATTTAACTTTTATCTCTGCGTGCATTGTTCAGAATTATCTTTTTGTCAGTCCTCATTTGTGATTTGTCATAAATCTCAGCTACCGTATCGCATAACAGAAGCGGGTTCTGGACGAAAACTGAGACTGCAGATTAATGGTAAATTAAAGATTAAAATTTTAAGTACATACATTTTTGGCCATGTTTGCACCACCTACAAGTCTTATCTAAGACTTAAATCATGTCTTAAATCACTGTCTAAAGTCACAAAAAAACAACATATGTCCCACCAACAGTTAAACTTGAGATTAACCGAAGAATACATTTCATAAAACATCAAACTGTCATTTCCTGTGAAATCGCACCCGACAGCTCAACTATAATTCATTATTACCGTTATGATCATCAAGGAACAAAAATTTTCACATTTGCCTTTTCTTTTGGCTTGCTTAGTGTAATTTCATTTATATATGTGAGATCTTATTTGTTTTTTTTTTCTCTTATATAAAATTCTTTTAGAAATGTCGTATCTCCTCCGTTTGCCCATTTCTACTTGTGCTTGTTGATTTACTCCTCCTTTTGAGTTTGACAGTCAGCGTGCATTATTGATGAGACAAGAATCAAATATAAAGTGCTGACGAAACTACATGAACTAAAGTTAAGCAAACGCACGAACGGACGGACGACAGGGCAGTATTCTTGTTTTGTGTTAAAGATCTGTCTCGTTTTGTGTTCCTGATTTCCATTCCTTCACATTTTTTATAATCGCACAACTTTGTTTTGATGGTTCAGTTACAGTGCTTTAAAAACACAGAGTTCCTCATGGAAACAGTTCTTGCACGTTTAGTAAACAAGGGTGTCAGACTAACCGAAAGGGCACATGGTATTGATATTTCTCATTTTAGAGAACAATATGATGTTTTCTGGATTTTTGGTAGTTTTTGGAAAGTATTTGCAGTGTTAGTCTCATAGTCCTCATAATAAATTAAATATGGCATCTACCATTGCATTGGTTTGCAATGACACAGATTTTGGTCAGAATGACATTTTGATAAGTAGTTGCAGAAGCGTCTGCATTGTTGTGTATGCTATTTTGAAGTCTCCCTATTGAAAATAAACAAACAGAAGCTGTTTAGAATTACTTTCTTCTTTGAAACATATGCCGGGCACAACAATTGTTTCATTGTACGATTTGGTCTGATCAGACATAGCGTTTCCATAATGGGTCATTTTCTTTCCTCTTCCTCTCCTTTAGCACAGATTTAACAGGGATTAAGTGTTCTCCGACCACTGATTGCTACATACGGTTTCATACAATGTAGGACAATCATCAGCTTTACTGATGATGAGATGGCAGCATGGCAGGACCTCAGCCGGCCGGCCAATCATAGAATGTTATTGTCAATATTACATGAGTTTTATGTTTTGTGGTCGGCATATAGAAACATAGTTTGATGTTATCGAATTGAAGGTGAACACATCTTGTTAGAGAAATGACGTATGAAATACTGCATGCACTTTTCTCTGGGGCGTGCTCAGAAACCGATGCTTGAACATACGGCACGACTGAGTTGTGCGATTCATTGAGTGTAACTACACAGCTTTACAGTTCCTGGAGCATTATAGTGAGGGATCATACAGGCATCTGTTCTCTTAGGTCATTTCTCTGGGGTTCATAATAGGTTCACTGAGCGTTATGCAATTCTGTAGACCCCTTTACCAGAGAGAAAAGAGAGGGGCCTGCATACCACAATGCATAACTCATTCCAACTCCAGCTCTTACTGTCTGCAGCAATACAGCAATACCATTATGTATACATGTATAATTCATGATACAGTGTTTGATTATTTTATGATCATTGATGGTCTGTTGTAACCTCTGCTCTGTGTTATTTCATTTCTGTCTTCGATCAACTTTCTTTCTTTCTTTCTTTTTTCTTTCTTTCTTTCTTTCTTTCTTTCTTTCCAACTATTCTTCTATCTATCTATTTATTTATTGTATATCTGTCTGTCTGTCTGTCTTTGTTTGTTTGTTTGTGTCTTTCTTTTTTCTACCTTTCTGTCTCTCTGTCTGCCTTTCTTTCTTTCCTTTTTTCTTTTTTCTTTCTTGTATATCCGTCTGTCTATATCTATCTATCTATCTATCTATCTATCTATCTATCTATCTATCTATCTATCTATCTATCTATCTATCTATCTATCTATCTATCTATCTATCTATCTATCTATCTATCTATCTATCTATCTATCTATCTATCTATCTATCTATTGTATATCTGTTTGTCTTTGTTTGTGTCTTTCTTTCTTTCTTCATTTTTCTTTCTGGTTCTCTGTCTGCCTTTCTTTCTTTCCTTTTTTCTTTCCAACAGAAACACAGATCAGAATCACAGGCCTTGGATGAAAGCGTCCCGTGCCGTTTTAAATAAATACTGAGTTCCCTCGTTTTCTGTTTTGTATTAGTTTGAGTTGGGCCTGAGGCTGTTGATACAGGAAGTCATTACCAGAGGAACTCAATGGGATGGTCGTGATGTCTGGTCTGTGTAATGTACACATCTCTAGGAGAGAAATCTCTCTGATGTTCAGAATGATACAAGGCCAATGGTATTTGGTGGATCTGCACACACAGTGGGATTGCCAAAAGCTTGACATTACGCATTTAACCCAAATAAGAAGAATGTCTAATACTTCCTTTTGGACTTTACACAAAGACTGCTTTAGAAGGGTTTGATTTTAGAATCTTAATCTCTTATATTTATTGTCCAAGCTCATAGGCATGTCTACGTATTTATAATCCCTCCATCCTTTTTCTCCCTCTTATTCTGATATTGTCCTCTAGGATGAGAATCAGAGACCGTGTCCCCTCTGGGTCAGTAACGTGAGCTGTGAAAGAAAGAGAAAAATAGAAACCTTGAGTCTTTCTGTGGGAGAAACAGGATAGGAGATTGGGAGGTTGTAGGTGCTCGTTAATGGATTGTGTCATTGTAATTTAGTGGATTGTATGGCAGGGTGGAATTAAGATCAAATGACAATGTCTGGTCAGCACTTCACAGGGGACAATTTTCGAACAAGGTTTTTGCCTGGGGCAGCGTTGTATGATCTCTCATACTATCTAATACTATCATGTTTATGTTTTGTAAGAATAACTGGAGAATGATGGATTTGAAGAATGTTTTGGATTCATGTTAGACTGGGAGCAAAAAGAGTCCTCCTTGTGCATATATTCATTTTTAATTAAAATCAATTACTACAGGCTTTTATATTTATATTTTTAAATGATTATAGGCTATTACTGTATTCTGATTGGTCATTTGCCATCTAGCTGTCTGAAATTCTTTAATAACCACCATCCAATGATTAAATAATATTGGAGCCCTCATTCTATAGGTACAGTAGTAATATAATGTTTAATGTAATAAATTCTGCAAAAAAAAATCTGATTGTGACTTATTTTGGCATGTAAATTACTTATGTATGACTGTACATTATTGCTTAAGATTTGCTTTGGCCTGCTGAGAAAATTTTAATGAAATTTCCATTTCAGTGTTTTACATTTTGTATAAAAATTATTAAAGTAAAATCTTTTAAGTTTTTTTTTTATTAGACATTGCATATAGATCTGCATATACATCACAGCTGAGGAGATGAACTTGGCTAAATGTTTAACAAGTGCCCATAAATCACATCTCCTAGATAATGTTTGTATATTTTTTGGGTGATCAGATGCTTTCATTCCGATTTCCTTTGTTAAGACCATTTCATGTGAAGACATGCGACCACAGCGATTATGTCATCACTCTTAATATTCTGGGATGCAGTGATGTCAGTGAACAATAGCTGACATTCTCTGCGACATCAGCAGTCCTGCACTGACATTATGGCATCTGGAAATGATCGTTTCATTACAATACATTAGAGTACAGAGACACTTCCTCACAGACTGAGGGTATGCGAGAAGAGAACGGTCAAATTTAACTCACTTTCATTCTGAGCATTTTCGTACTTCCTTCATTTGTGAATGTGCAATGAATTATCTATATTTAGCTTAACTGATAGTACTGTAAGAAGGATTGACAGAAGTGTTATTGTCCAGGTGCAGTCAACTATTCATGCATGTTTATCCATGCGTTTGATTAAAAGAAAAAAACTTTGAAAAAAGAAACTTTCTTGCCTTTTTGCATTCAACTAATGTTGTGTACTAGTGCTTCTTTTATTTGTACATTGATGTTTATGCATTTGACAGCATTAAATCGCTTTAATTTAAATCCTGTTCTTTGCACTGCTAACACAAAGATTTAGAGATCGAGCTATAGGTAAATGTCACAAAAATCCAAAATTATGCATTATGCATTAGTTATTTTGAGGGAATTATTACCATTTTCGTTAGTGGTGTAAAGATAAATTCAGCTCACAATTTGATACAATGCACGACACTAGGTTCACGTTACTATTGTATCACAATATTTTTAACATATTCCATATTTTGTTATTTAAACGGAAATTTAATTAACAGATTAACATAAAACAAAAACATAAAACATTTTCAATAATTTTATGAAAAGTTATAATTGAACCTTCTCTCTATAATGTAATAAAAATTGAATGAAGGTCTGTAACCGGAAAATAAAACTAAATTTGAATATAAAATTAAATGTTAGAAACAAATTAAGAAAGCTAAACCATAAGAGAGAATGTCCTAAAGCAATAAAAGCACAAAATTATATAAAAAAAAAATGTTGTTGACGCTGATTACATTTTGGCAGCTCAAGCTAAAGATTAAACAGACATCATTTTGTAAAATAAAGTCGCTCTAGCTCTAAAATACATTGTATTTTCTACGATATTTCATTTCACAATATATCATTACACCCCAAGCAGATTGCCATAGTTTTCAATGTGCTAATTTCCCTTTAAGGGACAAGCATTTGATTGTTGTGGTTATTTTATTGTAAACTTTTATTTCATTTAGGTAAAAGTAATAATAAGTTGTCATATTTTCATGTGTCAGTGTAAACTTCAGATCTTTTTGTGAAGGTATAGCATATCACCACATGCAATGCAAAAATGGGGCCAGTGTAGGGCTGTGCCGATAAACGATATCATATCGAATCGCGATAAAATATATGTCGATAACGATGATAAGCTGTAGGCATTTTTACTCGATATGGATTAATATAAGAGCAAATCACACAGCAGAAATATGCGACAACAGCCAATCAGCTGCAGCAGCTTTTAACGTGAAAGAACAAAGTCAATTTCCTACGCACTTTGCAAAAGCAAACTCGCACGAGGATGACAAAAATAAGTGGAAGCAGCGACCAAAGTGAAAATAACCTCGAGTTATTATCCAAAAATGATGAAATTGTCGACAAAAAACTATACTTTAAAATGTAATTAATGAACCCTCAAATTTTTAGGGCTTCAGTCATAGTTGGGATACTCTTTTAAAGCTGGCAGCATTAACAGTTTATATATCGAAATATATATCGTTATCGATCAATATGGGAAAAAATTATCGAGTTTACATTTTTGCCATATCGCCCAGCCCTAGGCCAGTGTAAGTGTAATGAATCACAATGCTGATCGTTTTGAAACCATTACTGTATGTGCCGTTTTCTTTTTTTTTAGCTATAAACACACAGCAGAAGGTTTCACATCTCTATGTGGTTTCTGTGGTAAATATTGTCTATTAAGAATGACTGCTAAGCTCTTCATATGGCTTTATTGCTCATGTTTTTCACTGCAGATAATCATTTGCTCGAGCCTTTGATTAAAAAACTGGTTAGCAGGAGGAAATAAGCTTTCAGATTCTGTTTTTTTGGAAGGTGACTTTGAGACGGAGCATCCCCAGAGATAACTGGCAAAGTTATAATCACAGCATCTGTGCCTGTGATCATTTATCACGGTAAACTTCATTTGAGCGCGCAGAGAAGGAAAGCGAGACAAAGAGAGAGAGAGATTTCTGCTCACATCGTGCACTTTATTTATTCCATATTCAGCAAATCTCTGACCAAAAAGATTATCTTTGGGGCTGTTGCATAGAAAGTAGACTTTCTTTTGTTTGAAAGGGCACTTTTTTAAATTATTTTTTTCACAGTGAATTATTGTATTATAATATTGTATTAATATTTGATCTACCTTTAGTGGATATTGGATAATGTAAAAAGTATGCATATAATGGAGACGGTCTGTTTTTTAATTGATTTTTTTAATCATTTAGATTGAGGAATCTGAACAGTTAAACCACATTTCTCTCATAGCAAAATTAATATTTTATTGAAATTAAAAAAAAATTAAAAATATCTTCTTTTGTGTTCCCAATATAAAGTATAGGTGAGGTGACAAAACATGAGGACATATACATAATGACAAAATTTTATTTTTGTGTGAACTATCCCTTTACGTAGGATGTAATGATGTCCAAAGGCTAAATCAGTATTAATCCAAATAGGAAGAAATAAGAAATGATGAGAATAACCCAACATTCTGTGTTTCTCAAAATAACTCTGTGTTAATCTCCAATTAAGTTTTCCTTAAATTATTAAAATTGTACTTTTCCATGCACTACTTGGTGTAGCTTACATCATGTACTGCATTTATTGTCAGCTCTTACAACAGATTGCTTGTGATGTTTCCTTATTTGTAAGTGGCTTTGGATAAACTGTATGCTAAATGAATAAATCTATGTAAATGTTTAACACCCACCCTATCATTGGACCAGCACAGCCCACCGTTAAGGTCCAAATGGCTCCAATTGACTGTAATGAGCATGCTCACTGAAGAGGGCATATGAGGGTGAGGGGTTACACCAGACTCTTGGCCTGATGATGGTAGAGTGCCTGTGAGTTGACCTGACTCTGACCTACTCTCTAGTGAAGTTCGCCTGACTGTGGCCCCTCCACACTATTACAAAATGGCAGAAACTCTGTGTGAGGGCCCCACAAGGGAGACTGTGACGGCCAACATACTGTAAGCAGCTGTACATCGGCAGAGGGCTTGGAAAAGCTTTGCATGATGTACAGTATGTGAAAAGATGGACCAGTATATGCGTTTAGGGTTCCTTTATAAATCTGATTCTGTTAAAAGTGTACACCTTATGTACACTCGGTACAAAGTCTGTGTACTGACACAAACTAAATACTGTATGTAGGCTTGTTATAATTCAGGATAATTTGCAATTCAATTGAATTGCAGGATATTTGGTTTAGAGAGTTTAAGGTTAACCCCACCCACTGGTCGCATCTGTGCTTTAAGTATTTAAGAACAGGTCGTTCACATTACAGACTTGGCACTCATATCATAGAGCCAGGTGGTTTTCTAAACACCCTCTCCATATGGTGCCCTTTTGTTTGCCGCTCTCTCTCTCTCTCTCTCTCTCCTTGCCTTTTACGTCTTGAGAAAATCCTAACTGTTGACAGTGCTTTGAGCAACAGCAGGCTGTTGTTGTGAATGCATATAGAGAGAGAGAGGGATCGGGCGAGAGACACACTCAGAGAGAAGGAGAGAGAGCGTATGTGTGCTGGATGCTAATGAAAAGCAGATGTTGGATCAGCCTTGGATTGCTTGTGTGGATGTGCCTGCGGTTGTGGATGTGTGCTTAAGTCCACGTTCATGCACGCTTGCTTGTGTGGATGTGTGTTTACATGTTTGGCACCCTACTGTCTTCTAACCGCTGAGCGCTCTCTGCATCCCAGCACCTGATAGGACCGCAGTTATTGATAAATAATATGCAGGCCGCGTGGTGCAGCTAGCCCAGGGAGTTCATAGCGAGTTGACCATCTGGATACACTGGTGGAGATGCAAACAGAGACAGAGTGTGCCAAGTATCCAGGGCTATGGAGAAGTCAGCCACACTTCACTTACTAATTATTCACAGCAGTAAATCTTTCAACTCATACTGAAGTTCATACAGCGGTGCCGCTTTGGTACTTTGAATGATGTATTTCGTTAGTTTTTGTTTTTAGTTTATTGGAGTAATCAAATCTGTGCTGTGCTCTGCTGGCAAATATTCACCACTCGTAAATGTTGTATGTTGATTAAATGTTGATTCTGAAGCATTATGTGTACATTTTCCAGACAATAATTTGATCTGATGTTTTGCAAATCGAAGGACGTGTTCACAAAAAGGGAATTCTGGTCTTTTTTTACTCACAATAATGTTGTTGTTGTTCCAAACTTGTATGCTGGAACATTCTCTTTTCCATACAATAAACCAAAAGTTTTGTATTTGCATAAAATGCTTTTTCTCTATGCTCGAGCTTACAAATCTTATTTGTGCTTCCATCAAAATGTAAAATGTGATCATTTCAGATACTCATTACATTACATTTGGACACTACTGGTTTCTGTTTTGTGATTTTCAGTATCAGTCTGTTCACATTAAGCTATCAATTGACTTGTGTTGTACGGCCTATAAAATAACTGGATAGGTGTTAAAAGTCAAAATAAGAGTGTCTAATTACTTTTCTGAATTTCCTTTTTTGGTTAAACTGTTCTTTTAATTGCAGCTTTCTATTATGGGACCTTACGTTCACCAAACATCTTATGTGAAGTTCGTAATACTCTTTCCCCCAGGACTCTCGTGATGGATTTATTGATGAGACATAAAATGAGTGATTTCCTTCTGCTGTGTTGAACGTTTGTGGATTGTCTGCACGTGAGCGTGTGTGTCCAGGGGCAAACACGTTTAATGGGCTGTGTACGGGGGGTTGGGGGAATTTCTCTTGAACTGGTGATGGTGGAAGGAAGTGTGGAGATTTATGACAAGTCTGATTGCCCCTCTCTTTTCTCCACAGTGGTTGACCAACAGAAAGAGTGAGACACAATTAATCACCACAGCCTCTGAGCCCCTGCACTTGGCGTTGATCCTTAAGAGATCAGTCAGCGAGACATATCTCAATTTGTCTCTCTGAAGAAAGTCAAACTGAAGATGGGAATTTGGTCTCCTATCACTAAACCCAGATAACACTGCTGTTTGATGGAATTGTTTCTTGTTTTGAAGGGTGTGAAGGGTGTGAAGGTCTCACTTCAGCCGACCTGTGATTTTGTCTGAACCATCAAATGAAACCAGTTCCAGAGAGTACAGATATATTCAGTGCAATTACAAAACCAGTAATATACACTACCAATCAAAACTTTGGATACATTGATGGAATTTATCATTCTTTATATCTTCAAAAGTATTATTAAATAAGTTTTGTGGACAAAAATAAAATGTGCGTTTATAAATTCCTTAACAAAACTAAAATTTTAATTATACTATTTTGTACTATTTTTAAGTCAATAATAGACTTGATTTAAAGTGACAATATATTTATTGTTCCTCACAACTCATGTCAATGGCAACACCAAGGTCATTGGTTCAATTCTCATGAAACGTGCATATGTATAGTTTGTCTACACTGTAAGTCACCTTGCATTAAAGTTTTTGCCAAATGCATAAATGGGAATAGAAGGCAGCCAACAACTGCCCGGAATATATGGGAACTGTTTATAAAGCATCGTAAAATGCATTTCATGAAATTGAGGGAATGCCCAGGGTGTGCAAGCTTGTGACTAAGACAGGGTTGTCACTTTGAATAAGTTTAAGACTTGATATTCGAATATTAAATTTGTATAACTCTTTCTTTGTCCTTTTTTCTTTTGCATTAGGCTTAAAGTGGAAAGTACAGGCTGATAACAGGCCTTTTTATAGTTTCTCATCTCCAGTAAGGAATGTGAACCTAAGACCTCCATTGACCACAGTTCACTTCTGCTGTCCTACAGTACACAGGAAAAAGTCAGAGGAAGCATTGTGTTTACCTCGTTTCCTCTTGATATTGGGTGACATTTTTCCTTTCTTTAGCAGTTTAGAGATAATGACAGGCTGACTGCTTATTACAAAATGACATACCAAAGAAGTAAATAAATGGAAAAGATATACAAATTAAAGTTTGAGATTAAATAATTTTATCATGTGGGAAGAAAAAGATTGCAGAGTTATTTAAGAGACATGGAAAATGTATATTGTTAGGGTATTTGACTAAAGCAGAATTGCAATCATTCTTGGAAAGCCATTTTGCCTCAGAGTAGGCAATATTGTTTGAAAAGTGAGCATGTTCTTCTGATCTCACCAGCTGTTATTGTAACCTATGACTCTCCACTCGTCCATTTTTACAGCTATGGGTTGTTGTAATGGGCAGCCCAATTGTAGTAGAACTGTGCGATGGACTGGGATGTTTCTTCTGAAAAGCTATTTGACCTCTAAACTTAGAATTTAATGAGACCTGAGACAGCATTTTCATTGCTCAGACAAACATTATTGAGGAGTGTCAATGTTTCATTGAGAACATTACCCCAAACTACATCAAAACCTGGTTAACTTGTTAATGCTTGTATGACCGTTATCATCAGGACAGAAATGTGTGTGTTGTATCAATTCAATATATGTTTCATTTTCACACTAAGCTATTCTACACTTATTCTCTTTGAAGACATTTTAAAGACACTTATTTCTTTATATATACTGTATATTTTTTAAAAAGCTGCTAATATGTCAAGTTTTACATATCGTAACATGCAATATAAATGATCTTAGAATAACTCTTCTCTCAGTACCACACAATAATTCATTTCCCCTCAAGTGAAATTTATATTAAGCTATGCATATTAATTTACAGTCCCATTCCCTGATGCTAATGAATGGTTTTGATCTTTAATGTGCCACGTACATTAATTAATTATGAGTTCCCTAGAGGACACAGCCGCAGTGCGCTGACACGCAGTAAACAAGTGTATTCAACTTTGTTGAAGGTGGGAAAATGCTAGGATTTAGACCCGTGACTTAACACGATTGATTCATCTCTAATATGTTTAATCTCTGTTTTTAAGGCAAAATGAAAGAAACATTTTTCATTACACATTTTTGTATTGCCATAAAAAATGAAGTTAAAAACGTCCTTTAGAAACAGTAATAATATCACGTCTGAAAAGAGTTTACCAGTAATCTGTCGCTGCAAAAGTGCTGACGTTGAGAACCCCCCTAGGTGGGGCCCCTATGGTGAGGTAGTACTTGATAGCTGAAGGAATACTGGGGCAGAAAGCGCACTCGCGGAGTTGGAAACTGGATGGAGCCGCTAGAAGTAGATAGTTTAGTTACATTAAGTGGATTTTGACAGCTGATCTCGGGGTTTTGTCTGAAGGCTACAGCACTCCTTACTGGATATTACAGCGTGCCCTTTGGAAAAAACATTATTATACATTTAAAAAACATAGCTGGAATGCGCTAATATGGAAACCAAACCGTTCTTGTCTCTAGGTGAGTTTAACTCCAGGGAAATATGCTTTTTATTATCATAACGTTTTGGCATGCATAGGCATGAGGTTTGAGTTTTTGCTCAGAATTGGTAAACAAAACGAAACTATACTTTCACGTCTGCAAACCGGCTTTCTTTAATATTAAAACCTATTTATTTATTTTTTTGCGCAGGTAATGAGAATGGCAATCTAAGATGTGTCAGCTTTATTAATTTCGATTTTTATGTAGTTTGTTTATTTTTGTACTCGTTGCTGTCTTTATTATAGCAATTGTTTTATGTTAACGTTAGTTTTACGATGGGTGCGATTCATGAATATATAGCGCACGTGTCATTTTAATAAAACTGTGCGCAAATTGCGCGCAAGTGTATCACTTTCAAATCGACGTCAGGACACTTGAGGAGTTTTTACGGCCACTTCAAAGGGCGTTGGGTTAAGCTCTGAGAACGGAGATTTACCTAGATCTGCTGGATTTATCATTGTCTTTCTCTTTGTCATTGGGAATGATCTGTACTTACCTGAACCCTCATACGCAAAGCAATCTGACTCTGAGATTGTCTCTGAAAGTCTCTTTGGTTGGAAAGACTAACCTACTAACTCACATTACAGTTGATGGTACAGAGGATGCTGTGTAAACAAGCACCAAAACTGGTGCATGACTATAATTTCCCCGTTACCATAATGTAAAAAACATGTTTGGGGCTTAACGTGCCCTTAAACTTTACAAGCATTCTTAAGGTCGCTTTCTGTAGGTCACTTCGAGGACCACAACCTTCCCCTGGAGCGTCCCAAGTCCATGAGCGTTTATAAGGAATAGAGGGTCCCATTGTAAAAGGGTCAGTCTGCAGAGGTGATGGGGGTGTACGGATGCCGGACCACCCCAATAAAAAGAGAACCAGTTTGGTTTACGGCATAGCAGTTTTGTGTTTCTGAAGAGGTGATTGGGCCTTTGTGAACGTCCACAGCTGTCAGTTTTATAAGAGTGGCTTTAAAGAGAAAGTTAATTGCTTAAAGCGACAGCGTCTCGCAGACGCCCTCCAGCCACTGTCTGTCTCCAAATCAAAAGCAGTGTTGGCCCTTTCTAGTCGGGGCCAAATTGCACTTGAGAAAGTTCTCTTGAAGTGTCAGGTGATACACAAACAGATTCGCTCATGCACTGGAGGGGGAGCGTGTGCGTGTGTGTGTTTACGTCTTCTCTTGTTTCACTATTGTACAAACTGTTGCAATTTAAGCGTCTGCTCTTCAAACCTTTTGAGGATGATGAAAGATGTTTCATGGGGCTGGCAGAGGGGTGTCTGTTAATCATTGGCTCTGTCCACTGTATGCACGATTCGCTTGATAAAGGCAACTCTCGCATTGTACTATGGACTTTGTTGTTTGGTTGTATACGTCTAGAGTAAGGACATTTTTGTATACAACGTACAGCAGGGTCCAAAAGTCTAGGACCGTACTGGAAATATGGCTAAAATATGTATTATTTGCACAAGCTCTGACTTAAATCAGATTTCTGTGCTGATAATAAAATTAACATGATTAGATATGTGACCCTGTCTGTGAAAACGCTGCTAAAGTCATATTTTTGTGATTCGCTGTTTTTGTACGTAAAATCATTTGACATAATTTAACATTTTGTGAAAATATCACCTGGATATCTTTAATAATGACTGAATAAGACCATGTCAAAGATGGACATCAATGTTTAGGAAGCCAACTTTTTTATATTTTCGTGCAAAATAACAAAACATAGTCTCAGTGAAATAATTAACTTCAGTATATAAAATCATTATTTTCGGTATTATAAATGAAAATTTGCTTAGGCTATATGTCGAAATCTGTCATATAATCTATCATTTACAACAATATACAAGCATTACTGTGTTTTTGTTATTTTTTGGCTCTCATAATTAGATTTTGAGACTTTAGCCAGACAGGGTCACATATGTGGAAAAAATATGAATATAAAACGATACAAAAAAGACTCACTAGCGGTCGCAGACCTTTGGACACCGGTGCATGTGTACATATAGTTTGTTGGTGTGTGTATGTTTACTTTTTCCTGTGATGATTAATACGACATGGTGGTAAAAGTGTAAACATCAGGGCATCAACAGCTGCTTTGTCGTTCAGATCAGTCCTGTCATTTGTTTAGTGCATTTAATGGTGTCAATAGCATTTAACTTGATCTCATGCATGCCAGTTCAGTTTTACTTAACGAATCTAAAGAATGTTTAATGCCATTGACATCTCAGTATACATCTTTTACAACATTGTCATTTAGATTGTCGGAACAGATGTGTAGTTTTCTATTATAATGTTTTGGTCTAGGTGAGTCTTTGAATAAATATGTTTGGAAACCGCTGATGTAGTGTGTGTTTGTGAGTAAGATCGAAGACTCCTCGGGCTATAATACTTCATATTGTCTAGAAGCAGGTCAACGGCAGTGTAATGACTTAATATGTTTAGGTCAGCGTCTATATTTGTTTTTGAGTGCCGTGACAGATGAGTTAATGAGAGCTCCAGCTGTCTTATTACCAGGTGCAAACTTATGAGGTCACATTCACATGAAAGACACTGAAACGATATTTAGAAATGTATAATGTTTAGCAAATTCCAGCGTTATGGATGTGATATTTTCAGTCTAAACCATCTGTTTATATTTTACTAAAGCCCTGTTGATAGACATCAGAAAAATATCAGTCTATGGATGAGTTATCTATTTTTAAAATGGAAATATACATGCGTTATAGATGTGACAAAAAAGAACAGGCAATATACTTTAATATACAGTAAATGAAGAAGAGATGACTCTTTAAAGAACATAAAATATTTGTTTTGGTGAAGGAGGACAAGAATACTTTAAACTGTTTTCTGTGTGACCTCTGCCAACTGTAAATACTGTCTATAAAACAGCTAGCGTGTCTCCCTGTCTCTCTTATTTCCCTTTCATGACCCTTTTTTTCTCTCGTCTTACTGTACATACTGCAGCTCTTTTGAAGGATATGTTACAGGCTAGTCAGTAATTCAGACAAGATCTGATGGAGATATGGATCTTAAATATCTTCTCCCATGAGAGCAGCATATTATACGAACCAAAAAATCCCATTAAACAGTAATGGGGCCCCAAACTTCTGTATATCTGATACTCAGACAGGTGTTGTGTGCTGCACTTTTACCCTAAAGGACAGAAGGATTTCATTTACACCCTGGAGAAGATGGCGACTTGAAGTTCAGTACCACATTGGTTTGCTGTAGAATAACCCCTAGTGGAATTTTATTTTGTTTATTTTAGATATTTGATAATTGGTGGTTGACTTACTAATGCTGTGTATTTTAGAAAAGCAAATTTAAAGGAATGTTTCACCCAAAAACACGTACCCAAAGATCTGACTTACTGTTCACAAATTGGACATCTTCAGATGGCTTGGATTTCAGTGCAGAAGTCACTTGCATGATGCTTTTTTCTGCATGTGAAGTTCATTATGTTTTTCAGAAGTACACGAGGGACAAAATGTTCATTATTGAGTGAATTGCTCTTTTAGCGTACCATATGTAAATAAAGGTAACCAGTTAAAGCAGAAGTGCTTGTGAGAGCTAATCCAGGTATTAAAGGGTAAAGAATGAAAGCCAGATTAGTTATAGAGACTCAAATGTCGCACAGATTATCATTCTTCCTGGGTGTGTTGGGAGTATTTTTGTGCACGTGGGTTGTCATGAGCATGCATGCGTGATTCCCTTCACCCCTCCGTGCTCGACGCATGAGCTTTGTTGACAGGAGACACACTTGCTCTATGCGTCTTTAGACCTGTAACAGTGACAGTAAAGAGCGCCTGCCACCACATGTGTTTGTTAAATCACTTTTCTTGACATTGAAGAATGCTGAAGCATGTTTGAAGTGCTTTGAAAGATCAGCACTGACACTGTCTGCGATTATTGTTTTGGATGCCTTCCCTTACTGTCTATATCTGACACTTTTCATTTTTAAAATTGTCATGAAGTTGCCTCCAGCTTTCATTGTAAACTCTTCGTTAACACGCTCAGAACATTTCTGATCTTGAAGGAATGTTGTGTATTGCAGTTTTATGCCTGAACAAGTTTTGTTTTACTTTTAAACCAAAAGCAATTTACAAGGTCAGCTAATATTAAAGATGTATTTTTTATATATATGATTCCAGAAGCTGTTGATATGTTTTGCCCGACCTGATCACAGGAAAACAAAGCTAAATCATACGATGTGAATTGTAAAAATGTATGAAACAACAGCTAAACAAGAATAAGGCTCTACTTCTAAATATAATCATCACTGGGGCAAAAGCAGATCGTACTGTAACGTATGCAGAACATATATATAACGTATAGCTGCTTTGTAAAATTATTACGATATGCCATAAGATTGTGATGGTTTTCGTTATAATAATTATTTTTTTATTATAAATATAAAGAACGCCACACTGATTTGTTTTGATCTCCTATTTACCATATAAGAACAAAATTGCTCATCTGCTCTTTTAATTCCCAGGTGCAACAGGTATTTTCAAGTCTTCTTTAAACGAAAAACAGAAAAAGAAAAACAAAAAAATGAGTCATTGCCTCAGCCCTGAACTTTATGTCATCTGTACTATTTCCAGCCTTTTGTCAGTTCTGTTCCGTGCTGATAATTGCACACGTTGATTGTGTAGATCTGCCAGCAACATTTTGTTCCTAATAACTTAATTGAGTCATGACTCATTGTGGTCAGATTGTTCCAATGGCTTTTGCATACCAGTTTAAACTCCATGAAAACAACACGTTTTCTGTCTATATTAATAAACACATCTGTCATTGAATGTAATTTAATCAGACGTGCAGTATGTATTGCTGTGACGTGCTTTAGCATGATGGTTTTGCTTGAAGAATCGAAAGACAATACCTCTGTTTTCTTTCTAATGAGTGTAGATGTCACAACCCCTTGGAATTATGTGTGGCATTGACATATGACACCATGTCACTTAGCTCTGTGTGTGCGTGTGTGTGTGTGTGTGTGTGTGAGGTTCATGATCTATCTATAGAAGAACAGGGGTAGGATAACTAACCAGATCCTTTTCTGAATTTAAATGTGATTTTGAGGTTTCTAGTTTGCCTGCTAAGCATGAGAATTGCATAAATGTTTCTCATGAGCTTAAATCTTTTATTCTAAAGGTGTATTTTTCAATGTTCGTAAAAAGTATAATTGTGCCAACATATAAATTTCTTTAATTAGAACACTAAAATATTATTTAAAAAATATTATTGAAATGGATTACTTGATAGTCCAGCATAGATAGAAATTTGTTCAGTGTTGTTTAAAAAGCATCTCAGGTTGAGACCTCAAGAAGCTGAATGATTAAATGTCAGGAATATGATTTTACAATTTCTAGACAAATCGTGACTACGTTTGAAGATTTGGATGCTTTTAGTTACAACATAATTCCCACAGTTACAATTGTGTTATTTTGATGAGTTTTCTATTATTCTAAAATGTCGAAAAATCTAAAGAACGTGTTTCCAAACTTCACTGGTTTTGTACGAATCACTTTGTACACATTCATATGAATTAGGCATCTCGTAAGTTATGAACTGTATTAAAATCAGGTTGGCATAAGAGGACATTACTGCAGGCTATTTTAAGCCTAACTGTCCATCTTTTCTTCAATAGCTCATTGGAGACATTTTGACATGATGTATGTAGTATAATCTGTTTTAAGAATTGTGATTTTTAATCACAGTCACATGAAAAACTCTTAACTCGGCTCAAGTGGACCTTTGCTTTAATAAAACCATAGCAACAGCAATATGATGAAAGACTGTTATGTTTAATGAACAGTTTAATAATGTTCAAATGTAACATTCTGAATAAAAGGTTGATTCAAGTTCATCCTGTTCATTTTTCTGACTGTAGGCTCTTTGCGGTTGCTAGGCAACATTGTGACTCTTCATTATTTCAGGATGTGTTATGCCAGGTGTGAGCTTATAGTAATTTTACAATGCCGGCTCATCCAAACATCATTCAGAATTCAATATCTGAATAATTTGTTATTTTTCTCTTCTTTAGGAGCATAGCGAATTTTATGTGTGTGACATAATTTTTTCTCTGCTGTATCAGAAAATCACGAATTGCATTTACGCTTTTCCTTTGGGCCGTAAGATAAGCCCAGGACCGATGCTATACATTCCGTTCGGTTCTTTTATGCGTTTATGTTTCTGTCCAGACTGATTTAAAAGTCTCTGGGGTGAAGTTGCACCAGAGTTGCACTTTAAAGAATGTTTAGGAATCAGTCAGGCTTACACCCTTTGCCCTTATCTGGTCAAATGATACTTTGAACCATCAAACGTGTCTGATTTAATTTGTTTTGTAATGTGATGCTGTATCATTCCATAACTCTGACAGAATTATAAGGTGTTACGATATTCGTTTTAATGCATTTGTTCACTTTTTCACTGTAAATGATGGCCAGACGGGATTTATTTTCCGTCTTCATCGTTTTATCAACTGACTACATTTTCTCTCAGAGTTGTTTACATTGGTGAGTGTGTGATTTGGTACAGCAGGAAGTCATAAGAGAACAATAAGGAGGCGAGGAACAGGATGTCAGGGAGATCTGGACGGGGGGCTGTTTACCTGCTGGAGACGCGTACGGCTCTAATAAGCCCTCGGCATTAGAACATACGTAGACGTTCACTAATCAATGCTTAACAATAGGTGCCGTCTTTAGCGATGGACTGAACGGATCTCTCTGCATGTGTGAGTAAATGCATCTTTGGTTTGTTGGTTTACGTTATGTGAATAACAGTCAATTACACTGTCGCCATAGAAGATTTTTCTATGCCTGCAAGCAATTATAACCCTGTTGATTGAAAACTGAATTGTCAAAATGTATAATAAACCTTAATTCATATACTGTACAAGTACGTAACACATCTTGGTTGTATGTTGAGGGACATACAGCGTGGTCCCGCCCACTTTTAAAATAGCCATTAGCGTTTCGTTTACCTCACAACCTGGAATCTGATGAAAAGCTGAAGTGGAGAATGAAGTCAAAAATTGTTGATTCGTATCTGTGGATGTGAGTGTTACGGTGCTGGGTAGAAGATAACAGGACAACCAGGAGGAACGGTATCAAATGTCTTTACTGATACTTCACTCAGAGAAATTCCAGATTTAACAAACATACAAGGATCTCAGATCACAGAATATATTAACCCACATACCCACAAAGACTGACGGAAACAACACCATACAACAACAACGACCGACAGGGAACTGAACAAAGGCAGATCTTAAATAATACAAACAATGAAGCAAAACTGATAACAAACAGGTGCGGGTGATAATCAAATGAATGTGCTAACAAGATGACAAAATGGTGAACAGGTGATGAGGTGCAATGTATTATGGGAACTGAAGTTCTAATGCAAAGTACAAAAAGACAAAACAGAGTCCAAACAGGCAGTGCAACAGGCAGAACCGTGACAGTACCCCCTTCCCCCCGACAGAAGCGTCCTCTCGCTACGGAAGATCCACAGAAGAGGGAGAGGGAGGCGGGTGGAGTGCTCGGGATCAGGAGGCTCAGGGTCAGGGTCAGGAGGCTCGGGGGTCAGGAGTCCAGGAGGCTCGGGTCAGGGTCAGGAGGCTCGGGGTCAGGGTCAGGAGGCTGGGGTCAGGGTCAGGAGGCTCGGGGTCAGGGTCTGGAGGCTTCAGGAGTCTGGCCCGGCGGCAGCCTGGCGAACTGGAACTCAGAAGCGCCCGGGAACAGAGGATTCAGAAGCCCGGGAACAGGGGACTCAGAGCGCCCGGGAACAGGGGACTCAGAAGCCCG
This sequence comes from Beaufortia kweichowensis, assembly GCA_019155185.1. Lineage (NCBI taxonomy): Eukaryota > Metazoa > Chordata > Actinopteri > Cypriniformes > Gastromyzontidae > Beaufortia > Beaufortia kweichowensis. The sequence continues at coordinate 449,282 of CM032795.1, read as the reverse complement.
GGAACAGGGGACTCAGAAGCGCCCGGGAACAGGGGACTCAGAAGCGCGGGAACAGGGGACTCAGATGGGGACTCAAGAAGCGCCGGGAACAGGGGACTCAGAAGCCGGGAACAGGGGACTCAGAAGCCCGGGAACAGGGGACTCAGAAGCGCCCGGGAACAGGGGACTCAGAAGCGCCCGGGAACAGGGGACTCAGAAGCGCCCGGGAACAGGGGACTCAGAAGCGCCGGGGAACAGGGGACTCAGAAGCGCCGGGAACAGGGGACTCAGAAGCGCCTGGGAACAGGGGACTCAGAAGCGCCCGGGAACAGGGGACTCAGAAGCGCCCGGGAACAGGGGACTCAGAAGCGCCCGGGAACAGGGGACTCAGAAGCGCCCGGAACAGGGGACTCAGAAGCCCGGGAACAGGGGACTCAGAAGCCCGGGAACAGGGGACTCAGAAGCGCCCGGAACAGGGGACTCAGGAAGCTGCCGAACAGGGGACTCAGAAAGCGCCGGGAACAGGGGACTCAGAAAGCGCCGGGGAACAGGGGACTCAGAAGCGCCCGGGAACAGGGGACTCAGAAGCGCCGGGAACAGGGGACTCAGAAGCGCCGGGAACAGGGGACTCAGAAGCGCCGGGAACAGGGGACTCAGAAGCGCCGGGAACAGGGGACTCAGAAGCGCCGGGAACAGGGGACTCAGAAGCGCCGGGAACAGGGGGCCCTAAAGGAGACAGGAACTGGGGACTTAGGGGAGACAGGAACTGGGGACTTAGGGGAGACAGGAACTGGGGACCTAGAGGAGACAGGTACTGGGGACCTAGAGGAGACAGGTACTGGGGACCTAGAGGAGACAGATTGGGGACCTAGAGGAGACAGATACTGGGGACCTAGAGGAGACAGGGACTCATCACTAAAAGATCTACCACCTCCCTGTGTGGAAACCAATCGACATAAATCTCCTGTCACTGGAGGCCCAAAACTGCCCACAGTTGCTGCATGCTGGCCCTGGATCGCTAGATCGCAAACCCTCTGGCTGGCGAGTTTACCCAGCATGTCCACGGGACTGGCTGGCAGGCTGACTGGAAACTAGGCGTGTGGAACTAAGCTTGGGATACGTAGGAGAACCAAAAGCTAGCTGCCTAAATGTTCCCTGAGATTGGAGGGAGTCACCGAAACCGCCACTCGTGACCTGAGAGGAAAAGCGACTAGAGCCTGCTAAAGTAGTGCCAGAACTGCCCTGAGAGCTTGCAACACTAGTCTGCTGACACTGCGGAAGATAACCACTGCCTGCATTACTATCTCCCCGAGAAGACACAAACTGAGCAGACGTGCCCGTTTGAGGCCCAAGCAGTGAAGTTGGCGAGTACTGGCTATAAAAACCTGGATCACTTGTGGACTGACTGGAACCTAGCTGTGAGGAACTAAACTTGGAAGGAGATCCAAGAGCAAACTGGCTAAAGGTACCTCGAGACGGAACAGGGCCACTCTAACTACTAGCCTTCTACAGTAGTGCTAGAAACACCCTGAGGACTAGCAACATTGATGGCTCGACTGGAAGTTTGAAATGTGATGGATTTAGAGTCTCCAAAAGAGCTAACTTCGAAATTGGGCAAGGGTACCAGTATAAGCACCACTTCCTCCCTGGGGAGATACAAACTGACTGGAAAGTCCCGTTTGGGGTGAAGTAATAACTTTGTGCAACTGGTCTACATAAACCCCTGATTGCTCTCAGATTGGGTAGAAACATCTTGGGGTGAAGTTGCTGCAATATTTACATACTCTCGTAGCAGGAGCAAACTGAGCAAAGGCACCCTGAGGCTTGGGAAAAGAGAGATCCCCATAGCTACTGCCGGTCTGCACTGGGCCATAACTAGAAGTTGCAAACATTGTACTTGACTGACTTGGAGCACTGGACAAATACACACTTGTGTCACTTGTGGGCTGGCTAGAAACCCCACACAGATAATGAACTAAGCTTGCTAGTAGTCAAAGTACTTTGGGGAATACCGAGTAGGGATATCTTGAGATGAACCACTGTAACTACCACTCACTTCCTGCTCAGACACGGGTTGCCCAGAGCTTACTGGCTGTTCTGGTGTAAAGCTGCCCTGAGATAAAACAAAACCTTGAGCCTGGATGGGAGGACTGAAAGACAAGCTCTCCATGAGAGGGTATGGGTAACACAGCTACTGTTGATTGAGGGAAAAGAACCTAAAGAGTATAGGCTGGAAAAGCCCTTGTCCCTAGCAGGTTGGCTAGAAACCTCATATGTTGAAGACACGAGCTTGTGTAGCAACTTCTGGAGCAAACTGACTGGAAGGTCTTAGACCAACATTACTGCCTACACCCAGGAAAGGAAAGTTCTGCAAATTGTTGCATAGGGCTGGTTTGAGAGGAGGCAGCAGAATACTGGCTTGGGAAACTCTGTCCACTGCTTAATTGGTTTGCAATACCTGGAACAGAAGAACTGGTGTCCCTTGAGGGCTGGCCAAACCCTTCTACAGGTGAAGCTTTCAGGCGTACTAAGGGTCACTGAACTACATGAATGCAGGGTAGGGATTGCTTGAGATGACAGAGGGAAGCAACTGGAGAGGCTTACCATATGAGCCGGAGTTTGGGTAATCTAGACAGAGTCTGGGAATTCTGAGGAGTCTAAGAAACAGTCTGGGAACTTTGGGACTCCTAAAGCAGAAACTGGGAACTTCGGGAAACTCTAGGGCGTGAGCCGGGAACTTCGAGGAAACTCTAGGGTGGAGTCTGGGAACTTCGGGGAAACTCTAGGCGGAGCCGAGGGAACTGAGGAAACTCTAGAGGCGGAGTCTGGGAACTCGGGGAAACTCTAGGGCGGGGTCTGGGAACTCGAGCTGACCCTCTGGGCGGAACATAGGACTCTGGATCGGCCATCTTGGCGTGGCGAAACCTCAGCGGCCCATCTTGGCCGGAACAGGACTCTTGGAAGCGGCCCTCTTGGCGGGACAGGACTTCGAAGCGGCCCTCTTGGCGGAACATGACTCTTATCATGGCGGGACAGGACTCAGCGGCCCTCTTGGCGGGACAGGACTCGGAACGCCCTCTTGGCGGGACAGGATTCTCGAAGCGGCCCTCTTGGCGGGACAGGATTCTCGGAAGCGGCCCTCTTGGCGGGACAGGACACGGGGAGCGACCATCTTAGCAGCGTCAGAACCCTGGGGAGGCGGCCATCGTGGCCGCGTCAGAACCCTGGGGAGGCGGCCATCTTGGCGTGACAGAACACGGGAAAGCGGCCATCTTAGCAGCGCCAGAACCCTGGGAGCGGCCATCGTGGGCTACGTCAGAACCCTGGGGAGCGGCCATCTTGGCCGTGACAGAACACGGGAGCGGCCATCTTGGCAGCGTCAGAACCCTGGGGATCGTGGGCTACGTCGGGACCCTGGGGAGCGCCCATCTTAGCGAGACAGAACACTGGCGGCGGCCATCTTAGCCAGCGGCAGAACTTCGGCGGCAGCCATCTTGACCGCGGCAGAACTTTCGGCGGCGACCATCTTGACTCTGCGGCAGAACTCTCGGCGGCGGCCATCTTAGCAGGCTGCAGCACTCTCGGCGGCAGCCATCTTAGCCGCAGCAGAACTCTCGGGCGGCGGCCATCTTAGCACTGTCAGAACTCCCGGCGGCGGCCATCTTAGCAAGAACTTTCTTGACCGCTGGCAGAACTTCTCGGCGGCAGCCATCTTGACCGCGGCAGAACTCGGCACCATCTTGGCTGCGGCAGCACTATCTTAGCCGCTGGCAGAACTCTCGGCGGCAGCCATCTTGACCACGGCAGAACTCTCGGCGGCGCACCATCTTGGCTGCGGCAGAGCTCGGCGGCAGCCATCTTGATCAGACACGGAGAGGCTGACACCCACAACTACCCAATCCATGCAAGCCTCAAGCCTCCAGATGGTCCCCATCCGGACAACAGGCCCATGACGCGTTTCGTTCAGACCCCACAGGAACAGACTCCTCTGGTGGTCTTCGGGGAGCCCCGAGGCCATCCCGCAAACGGCGAAGCAGAGGGTGTATGCCTCGACTGACTCCTCCTCCTGACCCCGATACATGTAGGCTTTGGCGTGATTGGCCTCCATACCTGGTGAGAGTGAGAGTGAGAGAGAGAGAGAGAGTGGGGAAACAAAAACAGAAACACAAAAGACAAAAGACAAAACACAGACGATACTTCACCCTGTGTATTTTTGGGTCGGTCGTACTGTTACGGTGCTGGGTAGAAGATAACAGGACAACCAGGAGGAAATTTATCAAATGTCTTTACTGATACTTCACTCAGAGAAATTCCAGATTTAACAAACATACAAGGATCTCAGATCACAGAATATATTAACCCACATACCCACAAAGACTGACGGGAAACAACACCACATACAACAACAACGACCGACAGGGAACTGAACAAAAGGCAGATCTTAAATAATACAAACAATGAAGCAAAACTGATAACAAACAGGTGCGGGTGATAATCAAATGAATGTGCTAACAAGATGACAAAATGGTGAACAGGTGATGAGGTGCAATGTATTATGGGAACTGAAGTTCTAATGCAAAGTACAAAAAGACAAAACAGAGTCCAAACAGGCAGTGCAACAGGCAGAACCGTGACAGTGAGAGACTGTAAGTTACGAATGCTTTAAAGCACATATTAGTTTTTAGTAAATATTTGTACTAACTACCAAAAAATTGGGGACATCTGTTATTATCTGTATATTTTATTAATGAGGATTGTCACTTATTTTTTAGATATCCTTTTCTTCATGTGCATGATAGAGCAAAGACATGAAATAAATGATGCAGCTCTTGGCAGAGCATGCACAAATAAATGCCATTCAAAATGGTCTTCCTCATTTTTCGCTTCTCGCTTTTTATTTTAAAAGCATCTCCTGGGATGCTGAGATGCTTTTATTACTCCGACTCGGAAAGTCAAAAATTATTATGAGATCAAAATTGATCAAAATATCTTCTTTTCTGTTCTGCAGAATAAAGAAAGTCATACAAGTTTGGAATGACATGAGAGTGAATAAATGAAAGAATGTTTATTTTTGGATGAACTATCCCTTTAAGGATTAAGGGAAATTAAGATATTTATATATTTTGTGGGATCCAAAAATGGAAATTCTGTCCTCATTTGCTCACCCTCATTTCGTTCCAAACCCATTCGATTTTATTTCTTCTGTGGAGCACAAATATGACTCATGAGCTACATTCAAGTCCTGTGAAGTCATACGATGTGAGAATCAGACCATAAACTGCAGTAAAGGAGAAGATTATCAGTGATAAATCTTTTCACACAAAGCCAACATATGATTACAGAAATCTTGGACTGCAGCACACGAGGCACATGTTGAACTTTATTGTGCGTGTAATCATTTTGGGAGTCCGACACATTGATCACCATTCACTTTGGTCAACAATCCAAATCTCTTCTGTTTAGAATGGAAGCAAGAAAATCAGGTTGGGGTGAGAAAGTTGACAATGTGAACTGTTTCTTTAAACATCTTGAACACACACATTTGTTTATATCAGAGGAACCAGAGCAATGCCAAAACCTCGTTTATTTTCATTTTTATTTTAACTTTTATTTTTGGAGTTTATTGAAATATGTTCCAGCATTTCATCAACCCACTATTTTCTGTTAGTTCATGATTGAAGGACAGCGAGCGAACATAACTGTCTTGTCTGTTTATCTCTCTGTAGATACAGCGTTCTGCCTCTCAGCAGTAATGCTCAAATTATTGTATGTGGAAACATATTACAGAGAAGCTTTTATTAACAGACGTCATCGGGAACAGCAAATTTAGCTTTTCCATTTCTTACATTTGAACATTTTCCCGTATGCACTCAAAACAACAAACATTAATAAAGAGGTTCTTCAGATGTTTGATGGGCTATGCCATCCTCTTGTCTTCTTAGGCAGTGATGTGTAAATGATAAAGTCCATATATCTCCAGCGCATGACACTTGAGGGGTTACTTGTTGAGTTCATTTGGAAAGTATGTTGGCTACACCGAGAATAAATTTGTGGCTCGCTTACAATCATAATATTAATTATGTAGCAAGGAAGAATTATTTAATTCATTTGCGAAGCATTTGCGAGTGTCCAGGGGATTAAGAATAACATTAAAAGTTTTGGAAACAGCGGTTTGGAAATAATCAGATGAGCTCCTCTGAGGATGTTCTAATCATTTATACGGAATGAAGCTGTATTTTTAGATCAGAGCTGATGTAAACGTTCGGTAATGAGCTCTGCCTGTTTCTGTACAAACTTTTTGTTTATGTCAAATCCACCCATTAAAAAGAAAAATCACAGTTGAGATCTTTGTAATATGGCAATTATTTCTTCTAGACATCAGTGAGATTAAATAAAATGCTGCTTAATGTATTTTGCTTAAATCTCATGTGTGTCTCAGATATTTCTCCTGAAAATTAAAGTCAGAAATAATAAGTCAGAAATCTCACAAATATCTCTGTCATTAGATTTTTAGAAGAGATCTCCACAATGACACAAACTGAACTCAGATTTGTCAAATCTGACATCAAAAGATTTCAATATGAACTCAAACATTTCTCATCAAATTTACCCAAATCCAGATTATTTTACTTATACAATCTCCATTCATTTTACACCTCCATATTCTTCATGGATTTTAGATCATTTTGTCTTAGACTAATTGAATGGGAAACAAGATTAAATCACTCATATTTGAAGTTTTTAATATCTTGACAAATCTGTACATCTAAGCTTGAAACAACTTTAAGATTTCTTCTAAAATTCTAATCTCTGTAATTTCAGCAAAAGATACAGCAAAAGTTTGGTCTCGATTCAGTCTCTTTCTGACTCTGTAAGATTTTGTCTGTCCACATGTGTAGACAGCTCTTCAGTTTAGTCCGGTTTATTCATCCTAGCATCAGTGTGTCTCTGTTGGCAGTGTCTGATGAGAGGTTATGAATCAGACCTTTTGTTCCAGCATATCTCGACTATTTCAACAGCCCTGCCAAAGAAGTTTCTGTGTTATTCTCCTTTCCATTTACTGACAGGATATGACACAGCAAAACATAAAAACAACCTCAGGCCATCATTACTACATCATGTAAAAATCATCGCTATGGGAACTAAAGCCAAATTTCTCAACACTTTAAATCCTCTCGGCTTTTAATTCTTTATCGTTTAAGTGCCTTCATTAATAATAAAAACGTATGTGTCTGTTTTGTATCAAAAAATCAGATGAAATCTTTTTAATGTGATTACATGAAAAGCAAATGGAAACTTTGATTAAGTTTTATCTGTGTCTCAAATATTTCTCCTGAGAAAAGAGTCAGAAGTCTCACAAATGTCTCTGTCATTAAGAGTTTCAAAAGATCTCTCAATGTCACTTTAAAAATTTCAATATTATTATTAAAGATTTCTACATGAACAAAAACATTTTTACCAAATCCAGATTATTTTACCTGTACAGTCTTTATTCCTTTTACACCTCCATGCTCTCTTGTATTTTATTAATTGTTTATTTGTTTTCTATTTTTATTTCTCCTAAGCAATTTTATACATCAGAGGCAAAGTTAATACTTAAATGAAACACAACTGAGAACTCAAATATCCCGAGCTATGAAACATTAACAACTGAGCAATAACTTTTTCTGCTGGGGAATTCTGAGGTCAAAACGTCATCTTTATCATAAACATCTAATATTCAGAAAATACATACTGTACCACCCTCATCCGTCACAATGAGAAAGATGAGATGCTCTTCAGAATCTCAATCTCCCTAATGGAGCTCTTAAGGCTCTCAAAGGCACTTGAAGACTGTCCAGTGATCACATGACCAAACCAACCACTGCTTTTACTGTGGTCCAGATCCTGAAGAGAGAATCAAGAACCCTTGGAAGCGAGATTTTTATGACATTCATGATTAATTAAATTGCAGGTCTGATCTTTGACCTTAACTTTCATTGTCTTTAAGATGAGATGGAGACCTTGAATAAAGGAAACTGCTCAGCGTGGCATGGCCTCTCAACAAGGTCTCGTAAATGAGGGCTTTGAATGGGGCAAATATCCAGGGTCTCATAAAGACAACCTATAGATTTAGTCTTTAGTCCGTGTTTGTGTGAACGTGTGTGTGTAGGTGTCCTTTGTTGCACAAGGTCATTAGCGAGTTAGCGAGTATTGGGTGGTCTGAAAGCTCATATTTAAAGATTGTGGCACTTGCGTTTTTACTAGAAAACAAATAAAACATCTCAAGGTCAAGCTATTTCCATATCAATCAGAGATATGTATCGTAGCACGGGCCACACACATACAGTCGCCCAAACGCTCACATGTGTCCAGTGAAGAACTGCAAATCTTGCAAACCAGAACTGGGAGATGAAGCTCCGCCCACAAATAGTGATGTCATGCGTAAGTGGTCCAGACCTAACCAGAGATGAGAATGCCTGAGAAATTCCCAACTTGTGACCTCAAACTGGATCATTTAAAATGGTTACCGTGAGAAATGTTTAGCATAACTTAATGTAATAAAACAGAAATACATTTTTCTCATTTTCATGTCATAAACGCTATCTGTAATCCATGGTGAAATAGTTTTATGTTAATCATTACTTTCACCATATCCAAGTTTTGTAAAGAAAACAACATTTGGATTAGTGGAAGTCTTAGTGGAAGCCAAAATTGTGCATGAACAACTATAATAAAGAATGACTGAAATAGATACTGTACGTGTTTTAATACAAATGCACAATTTTACAATAATTTATTTTGTTATAATTTAACATAATCTGGAAATTCATGTTGGAAACAGAGATGTGATAGATTGTAGTTTTAAGCTTGCTTTACAGATTGTATTGAAAATTACAGTATTATTATTGTAAACTAAGATTTGGCTTTCATGGTTTTAAGGTGTTAAGAGACTTTTTTTAAGAATAAAAATGTAAAAATACTGTATTTTCTTTTGGATTATGGTATCATTGTTTTGTTAACAGACAGTGTTTATGACAACTAAATGTTAGAAAAAATAGAAAAGCTTATTGATATAGTATTTACCTAAGATGTTTGCCAAGTAAACGAGATAGCTCTAATATATGAGTTGTTTCTCAAGGACAGCAATAAAAAGAAAATGAGAGCAAATGCAAATGTGTTTCTCCTAAAAAAAAAAGTATTGGTAATCTCACATCTATCTCCTCTAGAGATCTCACATTATCATAAGACAAAAAGACAAAGCTTCCATGTCACTTTAAAACCTCTTTATTTCACATAAAATAGATTTCACAAAAACATCATATAAATCATGTCAATAAACTCAGATTTGCCATCATACTGAAGTGTGCATTTGAAAGTAAGACATTTCAATCTAAACTCTCATTTCTCAACAGCTCTTCATCAAATTCATTAAACTTCTCAGCTATGAAAAATCACCTGTGAGATATTGCGTTTTCCTCTGGGCTGATGGAGCTTATTGAATTCTCTCCTACAGAACCGTTCTGCGGAAGCTGATTGGTTTACTAGTGCCGTGTGTGTTTTCACATATTGCTTTTAACCTAATCAGGCCCGGTGTTGTATCTCTCTGCGCTGGAAGTGAGTGACTCTCACCCACTTCTCTTGTGTCGCACACACAGGGCTCCTGAAAAACACGTGCTCAGGAGCGCCGCCGTGTTCGCGGAGCCGGCCGGGCGGCGCTGACGGTTCGCCCAATGGCTTCAATGGCACGTACCCGCTACAGCAGCGCAGGATATCCACAGGTATAAAACACACATGTGTGCTATGTAGATGCATTAGGTCAGTCCTATATGAGGATGAGGATTATTTTCAATCTATAGATCGTCTGTTTTTAAATGTGTTGTCCTGCCATTCCTGTGTGTAGGTATAGAAACACATGATACAGTTACTCTCCACTTATAGGAAATAGTTTCTAGGGCAAACATGTTACAACAAATCCCATCCAGAAGCATTCTCCCCTGACGTCTGCTTTAATAGACTTGTTTCAACGGCTTTATTGCTGGATGTGATGTTTCAGCATGATGTTTTTACAACTGTGACAATTGTGTTGTTCATAGTTAGTTCATGGTAGCTAATGCATTTACTAATGTTAACAAACACAACCGTATTGTAAAATCTTGTAATATTTTCGTCTGATTGTTTCTATTGTTTCTCCTAGACTACATTGAGATTAAATGGAGATTGTCTAATTCTTTAAAATGAGAAAGAACAACAAAATAAGCAGTACAGTAACTACAAATTAACATATTTCTTAGTGCTTTGGTTATTTTTTTATAAGAAAATACTTTAATCTTTCATTTTGGCAAGCTGTATATTATAATTTTTGGAGGACCAGTTTCTTCCCAATGAAATATTAAAGAGTCTATAATATTTTATTGGGTAGAAGTTTGGTCTTCAGATATTGTTGTGGACAACGGGAGGGGAACCTTTAAAATAAAAAAATTGAAATCTGCTGTTTTATAGCTTTATATTATTATTATTTATGTATTATTCCATAGTGTGTATAACAACAACTGTTTTTCCTGAGACATACAAGAACTCCATTAAGCAACCTTTAAGCAATACAAAATTCCTCCGGAAACCGATCAACAACATATCGACATGAGTATGTGTATGTTTGACTTGTTACATACTGAGATTTTGTCAATATTGTGCTTTGGAATGGATGAGATGTGCGGGTTGTTTCCAAACGGCCATCCCGGCAGCTGTCATTTCTGTGGCTGCCATAAATCTAAACGTGTTCCTGTAAATCCTTAAGTCAGCGTGTTTGAAGTGTGAGAGAACGCTATAATATCGCTCGTTCTCTCTAGTCCGTGCCCACCATAATTACAGCTTTTTGTTGCAAGTTCATAGAGAGGGAACCAAACAAAGAAAAGGATGCTGGGAAAAAAGTAGGCGAACTTCCAGAAGCAAACATAACTCGGCTCGGTCTCCAGAACTTTCTGATGTGGCGATGGCCCTAATTTAAAGGTTTCATATTATGGTATATAAAGTAACTTTACTGGAAGGTGCTGGAGGAGTTTGAACTATAAATGTATGTATTTCATCCTTCCATGACTTCACTTAAACACACACAGATCGAGGAAGAAAAAGCTAATGAAGAGACTACACAAAGCCAGCCTTGTGCTTCAGTTTCTTTTTGAGAAAAGGAGAGCGAGAGAGACCAAAGAGAGGAGGGATGGAAAAGATTATCCATTGGAATGTCTGGGCTGACCTCAAATGGAGCGGGCCGCCCGGGCAGCCAATAAGATTGTGTTGCTTAGTACTCGGCTAATTTCTTCCTGATGATGGAGGCAGTCGTGTCTATAAAACAGATCGAGGTGCCTGAGCTATAAGCGCATGTGTAACGCGACGCTCGATTTCAGTGTCGGATGCCTGTGAGGGATGACACATAACTCTTTTTTAACTCGTATTTTAATGAAAAAGTGATAATATTTATAGTGATAGTTTCTTGAAGTTTGTGTACCTTTAGATCTGTGGGCATTTAGGAAATTTCTCAGAATATGTTTTAACACTTATTAGTTTCGTTTATACTGTATGATGGTGATGAATTTCCTTTAATAAAATTTAATAAAACTTTCATGTTCCTGAGAAATAAAACAAGAAAAATTTTATTGCTAAGATGTTCCTCTTTAATAGCTCAAGAGATTTGATAAAGTTTCATTAAAATTTCAATTAAGTCTCGGATTTTTCTTCTGAAGTTGTTTACTAGAAACAAAAGCAGAAACAAATAAGGCAATAATCTGTATTTGGGTAAATTTGATGAGAAATGTTTGAGTTCATATTGAAATCTTTTGATGTCAGACTTGACAAACCTGAGCTGACCCTTTTTCTCAAAAGAAATATTTGAGACACAGATGACACTTAAGCAAAAGTTTTTATGAATGTTTAGAAGAAATAATTCAGTAATTGAGATGCACACATGGCATTGAGAAGAGGTAAAGAGACAGCTGAAGGGAAGCTATCAGTCATGAAGCGTTATCAGCTTTAATCTAGTCCCGCTGAGCTCTTTATCTTCCTCTGGCACAGTCACAATGAAATATTATCTCATTTTTTTTTAGTGTAAAGCACCTATCTGTTTCTTTAGCTCCAGTCAAAAGCGAAAGAAAATGAACATTAATGCCATACCAAACGCTCAGTCGTACCAAAAACAATATCATTTTTCCTAGCGTGATTCTTGAGCTTTTGCTTTGAGAATCTGGAAATAGTTACAGTTGATCTTTTAACAGGAATGATGTGACAAAGACGCTGCAGTAACTGTGCTTTGTATTGGCCATTTCGCAGGATGCTGATGGTTTGTGAGAATAAAATGACTTGCACATGCCCCTGAAAAGCAGCTTGATGGGCTCAGATTGGCAGACGAGCTGTATAAGCTTGAGTTCTCAGGGCATCAGGCCAGACGTCCCATCTGTGACTGTACAAATGTGTGTGTCCATGTGTGTTCAGTCCAGTCTGCGATGTTACTCTGGGAAGACACTGAGGAAAGATAACATGCTATCTACTGTCCTGATTTTTAGCAGAAAAGGAGGCTGAAGATGATGGAGGTTAATGTGAAGCAAATCATTAGATAGGAATGTTTTATTGGTAGGCACCATTATTTCTACTGATTATCACTATTTGATTTAAATGTATTGTTATAGTGCTTATTTATAGCACAGTTTTGCATTCATACATTTACATTTAGGCATTTAGCCGACGCTTTTATCCAAAGCGACTTACAAGTATTGCAAAGCAAAGCAACAGAAAATATATTTTAGAAAAAACAATATAGACATGAAAAAGAAATAAAGGTCTTTTAAAATGAAATGATATGTTACAATATTAACAATACAAGAAAGCGAATAGTATTTTGAGGTTATTTAGCGTTCGTTGCATCATGTAGCCAAGGTAAAATCCAAAGAACATAAAATTGCAAAATTGAATTTATTACACAATGCTCTGAAATACTTGATTCTGATTGGCCAGTTGCGACATTCCAAGACATGTTATTCCCCGATAACATCCACAAATAACACATGCTCATCCATTACAAATGATTAAACCAAATTGTGTGTTCGTCTTTTTTAAACATTGTGTTATGGCTGATGGTTGTGTCTCAAGCCGTGTTCTTGTGAAAGGTTTGTATCTGATCGACAATAAAATATTATAAATGAATATTACTTATTTAAACACTGTTGGAAATATTTGGGTGAACAAAGTGAACAAAATATATAACACTGTACTTGTGGGTTTTGGATGCAAAAATCTTACATATATTTCTCTTCCTTAAAGCATTTTTGCACATGTCTGTATTTGTTTAGAAGTCTCTGGAAAAATTTTATAACATGTTCACTGACATGCTATCATTCATGTCAGCATCTTAAAAAAATATCGTCAGTCATCAGTCACTGATTGTGAAACACGTCAGGAATGTGATTTTGTGATTTTGTATTTTCCTGGAGTCGCTCTCATCTCCCAGGTCCTAAAGCCTGCTCACTCTCTCTCACCGGCGGGCAATTCTCTCCGTTGTTCATATCTGTCCATCTCTGTGCAAACACGTGTAGCCGAGTGTGTCGGATAGCGTTGGCTCACAGGTGGCTTACAGAAAGAAAGCTTTCTCTCTGAGCTGCGCAGACGCTTATCTGATTGTCTCATTCACTGTAGTCTTGTAGTGGAAACTGATAACATTTCAGTTTCAGGGACCAGTTTCTCATGCCCTGAAATCACGATGAATCTTGCACACATGTGCCTTTAGCTGGCTCAGATCTGAGAAATAAAACAAATAATGTTAGAAAGTGTTTATTTGGACATGTGAGGAGCATAAGGGCTGCAGATGTTTGGTCTGACATTAGACACAGTCAGCAAAAACGCTGAACAGGTGCATCGTTCTGGGTTATACTGGTTTAGGTATAGCTCTGCAGAAATATACAGGGACCACAAAATAAGTTTACAAAAAAGAACTGTATGATTTACTATGGATCTTTAATATATTATCATGTCTAAAAAACATTTACTTTTTGTTAGTGGTCCAGCACTTTGAGATGATCTGAGATGATACAAAAACAGACGAAGGAAACCAGATTTATGTCCGACATGATGCCGGGCTTGTTCAGAACAATTTTTCACTGACCATTTTGTCATATCCTTGATGTATAGTCTCTATCTGTCTGTTCAAGATGAAAGGTTGTTTAAAAGGAATTCTCCCTGAAACTAAGATTAAATCATTAGGCCGGTTGTTTCAGAAAAAAACCCAGAGGGATTGAGTGATTCATGAATATTTCACTTATCTCTGCGCCTTTTCCACGTGACGGAAAATGCAAATGCTGATGCATCGAGATCATCAGATCGTTTTTCACGTTCTTCCCTGTACGTCCCGTTTATCCATATTTAATTTCTGGACGTGTTGTTTTGTTGTTGTAATTTGTCATGAAATGATTTGGCTGTAGCTAAGTGGATTTAATGACTTTTTTTCTAAACTTGTATTAAACTTGAGCAGGTTTATCATTTAAAAAAAATTAAGTAAACATTTCCTGTAAACTCATAGCAGACAGCTCAACTTAAATATCATTATTATAAGCTGACCATTGAGAATCAGGGTAAGATAAGATTTTCCATGTACTTGCTCAATAGTTTTTTGACCAAAACAAGCTTTTATTTTTGAGTCTGTGGGATATTGAAAAGTGTAGTATTTTGTCTTTTGCGCATGAGTACATTAGGGAGAGAGAGGAGGAAAGGGGCGAGAGACACCGATGAGTTATTGAACGTGCTGTGTGCATTGGTCGCGTGTTTGCAGAGATCTGTAAAGATCAGTCCTGCGTTTAAGGAAAAAGGAATAAATGGAAAGGAGAAAACAGGTGCTGTGGGAAGTGTCAGATTAAAGGCATTAGCGAGGGTTTGATTTAGTCTCAGTTGATTAAATGTTGGAAGCCACAAAAGCACTCTCAGCTGGAGAGATTCATCCTCTGTATTCAAATTAACCTGCAGAGTGAACTGAAAACCAAAACCTCTGTGTTATTTATGACTGATTCATTCCTCTTTTAGCTCAAGTGTTTTGTTTTGCACCTGTTTAAGTAGATTAGTCCGTAATAGTCATGAGAGTCATTGAGTGCTGGCCATATCGACAGCGCTGTATAAGTAATTACACACAAGCAGGCTTTTTACTGGTGCTTTTAGTGGTGTTAGCACAAAAATGTTGCTATATGATACTAAATGTTTTTATTTCTGAAAAATATTTAGACAAAATATGCTTAAAATGCTTCAACCAGTGATGAACTAAAGCTACGTGAGCACCGCCTCCCTTGTAAAATTAAAGCCAGAATGGTAATATTAAATACATAAATAAATGAATAAAAAAATAAAAATCAAATAAAATATATTTAATAAAATAAAAATAAAAAAGTTATAAATAAAATGCAAATAAAATAAATGCAACCTGCATTTAAGTGAAATGATGCCAAACATAATTTTTTGGCGAAATCATACCCAACAGCTCAAATTATACAACATTATTAAAAGCTTATTGTTGTGAATTGGAGTAAGATAAGAAGAAAGATCTTCCAACACTGATTTTTTTTATGCATTTGCTAAAAAACATTTTTGTTTTTTGTTAACCAAAAAATAAAATAAAATATGTATCAGAACTTTTAACAAATAATTGAGTGGAATAAACAAAAAATTAAGTCAATTGGTTGGACAAAATCTAGTGGCATTACACGTTCTTGACCAAATCTTGTCATTTGCGAGTCCAGGCATTCGAGCGCAGTGTTATATTCCGAGTCAACGCCCTCCCATCATCCATCATTTTAAGACTAATCTGGTCTCTGCTTTGTCTCATTAACCAGCTGTAACCAAGTTTCGCTCGAATACATTCGTCTTAGGCTGCTGGTATAACCTCATCGCTTCTCTGTTTATTTCCCACCCTTGATTTATATTTCAGTGAGTAGGTGTACGTGTCGACTGAATAAACATTTCGTTTGGCTGTATTTAGAGTTGAGATTATTGTGTTTACGTGATAAGGGGAGATTATTTTTTAATTGACTCCACGACAGTTAAAGCACAGAGCAAACCACAAGTATATCAGCGCTGATGTTCATTCATCATGTTTCACGTGTAAATGTGGGAATAGACGGTTTGTGTGTGTAATGATGAGCCTCCTACACGCTTTCTTTCTGAGCTGGGAAATTTTCCTTCCGTGTTCTGGGAATGTGTGTGTTGAGGTTGTATATGTTTGCGTTGTGCAAGGGATCAGATGTGTGTTTGTGTGTGTTACACACGTCAGCTGCATCATCTGTTGCAGACTCATACTCTGTCATGTAGATAGGGTGAGAAAACCAGATTAAGCCTCATTGAAAGCCGGCCGACTCGGGCTTTCCGCCAGATCTCTGAAAGAAAACATAACGCCGTGTGTGATCTCTCTCCACTCGGTCGAGATACGCTTGTGTCACACGCACACATTCATTCATGGCTTTTCATGTGTTCTCGTACAGAAACGTGTGTGTGACAGTTGCAGAGCCGGTTTGGGTTCACGGGGAGAATTTCTGGCTTGAATCCAAGCTGACAAATGTTGAAGAGCGTGTACAGTTTCAGCGCTCGCTTTAACTCCTCTGATCATTCGTCTGTGTGTTTTCACATTGTTATTTGCATGAACTACAGTGTTTGTCCTCATTCCTAATACACAGAGGTGAATTTTATTGCTCAGGACTTTAGTTGTGTTTTATTTATCAACTTAGTCTCAGATGTTTCTCTTCAAAAATAAAATAGGAACAAATGAGATAATACATGAAGAGTACGGAGGTTTAAAATAAATGTAGATTGTATAGGTTAAATAATCTGGATTTGGGTAAATTTGACATTTGTGAGATTTCTGACTCTTTTCTCAGGAGAAATATCTGAGACACACATAAGACTTGAACAAAAGTTTTCATTTCAGTTCTCATTACGTCTCATTTATTATATTAAGATCTATTATCATTTATTTTTCTTTTTTTATATATATTTTATAAACCTGAAAACAAATTGTTTTGCCTTTTCAACTTAAAACCTGTACTTTATGTGGTTGCATCTAAACTGACTGATGGATTACAAAAGGTGATTTATTATACTCAAAGTTGAGTTTCTTTGCCACTCTTGCTTATAAATTCTCCTGAACGCTTGCTAGGTTGATGGCTTGTTTGCTCTTTTTCTCTTGTAACACTGTAAAAAATAAACAAAAACTTCTTTCTATCCCACAGACTCCTGTGGTCAGCTCTCATCATCTCCTCTCAGCTCATCCACGGGTCATCGGGGCATCACCGGTCACCCTCTCCACTCGCCTCTGCTCAGCCCGTCCGCCATGAGCTCCAGCCCGGGTCAGCTGCACTCGCCCATCAGCACCCTCAGCTCGCCCATCAACGGTCTGACATCACCTTTCCCCATCATGGGTCACTCTTCTATGAGCGGCGGCCCGTCCTCCACCAGTATGGCCTTCAGACCGAGTCTCAGCCCGCAGGTATGACATCACTGGTAATGAACAGATTCACCTTGATTTGCATGTGCTTCACTTTCTAAGGAACGTAATCCGAATATCCAATATGTTTTCAGCGTGTACTTGAAACACTTGAATTCACTTGCTGAATCGGCTAAACTGACACAAGCTTAATCTAAAGTCAGCCGGAGATTGAATGTCTGTTTTACAGATGCTGGTGCGTGTACACAAAATCATGCACATTTTATTGAAATCTTTGCTCTATTAATATCGTCAGTCAGACGGTTCCAGTGGTGTGTAAGAAATAAATAGTTTTTAATGAGATTTCCTGGCATGCCTCCACGAGACGTGATCATGTGCTCATTCACAGAACATTTATTTCATTTCGCAATGGTGCCAAAGACCTTCTGCATGCAAAAACAAGAGCAGTTTCTTAGTTTGGACATGATTGAATGTGAATAGGATTGATTTATGAGCTTGGTGCCTGATTGGAAATGTATTTTAATTAGATAAACCATATGGTGCACATAGACACACACTTGTGGTGTTTACTTAATTCAGTCAGAGAGAAATTTGAGTGGTGTTTAAATCATAGTTGGGAATAAACTTGTCTTACACGCTACATTTGTATGCACAGAAAATCAAATCAGTTCAGCATTTGTGCTGTAGGCTTCCTGATTGGATTTTATTTAATAACACATACCGTAAGTAGCTGCTGAAGCAGCGTTTCATTGGTTGAAAATGTGCTGCTTGTAAAGTTTTTGTGGTGTTATTGGATTTCTGTTATATCCTCCTCAATATGAGCAGTTTTTATGAGACATCACACAAGAAATATTACCCTTTCCAAGTCATTTATTTTCTTTCACCATTGGTTTCTAGGACACTAACTTTATTATTATTTTATATCCAAGCATATGTGGGTGTCCAGGGTGCATATATAAAAATAGCAAGATAATGAATTTATTTTGTTAATTGGTCACAAAGGTACTTGCTCATTTTCTGCAAATCATATATGACTTTGCTGCCAATGGGGACATAAATTGTTTTGTAAAAATCTCACGTGACAATAAAGCACTTTGAATTGAATGAAGTACAGTTTATTTATTAATCTAAGTAAATAGGCCTGATTATCAAAACTATAAAGAACAACCGCAAGCCAATGTATGTATGGTGATGCCTTTGAGCCAGAGAGATTAGCTTTGGATTGGATAAATGAACATTTAATAGACTTGAGTAATCTTGCTGTCATGTTGTCATGTGGTAAATAATTGATATTTACTAAATTGTTGCTATATGATTGTGCTATCACATACAGTAACATGAACTGTAATGTAATGTGATGGTAAGTCATGTGATCGGTCTAGTGAGTTTTTGGTCATTTGCTTCAGTACATGACAGAGATTTGTGACCATTAGTTCAGCAGTTATTCATATAACTGAATACATAATAGAGTTCTCTTCATTAAACTGCTGTTTGTAAAAACTCTCTGCGTGTGTGTGTTTGCATTACACATCATTAATGTATAACCTTAAATCTCTGCAGATAAGCGGCATGGATTTAACTCAGACTTTGGCACAGTGAAATCATTGACTGCTTGCCAGAGTCATTTGAGTATCAGTAAACACATTAACCGTAACTGTAGTCATATCAAATCACACCTTTTTATAAATGAATTTTCAGACTTATAGCAGATATACTGGAAGAAGGCTGTTCAAGATAAAACACATACTGTACTCATTATAAACATGTTATTGTGAAGGGTTATTCTGAAACTTTACACCCTCATAACGCCTGCCCCCCACTAACACTAGTAAACTGCTCAGTCCTTACTGTTGTTACCCCCAAATTAAAACCAAGTTTGACTTGGCATAAAAACAAAAGACTTCATTTTTTTTCTGTCCACCACAGGCTTCTTGTTAGACAGCTTTAATTTGCCTACTAAATATAAGGGAGGGCGTCTTCATATTAATGGCGCCGTCTTGGAGGTGCCCCGACCTCCATTCATCCTCATTAGCCCCGTCAGAGTGCTTGATCTCTGACCGCATGGTGTCAAACACAGTCGTACTGTGCCACATGGGCTTTCTGTTTTTTATTGGCATGCTAAATGGGTTCAGGAGAAGCCCGGTTGTTGGGGCCTGGTCAGAGTTCGAACACACGGGAAATGAGCTGGCTTGTTAAAATTTGCAGCTTAGCCATGTGGCATGTCTCAGAATGAAAGTCTTTACACCCGGCCAGACCTAGTCCTCATATACAGACAGACGCACAAATTAGTTTTGATTTTTGTGTACTACATAACAGTGTAGTGGAGTTTCTATTTATAGTTACTAAAAAGTGCAGTAATGTTAACTCAATGTTCAAATAACGTTATATAAACAGGTTTTTAAGATGGATTGTGCCTCGTTTTACAGGACCTAATGAAAAACAAAAGGCCTTGTTTGCAGTAAAATAGAGGCAGACGGTTGAACTGGTTGTGAGCATGTATGTGCAGGCGTATGTGTGATTTCAAACGTATGCGCAGGTGTGTTCATAATGGTATGTATCTAGATTTCTTTGACATTTGCTAACAAAATAACGTTGACATAATTTAAGGTGGGGAAACGCATTAAGATGTTTTTTTTTAGTAACAACACAATAGTCACCGTAAAGAAAATACTTGTACGTCTTGCCTTTAACAATAACAATAATTATGTTTGTTCAGAATGCATTCAGATTTGTTTTGTTAAAGAAGAACTTTAGTTCCGTGTCTGGACTCTTCCCAAAGAAAACCTTGGCTTGCATTCTTTTATTCTTAATGTTTCCTGTAGGCATGTCTGTCGGCCCTTCATCCATCATTGCACTTTGTCAGGTTATGGTTAGTTAAGAATAAATGTGCGACTGACATTCTTCCAAAAGCAGCAGGCGAGAAGAATCTTCTCTCTTGTGATGTTGAGTGTTTATATAAGTGAAAATATGGAGATGATGATCAAAGTAAACATTCGATTGCATTAGCAGCAGCTTTTAAACCGTGTGATTTTCGTATTTCTTTATTTAGCTCAGCTCACCCATGAATACTATCAGTAGTTCGGAGGACATTAAACCTCCTCTGGGTCTGAACGGGGTGATGAAGGTCCCAGCGCAGCCCATGGGAACGTCTCTCTCTCTCACCAAACACATCTGTGCCATCTGCGGTGACCGCTCATCAGGTGATGTGCCAACACACAAACATATACAATACATATAAGATGTCATTTATATCATTTTAGACAGACAGAAAGGGACAAATGATGACTGCAATAGTGTATAAGTTTTCAATTATTTAAAGTATGTAATATACACAACTTTTTTACCCTTGTTACCCTTTTGTTTTGCATCAATAACAGTCTTAGTTAATAAATATTATTACCATGTTAACCTTTACTATACTATTTACATTCAGTATTTAGGTGCTAAGAATTAAAAAATAAAAAGGTCACAACCTTTACCCTGTAACACAGTTACACAGTAACTTTTGATCTTGACAATGGTAAGTAAGTTTAAACAACAAAATACTGATTAAAAACGGGAAAATGTCACAGCATAACAGGGTTGAATCTACAAGTGCAGAGACAAATTATGAGGAAAATGTCTGAAGCTTTTTAGAAATAAACTGCAATGAAACCACAAAATGTTTATATAAATAAAAGCTCAATTCTTTACAGACTATGTGGGACATTGCAGATTCATTTACATTTTCATTTCTTGTATATAACATATGAAACATGGGTCAGACGTTGTAAAATTAATCACATACTATTTACCAATAATCTACCAGATATTATGATTAAGTTCAGTATTGGCACATAAATAGCACAGTTTCCTGAAAATGATCTTCCAAAAACTGTAAAATTCACTTTATTTCTGTATTTGACAGTATTGTGTGATGCTCTTGAATTATTGATAATAACTGAAGTGTGTGTGCGTGTTGCAGGTAAACACTACGGGGTGTACAGCTGTGAAGGCTGTAAAGGATTCTTCAAGAGAACGGTGAGGAAGGACTTGACGTACACGTGCCGAGACAACAAAGACTGTATAATCGACAAGCGCCAACGAAACCGCTGCCAATACTGCCGCTATCAGAAGTGCTTAGCCATGGGAATGAAGAGAGAAGGTGAGCTGCTTCTGCATTTCACCTGATCGATTAGGTTATAAACACATCACGTCATTTAATGTATGCTCCGAGGTTCCTCAAGGAGACTTGATGGAGATCTCAGTTACGCTTTTGAGATCTTGTGAGACAAGATGATATTTTTTAGAGAACGTTGGTCACCAACTTTGACTTCCATTGTATGAACAAAAAAACCACTGAGACATTTCTCAAAATATCTTCTTTGATGACAACGTTTTTATTTTTAACAGTAAGACTAAAATAACTTCCTTCTGTGTATTCCGCCTCACCTCTCACTGACTCCTGGAGTAAAGCGTTATCCCTCGGCTGACCTCCTCCACAGCTTTCTGCCGCTTCCACTGGAGAATTCCCCTTATGATGTGGTCGTGGTTTCTGTCACAGGAGAGAGAGTCATAAAACAGGGCTTTTACAGACATAAAGCAAAGCAGAAACGTTCCTCTGGCTCCAGACTACAGTGAACCGACTGTGTAGTTTCTTCCTGGCCAAACAAACACGTACAGTGTGTATACAACACGCATTAATATATTGTCATAAAGATCCACACATGTGCATTCACGCACACAAGCTCTTTTTGCGGGATACGTCTGCATAACTAATCACTTGAGTGAACGTTTCTAAGGAACGGTTTTATTGCCCGTGACTTTGACTGAATAGTAGCTTGTTCGGTTATGTTCGCGTTGGACGCTAGCCAAATCAAATATACATATTTTATAAAGCAGAATAAATGTATCGCATTTAACGTTGCTTAAAACTTAAGTTGACCTTTAATGTTGTGAACTATCATAAGTTGTTGAATAATGGGATGTACGTACATGTACACGTTTTGTAAATGTGCAGCTTGAGAATCAAAACCAGCTGTGTGTTATTGTACACAAAGTTTGGATGTTGTTTTTTCTGTGTAACCCCGAGGAAATAGCTCGGGAGATTTGATGGAATTCTCAGTTGTGTTTCCTTTAAGTATCAACTTAGACTCCGATGTTTCTTTTAAAATGTGTAGGAGAAATAAAAATGTAACCAATGGTGAGTGGAAAACTGTATAGGTAAAGGTCATATTGAAATCTTTAATAATTTTGACTTTTGATTGTAGACTTGACAAATCTGAGTTCAGTGTTGCGATCTCTTCTGAAACTCTAACGACAGAGATATTTGTGAGATTTCTGACTCTGAGACGTCTCAGATCTCAGATATTAAATAATCCAGGCGGGTGTGTGAGCATATGCTAACGGTTCTAATTTTACACATACAGCCGTTCAGGAGGAGCGACAGCGGGGAAAGGAGAGGAGCGAGGAGAGTTCGGCAGCTGTGCCAACGAGGACATGCCCGTGGAGAAGATTCTGGAAGCCGAACTGGCAGTTGAACCAAAGACTGAGACCTACGTGGAGGCCAACCTCACTGTGCCTGCCAACTCTGTAAGGCAATCGCTTTCCGAATCACAATCTATCATACAATGACATCCGGCTTATGGAGAACATTTGGCTCGTGTGAAACAGGGCGCATTAGAGTTACACTTTAGAGTACAGTAATTTTATTAATGTCAAGACATGAAGAGAGCGGGTAACCTTAAAAGAAGATTCTAGCTGTCCGCCAAAGAATCTGAAGTTGATGTTCTGTTTGTGAATATTAAGGGCTATTTTTAAGAGGATTCGGTTTGGCTTTGAAGGACTTTGTACAGACCCCTTGAGACGAGACACACTGCAGAAGATGCACATTGTCGTGCCGTTAGTTAAGAGCCTCGGCCCGGCCCATTAACCATGTCAGTCAGACACACAGAGACCAGCGCCATATATAAATATATATATATACACACACGTGTCCTGTGTTTCGTGCAGCTGTACGCTCTAAATCAGGTGGAGGTCAAGGTGAAAGAAGCACATGCTTTGTCTTCCCTACTTTGTATTTTCAGGTTGTTTGTTTTCCCCAGTCTTTTTTTAACAGCTATTTGTGCGTTTGTCCTTGAGCTCACAGGGAACGTTCTCAGAATTTTGGCTAATGTCCTCTCACACTTATTCATGTTTACATTTTTGTATAGTGCTTTTTACCATTTATCATTTCAAAGCAGCTTTATCAAAAAAAAAACGTGTTTGCAGCGTTTTATCAACGTTAGAGGTCATTGCTGAATAGCAATAAAAGCACTGACATGAAGACATTATTTAAAATGTTTAAAGTCAACATGAAATTAAAATGAAAAAGTCTCATTTTTCATTAAAGCCATTTTACTGAAATATATGTAAATAATGCAAGAAAATGCAACTGCAAACTTCTTTTTCATGTCAAATTTGAAACAACGCTTAGAACATAATTCACAACTTATTAAGAATGTTAACAAAATGTTCCTAAAACATATTTTGGAATAAAACACTAATTTGATTTTCTCTTGGGTTGAGTAGAAAACTGCTAAGATGGAAAAATACGTAAAACTTTACGGTTATGTGTCATCATAAATGAAAGTCATTAGGATTGGAAGATTTGCTCTTTTTTTAGATGTTAAAAAAACACTAAAATTAGAACTAGGCTCTGTTTCAGTGATGATATGTTTTAATATGCTTTAACATGTCGAGTGGGCATCACAAGAGCTTGTTCTCAGTGGTTCCGAGTTGCGGATTGAGAGTTTGGGTTAGTCAGGAAATTCCTTCGCCTTGTAGTGACCTCATAGTGAGCTAAACAGGAAATAAAAATATTCCAATGAGGGAAAGTAATAGAAACGACATCCACAAGAGAAGACAAAATCACACCCTTAAATGACTTTTGAGGGGTTTAAATGTGATTTTTCTTTTCTGTTGTATAAGTTGCTCATGTTCTTTCTCTCTCTCCAGCCTAACGATCCTGTAACAAACATCTGTCAGGCAGCTGACAAGCAACTCTTTACCTTAGTGGAGTGGGCCAAGCGGATACCTCACTTTTCCGACCTCCCGCTGGACGATCAAGTCATCCTGCTGCGAGCAGGTGCGTCAGTAAATAAACACAGACGGCTGTTTGATTCCTGCAGACATCCACCTGACGCCACATCAATTCTCCCAGCTCTGGAGTTACATCAGAAAACAATATCAGCTAATAAATTGAGCATGTTTACGGTTATGTGGCATTACAGTCTATTCTAGAAGCATTTATATGGATCCAGAGATGCATCTGATGCAGGTTTAGGCCAAAGCATCGATTAAAGAAGAAATTTCATCTGATTAGCTCGTAGTGAGAGTCTTTATTCTGTTAAGGGTGATGGTTTCCACACAGATCGAGAGAGAATAAGTAATGTTCGGGATGTTCACATGTTGCATTTATTTCAGAAACCTCAAAAGTCCTTCTGTTTCTGTGTGTTATTCACAAGCTCAGAAAAGAGATTGTAGTGTGCAATACTGAAAAGATTTATTCATATTTTTTATCCAGTGCCCTTTAAAAACTAATATCTTTGTGTTAGAAGAAATTATTCTGTCCTCGAGATCAGCAACTTAGGGTATGTTTACCTGACTAGGTAGTTTATTGTAAACTTCATTTATTACAGTAGTTGCCATTATCACTTTGTAAAGAAAGACATTTTTTATAATATGCATGCTAATGATGTCACAGTTTTCACAAATTGGCATTTTGTAGTTTACTGTAGAAATGACAATTTATTTTAATTAATTTAAATTTAAAATGTTTTAAACCTGCTTATAAAAAAGTCTCAGACCCCTAAAACACTTGTCCTGTAAATGAATAGACAAAACATAAAAGGTTTTACACTTTTAGTTAATAATGGTGTTTTGTAAACACCTTCTTAAATTTAATTCATTATTAAAGCTGCAATCTATAAATATAGCCTTTCCATCCCCATCTCTGTTTGAAACATAAAATTACAGGTTACTTTATGTGCTTCTTTACACATAAAGTGTTTTATTCTAATCATTTTGAATAAGAAAAGTAAAAATAAGAAATCCCACAAACTAAAAATAGATGTTTTGGTCTTTTCAAGTAATCTTTCTTGTTTGTGCACTTTTCAACACTTTGTGCTTTTGTTCTCTCCCACCAGGATGGAACGAACTCCTGATCGCTTCTTTTTCCCATCGCTCTATAGCTGTAAAAGACGGGATATTATTAGCTACAGGCCTTCACGTCCATAGAAACAGCGCGCACACTGCCGGCGTGGGAGCTATCTTTGACAGGTTAGTAAATGTCTAAAGTTCTCAGAGAATACCACACAGAACATTAAAGTGCTTCAATTCAATATCACTTGAGTTTATGAAGGATACGGCCGTGTGATCCACTGAAAAACCCTCATAGTTCACTCTGCGGAAGATTTGTGAGAGCCGGAGGTCACGTGCACGTGAATTTTTGAAAATCACCTCTGTAATGATATTAGACGCTGCATCATGAAAACGTCCTCCACGTTTTACTCCTGATTGATTGCGTTTTTACATTAAGCCGTATGGCAGTTTTATGTAGCGCTGTGATAATGTTTCACCGGCTGTGGGAGATGTACCGATGTCCTCACTGATGAAATATAAGGTGCCCGGTCAGTCTGCGTTAGAGATGAATGTGTCTTTATAGGACATGGTGTCTTTGATTCCTAAGACGGTATGAAAACTAAATATTAAGGCGAAGCGAGGAGTGAATGGGCCCGTTTGATTTGTTACAGAGTTCGTAGAGGCATTTGTAGGGGTATGTCGGGCGAATTACCTCTTTATCAGATTGCCTGAGTCGACTGTGAATGTGAAGATTTTAATGGCTTTGTATTTACAGAGTGCTGACAGAGCTTGTGTCAAAGATGAGAGACATGCAGATGGACAAGACTGAACTTGGATGCCTGCGGGCCATTGTTCTGTTTAACCCAGGTACGGTAATGTACAGTATACTTACACACACAAAACAAGTCTTGTGTAAGCATTTAAAATGTCATCTCAGTTTGATTAAAGGCTCGATCACATTACACAACACTGAGTTTGTCAATCTGCACTTTTTGGGTTGACCGCTTTCTAATTTATGTAGTGTGATAAATACTGAATTCTACCATTACACGGTAAATCTAGTGCTATATGATGCCATGCGACTCAAGTGTGAAGTCATGTTGAGCCAACCAATGAAAAGCATGTGGGGTCACAGAGTTCAAGTCGTGTGTGATCCTTAGTTTGATGTGTTATGTCAAGATTACAAATCAGTAAGTGTGTGTACATTAAAATCTGTTCATGCTTTTATAGTCGGCTAATATAATCCTCTGTAATGCTTATTTGATGTCTGTTTTGGCGTGAAATATATAAAGTGTTGAATTAAAGCCAGTAAATGGTTTTCTATGATTATAAACACACCTATAATGAGATTCATGTAATAACTTAATTGTGTACCTTTCAAAATACAGCTTGATAAACGGTGTACGGGCGGGTCATGTTTTTCATGTTATTGTGGAAAGAGGATTGCCTTTCTGAATTTTTTGGCTTTATCTACAGCCTGAAGCTATTTGATGTAAGCTTTCATTATCCAGCACCCACATGACAAGATATATTTGCATTTACATTTACAATTATCCTAAGCGACAGTGCATTTAATCTATAAATGTCTTTTAAAAGTTTGTGTGTTCCTTAGGATTGAACCCATGACCTTTGTGATGCTGTGCGATGATCTACTTTGTTTATCAAATATGATGCTGTAGATGTATATATTGTGCTGTATATGTGGTGATACGCTTGTATACAGATCCCGTAAATTATCTGCAATATGACTTTACAATATAATTAATTTCGGTTTTTGTGTTTTTTTATGTTTAGATTCAAAAGGACTGTCCAATCCAGCAGAGGTGGAGTCATTACGAGAAAGAGTGTATGCTTCTTTAGAAGCCTACTGTAAACAAAAATACCCTGATCAACCTGGAAGGTACATTAAACACACACTTATCTTTTACTACGAGTCTGCTCACTCGCCAGAGATTCAGATGAATTTAGAGTGAACTAAATGAATTTAGCGAGACTTAAGAAAAATTACACAAGATGTCTTTAATGTATCAATTATTTCTCCTAGACATCAATGAGATTAAATGGAGATAAAATGGAAACTTTTGTTTAAGTCTCATCTGTGTCTCAGATATTTCTCCTAAGCAAAATAGTCAAAAATCTCACAAATATCTCTGTCATTAGAATTTCAGAAGAGATCTCAACAATGACACAAACTGAACTCAGATTTGTCAAGTCTGACATCAAAAGTCAATATTATTAAAGATTTCAGTATAAACTCAAACATTTCAGATTATTGATCTACATTCATTTTCTTGGATTTTAACTATTGCCTCATTTTTCTTTTTCTTTTTAGTATAAATGCAAAGCTTTAACCATGTACGTTGTTTTATGAACAGATTTGCCAAGCTGTTACTACGGCTGCCCGCTCTGCGATCCATCGGCCTGAAGTGTCTGGAACATCTCTTCTTCTTCAAGTTAATCGGAGACACGCCCATCGACACGTTCCTAATGGAAATGCTGGAAGCGCCGCACCAAATGACATAAGAGAATGATTTTTCTTCTGACAGATTTCCCAGAAGGCGTCTCTAGAGCCACGGCAGAGGGTGTATTTTTTGTACAGAAGAGGCCAGAACAGCACACATGTCAATGGAGACGGTTCTGTCCAAGCTGATAAACATCTCGCACCGCAGTCGAGGGGAGGATTCAACTGCTAGTAACTCTACCTTGGTGGAACATCAAAAGCATTGCGTAATACACTAAATCCTTTCATTACGGGATAGGAAACAAAGCGGATGAACCAAGCATGCGATCAAGTTTTGTCCATGGATTGTCTGCCTCTACCTCTGCTTTCCGTTGACACAGCCAAACCGCCTCATCTCTGAACTCGCAATCATTTCGCTGTGAATTTTCAGTTTTCAGATACAAGTTCCTCAATACCTCACATGCACTTCTTCATGCAGCTGTCTTTAAAAAAGACATTACCGTCTAGGTGCGTGTCGCTGGACTACATTGAGTTCAGTGTTAACAGCGTGTCCAGAGCCTGTTGAGACCGGGACCCGAGCTGTTTTTTCCAGGCACTTACAGAAAGAAAGTTTCTTTGACATGTCAGATTGATGGAAGCCCATCTCCATGCTGTTCGGCTCTAGTTTAAGTCCTTTTCCTTTTGGAAGAGATATGTGAATAATAGAATGGCCTACGGAGAATGAAAAGCAGGTGTGCTCCTGGATGAACTCATTGTTAGAGTTATAAAAAGTATTGAAGACTTTTCAAATTCATGATGTTTTGATTCTATAATTCAGCATATGTACTATTTCCAAAGATTTTCAATAATGTTTGTATATCATCTTGATAATTCCCAGCATTGGGTGTTTGTGATTTGAAAATATGCAAGGAGTTGAAGGAATCCAGATGATAGTCTGGCCTCAGGGAATCACAGGGTTTGGAAAGTGCTCGGACTGCCCCCTATTGGAAGAGATGTAACATTACAGCTTATGTGCTTTATTAAAGTGATAGTTCACGTTAGTTAAAAAAATCAATCATCATTTATTCACCCTCATCTTGTTCAAAACCTGTATATGACTCTTTCTTCTGCAGAACACAAAAGAAGATATTTTGATGAATGTCCCAGTGGTTTGGGGTTCATACAATGGGGGTCAATGTTGTTAAGTTTTTACTTTAAAATATCTTCTTGTGTGTTAGAAAGAAAGTTATACAGGTTCGAAATGACATGAGAGTTAGTAAACAATGAATGGATGAACTATTTAAGACAGACAACATAAAATAGTTTGGGGTGTTTCATACATTGCAAATTACCATTCTTAGCCCTCAGGTTAATACAAATGCAAAACAAGCATTTTTATGGTATTTTTGCTTCTGTTGTGCAGTGTCTTTTATCTACACCATGAAAAACAGTACAAGGTAATACGGATTTCCTAATGCCAATGGTATTGATGCATCAAACCTCAATTGCAGATTGAGCCAATCTCAACCAGTGTTTTATACAACAAATTAAAAGAACATGCTGTATAGTACAAACTAAAAATTAATTCACCTAAATATGAAAATCTTTTAATTTACCCACTCTCATATCATTCCAGATGTATATGACTTCCTTTCCTCAATTGAACACATACAAATATTTTTATACTTTAAAATGCTCCAAAAAGCACATGCATCCATTAATAGAGTAATCCAAATGATTCCTGTGGGTTAATACATGTCTTCTTAAGCGAAAAGATATGTTTGTGAGACAGCTTATTTAGTGATGGATATGCTGTGTATTCTTGAAAATTAAAGGATGAGCACAAAGTTCAGATATGGCGGCACATTAGTAACTTTCAATGTCATCAGTTTGCCCATGTCTCGTAATGAAACACGCATAGGAAAACTAGTCAAGAGACACGCAAGCACCAATGATGTTCATTTGTGTTTGTGTTCAGCTAAAGAAAGGAAATCGTATAGATCTGGGATGATGTGAGGTGGAGTTAATAATGATCCATGAAATTTTATATTTGGAATTACTCTTCCTTTAAGGGTTTCTCTGTAGGAGCTACTGATAAAGATGACACATTCTGGCAATAGTCTATACGAAAACTACATGTGATAGTATGCATATACTTATGCATGCATAGTATATAAAAGCAGTATATATACTGTCTATATGATTGTCATACAGGCCTTAAACGCATCAGTGGTCTTGTGTTTTATGCTTTGATATGGGAAAAACATCAATCAGCCATCCCAGAAGAGGGTTTAAAAACACAGACTCTGTATAAATTGCTTCTGGGTTTATTCAAACAGGGTTTGGTCGAGCATCATGAGTCCGTAGAGCATCTTTTACAATCCTGATGTGTCTTTCATCCGTCTCATTTCCCTGTGACAAACCAATCCATCACAGGACTACATGTCAACAAAATATGAAAGAGATGCATTTTAAGAGATTTATCTATTTTTGTACAAAGTGTAATTTTATCTCTACATCACTATTTCATTGGTTCTTTGAATGCTATGTTGTATACATTGTTGGTGTAAATTTATTTTTTTGCTAGGCATGCCCTCAAACCTGGACTGAGAGAATGGTTTACATAAAAAGGCTTCTCTGTTCTTTTGCCATTTATCTTTCATGGTACCCTCAAATGAGAGCTTGTTCTTTTTTACAGGATACACTGAGGGTGGATTGTGTATTGTCTTATTATATATGTCTAATGTTCAAAGGACTACAAATAAATTTCAGATTCAAAAATGATGGATGCTATCTTTAAAAACACATCTATCTTTTTTTTCACACATTAATAAAATTATTATTTTTATTATTAATATTAAATAATAAATTATAATGAAACATTTCCAATTTATGTTAAATGAAAAGCTGAAACACTGTAATATTCTATAAATGTAAATATAAAATATGATATGTATTTATGAAAAATAATGTAGAAAATTGGACAGAAACAACAAATATACAACAAATGTACAACCATCTTAACCTATAATAAAACAAATAATTATTTTATTTCATTTTCTTTTCAGTAATAAATAAACTGAAAATGAATGCTTGAGATTTTTTCAGCAAGACCTTCAGGTATGTAGCCCTCCAGGAACAAGGATGTTTACACCTGTTCTATGGAGAAAAGACATTTTAAAATGTGAGGACAGGAATGCTTTATAAACATATAAGTGAATAGAGAAACAGTTTTTTTCTGGATAGAGGGTCCAATAAAGATTACTTTTTTCAACCACTTTCAATGGTTATATGATCTGCATGCAGTACTAAAACATTTTGTCTCTAGTTACTCGTAATCTCAGTAGGGTAAAAATGTTTGTAAACTGTGTGGCTCTTAAGGAAAAATGCAAACCTGCTGTTTACAATGTTGGAGTTTCAACCAGACACTGACACTGAAATATTTATGAT
The DNA here is from genome assembly GCA_019155185.1 of Beaufortia kweichowensis. Taxonomy (NCBI): domain Eukaryota; kingdom Metazoa; phylum Chordata; class Actinopteri; order Cypriniformes; family Gastromyzontidae; genus Beaufortia; species Beaufortia kweichowensis. Next base: position 417,870 of record CM032795.1, on the reverse strand, counting down.
ATTGTCATATGTGTAGTATTAACATGATATCAATAATCCTGTTATAAGTCAATCCTGGTATTCCCCCATCATGATTTTGAAAATCACATCTGTGTGCTAACCTAAAGATTTTATATTAGCCAGCACATTAAACTTGAAAGGACATGCATGTTGACAAACTTTAAAACACATGTCGATCCATCAGCTACATTACATTAGCAGTAGTCTACTGTCTTCAGTGATATAATAATCTAAGGATGAATAAAAATATATCTAGACTGGGCAGTTGAGTTAATCACCATATTAGTGCAAGTGGTGATGTTTCAAAATAATAAAAAAACACAAAAAAACATAAAAACAAAAAATAAATAAACAGGAGCAAAAAAGTTGTCGTTTGTTTAGTTTTTAGTTAGTTTGTTTCACTGTATTGTATTGTTATTATTCATTATTGTTAACAGCATTGAATCATGAATCATGCTTGGATTTCAAAATCAAAATGATTCTGATCCAGATTAAACTTTTTAAACAACTGGGCCCAGAACGATACTGGTTAAAGAAAATCACATCTGGAGATATAAGGAATTACACGGGATTCACCGCGCATGCGCAACACTTACTGACAGCTTGAGGTGTTGAGAATGCTCCTTGTCCTTAAAATATATTTGTTTTCTATGATCAATAATAAGTGTATTATTAGACATTTATACAGAATAGTAAACAAGGTTTACATTTACATGACTATTAAAGGAAATGTGTACACTTAACGTCATACAGAACCGGTCGAAGATCAAAGTTTTCCCGTGAAAAATCATTCGGTGTCGATCACGGCGACAGTTATTCTTTTACACAACAACAACCACAATACCGTGCGACGCAGCGCGCATGCGCACAACACTACCCAACCAGTGTCGACCCCAGCCATCTATTATGCTTCTTCGCAATAAAAGCTACCCGAAAATCTGCAAGGAAAACGCCACCGGAGCCGCTTGGAGTAAAAGTAATAAAGTATATCATACGTATTTACGCTTAGCACGTTCCGATCGGAGTTTACGTTGAGTTTATGCGATGCATATTAAGGTTTTTGGTGGGAAACACTGCTGAATGTGGCTTGTCAGAGTGGAGCTGATGAGCGGCGCTTTGCAACAATGTAACAAAACCTTCTTTCAAGCGCCGCCGTTTCGAAGCCCGAAAGCAGCGCTCGTTTTGATCGGCCGTGTTGTTTTTTCCTGTTGTATGAAGCGCAAAAAGCAAAGCCGATACATTACGGGATGCTTTCAAATTAGCTCGCCGAGTAGCTAGCTGGCTGGACGGCATGCACACACACAATGGTTGTGTTAAAGACATGGTGGGGCTCGATCCTCGGCATTCCTCACTCGATGCCCTGTCTCTCCCGTGCCCGCCATCTTTTAAAGAACTTAAATATACACGCCTGATGCTGTTACTTTAACGCGCGATCGACAAATGTATGTTTTTCAGTGAAGTTTGCGGCGTTTAAAGGCGCGCAGGGGCGCAATTTCTCTTGCTGGTGTTTAGGAGGGTTTTGTTTAATTCTGAGTAAACTTGCCGTTTTCACGCGGACCTCCGTTGCCATTTGCCCTTTTAAAAATACGCCTTTCTAGTTACAACTGGTTAAAAACCACTGCCGTAGATTAAGATGGGAGTTTATGAATTGTATAGTTCATTTTAGAGCCGAAAAACTCATCAAAACATTGAAGTTAACACTTTTTACTGATTTGCTGGCGAAGTACGTTTAGTTGCACAGTGACTACAAAATGATTTTTTTGGATTATCAGTTGAATAAATTATTCCTAATAATAATATTTATTCATTTGTGTGCACGAAATGGATTTATGATCATTTCTGTTACGTTTTTCTTTTATTAAATGTATTTTTTATTATGCAAAGTACAAATACATACCCAATTCCATCCCACCAAAATAAATCTATGAATAAATGTAAATATAAATAAAGTGAGATACAAATGCTTAGTATTTCTGCAGTTAAATTATTTTTAGTTATTTTTTTACTGTTCAGTCATGTTTTTATGTCACTTATGTTTACTAACAGCGTGCTGACACTCAGGTCCTGAGATGGGATGTGTGTGTCAAGGTGGGACTAAGGAGCAAGAGGATCATTGTAACTGAGCTACGAGACGTACACACGTCATTCAAACAACTTCTTCCCTTTAACTGGCCAGTATGTCGGTGGTCACGTCCCCTGCCCCGGTGCCTCCACCTATCGTGAACCCACCCCCACCCGAGTTCACGAACCCCAACAAACCGGGCCGCAAAACAAACCAGCTACAGTACATGCAGAATGTGGTGGTGAAGACTCTGTGGAAACATCAGTTCGCATGGCCCTTTTACACACCTGTGGATGCCATTAAATTGAATCTGCCGGTACGTTGAAGTATTGTGTTGGGATATTTGTTTATTTGTCTTAACTATCGTGTTTTACATTTTGTTTATTGTTTTTTTATCATGTAGGACTACCATAAAGTTATTAAGAATCCAATGGACATGGGAACCATTAAGAAGCGACTTGAGAATAATTACTATTGGACTGCTGGTGAATGCATGCAGGACTTTAACACCATGTTCACAAACTGTTACATCTATAACAAGGTAAAATATTTCAAGGATGTTTTTGGGGTCTTGTGATATCTTGCAATGTGATTGTTATTTCTTAATGCATTACAACTTACTACTAAATAATATTGGTTATTTTGTTGAAAAAATATGTGAGAAAGGACCGTGGTGTCCTGCACGGATGTAAAACTAGCACAGTTTAGTTGCTAGGGGCAACAGTCAGGTAAATAGTTTAGCAGCCGCTCAATAATGCCATTGACCAATCAAAATCAAGTATTCCAGAGAGCAAAATTAATCATTGCCTAATAATTTTGTCCCTTTCATTCCAGCCCACAGATGACATCGTTCTCATGGCTCAAGCTTTAGAAAAGATTTTCCTTCAGAAGGTAGCTCAGATGCCTCAGGAGGAGGTGGAACTTCTTCCCCCGCCACCGAAGGGTAAAGCACGGAAACCCGGGGCACCTCCTGCTTCAGGTAACTCATTGAATGTCAGATAAATGACATGCTGCTTTGGGGAGAGTTTCCAGCTGAACTTGTCATTATCACATCCAAACAGAAAACCAGCAATCGATAGCACTGACTACAGGCTCTCCGTCTTCGTCATGCCCGAGTTCGCCTCCTCAGCTGGCTCAGACTCCTGTAATAGCTGCGACTCCAGTCTCGACCATCACCTCCAACGTGCAGGCAGTACCTCCTGCCGCAGCCATGATCCCAACAGCGCAGCCTGTCATCAAAGTAAGACCAGTAGAAATAACATGCATTCAACTTTGTCCTTGTTTTTAGCATTTGTATGCTTCATTGTCTTTATCGGTTTGTGTAGAATAAAGGAAAAAATATACATGCCTTTAAGGTTCGATGTGAGTCAAGATGGTTAACTACTTGTCTAGCACGTTTTTCTAGATGTTTACTTGTTATTGGTATGCAAACAGGGGTGTGAAGATATATTGATGTATCGCATATTGTAATACAAAACAAATAAGATATGTTTCATGCATTTGTTTCACAATTATTAACATATTTCTGTGTTCATACACAATTTTATTTTATAGACCTATTCAATATCTAATAATTTGCTCACAGAAGGTTTGATTAAAGTATAAATGTTGTCAATTCTTTAACATAATATATAATCTGTCATTTGAATTGTAGTTTCATTTTCTCATTTTGTTCAAGATATTGTGATACAGTCATAATGGTAAAGCCAGTATCACGTATCGTATCATATCACAAGAAGTTGCGCTCCTGTATGTAATTATATGTAATCTTTAATGTTTTAGTTGCGGTGCTTTATTAAAGACTTTGTCATTTTTTACTATGAGAATTTTTTAAGTGGTGTTTGTTGTAACACACGTTCACAATCTCCTTTTCCTCAGAAGAAAGGAGTGAAACGGAAAGCTGACACCACCACGCCCACAACCTGCGCGATCACCGCCAGCAGAAGCGAGTCGCCCACCGCAGAGTTGGAGTCCAAACACAGTAAAGTTATTTCCAGACGAGAGAGCACAGGCCGACCCATCAAACCTCCCAAAAAAGACCTGGAGGATGGAGACGTCCAACAGCAAGGCAACAAGAAAAGCAAGCTCAACGACCATCTGAAATATTGTGACACTATCCTCAAAGAGATGCTTTCCAAGAAGCACGCGGCATATGCGTGGCCGTTCTACAAACCTGTAGACGCCGAGGCCCTTGAGCTGCATGACTATCATGAAATCATCAAGCAACCGATGGACCTCAGCACGGTCAAAGTATGACATGATATTTTGCTTTGAAATAACAAAGAACTTGTTTGTTTATAACAGATGACATCATATGTGGGTTTTTTGCATTAGTTAACGTGAACTAACAATGAGCAATAATTCTACTGTTTGTTAAATTTAGCTAATTTTAGCTATTTGAACATTTGCTAATACATTTTTAAAATCAGAAGTTGTATCTGTTAATATTAGTTGACAGATGACAGATCACTAAACAGTGTATTTAATTAATTAATTTGTGTTAGCTTTAACAAATACAGCCTTATAGTAAAGCATTAGCAATTTTTTAATCATGATGAAGGTTGTTATTTAGTAGTTCTGTAAAGCATCCTTGTATGAAGTTTTCACAACAAACTGCATTTCATTCCAGAAAAAGATGGACGGCCGAGAATACCAAGACGCCCAATGTTTCGCAGCAGATGTTCGGTTAATGTTCTCAAATTGTTACAAGTACAACCCACCTGATCACGAGGTCGTCGCCATGGCGAGAAAACTACAGGTGCGATTGTTTAAAACACAAACCATTTGCTCAGATATCTTCTCATATAATCTAAAACCGTAGTGCTTTGTTACACAGGATGTGTTCGAGATGAAGTTCGCCAAGATGCCCGACGAGCCCGCGGAGCCGTCTTCACCGAGCACGGTGTCGGCCACGGCGGTGGTGAGCAAGAGCACGGGAAGCAGCGAGAGTAGCGCCGACTCCTCTAGCTCCAGCTCAGACTCGGAGGAAGAACGGGCCACCCGATTGGCCGAGCTACAGGAACAGGTGAGTGGCAGACAGGTGGGTGTCACCACTGAAGAGGATCCAAAGCAAGGCTGGAGACACCCACCCCACCTTCACATACACCACCTGTTTAATCTTATTACTAGTTTTCTGTATATATTTTGGAGACTAGCTCTGTATAACTGTCCTTTTTCACCCTGGACGTAACGTTTAACCCTCTACCGCTTCTGCAGTTTGTGTTGACATCTTGTTTGGCTTGCATGCTGTAAATAGTTGATTATTTCTTAAAGCGACACATCACTTTAATAGTGTCATTTGATTGTAGTTACTCATCATGGCCTAGTCGAATGTTAAACTATTGAGAATGATTATTTTATCTCCTGATTTTTCCTTGGCCTTTTTACCAGCAAACTGCGGAGAACCCCAATGCTAACGGGGCGGGGACAAAAAAACGATGTCCCAAACATTTTCAGGTGAATTATATTTGTATTTCCTGGTCCCCCACCCCACTAACTCCTTCATTTTTATCACTTCTTCTTAAGCGAGCGGTAGAGGGTTAAGGTGGGTGTATTTGATAGGGGTGTATTTGAGCTTGTTTTCTCTCTCGGCTAGTCTTTTGGCCCCTTTTCCTCTTTGCTGTGTGAATGACATTGATTGACATCTTATCAATATCAATCCTAATTGTTTGGATGTGGTCACCAGTGCTTCCAAATCATGTTAAAACCTCTTTCTTTTTATAAAATGAGTTTAACTTGATTACATGTGCAGTCAAATAATGAAATCTTTGGTTACGTTTGGTGAAAGTTATCGAAATAATAATATTTGTAGATTGCAGAAGACTAAGAAAATTTATGTAGCATTTTAATATTTGGAGATTAAAATTAGTTTTAAAATAAAATAAAATTATGGTCCGTCATCTCAAAGAAATGTGAGAGGGGAATACAAGTAATTTTAAAATAAAAGTCCTATTTTGGAGGGGTGCAGTTTTATCAAAAATGAAAAATCTTCTGTGTATTTATCTATCACTATATTTTTATGTTGTTATCAGCATTGTTTAATTATTAAATATAATGTTCTTTATTTATGGAATTCTAATTTGTGTTATTGTATAAAGATGTAATACCCTGAGTTTGCCATGAAAATAGTCTTTAAAGCTCATATGGTGTTAAACACAAAACAAAATAAATTCACCAAAGATGGTAGACATTTGTAGATGACAGATGTCATTCATTATCCTTAAAAACCGTCCCCTCCATCACCAGTCCCGTCATCTGCCCCCGCACAGCCGAGATCCTAGTTTGTTTGACTTCAGCGTGGATGCAGCATGCCCCACCCCCCCGCTTGCTAACCATACCCTCCACCTTCCTCCTCAGCTGAAGGCTGTTCATGAACAGCTAGCCGCTCTGTCACAGGGTCCTGTGAGCAAACCAAAGAAAAAGAAAGAGAAGAAGGAAAAAGAGAAGAAGAAAAAAGACAAAGAGAAGGAGAAAGACAAAAACAAGGTCAAGGTGGAAGAAGACAAGAAGGCCAAGCCCTCGCAGCCGAACAAACAAGCTCAGCCGAAAAAGACCTCGGCACGGAAACCCAACAGCACGTCAACTTCGAGGTTAGTCTGATGTTGTTTATAGTGGTCAGCCAATATGGGTTTTGCTGATATAATGCAGATAAACAAAAAAAGTCAAAGATTTTTCTTAAACAGTGCATACAATATTTTAGTTTATCTGAATTGTAATGTTACATTTTTATTTAATAATTTAATTTTATTATCTAAATTATTTTAACGCTAGCAATTGATTGGCCTTTACAACATATTGACTGACCACTAGTTATTTACGTAAAATATATAAAGTTCTTTATTATATCTAGCAATGCACCAAGTTTTTTTTGGCCAATACAGATTTGACCATACTAATGGTCAATTCTGTTACCGATATTTGTCACTTAATCGCTTGCTTAATTTCATTTTTTTCATTTAAAATAGATCACTGTTTTGAACATGTTTTATATTAGTTCAAAAACACATGCATCAAAATATTTAACTCAAAGCCTTTAATGCAGTTAATAAATGAAGTAAATCGGTTTGTTATAACAGCTTTTTTGTGATATATCGGAAGCCAGTACATCTACTTAAAACAGTTTTGTTCTATCTTCATCAGCTTAGTTTAAGATATATTTGTGCAAACTGCATTTCACAGGCAACCGAAAAAGGGTGGAAAACCTGCGGCGACAAACTACGAGTCCGACGAGGAGGAGTCCCTCCCCATGTCTTACGACGAGAAGCGGCAGCTCAGCCTGGACATAAATCGGTTGCCGGGTGAGAAACTGGGCCGCGTCGTCCACATCATTCAGTCGCGTGAGCCGTCGCTTCGAGACTCCAACCCGGACGAAATCGAAATCGACTTTGAAACGCTCAAGCCATCCACGCTACGGGAGCTTGAGCGATACGTCAAGTCCTGTTTACAGAAAAAGCAGCGCAAACCGTTACGTAAGTGCCTCTCTTTTCCCTGGATGCAAATATGTGGTTAGTTTAGGCTCACTTCTATATTTCATAGACGAGCAGCTCTCTCCTCTCGCCTGGTTCGGTCTGCTCTAAAAGCTGAAATGGGCTGTGCTATTTCCTTCTTTTGAGCTGGGAGCACTCACCTTCTCCACTGTTTTGCATGATTTTTTTGGTGGTTTACATATGCTTTCCCCAGTAGATTCAAGGGTTCAAAGAACACGTATACAGTAGATTTATTTTCATTACAACAATGACATTAAACAGACCGTGGATGTCTGATAACATAGACGTGATGATACGGGTATAAACACCAGTGTAGTAGAGTGCTTTTTGCTGCTTGTTGCCACGGCGGTGAGCTATGAGCCGTTACTCACCGGTCGCCGCTGTGTGTCTCCTGCAGCGGGCACTGGGAAAAAGAGTGCCAAGTCTAAAGAGGAACTGGTTCAGGAAAAGAAGAAAGAGTTAGAAAAGAGGCTACAGGACGTGAGTGGACAACTCAACAACAACAAGAAACCACCCAAAAAAGGTACCTGTGTGGTAGTGTGCAGATGTGAGCAGACAGGTGGCCAAAACGCCTTAGCTGGATTGATTTAGGAGGTCAGGATGTGTAAACTGAGATAAGGATAGGCTTTTCCTGACGTACGCTTGGTTTTGTGCTTTACTAAATCGACTAACTCGAAAGGGTTTTGTCTGCCCTTCGTATGTAATCAGGGTCCAAAATGAACATTCCATTGCTGGTTACTTACCAGTGGTCGGTAAATTTATATAATATGTGGTTTTAGGTCATTGTAATGCCATTCTGACATCTGTCTTTTAAAGACTTTTACATGTAGTTAAAATCCAAAGCAATTTTATGCCAATCTTCCTGTGACAACAGGGATCACATCATGCATTAAATCATGATGCGTGTCACAAAATCTTGTTACATGTTTCATTAAAACAGATATTGATCTTGTGTATATATATATATGTGTGACCCTGTCTGTGAAAACAAAATCAAATTATGAAAGTCATCTCAACTATAAATATGACTACGATTTCAGTTGACTCGGTCAATATTGAAGAAATCAATGTTATAATTTCACAGAATGTTTTTTACATTATGTAGGATGATTTTATGTAGAAAACAGTAAACCACAAAAAATGATATTTCTGGGTTATCACAGGCAGGGTCATATATATATATATATTATTTACAGTAGAAACATTACATGACTGTACATTTTCTTAATTCACTTGTCACTTTTGGACCCTGTACATAATGCTATTTGCACACTGAAAAATATTTGGACAAAAAGTAACATGATTAAACATGCTAGAAATTACGAATGTTACATATGTTTGTGCTGTAACTAACCGACTTGACTTGATATCAGCTGCTTTGGTGGACACATAATATAATCTGTCCTTTCAAGATCAGTTCTTTGCTTTCTGTGTGCATGTCTTTACCATAATACACAACATCAGGTGTGGGGAAGAAAGTTCTTGGGGTCAAATCTATCCAGTATGGGGGTTCTTTGTTATGTAATGTCACATATATTCAGTGTTTTTTCCACATTGATCCTCTTTAATCGCTTCTGTTCCCTCTTCCCAGCAGAGAAGGCGGGGTCAGCGCAGGGGGGCGGGCCATCTCGGCTGAGTGGCAGCAGCAGTTCCTCCGACTCGGGCAGCAGCAGCTCCAGCGGCTCCAGCTCCGAGAGCAGCGACTCAGACTGACCTCCGATCAGCGCCTGGCCTACTTAAGCCTCCTCTATTTTTTAACGAGTAGTGTGTCTTGTCATGATAGTATCTCTCTGAAGGCCGTTTTCTAAAGAGCTAGAAGCATTGCAGATGGCAGAGGATATTTTACAATAGTTTGTAGAAATGCTCTCGGCTCAGACAGAGTGGAGTTTTGAAATAGTTCAGACAGTTTTATGGTTATTTCGCTAACCCTCAAAGGGAAACGCCTGGTATCACCAGAGGTAAAAAGACAAAAAAAACGATATTTTTTTGAAAATACGATTAATCGTGGAGGTGAAACGGTTGTGTGTGTCAGCTGTTTGTTTTCTTTTCGGTTTTCGTTCGGTCGCTGCTCGCTAGGTCCATGTTGAAAATGTACATTAGTGGAAAACTGACAAATGCCTGGCTGCATTTTACCGATCGTGTAGCTACACTATGTCTGAAGGAACAAAAACTCAACTTTCCTGCTCTGGTGTGGTTTTTGTCATGTCAGCATGACTATTTAACTCATTCCACATTTATTTTACTGACTCTGATAGTACTCTTTGTTGTTACCATTTTTAAAAGGATCTATTTATTTTTTGTATCCAAAAAGGCACAGTTTGTCATGTTTTTAACATGACTTTACAGAAATGTTTCTTGACAGTTTAAATGTAAGAAAATTGGCTCAGCGTATCTCACCAGTACTCAATACAGTGTCTGCCAACCCAGGTGTCGGTAACGTTATTAAAGGCTTGTGCATCGCTCGCCGTATTTTTGGCTGTTTCGACACTGTACACTTTCTCTTCCGGTGCTCTCAGTTCAGTATTTGTTGTAGTTTTTGTTTGTTTGTTTTTAATCTATATCATACACTTGTTTGTTTTATATTTGAATCGTCTTCTGTATCTTTTTTTTTTTTACTATTGATATGTTAGGTGCCCTGAGTGTGTCTCTCTTTCTACTTTTAATCTGGATTGCTTCTTCACAATCAAAGTTGTGTTTTAAATTCAGTATATATGATGGGGGGTGGCCGAGTACATTTAAAGACCATCAGAATAAAATGTTACAGCGTACATTTGGGGAATAGAAGAAAAATACCAGTAGCTCTCCCGGACAAGTAGCCACTTCAAGGAGTCTTCAATGAAGAGTGTGTCGGACGGTCCTCTCTGTGAAGACTTTCATCAGCAGTGCTAAATTTAACTTCAGACGGATGCGTGTTTGACAGTAGTTATTAGTTGCAAGTATTACAACTAATGTCCTTGGTTTTAGTAATAACTTTTTGGGGGGAAAATGCTGTATTGAATGCTTGTAATGGTACCTAAACACTTCTTGCCATGTATACAGAATAGTTTATTTGGAATGGGTCATGAGTGATAATCTTTATAACATATGAATGTATTAGAGGTTATTTTTTCATCTTTGTCTTGTTGCTGCAGCAGTACCGCTCTTACTTGGGTTTAGTGGCATTGGCAAGGTTTTATTTTAAATATCAACCCCTGAAATCATTGCATGTGTTCTTGCCTTAATTTTAGTTCTGTTATAATACCTAATCAAGTTGAAACCAAGGTGTATAGGTTCTTGAATCGAAAGAACATAAAACCGTCAAAATCATCATGTGATGTGACTTAAAGGTTTTTTTTTTACATGTAGCTTAAGATGCTTAGTTATGTTTTGCTTTTCTTTCATCACCACTGTATTGCATTACATTGTTCAAGCTTTAGCATTTCTGTGTGACTACAATATGTTGTTTCTTAAATAATTTCTGTTACATCTCTTACTGAACACAACTGGGTTCCTGAGGCAGAGATATAAAGATACATAGGATATATAATTACAGATATAAATGTATATTCACTACTTATTCCTTATGTCCTGGGTCTAAATATTGTAGTTCTTTTTTTAAGAGAGAGAGCGCGCGTTTGTGTATTGCATGCCATTTTACAGTATATTTCTTAACTTTTTTGAGCAGTTTATAAACATGTCATTCGAGTCAAATTTTAAAACTGGTAGCGCTACATATATTGAGTTCAAGTTGACATCTGATGTATAAGCTAATCTGAGATTTGGACACTGAGCCCCTTCGTTTTTTCGTAAATAAACCACAAAAACCCACAGTAGTGTCTTTTACTGTATAGTTATATTTTAGTGTATCAAGTGCTCATTTTTATAATAGGTTTAAGTATAAAAGTAACAAGATATAATACTGCATTCTTGAAATGCGAGGCCAAGTTTATCCCTTAATTAAACAAGTAAATATGATAGCCTGTGCTTAAAATCACAATAAAGCCTTATTGGTTTTATAAAGCGATTACTACACAATACAAACATTAAATCTTAAAATATGTATCAATGCAACTTTCATAAAGTACATTTCATTAAAAGTCTTTCTTCCGCTGAAAAAATAGTCCCTGGTCGACTGTGATGCTGCGCAGTCATACACAGAAGCGCTCATAGCTGCGTTTAATCATGAATGAAACAGCTATTGACCAATCAGAATCAAGGACTGGTTTTAACCATTTTCTGCCATCTTTGAGACTATAAATATCAAACAATACTGTATATATTGTGGGCAGGTTATTGTTTAAATAGACATGTTAACAAGATCACAGTTTACAGTAACACACATCCGCAGCACAAATAACACTGTTACATAACAGAACAGATTCTGGATTGTCCACTGCTGTCAGAGTCTTTCACTGTGGTTTTATCTCGTACCACCACAGCCTGGTTGCCGTACTGGCTGTACCATGAGCTCTGACTGCGGCTCAGATAGTTGCTCGGTGGCGCTTTCTCCAGCTCCATCTGTTGCTGCTGCCAGATAAGCAGAGATGTGTCTCTAAACCTCAGACGAGCGTATCCCTCCGACATCGCCTTCTCGGCTAAAGGATAGCGATCTGACATTGTGGGTTAACCAGGTGTGGTCAGTCTCACAGTGTTGGAAGAGGCTGAACATCTTAGCTTTTATGAAGATGTCCCTTTGCGGCAGGGTTGACATACCCTAAAAACCGCATAGTCGAAACAAGAAATCGGTACGTCCATCGATGATAACCTTTTCTGTATTTTGTTGGTTGAATAACTTTGTTGAGTTGTCGTCAGGTGTAATGTCTGTTGTTTACCAAATACAGATTGCGTTACCCTTTTATATATATTTGAAAAAGGAAATCAATTTGTAGTGAAACAACGCCAGCGGCTGCCTGTGGCAACAACGTCCGTCCAGAAAATAATTCCGTCTGAAACTATGAGATGTTTGATAGTTCCGAGCGTGGGCTCGTCTTTTTAAAGACAAAATTCTGTGGAAATATACATTTGATATCTTTAATACTGACTAATGATAGGTCAAAAATTGAAATCATAGTGATATTTATAGGTGAAATCACAACTTTGATACTTTTAATCTCATAATTTGAAAATTTTAAGAGTTGGTTTTCACAGATAGGGTCACAAATATAAACCTAATCTTTATTATTATATAAACAATACCTACTGAAGTTGTAACAGATTTAATCCCCTATACTAACATAAACTGTAATACCAAAAAACAAATAAATGCAGAGAACACGGTCAGACATAGAAATCAAGTTTTATTTCATAGTAGCGAGCAAGTTCCAAAAACAATTATGAGTCTTTATCTGACATATAACGTTAGATAATAAGCCTCTCGTGCATATGGCAATATGGAGAATGCCTGGTCCACCATTAAAATTTGAAGTAATGCAGCAGTTAATAAAAATTGACTGTAAATATTACTGTACGTTTCAGGAGGTTCTAGTGGATGGTGGATTTTTCGAGGATTTTTTACTCATTTCTTAACAGGAACAGCTTCAAGTGGCAGCCCAATGTCCTTTCCACGCAACTTGAGGCCTACAAAAAAACAGATAATATATAGGGAAGGCTTAGGAAGACAGTGGCTACACAGAGAAGTTGCATACTATTATAATAATAGTATGCAAAATACATGTCATACGAACAAAAAGATTTAGGCCAGGTTTTATAGGAAATGGCACTGATATATTTTAAAAGTAATTTCAGTTGTGACAGCTCATACAAAGACTGCAGATTTATTCTTTAGACTCAAAATCTAAGATGGGCAGAAAATGTGAAATGAACAATTGTGACTAATGGAACAATTTCAGCAAAATCTTACCAATGGCTCGCTCAATCTTTCCCATGACTTGGTTATTGGGGATGGCCTTCCCAGATTCATACTCAGCTATGACTTGTGGCTTCTCATTAATTTTCTGGGGGGAAAAAACAGGCTTAAAACCAACTACAAAATCTTCAAACACACACACACACAAATATACGAGTAAAATGGGACACATAGGTGTGCCATGTACTCACAGTTGCCAGATCTTTCTGGGTGAGGCCCTTATTTTGGCGGCCCTGCTGAATAACTTTACCCACTTCGAGAGGCACTCTGTGGTGGCTCAACTCTTCTGTCTCTCTGTCCAGTTTTGCTGTGTTCTTGGTAACAACATGTTGTTTATTCTGCCCAGCAGCCCCTTAAAAAAAATATTTTATTATTTCATTGTAATAGCAATAATGTAATGAAGATTTTAAGGCATTTTTTTGTTTAAATAATGTTTTTTTTTGTGCTGTATTTAGAATTGTCACATACATAACATCCATATTCCTCATAAATGGAACAAAATAAAAATATTTTATAAAATAAAATAACTATGCATTATGTTGTTCGAAGAGTCCATTTGTTGGGTATTATTGCTTTTGGTTTGTTCATTTTAATTGACAGAAATCCTACAAAGTATGTTGCTCCCAAAAACATACAGATAACTCATGCACAGTCTGATATTTGTAATATCTGGATTTTTAATTAACAGGGCTTTAGTCAAACATAAACAGATGGTTCAATATACTGGTAATAAATACATTCTGTGAGAATTTATATTTCAAGTTCTGAATAAGAATGTCATTCATAAGGCTGGAACTGCCCATACAGAAAAATGAACTTATGAAAAGCAATGTTTTCTTACATTTCTTAGAAGTTTCGACGTCCTCTCCTTTCCTCTGAGCAGCAATTATAGCCTGAAATAAACGGCATTACATAAAGCAACACTCCACCTACAAGTGCTATAACATGACATAGTTATTATGGCTTCCACCACGTTTTCTATCTAACAACAAACGTTAATATTATGCCTCCATTTGTTGTCAGATATCTATTCTTTACTAAATATTAAATACATTCCTTGTTAGAGTCAAAGTACTCGTAACGAGTCCAACATCACATTTGTTTGTCAAATGTTACCAAACGTCAGCAAACTCTTTAGCAGATGGCTATGAGATACCTGTTTAGACTTCGATTGCGCTGCCGAGCCTTTCTTTCTTAAAACAGTCACTGTATCCCAGTCACTCTCTGCCATGTTTTCGGGATTTGGGTTGTTTTTAGGAAAACTATTAGCTTTACAGCGACAATAGGGCGTTTAAGTTCACCGTGCTGAACCCTGCTCTTCTCTTTATGCTAGTCGCCAAACCGGAAATACAGAAAATACGTCACTGTACGTATATCAACAAGCCCCCCTCCACGCGTTTAATGTTTGTTATTACAAATAAATACACACAGAGCAAATACGATGTCGTTTTATGTACAATAACATAATAAAAAAAAAATCGATAAAACGAGTGTAATGTGGTCGCATGAAAGCTTTTAATTTGCCATGAGCGTAGTCACGGTATCTGACGCAACATGATGATGATAAAACACCCGAACCACACAAAATAATATAAACATATTAATACAAAACGTAGTTTACATTTTTAATTTTGTACAGTTACTATATAATTCAGAAAATTATCAAGAAATATATTATCCCATATTAGCGCTTGTTAAGCTATATGCCATTAAAATGTAGCACAAAACGATTAAAAATGTTACCGATTAAAACCTAACCGGTCCTTAAATTAATTAAAAATCCCCAGTATTTCCTATTTGTATTTTTACTTTAAAATATATTTTTATAAAAAAAAGGTTTGTTTGAAAAGTTTTGTAAATATTAGGTGACGTCATCTGTTGCTCTTGTGACTCAGGCTTCCTTCTCCAAGCTCCATGTTCCTTCCGTCATGCTCCATGTCAGTCCATTATATCTAAAAAGTGGCAAAAATAATAAATATATGACATGTCTGCTGTATATTATCATTAAGTTGACATACTTAATGTTAACTTGTTTTAATGTATTAGTATTTGATATTTATTGCTGCCTTTTTTATTCCTCATAAATGTTATTCATTCATTAGATATTATACAGATCATTATATATAGACCATGTAGCTGTTCTTGTAATCGTGTGTTCTTGTGAGGAAAAACAGTACAATTATTGTTTGACACAATCCGGACTTTAGTAGGCTCCCTTTGTGAACCCCACAAAGAATTTTGCTCAATCCACAAAAGAAGTTTCTAGAAATTACCAGGATTTGTAAAGAAACAAATCTTTATCTCTTCCATGTCAATTCTATATATTAAAACGGCACTTTAATAACTTCAATAGTAAGTAAAGTTCATTCTCTGTGCTATTAATGAGCAGTATTTACAAGTGTATATATGTAGGTCACAGTCAGGAGCAGTGGGATTGATAGTCAGAAGTATGAAAATGGGCTCAGATACTGACCCCTGGTGGTATTTATAGTCTGCTGAGTCAGGGTCACACACCAGCATATAACTGTTATAAGCAAAAGAGGAGTAGAGAGACTGACACAGACAGCTGCTCATCTCAATCAGTTTGTGAATTCGGTCTCAACACATCAAACATAACCCCTGCAAATGTTTACACGTCATAGAAATAATCGTATAATGTATAAAGTTATCATCAATTCATATTGTTTAAATAGACAATGTTGTAATAATATTATGCATTTTTCATCATCATACAATTATAGATCTTCTGTCTCAAGGTCTCATGTCATGAATAAGCCAGAAATATACACACAAACATACAATGTGTCTTAAGGAACCAATACATAAGATAATAAAAAATGACATTAGCAAAGATGATAAAAGATGTGCACCACAATTGATTTTTGTAGCATTTTATGCAGTTTTTAAAGTTTGTACAGCAGTACAAGACTGCTGGTTTACAGTATTCATCGCATTTCATTTCACAAACATTCATATGTTTATGGAGTATGGCCCATACTGGAAATCACAATGGCACATTTGGGAATTGCAGCACTTGGAATTTAACAACATATAATTTTCGAACTTGGCCATTTTTGGTAGAAGTGAAACATGTGCTTAAAATGTTCAGTATGAATACTGAAGTGGTTTTATTAATATAAACTGACACATTCAAGGTGATAACTAATTTCTAAACTCTTTACAACCGAAACAGTCAAAAAAAGTATATAAGTAGTCTTATAAGTATCTTAGTCCATAGTCACTTCATTTACAACATTTCTTTAAATGCATTGTAAATATACATACAACCGCAAGAAAATAGAAATCTGACATGACTATTTATGCTGCATGAGAAAGTCCCTGAGCGAATGTTTTGATTTGTGATCAATAGACTTCATCAGCCAGTCTATCACACATAATGTTAGCAGAAAAATACTTGCAAAAACATCCCTTCTCTTTAAGGGACAAATATACACCTGATGCTTTTCTTCAAATTTTATATTGCTTGGTGGAAATAGAAAAAGAAAACGTCACATCAGTCTTTTAGACACATGCTGCTCTGGGGTAATGTTTAAAAAATAATGCTATTGATAAACTTTTTAACATGGGTGGAGGGCACTTAACAGATGAAAGATGCATAGACACTCAAAGACACACAGCGTTCAGTAGAAGGGGCTCCAGTTGAAAGTTCCTATGGAAATAAGAGTCTGGCAAGTGCCAGAAGACAACCACACCATCTCCACTAAACTGTAATGGAGAAATCCCAACGCAAAGCCGCATCCAACATCTGTCAGATGATGACGACCCAACAGCACACGAGATATGCCGACTAGGACGGCCCACAACACGAGCAAAATACGCAGAGGGACTGCAAGCACCAAGTGTGCCAGCAAAATTTTGATACCATGGCTGCTCGGCTTGCATGGGCTGCTGGAAAAGAATAGATGTCCATGGCCAGGTAGTCAAGGAAACTGGGTGCCATTTCCCAGGGCCCTTTGCGTTTCACTAGCTTCTGCATGCCCGCTACAGTCATCACGTCCAGTAAAAGAGCTGCAAACAAAAACAATGACATTCGCTATATTTACTGCAAACATCCGATGCATATTTAAATACTTTATGAAAGGTGACCATGTTACTCTTATACTTCAGTTAAGTAAGAAAGAATAAGAATTAAGCAGGTTCTTCATAAATTATATGTGTATAACTGTGACAATATTAATGCTTAGTAGAATAAAGATAGTTGTAAACACAGATTGATTTATATTTGAAAGGTAGTTTGAAAAATGTAAAGACCTTTTATTGTTTCATTGTGCAATGAACTAGTCACATGATCTGTCAGTCAGCAGACATATTCATCTGTATTCCCTTATCCACTGACCTACAAACCCAACAACATCTTACAAAAAGAGCTACAAAAAGAGCCTCTGTGTCGGCATATTGTAAGCACCCATCTCAACTGAACAGGATCAAAATCTTATTGATCCTGATACTGAATCGTTAATTCAGTAACTGAAAATTCTTTACTTAATTCAGTGTCACAAAAAAATATTTTCATCTTTTAGATATCTTACAAATTTCAATCAATTTGTTGTATTGAATGTTTTTACTTCACCTTATACGTTTTTCTTAATGGTTTTTCTACCAGATCAGACTTGTGCAGCAGATCTGATGTGGTCTCTGGTTCACAGCAGCAGACCAAAATAGTAATGTTTACATAGCGACCCACTTTATTCATCAGCATCAGTGTCACAACTCACCTAACAACAAATTCACCAAAACCTCTTGACCAGCCAACGTGTTGCTTCTCGTCAAACACACAACTGTCCCGAAAATCCACGGGATGCCGTGCCCGGTGAGCGCGAGCAGTTTGACCATAGAGCGCACGCTTCCCCAAGAGGATGTCGTGTGCGCGCACACGCCGAGCCTCTTGGACATGCAGATATCAATGGCCAGAAGAGAGTTCATAGCGATTCCTTTAAATGATGGATTCAGTTGCATGCAGTCCTCTTCTGGTAACTCCTTTTTTTCTTTATTATTTTCGGCAGCCTCGTGCTGCGGGATCTCGCTCTGCTGTTGCTGCCGTCTCTGCGACGGCCTCCGCGCGGTGCCGCGCGCTTCGCCGGTGCTGCTTTTTAAAGGCTGATTCAGAGACATGAACTCCGGTCTGTTCAGCACATTGTTACGCTCCCTCGCCCTGGATCGAGTCTGGTTCGCGGGCATCTTGGTTTTCGGAGGACCTTTCGGTGTATTTTGGTGTCCTGTGCTTTACAACGAGAGTCAGTCTAGCAGGTCCATCCCCAGATCATGTCTTGCTCTGTTCTAAGTGTTGCGACTTCTATTCCAGTTAGACTATAAATAGACATAGCAGCCGCCTGGATACATGAGACGCGTCGACATGTAACGCGCCACACTGTTCAAGTCGAGACAAACATCCGACACTGAACTCTGAGAATCCTGCTGTCCCAATATGCAGATCAAACAAACAAAAATGTTTGGGTTATTTATTTATCGCATTTACTCATACACCCTTAACGTTAGCAACAAAGGACCATTTTTGCTTTCCTTGTGAACATTTCAGTCAGACAGTTAGTTAAGCTTCTTATACAAATCTTTTTTTTCTTAACCTTTTGTAGTCGAACATTTTTCTGTTACAAAGCATCTTTTACGCGACAGAAAGGTTCTGTAAGTGTTCTGTAAAGGTTTTTTTATGGAACCATACAACCCAATAAAGAACCTTTATTTTTATTCTTATCTTTTTATGAAGTCATAATTACGATAATTGTTAAATTAATTCAGTTAGATTTTAATACATAATATTATTCAAATAATCATTTTTATTATATCATATTTTTGAAAACAACAATTATTTTTAAAACCAAAATGTATTAATCAAATTAATAATAGTAACAATATTTTTATTTTATTTATTAGTTACTAATAAATTATTATTATTATTATTTATTTAAAGCATTTTGTATTTTAACTGGTCTTTTTTTTTGGAGAAGAACTGTGTCAGGAAAACAAAATTGAAATCTTGTTTACTGATAGTGGATAAAACAACAACAACAACAAATAACAGACCTGCAGAAGTAACTCCTGATAATTTGCTGTTATATTTCTTTTTAAAAAACCTCTGGTACATATGCTGATAAGAAACTGTTGAATGTGTCACAAACTACAATACCCAGGATGCAAAAGTTCCTCGAGAAGGGAAGTCTAATTCTAAGCCGCTTGGATAAAAAAAGCCGACAGCTGAAGTATTGTGTTACACGAGAGGAACCTGAGTACCCTTTAATAGGACGAGGGCGACAGAAAGTAACCCGACTGTCACTGTTTTTAAATCTCCACCAGAAATGAAGTGGGGATTAAGAAAACCGCTACTGGGTTGGACACCCGCAGAAATTTGGGTCTCAAGTTGTGCCAGAAGACGACGCGTGCAGGTCGAGCTGTAACTAGACTTTATGGATTTATACATTACATAAAGATGTTGTTTGTTCATTGATGGACATTTTTTAAATTATGGATCAACTATTCCTGTGGCTGACTGGTGCGTAACTGGTCGTAATGGCGCACTGTTGGACGGAACCTAACAGGTGTTACTTGGACGTTTTTAATTACATATCAAAAACACTTATGAGCTGATATCCTTCATTCAGAGATAAATATAAACGTGGTAGCTACTGTTTTATTTAGTGTAATTTAGGTATGATTTCTATCGTTTTATGGAGAAATGATATGAGAAATTCTATCGGTTTATAAATGCAGCATGTAGAGTATTTTAATGACACACTAGTCTCCTTATAATATTTTCTCTGAATGATATTTAACCTTGTGTTTTTGTTAGAAGAACATAATTATGTACATTTTTATTATTGCCATATCAAAAATCATGCACTGTGACCAGACACAGGCCTGTTTTCTCCCATGATTGGATCCTGATGGGTGTTGCTGCTGATAGACTTCACCATGGGTTGTGTACAGAGTGTAAAACTGAAACCAAGCTTGCAGGAAAACATCACAGTTGTGGAACTGCACACCTCTATTGATCCCAGCCCGACTATCATCGATGAATCATCCGATGTGGTACTGAGATACCGCACTCCTTACTTCAGGGCTTCAGCTCAGGTTCACGTGCCACCCATAATGTGTAAAGAGATCTGGACGGTTGGCTGGATTCAGGCCTGCAATCAAATGGATTTCTTCAATATATATGGAAATGAAGGAGTGTGAGTAGAAGTTGATTATATTTCACCTGTACACATCAAATAAAGTATTGGACAAAACTCTCAGCTTTTCTATGTGGCATGAAGTTGCATGGGAACTGTGCAGGGATGGTTTTTGTTAGTGATGTTTATCGTCCAGTTTCCTGGGATTGTTTCTCAAACAGGATGAAAGTGGAACACACCCCCAGCGGGACAAAAGGCTTGTCATTTATCAGCGGCAGTTTCGAAAGAAATATCCGAGTCTTTGATTCACATTTTTCAAGATATGGTTTACATACTTTTACTTGTTTTGAAACATTTACACCCGTGAAATCTTGATATGGTTTAACGTTATTTGGAGGGCAGATGGGTGGGGGCATAGCAAATATTAGTCTAACCCTTATTTAGGAGATTTTCTTTTTAAAAGAAAAGGTGAATTAAATTATAGATTATATGTGCTGAAATTAACTTGAAATCATCCACCAAATGTATAAATGTAAATTTGTTGATAAAGATTCATCTTTCACCTTTAGATCCAGCTGGGAGCTACCAGATCTAAAATGTGGCCACATCCAAGCGATCAGCGATTCTGATGGTGTAAATTATCCATGGTATGGCTGTACTACCGAAATGTACACAATTGTGGGTCCTACCAAGAAAAGCACCAAACTCACCGTCAGCATGAACGACAACTTCTGCCCAAGTGTAACCTGGAGCGTCCCGGTGGGCACCACCAGCAGTCCTCCTCTCCTCAGCTCCATCCAGAGGGACCAGCGCTTCACCACTTGGCTGGTGGCCATAAACGAATCCACAGGCGAGATGGTGTTACTCAAAACCATCCGCTGGAGAATGCAACTGTCTATTAAAGTGGATTCAAAAAAGCCCCTGGGCCAGAGAGCCGTGCTTGTGGAACCGCTGATCCAGGAACAGCCTAAAGTTCTAGTTAGGAACGAACCCATCCCATTAAATGCCTTGGATAAGCCTAATGCGAATGACGCCCAGGTTTTAATGTGGCAGACAAAAAATGGGCAATCTATTGTAGTCATCCCTCCAAAGTACTGATCCGTACCCTTGAACTTTAATATTTTGCTATTTGAAGCTTTTTTAATGAAGTATGGCATGACGTGAATGAGTGAGAATACTCTTAACAGGGTTATTGAAACAAAATGTTATGGTTAGTAGACTACATTTATCCAAGTGTGTAGAATTGTGAGAATATGTCTTGTTATTTTAATATTTGTAATTTGTACGCCAAAACCGTTTGTGGCCTTTGCATACCTCGCTCTGGAGTGACATGTTGCCTTTGGCGCTAACACTTTACAGTAAGGTTGTATTTGTTAACATTAGTTAATGCATTAGCTAATAAGAACTAACAAAAAACTACACTTCTTCAGTGTTCATTAATCCTAATGGTAATTTTGTTAACTCAAACTGTTACCATTACTTAATGAACAGTAAACTAACACTACTAATTGTATTTGCATTAACTAACATTAACAAAGATTGACAAATGTTAAAAAACTATATTGCTAATTATTAGTTCACGTTAGCTAATGCATTTATTAATACAACCTTACAGTAAAGTATAAAACTGTACATTTCCAGTGCATGCCAAATTGATATCAGTTGTGCACTATGAGCTCATATTTATTTAAATATTTGAGGCATATAATTTGTCAGATGTGCTAAAACTACATGTTGCCTTTTATTTTTATGTGGTTACAGGAAGCACATGTGCGAAACATGTCACGTTACTGCATGGAATCTAATGAGATTAAGACTGGACTAGTACTGTGAATTGTTTTCAATGCTGTTTTTCAATGGTTTAGAGGGGATTTACTGGAGCAAGTTGTTTCAGGTACTTTGAATTGTTTTTCACTCATCTTTTTCATGGATTTAAAGGTTTTTAATGTAGAGACATACATGTCTAATATATTTTATGTCACAATAAATACACAGGCTTCTGAATTTGGTTGTTATAATATTGGTGCTTAATTCTAAAAACAACAGGGTTGTAGCCATTTGTTAAAATACTTCTCCTGATGCACATAAACTTCATAGGCTTTAAAATAGGCTGGTGTGAATTGGACTGGCTAATTGTGACATGAATTACATAAACATCTTTGTTGGAGTGTTTTTGCAATAAAGACCAAGTGACCATATTTGCATATTTACACATTGCAGTGGGAATTTCAGATACATTTAGACATTGCATAATGTTTGTGGATTGTTTATTATGATTAATATAGCAAGCATTCTGCAAAAATGAAAATACAAGAAACCTTATTTCTATACTATTTAACTACAGTCAGTTATTGTGTTCTCACTGGTAAATACCCAACCATTTGATGATGTGCAAAAAAGCTTCCACAGATGAGATAAATCAAAAAATAAATTATGACTTTCCTTGCCATGTTTATTATGATATAACGTCTCAGTTTAAGAATATAAATTCACTAGATTGTCAATTTGAGCTTGTCATTTGTAAAGTCTCGCTGAATAGAGAGAAAACTTATGGCAGCTCATTTTATACAAGTAGGCCTATATGACAAGTGTGTTTAAATGTTGAGATGTTCTGTTGAATTATGTATGAGTTTAGTAATTCTTTGTGCTCCTGCACTGTGACAGCCCTTCCCTCTCTCTTCATTGCTGTATGCATGAGATGTTCATACGTCCCACAGCACACACATACATGGAAAAACACTGAAACTTAGTTCAAGTAAACAGGCAGCTCATATGAGACTTTCAAAGCAACCGGTTTTACAAATGATTCCTGAATGGAAAAAGCAGTACATTTGCTATGAGGTGAGTTTGGCTGCTTAGTTGACATACGTGTAACTTACTCTATAAATAAATAATCAAAGAAAGGACAACATAATTTTACAGACACTCAAGACTATTCTGAATAAAGAAGAGAGATTTCATCTCCATTATTACGGTAAGAATAATGCTTTTTATGGAATATTTTAGTGTTTATCACAAATGATTTATCTGTGCACGTTATATATGTGCCCTTATAATTTTTAATCAAGGGATTATGTTGACTTCCAACCATCCAATCAGTTTCTGAAGAACGAAATTAAGTCCTGCCCTACATTTCTTTTCTTTCTGGTTAATGTAATAATATGGTTTTAATTGGCAATTAATTACTCTTTAAATAGTGTATTCTTTTATTTTAAATATATCTAAAAACCAAATAGGTCAATATTTAGTAAAAACACTTTATATGCCAATTATTTCCTACTTTGTTGTACAAAATACAGCATATGTCATGTGTAAAATAAATAAAGAAAAACTGAACAAACATTAAACATTTTGCGTTAGCCAGAAACGTTGGGAGAACATACATTCATGTGTATAAGTCACTATGGGTTTTCAGTATTTTTACAACACACCAATGTGTGTATAGTATTATTACTATTATATTTAATTTTGTTATTATTCATCTGATGGAGCGTTTGGACACAAAAGTAGTAGTGCGTAACGTCATACGTCATAGAACGGGCTCTGTAACACATTCAGTGACGGTTACTAAAGCGAAGCAGCAGCAGGTACGAAACGCAAAAAAATGTACGAAAACCCCGCTATCATTAGCTCTCGCTATTCGCTTGTTTCCGAACTCTGGTGCAGTGGTCTGGGCGGGACTACAGTCTCTGGTCCATAAGCCGACAGTCCCGCGCTGTGGTGGGCGGGTGCTGGAGCAGGACAGGCGGGCCATGCTGCCGTTCACCCCAGGCTCTCATTTAGAGTTAGATGTAGGGCCTGCACTGTCTAACAGGAATGGTCCTTCTTTTGAAACGCCTAATATTGGGTTTTAATCTTAAACAGTATGCGTTCACACTTGGCAGTGCTCCGACAAATTCGAATCCTGCTCGTTCCCACTGTCGTTTGACGACGTCACTTCTTCCCAAACGATCTGCTTCGCTGAAACCATATTGCGTTATAGCATTTGGCGCTTACTATGAATTCATGAACTACTGTTAATTTACATTATGCATTTACAGTAATAGCTCCCACTGCAAAATCATACAGGGGTGGCCTGACAGAGTTTATACAGGGGGATAAACCCCTTGGGGGAACACCTTCATAGTTAATTGCATTTTGTTTGAATAATTTAGTGAAACTCATAAGATTAAACAACAGGCATTACAGCAGAGGCATATTTATGACTGTCATATACAACGGATTAAAATTGCATTAATTATTAGCATTGAAATGATAAATGTTGTCTTCCTATGTCAGATAACCTTACAATATCAAAGGTGATGCAGATCAAATTAATCATTAATAAAGTTGAATATTTAATAAGGGAAAGGCAAGAGCTGTTGTAGTGAATGACTATAGAAGAAGTAACTTCACAACTAACTTTTTAGTACTATTAGAAACCGGTACCATGCATAAAATGAATAAACTGTAAAAGAAATACTGAAAGAAATCTGCGTGAGGGGTCTGGAATTACATTTTCTATTCACAGATTACACCTCTCCAAAGCAAGATTTCTTTAGACACTGTGAGAAAGAGCTGAACAAGGTGAACCTCTTCTTTTCAGGTAGACTCCTCTAATATATTTAATACTAAGAGACAAATGTCACATAGAATGAATTCTTTACATATTAAGATCTCTGTATCTTATTAGACAAACTATCAGATGCTTACAGCAGACTGGCAACATTTGGGATCATAGCCCGGGAGGTTTCTGGATCTGAGGTTCGAGGAAATGCTCATGTCATCAGTCATTCACATGTCAAAAGAAGAAAAAACAATCTAAAACACATTAAAATGGCCGTTGGGGAGCTTTATCGGAGTCTGGCCTTTCTGCAAAAATACCAGGTGGGATTTCGGGAACAGGTGCTGTATATTTAGTAAATTACAGCTCATACTGATAAAACTACCCGTTTAATGCACAGGATGATGTGGACAATGCACTGGACACTTTGAATTAAAAGCATCTGCCAAATGCATAAATGCAAAAACATTATTTGATAAAATACTAGTGTAAAAATAATAAAATTGATCTCCAATATGTAGTAATGGTTGAAACTTTTCCCTAGGAATTTAATTATGGGCATTTCTGCAAGATCGCCATAATGTACGATGCAAAGTTTGGTTCTGAATATGGGCTGAAATGGAGAAACGAGAGGCTTGATACATCTCAGCTCAACACAGACCGAGGGAAATGTGAACTTCTCATGTCTAAACTGGAGGTGAGAATGTAGCACCTGCAGTGACTGTTCAGTACATTAAGTCCCTGGATCTGGAACTGAATGTATTTCTGCAGATCTTCATGCTTCAGCTGGAGGGGGGTGACAAAATCAAGGCAATGAAAAGTCTTGAAGTGCCACCAATAGGCTGGACCCCGGTAAGAGAAAACAGCCTTAAGTATAGACTCATTCTGCATACATTCAAATCAGAGCCCATGAATGACCATGATGAATGTGCACCATGAATGAAACGAACAGAAATGTTTGCGACTTATAGAATTATTTAAACCCTCTTATATTTTCTGTTTGTTCTGTATGAAGGCAGTTGGACAGTGGCTAATGTTTCGGATTGGCTTTGCATGTGGCCTCACTTTGATTTTACTTACAATTATTGCTTTCAGAGGTCAGTAATGTTTATTACTCATTTCTTTACCGTTTCCCCATAAACTCTAACAGTGGCAAGAAAGACACCTACTGACAATGGATGATGCAAACAAGGCAACTTTTTCCAATCAAACCCATGGTTGAAAAAGTTGCTTTGGAAAAAACATCTGCCAGATGTATAAATGCAAAAGCTGGCTTTAAATACGTGACCACTACTGTTTAAAAGTTTAGGATTACTCGCTTATTAATATTTTGTTCCACATTTAGAAGAACAGTAAACATCAAATCTGGAAAATGCAACTTTAGGAATTATGTTGTGTTTATAAAAATCCAATTTTGTTTTTATTAATTTTATTAATGATTTATATTCCATTTTATTTGTCTTTAGTGTTTCAAATTTTTAGAAATATTTTTGTGTAATTTTATCAAGCAGTTTCTTGAAGTCTCACCCTGAGATGCTACATTTTAAAATCATTTTACTGAATAACATTTTAATTGTTTAATAAATTTGTGCAATTCTACTTTTGTCTTTAAAAGTAATTTCAACAAACTAATTTTCATACATTGATACACCAAAAGGTTTTTAAGGTCAACAGAAGTATTTCACTCAAATTACACTTTTAAAAGGCAGTGTGTCCCTGTTATCTATATTTATAACATTTTTATTTGTTTATTTGATGATTATATCAAAGTTAGGTAACGGTTATTAACTTGCCTTGAAAGTTTGGAATGAAGCAGATCTGGATCTCCTGAGACCTCAGCTGCAGCTGTATAAGGGAAGCTTCCTGCTTATTGAGTTTTTATTGCTGATCGGTCTAAACCTGTACTGCTACAGCACATCAGCAATAAATCACACGCTCATCTTTGCACTGGATCCCAGAGAACACCTCTCACACCACCATATTTTTGAGGTAATTCAATTGTTTTGTCTAATGTTAGTTGATGATTACTGTCCTCAGGTCTCATATGTTTCACCTGTGCTGCAGGTGGTCGGGGGCGTGACCGTGTGCTGGTGTGTGAGTGTATTGGCCAGTCTTCATCCTCCTGTGCTGTCAATCCCACAGCAGCTCCACCCATTACTCTTCCACAGTTTCCTCCTATTTCTGCTACTAAACCCGCTCTCCATATTTCATGCTGAATCTCGCCGATGGCTCACGGTCACGATGGTAAGATACGGCTGCTTAGCACAGAACATTCAGTGTTTCAGTATGTCAATTTTATATTCATTCTTTTATAATATATTCTAATATTCAACAAAGGCAACTGAAGGTGCTTTAAATTAAAGTATCTGCTATGCATATATGTAAACAGTGTATTCGCTAAAATTCTATTAAAAATTATGTTTTCCCATGTCCTTCATGTTATAAAAATATGTTAAATGATAAACAATTATTATATTAAATATAATAGTATAACATAACACATAACAGAATGTTATATTTCAATATGTTACATTTAAGTTATGAAATAACTGTGGATAAAGTTCATAGTTTTTCAATAGCTTGTTTTTTGGCAGACACCTTAAGGTCTGTATATGTAAATGTTTTTGCCTTCATGAAATTATAATTTAATTTACATGCTAATTTCTTGTGATATAAATAACTCATAATAACTTTTATTATTTTATTGTAAAAAAAGGCAAATCATCATTTATACACACAGTAATTACACTTTCAAACACAAAGGGACAAAATTTTGTATATTTAGTATATAAGTTTTTATGTGAAGACTTATCTACTAAAGAGGTCAGTAACCTTATGTTCATATGCTTCATTGTCATATGTTATATGTTATATGTCATATTAAGTCCCACTTAAATGGATTTGGAAGTGCTGTACATTAAGGTAATTATGGTTGCACAAATTGATACACAGAATATGTTTTAAATATAGATATGGCTTTGGTATTGAAATATGTTTCAATTTATTCATTTAGCATGACACTTTATTCCAAAGCATTTATTATTTAAGGGCTCCTATACTTAAAACCCTCAATAAAACTTGCTAATGTAACAAAAGTTTAGCTTCATTATAATTCAGCCTGCTTGATTTATCATTTCATTTAAAACTTGCTTGTAAGGCAAATTGAATACATAATGTTCTAGGATTATTTTTTAATATTCTTAGTCTTGCATGTATTGTGGTCGAAATGTACTAATAGCAGAAATTTAATCAGCAGTGCATCATATCCATATCCATATTGCAGTGTAAGGTTTTGGCAGCTCCGTTCCAGCCTGTGAGCTTTGCTGAATGCTGGCTAGCTGACCAGTTCAACAGTCTTAGTCCTCTGTTTCTTGGCTTGAGAGATCTGCTGTGCTTCTATACGTGTCAGATCAACTGGAGAGAAATGTGGTCTGCCAGTTCTCCATACGCAGGTATCACAGACCTAATCCTAATCCTTTTTTATTATATTATATATTATACTATTTTACTATGCTATCATTATTACGCTATATTATACCTAATTCTGATTGGCCAGTTGGGACATTCCAATTTTCCAAACTATGTTATTCCCAGACAACAACAGCCTGAAAACAAATAACACAGGCATATCTGGGTACTCTGAGCCATATTTATTTACAAATGTTTAAGCCAAATTGTGTGTTAAATTGCGTGTTACATTGTATTATACTATATTGTATTGTGTAATGTATTGTAATGTAATGTTAACCCTTCCTAGAAAAAAGAAAGGTTTTGTTTTTATTTTTTATAAATATATGTAGAAGTGTTTCAGTTTCTCCTGATGGTTTGGTTTTGTTTTCTGCTGTTTATTACAGCGAGTTTGGATTGTGGATGGTACAGCATGTCTGTCACCTGTCTGATCCAGTGTTTTCCACCATGGCTCAGATTTGCTCAATGCCTCAGGTGTTTCTGGGACACGGGTAACATGCTACATCTCCTGAATGCAGGAAAATACTTCACTGTTTTCCTGATGGTCACTTTTGCAGGACTCTTCAACATGGCCAGAGGTACACAACAAAACAAAGAGCTATAGTTTAGGATTCATACATTTTGTATTATTTATGTGTCGACCGATGGATTTGCATTTGGCAGATGGAGAGGCATTTAGTGCCTGAAAAAAGTGTGAATCCTGTCATATTTTCAATTTGGGCACAATGTTTTATAAATATTTTACAATAAATATGCCTTAAAGGTGTAATAAGAAACTTTTCTTACTTAAATAACCTTGTGTACTTGTGATATTTAAAATGTTGTACACTCTCACAAGACAAAGATTTCAGTCATATCAGTCATAACCTAGAAAAGCCAATTTTACTCAACATAAGGTGGTTTTGTTAAGATCACATGACCAGCTGCATCTTAAAGGAATAGTTCTCCCATGCCATCTCAGATCACAACTTATTTTCTTCAGCTAAACACAAGTAAACATGTTTAGAAGAACATCTCAACTCTGTAGGAACATACGATGCAGAATCTAAAATGCTGTAATCCATATGACAGATAGTTCTCAGTCTGTGTATTTGTGTTATAGAGAGATCAGCCCTGGCTGTGGAGGTGAAGATCTACCTGTACATGTGGGCTGTGGTGACCTGTATGGGGATTTTAGTTACAGTGAGCTGGGATTTAAAGATGGACTGGGGTTTACTGCAGGGAAACGATCTGCTGAAAGAAGAGATGGTGTACTCTCATCAGGTGAACATTAACATCGTCTTTTGATGTCAGACTTGACAAATCTGAGTTTGTGACATTGCTGAGATCTCTTCTGAAACTCTAACATTTGTGAGATTTTTCTCAGGAGAAATATCTGAGACACAGATGAGACTGCGAGAGTCCATTTAATCTCATTGATGTCTAGAAGAAATAATTGAGATATTAGAGAGATCTCAGCAGTGATTTGTTAATGTTAACTTGTCATAATTAGTATTAAAGAGGTGAAAATGACTCACAGCAGGGTTTAATATTGCCAGATCTGCTCTTTCAGCTGTATTACTACACAGGCATGCTGGTGGACGTGCTGTTGCGGGTCTCGTGGGCTATAAATATCCTTCTGGCTCAGATGAGAGATTCAACTGCAGCTGCCACAGCGAGCGTCATACTGGCACCACTGGAGGTCCTCAGGTTTGATTAGATTCAAACTCACAGTCGTGTTTGTAAACCTTTAATACAGGATGATCCGCACAAATTGCATGTCTTTCATAATTTAAGTTAACAAAGGTTTCATGCCGAGTCACATATGAGAACTATTTATGAACACATTGTACTTTAAGCAGTTTTTTAGGATGTTATGAAGAATAATAATTAATATATACTTCAGTTCAAAGGTTTTAAAACTTTTAAGTAAAATGTTTCTCGTTATCTTGAACTGAACTGAAGGTGTATGCCTAATGTCTGAAATTACTTTTGTATACACAGTATAAGATACAATATATCTGTGGTAACATAGAACTTATCTAACCTAAACTAAAACTTTACTTAATAAAATAGTTCTTTAAATGAATGACCTGGACTGAATAATATAAAAAATAAGCCAATAAGAACCCAGAATAGATTTCAATACAGCTTAAAAAGTAAGTTTCAGGTTGAGAATTGTTTGAGAAAAAACTTTAGAGAAAATGGCAAAGGAGGATTACATTCATGTGTATTACATTTTTTAATTTAAAACATAATTCCTCAAAATCTTTCATACTTATAAAATTATTGTATATTTTTGACACATTTTAGAATAACCCTGAGATGCTTTTTAAACAGTTCAAGGAGTGAGGCTCTTATTGGCTGATCTTTCTTCATTATTCAGTCCAAGTCCGATTAAGTGATTAATCATGATTGGTTATAAATAATTAAATAATGTTTTTCGTCCAAGCAGACGTTGTATTTGGAATCTATTTCGGCTGGAGAACGAGCAGCTGAAAAACTGTGAGAACTGTCATGCCGTTTGTGATTTCTGGAGCAGGAAACATCTGGAGAAACATCAGGATGAGCTTTCTAAACACCACCTCAAAATCAACACACGTGCAAAAACGTGAATGAGACAGTCCTGTCTGCTCACAAAGAATATAATGAAATGTTAATATTTTAAAGATCTGATGTTATCTTATGAAAAAATACATTTTCACCTTTTGCAGAACTAGAAAAACAGAAACAAAACCTGTGAAGGGAACCAAGAAAGGGCATCATCCATTTATATGAGGAAGAAAATCTGTGTGGGCTTAAAGCAAGTCTGTGTTGTGTTTGAGACGTTGTATGTGGTGTGACACAGATAAGCAAATGAGTTTGATAAGAAAACAATGATCCTATCAGTGTCTGTTTCTGCTTGTCTGTAATTATCTGTCATTCCTGCTATGCAGCACTAAATTTAAACTTTTAAAATCCTTGTGTTGTTTTTAAAGGGGTCGTATGA
Source organism: Beaufortia kweichowensis (assembly GCA_019155185.1). Lineage (NCBI taxonomy): Eukaryota > Metazoa > Chordata > Actinopteri > Cypriniformes > Gastromyzontidae > Beaufortia > Beaufortia kweichowensis. Next base: position 386,353 of record CM032795.1, on the reverse strand, counting down.
TGCGATTTCTTGCTTTCCTTTTTTAGTGTGTTATGTAGCTGTTTGTGCATGTAGAAGATCTGAAGAGTTACAAAGCTAAGTCTCAAACCCAAAGAGATATTCTTTGTAAACATTAGGCTTTAGCCACGCCTGCCAACCGCCCAAATGTATATGCAAAAAAGAAGATGTACCTTTTAGTCTCGATGTAGAATTTTTGCTGCCCATACCACCATGTCCTGGAGATGCTGTGTTTTTCAAATATGGTTATGGGCGTAACATTTCTGTAACATGCTAAAGGTATTCGGGACAATCACAATGCACTGGATCGCTGGCCAATCAGAGCACACCATGCTGTACAGAATGATGAACTTAAAAAAAAAAAAATTAACAGAAAGGCAAGCAATAATCTACGGTATGTGTAAAATAATGACTTTTTGTACCTAAAACCGTGTAAACACATTGCATTGAACCAAACACACAAAATAATATGTTACATGACCCCTTTAATAGTGGTTTTTTTTTTTTTTACAGTTTTTCTATAAAATGTTATACTATGCAGAACTAAAATACTGTCTTTTATACCAGCTTCATATTAAATGCAGAAACAAGCTATTAGTAGACTAAATTTGAATATCAAAATGCTTTATTGTATGTTTTTGCATCCTGACTGAAGAATGTCGGCTCAACCAATGACATGAGAATACCCGTCTGTCTGAACAATGGAAGATGAGAAAAAGTTAAAGGGACTTAAAGTTAGCTCAATGAAGAGTAATTATTTTATTATTTATAATTTATACGTTAAGACATACTGTATATGATGGAAACATGAAAATGTACTGCATTGTAAGAATGACTATGTATTAAATAGATTTTGATTGTAAATTGGCATTCGTGCTTTACAAATAAGCAACAGCGATCGGCACCTAGTTATCCCTCAAAATAATCCTTTCCTTTATTTCACTTCCAAAAAACAATCATACAATCACGTTTCGAATGTCCAGACCAGCTGAAATGCAAAAAACAGGCAAGCGTTTACTATACAGCAGCTTGAGAGCCATAGTAAGATTAAAAAGCTTTACTGAGAGTCCTGCAAACTCTCGAGAGAACTGCTTCAGCGTCCTTACTGTACTGAACTCAGCAGTCTTACGGTCAGCTCATACTGTACATACAGTAACCCTCTCCCGCCGGAGTCCCCGAGCAGTACACTTGTGATTTCTGAAGCATGTAAGTTGTGTTATATTAAGGAGAGCCTTTGTCCTTCACTTGTTTTTGCCATGCAGAAGTCCACGATCCATTTATTTCTGTAATTGGCGAGAGCAGTTAATCAGAAATGCCGCAGCTTATACGTGTAGACATGCATTCATAAAAAAGCAAAATCACTCCGCAGACGGCCTTAATGTATGGGGTTTTGTATATGTGGCTGTATTTACGTATGCTAAATGACCGCATGAGACCCTTACAAGTCGATCCCGAAAAAATGTTACACGTCCAGATCATGCAGCGTTTATGTTATGTTCGACGGCACGGAAGCCGTTTTTGATCGTGATCCTTTTTGGTGTGAGAAGCTGCAGACCAGTTTATAACAACGTGGAGGAAGTCACTGGTCCTCTTTAGGAGGTCTCTGTCGGTTCTGTTCCTCTTTCTGTGGTCTCGGGCTGCTGGCGGCCCGCTCTCTTTCACCCTTCTTGCTGGCTGGGTTGAGGGCGAGCACGCTGGCCGCTCTCTCGGGACTTTCCGGAAACCTTTCCGCTTCCTGCGAGTTGTCCGGCTCTCTGGCTCGGCCCGACTCGGGCTTGGCGGCTTCGGTTTTGGCCCGCTCCTCCACACCGACTCCTGTGAAGTGAGAGCCGTTCCTCAGCGCATCTCCGTAAAGATGTTGCTCCAGAGTCAGATTCGAAGCTGCCAGGTGTTTGAATTCGGACTCGAAGGGAAAGCCGCCACCTGGCTGGGTCGTTCCCTCCACCTGGCTCAAAACGGCAGTCCCCCTGTACACCTCGATCGCCTCCGGGAGCATGGACTTGATCTTGGGGAGCCAGCGCTTGCGAACTCTGCGGGCATTGGTGCACATATCTGCAGCGATCACATTCATCTCGCTCTCTTTAAAGTTGGGGGCGAAGTTTTGACAGTAGACTAATGAGAGGACAGGGAGAAAGGACACAGAGAAATATTAGTGCTGATAAAAAAATATGTGGAAAACTACAGCCGTTTCAGCACCAAACAGAATGCAAACTAATGTTTCTTTAACACACAGTCCTGCCCCTAAACTAACGCTACTGGCTGAACTCAAGTCGGACTAATGCTAAAAAACAGGGCAAAGTTTTGATAGTGTCCAAGAGAGACTGTTCATGAACTTTTCTGAGAAAGCAAACAACATAGCTTTTCCTGCATATTAAACAGGGGAGGGGTTATAGTAAGAGGACCTGATGACATCACCAACAAAGCAAAGTCATTTCATTTTGATGAAAGATTGTACACAGTTTTTTTCTCTGGATCAAAGTGCACTAATGAATAAATCACAATAGGAACAGGAACATGTATCATGAAGTAAATGAGGTTGACTTTGTTTCTTACGTTTCACTGTGTTGAGAATGCGGCTGTCCAGCGGTTTGCGATTCGGGTCACAGTTGGAGGAACGTATTCCAGTTCCACAGCTGTCAGCCAGTGTGTTCCTGCAGACAAAATACCAGAATCAACCACTGGAGGGCGCACACACAATATTTTAGCAAAAACACCAAGCAGTGCACTGAACTATTTAAACGTCTGTGATTCAATATCTGCTGCTTAATTTTTTTTACAGTGCTGTGCTTCAGTACAGTCTGCAGATGCACGTGTTACAAATTTGTAACGTTTCAGACCTGTCAAAAAAAGCAGCCAGCAGGCGTCTCAGCAAGACTTTGTGCTTGACGCCGGCACAGAGGTGACAGTTCATCAGCTGCCCACGTGTCATAAAGACACCAGATCCTTCCGCAGCACCGACAACAGAGAAAGAAGGAGACCGTAGGCCTGAATCAGTGACTCAAATGACTCAGCCTAAACTGATAAATAATTCAAGTGTACATGGAGTTCAGACAGGGCGGTATAATTTAGGCCTCACCTCCAATCAGCTCCAGCCTTTCTCCAGGGTCGCCTTCCGTGTAGAGAGCCGGGTGGCAGCGGTAGCCGATCTGGCTGATGAGTCCGGCGGGCAGAGCCTCTCTGTCTCCTCCGAGCAGAACACAGAAACGGTTCTCCAAAGAGAGAGGCAGGGAGGACACCTCCATCTTCTCTTGTACTGGAAAGAGAAGCAACAATAACAAGAGATCATACTCACAGGGGTTAATTTATATTCTCTCGAGCTGTTAAAAGACATTTACTTCCGTAGAGGCCAGACGAGCCCCCGTAGATCTTTCCGTTTGTCAGGCTCTCGTATGAGTCATCTTCAAAGTCCTCCTCTTCGTTTTGATGGGACGTTGGGCTGTCTGTGGTTGGGATGCTGGAGGCTCCCGGGCTGGCGTGATCTCTGCCGGGGTGCTCGTAGGCATGCATCACAGATATGACCCCGTTACTGCCCCCGGCGGTGTAAAACAGAGCGCCGTTCCTCAAAGACCGCCCCCTCGGCCCCCTATCCTCCTCGGTGTGCTTCGCCACGCCGCTCTGAGCGCACACCGGGGTCTCCAGTTTCTCTTCCTTGATCTTGCAGACAGTTGTGGGCTGGTCGCCTAGCAACAGTGAGGTGTTGTTGTTGTTTGGGCTGGGGGGATCGTCTGTGGCAGACGTCTGGGAGTCGCAATACGGAGCGTTGGCTTTGAACATGAGGTCCATTCCCCGTTCCACGATGTTCTGGATCTGAAGGTATCCCGCCGTGTACATGACCATGAGCTGATCGCTGGCGCTCACCGTCATCCGGCCCGTGTAGCAGAAGGACAGGATCTGTTGAAAACAGGACGGGGCAACGGACGAGGGCAACTCGAAAAGAGTCTGGGTGCTGCCGCTGAACAGATCCCGGAAGTACAGGCTGCTGGCCGCCAACACGGCACGGTGAGCTTTGAAGGCCTGTCCGTTGACCATGATGGCCACATCGCAGTGCTGGCCCAGCAGCCTCTGTTCATTCAGGCTGTCCAGAACCGTGCTGCCAAAGTTCGGAATCTCCATGTGCAGGAGCTGTGACATCATGCCAGGTTCAGATCTCTGAAGAAGACAGGATGTTCTCACCAGACATCTACGGCAGCAGAGAGAGTCAAGATGATGCTCGAGGAGTAAACAAACTAGAAACGGTTAACGCAAAGCATTGATCTGTCGTTTAACGTCAGAAACACAGCAGACACAGCAAAAAAAATGCGACAGAAATACTGCACAGCAACTCCCTCGGTAAACACCTAGTCTGGATGTTTGGCAAGTCAGCATAAGCTGCTCAAGAGTATTCAAAAGAAGCTGAAAAGTGACCCACCAACCCAATCCACCCACCAACCCACTCCCCCCTCCTCACCCTGCCACAACCTGACCTCTATAGCAGAATCCTCCGAGACGAGAGAGAGAGAGAGACAGAGAGAGAGGGAGAGAGCGCGAGCACGGCCGAGCTCTTCACATCAGCCCGAAATAAGGAAAGGCAGAGAGAGAGACGTCTCAATCCGTCCGCTTCCTTCCCGCACAGGACCGAGCCAGCGAGAGGGAACGAGCGTCTGTGTGTGCAATCGATGCACCATCTACTGTATGTCACAGAAAGGGAGAGCGGCTATAGGCACAGACACAGAGACTGGGGAGAGAGAGGAGGAGGGAGTGAGACTGAAGGAAAGTCATTTAAGGACACTGAGTGAGAGAGAGCGAGAGACAGAGAGAAAGAGAGAGAGAGCCTGATGCGGATAACTGCCCTGCAGAGAGTAAACGTGTTCATGTGCGATGGAGACAAAAGACAGACAGGCATAAAGAGAGAGAGACTAATGGCTCACTTTTATTAGAGCGTCAGAAGACGAAGAAAGGAGACGAACGAGCGCGTTCACCCCGTTTCAACCTCCATGCGTCAAGCGAAACGCGCTCAGACACGTAATCCATCACGAGCCGTCTCTGCCGCCATCGCCTCCGTGCTCGGGATTATTTACATTAAGGGCAGACAAATGGTGTGTGCCAGGAGAACAGCCCTGCATTGCAGTCCCTGTCACAGACTGGCATGCTCAGTACAGAGTCTGCATACCCAATCAGATGTGCCAACACAGCATCAGACAGATACTCGGCCGATAAGAGCAGGAAAAAACAGACACGCTCTCGAAGCTTCTCGGAACGTCAGGTCGGAAGCCGAGAAGCATTTTAAAAACGCACGTGCGAGTTTGTGCTAGAGAAGAGCTACGAGGAGGAGTGGGGCGGTGAAGCCGAGACTCTCTGCAAAGTGAGGAAGGAAACCCAGCGGCTTGACTCGCCGTCGGGCTACGGCGTGAGTCAGCTCTATCGCAGAAAAGCATAAAGAGGTTTGTCGTACTCCAGCGTCGACTCTGTTTGATAATACGTCAATAAAATGTGGCAGCCCTGCGAATACTTCCGAACTTGGACATGGGAAACTCAACGAATAGTGGGTTCGTGGGACGTTAAGCCGTCTCATAGATTTGTAGTGTTTGTTAACATTTTAACAGTGAAAATCACCTTCAAACTATTTCCAGTAAATTCATTGAAGATAACATCCTGTCCAAAGAGATGAACACTGCCAGTTATTTTAATATTTGGAGACAAGGGTGCCTGTGCAGACATCTGTTAAGTTGACAGCTGGAGCTCTAGTAATAGACAGCGTTAGTATGGTCACATGTATGACGTCCCTGGGGAGAACAGACTGCAGTCTGAGCTGGTAGGGAGAGGGAGACTCCACGTCGCCAACTAGAGGACAGACGTGAGCATTACAGATGTGAAAGAAGAAAACTTAAATGACCTCTCATTGTGCTTAGACTTGAAGTCGCAGTTACACTGTGTTCTCAGAACGGTCGCAGAATACCTAACCGCAGTCCTGACTGACGAATGACTCCCTAGCAAATTGATCTCAGAATGAAACTGAAACCAATAGCATTTCGTTACAGCTCATGTAAAGATACATCATAGTGGTAATATGTATAAAATATTGATGGCATAAAAAAGCTCAGACTGTATGTATACTTAGAAAAAAAGTGAATGATGGGAATTATACATTTTTATTTGAAAGACAACAGGTGTTTTAAATACAAAATGCAACAACTCGCCTGGGAGGACGTACCACATATATACATCGAAATTGCCTCCCAAAAATAGTCTTTACATAAAAATAGAGTTCTTAAAGCACTGAGAAACAATGAATTTTCAGCCGTTCGGAGCAGCTTAGAAGGCCACTGTTATGTCACAACACAGATGCTGTACTTCATAAATATTTAGCCTCGGGTCAACATTAGACAATGAAATAAATACCACAAGCTCAACACATTACTTCAAATCAGCCCGCAAACAAAACATCGATAAAGCTATTTGAAAAGTTTCAATCAGCACAAATTTGTTTCATTGTAGATAACAATAAAATAATGCTTTTGAGATGTAGGGTATCCACTAGAAGCTCTTAATAGTGACTTGGACTGTATAATTATTTAAATGTTTTTCTTTAAAACAAAAAGATTTGTTTAATTGGGATTACAGTAACGGAGTTAAAAGGCATTATTGAATTACTAAATCTAAAAGCAAAACCGGATTCAGCATTCTGTCTACTATCTTGACAAATCTCAAAATGGACTTAACAAAACATTAGGCCAAATACATACTCAAATCCTCCACGACTCTAATGTGGAAGTAGTTTCTCTTCCGTTTCTGAAGTGAACTAAAAATACAGCATAAGTAGCCAACAGCACATTTTGGTGAATCACCTTAAGAGACAGTTTACCCAAAAATAAAAAATGTACTCATCATTTATGTCATTTAAAAACCTGTATTTGACGGTGGTACACAAAAAAAGATACTTTGAGAAATGTCTCAGTAGTTTAGTGTTCATACAATGTTGTTTGATTATCAACATTCTTGAAAGAAACCTTCCTTTAGTGTTTGGCAGAAGAAAAAAAAAGTCCCTTTAAAGAATTTTCTCATATCTGGTCATTGAGAAGGCAGTGTGAGCAACAGGAAAAATTATTTTCAAATGATTTTTTTTTAAAAGCCAATAGAAATATGGGAACTTCCAAAGAGAGTAATATATATCCTGTGAGAAATTTAGGATACGTTTTAAAATTTCAATAAAAATCTCTATAAATAATGTATAATCCATAAAAATATACCTTTGACCTAGGCTGTAACTTTATTTTAGAATAATAAAATAGTTTATCATGGTAAACTCCCCCTTCGTGTTTTTTGAGGATTGAGAAATACTTGAAACAGGTGCTCGTTCACACAATTACTCCTGATAAACAAAACGAACGGCTCAAGTTCCTCCTTATAAAATACTTCACGAAAAACACATGTAAATAAAAGTAGTAATGAAAATAAAAGAAGTAATGAAATAAATTAAAGTCTTTTTCAACACTTGGCAGGGGCTTCAATATATTACATTCACCTCATCCGGAACACAGTTTGCTAAACGTAGGGCCGATAGTTTCTGGACTTCCACCTTTTCGAGCGAACGCGAAAGAAGAAGAACATGACCATGAGGAACATGCAGGAGAGAGCGTACAGCAGCACGCAAAGACTCATGTCCACGCTGGAGAAACCCAAACCCAGGAACGTCACTCCTGACCTGGGTTCAATCTGGACCCCCATTCCTTCATCACCACCGATGTCGGTCCTTTTCTGGTGTTTAGGAAGGTTCTCAGGAGACGGCTTTAAGTTGTGGTTGATGTGAACGTTGCCTTTGGGTTTAGTTACGGCTTTGGGATTTTCAAGAGCTGGAGGGCCTGGCTCTGGTTGGCCGCTGCTGGTGTACTTTGGAGAGATGTTAGATGAACCGTAGTGCTGTTTGAGGAAAGCGAGAACCATCTGCTCGTTCCACACATGCAGACCTTCTTTCTCCTCGTGACATGTAGGACAGAGATCAGGAGTTGGCCACTGAGTCTTTGGAAACATGGGGTCTTCGCTCATTGACCCTATAGAAAGAGCGGCAAACAAGATTGAGTCTGGCATCTTTGGACCAATGGTCTTTCTTTCTTTCTCGCTCTCTTACATACGTTCTCTCTTTCGTTTTACTCTCTCTCTCTCTCTGGTTGCTTACCTGACTTTCATCTTCTCTTTCCTCCCATATTCCTTTATTACCTCCTGACTTTGTCATCCTTCCCATTTTTACCTTTCGCTGTTCATATTCATTCATTATTTCTTCCTTATCTCTCTTATTGGGTATGCTTCCTTCCTTCCTTCTTATCTGTCTGTCATCGTTTCAGTCTTTCTTCATTACCTTCCTTTATTCTCTTCTGTTCTTTCTTGCTCTCTGTTGTTCTTCCGTCTTCTTTCCATATTTTTTCAATTTTCCATGATGTCATCAATCTCATCTTTCTTCCTGACTTTTTTCATTTTCTCTCTCCTGATTTTCTTTAAACTTTCCTCTTACTTTCTTCATTTATCTTCTAGTCTTCTTTCTCATCTGTCTTTCTCTTTCCTGTTTCTTAATCACTATCCACCTTCTTCCTTGTTTCCTGCCTTACATCTTACCTTTACATCATCTTTTTATTTTATTCCTGCCTTTCTTTTTCTCTTTATGCCTTACTTCTAAATGTTTAAATTTCACAATAATTGATTGTAATTGAAAAAAATAACTTGTGACCATGCGATATAGGGCTGTCACAAAATTCTGGTATTGACAATAACTCTAATATATAAAAATCATGTTTATCGTTGTTGTGTTATTTCCACATGTATGGTAATATCATAAATAATCATTTAAAGTTCTACCTTAAGAGTCACATAAATTTACATGTGATGCATAACATAACCTTCTGTCTTACCTGCCAGTCTGGCGTTAACCTGGTTGTGTTTCCTCCAGAGCCACAGTATCGCCTCATCCACAGACTTGACCTGGTTCAGTGACTCCTCAGCCATCTCCTCAAAGTGTTTCCCACACTCCTGGCAACCGAAGAAAGTCCTAATGTAACGCCGCATAGTCTGAAGCACTGCCAAAGGATCATCTTCAAACCCTGAGGGGAAAAACAGAGTCTTGTTTAAAATAAATAAATGTATTTCTGTTGCTTTAAGAAATGCTCTACTGCTAACAGGCCAAAGAGCGACAGCAGGGCGTGTCTCTTTTGTTTATGGTTTAGAATGACAGCGATAAGATCTGAAACAGGTTTCCGGGTTCATTTCTCTTCTCATACCAGTGTTGGCCAGAGCATCAGGTCGGTTGGCAGCCTGGATGTTCAGGATGTGAAAGAGGGTCCAGAGGGAGCAGGGATATCCTCTTAATGCCACACTGCTGCCCTGACATCCCACCCACTGCACACGCTCACTCAGATAAAGACCAGAGATCTGAAACATGACACAAACACAGTACAATCAAACGCTGATTGGAGGTTATATTATTGTCAAAACAAGAACGCCCCTGATCAACTAACTATTGAATTATAGATATGTGCTATCTAGTTGCATCAAATAATTTTATTAATGTAATTTGTTTATTTACAATTGTTTTTGCAGTAGTTCAACACTGAAACTTAAGAAAAATGCAATCCGATACGGAGCATCGCCAGTATCACAATATTATATCACAATAATCCAAATGTAAAATGAAACTGAATTTTAAGTAACACATTTATTTTACAAAACAAACAATTTTCAATAACATTTCGCTAAACTGGTTTAACTGAACCTTCTGTATGTAAATTAGGAAAATCTTAATAGGTCTATCACTAAAAAGTAAACCTGAATTTTAACATCAAATTAAATGTAAAAAATCCTAAGAGAGTCATAATTGATTATGTATTTTTATTACATACATACATACATGTATATATGTATTTATATAATAAAAATACATAATCAATTATGACTCTCTTATGACTCTTTAAATTAAATTTTTAGTAAAAAATTTTTTTTATTAAATTAAAATTTTTAGTTTTCTGGATGTGGCATAAAGAAACTTTAGGGATCATGATCTTAACCCAATAACATCAGCGATCTGACAGTCTAATAGATAACATTCTCACCCTCATCTTGTTATTAACTAGGTCCAGGATGGCATCATAAGGGATCTTCTCCAAAGGCAGACTCACTAGCCACTCCAGTAACGTCTCAAGAAGTTTTACCACAGACTGGCGACCTGGAAACAACTAAAAACAAAGAGACCAACCATGAATCTCAGAAAAGTGCAGATTAGCAGTCCGAGAAGACAGTTCAGACCGTTTGTGTTGAAACACTACCTTGGCGACAACCGTTATAAAGTCCTTAAAGGTTTTTAGTTCCTCTCCTTCCAGGGTCTTGTGAGTTGCCAGTTCAACCCTCAACAGGTAATGCAAACCTGACTCCAGATCAGCCATATATACTTCAGACCTGGACAAACAGATTATTTACATTCTCACCAGATCTCAATTTAAGCAAACAGCCATTAAAGAACATCACATATGGTGTTGTATTTCCAAAAAACACAAACAAACTCACTTCTTAAAGTCTTTCCACTCCACCTGTGCTCCCTGTCCTGTCTGTCCAGGCTGAGGATGCTGCAGGGATGAGCTGGACTGTTTTCTGTGTACTCCTGGGAGGAGCTTTAGGAAGGAGGAGAAGAAAAAGCGCAACCTCTTCTGACTGTTAACAAAAAGAAATCACCCATCAACAGAAAAGAACAGCTGATAATCACACAAATACAAATGTATGGTCAGTGTTTGACGTACACATGCATGACCGTGTGCGTGCCATTGGGGTGGAAGAGGTTCACGGATGGAACTGAACTGATTCCTAGTTTCTCCATGAGAAGTTTGTCTGAGTTCAGAGCCCTCTTCACGGTCAAACCCTCATACGGCATCAGGTCCAAAATGACCTAGATAAAAAGTAGTAGATTTAATTAATTATTAATAAGTTTTCTTAAAGGAATAGTTCACCAAAAAGTAAATTGACTCTAATGATTTAATCACCCTCATGACATTCTAGGTGACTTTTTTGTCTTCAGATGAAAAATTAAATTAAAATTGGCAAACTGTATGCATTTGTGAGAGAAAGTGATTTTTGATTTTAAGCTTATTTATTGTTATGTTGCATATAAATGTAAACAGATCTAAATTTTAATATGGCCAATAACGTGGATGTCATCATTGGATGTATTTGTTTTTTAGAGCTTTTGCATCCCACATAAGAAGATAATATATGACAGCTTTTAAATATAAAAGTAATTGTTTGTGTTGAGGAAAGAAAGTCATATGCAACCGAGATGGCATGAGGGTGAGTAAATGATAAGAAAGTTATTATTCCTTAACAATTAACTATTCCATTTACTTTTAGCATTTAACTTTTTAACACTTTTTAAAGTGTTTAATTTGTTAGTGTTTTACTGACTAAAACAACTGATTGATTAAACATGTATATGGTAAAACCTGAGGTTATTATTTGTAATACCTCTCTCCCTATGTAGGAGACGTCATCTTCCACTATAACAGCGGTGTAGTGCTCTGCTTTCTTCCCTATTAAGCACAGAATGTCTTCAGACCTGTAACAGATGACAAATTCAATATTTCTAAATAGAAAACTCCACACATTTTTATTTCTGTCTGCATCTAGAAACCCATCCTAAACATAGACAGCACACGAGCAGGAGATCAGACATGAAATGAAACCCGTATGGGATAAACAGATGATGTTGAATGGCTGCACACCTGGCAGGGTCCAGCGGAGGGCAGTTAGTAGGCCAGTCTTGTCTCGTGTGGTTTTGGAGAAAGTTCACCATCAGCTGTCGTACTGTCTGCAGCTCTCTGTCAGCCCCTATCAACACAAACACACACACACATATATTAATATAACAAACAGAGGAACAATGACACTAACAAATGACAAAACGTCAATTTCGCTTAGAGCAAAAGAAAAACCCACCTCGATATGTCTTCCCCAAATCATCTGTTGCGCCATGTGCTTTGAAATACTGAATGAAGAAGAAAAGAATGAAATTATTTTGAAATTAAGTTTCAAACAACATGTTTTACAACATGTGCTAATGAAAACAGAAGTAATTTGTCCTTCGACTTCAACATTGAAAGCAGTGCTAAAGGGAGAAATAACGTGCTTTAAACTTTACTTTAATAAACTGCATTTCTGACCAATTATATTTCAGCGTGGGCGGAGCTACCCTGATGTATGTTAAAGATCATATCACTTTATCACACTGGTAAGGACTATAGCAATAAATAAATTGAATAACATGAATACATTTAAATGAAATAAATTTAATGTAACGAAATAACAGAAGATGTTCTGTGTGAACATACCCTGAAGGTGGGGTAGAAGAGGATGCCGAACTCCTTACATATGTCATAGTTCTTCTCATGAGCACAGTCCAGAACTCCAACACGGATGGCCTGCTCCCAATCTACGAAAGTAATGACATTTTAGTGAAAATTCACATCTAAACTAAAATTAGTTGGGTTTTTAACATTTTAAATCATACCACAATAAACGAAATACTACAAAAACATTATTCATCTAAAGACAACATGACCTAACAGTCTAGGTTGATATGTAAACATATGATTCCACATTTAAGGGGTAAAAAGAGATTTGCAGTGTACAGAACATTTGCCAGACAGAACAAGTCGATAGTTAAATGCAACTTTGGTTTGTAGCCTAAAATGTTTTTCATTACACTGTTTTGAGCTCTAACATCGAAAAGGTAGATATTAAAGAAATATTTCACCCAAATACAATATGAAAATTCTCACAAATTTCATCACAAAGTTATCGACGTGATGCCATATATGAATTTCGCGCCAATTGGTTTGTTTCCATGAATACATGTCGATCAAATCAGTTATTCAGTTATTATATTAGTATTATATTAACATTAATAATTTTCTCTCACAAATGTATTGGTTCACTTCAGAAGACATTTATTAACCCACTGGAGTCAATTGCATTACTTTAATGATAGATGTATTGTAAACGTTTTAGACCTCACGCAAGATGATTACTGAAGAAATCACCTGAAGAAAGAAAGTCATATACATCTGGATACATGTGAGTGAATAAATTATGAGAGAATTTCCATATTTGGATAAACCATTTTTTAAAACCTTTAAAAAAAACTTTTAAACAAAATATAGTGTACTATATCTAGAACATGGTTTCAACATTATATATAGAACTTCTGTACACAGGTGTTTTTTTTTTGTCAGCACAAATTTATAAACTACATGAACAGATGCAAAACCTGTCAGAAAATAAAGCAGATGGAGTGTGAAGAATAAAAGACAGGAGTGAGGCAGCTGATATCAGCCTGTCTGTATGAGTAAGAAGAGACAGCCGGAGGCACTTTAGTCCTCCCCGAGCATCTATTCTTCACCTGAGGATGTGTGGGGGAATGCGCAGCGGGGTCGAGCCCTCACAATAGGGCCATCTGACCCTCATTGTGGCGGTAACAGCTGGTAGGCGGCCAGTCGCGAGCCACCCAGCCGACAGCTTGTGCTAACAAAGGCACGCTGAATGCATTCAACAAAAGTCTTGTCTTCACAATGTTAGTCTTCTAAAGACCAGAAACACCTCTTCCTTGCTCTCAATCCAAAGACGGGGCATTCCAACACATATATACCCTATAATACGATACCATATAACATGAATGGTATTGTATGCTTGTTTTCCTATGATTTTTGGTTTTGAAGATTTTGTTTAAACAGAAAGCCTTAAAAAAGAAGAAATAGAGATGTATCGGCTGCTGATGTGTATTGGACTTAATCTGATCGCACATAAATTGTATGCTTATATTTCTTAAAAAGATTTTGTTTTAAATGGAAAGCCTTTAAAAAATTATTAGAAATGCACAGGTACGTCAGCCGCCAATATTTATCTGCTGATGAAGTATCGGCATGAAAAGACTTAGAATAAGAAATCTTTGGTAAATTGTGTGCAAAACAAAACCCTACTATATATCAAGGCATGAAAATATTACTGTATCACGGTACATTACTTTTCCTTAAGGGCCGTAAACCAGAAAATCTTATTGAGAGACAAACCTACCCTTTCAAACTGAACAGCACTACCACGGTCAGCATCTTAAAGACAAGGTGTTAAATCTATTTGCCCTCATTTAGATTAAATGTGTCAGGCAACAATGACCTATTCATTAGACCCAACACAAAACGTTTCCTCCAGAACATCGTCGGTCCTTTAGCCCGGAGCAGAGCAGACACACAGTACTGCTGTCTAAGCATTTTTATCAGCCATTAACCCCGTCCTGTTACCCTGAAGAGAAAGCGCCTCTCATCCCCAGTCTTTAGATTCCCATCATGACCAACGGTGGGTTTCCTCCTTCCTTACAGAAAGCTCACATCTACAAACAAGCTCATCAGCAAGAATTAAACAAGTAATTACTGGAGATTCAAGAATCAGGATCAAAAATCAAATGTATGTCTGGGATGCCGACATACAGGTAATGTAACTTCTCATATCTAAAGAAAAAACGTTGTGTACAGTAACAGGTTCAGGTACGCTTCATCTAAATCTACTTTCATTCTTCAATAATCTTCATAATTTTTAGTAGAGACTACAGCCATATCCAACACAAATCCCACACATTGGCATTCACATAATAAAAAGCAGATTGGTTTCCGATGACAATGTGTTATTTGTTGCACAAAACCGTAACCTGAAAGAATAAGGGTGGGTGTTGTGGGTGAACAGAAGACCTTGAGTACAGTCATTGAGAAGACAGAAACCCCTGTCGATTAACAGGTGTATCAACAAGCCCAAGGTCCAAAAATAACTCTTTAACCAGAAGCATATGATAATAAACAGAGATATAATGTGATAATCACATGACTTAAAGTTTACACAATCATAAACAGACCATCATGTACAGTAGCTGAAAAACAAGACAAAATAATGTAGTAAAAAGTACAGTGTTAATACATTAATGGTTTTTTTAACGTATTATAGTAGTACGATAGTATTCATAGATAAATATAGAGATCATTTAATACCATGGGATTTTGCACATGTACCGCAGTTGTTTCATG
Organism: Beaufortia kweichowensis; assembly: GCA_019155185.1. NCBI lineage: Eukaryota > Metazoa > Chordata > Actinopteri > Cypriniformes > Gastromyzontidae > Beaufortia > Beaufortia kweichowensis. Next base: position 371,282 of record CM032795.1, on the reverse strand, counting down.
GTATTAGTAAATGGATATGGAAATCATTCAGTATCTTAGTATTTTGGACATGTACTATGGCAGTACCACAGTATTTATAAATGAATACAGAAAGAGTTTGGACGCATAACATGATAGCACCGTAATATTTGTAAATGAATATAAAATGGTATTTTAAACATGTACTATCATAAAACTGTAGTATTAGTAAAACTGTAGAGAAGTCATTCAATACCATAGTGTTTTGGACATAAATAACCATGGTAGTATCATAGCATATGGAAAAACACTATTGTACATAAATATAAAAAAACATTCAATACCATGATATTTTGTACATGGACCAGTGTTCTACTCTAGTGTTTGTAAAAGGATGACAATCAATAGGCCTACATAAAATCATGTATTGGTGATGAATATAGAAATAATTTAAAATCAAGGTATTTAAAAAATGTACCATGGTAGTATTCCTGAAGCAACGTGTAAATGAATATCAGAGTATTTCTAAAACTGTAGTATTTGTTAATGAACACAGAAATGATTCAGTATTGTGGTGTTTTGAACGTACCATGGCAGTAAAAGAATAAAGAATAATCAATATCTTGGTATTTTTTTACATGTACAACATGTAAACACTATTGTGTAAATGAATACAGAAATCATTAAATACTATGGAAAACATAACAATACCACATGCTTTAACCTATTTTACACAACCAGATCACTTTATTGTTAATAATTGCAAAACAACCTGTTAACCCTGTTGTTCTGTGGCCATCTTCAAGTAAATATATTAAATACGTTTTACAGTGAATAAAGAGGAAGATGACAACAAAAACAAAACTCACCTTTTACATCTCCAGCCAGTGCTTTCCATGTAGGCGAATACTGGATACAGTGTCCACACCAGGACGAGTAAAACTGAACCAGCCAGGCGGTGGATGAGTTCAGCACGGTCTGTTTTACATTATCACTGGTCAGAATAACAACTGGATCGTCTTCTGTGTATAATCGAGCGGACTGAGCTCGACCAAACAGCAGCGCCATTAAAATACTGATCTTCACGAATGAAACTGCTGCCATTGGGGAAGAAACGCCACGCAACCTAAATCCAGTCGAGTAAATGACTTCTCAACATTCACACAGATTCTGCTCGCTCGTACGGATGACTACATTTAGTGGAGACGTGCGTCTTCGAGAGTGTCATTACTGCGCTGTGACGACACAGAATTCCATCTTGCGCATCATATCAGCGCCCGGCCGACGCATTCTCTGTGTTCAACGCATTTAAGGTAAGGAAAAGCACACAAATGATTTTTCTCGAATGCTTGGTTTGTAATACGTCACTGAAATAAAAATCTGTAATTTTTAAGTTTTATTGCTTGTACTTCTATAGGAGCAAAAAGTTTTCCTCTCATAAAATATGTATTTTTCCTCATAAAATACACAAAATAGGTTGCAAACAATGAAATACTGTATATTTCATTTCGAGTTTTAATTACACAAGCACACACAATTTAAATACAATTTAGAAAAGTATCATTAAAAGATGACAATAAAAGGCACAACAGTTTTCTACAAATAAAAAAGTGCCTAACCTTCATAAAATGTTAATATAATAAATAAAATATCATCAAAACATTTCATTAACCACAACAAGTTTTAAACCCTGATTTGTGTGAACAAATTTGTAAACACTTTTGTGTGATGGCTTCAAATTACAATTAATTGTAAAATATAAATTAAAGATCTAATTACTTTTGATTATTACAATAACATGAGTAATAAATGTTGAAGGTTAAGTTTGTCAAATGCAGAAAATAAATAGTTTTACTTCATAACTTTTAAAAAAATGTTAGAAAGATGTTAACTATTTTAAAAAGATTCTAATACAAGTAAATGAATAACAATGAATTAACAACATATTCATATATAACAATTCAATAGATTATAATGTAGATGCATGGTTTAAATGAATGTAAACAGTAGAAAAGGTCAAGACATCTTAGATAAGACAAGCCTAAATAACATTTTTGGGGATTACAGATATTAGAAACCCATCTTTTTCATACCATATTATTTAAGAGACGATTTATAAAACAAGTGCATAACCTATTTGTTGGAAGTACCAAAAAGAATATGTCATATCAAAAAACTATTTTTAAAAAAAAAAATTTTCTTTTAGGCTGACAAATGCAAATGATTTAATGTTAATATTGTGTCGTCCAAAAGAAGGCTGAAAATTTCTTCAGTCAGACGCATTTTCACAGTATATCGGTCAGCTGTGTAGTCTAGCCACGTTCTCTCCTCATTATGTAGTTCCTGAATCTATAAACAGATAAATTACTATGATCAGTTTTACTATTAAGCAAAATACAAGCTACATATCAGAAGCAAGAAATTCACAAGCATATTAAACAGTTGGCCAGTGCTTTTACACACACCAGTATATAGTCGACTCGGTCTCTCTTGGCACACCAGTATTTGCAGAGATTTTGGAGCATCTTTGTCATATGTTGTTCATTTCGCTCCAAGTTAAGGGCTTTTTGTATCTCTTTTCTCACTGCTGCCTGCAAATAATCACAAATTAATACACAGCAAATGTACAAATGTATATCTTTGTGTACTCTACAACAAAACATGTTATTTCACCTTTAAAAATGTGACTGAAATGTTACTTGATTGCAGAACTGAGATGATAGATTCATTGTCTATATTCTGGCAAGATTGTTTTGTCCTTGAAAGATCCCCCAAAATGTCATGAAGTACATCGGATGTTAGCTGAAAGATCACCTACAATGTATAGAAAAAGATCTGAATTCAAAAAGTGTTTCTGCTCGATCAAACATTTATATACATTAATGTTTTCCAACTACAGTCACACAATGTACATATAGTATTAATATTAATTTTAAAACCATACAACACAAACTGGCCTGTTAGTACACTAAAGCAGCTGTTCATTATAATATTTTAATTTGGTTTGGATGTTATTATACTTTAGAAAAGTGTCCATAACCCTGTGGTCACCTCACGCACCCCAGCTTGGAATACTTTAAATACGCAACATGACATTTGTAAATAAGATGGACTTACCTGTCTATAAGATTTACAGCTTTTGTCATCTAATAGATAGTTTGGCGTTTCATAGCAGTCCAGAACATCATCATTTGCTTGACCACAGAGAATCTCCACAGCAGCATCCACTAATCTGTACACAACAGCATCTTCATGAGGCGGCACCTTTATCTTCAGAGGCTGTGTCCGGTTGGGCCTGATGCCACTGTTCCAAGAGACGTGGAGTTAAATAACTATCCTCCGTTTTTCTTACATCCTGATGATCAAGGAGAAGAATTATATTTTTCAAAGTTAAAATGTCTGTCATATAAATATTTTGTTCTTTACATTATCTCTTCATTTCAATATGGCTGTACAGTAATGTACAGTATATTTGGACAGTTCTATGTCCATAATGTTGCAACTGCCCATATGTGTGTTATAATGCATTGATTTGATCCTTCCATCGTATTCTGTTATCTTGAGTACAATGGATTATATCATCCCCGACTCATGTTTCAGCTCAGCATCCTAATGAGAGTCATTCACGAGATGTTCTGGTTTTTTTTCCATTTATGATGGATGAGCTCATAGATAATCTGTGAAATACAGGTGTGGTTCAGTGATGTAGAGGAAACCATCATTCCACTACTGTACATGATGAACAGGATGGGGGTCCCTTATGAAAATGAGTAGATATTATGTTTTATTTGAAGTCACATTTTGTAGTAAATTTACTATGGTCTCACCACAATAATCCTAGTTTAACCATGTAATACAAATTGTAATCAATCTGCTAAAAACATGGTTAATACACTTTCACTATAATATTATCAATTCTCAAGGCGTATTATTAAAGTGCCCCTGTGTGGATGACTTACTTTCAGTGAAGACATTTCTGAAGGATATGAAACATCTTTTGCTCCATCTCTAGGAGGACACTGACTATTCAAACGTTCTTCTTGTGCATCTGGTGATGATAACTCGCTCTTCTGTGTCTTGTCTCTTTGTGCACTGGGCGGCTCCTCATCTGAGAAAGGATCTTCATCCACCCCGGTCTCTATATCACTTCCATGTTCTGTGTGTATGTGAGAGATATCCTCAGCTCCAACCAGTACACCGTGGCTCTTATCACAGCTGAAATACTTCACACCCCTGAAGGTTCCATTATGGCTTCCGGTGGGGGCGTCCAATGCCACACCTGCCCAAAATCCATCAGCGAACGCGGTGAGTCCTTTATATTTTAGCACACCAGGCCTGGAGTTACATACAAGAACTCTGTTGCCAATCTGAAAGGAGCACAAAGGATCCGAGATTTCATATCTCGCATCTTCAGCGAGCGAGCTGGTGTACTCGGAGCAATCGTTCTCAGTTTTACAAAGATCTCCGTTAGCATTTTCGCTGTTCATGTCCTTTTCCTTTAGACTGCCTGATCCTAGACTTCTTCTCAAAGACACGTCCACGGGGAGAGGAGGGACGTTCTCGCTGTTAACTGAGAGATCTTCTAGAAAATCAGGTGGAAGTTGAAGTTCATCCTCGCTGGTCCATGTAATGACCTCAAAGGCAGGAGGAGGAGGACAACTGGTGCTGTCGAGCCCAGTTTCAGCTCCTCTTTTAACAGACGGGGGGAGTTCTGCACTTCCATACGATAAAACTTCATCTACAGGAGAGATAATCTCTGAGATGAGAGTCTCAGCAGTCGTTCGTCCTTCATGACGAGGTGAGGAAATGTTGAAATCAAGCTCAAACCGAGAAGCTTCTGGAACCACAATGTACTTTTCGGCAAAGACTAAAGACCAAGACTTACATGGACCTTCTTCAGATGGACCATCCTCGGTTGTTCTTATATCAGCACTTTTCAGGTTTTTAATAAGCCGAGCGTCTGTGACCATCTCATTTGTACTTGCCTGAGTATTTTGTTCATGACCAGTTTTTAAGTGTTCAACAGAGTATTTCTTTTCACTGATATCAAGGTTGTTGTTTAATAAAACAACACCATGTGATTTCTGATTGTTCTTCACGTTAAGAGCTTTAGTTTCTGCTGTGGCGCTGCTGTGGATTTCAGTTCTCTTCTTTATGTTCTCCCGGTCCTTGGGTTTAAGATGGCTGTCTTTGGAGTGCAGTTGAAGATCTTCTTGTGTGCCAGATGACAAAGCAGACACTGTCGAGACCCTGTCTGAATGTAGATTAGGCTCATGGTCGAATGTGAATCGTTGTATGTTTAAAACAGGCTTTAGTGGTCTTTCATCTGAATGTTGAAATCGCTTTTCTCTGCAAGATTCAATAGTCTTGGGTGTGCAAACGTCTTCATAAAACCCTTGTACCTTCTTCTGAGTATCTTGCTCTGAAAGCAAAAACAGTTGTTACACATTATACACAACCTTTTACATTGTACACATACACATTTTTTTATTAAAGTTAATTTGCATGCCTGTAACTCAGGAAATATTACATTTGATGTCAGACTTGACAAATATGAGTTTAGTTTGTGTCATTGTTGAGATATCTTCTAAAACTCTAATGACAGAGACAATTGTGAGATTTCTGACTCTTTCTCTCAAAAGAAAGATCTGAGACACAAAGAAGACTGAAGCAAACGTTTCCATTTGCTCTCCATTTAATCTAACTTATGTCTAAGAGAAACTGAGATATTAAAAATATCTTTTATGCAAAAAAGTTAATTACTCTGTACATATTCATCCAAACCATCTGTGAATATGGTATAAATGGCAGAATAAATCAGCATGGACATTGAGTTTTTCTGCTGACAGCGTGAGTCAGCATATTCTAGACATACTGTAAATCACTATTACAGTCCACACAACAATACAATGAGGATTTGAAAAAAAATCTAAATGAGAATGTCTAAAACAAAGAGTGTAATTTGCTGAGAGTAAAAATATATGTCTACAAAAAAGAAAACAGATGTATATTTCCAAAACCAAAACACAGACATCATCGTTCACCCACCATTAACGTCAGGTCTTGTTTTCAAAGAGTCACGCTGACATGAAGTGCTGTCACCCTCCGTCTTGGCTTTTCTTTCAGGGCTTACGAGGCGTAGAGGAGTCTGGCTCTGTCGTCCGTACCTGTGAGATGGACTGGATGGAGGATTGTTTGATTCTGTGATTTGTAGGATGTCCTGCTCGGCTGGGACAGGCTCCATTTGGTTCCTCTTTCGTGCCAAACTCCATACTTCATCTGATTTCAGGAGCCTCCTCAAACCTGTCTTACTTAATAACCTGAAAGAAAAAGCAAAGATTCAACATTTAACTTAAGTCTGTATATCTTAATTGGTTGAGCATTGCATTGGCAACACAAAGCTTGTGGGTTGGATTCCCAAGGAACACACATACTGATCAAATTTAGAGCTTGAATGCATACAAATAGTCTTTTGATTGGTCTGCACAATGCATTAAAAAAAGCAAAACCTTTTTGCTTTACACAGAATCGTTGGGTGAAGTGCTTTTAGCTGTAACACAACTATTGACCAATCAGAATCAAGGACTGAAACTAACCGTTTAATAATGTAAACTCAACTTTCCATCATATTTCAGCAATGGCGTCTAAATACTGTAGTATAAGAATGTGTTAATAAGAATGTGTTTATCTTCATAATCTTTCACACTTCACAAAAATATTTTTACTTTTTAATTACTTCTTAATTTTTCCAGTATAAATATTTACAATTCTTAAATCAAGATACATTTTCTTGTCAAGCAAAATGACCAAAATATTAAGTCTCATTAAATTCATGAAGTACTTAATAGAGACTCAATTTAAATTTCTTTTTCTCACGCCATTTGCTGATATTTTTGCTTATTTTAAGCATAAACTCATTAACATTTCATTTTTTTTCTTCTGAAAACAAGAGATATTTTTAGATATTGCAAAAGAAGACAAAAAAATTAAGTAGGAAATAAATTTTTGCAGTGCATCACAATGTATTTGACTTGCTCCACTTTTAAAAATAACAAAAGCTTGTCATGTAAAGTGCTCAATTTTCCCACCTTTTACAAAAAAATACAATTCCCAAATACAATTTTCCTTACTGAATTTCACTCCTATTTCAGAAGTAAACGGCTTGCTGTTTTATGCTGACAGGCGCTTAAGTTAGAGGATATGATGTCAGTTCAGTAGCACTGAAGAGAGAGGACTGTAGATGCTATCTCACACAGAACTAATGTTTACTCATGCAGATACAGAGAGAGAATGAAAGTGAGAGAGAGAGAGAGAGAGAGAAATGCCGTCCACCTACCCTGACCTGTTCATGACTGGCATATTGCCATCACATAAGCGCTCGGTTGCAAGCGAACAGCAGACTGTCCTCCTTCAGGTCCTGTGCGAGACGCCACTGCCACTCCCAGACGATGGTCTCAACTTGCAGTTCTGGTGGAGTCTGAAAGAATAGTCAGCTTGGATCTGTGTCTACAGCGATGCCCTCTTTTTATTCCCTTTAACTTCCTTATGCTCTCTCTCTCTCTCTCTTTCATCTAATAACTCTGCCTCTCCTCCCATACAGCCCCCCCTTCTTCCTCTCTCTCTCTCTCTCTCTCTCTCTCTCTCTCTCTCTCTCATTCTCTATCTATCTATCTCCCAGCTTCCTTCCATTTCTCTCTCTCAAAGGGTAATTACTCTAAGTGGTGCATTGTAAGCAGACAGATACAGTGAAGTCTATAGATAACAAGCCAGTGATGCACACGCTCTTTCTCTCCGTCAGCCGTGTGCCATACACTCCATCCCAGATTTGGTAGACAGTAAATGGTGCACTGCAGTATTTCCTCTTTAAGAAAGCCTCAAGGTGGTACTCTCCACAAACGCCTCCGCTCATACTGTATGTGTGAACTAAACATCCCATTACTCATGTGTGTATGAGAATAGTTAATAGAATAATAGTGATCACACTCGCCTCCCGTCCTCTCTAGATGCTTTATATGCGCCTCTAGCATCTGGCATAATCCCAGGCTGCATAATAACATCTTCATCCTGCAAAATATGAGCATGAGAGTCACTGGGGTTTCTTTACCGCTTAATGTGGCATTTGAGAATTATGGGGAATTGTCATGCGGCTTGATATAACAGCATTGGCAACACGTGTCCTGACCTCCATTAAAGTCAATATGAAAACTGACCCCTTTAATGATGGGATGAACGTTGATCCAAAGAAATAATGCATGTATTATATTGTGTATTTCCAAGTGGCATTTTGCTTTTTTAACACTAGTGTAAATTTACGTTTCTCATGATCTTAAAGAATATGCTTTAATGTTTTAAATGATTTTGCATAAAAAAATATGATTGTACCAATATGCGTATTTTTCTTAATTACTGTAGAAAACAAAATTTTTATTTGAATAAAAATGCTTTTGAAATACTTGATTTGGACTAAATCATCAAAAAGAAACAAACTCAAGATCTCAAGAAGCTGCTTGATAAGATGACAAGAAAACAAGTCTAAAACACTACAGATGATAAAATATAACACTTTTGAATATTTGAAATGTAGTCATTAGTGTGGTAATTTCATATTTTAATGCGTTTACTAATATTCTTAAATGTGGGAAAAATATGAATAAGTGAGTAAATGACCATAAATGAACAGTAGTGTATTTCTACACTTCTTCTCAGGTATCTATATTTGGATGGGTGACAAATAATATCTTGTATAAATATCATCAACATAATCATTAAATATCTTCTTTTGTGTTAAAAAAGCCTGAAATGGCAAAAGGGTAAATAGTTTAATTTTTGGATAATTTATTCCTTTAACTAATTTAACCAGCAATTTGTTCTGATCAATATAATTACAAATGTAGTTTTTACCTGCTCTTGTCGGAATCTTTGAACAACTGCTTCCTGCTTACATTTGAGTTCAGCCGAGACAAGTTCATCATCTTTGTTTTTCATGGTTACGATCTAAAACACAATCTAACTGATGATAATAAATACAGTTTACATAAAATATTAACAAATACAGCAAACATATATATGAATTCAATAAATAAATACCCATCAACCAATATCTGTTCATTATTATTCAATTAACCAAAACCATTTCAAACCTGCACCAAGCATGATATCATAAAGAATAACTCATCTTCATGTAATGTGAAAACATGACAATCTGAGCAAACACACATACTGGTAAAAAAACTGTATAGATTGAATGAACTGTACATTGCTTTGGATAAAAGCTAATGTAAAGCTTACCATTTCCAATATTTTAACCATTGAAGTTCAGCTTGGGTCTTCTCCCAGAGCGCTTTCTCTCTGAGTCTAAGGATGGCGCTGTACTGACGGGCCCTTAGCTTGGAGAAACTGCTGGATTTGGGCCAGGGAAAGGTGACTATGGATCTGCTGGCCGTACAATTCACTCAGCTCACACCACTACAAATCCCATTATTACAGGAGCCAGACATAAATGTGCGCTCAATACTCTGACATACAGTCGCCTTACACGACCTTAAGTGCACATTTGCAATTTGTAGCTGAGCAGTTTACAGAGGATAACTTTACAATAAATTTCACTACCATAGTACAGTGATTGTATCATACGATCCAATGGTACTTTGATACCTTCATATGGTATTTCAATAATATTACACTACTACCATGGTGCATGTTAACATCTGAGATCATAAGATGGGGTAAAGAGAGTCATGCATAAATACTTTTTTAAATGATATACAATAAAGGATAGTCCACACAGTGAAAACACAATTTTTCTTTAATTGCCATTTCAAAGTCAGTATTGGTGTATATCACCTTGCTGGTGGAGTCGGTACTGTCCTCACTTTGTGCCTCCTGATCTATTGCTGTCTGATCAATCTGATGTTGAAACTCTCTCTCTGTAGAACACACTCCTCTATCTAAAACACAAAACACACTGTATTTCTGCCAAAAGATGTAAAACAAAACATTTTTATGATCTTTTACAGGACTAACCTGTAGCGCACATGCCCTCTTTGTCATGTATTTCATCTCTGATCTCTTTCGTTAAGGACACATCATTTTGTCTGAGGTCTGTCTCTGTTTCTCTATTCAAAGATACACAATCAGACAAAGTTTGCCTTGATTGGGCTCCACAGACGCCCTGGCCAGTGGGTTGTGTCTGCCTCTGAGCTCCTCTGTGGCCTGTGATTTCCAGCCAGACCGTCTCATCGTCCAAGCCTGTATCTACAGCAGCAATTGTCTCTCTGAGAGCTTCCACTTGAAGTCTCTGAGCTGCCAGACTGTTCTGAGTCTCGTCTGCATCAGCTGCGCTCACGGGACTGCTCATCTCTGATGGAGCAAAGATGTGTTAGAAAGTAGTCGAAATTACAGTAGGGTGCAAAAGCCGTTTGTCTTGTTGTAATACATATTTTGTATCAGAAATTTTGTATCAGCACAGTGTTGGCATGTGTTGGTCATGGGTTTGAATCCCTGGAACACATATACTGATAAAAGAAATGCATAGATTGAGTAATGCATAATGCATAAATGTAAATGTAAATTTAATTATGAGCATGATCTTTTTAAGAGTATTTGGTACAGTATCCCTTTAATTCTGCCTTCAGGTGCTATAGAAAATTTCTATATAATGCTATAGAAATAGAATTTCCTACTTCCCACTTCTGAAGTCGTAATTACCAGTTTATCATGTTCAAGTGCTTTGTTGTCATTAGGAATTAGGATCTTGGCACCACTGGGAAGTCAAGGATTTTCTATAAGCACCAATTTGAGGACGTGTCAGTGAGAAACAATTGACAGCAAAATGATAAAAACTGTAATTTAAAAAAAAAAATTACATTTTTTTAACATTTACTTAATCTGCACATTTAATTGCTTGAATGCACCATGAGCTCAGAGTTTCCAGGTGGTAAATACAAAGAGGTCGTTCATGTCAAATTCCAGACTAGGAAACTCATATCTACGATAATTGCAATAACAGGTAATAGCATCATGCACTCAAGCTGCCATGAACTCAACGTCACAAATTTGTTAATTTGATTAGGAACCTGAAAATGCTGCAGAATCTGTAATATTTCTTTTTCCTTTTAACTCAACTTTTATTTGATTTAAACTTTTCTAAATCCTGAAATCCTGAAAGTTTTTTATTTGCAGTTTTAAATTAGATTTTAAACCCCAGATTTGCAATGTTGTCTCAGACTTTTGGACTCCTGTGTGTGTGTGGATGTGTATGCTTGTGTTTACTGTACAAGTAAATACTTGTCTGACTCAATACTGCCCTCTAGAGGAAAGAAAAGGTTTTACCGTAGACTCACACTAACACACTTTGGTTCTGTCCAGCAAAGCCCGGCATTTGTTCCTCAGCTGTGTCAGGAACATGCGCACAACTCTCTTTCTCAAAATTGCCTCTGTACTGTGTAAACAAATATTTATACTCCATTACTGTAACATTATACAACACTAAAAAAAGAAGATTAACATTCATTTACACCTTATATTGCGATTTTTGATCTTTTTTGGCCCTGTGTAGAGCTTCTCCTTGCTTCCTAAAGACCTCCTGTACGTTCCTTAGCTTCCTCTCATCCTCGCGCTCTGCTTTCATTTTTATGTTCAACATCTTCCTCCTCCTCTCCAAAGCCTGCTGACGCATGTATTCCCGCACCTCCTGAAAATTATGTCTTTGTCTTCTGTTCGACTTTGCTTGGTCATAATTTTCTTTACCTGCAGATAGATCTTGGTGACCTTCAGTAAAGACCTTTGAAGTTAGATTTTGTGAGCTGTAATGAAATACACGGCTGGGAAACGTATCTCCAGATGGAGAATGTGAGATTGGATGAGAAAGATCCTGAGCTTTCATGAGGCTGCATGGCTTCTTGGGTGAATTCTCCTCCTTTTTTGGTTCATTTGAACATTAGCCTCCATTTAGCTGAGAGTTCAAAACATCACAGTGTTGTGGAGAACTCTCATTTAGGCATTCTCTCTGATCTGCTGAGACAATGCATGCTCGGGTTTATTCAGGAACTGTGTGAATTATAAAAGATGTAAAGCTGCTAATTGTGATATACGCATGCATAATGCAAGATGCTGAGCTTGAGTCTGTGTACACACTTTTAAAAATGTATAATTCAATAAAGAACCTTTAACATCCAATTAACCTTGAAAACCAAAAATGAATGTTCTGAAACCCTTTTTGCATCTTTATTTTTAAGCATGCATGAATGAACTACTGCTTACTGCTTCTGAGTTCAGAATGTGTTTCACGAGGCCCTGGACATTTTTACAGGCAGATGTGTGTAAAAAATGGACAATTCAACATTAAGCCAAAGTTACTTTTTTGTGTCACATTACATTAAATTGTTTTTGCACATTTCATATGAATCATAAGAGTCTTACCCCAGAGAGCCAATCTTTGGTGGCAGGTATCGGGTGAAACGGAGCTTCCGGCGTGTTTCTTTACAGACAATCTTATTAGTCCACCTGTAGCCGGAGCTGTTCTTGCTTCTACCAAAAAAGATTACACACCAAATTACCAGGTTAATTCATTTTAGAATTTAGCCTTGCACAGTTTAATGGCTTCTTTATGTTCTTCTGTTTGTCTATTACATATCACACATCCCATAATGCTCAGTAACATTGCAGACCTTTGCTTGTTACCCTGCAAACTTTTCTGGTAAGATGATTTTTCACCCCAGACTCTGGAGACAGATGGGTTTTCCTTATTTTCTCCTCTTGGATCTTCACCTGCAGACTGTGTAAGGCACAAGATATTGAATCTAACTTTGGGGAAAGAGTGTCATCTTGTGGAAACTTTCGGGAATGAGTCATAGTCTGCAGAGTCCCTGATACATTAATGTTGGATTTGTTCGATAAATGCTCATTGCTGTATCTCTTTTGCACAGATTTATTTGGTTCAGCTACATTTGAAGAATCCAGGAGGAAAGCGGATAAGTCACATTCTGATCTTATCCTAACTGGGCAGTTATGGGCTCCATCAAAGGATCTTGACCCCTCCATGTTTATGCTGGATTTTTTATCATGCACATGTGTTTCTGGAAAGAAAGCAAACCATAAATGCATTATAGTTTATGAATTCATGTGCTAACATGAAGGCATTAGGCATGACAATTTAAAGTGTTGAGATAAAGCAAGTTCCTCGGTTCCATGTTTTTATGGTATTCAGTATTAACACTGTAAATGAACACAACCAGTCTAATGCCAGTTTGTCAAAATTATTGTCTCAGAAACAAAAGGCTTTTTACCAGTACTGTCTATCCAACATATCCAATTAATAAATAGAAAGTAAGCACAACTTTGACAAGATAATAAAAAGTAAATTCAATCACACCTGTCCATACCTGTCCTGACTCTTCCCTTAGGAAAAATAATCATGGTTTTATTATACCATTTTTTTATACTGTTGTTTTTTTGTTCACAATTCAGATACTATAATAAAACTATACAATTTGCAGTTACTATAGTTTTACTACAAATAAAACTAAAAGAAACTATGGTTACTATAGTAAATAACCATGGTTAATTACTGATATTTTCAGTAGCATCCTACTTGTTAAACTTTTAACATATTATTGGTAAAACTAGATATAATTATTAAAATAACATACAATAACATAGTCTGTATCTTTTAAACTATTTACGTGGCTACGTTTATATTGTTTCACACTGGTGATCACAAGTAGCAAACAATACTAACAACAAGGTTGACTGATATGTTTTTAATAAAACACTCCATCATACCTGTAAATCGCTGAATTATGACCTTCTCGTCACCTGTAGTCGGTCCTCTGTTACTCTGTTGACATGAATTCTCCTGGTAACAAAAGCGCAACATTATAAACTCAACAGCGCGTGATGACAGATGCTAACCACAGCGCCAAAATGACGTAAGCAAGAGTCAGTTCATGAAGGATTTTAATTGGTTGTATATCTATTGGGTAAAGGATGAAAAAATGCGAAATAAGTTTAGTATTAATAACAATGTGAAGGAGCGGTTTCACAAACTACTACATAACATACCTGAGAATTTTGTTGAGAAAAAAACAACAACTATTGTGCATGTTTTATCTACTCCAGATTATTTTTTAGAAAGATTTAAAAATACATATTAATGAAAATAGGTGTTTATTATATAATTTGGTAAGCTTTTTATTTACAAAATTATCATTTGGAAAATAATGAACTTTTTCTTTGTTTATTAGGAAAGTATTATATACATAAAAAAGAAAGCTCTTTCCAAACCATAATTTTCATTTTAAATTATACATAATCCTGTGAAACAAAGTATAAACAAAAAAAGTACTAAAATAATGTTTTTATTGTAATTATTTTCTGGCAGCTAATGTTAATAATATGCAACAACAACAATTATAGTAAAACTGTAAAACACACTGTTTTGCAACTTCCCATAGTTACCTCTTTTTATTTCAGATGCTTGAATTCATCAAAAGGACATATATATGGAAATTTTAAATAAAACTTGGTAAGTCTTTTACACTATGCTTTTTTGTATCATACAGTTTTTCATATTTTAACTGCATCACAAATCTCGCTAAGATTCACACTCAGAATTCAAATTCTTTACAGTTTTATTAAACACATTGAGGATTACAATACAGCATCATGGCTCACATGCTTTCTTTAGTGTTTTCTAGCAGTATTGTAAAAATAAACCATGTAATATTCATGTGCTTTATGTACAGTGAAAATAAAGGGCATGTGATTAATGGTAACCCAGGTGCAATGGTGCGTCCTGCTTGCAGTCCTGCTGGTGCTCTTTAACATCTGTATGTTTAAATTTAACGTATTAAATAATGGCAAAAAAATCTATTTTCATATAGAAATAGTTTTGCAAGTGAGTTTTATGTATTTTTAAATGCAATTTCTGTGATGCTGTAGCACATACATCATATTTGTGACCCAGTCTGTGAAAACCCAGCTAAAGTCTTTTTTGTGATTTTTCAGTTTTCTACATATAATGTAAAGAACATTCTGTGAGAATTTAACATTGATATCTTTGATATTGTCTGAGTAAGATCATGTCAAAGATTGAAATCATAGTCAAATTAATAGGTGAATTCAAACTTTAATCTTGTTATCTCAGAATTAGATTTTTAGACTTTAGCCTGGTTTTCACAGACTGGGTCACATTTCCTCTGTGCAAACAGGTACTGTAAGTTTGTATTCTGACATGAACCTTTAGTGTCAGTCTGTAATGCAGAAAAGGAGTGAATGCTCGATGGACAGGTACGGCTCAATGGCTTAGTGAACAAAAGCTGATGGATTTTCCTCTTTGACAGAGCACTTACCTAATGGAGGGTTGAAAAGCTTCTAGCTGTGCATTTACACAGAAGGGTGATGTTTGCTCTCACTCCAGCGGTGCGGCTAAAGACCATCAAGACCCTGTTGGCTTAATTGGGGAGATTTGACAAATATATATTTTATGAGGCCTTGAAAATTTGTTATGTGCAGAACATTTACAACAAGAACTTTGTGTTCTCAAAATATATATAATGTCAAAGCCATGATTCATATATATATATATATATATACAATTTTTAAGGTTTTCATTATATTGATGAACATGTCAATATTTGAGGGTTTTGTTTATGTTTAAAGGATGATTTTTCATAGTCAGGTAAAGTGCTGTTTTTAGTATTGTCACATCCATAACAGTCCATATTCTTTATAAATGAGCACATGAAAATAAAATAACCATTTTATGTTCTTTGAAGAGTCATCTCTTCTCCATTTGTTGGATATTATTGCTAATATTATTGCTTCTGGTTTGTGTATTTTAATTCACAGAAATCCAACAAAGTATGCGTGTTGTTTTTTGGTCACATCCATAACACATGTATATTTCTATTTTTTTTAAACGTTGTAGATAACGCTGGAATTGGCCATAATGACATCTTTCCTCTGTCAATGGACTGCCTGTTTCTGCCGCTGCAGTGATGTGTACTGCACATATAATGTGCCGTCTTGCTCTAGCAGCTGCCTGCTGGCTGGCACATGGAACAGAACTGGAAGGAATCCCAAGAAAGACTGCTCTATTCCCCCTGGGGAATTCTAAATGGAGTGGCATTCATCCATTCATCTCATCCAAAGGGCCTCAGGCCACAGTATGTTGCTTTGGTTTAACCCATGGTTATTGCCTCCTCTGTGTGGTAGCTTCCAGGCGACCCCTCCCCTCCTTGTGCTCCGCGAACAGCATCAGCATCGCCTGTAACAATAAGGTGAAAATGACAGATATATCAGGAATCTCGGCCACTGTATCCTGGTGTAATTGCGCTCCAGTTTTCCTGACTGTGGAAAGAGAGCGGCAACTGATCCCCCAGGAGCCGATGAATGGAACTCAACAATGCAGGAATGCAAGCCAATGTGTGTGTGTTTGTGTTGCAGACAGTGTATGTGTGTGTGTGTGTGTGTGTGTGTGTGTGTGTGTGTGTGTGTGTGTGTATCCCTGTGTGCAAGCGAACAACAGGAGCGAGATTTGGAAGCCGATTTCCAGTTCCTATAGCAACCATGATGTAAGCGGAGAGGGGCAAGTGTGCCCCATTTCTCTCTCTCCCCCTCACTTTCTCTCTCTCTCTCTCTCTCTCTCTCTCTCTCTCTCTCTCTCTCTCTCCCCCCTCGAAAACAGACAACCCTGCACACAGGAAAGCTGGGTGTGGAGGATAGGGAAGTCATTCATGCTTTTTGCTGGAATATAAGGATTTTTCCATGTATTTATTTGCCTTCATGTGAGAAAGAGAAGATTTGGACAGCACTCTTAAGTAACGTATACATCTCAATCTTGGGACAAAAAGATTTGTTTGTGATGTCTGGCATGAACATCATTTAGTAGCAGACGCTGTGGTGTATGGCTGATCTCAGATGAAGTCCCCATAGACAGCTCTTTTGTCAACTTTATTGCTTTGGGATTTTTTTTGAAAAGGATAAAACTGTAAGTCATTTTCAAACTTGTCTAAAATGTCTGAAACATGTCTCGGATTTGGAAGCGTGAAGGTCAAAGATTGCATGTGATTGTATTTATTTATTTTCCTTGTTTCTTTTTATTTGCAATCCCAAAAGCATGCTTATATAATATTTAATCATGATTTTATATCATATTGCTTACTTTGCTAAATTACACTTTATACATCGTACCGATTAGAAAAAAGTTATTATCTCAAATCTACACCATGTGCTAGCAAACAAACTTTTCATGCTTACAGAAGCTAGTCTTCATTTTCATGTACTGTATATATTGATCTAATCAAACATTTACTGCATTATCTGAATATACTGCAAATATTATCTTAGATATTAGCCTCTATGTAAGAATAACAACCTAATTTAAATGATTACTGACCTAAAATAGTTTAGTCCATCTGTATCCGATCTGTGTTTGTCTTGGTTGTCATGCAAAGGAATCCTTATTAAGTCCACAAGAACGATGACTGTTTGCTGTTTTCTGCTCAATTAAAGGTAATGCCCAGTCACATCTAATGAGGTCTGCCTTCACACGGTGCACAGAGACCCCAGAAGCAGCGGCATGGAGAACCGGCGCTGCCAGCACCCTCAAAAGCCCAATGCCCAGGCCCAAGAGGCCTCGCCTGGGTCCCAGTCCTCCACGCCTCAGTCTCCTCTCCTGTCTGGAGCATCCTCCCTCATCTCTCTCACCCAGACAGAGGAGTTCTTTGACCTGATAGCCAGCTCGCAGAGCCGCAGACTGGACGACCAGAGAGCCAGTATCGGGGATCGGCTGGGCATCAGGATAGCACAAAACAACGTGGGACACCTGTGCGAGGCGTGCAGTTCACGTGAACCTAGTGATGAGTTTTTTAACATGCTCATAAGATACCAGGTAATATCAGTTTGCTAAACTTTACAACTTTATGTTGCAAACGTTTGATTGTATCACCTCTCTCTCTTCTCCAGTCCTCCAGAATCAACGACCAGAGATGCTCTCTGCCTCCAGCGCCAGACCCAGATGAAGATTTCTTCAGCCTAATCCAGAAAGTGCAATCCAAACGGATGGATGAGCAGCGGGTTTCGTTTTACCCTGACGAAAAGGATGAAACAGACTTGAATCACAAATCCAAAACATCTGAAGGATCGAGCTAGAGACACTTGTGATGTCACATATTAGCAGTACGCTCTGGATATGCATTTCGGGGGGAATAATTTAGGACAGTAGTAAAAAGTAGCAAGGTGATGTCATTCTTTTATTGCTGAGCCTAAACCTTACAAAAGGGTTTGACACGACATTAAGGTTGTATTTGTTAACATTAGTTAATGCATCAGATAACATGAACTAACAATGAACCATATAGGTTTTCAGCATCTTTATTAATCTTTGTTAATGTTAGTTAATGCCAATACAATTGTTCAAGATCGTGTTTCAACTAATGTTGCATTAACTTTTGATGCTGAAAAAAAACATGAACTATAAGTGTAACATCTACAAGTAAGTGTTGTAGCAGTACTGCTCCCTGTTAGTTTATGTGAACTATTGCATTAACTGTATTAACAAGTACAGCCTTATTGTGAACTTGAAAATGTTTACGTCCCTTCACAAAAAAAATGTTTGTGCAGATTGAAAAAGTAAAACAACACCATGGAAAAGGATTAACGTACTGATGCTTTGAAGGGTAATATTACTAACCGCTCTCGCGCGAAACCGTATAGATGGACGGGACAAACAACTGTTGCTCATTATTCACGAGCAGGTGCGTTTAGCTCGAGTGGAAAGTATGTTTCGCCGTACACTGAATATGAATTTACTGATTGTCAGCAGATGGGTGAAATTGCATTCGACATGACAATGGATTTCCATGGCTGGATCAGTTGGTGGTCTAATTCTGCTGTAATAAATATGACAACTAAGTACTAGTTAGTAAAAGTCTCCTAGCAATGATGGGATCTTTAACATCAAAAATGCATATTGTGTGTCTGTAAAATGTAAATGGATTCAGCACAAGAGCGTCGGTTAACATGTCTTTTGTTGTATTGGAATAAATGTGATGTTTTAGTATGGAGTCAGTACTGTCTTTGAAAACATCAAAGCATCAGTTTAACATGATGCAGAGATGAGATCTTAATATCTCAGTTATTTCTCATAAACATCAATGAGATTAAATGGAGAGCTAATGGAAACGTTTGCTTCAGTCCCATCTGCGTCCTCGTTTTCCGCCTAAGCAAAAGAGTCAGAAATCTTACAAATGTCTCTGTCATTTGAGTTTGACATGACATGAGCTCTGATTGTCAAGTTTGACATTAAAAGTCAATATTATTGAAGATTTTAATATGAACTCAAACATTTCTCATCAAATTACCCCACATTTTACAGTTTTCCCTCCATACTCTTCATGTCATTTAACAATAGTCTCATTTGTTAAAACTAAAATGAAACACAACTGAGAACTTCATCAAATCTCCTAAGCTATGAAAGGGCATCATTTGACCAAAAACATTTTCCTCTGGGAAGATTTATTATATTGTTTAATGTTTTCTTTAAAAAGCAAACCGTAACTCAGCATGTTATTTTAAAGTTGAACTGTTTAGTTATTTTCTTTACCCCAGGATGAGAGGTTTACTCGCAGTGCTGAGGGTCATTCTGTGTACTGTATTCATGAGCTTGACTAAAACTGCTGTTGAATATGAAAGCATCACCTGGAGGTCATTGGCGACAAAGCGCATCGGCGAATAAAGCAATGCGTCGGTCAGAGGCAGAGCAGCTGTGCATGTGAAGCGCAACAGATGAGCACGCACATACATCTGCTGCTCCGCCGCTCTGGATATCCCACACATTCAGCACAGAATGAACACAAACGACGCCAAGGAATACCTTTCCAAGCGACAGATCCCTCACCTGTTTGAGGTAAGGCTTACAGCTTTAAAGCTTTTTTATCTCGCAGCACATAGGAAAGCAATAACAGACCCGAGCACAAATCTGCAGCTTTTAACTCTGAGTACATGCTCGGCTCTCAATAACAAGAGTTAAAAGCACCTTTCTATTGTGCACCTTTTCGAAAATCTTGAAGTTTTTGTTTCTTGTATTGAATGTAAGCTATAACTATGAACAACGAACATGGAGAGAAAGCTCACTCGAGCTATCATTCAGATGAGATGCAATAACATGAATTAATAAGAAAGTGTGTGTCCGTTCGGCTCGCACAATTACATGCTGAATTAGATACTTGAATGTGTCTCTATGGTGATCCTGAAGTAGGCTGCTGTAATTGCAAAGCAGTGAGTCTCCTGCGCGTCTGCAGGAGGAAAGATTCTCATCAGACGGTGTCAACAAGTGCTTCTGCTTGTGTGGGAGACATGTAGTTGCATGCAAAATACCACGCATGTGTAAGAAAACACATGACAAACATGTACTCCTGAGGGTTTTAAGGGAGGAAAGGTAATGTTGGTGGAAACACATATGTTCGGGCAGGGTGAAGGTTGTAAACATGTGTTTTAGCACATGACGAACACTTGTCACCAAGGCAACAAGCTATGCACTTTATATTTACTTTATATGACTCATCAGAGACGATCTGGGCAATGGAACGTGAGGGAGAGCTGACAAACCTGAACTCAAATGTGCCTGAACATGACAATAATTCAGGAATGCAAACGCTCAGGTTTATACTTCTACAGGTTCCTAAGTCTCAGTTAAAACTCTGTTTGTCTTTAAAATATTGCAGCATGTTAATAAAGTAATACCACAAGCAAAAACAGACGTTGGTTTTGTTTGGGTTTGCATCTTATTCCTTTATCGTCTATTCAGTAGCCGTTTGAAAGCCGTTTGAGGATTGACATGTAAATTCTCAAGCGTTTTTATTTGCATTAAAAGAAGAAAACAGCTGTTTATTTCAAGCTTAGATTTTCCATTCACTCTTCCTCTGACTGTGTAAACCACTGACACGTGTGGGAAGAATAAAACAACAATTTGCAATTATTATTCGCCAACACAGAAAGAAATTTATTCATTCGGATAATTTATTCATTTCTCTCTGCCTCTCATCAACCTCACATCTCATAATCTTCCAGAAATCTAAAGTTCTTTTTGGGTGATAAATGAATGAAGTGTTATCATGCTCTGCTTTGTTACAGGGTAGAATAAAAAAAGTTGAAGTAATAATATAATACTTTTAAACACAAATATCAATGACGTCGCACAAAATCATAATCGTCAATAACAAAGTTGCTCTAAAATTCTTCTTGAACTTCTGATAGTTTTAAATACACATATGTTACCCAGTCTGTAAAAAAAACCAACTCAAGTAATTTTTACAGTTTTTTTACATAAAATTATTCTAGATAATAATTGATATCTTTAATATTGACGGAATAAGACCATGTCAAAAATTTAAAGCCAACTTTCAGTATTTTAGTGCAAAGTAATAAATTATAATGCCAAAAAAATAATAAATTTCAGTATTTCTTATATTATAAATAAAAATGTGAGTACTATATTTCAAAATCTATTACTTACAGCAATAAACAAATATTTCGCTATCTTTATGTCTATGATTATCTTATAATTCGATCTTATAATAAGATTTAGAAACTTTATATAGTATATCTCATATAATGTCAATAACATATGTTTCATGTAACACGTTTGTCTCCTCTCACAGAGCATGTTAACAGGGTTGATGTACCACAGACCCGAGGACCCTTTGGCATTTTTGGACAGTTGCCTGCAAAAAGCACGAGACCTGGGCGGTCCTGAATACGTCGCCTGGGACACTTTCATCACGCCTGATCGAAAACCACTCCCACCCATCACTCCTGCGCAGGGCAAGAAAACCCCCTGCAAACTGGGTAATTATAGTCAATTTAGAGATATATCATTATAGAAGGTTACAATTAAAATTCTACATTTTAGATGAGAAGCTTCAAAACTCCAAATACATTTCATAAATGTGTCTTTTTTGCTTTGTTGATCTATCGGTAGCAAAATAAAACTGCCATAAATTAAGGAATTATTCACGCTATGAATCTGAAGGACAGCTTTGCAAAAAGCTTTGCAAAGAAATTAAGGAAAGTTCAAGATGGTTCAAGTGTTTGAAAATTAGCCAAATGCCTCAATAACAAAAGTCAAAGTGGCTGTTCAGCCAAGCAGCAGTTATGAATTATGATATTATTAAGCTGAAGTAAGAGGTCACAGTGAACAATGAATGTAATTCCTCTGTTTTTATGAGATGGTGGCACTGGGCCTGGCCCTGGACCTTACCGTCGATATGACAGACTGCCACCCATTCAAGCGCAGTTCTCGATAGAAAGTGACTCAGACATGACAGAGTCCTCCGGGCTTATACAGGAGTATGACGTCTTTGACCCATCCAAACCACGACCTCACATCATATTTATCATAGGTGAGTGGTCACAGCTGTCAGCGCTGCTGATGTTATTAATAGAACCTGTTACTTTAAACCGCTTTTACGTAATGACAGATAATGAGACATTTTCATTGCTCAGATGTTGCCCTTTCATAGCTCAGGAGATTTGATGGAATTTCCAGTGGTTTCATTTAAGTATAAAATTCTCAGATGTTTCTCTTAAGATTGCTTAGGAAGAAATAAAAATAGAAACAAATGTGACAATTGCTAAAATATATAATGAGTATGGAGATGTAAAATAAATGTAGATTGTATAGGTTAAATAATCTGGATTTGGGTAAAATTGATGAGAAATGTTTGAGTTCATATTGAAATCTTTAATAAAATTGACTTTTCATGTCAGACTTGACAGATCTGAGTTCAGTTTGTGTCATTGTTGAGATCTCTTCTAAAACTCTAATGGAGACATTTGTCTGAGACTCTAAAGAGACTTAAGCAGAAGTTTCCATTTGCTCTTTATTTAATCTTATTGATGTCTAGGAGAAATAATCTGTAATTTTACTTTCTGTAATGGTTCATTTGCTCTTTATCTGAATGCCGTTATTCCTGGATGAAATGAAATACAGCAGACCTTGACCTGAATTAATTTGACATTAACATTTTCATTATTCCGTGTCCATAATGGGATCTATCTAATATTTTTCAGGTGGGCCAGGCAGCGGTAAAGGAACTCAGACAGCTAAAATTGCACATCACTATGATTTCCAGCACGTGTCGGTGGGGGAAATTTTAAGGAACCAGTTACTGCATCATGCCCCCAGTGACCGGAAATGGGAACTGATCGCTCAGATCATTGCCAATGGAGAACTGGCACCACAGGTTTGCCAATTTAACCTTCTGTCTGAATTTGGCAGTATTAGTGCATTTACAGCTGAACAAGCAACTCACTTGGTCCTGTTCTGCTGCTGGTATTTTTTAGGAAACGACTATTGAGGAGCTTAAACATCAGTTTATTAAGAAACAGGACGCCAAAGGATTCATTGTGGATGGATTTCCCAGAGAGATATCACAGGCGTTCACCTTTGAGGAGCAGGCAAGATTGTTTCAGTTTATTAAGATGACATATTAGAACACACATACTGATAAATGTATTAAGTACGTTCTTGATTTATTGTGGTTATGAATGTAGACATTCGAACACTTCCAACATTTTTCTTTCAGATCGGCTCTCCAGATTTGGTGATCTTGCTCGCCTGTTCCAATCAGCAACTCCGACAACGTCTAGAGAAAAGAGCTTCCCAACAGGGCCGTCCCGACGACAACACTCACGCTATTGAGAAGAGACTAGATACTTTCAAACACAACATCACACCCATAGCAAAGTACTATCAGGAGAGAGGACTTATCATACGGGTAAGATGTTCTTCAGCGTAACAGTGCCAGCTACGGCTGCCTTTGCGGTTAAATGATGTGCAGCGCAATGACATCACTATTCTCTCCATCAGGTCGACGCTGATCGAGATGAAGATGACATTTTTACAGATATCTGTGCCATTGTGAAAGAGAGACTGTTCCCGAGTGATTTGCATTCAGTAAGTTACACCATATGCCATAATTAGTCTATTCAATGGAAAATCAATTATATGAAATAACAGGTTTTCTCTTTGTTTCCCCCCTGCAGAGCATTACTGAGGATCTTTAAAGAAATGAACAGTATAAATATCCAAGGAACCATTTACTGCCAGTCAAACTTTGTCTGTTTTTCCTAATGTTTCATGAATAAACTTGAGGGTTATGGCAATATACTCATATGTTGTTGCCTTTTTCACTTTTTCACGAATGACTTTTATGTACTGCAGGAAAGTTGGAAAAAATATTTTGCCACATTTTACATTTTTCATGATGGTGAGTTTATATGATTCATACATTTTTGAAGCTCATGCCAAAACAAATGACCAAAAATCACCAAAGAATCCTATAAAAACATTTAAAAGGTAAATTAAAACATTTTTTAGTTTTTAGTTGTAAAGGTTTGTAAAAAACCTAATTGAGCCAATTAACAAATTTAGGTAAAAGAAGTACTGGGACTAAACATTTTATCTTTTAACATTTTGTCTAAATGTTACTGTAAAACCACAAAAAGGTTTGAAAGCCGTGTAAACAGAGTTATGAAATGATGATGAAAAACTACATTAAATAAAAGAATCAGAATTAATGACATCAATGCCAGATCAATTATTCACTTGCTCATAGACATTTTTAGGCTTTTGTTTTACTTCACAGGATGAAACATCAGACACAGACAGAGAAAAAGAGATGCCACAGACGGTCAGGCCCTCAGGCTGGGTTCTCATTAATGGATGTTCGGTCCAGCTGTGCCACTTTCTCACAATGGGATGTCAATGAATACTGTGTGTGTCTTTGCTGACAGACCTCAAAGCGCTAAAACAAAGCTACTTTAAATTTAAGAAATTCGTACACCAAAGCAACACATTGGAAATTAGAGAAATAAAAAAGCACTTCTTGTAAGATCAGGAAAATTTCGCATTACAACCACTAGATGGCAGACTTTTATGTGCTAAAAGTCATTAAGATGCTGAAAATCCTCCAGTACTGTACCTAAAAGTTATTATGTCATAGCCAACAACAAATCACAGCTTTTGCCATTAAACTAATTTGTTTTATGCATTGTTTGTTTACCAACTGTAAAATGTATTAGCTGTATAGAAAAAATTATATTTTGTTTAAAAGACAAGGTCTTTTTTCTTTTACAAGGTCACAATACAAAAAAACAACACCGGCCATAAAAAGAACATGCTGCTTTTTTGTATAAAGTGTCCTTTAAATACAGCATTACAGTGAGTGAGTGATGAGATGTGCTGCTCTAAGAACAGATTTACTTTTATCATCAGCCAGACGAGATACAGCGGTGTTTATTGGCACTGGGAAACTCCTTCATACTTGAGTAAAATAAATCTTAAATCATATCTTTCAAAGTAAAAAACTTACAGATATCATAAATGCACTGTCTACTCTGTGTTATTGTTGTAAGTTATGTTTGAGAGGTTGAAAAGAAATTTTAATAAAGTTGTTTTTCCTTTAGTCTCTCACACCAGAATGCTCTCCTAAAAGCATGTTTTTGCTAAATTTTGTGCCTTGGCAAATGAGTTGATATAGAGTTTTTTTTAATAAAAGTTATATCAAGTATGTGAAGTAATCAGTAAATATCAAGTGTTCCTGTAGCTTAATGGGTAAAGCATTGTGGGTCATAGGTTCGATCCCCAAAGAGCACATCAAAATGTTGTCATAATTTATTCACCATGTCATGTCATTCAAAACCTGTACAACTCTTTTTTTCTGTAAAACACAAAAGAATATATTTTGAGAAACGTATTGTTTGTTTAGTGTTCACACAATGGAAGTCAATGGGGTCAATGTTGTTTGATTGTCAACATTTTTAAAAATATATTTTTTGTGTTCTGCAAAAGAAAGTCATACAGGTAATTTTTGGGTGAATTATCCTTTAAATCATCCAAACTAAATAAATATATTTAATTAATACTATTAATAAAAAGCTGCTTATGGGAAATATCCTCACAGACTATAACTGATGTTGGGTAATTTATTTTCTAAGAGCATTTATTAAATCTCATTGAAATGAATTGTTGGTTTGGTTTTATCTAATGCTCAGAGGCATTTCATTGGTATGTGAAGCTCTTAAGTCTATTCCAGTTCACTTCCCTATATAGCCCTGCCACTATTCCAGTCCTGATAACTTTTATCAGACACCTTAACTTGTCAGTATAAAAGCTCAGCAGTTGCTCCTACAACACACACTTCTCATCCCATCTCCACTCTCACCCGCTGAATCATGGCACCCAAAAAGGTCGAACCCAAGAAACCAGAGCCAAAAAAACCTGAGGCGAAGAAAGAAGAGCCCCCGGCCCCGGCTCCTGCTCCGGTTCCCGAGACCCCCAAAGAGCCCGCCGTGGACATAAAGAGCGTCCCGCTGGAATTCACCGCCGACCAGATCG
Source organism: Beaufortia kweichowensis (assembly GCA_019155185.1). Classification (NCBI taxonomy): domain Eukaryota; kingdom Metazoa; phylum Chordata; class Actinopteri; order Cypriniformes; family Gastromyzontidae; genus Beaufortia; species Beaufortia kweichowensis. The sequence goes on along the minus strand of CM032795.1, from coordinate 344,923 downwards.
AAGAGTTCAGAGACGCCTTTACGCTCTTCGATGAGACGCCGGCCGGCGAGATGAAGATCAGGTACGCTCAGTGCGGAGATGTGATGAGGGCCCTCGGTCACAACCCCACCAATGCCGACGTCCTGAGTGTCCTGGGTAAGCCCAAGGCGGAAGATATGAACACCAAATACCTGGACTTTGAGACTTTCCTACCCATGCTGCAGCACATCTCGAGAGCCAAGGACCAGGGCACCTTCGAGGACTTCGTCGAGGGTTTGAGAGTCTTCGATAAAGAAGGAAACGGGACGGTGATGGGCGCCGAGCTTCGTCACGTCTTGGCAACGCTTGGGGAGAAGATGACAGAGGACGAGGTGGACCGTCTGATGGCTGGACAAGAAGACGCCAACGGTTGCATTAACTACACATCCTTCATCAAGCACATCCTCTCTGGGTGAGCTTAGGCTTGAAAATGAAAATGGAACTTTAAATGGCAACAGTCAAAACACTGGAAAGAAATCTGTCTTCTCTGTGTGTGTTGGACAGCAATGAATAAAAGCCATCCAAGTTTTGTTTCGTCTGAGAGTTTTTTGTACTGTTAATCTTGTTGTTGAGAAGTCAAACTCAGAGGCGGCTGGGAAAGTGTGCATAGAGACGAAAGACTCATTTCATTATTTAAAAAATATTATATGTTCCAATTACAGCATAATTGTGTCTTTTTTAATTCAATTTTATTTATATAGCGCTTTTCACAATTTTCTTTGTTGCAAAGCAGCTTTAAATAAATTATAATAATAGTAAAAGAAATAATAGTAATAATAATAAATAAAAGACATTATGGGGTGGTTTCCCAGACAGGGCTTAAGTCTAGTCCCAGACTAAAATGCATGTTTGAGCTGTCTTAACACAACTTGCACATATGCTAAAATATATCAGTGCCATTGCTTTGTCTCAAGATTCACACCGGTAATGTTCTTTTGTAAGCCATGTTTGTAAAAACTACTTAAATGTGTTAGTTTAACTAAGGCCTAGTCCTGGATTAATCTAAACCCTGACTGGGAAACTGCCCTAAAATGGTATTAAAATACAAGGTATTATTAGAAATTATTCTCCATGCAATGTAGATAAACTGAAATTAAAAACTATGTTGGATTGCCAGAAACTGCACGCGGAAGTATATTATTTACAATATTATAAAGAATAGTTCACCCCCAAAATGTTTTTTTTCTCAAAATTTTATTAACCATCAATTCTTGTGCAGAACACATAAGAAGATATTTTGAAGAATGTTGGTAACCAAACAACATCGACTTCCATGAACACAAAACCACTGAGACATTTCTTAAAATATCTTCTTTTGCGTTCCACATCGTCATTAGGGTGAATAAATAATGATTACAAAATGTGGGTTGAGAAACACTGGTCTAGGTGAAGCGGTCTGATGCATTTAATACACATTTGCTATATCTTATTTTTTTTCAGAAGATACATATCAAATTAATAAAACACAGACCATCAGAGCACATCCTTACACCGCTGCCTCGGGCTGTTTTGGGCCCTGCATTCAATTTCACTGTAATTAAGTTTAGGACATGACTATAACATTGATTGGCTAAGTAGGGTACATGTTGTACTTCAATCTGTATGGATCAGAGTGTAATACTCGTGGGAGTGAGTGAGGGGGGGTTGTATTACTCACATTATGAGGGCAGAGAGATTAAGAAGGCAGATTTTATGGCTTTAAAATACCTGAGTCCTTTCGCTTGTGGCTGTCACACATCTTGTTCTTGTAAATCCACCTTTGATATACTAATGCTGTAAAAAGCAAAGAATGCCAATTCATATCATAATATTTCGCTTGGCAGAATTCTTCCACGTGTTTGACATTCCTGCAATGTTCCCGGTATAACTACATGCCCTATTGTATATAACGGCATTTAAAGAGAGAAGTATCTCAGAAGTACGGCCAAGCTTTGAATGCTCACGAATCTACGAGGTTCGTAGGATTTTGTACGATCTGTTTATGGTTATGATGGAGGCTTACAGTTTTGGCAGTTTCTCAACCGCGCTGGATTTTCCCCATCTATGCTCGATCGGAGGAGTAAAAACAGAACATCAGGTGAGTCCAAGGAAGGATTTCATTTCATTGTTTATATGAGGAGAGTCTGTGTGTAGTGACAGGTAATGTCTTGGCAGGCCCGGCAGACACCACGGCTGTACTTCCCCACTGTTACATCCTAAACAAACCCAGCAAAAACCACCATCCATCAATCAAATGAGCATTTCTGTCTCCATGCTCACAGTGTCCATCAGGCGTATGGCTATAAAAGCATGTTATATATCATGTGAGTCATTCGTCTGGTTATCTTTTAGGTGGTTGGTTTTTTAATTGTGATATAAAAACTTCTTTTTGACAAATTCTGGGGCTGAAGAAAGAAAATCACATATGTTTGAAATGACCTGAGGGTAAATAAATGATGAAGAATCTTGATTATTATTATTTTTATTATTATCTTTAATGGTTTTTTGATTCTTTACGTCTGACTGTATCTATCTCACATAAAGGCTGTTTTCTTTGGAAGCACTGAGCATCTTTTTCGTCCTTAATAGAGACAAAATATAATCTGTTTTAGAGAGGTAAAGAGTCATTTTTATACACATTCTTTCAGGACATATAGACCCCTGACAGAGATAGCAGTTGTAGCCGAGCACAGCTCCAAAGACAACAAGACTGACTAATGACTCTTTTTGTGTCTGCGTGTGGATGTAGGTTCACATTGGGACATACAGTACATGTGGCTAAAGAATTCACAAAAATCCTATGGTTTCTTTAAGGATGTGAAACTGTAGTAGATTCGAGGGGGGGTTGCGTTTCTGTTGGCACACGATCAAGGAAGTGTGGCTTTTGAGACTGAGCTTCATCACCTTTATTATCTCAAACAACAGTTTATTATTCATCGATGTCCAGACGTACGTTATATTCCTTCAGTCTGGAGCTTGCGCGGGTTCACCAAGAAAAAACAAAAGGATCCTTTAGAGGAGACCTCTTAAATCTGAGACGTTTCCTCAGACGGCCTGAGGAGAGAAGTGAGGTGATAGGCTTGCGTTCAACACGGAGCAAATATCACTGGAAATGTCAAACAACTAAGAGTCTTAAGGAAGACAGATCTCTAAAGTTTCCAGAGGGAGGGGGGCATCAGGAGATACCGGTTTAAGGAGTCTATTCATAGTCTTTATATATTTATAATAAAATATATTACTGTATATGAGAAAAGGCATTTAGCAGATGTTTACAGTGCATTTAAGTTGAACCTGTTGCTCTTAAATTTAGTATGGTAGCTATTTTAAATTACTATTTTTTATCTTTCTACATCTTACTACCTACAGTACATACTTCTGTAGAATGCACAAGCCTCACATTATGCATTTTAATGCATGACATCTAAACATATGATGAATAAACTTGAAACCTACTAATTGAGATACTGTAAAAATAAATGCAAAGGCAATGCAGAAAAAATGCATTAATTCACCCTCATGTCATTCCAAACCTGTATGACTTCTACTGCATGGACAAAACCACAGAGACATTCCTCACAATATCTTCCTTTGTGTTTTGCAGAAGAAAGACTTATATACAAGTTTTGAACATCATAAGGGTGAATAAATGATGATAAGGCATGTGATACAATGCCTCATACGAATGAAGCCTTTGTAAGTGTAAATAATTGCTTTTCTCAATATACAAAGTTCCAAAGAAGCTTTGCAAAAATACAGTATAGCGCCTTACAATTCCCAAAAAGCAAGCCAAAGAAAACGTTGTGAGGAATCGAAACCTAAGCAGGAGGTGGGGGAGACCACCTCTTCTGGCTTGCACATATTTATACAAAAACATACATACAGACATACTGACACAGATGTTACTCAAACCAAACCAGCCACAAGGTATTCATAAGAATATAGATTTTCTTCCATTGAATCGACTAAATTGAATGATGATAACAAGATTATAAGAAAGGAGACCACATAGAGCTCTTAAATCCAGTGCAGCCCATTCTGTTTTGAAGCCTGTATACGTCTCCAACAAATAGCCGTAATTGACGTCTTTTGGATCCTTTGACTGAGCGAATGGAAACGGAGAGGATGTTCATAGCATACCTTAATCATTCCCATTGAGGTATCTCAGTGCACCAGTCCTCAGATCTGCACTGAATCTTCTTCACCGATGGGGGATGGGTCAGTAAGAGATGACATCATCGGCTGGAGTTGTGTGCCGTGCTTGTGTATTGCAGAGATTGTGCTGTCTTGTAAAAAAGCACACATTCTGTCTGTGATGACCACGTGAGGGCCGAGTCAAGACTAACCACCAGATTCGTCTGTGTGTTATTCTGTAAAACAAAAATTGCCTGGTTAGACACTAAGGACCTAAATATTTGGTATTTGGATGTGGTGACTTGTGACATCACTAGGGGGCATTATCGCCCTGAGACTTCTAGATATTAATGCACTCAGCACATGATTTCTTTCCATAGGAACACAAAATAAAATGCCACACAATGTAAGTAATTGCATTGGCAGGTAGTCTGAACCTCAAACCACACTTTTAAAGGGTAAATAATAAAAATCATTTATTCACCCTTACATAATTCAAAACATGTATATGTTTCTTTCTTCTGCAAAACAGAAAAGAAAATATTTTAAGAAATGTTTTATCTGTGCAGTGGAAGTCAATGTTGTTTGGTTATGAGCATTCTTCAAAATATCTTCTTTTGTGTTCTGCAGAAGAAAAAAAAGTCATCCATGTTTGGAATTACATAAGGGTGAATAAATGCTAAAAATATATATATTTTTGGTAAACTATCCCTGCAATACAGTCTGTGCGATGCCAGAGCATCACTAGAGGGCATCAATGCCAAGAGATTTATTCCCCGGTCGCCACGTAACATCTGGTATTGTGCAGTCAATTTTCATTGTGTAACTTGTTGGTAATCATACGATTACATGTTTTCTACATTAGTTCAGACATCTGGTCACCAAAATAAAAACACAAGGGATGAAATGGTGAAAATAGTCTCGTTCCACTTCTGCGCCTGTTTCTTAGATTAGTTTCCTAGCGGATCATGATCTACATATATTCACTGTATAAGTAACTCTCTACGACTCTGGGGGTCGTTGTATATACCAGTGAGAAGATAAAACCAACCTGTAGAAATTACAGATAAAAGCCCATAAATCCCACCTCTCCACGCAAGGTGCACACTATTTAAATAACAATTTGGAAGACGCATAGAGCATCCGTGGCTTTCTGCAGGTAGATGGCACAGAACAATCATGGAGCAATGATGTCAGTCAAATCTTGAGGTGGGAGCTGGTGTTGCTCCTGTGGGGAGCCGGACGGATCGGCAGGCTGACTTTATGTACAATGACATGGCCACAGGAACCTGCCAGAGTCCATTAAAATCTCCTCCGGTCAGGTGTCTCCTCCGCTTCTCTACACACGGCCCTCCAGCTCAGAGCCAATGCACTCCCAGAACAATCGATATGTTAGGTTGGTGTCCGGGATGGAAAAGATTGCTCCAGCCTGCTGTGCTATTTCAGCAGGTTTAAATGGGGGTCAAAGTCAGTTCCTGAACAGATATGATAACTTCAGATTCTTTATTGTGCTTGTGTGAAAGTGGATGAAAGTATACGCGTCACATCAGCATAAAATATTGCGTACATAAAAGAAATGTATCTTTTTTTGATCAGGGGCCCACATGCCAGCTGAATATGGTTATTTGGATATAGTTAAGTAAATTAATGTTCACAGGAGATCAAGAAGGGACCACAGTGTTTATTTTACCCCATAAGCCAAACCATATGTGGACTTCCAGTATAGTAGGTGCTGTGTCCTCTGACATAATATCCCACACAAGTAGGACCAGATTGATAAGTTACTCTGATGATGAGAGAGAGAGAGAGAGAGAGAGAGAGAGAGAGAGAGAGAGAGAGAGAGAGAGAGAGAGAGAGAGAGAGAGAGAAGATTAAAAAGAGTTCACAAACAAAGTGTTCATTCCACCACAAGTCTAAAGTTTTGCATGTTAAAGGATTTTAAGAATCTGATAGATACGGATGCCAGTCATCTGTTATTTTTGTAATCTTATATTTTACTTCTGGCATTAAGAGTTGTTCTTCTATCTATCCTATCTATCACTCCATCTAATTCATCCAAGCTTCAACATGAAACACGAAATGCAGCTGTTAAAAAAACAGCCGTCTGTCTGTCTTTCATACTGTTTATATAGTTTCATATTTCAGTTTCTGTCACTTCTTTCATCTGAAACAGCAGGAAACCAACAAACGTTTAAAAAAGTAGGTGTGGTACCCGTGTCAAACCCTGATTGATTTTGATGGCATTAGAAAATTAAGCAGACTAAAACAAAAACAACATTTGAAACTTAAAATTTAAAGGGATACTTCACTCCAAAATGTAATTTCTGTCATCATTTATTCATCATCGGGTTGTTCAAAACCTGTATATGACTCTTTCTTCTGTGTAACACAAAAGAAGATATTTTGGGAAATTTGTGTTCATACAATTAAAGTGTTGTTTGTTTACTAACATTCTACATATTATCTTATTTTGTGTTCTGCAGAAGAAAGAAAGTCATACAGGTTTGGAATGACATGAGGGTAAAAAAAAATAGGTGAACTATCCCTTTAAATATACTACTCGCAATGTTGTAGCTTTGGTGTTAAATGTTTACAAATCCTGGAGTTTGGGAAAAGCTAATTTGAGCTCAAAGGCTCGCTTGTGCTGTACGTCAGTTGTACTTTGAAGTACTTGTTTTGGTCATAAGCTTGAGGGTGTGGGAGAGGGGGACCCCCGTTTTGATGTGCTTGTTTTGAACGTTCAAGGTGGGCAGGGCCAGAAAGCATTGATTTGAAAATGAGACGTCCCATGTCAAGTCTCATGTCTGAGCGGAAGGTTATGGGGGTATGGAGAAAACAGGGCCTTCACAGAGGAAGGGAGCACAGGGGTCAGTACTCTGGAGGAACACATGGGGAGGGGGGTATTGGAGGTGGGTGGTCTCATGAGAACGCCTGGCAAATTAGGATGCAATCTAAGAGTAACTATGGATACAACGACACATGCCTGGAGCATGCACTGGAACAACATTGACAACATCACTTCAACGGCTTCTTCTGGCTGTTGTTATGTATGGAAACGAATTAAAGAAAAGCTGAAAATCATATTTACATATATAAGATTACACAGACATTGTATCATAAAAAAAACACAACAGCTTTACAAAACGGATCATTTTTTTTGTATTGCAATATGCCATGCCACAATATATCGTTACAACCCTACAAAACCCAATTTACAGTTTTGGTTTCACTGTATCCAGCACAGAGGGCTTTTGATGCAGACTTTTTACAGATTAAGATGCATTTATGTGGTACATGTAAAAAGGTAAGATCAAGCCATATTCCAAAATAGTGACAGTATTTGTATGACTGAGGCAGAAAAAGACGAGCCTGTTTTTTGAAGAGGTCAGTTTAGATGTATGAGGTCACTGGATGAGTGGAGGAGGGGATCTGATACATCATTGGGGGTTGAGGGAGACGTTTAGGGTGTCACCATAAGATTAAGTAACTTCTGAGACATATGTCAAATCTCTTCTTACTGTATGTAAGTTTACATTAGCTATAGACAATAGAAAATATTAGGGCCATTTAAACAAGCATGAAAGCACTTTATGAAGTACACAACGTCAACAATGCAGAGGGACACACAAGGCGCAAGATGCAATTTGTGGTGAAATGAATTCATTTATTGATGTAGACCTCTTCCCATTGGCTTTGTCAGGAGGAACACGGGGGATCATTGATTGACCTCTGTTGGGGTGGATAAGCTATGATCTTTATATCTTCTCATCCACATGATCTCCCACTGTGTACATGCTAGCGGGTTAAATTTTAAACTTGAATAATCTTGTGAGATATTTGTTCGTGAGATCATATATGGAGCAGATGCTGCTGTTGGAAGACACATCAATGTAAGCACCTATCTGATCACTTCACTGACATTAGGTTAGGTAGAGTGGTTTGTTGTCTCCAATACTGCATTTAGGCAAAGGGACACATAGAGTCATATTAAAGGAAAGGGCGACCTGCCCCCAGAGGTCATTCATCATGGGCACATGGTGAAGTCCTTAAATCATGACCTCATCGGCGGTAGACAAATCTTCTTTATACACAGCTATATGAACAATATGAACAATGTTTTTGAAATGCATGACTTTGACTTAATAAAGAGAAAATAGCCAATAAGAGCCCAAATGGAAACGACTTCAATAACATTTGAAAGCATCTTATGGCGAGATCTCAAGAAACTGCTTGATAAAATGACAAGAGGACATTACTGCAAATTCTAATTAGAGAGTGAAACACTGAAGATGATCAAATGTAACAAGTTTTGTTTAATATTTTGACACAATATAATTATCATTTATGTCATTCCATAGTGGTGAAGTTGTGTATATTAACCATCTAGCGCCTCATTGAGAAGATCTCATTTTTACCTACAGTACTTTCCTCTCACGCCCGTCTTTATTAGCGGTTTCTTTAGCGGTTCAGATTGTCCTCAATGGGTGGTCATTCAGTGGCCCCAAGACACTGGAATTCTCTGAAATTTAACGTCTTTCCACCTTTTAAACTCAATTGAAAACACATCTGTTTACTCAGTGTTATTGAAATGTTTACGCACTCTGACTCATTCTTGTGATTGCAATTGATTTATGCCACATTTGCTTATATTTGCTCTTCCTATGCCTGTTTTCTTGTATTTTTCATCCCTCGTACCCTTGTATTTTCATCCCTCGTATCTACTTAGTTTGTGTCTTTTTTGTTAATTTAGCAAAACTGTCTGTATTTCATACAAATGCAATACTTTCTCAAAATTCGTAATGTGACGATTAGAGGTGCTCAGTAAGGGAAGCGGAGGAGCAGGAAAGGAAGGAGTTTAAAGGTGAATTTAGTAGCAAGGAATAAGAGCGTAACAGTATCTCTTTCCTCACCAGGCACAAATGTTTCCTCACATTGCTCTGTTTGGGCTGCGGAGCTGAGATCCGCCTGTCTGCGCAGGGAAAACTGTTTATTTGAATTAAATGTCATTCCTGGAGTTCCATATGGAACTGGTATATCCTTCATTTTTATGTGGTCTGTTTGATTCGAGAAATCAGGAGCTGTCTTGCGCTACACTCGAGCTGGAGTCTTAAGTTCAGGTCTTTACAGTTTCCTATAGGTACACTTTCCAGACCACAGGGGGGAACTAAGTTTGTGTAAATTGGCCGAGGTCCATCATGCCGTCTTCTTAGAGTTGGAAAAACAGACAAAGTCTGTCCTGCTCTCTACAAGGAGCGCTTGTTTGTTACCTTTGAGTATGAGCCTCATTAATACCGGCCACTTAAGTTCTCGTGGATTCTGTGTGCGAGCTACCTGGACCCCATCTTTAAAACAACACGGTTTCAGATTTTAAAAGTCTAGTTTCCATTCAGCGAATACATACAAAAAAACAGAGCGCCAATATTAGGAAGAGACGCCTCCACATTTTTAATTATATAATTATGTATGTCATTAAAATATTTTAAAATCAGACATTAAAATGAGCAAAATATGAGCAATTCCAACATTATGGACGTGACGTTTTTGGTCACAATTTGAAATATAAATTCTCACACAATGCATTTATTGCCAATATATTGAACCATCTGTTTATATTTTAAGTTATCCATTTAAAAAAAATTAAAATATACATGCATTACGAATGTGATGCATGTATATTTGAATTAAAACCAGAAGCAATAATACCCGACAAATGAAGAAAAGATGCCTCTTCAAAGTAATAGTAATTTTATATTAATTTTCATGTGTCCTTTTATGAGGAATAAGGACTGTTATGGATTTGACAAACAGAACTTTACCTGGCTATAAGAAATCATGCTTTAAACATAAGATTTTTATTAAAAAATTTAAAAAATTAAAAAATGTATAAAGATTTAACAAAACTTTGAGAAGGACTTCACATGGGTATTGGGTAAACCCAGCATCAAATATTGACATCTGAGCTATCAGTATGATAAAAACCTTTGGTAAAAAACATTTTTATATTAAGGTTGACATTTGGATGGAATTGCCCATATACAAACAAGTATTTGTTAGCAAAGTAGCTTTAAAACACATCTAATATAGAAGTGGGATGCCAAAAAATGCAGCGATGGGAACTAAATAGTTTTTCTCGATTCGCCTTTCTCTCTTTGAGAGCACACAAAGCCGGAACCAACTGAATGCCAAGAATTATAGCCTAAAGCATGCTTGTGGTACACAGTGCTTACGCTCCAACAGCTGCAGGCTACACAACTCATGCCATTACAAGGTATACTATGACTTAATCAGCTGACATGTTTTTAATCTCACACTAATACTAAAAAACCCAAACTCTGTACAGGTAGACAGAATTGATTCATCTAGTTCCTTCCATTACAGGTTACTGCAGAAGCCGTTACATAGTTTTATCATCCATATGTAAAATAGCCTATGTGAGAAGCTGTTTTGCAGTATTGTATCAAAATCTTAACCAATAAAGAAATAAACTCAGTTTTATCTGTGCAACGGTTTTAATACATCATCGACTGTGTTGCCATCTCGCTGCTGGGAAGCATTTACTCGTCCTTGACCTAGTTCTCAGAAGTAATGAACACACCTTTTTCCTGAAAGAGATTCCTTTTTGTGCACATTGTTTTGATCATTCCCTGATGTCTGTCAATCCGGCAGGCAGATGAAAAGACCGCCTGATTAATCAATGAAAGGTATTGACCGCTGCAAGCGATGGCAAGACTTCAGCTTCTCTGACAGGCTAATGCATCGTAATAATGTATTTAAGAGAGATCCAAGGAGGAAGAGGCCAAATGTAAAAAGTTCTTATAGCCATATGAAAACAATAAGGTGAAGTTGTCATATAGCTTGTAAAGCACAGTCCCTGTGCTTTCTGTTTGCATGAACGATACATAAATCTGTTTATCAATATGCACCCCTAAAAAAAGTGAAAAAACTGGAATCGACAATTATAAGGAATAATGCAAATAGCAGGATTGTCATAGTGATTGTTGTGTATTAAGTCATTAAAAAAGTTTTACGTTAGTGGCTCTCTGATGTTACCTCAGCATAAAAATGTGCAAATTTATACCATTGCACATATAATATTAGGAAACAAATGTTTGCTTAGTCCTAAATGATAAAGATCGAACATACTATTCTACAGATAGTTACCTAGCTCACCTTTTCCGCTTTTCTGTAGTATAGTCACTGCTAGAACACTATACATCAAAGAGATGTGTTTTGTAGGAAAGGATAACCTGTCACTCGGGCTGCAGGATGACCTAAGGGAGACGGGCTCTAGATGTTCTCACCACGCTGTACCCAAGCTGTATAACTGTCACACAGAGGAACACGTCCTGACTCGCGCGTTCCCTAACGTCTTACAGAGCAAAGGACATGAGGTCTCAGAAGTGGGGACATCTGATGCCCTCGAAGGGACAGTCTTATGTAAAGAACTGAAAAATTCATCTGTCCACATGAGGGGGCTTTCACTCCAAACACCTGAAGACACTAGTTGTGCACACATACAATCTAGGTCAGCTTGCGCACGTGAGATGTGACTGCAGATATGTATTTGTTTCTTGTTAGATAAGCATAAATGTTTACCATAACAGGTGCCATTTGTGTCATACTACAGGTATACACAAAATAAATGCATTATTTAAGACTTGAAGTATTTGAAGGTTGTGTGTCAGCCATGATGATATACCCTTTTCCTCCTTTAAAGAGTAACCGTGACATCATTTCCTTTAAAAAGATTATTATGAACATGACCTTGTTACCTTACTAATGCCATACTGTAGAAATATCCTAATATGATATAACATAATAAAATGTGATATGATAAAATTAACATCTAAATACATCAGACAGAATTTGACCTTAAAAATCACTTTATGAACTTTTATTCAGCGACCCTTGTGCCAGTAAGAGGTATAAAACTATGCATGATAAGGTGCGAAGAAAGCTTTGATGGCATTTTGCACTGTAATGATGTAAGCCAGAGTTTTTTACAATATGACTTATCTGTATTGGCAGAAATAAACTTGAGGGCAGGGTACCTACCACAATACTACTCCAGTATGATGGGGAGTAGTGCAGTCGAGACGGCAAGGCGATAGGAAACAGGCCCTTAGAGGAGGGATTTCCAGGAACTGGTCATGATCTTACTGGTCTTCTTTATCAGTCTTCCTCCCCCGTGGCTGAAACGGACTGGCCTGGTTGTGACATAAAGCAGAGTATAGTTGCAGAAGTTAGACACAAACACATGAGGTTTACCCATAACTATACCATGTTACTGAAGCACTTAGGGTGACAAATGCATGCCATGCATTTGCGTATCAGCATTATCTCATTCTGGAAACAGGTTTTGATAGAGGTTTCTAGAAAGGTCACTTAGGGCGTCATCTGACACATTCCAGGGGTGAGTTTGGTTTGTCACTTTGGGGTCTCCAGGAATGTAAATATACGATGTTTAACCTTTTAATTATTACCTTAATTGTTAAATGTTCTTTTTGGTATTATTATTTATTTAAGTTCCTTTCCAACCTCACTGTGATGGTTTCCAGGATATTTCCTACCTCAAACAAGGAGATAACGTCTAGATTTAGTATGTTTAAAGTACTTAATAGCATTAAAACCTTTATGTTAGTAATGATTTAAAAACATTAAAAGTATTTATTAACATTAAAAGAGCACATAAATAATAAATTCAGGTTGTCTGGAATGCAGCATTAATCCTCTTGTGTTGGCTTTTTGTTTACATTTATAATTGTTGTCTGTTATACTGTATCCTGTAAATTCATATTTTGTTGTTTAGACTAGAATGGTTGTCCTAGTCATAAATGAAATTTTTATGAAAATTGGTTTTGTTAATTGTTCATTGGTTTTGAATTGTCTTAACTCCGCTGATGTTGCAAAAACACTAGTTACACTGTGAATAAATTATTATCTTACCCTTTTCATAATTCATAATAAAAAAGAATAACATGGGTTATATATAATATAAAATACATAATGTTGTTAAATTTTTATCACATTGATTAATTGTCTCAGCAATAGGATGTCACTTACAGTATTGTTCTCTCCCTTTTTCCTACTGCCCTGCACAAATAAAAATAAAAATTGCCAACTTTGCAAAAGGAAATGGGTGTAGCAGATGTTTGTCTCAATGGCTCAGTGGCTAAATATTGATTTAGAGGTTGAGAAATTATGATTCATTAAAAGCTTTCATTGCTTACAAATATAGATCAATTACATAGACCTAAGCAGAGCCACTGTTCTGGGAAATATATATGTTTTTTGCCACTTAACTTAGTATGTAATTATGAAATTTTGGTATGAAATATTGAAATTGTTTAATTATGCTGACACTGGCAGTACATTATTTTGGCTGCCATTTGTTCACCATTGATCTCTTTGCATCTTTGATGGAAAAATGTGTTCGTTTGCTATATGAGAAAACGTTTAAAAGGGTTTGTGAGGACACAAATAAGGCCTATATTAAACAGAATTGGTACTATCTTGTCTAAGTGGCACATTTATAATTATAGTTTCAACCAAAAATAAATCTATAATATATAATAAATATATAAGTATATACAAAATAAATATATCTATAATAAATAATAAAATAAAAAAACATTCCTGACCAAAGGTAACCATGTGTTTTCTGTGTTTTTATTGATTGCCATTTAAAAAATCATGATAAACCATTACTCTAGTAAAACCATGGGACTTTTGTGGTGACCTTTGTTTAACTATAATCAAAGTGGTTTTTTGCTTTATTTGTAGTAAACACACGGTTCATTTTCGTAAGGGTACAAATTACAACACAAATAAATAAATAAAACCGTATTTACTAACATATTTACGTGACTCACTAATAAATATTAACACATTTCTAACACTTTGATATATATATATATATATGTATATGTTCAGTAAAAACAAACAAACATGAAAATAATGTAGATATGAAAAGTATTAAATTACCTCGTACGATCACGAGGACAGCAACTTGGGATCACGTGATCATAAATGGATAAATTACTTCCTCCAGCACCATATGTACACTTCTTAGGGCCCATTTGAGAGGTCAGTGGCTCATTTTAGTTTGGAAAACTAAACTAACCTTTCAGTTAGCGTCTCCTTCCGCGCACACAGAACGAATAACCGATTTAACGACTCCGTTTCTTCTCGCGAGAGCCGTGAGACACCTGTTACTATAGTGAAGACATGACCTATTAAAGATGGCGGCGCCTGTTTTCGCAGCGGTTCCGGTGGAAGTCAGTGACTGGATGTACACATTCACATGACACACGCGTATATCTCTCAGTAAGTAACCAGAAGCCCACATGAAAACACACAACACACATGAGATTTGTGTAGCGTTACAAATGCGATCTACAAATGCGATGAACTTGTGTGTGAACATAACAGTATTTGGGCAATTCCAGCGTTATGGATGTTACATTTTCAGTCAAATGTTGATATAAACATTTTAAGAAAATGCATGTATTACCTGTATATTAAGTAGTCTGTTTTTATTTTGAAAAAGTCAAAAGTTATTTGCACCAGTTATCTAAATCTCACGTGGGTATTTTAACCACCAAATATTGATGTCTGACGTCAGTATGGTGAAAACCTTGTTAAAAACTTTATTTTTCCATAGTGCAGTTGACATTTGCATAGAGTTGCCCACGTGGCATTTCGTATTCTGCTTCTGTATGAAGTGCTGTTACTCTCAGAAAATTAACTATAGTGTATTATAGAAAATAAAGACTTCACCATGGTCTCATTACAGTAACCATAGTTTAACCATGTATGATGGTATTTTTACCCTTGCTAAAATTAATAATGATTTTATTATAGTGAAAGTGCAGTAAATCATTTTGGTTCTATGATTATCTTTTGTATCAGCACAGTTCTATCACCATGGTTACAGTTGTAAAATCATAATAAATTTGTGTTTACCATGGTTTATTTATTGTAAGTATGATTTTTGGTTTCATTATAGTAAAGTCATGATTAATTTGATAAGACCATAGTAACCACATTTACGATGACCTAGCTACAGTAATCATAATTTAAATACAGTTAGATATTCATAGTAAAACCACAGCAACCGCAAATTCACCATTGTCTCACTGCAGGTAATCATATTTTACAAAGCTGCCAACCACTTTTACTATATAACACTGTGGTTAATTTTCCTAAGGGTAGTTACACAGAAAGACAAACTGAAAACATTGTGTGGCTTCAGAAACTGTAATCGCTTAGTAATATTTTTGTCTGGTTTTGGTTATATGTGCCCGTAAAGCACTTCTGCACTATTTTACATGCATGTTTTACAATGTCTAATCCATGCAACAAATACGAGGATCACAACAATTTCATTAATGTACCATTCAATTTAGTTATTTGGGCAACATTATCCCAATGACAGCTGTGCATGCAGCTGAGATTTAATAGATGTTGTTCCATCAGACATCAGAGGATGTTGTCTTGGCCTGAATACAGGGTTTTTCCTAGTCTCCCTAAATACAAATTGATCTTTTCAGTCGGGGGAACACCTTTCTCTTCGGAATGAATAAAACATTTCATATTCCTCTATTGGATCACAGACAATAGGTGTCAGAACATGTATTTCTTCCCATTTTTATGATTGT
The DNA here is from genome assembly GCA_019155185.1 of Beaufortia kweichowensis. Lineage (NCBI taxonomy): Eukaryota > Metazoa > Chordata > Actinopteri > Cypriniformes > Gastromyzontidae > Beaufortia > Beaufortia kweichowensis. The sequence continues at coordinate 329,135 of CM032795.1, read as the reverse complement.
TTGATCTTTTGAAAGCTACAATAAACACCACATGGAATTTCCCCTACCACACACAAACACACACACGCTTGTTCACACAGGTGCCGGTTCACGTATACACAAACACTCACCTGCTTGATTTACGTAAGAGAGGAGATTAACATAATCAAAGATGTGAAAAGCATTTCTTAACCACAATGACAGATATGTATCTCATCATCTTTAGTATTCAGTTGTCTCTGTTCTAATACAAACCACAGACAGATAATGCATGTTTTTTGTTCCTTTTATAGAAAAGCATTTGATCTCGGTTATTTCAAGTGCTTAAAATATATATCAATAAACTCTGTAATGATGAGAAATCATCATTACGAACAACTTTTTCTTTAACTTTCGGGGAATATTATATCATTCAATGGACCACAATATAAGTATGACAATTCCTGGCATGAAAGAGTCTGTTTAGTTCTTATTACCCAATAACATGTTTAGCGCTGCGCGCAGGTGCTGGAACATTCCCGAAAAACGTGTTTGCAGTGAAGGCCAAACCAATTTTGATGTACAGTAGAACAGGCTGCTTGTTTGTAAAGTAAGTAAAAACTTTTTTGTGTTGAGTGAGCATAAAAAAAAATGACGGCATCCTTATGCCTCAGCATCAGCAGAGTGATTAAGTGATTGGTTAATTGCTCTTAGACTTTTACTCATAGCGGGTCTCCAGGTAGGAGACAAGCCAGGATCAATTCAAATCAACTGACACGCATTTCCTGATTGCAGATGAGAGAGCAGGCAGAGAGTGAGAACGGGGATGCGTACGTCATCGATGACATCCACAGCTGTCTACGCAACCTGCTATTAATCACAATACAAGACCAGCGCTGCGCTTGATGATTTACACCTGACAGGAAGTACAGTAGTCAGACCTAAATCTCTCCCAACCCGAGCGTGTTATCTGAGATTTCTTTGCAGCTAATTTGCTGATATTGTGAAAAGCCTTCGAGAAGAGACTATGGAGAGGCTGAGGAGCTCTCTTAATGTTATCTCTGAATGATTTGTCAAGTTTAATTTCTTTAATGCAGCCCTTGCCCCACTCATTCGTCTGAATGTAAAGGAGTTAGTCAGTATCTTGCAGTCTGAAAGCAAAACCACCGGAGATAAAAGTGATGATAAGATGATAAAATAATAACCGACTGTGCAAAACTAGGCGTGTGGGGGAGTTCGAGAGCAATTGTCTTTACATTTAGTTGTATTGATAACTCACAGACCACTAGCACTTTATAGAGTTTACACAGACTGGTAGTTTCTTCAGTAATGACATTGTTAAATTATTTGTCACAATTGCTGCTGTTTTTATTTCTAAAAAACATTAATTAAGTTTATTTAATGAAATACATTATATTATAACCAAGAACAGCTGCTTTTACTCCTTTTTTTACTTTGCTTTTACTCTGCAAATGCCTGAGTAAAATCGAAGTTATAATTAGTTGAAATTTTAAAATGTATTGATTATCTGACATAACGGATGATCATAGATCTTCTTGGTAATATGAAATAGTGTTCATTACATTATAAATGTAATTTAAAAGTTTTCTAATACTTTTAATTACTTTCATTAATTTTTTCTTGCTAGTTTAACTTCCTTTCCTTTACGGATGACATCAAAAACAGCAGAAGAAAACCATATCCAACATAATTTCACATACTTTTTACTTTCCTTGAAAAACAAGATATTTTCTCAGAATTTCACCCAGTGACCTTATTTTCTTTCGGGTAGAAAGAGAACTCTACTGAGCATGTGCCAATTAAGTAGTTTTTTTACAACATTTATTGAGAAAATGTAGTGTGTTACAACTGCTTCGGGTCTCCTCTACTTTGAGATTTAGATATCGGAATCATATGAATGTGGTATGGCTGCTAAAAAAAACCCATAGGATTTGACTGTATTTTCCTAAACTTAGTAAATTGTGCTCTCGCTGTTCTTTTTTGTTGCTGTGACCTTTTAAGTTGGTTTGACAGGTAACAAATTAGAATTTAGACCGGAGGCTTTGCGCTCAATAGCACGTACCCCCAGCAATGTGTTTCTAGTTAAGGTGTCGAACGTCTCTGTCTCTTATAAGTTTTTATAAACAGGCTACATTAATTTCAAGTGACAGAGACAAGGTGCTCTGGAGTATCGTAATATCTTCCTGAGGAAAGGGCTTAAAGTGATTTGGACGTCCTGCTGAATAAGAACGGTTGAAAGAAACTTTGAGGTAAGAACCTGCCGATGGAGGGGCTCTATAGCGGCTCACCCCAGGTTTCCCGCTGGTCCTTTAGCACCAGTGCCCATTGATATTCAGCAGTATTGACGTCACATGTTTGCAAGGAGTCCCTCTGCAGCTGTGAGAACCAGAACACTGTGATCAGGAGCAGACGGTGTAGGAAGTGCATTCAGTCATTTTCCAGGCTCCCTCTGCTGACAGTCAATAAAGAAAAGCAATAAGAGGGCACGCACAGGACTTTGGCTGGGGACAAACACAAGTTAGTTTATGAGTGACCCTTAACTTTTTTCCCTGTGCTTCCTAAATTTATTAGCTTACCTGTATGTTGAGCTGTTTGTATTATCTTGCCTGCATGTGTCATCTGTCTCAAAGTCTGATTTTGCAGTGCTTGCACAGGTTGGTGGACAAAGGAAATATAATATGAATTTTTTCAAGGTTCTTGGCCAGATTTTTCCCTGTTATTATGAGAGTTCGTCGTATAGCCGCTAGAGGGTTCTCAGCGCAGTGATGCGCAAAATAAAAGCACCGTCCCGGTTCAGTTACGCGCCGAGAAACCACAGCCAGCGCGTTACCTGCGACTCGAAAAAAGCCGACGGTTGCGCACCCCTCATTTATCATATGTGAAACACGTAGCCTTACTTGTATCGGATCGTATCTAGCTTCCTTTGTCACTAAATAATATGCGTTTTAACTTTAATCTATACGTGGAGTCCTCAACGCACCCCGGTTTTTGCCAGTGACCCCTTTCAAACGCGCGTATAGAGTTTGGATGGTGACATCATCCTAGATGTGTATTCACCAAGTTGGGAAATGCGCATAAAGAAAAGGGGGAAATGATTTTGACCCCTCCACACTGATTGATTACTTAGTCATCCCTGCAATTTAATGGGATCCATTCAATTGGGAAGGTGGAGCACTTGGATGAATTAACATATTCCTTTCCCCCCTCAATCTGTGTTGAAGTGTCTTTGAAAGGGGCAAGGAAAGGGGGTCGTGGCTTAACATTATAAAGGAAAAAATAAGACAGCATTGCCGTCTTGGTTGGTGTTGAATACGCGTCTTGACAGGCTTTTGTAAAACTAAAAGACCGGGAAAGATCTCGGCGACGAGCGCCGTTTAGTATTTCATCAAATCCCCTATCCATTGACAAAAATCTCTTCTCTCCACTTGAAAATGAAACTTTTGCCCATTTGCACTTGGCTCCTTTGCCTTTTGGTTTTCATCGTGTGCTTGGGATCTGAGTGTGGGACTCCACGGCGAATTGCAAGGTCCAAAAGAGACTTGGTACGCATCAGGGAAGCCAGAAGTACCTTCCCAGGAGCCTGTGCCACACGCTTGCCTCGGGGCAAACGCTCACTTCCCGGGATAGATCGGCGCTCCCCTCGCCTGTCACAGGCGGGGGAAAGCACCCCAGGTCGGCGGAGGGCTGTTTACTTTACCGGTAGAGGAGACCAACTACGTCTGAAACCAAACGCAGAGGTGCCAAGGGGAAATTTTACGCTGGAAATGTGGATAAAACCGGAGGGTGGCCAGCGCTCTCCAGCTGTTATCGGAGGTTTGATTATTTGCTTGATTATTATATCCGCTGCAGAAATCATTTCCTAGTGCCGCATGTTGGTGCTTTATAAATAAACAGCGAGACAAATCGCAACCAACGTGCTAATAGTTGCATGAACGTTTGTCAATAACACTTCTTTATATTAGCTTCGCTATGAGGTAATGCACACATATACTAAGAATAGTTGGCCAATAATTGATCTGTCTGAGGGTGGCATATGGAGATGCGCCTTTGCTGTGGTTGTTTACCGATACTATCAAAAAGTCTCATGGGTTTTGAATGTGGTGTTGCCAGATTATTACCACGCAACTTTTGTTAGCTCTTTTATCTTACTGTTGACATTACCCGTTTGAATTGCGTCACAGTTTTTAGTTATAAATCTTTGGATGTTGTGCGCCCCGGGGCTTTCAGAGTTGGCATACCCTAATACTGTACATTTATCGTTAAATAACTACATTTTTAAAGCGATCAAATAGGCTGGTGTGAATTGCAATTGATAACCAAAGTATTCAATGATCTCTTTTGAGTAACATTTTGGATATTAATTTTATATATTTTTTGCGAAATAGCACAAAATGTATTTTTGTCACTTTCATAGCAGGTGTGATAAATATCACACGCAAAAAACGAATAACTGCATAATCTTTAGATTTTCTGCACGGTGCTGTAAGATTTAGCCAAGTGTCTGCGTTGAACTGTGTCAGAAATCGCTTAAACAAATACGTCATCCCTTTGATGCATAGGCTACTGTGCGTCTTACGTCTTCTGCTCTGCATTAAATGTACATAACATCCAACGAAACACTACTATGCGTGTGTTTTTTTAATAATACGATTGGTTCCTCACTGTTAACAAATTGAATTGAATTTATTATTTTATTAAGCGTATTTGAAAAGGAAATATAAAAATATATATTAATGTTTGTTATCGAATAACAAAATCGTATTATTATTATTGTTGTTGTTATTATGATGGTGCTTAAAAATCTCATTATTCTATAGAGAATGGAGCAGCGCGGTGGGCGTCTTAGTTGCTCGGTTGTATTTTTCTCAATCAAATCTGTTACTTTTCTTCCCTTCTTCAGCCAACAGAGAGCGTAATACCCATGGAGTCGATTTACGAGTCCTCTTTGCACCCCATGAACCCTTACACCAAGCAGTTTTGTGGGAACAGATTAAAAACATTCAGTAATGATATGCATCTCAAATTATGTATGCTAAAATGCTCGAGGTTTTGCAGGTTATGATGATAACTGGATCTTGTCTAGATGTTGAAAGTGTTTTTTCCAGGTGTAATTAACAAACCCTCTGGTTTCCTGTTTCCTTAACCTGTGGATACCATAGCAAACCTGTTCCACAAGAACCACTTTCTGTTTTCACTCACAGTGCATTAAAAAGTCTTTAGTCCCTATACACAAATTAAATTTACAACTTAAATAATTAAATAACCAAGGGAGATAAATCATTACAAATAACATATCTCAATAAAGTACACGGTGCATACAAATCTGCGTGGTATAAGTTGTGAATCATGAAAACCAGGGCATTAAAGATAATGTCATTATGTAAAGTTTGGTCATTTGTCTTCAGATAAGCTTTACATCTCCTTACAGCAGAAAGATAATGGATAGATTAAATAAATCTTGTCAGTGAGTGATCTAAAATTAGTCCACTGCTCTGTCCTCAAAATGATCCCCTTAGTCTCAGTAACATTAAGAAACAACGAGGGGGCGCTGGCACAGTTTATATAGCTTCTGTGCATCAAACACTCTTGTTCAGCAAATTTCTCTTTTTAACAAAGTATTAAAGGTGTGACATTTGTTGCCCATCTTGTTGACCATCAGTCATCAGCTTAAAGAAAATGGATGGCTTTGACATTTGTAGTCTTTGGGAGAAGGAATAAAAAGAAAACGCTTTAAAAGGAGAAAAAGCTGTGAAATTGGTGCCTTGGCCATCCATGTTTTGAGTGGATTTATTATTGCTAGCTCATTTTGAAATATTACAGTCATTGCCACTAAACGTCATGCAATGAACTTGCCAGTGTAGTCAATCAAATCAGAGTCAAGAGAATTCAGTGCGCACAGAGAGTACAGTATTCACAGGCGCCGAGCCTATTTTCTGAACGTCCCAGACAAATGTCTTTTTTACTAGACGTTTTACAACATATCTGCAGACATCAGACAGCCCTTTCCCATCTTTCATTTTTAGCTGCTGGTTTCATTTTGAATGTAAATGTTTAACTTATATACTTGTCTTGAGGTTTCTGTCGAGTTTGAAGTGGGATGGGATATTTTATGGCACATTACAATAACTTAATAAGCACCTCATAAAACTGTCAATAGCTCCACTTAGGGGTTTGTAATGATGGCCATAAAAATTTAAATATTCAATTATTATGTTGGTGAAGAGGATGATTTATGACTGGTTGGGGTAGTGTTGACAAGTGCTTCGTGTTTCTATAATGTTAATAAATAGTTTGTGGTGGAAGGCTTTACGAGGATGTGACATATTTTTTATTATAATTTGAAGATCTGTGGTGGAAAATATTGTAAATGTAAATAACAGATTGTCCTGATTACTAAAACATCTCGTTTAGTGTTTTGTTTTATTTTGACCCTATGGATAACAGAAGACCAAATATAGTTCAGTCTTTTCTGGATTTTTAAATAAGAGACAATTCAGGTGTATGTTTCACCTGAATGTATCCAGACAGCGCTGGTGTGCTTCATTTCTTAATGCTCCCTTTGTAGTGCTCTGTCCATGGTGCTGGATACTGAGAATGAATATTCTTAAAATGGTGCTTTATTGAAATATTGGAAAGGAGTACAAGACGTGCCAAATTTGGCACACAGAGCCAGTCGCAGTTTACAAAAGTTCATACTATGACTGCAGTGATTTTTGTAGTTGCTTTTGTGCAAAGCAAGCAACTTTGTATTTGTGTGTGCCAAGTTTACTTAACCTTCTGGTTATCATACAAAAGCGTTTTTTCTCTCTTTTATTTTAAGCTAGTTAAATCTGTGTATTATTGATGCAAGGAAATCTCAATGCAGATAAGTGTCAAATTGACATTTTGTAGTCCATTCATTTACCAGCCCCCTCCCCTTCACAGAGCCCCTTGCATGTCTAAAGTTCAGCGCTGGCAAGAAATGTACCTGTTTGTTATTTCCCACTTAGTGGTCTCATTCCAGGATTTCACAGATTGTAATTTCCTCAGTTTTATGGCACAATTTATTTTTATAGATGCTGGCAGCGGTTCTGCTGGCAGCCCAGAAGTGAGAGGGAACTACGTGCTCCTGTGTGCTCTTTAGTAAGGCGCTCCCGAATGAATGATCCCTTTAAAGTGGTCAATCGTAGCGGCCCAGTGATTCTCATACATTCAGCTTCACTAAAGGGGATTTAAGGAGTTCAATCCAAAAGCCTTTCCTTGTTGAAGAAGGAAATGCGTAAATTCGAAATGATGTTGCGGATCAGGACTTGTGAGTGTGGTTGTAAATAGTAATATAGTAATATTTTCCTCTGCTACCTTGGTAACGTTTTACAGCTTCTTTGCCCTAATTGAGTTTCTCTAATTACCCCTAAACACACTTCTCACTGCTGCGGGAGAAGAGAATTCCTCATTCCTCGTAGTAACGAGATCTTTACTCCCATTTTTGCAAATTGCATTGCTCAGTAACTAAAGGGATTAAGCGAAGTTGCCGTGTACGTCTGTAGCGCTTTTTGGATGAAATTGAAATGAAATGTTAAAATATGGAATACACCCTATATCTGATTTTCGCAGCATTAAAGCACAATATGAAATGCTCTTTCGTGCGCAGGATTACGAAGGACACATGCCCGTTAAACGTAAGAATATCTTTCCTTCTGTAGCGCTCCACATGGTTTCCAAATGAAACAGGAAGAAAAGGGTTTTAGAGCCCCTATCATAATAAGGACTGTGCCGAAAATGGACCATTTTCGATTTCAGACGTCCTTTACTGCTGAGGCGCATTTAAAAAAATAGACTGAAAATTCTAGTAACCTTTGCTCTGTTGATACAAGACCACACTGTCTGGGCCTGATTGCTAGCAGATGCTTTCTTGTAGGCCTGCAGTTGCTGAACTGGACTCTTGCAACGGTGTGATCATGGGAACGGTGTTGTGTTCCCCACTTTCCTGGACAAACACATGCCGCTTTTGGTCAAACTCTGCGGCCGTGCGCGGTAAATTACGTCTGTAATGTTGCATCAGCCGGTTTGCCATTTCAGCGCTACAAATCAGTATCTTTCAATTTGATTTACTCTGTTAATGCGAAAATTCAAAAATAAAATTTTCATAATTTATTCACCCCCATGTCATTCCAAACCTGCACGACTTTCTTTCTTCTGCAGAACACAATGTTGACCCCCCCATTGACTTCCATTGTATAGACACAAAAACCAAGACATTTCTCAAAATATCTTCTTTTGTGTTACAGTTTTTTTCTCTCCTGTATCCTGTATCTAATATGTACCCCGTTTCTTGCAGGGCTCTATGATAAATGCTTCTACGCATCCAGCGACAGAGGATGGTTGGTTGGCATCAAAGCCATCAGTGACCAAGCCAATCGTGACCCTCGCTTCTTCTTCTCCCTCAAGACAGACCGAGCCCACAAACTTACCACCATCACCTCCAACGCACCCTACGTTCCCAATCAATGGGCACATCTGGCTGTCACCTACAATGGCCTCTTTATGAAGCTATACGTTAATGGGGCGCAGGTCGCTGTAAGCCGAGACCAGTCTGGTGAGATTTTTAGCCCGCTTACGAAGAAGTGCAAGGTGCTAATGATGGGGGGCAACGCCTTAAACCACAACTACAGAGGAACAATGGAACACTTGAGCCTGTGGCGCAGGGCTCTCACCCAACGCGAGATCATCAGATACATGGGTCTCACTTACAGCAACTCTGATGACCTCTCTCAGCTGGTCATCCATGAAAACTTCGAGAACATGTCAAGAAGATGGCTCACGGTGAAAGATGGCAGCTTCCCCAGATTGGAACATTCAGACCGGAACCTGCCAGGCGACCACAGCGGCTCTCTTGACACCGGACTGAAACCTCCACCATGTGGACAAACCGTGTGTGACAATGTGGAGGTAGTGACGAACTACTATCAACTCTGGAGCTTCCGGAAACCAAAGACAGTGCGCTATCGAGTGATAAACGTTTATGACGACGACGGAAGGTGGCCGACGGTTACCGAACACCAGATCAACCTTCAGCACCAGCATTTGAACAACGCTTTCCGCGTCTACAACATCACCTGGGAGCGCACCGTCCACAACGTCTACAACTCGTCCTTGCGTAACCGTCTGGTACTGGCCAACTGTGACATCAGCAAAGTGGGGGACGAAGAATGCGATCCGGAATGTAACCACACCCTTACGGGTTTCGATGCCGGATACTGTAGGAGGCAGACGGCACGCTGTGCTGAATACAAACAAGGGAACGGGGTTTGTGACCCAGAGTGTAACTTGGACAATTTCTATTACGATCACGGAGACTGCTGCAACCCCAACGTCACCGATGTCACCAAGACGTGCTTTAATCCAGCATCACCACACAGGTAAAGAAGCTTTTGATGTTTTTTGTGTCCATGTAGGTATAAGATTTGTTGTTCTGGTGAAGCTCAAGGTTAGAAGTTCATAGTTTTTTACAGATTCTGGAAAGACTTGAGGGAACTCTGGGGCACTGTAAATTTCATTCTTATGTGTGCAGCTTTCAGAAATCTCAATTTTGTTCCATTAATGTATTATGATGTGACATCCCAACAGCGTCGTAAGTGCTGAACTGGAGTCTGTTCTGGGGCATGAATTTCACTGCAGACGTACAAGAATGGAGGCAGTTTGAGGGACCATTAAACACTATATAGGATTAGACTCAGCCTTATGTTTTGGTGCTCACTGTTTGGTGTACTAGAGGATTTCAGGCCTGTATTTGTGTGTTTCATGTGCCCCCGGAGTCCATTTTGGCATCGATTCAAAGTTTAGCAACCAATCACTTTTTACTCTGTGGGTGAAATGAACTACTCTCGTGGTGACCAGATGTGAAGACTGAGGAGATTCTAGACATAGTTCTACTTTTTGTAAGCTTATAAAAGTGATTTGATAGAGAGTAAGTGGGAATGGAAACTATGTCCCTCCGGACAAGCGGGGAAGCCAATCACAGCCCAGAGTCGAATCTCCAACGCTATTACTTACAGCATTAGAGACCCTATTGGGAGTGCTACTTGGGGGAAAAAGAGCCTTCCAGAAATATGTTGAGGTTGTGGGGGCATTGGATACTGTTGGGGTAAAGCACAATATTTGTTCTTTGGATGGTGGGACAACCAAAGTACTTTTTCCGTTCTTTTCAGAACTCGGTTCCTGCTTAAAATGGTCGTCATGTACACTCTGTATGTTTCGTAATGTATTTTTGCAGCGCACGCTTCAAAGCAAATCAGCTATAAGCTGTTTGGTGTGCAGCATTTGTTTTTTTATGTATTTAATCAAGTGCATTTAAGGACAAGCAAGCAGCCCAGCCAGATTTAAAGACACGGGTCAAGGTCCAAGAACGTTTTATTCTCAGCAAACAGAAACCAAATATTGCATCGTGGTGGTTATGTTATGGTTTACGTACGCAACTCTGAAATCACAAATATTTAAATTTAATTTGCATGTGATGGATTTGTTAAATGATCAAATTCGTTTCAGGTTCGCAGTTTGTCACTGCTCGCAAATTACATAATGTTATTGCTTCCTGTCTTTCTGCGGTTACAGTGCCTGAGTTCAGCGTATTTGTTTTTCAGTTGCTGTATTTACAGTCGTCCAATTGACGTGTGTGTGAGATGAGACTACAGCGTGTGGTCAACCGGCGAGGGGAGAGCACTCCAACTTGTTGCTTGTTTTCATTTGATTATGGTATGTCTGGAGAGCTTTGCCGAAGGCTGGATAACAACGTGATTTGACATTCCTTTTTGATTGTACAAGTATGCATGAACAAAGAGTTGTGCAAGAAGGGAAAATGAAATCAAATGCTGCGGTGAATTTAAATTCGTAAGACCCCTGCAGATGTTGCAGTCAGCTTTAAAATCAGCAGTTTTATAAGGCCAAATTAAAGCTGCAGTCTGTAACTTTGTTTTGATGGAAAAATAAACAAAAAACAGTTATTGAGCAAGTACATAAAAAATTGGTGTTCAAAACTGTTTCCTTAATTTCGCAACTGTAAACTTATAAAAATTATTGGTGAGTTTAGCTGATGGATATGATTAATAGGAAATGCTAGTTTGATGTCCCTTGACAAAAGAAAAGTATGTAAAATAACATGCAATTTTATGTTTCTTATTCTTGAGTTTGAAGTTACAGATTACAGCTTCAATAAGTCCAAAAGAGTGCAGATTTTGTGTTGGAATACCGTTGGGGTATTCTGACAAATAGATAGTTGTAATTTGCAGAAAAACTGCATTTTTAGGTGTTTTTTGAAGTAAATGTGAGTGTTGTATGCTCGTGGAAACGTTGTTTACATGGGATGTGTGTTTTGGGTCGTTTCATTGGAATTGTTTGCAGTGCTAGGGTGTGCTTGGTGGTTGCTAGGGCATTGCTATGCGGTTGCTAGGGTGTTTAGAATGGTTCTTTACTGTCAAAATGATGTTATTATTCATATGGGCCCCTCTTTGGATCCAAGCTGAATTATATAAGTCTCTGTACTAGCTTAAACTGTGAAACGTGATATAAGCCACTTGGGTTGTAAACTAAGCTGGCTAATAGCTGGTTACCTTATTAAGGATTTGGACAGAAAAAGCACAGTCTTAACACCTTAGCACCACCTACACAGATGTGACGGACTAAAAAAAAGAAAAAAGACTGTCTGCGTGTCTCCTTCTTCATGCAGTGTTGAGAGACACACACACACACATAGGCACACACAAGCACAAAACTACACACTTCAACCCCTGGTGTTTAGAGGTGGTGTTGGATAAAGAGTTAAGCCCTGGGGACTGAAGGATTTCCTCTTTCTAAACTGAAGTAATTAAATAGTCCTTTAACATGGCACTGTGAGGCCAGCTGATTCATCTGTGTGAGAAGTTTCTCTCAATGGGGCTTCAGTAGGGTCTCCAACACATTAACATGACCGGACACACATCACCTTATTCAATCACAGCACAACATAACAACATGATGACATTTTATAATAAGGTTTAACATTAGTTAACATGAATTTACTGTAAACAATACATGTACAGCGTTTATTCATTTTAGTATGTCTTTAGTTAAACTTCTACGTTTACTAATAGAGAATGAACAATTTATTGGCATTAACAAAGAATATATTATTCTTTTATATATTGTAAAATTGTAATATAGTAATATAATGTAATATAATATAGTTTATATTATATTATGTTTTGTTATATTTTACAAATTTTTATATTATTCTTTACTATTTTATAGCTAACATGAACTACCAATGAGCAGTATGGTTTTTGAGCATTTATTAATCATTCGTAATGCCAATGTTCATGTTGGTATCTTTTCCATTAGCTAATCTTAACATTTACAACTTATGATTTTAAAAATGTATTAGTACATACTGAAGTTGCCATAGACAAGATTAATAAGATTAATATAAGATTAATAAATGCTATATTGTTTGTTAGTTCATGTTAGCGCCATATTACTGTAATGTAGAAACACTTGTGTTTTGATTATGAAGACGAAGTATCATACTGATTAAAGCATCACACCATAATGTTAGTGTCTTATAAAGCACATACTGTGTGCTACAATCCTCAAGTTAGTTCTTCAGGTGGAGAAACATACTCCCTACGTTTGCTTGGTATGTTTTAGAATTTCTGTTTTCAATTGACATGATAGAAAGGATAGAGAGTTTGCTGAATGCAGATATTTGATCTTACTCCTTTTCATAAGAGTTACATACTGTAATCATGTTTTGGAGTATTTGATAACATAGTTGTTAATTATTTAAAAGCCTTATTTTACAAGACTTTCTCTTGATCCTTTGTGAATAAAAACTATATTTGTCATGTAAAAAACATGATGTAACTTTTAGGGCTTGAACTGTCCTCACCAGACAAGCACGAGCATTTAGTAATATAAATAAGCCAAAACCGCTCGCTCTGAGCTTCCTCAACTTTGTGACGTCAAACAGATGAATAAGTATGTTCACATTTACAAATGACGTCAACTGGATGATCAGAATTATGATTTGATGATTAAACAAATTAGTGTGATACCCATGTGAATGTCCATGATATTAGTCATATTTCAGAGAATAAAAGAATGTAAATGTGAATCCAGAAGCTGGAAAAAAAAAGATTTGGAAAAAAATAAATATTTGTACAGACTACTGATTATTCTCTGGAGAGGTTTACAGTGGAAGTCATTGTTTACCGCTTCAGTATTAACATTCGTATACAGCGTTTTCCTTAATTCAGTTTATCTCTTTATCTCCTCGTACAGTATATATCAAACGTCCCCTTCCACCTCGAACCTCACATAAATATAACCTCCTCCTCCGTCCCGGCTCTTTTTATGGTTACTGTCTGTGAATTATATTATTTCTGTAGAGGTCAGCTACAAATTACCCGGCGAGTCTGTGAACCTCACGCCCGCTTGTGCGTGATGCTAATTGTGTAGATGATTGATCACTCCTCTTATGTACTTGGAGCTGATGAAAAGATCCCTGAAAGGCTGAGAAAATTATAGGCCTCTCAGCCAACCGCTGAACACTGCCATGCCAACCCGCCCCGAGCGAAGCCGCGCTCGCTACATCTGGATGTAAGGCGTCTGTACTGATTCCGATGAATAATACATGGGTGTAAATGGATGAAGCCATAATCGTGCATTTAATAGGCATTAAATATAAATGCATCAACACAACTCTTGGAGCACTCCGAGTGCAACCGTGCCGAACTGATTCGCAGTGACTTCTGCGCTTTGTGTTGTTTTTCATTTTTTGGATCAATGGTATGATATTGCCGCCCGGGGCCGTTAGTCAGCTATTTGTCTGTTTATTAAGGTGATTACCACCTGTACATTTTAGTCTGTTGATTTCGGTCACCCACTTTCCTTTTGTGCAAAACCAGCATTGTGCAATACATGTCAATCGGTGCCTGCATACTTTGGCTGGACATTTGCGTACTTTGGCCTGCCGTCATTGTAGTAGGCCTACATCCACATCTGATTTGTGTTTTTTCGTAAGCGGGCCAGCGGATTAAACTAAATTGAACTCAGATTAGGTGACTTTGACCTACAGTAGTGGAACGTCCCGCTTTTACAAAACAAGCTCTTTTTGCACTTTCTCTCTAGCCGACTTGACATGAAACATCCTGACCCCCTTTTCCCCTTTCTGTACAGCCAAAAAGCCAGCCAAATATTTTCATAGGAAATAATGAAATTCCTGAAATTATTAGGAGGGAAACCTTATATCATCTGTCCCCAGCACTGGCTTCTACACTTTCACAAGCTAACCTCTGGCACCTTTTGAACATTTTCCTTCTTGTTCTTTCTTCGAAAAGATGGCATCATTACCTGTTATTCCAAATTGAACATATTCTCGGATTTGTTGACAGTTGACATTGTGTGCAGTTTCACCAGAGCTTGTTAATGGCTGAGAGACCATCGTGGATCATTTTTAACCACTGACATGCAAAATGGTTTGTTTTAATTTTTAGATGCATTTTTTAAAGATGTTTTATTTTTTCAATTTTTTTTTTTTAAATAACATTAACAATGTGTCAGCATATTTATTCCTAGTCTTGCACTTTTCCATCAATGTATAGTTTGTAATTCAACTTTAAATGAATTGGAATTGGAAAATTATAAGTGATTAGGAAAGTTATCAGTTTGCCATAAATAGTCAAAATGATTATCAATTTAATGTTAATCTTATTGATATCAGAATTTCATTCAAAGTCCTTTAAATGTAAATAATTATAATTATTTGAAATGTTTATGATTTTGATTAAAGGTTTCTTCACACCTATGCAATGGAAAATTTCCAATTACTGCTCACACTTTGTCTTTAGAATGTTTGGCCATTAAAAAAAGGATGATACCTTTAACTATAAAGATTACATTTTAAACATTGTTCTAAAGAAATTAGCAGCGTCCACACAGAAACACTTTCAGAGTGATTGTTTTGCAGCTGATGAACGATAATCATTGACAGCCAATCAGAATACATACGAATTTTAAGGCCTCACACATTTAAAATGTGAAAGTGCAGGACACGAGCACATTTGGATGCTAAAAGTTATCATTATACTTACCTTTATAGTTATAATTTGTGCCGTGAACAGGCCTTAAATGTGGAGTGAGGCAGGTAATTTGAGGTCGACACCACACAAGATGTTTCCCCTCCGTGATGCCTCTCATTGACAGCTGTGCTGGCTTGTAACGTCACCACCGCAACTAATCATCAATTTTCTGCCCAGAGAACATCACACCCCTCCCTTCCCATGTTTGTGTCACATCTTCTGTCTTTACTTACAGTCAACATGGATAGAATGTAATGTTCTTCTCCACAATAATCTGAAGCAGATCTAAATAGCAAATGAAGTTGGTTTGTGTAGGGGACAACGAGAATACTTTATCTTTTGACATTTGTTAGTCTTAATTGTTTTGGAAAGAAGATCCTTATGCACAAAAGAAGATATTTTAGGTGACTTTGTGTCCGTACAGTGGGAGTCAGTGTTGTTTGGTTACCAAAGTTCTCCGTGTTTTTCAGAAGAAAGAAAGTCATACAGGTTTGGAGTGACATGAGGGTGAACAAATGATGAAAGAATTTTCATTTTTGTTTGCTCTCCCCCTTTAGTACCCGCACAGATTTTGTATATGATTGTAAATATAGCAGTTACACGCAAACGTCTCGTTCATTCGATCCATCACGAGGCCTCTTCTGTTTCTCTTTTATGACAGCAAGACTGATGACTTTACAACACGTAGTGCCACGGTATCTGACTCGCAGGAAAATAAATGACAGGAAATGGTCATCCTGTCTCGTAAGTCTGCGTCTTCCTTAAAAGATTAATACTTCAAAAAGCACTACAAAGCAACACATACGCTTTTGTAATGTCCCGGGGTTTAGCGGCAGGACAACAGATACGGCCCTTGATTGGTCCTCGCTGTGACCTGGCCAACAGATGTTGATCTTAACGTGAGGAATGAGGCTTTTTGAATGCTGGTGGCGGGTGTTTACCACGCTCGCAAGTGTTGGAGGTAGGGGTCGGAGAACGCTCCGATTCCTTTTCGCATTTTTCAAAAGGGAAATGTTTTGAGAGAATTATGTGGGGGGCCTCCCGTAAAGACAGAAGAGGTTAGCGGAGAGACGAAGCGAAATACTATACGTCTGCTTAACTATGAATATATGCATGCTTACATGCTGTTGTACTTATGGAAATGCACGTCTCCGGCAAGCCAGCATTTATCACACCGGAGAGCCTCGTCTTTGTTTGACTCACATGACAGTTAACACTGCGGGGGAAAGCATTGCATGGGAATAACGTGCCCGGTGTGTGTTTGAGGTGAAATAATAAGCATTTTAAAGGGGCCGTGTTTGGAACGAGCCGATTGACACAATGCATTCCTAACTAGACAGGGCCAGTGACCTCTGACCTCAGAGCTGGCTACGGAGCGCGGCTCGGGTTTCCTTCCAAATACAAACTCTCTGTGTGACAGCCGGACCAGGGCCGTTAAATTACAGAACACTGCTTCTCTTGACAAACATTGACACATGCTCCCGTATGCACAAACACTCTCTGTTTATTTACCGTTTGGGCTTTTTCCATCTGTCATGTCACTGATGTGTTTCAGTATGGGAATAGCGTACCCGAAAATGACAATTATGTGTTTTTTCTACGGAGCTTGCATTTGGCAGATGCTTTAATCCAAAGCCACTTACATGTGTGTTTCCTGTGAGTTGAACTCACAACCTTTGCATTGCTATACCAGCTGAGCTACAGGGATTTTCTATAGGAATATTATTTATGTTGTTGTCTTTTTAAAGACAACAACATAAAAACATGAAGACAACATAAAAACATGAAGACAACAACATAAAAACATGATTTTATAATAGTCAGGTAAAGTTCTGTTTTTCTGTTTTGTCATAACAGTCCATATTCCTCGTAAATGAACAATTAAAATTAAAATAAAATAACAATTTTATGTTCTTTGAAGAGTCATATCTTCATCAGTTGTTGGGTAAGTGTGTTGCCTCTGAAAAACGTGTGTTCTTCTTTTCTGTCACATCCCTAACGCATGTATATTTCTACTTTTTAAAATGGATAATTTGTGTATAGACTGATATTTTTCTGATGTCTGGACTCTATCAACAGGGTTGTCGTAAAATATAAACAGATTGTTCCAATATATTGGTAATGAATACGTTCTGTGAGAATGTATATTTTAGGTTTTGACTGAAAAATGTCATGTGCGTAATGCTGGAATCGATTTTAGGATTTGGGCTCGAAATTCTGAGTATTGTAATTTTTGGACAAAAAACACTTTTTTGTTTCTGTCTCAGGGCTTACATGGACGTAAAGGAGCTGAAAGAAGTTTTAAACTTGGATGGATCCACACACTTAAACATCTTCTTTGCTAACTCAACCGATGAAGACCTGGCTGGTGTGGCAACCTGGCCCTGGGATAAAGAAGCCTTAACATATTTAGGTAAAAAATTTATGTATACCACTACATTATAGACTTTACTGTATTAATGTTTTAAGTTTTTTAAGCTGTTGAATGTTATCTGCTCAGATTTGATCAAAAAGATTCAGCTTATGATACCTGCTTTCCTATTTTTTGAGGTGGGATCGTGTTAAACCCTTCGTTTTACGGTACGTTTGGCCACACTCACACCATGATCCACGAAATTGGCCACAGCCTGGGGCTGTACCACGTCTTCAGAGGAATCTCAGAGGTGGAGTCCTGCAACGACGCCTGCTTAGAGACCGAACCTTCTCTTGAGACGGGAGATCTGTGTGCAGATACCAACCCAACACCCAAGTACAAATACTGCCGAGACCCCGAGCCGGGCAACGACACCTGCGGCAGACGTCACTTCACAAACACTCCCTTTAACAACTACATGAGCTACGCTGGTGAGACATGCAGAGACTAACACGAGCGGAAACACGCCGGGCCCCAGACGCATTTGGACACTTAGGCTAAACTAAAAAATATGAATGAATCAAATGATGCTTGACATTTTCTCAGAACTGACTTTACTCGGTAACCCTCATGTTCACACAGGTGTCCTAACAGACTAAACACAGGTGTAGTTCATCACATTAACTATAGACATGTTCCTGACTGTCACACCTAGAAAGTATCCAAACATTTCTTTAATCTTAATACTTAACAGAATACTTACTGTTTTCTCATTTAAAATCAGACAAATGTCTTTTTGTGAAACTTTTGCTTGAAAAAGAAACTTAAGTGTCCAAATGCTTTTTGGGACCGTTTAACAAGATGTGTTTATCTAATGTGAAATGAGTGTGAATTCTTATATCTGTTTATGTTTTCCTGAAGATGACGGCTGCACAGATTCCTTCACATTGAACCAGGTTGCTCGGATGCACTGTTACCTGGATCTCATCTACCAGACTTGGAGACCTGATAGTAAACCGGCTCCTGTTCCTCTACCTCCTCGCGTTACGGCACAGGACGAGGGCTCCGTGACGCTCGAGTGGTACCCTGCCCTGACTGGACATTACTTTGACAGGTGGGCTGAAGCTGTTGTTAGATGAGCTGTATCACATGAATGATGATGGAGATCAGGTTAGAGAGAGAGAAAACTTGTTTTAGTAGTTCATTGGTTTTGGGTTTTGTAAGCAGTTAATTCTTTTGACAAATCTGCTGGTCTTATTATATTAAGTAACACTTAAAAAAGTTCCCTATTTTAAAGGGGTAATTCACTCAAAAATAGAAATGTATTCATTTATTCAGCCTCATTTTGTTCAAAACCTTTTTTGTTGGTTTTGTGTTCATACAATAGAAGTCAATGGGGATCAGTGTTGTTCGGTTGCCAACGTTGTTCAAAGTATCTTTTTTTGTGTTCTGCAGAAGAAAGAAAGTCACACAGATTTGGAATGACATGATGGTGAATAAATGATAAAGTAATTTTCTTTTTTGTGTGAGTTATGCCTTTAGCTGCAAACTTTTGCCTCTCTATCGTCATCTCTGTTGGAATCCTAAAATTGCAGGTTACTGTACATACTGTACTTATTTTTATGTGTGTTGAAGTCAAATGACGCCAAACTGACCTTTTATGGGAAATCGTACCTGACAGATCACCTTATTACAACCTTACTGATTTCTTTTCATGTATTTGCTGAAGAGATTTGTTTGTTTTTAACCAAACAAAGTTACAGATTGCAGGATTCATAAAATTACAAAAAAATGACAGGTCTATGAAATAAGTGGTAGTGTTTTGTTAGGCAACTCTGAAAAATCTCATAATCCTTTTTAACAAGCAACATATTTAACATTAAATATGTTTTAATGGCGGTGTTTGTGCCATATTGAGTTCCTAGTGAACAGACAAATTGCTTGTCGCTTTACACTTAGTTAGGACACAGTGTTACTGTCTACTGCCCTACCAAATTAAGCCATAAAAAGCCAAATGAATAATGTTTGTGGTGTTGCTGTTTCTAAGTTGCTACCTTGGCTGTCTGTTGATTTCCTAGAGAAGTGGGATCAGTTTGTGACAGATGTACAGAGGTTGGTGTGCTCCTGCAGTTCGCCTCCAACTCCTCCTCGCCCAGACCCTGTGCCCCCTCCGGCCACTGGAGTCCCCGCGAGGCAGAAGGTAAGTGTAACGCTACCCAATCTCAACAGCCATTTCAAACTCAAATATGATCCAAAAAGCCTGCCACAGATGCAATTATGTGGTACATGATGTACTTTTGAGGTCAGCATTTTTGAACGGCTCAACCACTCAAGAAAAAACAAAACGTTCCCACTCTTTATTGATTTACCTTCGTCAGCAATCTGACTCCTGTTAGAGTGGATTCTTCAGATAAATGAACAAAACTACAGCATAATCATGACATTTTAACAGTAAAAATTACGACTGCATTACATCGTTAATAAATCTCATTGCGTACGCACAGACCTACTTGAATCGTTTTAGGAGCTTTCCTGTTTGGATTCAATCTGACTGCTTTGGCAAAGCGTAAAAGACCTGTTTCTGTTGACACTTGGAAATTGTGTTTAATTGGTGAGTGCCTTTCAAAACCATTAATGTGTAGTTTTATTGAGTCGGATAAATGATTAAAGCATTGCACCCAACGCGGGTTGCCAAGTGAGGCCAATATTGGACGGACAGCCAGCAATCTATGAGGAGACGAACGAAAACGTGTGGAAAAAATTAGTCATAGGGGTTGTCATAAATTTTGATTTTCTCATGTGTTTATTTTAAGGTCTGAAAAATGTGGACATATGGAAGAATTGGTCCTTAGAGCTTTGTGTGTTTTTTAGCATGGTGAGTGAGTCATGTTTTCCTGCACTGTATCGGTGGTCATGCCCCCGTAGGTCGACCTTTGATCCGGTATCACAGAACGATCCCAAACAACCGCCTTCTGCTTGTTTCGTTGTGTTTTTATTGAATAAGAAGCAGAGTCTTTATTAAACTCACCCAAGACGCTTTAATGCCGCTAGCATTCATAACACTTCCGTGAACGTTCTTGAAAAAGTTGGAATTGAAATGTTAAAAACAACATGTACCAACATTCCGAAGGCTGGCTGTTTTTCCTCTTTAATTACTTAATCACTTCATTTGGGTTGGTTTTAAAAAGGGTGAGTCAGACGGGGTGAGTCAGTCGGGTACGGCCGAAAGTGCAAAGCCAAGTTGGCCCAGCGGTGGCTACACACAAGTCAGCTGAGAGCGGCATACCCACGCTTGCCATGGCCACAAAGTTTTAAGTATGCTTTGCACTTGGATGGCTTCCCTGGTGTAACTCCACTGCCCGGGCCATCTTTCCACTGTTTACAGTCGGATACGAAACTTTGACTTTGACAACCTGCAGCTGGTTTGAACCACTGCCCTTCACTGTTCTCAGAACATCACCTGCCCGCGGCACCCGCGTGTCTAATGCGTGCCCTCTGTCCTCAATCATCTCTGTTAAATAAGTAACTTGGCCAACCTCTCTCCCCTGGTGTCCTCACTTGACTTTTTGGAAATGGCGGTATAAGCAATATGGCAGCCACGCTCTTATCGTGTTGCCGGAATTTTGGAGAGAAACAAATATGTGGATGCGAGAAGTCAACTCCGTTTGCCATGCAAATTACACTGCGGTCAATTGTGTTCATGAGAAGACGCCAAAGTTGATTGAAAACATGAAGAATTACGAGACAAGAAACCAGGAATGTCAGGAATTATACTTGCGTCCATCTTAAGAGTCTGTCCGATGCCAGACGTTACTAAGACTGTGTCACTGAGACTAGTAAGTTTTACTGACCAGAATAAATGTTGACACATTGTTTACTGTGAAAAAATCTCAAATTTTATTTTGGTGCCCTCTTGTATATCAAATTTAGTCCATGTCTATTGGCTTTGCGGCTCTGTAGTATTGTATGCTCTTCTATTGTTTGATTTAATATAAAGTTTATAAAATACTATAACTGGTTAGTTTTGGAAAATTCAATTCCTCTCAATAACTCACACTTTATCTGGCTTAGCCCGATCCCCCTTCCCCATCTAATGTTTCCTCATATTCCCTGATCAGCAGCTGATGTGCACGAGGGACCTCCGTGGGAGACATTTTGCAAAAATGTGTGCATTTGATATTGTGAGTTTCAGAACATCCCCGTTTATTTTGGCCGTCTAATTGAGCAGCAAATACCCTGCTCTGAACTACGGTGATATCTGAGTCCGCGGAGCTAATCAGACTTGTGAGGGAGGTTACCTAGATGTTTGGCCGAGGTCAGCCAAATAAACATAACAGAGATTTTGCTCCACATTTTTTCCATTTGTCATGTAACTTGCAGTCAGACTACAAATGATGCTTGACTGAGGTCAACCAAAATAAACGCCAAAGCAGGTTTTTCCACACGTCTCTTTCCATTTCTCACCTAACTCGTCAGATTAAAAATCATTATTTCAGTGCGGTTACAGTAACCCCATAAAGGTATTTGGACACCTTGGTCACAATTAGAAATGCATTTGTCACAGAATCTTAAATCAAGTTGTGTTTTTTTGTTCTACAGTTTTCAAGGAAAAGATTTTATATTTAACAATGGATGTACTGTTAAAAATAAAGACACAAAAAAGATTTGGACACATTCTGTTTATGAGTTAGTGGAACATGTCCATATTTAATATGATGAACTGCACCTGTGGTTATTCTGCTTGGACACCTGAGTGTTTTTTAGGGCAAATGACTTCACAATTACATAATTGGAAATAAATTCTTAGAAAACTTTCCTTTAGGAAAATTAACTGTAGTTTTATTATAGTAAAAGTTTAGTTACCATGGTGTTTAGTGCATTGATTTGCATTTGCATACTCAGTTTTACTGTAAATGCACGGTCAAACTATGGATACTGCCGCAAAACCATGATCATTTTGTGTTTACCATCGTTTAATAGTAACCATGTTTTTTGTTTTTATTTATAATTTTCATAAGGACTTGTTTCCCTCCTGAAGAATTAATATAGAAATTCGAATGGTTTCCATTGCAAATACCATTATAAACAATCAGCTGTTTCCCATTAAAACCAGTACAGTTTCTTTAGTTGTGCGTTTTGAGGCTTATATTCCAGTAGGATTTAATGGTGTTTTATTGGTTCCCATCCACCAGAGAACATCCCACCAATATAACGCAACACATTACCAGTAGAGACCCACAGAGAGCTTTATAGCTTCCAGTAAAACCAATTCAATTCCCATTATAACCATATGGTTTTTTTTGGGGGGGGGGTTGCCAAGTACCTGATATTTCACTCTTTTTTTATTATAGGGCATTTATATAAACAGACTGGTTTGATTTCTTTGCATGATTATTGCACATAGACACTCATCTTTTGGAATTTTTTAGTATAAAGGTTAATATTGTGACAAGCTAATAGCTTTTGGCCGCTACCGTTAGTCTCAATGAAGCAGTTTTCTTCCAAAGGTCCTTGCAGCTTCTGTGGGGCCTCCCTGCCAAACTCGACCCCTCTCGGGCCCCTTCAGCACCTTTCTATGACCTCTTGACAGTTTCTGAAAAGAAAAACTGGGCAAGTGACCTCCCACCACGTCACTAAAGGACATCATTTACCCTCTCAGAAACTGCTTGTTTGTTTTTAGGATGTCATTCACTAATCCTAGCGCCTAGTAATCGCCTGCCATATCAGACCTTCAGTTCAGGCCCATCTGTAAATAATTAGTAATGTTGGTAACCAAACAACATCGGCCCTTGTTGAATTCCATCTCATGAACAAAAAACATTCCTCAAAATATCTTCTTTTTGTGGGGATAAATGATGACAGATTTATAATTTTTTTGTGATCTATTCCTTATTTTTCTGTCTTAGGTCCACCAGATGTGGAGCAGGCCTGTGAACCGAGCGTCCGCACGTGGAGCCCCAACGCCGGACTAGACTCGAGCAGTGTCGGCTCAGCATCTTGCCCACCGCAGGGCTGCATGCTCCAGCTTGAGTTCGCCTATCCTCTAGTACCCGACTCCCTCACCGTTTGGGTCACCTTCTTTTCTCCAGAAGACACTGGTCTGCCAGCCATTCACGACATCCTTCTTCTGACGCTCAGCGGTAACAACATCTCACTGGGTCCGCAGTACGTGTTCTGTGACACTCCGTTGACGCTCAAGCTGGATGTGAAGGAGGAGGTGTACGGGGTGCAGTTCTTCACCATGGAGCAGCACCTGGAAATCGATGCCATGTTGATGGCTTCAATGCCGGACAGTCCTCTATGCCATGCGTGTCATCCTCTAGGCTATCGGCTGATTCGCCAGCCAGCGTTTACACACTCGCCACATGGACTGATCCTTCAAGAACCTGCTTTGAGATATGTAGACAGGTAAGGATAACAAACCTTCGTTAGTCTTTGTTTTAAATTATTAGTAATTGAAATCAAACCTGTAGTTTACAAAGTGTCATCGATTAAGGTTAAACTGTTCTATTGAGCTGTAGTCATTGTTTTTATACATTTTTATTTGAAAATTCCAAAAAGACTCTTGGTTTAGCATTGCAAAATGTTTTATTCATTTACAGTACACTGGCACACGATTTCTTTGCTTTAGCCTTGTGTTTGTTTTCGATTGAGTCCCTTGCTGTGTGTTCATGTTCTTTGGCATGGTGTAGATGTCTTGGGTACAATGTGTGAGGTCTTAAGACATACCCTTCGACTCAAGGTGGGGGTCAGCTCAAAGAATTTCACAGCCAGCTTGTTGTTATCTGAGAGATACGTGTCGAAGTGCTTCCAGGCAGTTTAACTTCATGGGATGCTCATAAATTCAGAGTGGTCACAAAACAGTGGGAGGCCGGTTGAGAAGACCATGCTTCTCTTGGACAACGGCACAAACGTAAGACAGAGAAATGGATGTATGAAAGGATGGGAAGCAGGTAGATCAGTGATGTAGGAGGTCTGTGAAAGATCAGTCGTTCAGGTGTTTATTCTTCAGAATGTCTTGAATTAGTTCTGCTTTGCTTGGTTGAGAAAGGAGTTTGGTTTCCTTGCTTCACCTTGAATAAAAAAAGAAAAGGAGGTTGATTAAGGTACATGTGGCAGTAGAAAGAGGGCTTATAAAGAGGTAAAGGGCAGCGTGTAAGAGTCAGATCTGCATGTCTCATTTAGGTCCTATGTAAACTTGCTTGCTGTTGGGGCAGTTTCACATTGATATTAATAAAAACTGCATTGTCTACACGTAAAAGTGGATGTTGTGTTTAATACGGTGGTTGCGTTCTTCAGTGTTGTCTTACCCTGCCGATCTGCATCTTTTGTCTGCAGTAGATCCTGTCTTTTGTCTAGAGCCACTTGGGTTATTAAACCATTTTAAATATTAAACAATACATTTTTTCTAACACAAGTGTTGCTATGTGTGTTTTGGTCAGTAGCTGTTGTCATGCATTCCAAATTTCTTTTGGTCTTTCTTTACTGGGGTAACAGTCATGAAGTTTAAAGAATACAGATCTAAGTTGAATGTCTTTCTTAAATAATCATCCATTACTTTCTTTTTGCCAAACGTGTCTCTTATTAACAATGCATAAATGAAGACTTTAGTCATTTAGAAGACAGCCATTGTCTCTGTTTCCTTTTGTGTGCAATTTGGGTTGGGCTTTTGTTTTAAATGCTTCTGAATGGTGGGCCCTGCAAGAGTGCACGACTACACCTCAGTCGGCAGGCTGCCAAACGTTGTACATTAGCTTTCACAAAAAATGGACTCTGTAGATGTAAACAGGGCCCCATGTGAACCCGCTGAACTCCGCTGTCCTCACGCTGGCCCGTGTAGGAAGTCTTTTTTGTTTCAGAGATCGGAAAGTACAGTAAATACAGTGACAGCTCCCTCAGCCGTACGCACAGGGCTGTTTGAGAAAGCATGTGCAGCTTTCTCAAATCCTGCAATTCATCTCTTTTAGAACCAGTAAGAATCTAAACACATCTTTGGAGAATTAAAAGGTAATAATTAGACGACATATCCAAACATGCATTAAAGCCGTGTTTAGTTTGTAGTAGCGCTGTCCAAGTTGTGTTAGAGGGGTGTCGAGATTCATCAGCCCACAGCTTCGTCTACTCAGATAGATAGTGTGGTTTTTAATTGGAAAGGTTTGTTTTATACATTAATGCAGCACAGCTGCGTTTGCCTATCGGTGAGAGAATGTATCGGTGCTTTAGCAGGCCTTGGATCAGTTCTTGCTTTGTCTGCAGTTTTAAACACATAATGCTTTTTATAAAGCTGTTCTGAGGAGTGCAGGAAGACCTCAACTACTAGTAAAAACCCAATCCGGAAAATTCTTTATTCTGTACCAGCTCGAGTGATTCCTTGAGTTTTACAGCAGATTGTCCAAATGGCTATTAATTTCTTGCACTTGCTGCTTTATTTCTCGTTCTAGGTTTTTTTAAAAAATAAGAGACAGAATAAAAAACGTATAAACTAAAAAACTATTCACTTACTAAAGAAATTTCATTTTTTTGTGGATGGGGTACAAAATAAGGTCTGATACTTCTAATATTTTTGTATATTTAACTTTATTAGCAAAAAAATGATTGTTAACTTAATAAAGTCAAACTAAATTTAACAGTATATGAGCTCTGAAAAGTTTCTAATTTTTCTATAGATCCGACACGGATGTAGTGTATTCCAGCATTTGTTTCACACAGAGTATAGCGAGCAGCGTTTGATGAATCTCTTGGGCTGAGTTGCGGTTTGACCAAACATCTGTGGTTTGGTAAATTATACGAGCGAGGTCGTGTTGTTGTGTTTAGTCGTTTGCTTGATGACATGAACTCTGATTTCGATTTTCAAATGACAAATTATTTCCACTCCTTTGAAGTAATGAAGCTTTCAGGTCTTTTGTCATCTTTCTCCTCTTAAACGCTCGGAGCAGCCGGCAGCTGCACAGAGGAGATGCATTTCATTGATTTCTTTTGAAGGTATTCAGAGAACACTATAAGACTCCTTCAGCATCTGGTGTAAGTCTGTAAAGCTGATTCAACACTTGTATACATCGGATTAAAGATCAGACGACATTACACAGGTAGAAACCCACTTGATTTTATTAGATGGAGGATACATTCCTTTTCTTAGTTTGCTTACTATGAAGTTTAAATTCATGCGTCAGATTAGGATGCGTTGAAAGGTGTGCAAGTGATTTAAAAGTGTGTTTTTTGGGTTACAGTTCAGGGCGTTTAAACTTGGATTTTTCATGATTGCCTAGCTGTTCGATCAGTAAAAAACCAAAGTGCGAATGCCTTTAAAGATCCATTTTTAATGCCTGTTTAGAAATGTTGAAAATTGGGGGCAGGGACGTGTTTGTTACCACTGAGGTAGACTCATCTGTTTTTAATCTCGTGCAGACCTCACTGAAGGGGTCAGACAGAGGGAGGAACACACGAGTGTTTGTGGGAATGAAAAGAAAACTGCAACCGAGACTTGTGATAAAACCCTGTGAGTGTTGATAGAAACTAAGCGATTTAGTGAAACTGCTCAGAGGTTTTGGCTGTTTTAGGGTCTGACTACCTTCTTGTTTCATTGCCAGGATACTTCCTGTACGCTGTCACTGCTGTCGCTCTCACCCTATTGGTTTCACGGGATAAGAGCGAAGGGCCGGCGGCTGCAGTGTTTTCCCACACTGCCGTGGGGTATCCCGCGCAGGAAACGCGATGATGTCATGAGCTACCACAAATTCCAGCACAGAGGCTTGAAAAATATTGTTATCTTCTCGAAACCCAAACACAGGAAGGTGGTCTGACAGATGTCAGAGTGTGTGTTCTGCAAAAATGCTCTTTTTTTTCTTTCTGCGGTAGCTCTGGGTTTTCTTGGAATTGCTGTACATATGTGACTACTTCATTTGAATGGTTTCTTATATAATCTGCATGTTTTTATCATCTTCTTCTTTAATCTTCATATGTTCTTCTGAGACATTTTGTATGCTAGTCAAAGTGTCTTATTTTATGCCGTGACTTTTACAACCCGTCTGGTTTTTATGTTTTTGTTAATTGTCGTTATAGAGGTTAATGTGTTAGTGTTAAGAGTTAATGGGCATCTTATATTTTTTTATTGTGTGACGTTCTCTATTTTTAAGAGGCAGACAGTCATTTGTGATCGTTTATAGTTGAAAAAATGATATCGAGCTGTCAGGTCAGGTATTGCAGGATACATATGTAAAGATAAAAACATAGCGTAACTTCTAGTTTTGTTTCAAACAGAGATGCTGATAGAGAAGCGAACATTACAGATTGCGGCTATAAAATGTATGTGTTGCTAATTGAAAATTTGCTGAATATTTTTCTTGAATATAAGTTTATTAGCTGAAGAAGACATTGATCAAACCTTGTGACACAAATTGTACAAGTTAAATTATTCATTATTATACGAGTCAAATTATTATATAATTCAGGTACAGTTGATACGAGAGCCCAAATCTTTTTTGAGCTTTGAACTCTCTTCTACATAATTTCTTTTCTCTGTGCAGAGCCAAACATTTCAGTTGTGAGGAATTACAGTCAAACATTAAAAAACATTTCGAGTTCATGTTTTTACTTTTTTTACAGTTCAATAGGAACATGTAATTTTGGTAACCATAAAAATGATATCTATTGTTAGGAGAAACATATTCCTCACAGAACGTCAAAATCGTTTTTGTGCTGGTCAAAAGCTTCATATCTTAACGTTTATTTCTAAAAATGATCTCTCTCATGCACAGACCTCCATTTGCTCAAATAAAAGATTATGATTTCACAAACAAACATCCATACCACAAATTCGTAGCGTAGCCGCAAGACACTGATGGCTAAATTGATACTTGCTGGATTCGAAAGGCAAAATATTCTTTCCTCTCAGCGTAAGCGTAGCCAACGGTCTACCTCAGGAGTCACTGTGGCTGTTAAGGATAGCAGCAGTACTCTTTTAGATTTGCTCTGCCTCTCCACAACAAACATGTCTTAGAAAAACACAGCCACAAGACCACGTCGCGGGCCAAGATCTTCCAGCTCCTGCCTTTAGGGTTGGCTCAGACTATAGCGAAGTGTCCTCTGGCGCTCTGCAGTTCTCACACCACTGCGGCTCTCTGACCCATATATGACTGTTCGGGAAGTCTGCAGCTGGAGAAGCTCGTGGGGTTCAGAGCCGAATATACCTGAACCAGCTGTGAGGCTTTCCGCACGCTGCGCCAACCGTTCCTTCAGGCGAAAAGTCACACCTGTAGAAAGGATGTGAGAAGCATATGTCCAGACAGAGGTTTAAGGGCTGATTTCTGAGACTTATTAACATTGTTGGTTGTTTACCAAAGCTCTTGAAGTAGCTGGGCTGAGATTATTTTTAGATGACTGCCAAAAAAGCTTGTGCAGAACTGTGTATTTTGCCTATTCTGATACTATAAAATGGCTTTGGTGTGGTTTGTAAAGTTATGCTTGGCTAATAATATTGCCCTCCATTGACGCAAGACCAGATTATTGAGGTCAAATAATCCAAATCAAACTGATCCAGTTGTCACGTTCAATTTACTAAGTGATGAGGAGGGTTGTCCCATAGATATACATACACCTAGATGCATCATTAGCGGTTGTTTCTATGGGAAGTCATACATAAGTTGTTCGCCATATTGAAAAGGTCATCTAGATTTGAGAGCAAATAATAAACTTTAGTTTTGTTTTCAACTTGCTGTGTGATCAGGGTTCTCCCATAGATATATATACCAAGATGCCTCATTAGCTATTTTTTTGCTGGTTTTATTATTAGTATCACTATACGTATCTACTGTACGTTGTCAGCCATATTGGAAAGGTCATTGAAAACTCGAAAGCAGGTTGGCTTTGCATCTGCAGCAGTAGTTTACGCATCTATAGGCATCAAAATTACATGCTGTTGTGTAGATCCAAATATTATAATTGCTAAACCAACACATCATTTCGTTGCGAAATCAAATCTTGGTGGTTTTTACATCCTTTACATCCATCTTGTTTGGCATCTCTGAAAACTTATTTTTTGTTGTGATTGACTAATCTAAGCAATTGAAGTGGTTATGGCATCTATATACATATATTAGGGCTGTCATGATATCAGATATACGCTACATGATAAATGAATAAATGTTAAATGCTAAATGAATAAATGTAAACATCATTATTTTTGCAAAATGAATTCACAGTAACAATATTATTGTGATATTTATTAAAATGTTTTGTATTTTTTTTTTTTTTTTGGTCTATGAATCACTTAAAATACAAATCTAAGGAGGTGGAGAGAGAGCGGGTCTGCAAATATTGTGGCACTTAAGGCAAAATTTTAAGTGATAAATTACGATATTATCATTGTGTAGTATTAACACAATATCAAAAAATCATTATTTTTGTAATACACGTTCAGGTTTGGAACGACATGTCACACACAGTAAATAATGACAGATTTTGCTTGTTAATTTGGGTGAACTATTCCTTTAAGGACCAATAACGCACACAGAGATGGTCAAATTGTTTGAGAGAAAAGCGCTGCACAACTCCCCCCACACCGTACCGATTGATCTTGTGTTCCCTCCATTCTCCATCTTTATCCTGAGCATTTCATTGTGAGCTGAAGCTAAATGAGAAGAAGAGCATTTTATGGGATGGGGGTCTTGTGTTATTCGGTTGGTCCACATGGCATGTCTACGCTGCTTTTGTGTGAGGCCGTTTCTGAAGCTGAGACGATGACTAGAGCTTTACTTTTTTTACACTATTTCAGCTGAGTCTCGTGCTTTACGTACCTAAAGGGTTGTATTACAGTCAAGACAAATGCTGGGAACACAAAGCGTGTACAGCACACTTTGTACTCTATGTAGGGTCACATTACAATAGGGATTCTGTCTTTGCATCTGATTGGTGGTGCATGAGGATAAAAGGAGACAAAAACTTTAAAGGTTACAACATAAATTTAACACCTTGTGTAATGACAAACATTAAAACCTACCCCCTAAACTTTCATCATGAGGTTATTTTCTGTCTGTTTGCTGTAAACATTTGTGACCCTGTCTGTGAAATTCAGACTAAAGTCTCAAAATCTAATTCTGAGATTAGGAGCATCAAAATAGTCAAAGCAATACAAATGATGATGTGTGCTATTGCTGTAAATGAATTAAAAGGATGATTTTATATAATGAAAATATTGACACTGTTGTATTATTTTGCACAAAAATATCTGAAGTTGGCGAAATGTGTGTTTGTGTTTCAGGGACGTAAAGCCCGATGAGATGTACATCTACCACGTTCTGACAGTGTCTAGACAAGCAGAAAGTGAACCATCTCCTCCTCTCTCTCACCAGCTGAGATCACCTTACTGTGGAGATGGACTCATTCAAAAGTGAGACTTTCATATAGCATTCCATTCATACTGATATATGTGTTGTGTATTAAACTGATTAAAAATCTAAGCATTTTTATCAAAAAGGATAAGTTCACATGAAAAGTAAATTTTCACACTCTTATAAGAGACTTTGAGTCTTTTGTTTCTCTATCAGATTTTTTTTCATTGATTTTAATATTGTTTTAACATTTCAGCATGACGTAATCCTTCATACATTTCAGATATCTCGGAGAACAGTGTGACGACATGAACTTCGTCAACGGAGACGGCTGCTCAAACCAGTGCAGGAAAGAGCCGTCATTCAATTGCATCGGTACGTGACAATCATCTGCTAAAACATTTCTGCATATTATCTTCAATTAAACAGAAATACACTTTGGACTAGAAAGCATAACAGCAGATTGATATTTCGTTCAGCAGATTCACTCATTACGTCTGAGCTCTATTGATGTCTGTTCCGGCCGGGTGCCCGGCCATCAATTTCACGGTGTCGGCCCGTCATCAGCGTTACACAGTGTCCTCCAGTGACAAAGTGTGAAGGGCCGGGAAAGTTCTGTTGAACTATCTCTTTATTGTCCGAAACTTGTTAGACGCTTGTGATGTTAATGGAGCGCTTTAAGTTGCGAGCTAATCGGTTCTGTCAAAACAATCGGCCGCATAATTGGACCCTCTCACAGACATTTAAGTCCTCTCACAAAAGACTTTACTCTTTGCTGTAGAGCTTTAAAATCGCCCTAACGAGCGCTAGCGGCTTTTGTCGTGCCTCTTCCTGTTAGCGATAATGCGCCAATCACCTTTTATTCTCAACGTGTGGACGGAAAGCGGGAGCCGAGTAAAAAGACGAGGGGACCGAAAAGAAGAGCAGATAAGAAGGGCTTTTGAAGTCGCCTGTTGAATGTGCTCTACATTCATCTGCTCTGACCTCCAGAACACCTCTGGAAGTCCGACATCGCCCAGAATTAATTGGCGGTTCCTCTTTTTCTTGGAACAGGTTCAATGAGTTCATCCTTCACCGCTTTGAAAATAACAGCTAGCGATATTCAGCACATTCCGGCGCTCCCGGTCAATAAAAATGTCCTTATCTCGGCATAGTGTTGTTTTTGTTCAACTCGCATTTATGTTGAATGAGTCCCAAGACAAACTTCTGAACAAAGATCTACGGTTACGTCACCGTTATATTTTCCAGCGCGCTGTTTTTAACGTGTCACGAGGTAACGCAATATTAATAAAAGCAGAGTGTTTTTAGTACAGGAAGTGATGCGACAAGGTGCACCGTGTATCCTGCTGCCCTTTACACACGGCAGCTTCCTGTGGATGATACGCCGCGCCTCAGGATGGCTCTATATTAAACAGGAATAAAATGTTCAGATGAATTTTTGCTTGTCTCGCAAACACGCTTCCTGTTAGCATTGATTGGCACCTGTTGGTCGTTCCGTACAGGTGACAATCAAAAACATTTTCCCTTAGCGTCAGCTACACGTCTGTACAATTTGCTGACACCTCAGGGTCCGGATGTAGACAGGAATGGGACATAAAATTAAGAACCATTTTGTAAACCTCCTATTATAAAGACGGTGAAGGCAAGAAGCTCTTCAGCTGTCAATGACAATATGTGTTTAATTGAGATGATCGATTTGCTGTAAGTGTGTCTGGACTGCTGATAAATAAAGTACAGTCATAAAAGATGATCAATCTGTCATCATGGATGATGATTTATATGTGTCCTTGTCTGATGCCAGTAAAAACAGTAAAAATAGAGCGTATATTAATGCTGTGAAGTGGTGCCATGAGAAACAGTGACTCTTAACAAACTTTATGACAAACTGAATGTACTGTACTCAACTTAATTAATTATAAATGTAATAATTGAATAGTACATCAACTGGTTGTGTCAAAAACATTTGTTATTTAGTTTCATACTACTGCATGTTATATAGATTGAATGTACTGTAAGTTGCTTTTGAATAAAAGCATAAATGTAGATGATGTTAATTACCAAAGAAAATAACTTAAGGTATTAAAACAAATGAAAACATATTTATAGTAATGCATTTGTTCTCTGAAACGTCTTGATGAGGAAAAAAAGGCTTTTTTATTTCAACATTAAATGTTTAAAAACCTGTACATCACCATACTGTCCACGGCATTAGAAATATTTTGATTCATTTGCTTAATGATTCTCTGATGCGTGTTGCATCTTTGTCTCCCTCTTCTAAAGATGAGCCCAGCTTATGTTACTTCTACGACGGTGATGGTGTGTGTGAGGATTTTGAGAGGGAAACCAGCGTAAGGGACTGTGGTCTCTACACACCGAGCGGTTTCCTGGATCAGTGGGCCACGGCGGTGGAAGTGTCCAATGAGGAGAAGGTTCACTGTCCGGCAGAGGTGGCTGTTGGGTATCCTGCAGTGACAAAGGTGAGGTCACATGCGTGTCTCCGCTTGCACGTTGTGGATGCTTGTTGCTTTTACAAGCATAGACTGTCTGTATTGTGCTTGGCAAATCAATAAAATGTTAATTTTATAACTAACTTTGTTGTAGCAATGGTAACAATACATGGTGTAAGAGTAGAGCAAAGTGAGCACTTAAAAACATGCCAGTCATCTGATAAGAAATGCATCTGTCACGACTGTTTACAGAAGACGTGTGACTTTTTTTACTCGAGAACTCTGTTCTCTGTGATGTGTAATAGTTTGTGCATTACGCCATCAAAACAAGTTCATAATTAAATCTTATATGTTATATATAAATATATTAGGTAACACTTTTGGTATATTTGCTAAATATTTTTGAATCTTTTTTCATGTTCATTAATGCCAATACAATTGTTCATGTTTGTTCATTTGATTGTGCATTACCTAATGTTAACAGATACAACTTTTAATTTTAAAAGCATATTAGTAAATGCTAAAATTAATGTTCATTAACATTGTATTTTCAAGTGTTTCTCATTGTTAGGTTACGTTAGCAAATGCGTTAATTAATGTTAACAAATACAACCTTGCTATAAAGTGTTACCATATATTTTACATATGTTTTATATAATAGTTTCTAATAATTTGTGACCCTGTCTGTGAAAACCAGGCTAAAGTCTAAAAATCTAATTCTGAGATAACGAGCACCTATTTTACCTATTAATTTCACTATGATTTCAATCTTTGACATGACATTACTCAGACAATATTGAAAATATCAATGTTAAATTCACACAGAATATTCTTTTCATTATGTAGGATGGTTTTTTGTAGAAAACAGAAAAACCACAAAAAATGACTTTAGCTGGGTTTTCACAGACTGGGTCAGTTTTTTAAATTCGTTATTGACAGGTATGGCATGAAAAACTATTTTTGACACTTGTGTGTGTACACTTGTATGTGACTCTTTTGGCTCAACAACAAAAAAATCTCACTGTGCCGTACAGTTTTTCGCATCAGATGCCTGAGACGTGTTCAGCGTGTTCCATTCAGAACAGATTCGAGTCTTTGCCCTCACGCTTCACACATGGAAACAGTAAAGAATTGGCTCTTTCTGAGAGACATCTACAAAAAAAACCCATGTTGTTTTACTCCCTGGATATTTTAACATGATACATTTGTAATTTTACAGTTTTACTGGCCCCGGCTCCTCCTCCTCTCCCCCGTTCCGTGATGTTTGTGGAGCGCGAGTCTCCTGCGCCCAAAATTGTGCAAGCTCCTGAATTAATCATGTCCCAGAACTATTCCTATCACGCTGTGCGCAACCTAAGGATTTATGGCACTGAGAAATGGCCATTTTTCACCGTTGAGCTTAAACCTCATTGTTGCTAGAAAATGTGAACTGTGGGTTGGAATGGGAAACGGCAGCACGTAGGTTACAATGACTTTGAATAGTTGCTCGCTGTAACGCGCCATCCAGCGTCACCAACATGCTTTTGTGTGAGAGGATTTTACTTTCGCTTTGCGATCTCGTATTATACAGTATATAAATGTAATCCAAGGCCCCTTGTGAGTTTTTTTCTCTGTATATTAGAAACAGACTCGGGCTTAAGTGAAACAGTTTGCGATCAATGTTAATGCTTTATCGGAATGACTTATGCCTTCTTCATCTATCGTGTGGCATAACTGACCCTCCATCTCCGCGTACAGTTGTGCCCGAATCAATGATGTCATTGAGCTTACTGTGACATTCTGGGCGATGAGAGGAGCGCAAAACCGAATGCTCTCTCGTTTGTCTCACCCTGGATCTCTCGGTCTCACTCCTTTAGGCATTACATCAGAATTCTCTAGTTTTGCAGCTAATTTTATAACCGTTTCATTCAAATTTTATAAGGCATTTAGGGGTGAAAAAGATGTTATGAATCCCTGTAGCGGCAGTCAGCTCTCTCTCCCTGCAGGGAAGTCTTGGATTAGTGAATGAAGTCAATTGCCAGTCTCTGAATCTAAATCATGTAATATTACATCACCGCTAGATCTGTGAACTGCAGGATGATTTCTCTTTAAGAGACAAACTGTTAAAACATTACGATCGCCGCTCTTGAGCTTTTAAAAAAGATAGATAGGTAGTCTGGAAAGATTATTTAAGGATGGACTGAAAGACCAGCAAAAGTATGTTGTTGAATAAATAAAAGTATGAACTGGATTATAATTAATAAACATTAATAAACAAAAATTTGCTATCGTACAAGTACATAAAAAAACCAGCGTGAAAACTCACAATGGTAAGCTTATTACAATAATTCACAAGTTAAGCTGTTGAGTACAATTTTGTGAGAAATGCTGTCATTTGATTGGAACTCATGTGAAGATAAATACGTAAAGTAATCTGCAATTTTATGTTTTGGCGATATAGAGGCAAAAGTTACGGATTGCAGCTTTATACTCTGTATATCGTACCCTTTTTTTTTGCAATTTTACCAAATCAAACAGAATAGTTACTTGATTTGGGGGCATTTATAGTTAATCTGTTGCTGTAGAAGTTAAAATAAAATGAAATTGTGAATCTCGAGGTTAATACAAAGATCAGATGGCTAAAAGCACACCTGTACCGCTGACCGAGCAGAACGTGGACGTGCTTTGTGCGGAGTTGGTTCACAACCGTTTCCATCGCTGCCGTCACACACACACACACACACACATCATTAGTGTCATTCATCATGTTAGGCATCGTGTAGCTCCGCAGTGTCACCTAGCGTTGCAACACTGTCACCCTACAGTCGGGTTCAGGGGGTTCACAGCGAGGGCCTCTGTCAGATCACTCCACAGCGTAATGAAATACACTGCGTGCGATTCGCACTGAATCACGGGCAAAGAGTTCTGGAGACCTGGAGTTGGATGCTCAATTTAATTAAAAGGCATCTACGAAGGCATTTGGGTCAGCATTTTTCCAAAATGAACTAATTAAGAGTCTTGTTTTTAGATGAAGTGATGTGGGCTTTTTTCCTTTTAAATAACCAAAGAAACGTTTGCTCAAATGCTGCTCTTTTATAGGAGATTTGCTGGTGTTCTCAGTTGTGTTTCAATTAAGTATTACCTGATGTTTTTCCTAAAATTGCTTTGGAGAAATGAATGTAGATTGTATAGGTAAAATAATCTGGATTTGAGTAAATTTGATGAGAAATGAGAAATATGAGTTCAGTTTGTGTCATTGTTGAGATCTCTTCTAAAACTCTAATGATTGAGGCAGTTGTGAAATTTCTCCGGAGAAATATCTGAGACACAAATGAGAAATAATTAAGATATTAAAGAGATCTCATCTGTTATTTCTTTTTTCTTCCTTCAGAGCATGGAAACAGGAAAGTGAAAGTTAAAAATACACCAAATGTTGCTCAGAAAAATATTTGTGTCTATTTACTTTTGTTTTTAAAGTTTTTTTTTTCCCACAAGATTAAGGCACCGAAAGCATAATTGTCATTTTGAGTTTTTTCTTTGGCGAGATGTCCAATGTTTCTCTCGACGGGAGAAAAAAAAACTTTCATTTGGTTCCAGGTTGACCCTCCCTAAAGGCTTGAATGATTGGTGGAGTTCACGCTCGTACAGAGAGCCAATCTTCTTTATATGTGTAACTTCGAAACGGTGCACTAAACAGTCACCAGAGTTCAAGCCAGTTCTGATCCCATTGCGGTTTGCTTTGAGAAGAGAGTAGGTCAGTTCCCCCGCTCGGCCGGATTTCGCCGGCTTTCAGGCTGATGTGGAGTGGCACTTTAACCCGGCCACTTGGAGGCTAATTGTGCGCTTCCAGATGGTCTAAATTACCTTTTGATAGCCGATTGCAGATTGGCAACCTCATCATTACTTTCTTGTAGTGCCTTTAGTTGTTTATAATCCAGCTGAAGGATTTGCTGTTATATAGAAACTGAAAGAGGAGTTTTATGTTTGTTCTGCAAAGCAGTGGACATTTTTAGATGGAAACATGAAGTCATCTTGAGCGCTTGAGCTCTGATGTTTGCAAAACAATCTACAACAAGCACAGACTTTAGCACAGGGGTTACTAAAGTAAATGTTATTTGTGTTTGGTCACTCAGAGCTGTCAGTCAAAGGTGTTTGACCTGTCACATGGTGTGTCTCAGTACGCCTGGTTTCCTTGTGAGGAGTCTCAACATCACAGCTGGTCTTCACACTATTGGCTGAAGGTAAGAGATGGTCATTACCATGCAAATGTCAACTTTACCATGAAAATGAAGTTTTTACCAAAGGTTTTCATCATACTGATAGCTCAGATGTCAATACCCAAGTAAGGTCTCTTTCAAAGTGTTTAAAGCATTTGTTTAAGTTAAAAACGTGATTTTTTTTCGTAGTCGGGTAAAGTGTTGTTTTCATAATTGTCACATTCATAACAGTCTGTATTCCTCATAAATGAGCACATGAAAATAAAAAATAAAATAGCTATTTCATGTTTAAAGAGTCATCTCTTCTCCATTTGTTGGGTATTATTGCTTCTGGTTTGTGCATTTTAATTCACAGAAATCCTACAAAGTATGGTTTTTATCACATCCATAACACATGTACAGTATATTTCCATTTTTAAAAATGGATAACTCTTATATAGACTAATGTTTTTCCAATGTCTGGACTCTATCAAAAGGGCTTTAGTAAACAAATGATGTGTTTTTGTTACTTACAAGGCCTATTACGCCCATCCTATGGTGGCTGCTGCCGTCATCATCCACCTGGCTGCTGATGGTACAGCTGACATCGACCAGAGACAGCATAACATCACCGTTCAGCTGGTCGACACCAAAGAACAAACCCACCCTCTCGGTCAGTCTCAACGCATCTCAATAATGTGTTTTTCAACTTAAGCACAAGATAAGATTTGTATAATGTTCAATGATTGGATGGTTTCAGGGGACTGGAGACTGAGTTGCAGAAACAATCCGCTAGTGATTCCTGTGAGTCACGACCTGAGCGTGGCCTTCTACCGCACGAAGGCCATTATAGTGAGCTTTGCGTCTCCTCTGGTGGCCATCTCGGGTGTGGGCTTGCGCTCCTTCCAGTATTTTGACCCCATCACTATCAGCGGCTGTCAGAGCAATGAAATCTACAACCCCATGGGCCAAAGGTGAGAAGATAAATCGAACAGTTCTTCCACTCATGTCAGCGTGCAGACCCAAATGTTATTATTGACAGCAAAAGTTTTATTTTTTATACAATTCGCCATCTGTGGTTTATTCCACAAGGAAGTGACAAATAATAGAGGGGTCATGTGATGTCAACATTGCAGCCAATGAGGGATGACCACCCTTATCTAGATGAAAAAAGCCTAAATTTAAAGGTCCCAACATTTGATTTGCAGAACTTGCAAGTTTTGCTAATCTAGGGTCACTAGATGCAAAAATTTAGATTTAGTATTATTATTATTATTGTACGAATAAGGATGGTCCTAAGCATCAGGATAATGTACCGTAACTGTAACCTTTGCAAATGTCACAGTTGTGTCCACTACTCGTGTGATGCCATCGAATGTCAGAAGCCAATGGTCACCAACGCAGAGATGACGTGCAACAGTCCTGGATACTACAACGGAGCCCGCTGCACCATTACCTGCAACCGAGGATACACGCTGAAGATCCACAGAGATGATGACATCATCAAAACCCAGGTACCTCCTTTATTTCATTCACTGTTTTTAAATGCATGTCGTTTGCGGACATTACTGTGTGTTTGTATGCTCTCGTTATGTCCGTGTGTATCTATTTCCAGCAATAAAGTCTGTGTTTTATTGCGTTTTCGACCAAGGAAGTGCGAAACACAATCACACACAGTCACACACATTGGCTTGTATCAGATGAAACACTAATCATTGACTCATGCCCTGACCACATATGGAGAAAGTAACGGTAAAGATTTACGGTTTACATAGAGTTTGCTAAACTGTGAGATGGTAAGTGAACAGTCACAATAGCTGGCGCTCGGGCCAGCGGTCTGTCCTGGTACGGTCAATGTGGCTTAAATTAAAAGACAAGCTGTAGATTTTTCATAAACACACTTTCGTCCTCCCCTCGGACTGGAAGTTTTGCTGTTGTTGTAATAGCTAGAAAAATAGTTTGAATGAATAACAACCATTTGTGAACGGAAGAGGAGAAATCACAGTCTGGGAAACATGAATACATTGATTGTATGGTAATTTACACATTGTTTATTTCGTCATTTTAGATGGGAAACTATTTCTAAATAGTGCTGTTTAGTAAATGATCAATTGCCCATTAAGTCTATTACTATTTCCTTTTTTTGTTTTGTGTCGTTCATTTGGTGCAACAAACTGAACAGATACTTGGGTTTAAAGAAATAAAATTTCTTTGGTAGACTATGATTTGCAAAATGGTTCAACTGATTTATTCAAAGGAACAAATTAGCCATAAATAGACTTGTCTTGCATTTCTTATCTGATGTCAAAATATTAGGGTCTTTTTTAAGTCACAGATCACAGTTTATGAACCTTGGATATAAATGTTACGAGGTCCGTTTTGAGAATTCATTTTAATAATTTAACTTATTAAGTTGTTTTAAAGCTGCAATCTGTATGTTTTAGTTTTTCTACTAAAATAAACAAAAATCACAAAGCTAAGCTTATAATTATGATTTATAATTGAAGCAGTTGGATCCGATTTTGGGGAATGTTTGTGTCAGTTTGATGTCGTTTGACCTTAACCCACATTAAGATAGAGTAAGAACGTAACGTAACAATCTTGTTTTAAAGCGATATGATGGCGATAGAGAGGTAAACGTTATGAATTGCGGCTTTAGATATTTCATAGAAAATGCTGCACAGTCAAATCAAATGTATGTGGCATGTATGTGTACGTGTGCACGTTTGTCGGCTTGTGTGACTGTGCGTCCTGCACATCTGTTAATTGCGCTTGCGTTTTCTGGTTCACTGTTGGCTGAACGTGTGAAGAAAGTGTCGGCGTGTAGTCGGTCAGGATGCAATTTGTTCGAGTCTATTAGACGTCAAAACAGTGGAGCGCCGCGTTCAGCCTCCACCACACTCCCCGGAGGCGTTGTTTAAGACACGGCCACGGATCAGTGACGCTGTAGATCTGTGGACCTTACTAAGCAACAAACACCCATTACTGCAACCCATTGACCTCTGTGTCCCATACAAAAGGCCAGTGGTGGCAATGGCATTCATTTACTTGACTTTGCCTTGCCAAACCCTTTCACAAGAAGCGTTTTGGGCCGTTTGCCCTTCAAAGACAATCCAAAACTACTTTTATCAGTATCTGTATTCTCTGGGATTCAAACTTGTTGCTCTACCCATTACAGGCTACAGTCAAGCTTTTGTTTTCTTGAAGGTATTGACGAGAAAAGAACAAGGGGAAGAAAAAAGAAAAGTGCAAAAGTAGAAAAGCAGAAAGTGCTGTGTGTTCTTTGTAAGCGCATGAGGTCTACTGTATGTTGGGTGGATTTTCTGCCAGCGGCCGCTGTTGACTGAGAAGCTTGGCCTGCGTGTTATTACGCATTTGGAAAAAAAGGCAGCAGACAGTTTTTCTCTGCTTTTGGGAGGGCTCAGCTTATTTAACAGCCGTGCACTTTGGGGTCCAGGCTGGGGGGGTTCAGGGGCCATTGGGGAGATGTCTAGTCCGGTTATGTAAGGTAAGAAAGGGGGAGAGGTTTTTTTAAGATGGCCTGCAGGAGCTGTAGAAGCAGTTTAGTGTAGCACTACATTGTACGATTAAAACAAAACTGTATGTCATTCATAAAACATTACATATTTTATATAATCTATATGATTATGTTGGTCCGGCAGTCATGCTCTGTGCAGATTTAGAAGTTTTAAAGTTTTAACGTTTCTCGTAAACTGCTTAGAATAAAAGAAAACAGAAACAAATGAGCCAATTGTTAAAATGCATGAAAATGGATGTAGATTATATAGGTAAAATGGTCTGGATTTGGATAAATTTGATAAAAAATATTTGAGTTCATATTGAAATCTTCAATAATATTGACTTTTGATGTCAGACTTGACAAATCTGAGTTCATCTTCTGAAATGGAGACATTTGTGAGATTTCTGCCTCTTTCTGAGGAGAAATATCTGAGAAGAAACATTTCCTCTTAATTTCATGTGTAGGAGAAATAATGGAGATAATAAAGATATCTCTAAATAACTTATAACCTTAAAAGCTAAAATGTCAAAAGTTTGTACTGTGAAAGCACGCATATTTTTAAGTTTATCGGCAGTGAGTATTTTTAATCCACATTAAAGTTGAGTAGTTTTTACTTTCTTAAAAGTGGGTGTGGAAAGGTGTTGGTGAGCACATTGTGTCAAAACTATACATAATTATACTTTATTATACTTCATTTTCCTAATGATTGTTAATGTGTACTTGCTGTTTCCTTTAGTTTCTTTTTTTACGCAATGTTTTAAATATAATATTAAATAATACCCTTGTCGGTTTCAGGGTCTAACAAGCTGCTCCCACATTCTTGTTAATACAAGAAACAAATCGACTGGTCTCGCTCGCGTGTGTGCAGGAGAGAAACGATGACGCAGTGCGAGGGAGCCCTTGGCCCTTTACAGAGAAAAAGTGCTGATCCCAGCACAGTCATTACAGCTTATCAGCCATCTCCAGGGAGCTAATAATACGTGTTCTTAAAGACTCCAGTCAGAGACAAATTAGCCATTTCAACATTAAACCTGTTACGGTAACATCGTCGAGAGGGTGCCAATACGCTGCTCTTTAAAACAGAGCATCGGCATCAAGTCGAGCATCGTGCGCGGAGGACAGATAACCACGGCAACGGTCTTGTCCGTGCGACCGCAGCTTCCTGGCTGCCAGCCCTTTGTTTTTGCCAAGGTGTTATTGAAAGCAGAACATGTCCTAAAATCGCTGTTAGACAAACAACATTTCAACACAGCGGAGGCTTTGAGGTTTGCCTCACCCCCTGTTTTTCTAGCGCTCGTGCGTTTGCGTGCGCTCGCGTGTGCACAGAGAGAAAGGCGGGATGGGGCAGGGGTGCAGAAGAAGGTCCAACAGATGCATCTGTGTTGAATTAGGCACAGTAGTCAGTGGTAGTTAAATACTCACTGGAGGAGGAATCAACAGCTGTAAAGTTTTAAAAGAAGGAAACTCCGCACGCAGACACCACATCTACTCCCCCGGTGGGGCGGCAGTCCCCCTCTCCGACGAGCCGTTTCCCCTCTGTGTAGTGTGTCAAGATTACGTATCCTACAGGTGGGTCCCCGGGCATTTAAACAGCCCCCTGCATACACGCATGTGTGTGTGTGTTTCTTCTATTCAACCTCAACAGTTTATGTTTTCCTTTTCGTCCCACGCACCCCCCCACGACTGCGGTCATTCCTTTTATGGTTCCTGTAATGCAGCCAGTGTTGGCTAATAAACCGCGTGTCTGAGCTGTCATTGAGCTTTGAAATGAGTTCGAGAGAGCCACAGAGGTCCGGGGAGGAAAAGTGAGATGACACTTTTATGTACTTCTGTAGACCCTGGCGAGTTTTTATGAAGATGGCAGGTATGCACGCTAACACGCTCTTTGGCGGCGTTATGACACACAGACGCCGCTTTCTCTGACCCTAGAGGAATATGTTGAGTAGGTCGTTGACTGCCGTTTAGTTTTGATTTGATTGAGACAGTAATATGTGTGTTATATTGCTGCCTTCACATAATGAGATGGAACGTAGCCTTCAACATTTTTTTTCTTTTCATAAGTTCCTTTTTATTTGGTTTTCATTTGTCGTTTTTTTACCTTAACTTTTATATTCAACTCAAATAAATATATATATTTTTTAGATGTTTACCTGAGATAATCACCTCAAATATTTTTGTTTTGTTTTTATGTTCTGTTTTGCTTTCCTTTTTTCTTAACTTAATATTTAGATACCTGTACTTCATTATTGTTTTTCTTTTTTTTTCTCAGATATTCACCTTCAATTTTTAAGACTTACACTTTTATGGTGAGCTGTTCTGTTTTTGTTTTGTTTTTTGCATTTTTTATTAGATATTTATCTAAAATGTTCAAGACTTTAAGAATTGCCAAGATTTTCAAGACACCTTTATGGTGAGCTGTTTTTGATAAGAGTGCTATGCCTTTTTTGCCTGTTTTTTGTGTTTTAATTTGTTTTTGTTATTCGTCTTAAATTTTCAAGACTTTCATAGTGAGCTGTTCTGTTTTTTTGTCTTCCCTCTTTTTTGTTTTCGTGTTTTCAATTGTTTTGCGTTTTTGCTTTTTTTAAATCAGATATTTACCTAAAATGTTCAAGACTTTTATGGTGAGCTGTTTTCGATAAGAGCACTATGTCTTTTTTGTTTTGCTTGTGTTTTAATTTGTTTTTCTTTGTTTTGGTTGCTTGCCTTTTTTGTGAGTATTCACCTCAAATTGTCATAACTTTCTAATTTTCAGACTTTCATGGTGAGCTGTTTTCAATAAAAGTGATGTGTTTTTTGTTTTGTTTTTTGTTTTGTCATATATTCACCTCAGATTTTCAAGACTCACACTTTCATGGTGAGCTGTTTTCAATAAGAGCTTCAGCTCAAGAAAAGGAAGAGGCAAGAAAAGGGGGAAAAAGTGTTTTGTAACTGCGTCTGGATCGCATTTCAAATGCTTCCCGCTGCTTCGCTCAGTTTTAGGTGCTGGTACAGAACATGTAAATTTCCTGAGCGGGTACAGAACATTAGATAAGCATTGGATTCCACAGACTTACTACAATCCAGCCCATTTTAATTTGCCATTTCATGAAAACCAGAGAGAAAAGTGAGAGAGAAAAAAGTTGCTCAGGTCAAAGTAAAAGAAAAACAGAATTGCTGTTTGTTCATCTTGATGTTTTGTTTTGTGGATGCAAGTTAAAGAATATTTGTGCCACAATAATCTGTGCCTTGCCAGCAAA
This sequence comes from Beaufortia kweichowensis, assembly GCA_019155185.1. Taxonomy (NCBI): domain Eukaryota; kingdom Metazoa; phylum Chordata; class Actinopteri; order Cypriniformes; family Gastromyzontidae; genus Beaufortia; species Beaufortia kweichowensis. The sequence goes on along the minus strand of CM032795.1, from coordinate 285,011 downwards.
AACAGTTTGGCTTCATAGAAACTGGTTCAATAAACATCGCTGACATCTTTTTTGGTAAGCGGTCTTTCATCGCTTGTCATAAACAAATGGATAGATCTGTGGAGACGAGCATGTTTTACTCTTTGCTTCATTGAAACAGTCTGGACTTTAAGCCCACCTATGGCCTGCGTCCAAGCCGCCGGTATGGTTCATGTTAAACTTCATTTTTTACTTAATGCTTTATACCACACGCAAAAGTAAAACAATCCAGTGAACCGCATTTTTAGATCACAATACTTATTTTGGCTGTGAAAAGTCTTACATTTGCTGTCGTGCAGTAAATGCATCAGCCTTTTAATGGGGTTTATGCGCTTAAATATTCATCGAGAACCTTGCCGTTTTGTTCCCGGTGACAAATTCACAACTGCTGTTTCTTCTTCGTACACACTACGATTTGATCGGGTGGTAAATTTTCAGGCACAGGAATGATTTTATGTATTTTGGCTAAAATTCTCACTGTGTTGGAAAACAGGCTATGTTTAAAAGGGCATCTATAAAAATGAAAACAACAAAAATGGATCAATTTCTAAAAAACTAAATTATTTTAATTTTATGAACCATTGTGAAGGAACACTTTTTTTCCCCAAGAAAGTTAAATCATTTTAAATGGTTTGGTCTGATGGTTTGTAGAGATTTTCAGGTGGTTGCAATATTAAGCCATTCCTGTTTTTCCTCTCAACAGTCTGAATCCACGGTGACCCTCACCTGCGCGGATGGAAAATGGAACAAGCAGGTGACCTGTGAACCTGTGGACTGCGGGCGGCCCGACAAGTACCACGTTCACCCGGCCGTCTTTGAATTCACCGAGGGTACCACCTACGGCAAAAAGTGCACTTTTCAGTGCCGGGAGCCGGCTCAACTCGTGGGTACGTAGACTGTGACGGATCTTAAACAACAAGCCCCTCGGGATAGAGAGGTCGACCCTGTAAATGCCAAAACTGGTTTAAATCAAGCTAAAAACTCAATGCACCTTGAGGAAACGGTGCTGTATCAAATCAAAAGTGCTTTTAAACAATAGTCTTGGTTAAATTGAACTTTTGGCAGATATATTTTCAGGAAAAGTTATATTATAGTTAATATTATATGTAAAAAGCATTTACTATAAAAATAAAATATGCTGGTAATTTACTCACCTTCAGGCCATCCGAGATGTAAGAGACATTGTTTCTTCAGTAGAAAAGATTTGGTGACGCGTTACAATAAGGTTGTATTTGTAAACATTAGTAAATGCATTAGCTAATATGAACTAAGACTAAGAACAATATAGTTTTTCAGCATTTGCTTATCTTTGTTAATGTTAGTTAATCGTTTGTGATGGTTCATTGTGCATTACTGATGTTAACAGATAAAACTTTTGATTTTAAAAATGTATTCGTAAATGCCAAAAATAATGTGAATTAAGAATAATAAATGCTCTAGAATCACAAGAAAGTTTTTTTTTACAAAACTATAACCTATAATCCATAGTCTCAGGTAAACACAAGAATATGAAGCGTGAGCTATATTTTGTGTTGTTTGGTGGCGGTTGGCAAACCAGCTTCTGGTGCATCAGCACCACCTACTGACCTGGAGTGTGTAGTGATGTTGATGTAAAGGACCTCAATCCATCATCAGGAGCTCTAGGAATTCATTTTGCATTGCCCATGTCTGACTTTTTGGTTTCCCTTACCTTTCCACAGGCACTAATAATGTCCTGATGTGCATGGAGGATGGTATGTGGTCCTTCCCCGAGGCTTTGTGTGAGCTCCGCTGTCCGGTCCCTCCTCCCGTACCCAATGCCGTCCTTCAAACCAAACGCTGCAATGCCACAGGCCTCAAAGTTGGTTCCTTCTGCAAGTACAAGTGCAAACCTGGCTACCACGTGCCCCATGTGGACAAACCCAAGAGGTGAGAGAGCTCTAATCTAACCCTAACCATTTGTCAAAGTCATTCCAAAGGAAATCTTATTACATGTCTTTGCATGTATCACAGGGTCGTGCCCGTCACATACCACAGGCGTGCGTTTAAGCGGCAGTGTACCGAGGATGGAACCTGGCAGCCGGGCGAGTGCGTGGCCGTCACGTGCGAGCCACCTCCAGCCATCTTCCACGGCACCTACAAGTGCACGAACGGCTTTCAGTTCAACAGCGACTGCTGGATCGACTGCGACGGGTTCAACCACACGGTGAGACAGCACAGCCGCTGCAAGCAGGTCTGTCGCATTCTCTTTCTCCCCCTATCGCTTTCTCATCTTCCTCCGGCAAGATCTCAGCTCCATCGTCGTGCTTTCTGATCATCACGCGCCCTTTTAAACATCAGTACTAACATTGCCCTACTAAGAGGTCCATCCATTGGGCAAAATCGATTCAACATCACTTTGTTTCTTAGACTGATGTGATGTATGTGCTATGGGGTTGATAAAAGGGGCACAGAAAACATGTACAGCAACTACAGTAACTCCAGGTGTTGCGAATCCAACTGGATAACATGCATCCAGGCAAGGACAAAACATTTATCACAATCTAAAGATTATTCTAGATAAATAACGCCACTAATTTTCCATCCATCACAATCATTTGTAGCAACATACCTCCCCAAACCGATATGCACCATCTCCATTTCAGCCGGATGCTTGTAACATGTTGCCCAGAGTGCATCACCGCTGCATTTAAAGCATTTTTAATGATGTTTTAGGTTGGTTCATGACAGAAATTAATTATTAACTGGTTGATCTATTCTCTCACTCTCTGTTTTCAAACCCCAGGAAAGGGTGATCTGGTTAATGCTAATATTAAAAAAGGAACAAACAGAATCATAAAGCCCCAGTCGTGGCCCCTAGTGTTTGCAGATGCTTATATTACAAATATATTTGTTGTCCAGTGAGATTAGTTACGCTTCTGTCTGTCAGGAACATTAATAACAACATTGGACTTTTGCTCCAGGGTCCCTCCACCAACGTGATCCGATGTCGAAAGGACGGGAACTGGACCGGCTCCTTGCGTCTCTGCCCCAACCTGACAGGACAGTGTTCTCTGCCGCAGAACCTCAGTCCAGCCATCCACCTCAGCTGCAAGAGTGGACACGCCATAGGTCTGTACTACAAACCAGATTCTAAAACTGTCTTGATTTCATTTTTAACCCGATAACCGTCACTGCATGTATTGAGCATACAAATGAAAATGCATAAACGAAACTTTTTTATTTTCGATTTTTTTATTATTATTTTTTCAAATTGTAGGTATTAACTTTTTTTATTCTTCTTTTAGTTTATGTTTATTGTTTGTCAAACTTGGCAAATATTTATTGCTGAATCTTAGTCCTTTCCATCAATATATAGTTTGTAATTAAATTAGATTACAATTTTAAAAATTAAAATTGGGTTAAAATTCAAGTGTAAAATATTAGTGTTCCGCCTGTGGAATGGTGACAGATAACAGGTTAAACTGTCATGTTTATAGCTTTGGTTATAAAACAGTAACATTATTTTATTATGTACTGAACATTATTTCACTAAAGAATGAACATCCTTCAAGGTTTGATAAATTAATAAAAAATTGACTAGATCTGTCACTGAAAAATAAAAAAAGAATTTTAACACTAAATTAAATTAAATTCAGAAAGGAATTGAACGAGCTAAAACCCAGGCACCCAATTTTTTGTATAAGATTTGTATATAATTTTTTTGATATATCGTTATGCTATTTTTTCTTAATTAAAAGCACAATCATGTTTAATGACCAATTCAATGGTTTATGATCTATGTTGAGTTTAAATGGTTTGAGTTATGTACATTTGACCATGGCCATTCATTAATGTGTTTACATGAACGTTTCTGCTTCTCCAATATGGCGACACTGATTGGTGTCAGTGATATTTCTCAGCTGAACCAAAAAGCTTTGACCAAAAGTTTGCACTCGTGTTTGTTTCTAGCCCTAAAATGCTTCTTTGTTAATGTTGTATGCCTAAAAATGAACGTTATAGGTAAACAGATGTTTAATTCACCCTGAATTGTAAAGTTTAGCCTGTAAATTGTATTACACATTGAAAAAGACTGATTGTAGATGTGTCTGTGATGATCACCAGGAGAGGAGTGTGAAGTGTCCTGTAGAGATGCCAGCAGCAGTGTGGTTCTCCTGCCCGGTAACATGACCGTCACAGCCGTGATGAAAGACCACTGGTGGAACCCGCCCAAAGTTAAGGTGCGTGCGAAAACTTCACAACATTTGGGTGGGCTCACTTCACATTACTGTTGTAAATGTTTTTGTCTCCTGAGTTGTAGTCTCATTTTTGGCTAATGTCACACACAAGATAAATATTTGAGACCTGTTAATAATCCAAGTCGAATCTTCTAACATGTTTATAATTCAGTACCTGTATGTAACACTGTGCAGTGTGTTTAGCGCCATTATGACGATGCTTTTACGAAACCATCTATAAAAGAGCAGGGTTGTAACGTAAGCACTTAAGCTAATGAAAATAAACACTTTATGGTGTAAACGCACTTCAGTCGGCAGTTGTTGTGATTAATACTCAGATTAAGCGTTCATCAAAAATGGAAATGATAAATGTTTTAAAATCCAGTGCATCATTATGTTTACCTGACCGAAAAGAGCACTTGGACTGGACCACACACACACACATTTGCCTGTTTCTCTTTCAGCTCAGCAAGAAACTGGTATAGAGGTTAATGATTGTTAAATGTAAGACCAATAAAATGAGACAGTAACAGTAACAGTGAAAGAGGTGAAATGAATGAAAATTTGATAAAAGATTTGCGCTTCATAAATATTAATCATCAAACATGGATGAGAAGAGATTCTAGAGATTATAGCGTCCGGTGCGCCATCAGAAAATTCATGAGAAGGATGTATGCACATGTTTGGTGTACAAGTAATGTAGTTACTTACTGTATGTACATACTTTTAATCTTTCTCTAGAATTTAATAATGAAGTTAAAATCTAAATTTAAGAAAATATGCTTTTAGATAAGAATGAGTTAGAAATGTGTTATAAATTTTAAGGTATGTATTGAAAAGTCTAATATTTACAGCATTTTACTGCAGGAATGTTTAATTTAATATAATATTAACTGATTTAAAAATGTTAAAATTGAAAGTGTTTCATTTTTCTGGTCCATGTGATTAATACATGTGGCTGATGCAGCTTTGGGAAGGTAAATATGGGTTATGTAATTACTTTTTAGACAAGCTGTTGCATGTTATATTCATATCATGGTTTTTTGCATGTTATATTCAATTTTTTTGCAATGATATAAACCTTCAGACCGTGAGATATTGTGTATGTGAATGCATTAATAAAGATCATATGTATAAACGCTAAGATACTTCTGTTCAGGTAGCTTTCATAACACTAGAAGTTATAAGCAGACACAAACAAACATTTTAATATAGTCGTGACGCACACCGCTTTCCTTTCTCATTTCCTCAGAACGTCTGAGACTGGATGTGATGTGCTTCCAAAACAACGGGTGTTGATGAATGAACATACAAACCAAATGTTATTTTCCTCCGAGTCACTGTTTCGATTCCAAACAGTCCGACCACAGAACTGGACAAAAGAAGTGGTTACTGACCAAAGAATGCTTAACTTAAACCATGACAGCATACTGAACTGCTTTTGAACCATTGTCATATTCCAGATGGTGGTCTCGCTCCGTCATTCAGTGGATGACAGTAAATGGCCGTGGGTTGTTGTTCTTGCCTTAACATTTAGAGCAGCTCTTTCTCTTCGTTCTCACGCTCCTCAGAGTTTGTAAGAGGAGAAAGAAGCTATTTTATCGCGGTAGCCTTTGCTCCGCGTCCTACTGACAGGAGCAGACCGCCAAACGCCACGGCGACCTAATCGGGTGACTCATTTAAACTCAGAGAAAGAGACAAAAATTCGCCTCGTTCTTCCATATCTTTATGGAAACTAGTGATTTCATACTACTTCGGTGGCATAAACAAGAAAACTGCGGCTAGGGTCACGGAGGCCGCGCAGGTCTCAAGGAATATCCATTTCCTTCTTTACTATGTCATTGATTTATATATGGACTCCTGAATGACACTTTCGGGTGACGTCATGCCCACGAGCGGTTATGAGGTCGTCTGGCTTTTTCGTTCCATATTTGCATTTCCTCTTCTACTGTTGTGGAGGTTCTTTGGTGCGGTCTGATTGCTTTTCATTCTTTCTCAGTGTGGTTTGTGCCGTGCGGTTCTTTGCTTGATTACTTAGACTGCGTATGGAACTTTAGGAAGCACAAACAAATCTACCTACTGCGTCTGAGAGCAGACCAGGCCAGACATCTGTATTCATGTCTGGCCTGTATTTCATATCTGTATTTATTTGTTTCAAAGAAATGTAGTTTAGAAAGATTCTACAGTACTTATTATTGTTGGATAGGTTGTAACGCTAATGGGAAAAACATTTTTCACCCCATCCGTGAAAACCAAATCAAATGATGAGATAACGAGCGTGATTTCACCTATAAATATCACTATGATTTCAATCTTTCACATGTCATTAATTAGTCAATATTAAAGATATCACAAAGAAATGATTTATCTGGGCAGGGACACATATTTTGTGATAATTACAATAGTCACCAAAAGTGATGTCTAGAGTTTTACTGTTAATGAGGATCAAGTAAAGGATCATATTGCTGTTTCAAATTAATACATGTTCTTTGTTTTGTAAATAATTTGGAAACAAATAATCAACATATATTTATAACATCTACTGTTAACAATGTGGTTCATCATTTTTCCCATTGCAAGTAATTTAGTGACTTCCTTATGGATTGGTTAGAGATCAAAATCTAATTTATTTCTACACTTTAAAAAATTTGAAACCTCTCCAATTTTTAGTAACTTATTCAATCTATATATTTTAATTGACGGTTTTAGTTATTATTAAAGGCGAGGGTCTGTTCCTTACATAAAGAAAGGTTTCAGATTTGCATCCATTTTATGAATCACAATCAAATGTAGAGATTGGGAGGAAAGCATCCTTCACTGTATCTTGCAAGCATCGACCAGGAAATGTCCTGTATTAAGGAATATGTAAATAAAAGTCTATTTAATACAAGGCAGGTAGTCCTCATGTAGCCCAGGCCTGAAACTATAAAAACAAGCAGAAGTTTAAGAGCAGGTTTAATTTAGGACTTGAGTAAACACGCCGCTTGGGCCCTTATGTGACACTGAATACTAAGTGTGCGGATGGCCACGGTTAGCCAGAAGGGCAAAAGCCCGCTTTCTTAGAAACGTTCTGTTTACACTTAGCCTTTCCATTCCCCGTTAAATCTGGAGTTTCCCCAGACTGCGTCATTTCACCTCTCCAAACATCCACTCCACCTGTGCTGACCTATAGCGGAGGATAACACTCCTGGAGTTTAATGACTCCCGTCCTTCACATCTACTTATTTTATTGACTCCCAGCTGAATCAATCAAGTCTTTGTTGATTTTAACCATCACAATTGAAACACTGGGTTCGTAGAGGATTTGTTTGTTTGTTTCGTGTGGTAGGGAAAAAAATCTGGCAACAGAGTAGATTTTCTTCAGACATTTAAAAGTCTCATCCGAGCCGGAGGTCCGGGTACCCTGGGGTTACTTGTGGGAGAATGGTTCACTAAAAAGATTTTTATTTGGCTTTATAAAATCTATAAAACAGACATTCTGAACAGTCAATAGGTTAAAGAAATGAAAATATTTATCTGATTATATATCTAAAATGTATGGGCAATTCTAGCATTACGCATGTGCAATTTTCAGTCAAAACTTTAAATCTAAATTCTTACAGAATGTATTTATTAACAATATATTGAATCATCTGTTTATATTTTACTAACCTCTGTTGATAGAGCCCTGACATCAGAAAAACAATTTAAAAATGGAAATGGAAATATACAAGCATAATGGATGTGCATTATGAGGTAACATATGTTGTAGGATTCCTGTGAATTAAAATGCACAAACCGGAAGCAATGATACCCAACGAATAAAGAAGAGATGACACTTCAAAGAACATTAAATAAATTATTTTATGTACATTTTTTATGTGTCCATTTATGAGGAATATGGACTGTTATGAATGTGAAACAATCAATTCTGAAAACAGCACTTTACCTGACCATGAAAAATCATGATTTAAACATAAACAAATGCTTAAAAAAACTTTAAGAGAGACATCACATGAGTATTTAAACCAGCAAATATTGACATATGAGCTATCAGTATGATGAAAACTATCATTTTCATTTTTCATAGAATTGCCTTCATGTGTAATTTTGTCTCCTTCATACAGAACATCGTATGCACCATGGGACTAAAATGGTACCCTGCTCCAGAGGCTCTTCATTGCATCAAAGGATGTGAGGTAGGATTTCTATGTTTTTTTCACGTTACTTTTCACGATTGCGTGTTTGCGTGACAATCACCATCAGCACCATTTGGTGATGGTTTTCTTGAGGTAATCTCTCAGACACAGTCACGGAGGTCTGGCAGAGGTTTTTCTTTCTCTGGAAACTGACCTTAAACAGTTGTTTCTGCCATCTTCTCAGTGTCTTTGAAGTCTCATACATAAATAAACACACTGTGCTTGGTGTCTTCCTCTCTTTCGCTCTGCGGACCAGTCTAGCCCGGGTTAACGAGGCCAACAAAAGCAGACAAGGGGGATTTGTTACCACCTTTGTTTTGTTTTTAAGGCTAATTTGTTTTCTTTTGCGTTTTAGAGAAACCTGGAAATCTCATCTAGAGAATATCACATATCACTGTGTGTCCTTTTGCAGACGGAGCCTTTGAGGAAGTGCTAATGTTAGCGTAAAATATTTATTGAGAACATAATGCTGTACGTTTGACAAAGAAAAGGCTAAATCTACATTTCAGCATGTTTTGTTTTGTGGAGGAACGTGTGGTTGTGGTGTTTCTAACCCAAAGCAAATGGTCTTCGACATAATGTTCATGAGTCAGAAAATCATATTATTAAGCGTAATTATGTATGTGTTAAAGCATATGGTAAGAGAAAGTAAAAAATCAAAATAGCAAAAGGAACAGTGGTACTCGTTTACTACTGTACTGTAATAATTGTTCCTTTTTGTTATTAATTTTCTAAAGAAGTTTGAAAAAAGAAAGTAAAAGAATTTTTTTGAGCCAAATCTTTTCAATGAATCGTTTGATCCAGGCCACAAAGTTTGGCTGAATGATTCAGTCACGATTTTAGCTGATCAGATTCTCTAGTTCATCTCTCCAGATCCTGACACAGCGGTTTCATAGCTCACCAAAGTGGAAAATGATCATTGTATGACAACTTTAATAAGTAATTTGGACCACTTTTTAATGATGCTTTTGTTGTTATGTTGGAGCTTGACCGCCCAAGTCACTTTCACCAAATGCAAAAGAGTGACCAGGATACTCAGGAAAGTAAATCATAAAGGTTTGTAAGCGATGAAAAAATGTTCATTCTTATGAATCTGCACCTCACCCTCATTTCTAAGTGGCCTCGCGGTATCATGGCAGCGAGGTGACCAGTCCGTTTTTAATATCTGGGCCAGACTTTTGAGCCCACCTCATCCTGACCCACTTTCATTGGGTGGCAATTAGCAGCCCTCCGAAAGCATTTGGGTCGGGGCGGAGAGATGATTTCAACCTGGAAAAGGTCACAGGTGTGTTGTGCAACCTTCTGTGCCTGTCAGGATGGAAATGTGTAGTAACTCCTAAGGGAGACACATAGAAGTTTAATAGGGCTTTGGTTTCCCCATTAAAAGCAGCCTCCTCTATCCACGGGCCCGGGAATACTAGCTCAATTTTTCCAGGGCAACATAATTACAACAGACTCAAGTCTGTGCGTCTATTTTTACACAGTGGTGGATGTATGCAAGTGTGAATAACTGTCTCTTTCTTTCTTTATTGGTTTGTATTCATTCATGGATGGATGGGGGTTTATGGTGGAAACAGAATATTAGTCGGCATTGATCCTCAAAGTGTGAACGAAAGTTTTGTTTATGTAGCGTGATACTGTGATTGATAAAGGGTGTTGTGTTTTTCCTTTTAGCCTTTCATGGGGGACAATTACTGCGACGCCATCAACAACCGAGCGTTCTGCAACTATGATGGTGGAGATTGTTGTCATTCCACCGTTAAAACCAAAAAGGTAAGTTATATATCTATAAAAAAATAAACAATAATCAATCACTTACTAAAGTTGTGAAAAATGCCTTGCTATATCCTGATCTCACATAAATTCGTAACATATTTACTGCGTAACATTTCTTATTCGTATGAATTTATAAATCATAAAAAAACATGTGATTATTAGAAAAAAGAAAAAATTTAAAATGTATACGTTAGTGGTATGTAAGCAGATAGTATTAACATGTATAAAAGTGATCGTACAAATTTATAACAAATTGCCGAGAGATCATTTTGAAACATGGCATAAATTATTTATTTATGTATATATATTTTTTTATTTTATTTTATTAAAAATAACTTTATTAGGGCTGTCAAATGATTAATCGTGATTAATCGCATCCAGAATAAAAGTTTGTGTTTACACAATGTATGTCTGTGTACTGTGCATATAAATTTTGTATTTAATACACATACATGTTACTATATATATATATATATTAAGGAAATATTTACCAATAATTCTTAAATATTTCTTAAATATGTGTACGTGTTTATGAGTACAAAATTAAATTGTACAGTACACAGACATATATTTACATATATTATATAGTAAACACAAACTTTTATTCTGGATGCGATTAATCGTGATTAATCGTTTGACAGCCCTACTATTTATTATTTATTTAAACACTTAAAAGTAAACGGCGTGGCTCAAAGCATCTTGAACATCCAGTAATAGTGGGAAGAAAATGATGCCGTCTGAATGAGCCACACATGTGATAAAGTAGCTGGACCTTCTTTTTTCAATCGCAGACATGACGTAAACATACAAGACGAATGACATAAACATAAAATGTACTGCTAAACCAACCTGACAGCTCGGTATATAAATCTTTACTGTGGGCTTATCATAGTGAATCTGGGTAAGGCAAGAATGTGGTTTTACGTCAGTGAATAATGGAATTGTACTCATTTTTAACCAAATATTATTCGGGATGAAGTGGAAAACACTGCTAAGTGTATAATTGCCATTATTATTATAGATGTGTATCGTTCATCAGTGTAATACGTCTTGTGTCGTAATAATTATCTCCTTGAAGAGGAAACTTTTAAGGGCACCCACGATACATTGTAAGCATTGTAGATGAAGCGTTTTGTTTTGTTTTCCAAATCCATGGCAACAAATGGTAGCATATAGTATTTCCATATGGACATTCACCTCGGTTCAAAAGAAATATTTCATCCCGAGCGCTCGGCAGATCCGGAGCAGCTCCGCAAAGGCTTGTGTACTGTTCTTTATAATGAACTTGTCATCTTCTGCCCTCTTCTGCTGTTGCTTTTCCTTAAGAAAGTTTTCCTGGCTGCCAGAAGAAGTGAGGTTCTCTTTTGACAGACCAAGAATGAAGTAACTTCTCCAAAATTACAACAGCGAACCCTGGAAGCACGCTGGACCGCTCGACCGTCACGCGGTGCCAAAAACAAAAAAGCTGGCGTGTGTGATGACGCATTTCCCGGCAGAATACACAAGTTGTTGTGAAAGGCTTAGAAATAACATTTGCTTTTAAATACAGTTGTAAATCATATAGGAACTTGTAAACTCAAGGGGCCGTTTACTTTGTCACGCCAGTGGATTGGCCAGGCAAATGCTAAAACAGACTAATTTTAACAATACTGTTGCTTTGCAAATCGCGTTCGAAGGTCATTTTAACACTATACTTGTATGATCTGAAAAGTTTAAGAATCTTCTGAAAGCACACGATGGACGTTGTGTCACATAGATGTGGGCGCTGACATGATGTTTTGATTCTTTCCATTTGATGGTTTATTGGATTCTGTAAACACAGCGTTCGGTGGCTTTCTCTGAACTTCTTTGTACTGCGTGTGTACTGTTTGCATTGTTTGGAAGGACGGCGTGTTTTCCGTCCAATGTTCCAATAAGTCATAGTATACGTCGCTCGTGTTTGTCAGCCAAGGTGTTTTCCTCCCATCAGTAGTGGATTACCGCCCTCACAAGGCCCACGGAGCAATTAGGAAAAAGCAGCCAGACAGAAGAGCAACATTGACACAAAGCATCCTGTTGGTTTGTTGGGCTTGAAGATGACCAGGTTTTGAATCCGTGCCGTGTAATGATGAGGTCTTCCGTTTTGGAGGTGAGGTCATGGGGAAGAAGTGATGTCGCTCCCAGGTGATGCGTTTAGTGGAAAGAGATGATAAACAATTCTCTCTGGATTTTCACTCAACCCGAATCTAAATCGTGCACTTAATCCTGTAAAGTGAAGTCACGGTGTTTATAATACAACACTGTTTTCAACTAAAAACCTTTGAACAACAGGATTACAGGGGCTGAAAATGGGTTTCCAAGTTTTTGAGAACAATACTGTTGTTGTCTCTGCGTAAACTACAAAATGAAAATGGTGATATTAATTTGTTCTTAATTAGTTTTTTTGTCTTGTTTTATTTTAGGAAGATGGATTGTCCTGATAAGCAAAATGAGCTCAGATATTAACTCTTGCTTTGTGAAACATTGTTTATGCCTCATTCAGGTTTATTTGTCTTGCCCACTGGCAGATATTTTTGCTTGTTTTAAGTACTTCATAAAGAGTTCAAGTTTATTTGTATAGCGCTTTAACAATGTAGCACTGTTTCAAAGCAGCTTTACAGCAGAATAAACAGAATGACAAGCAGGGAAATATAGAAGCTCATTTAATAACTAATATCTAATATCAGCAGTCTCCAAGTGAGCACTCCAACAAGGCGGCGGTGGCAATAAACCCAAACTCCATTAATGAATGTATATATATATATATATATATATATGGAGAAAAACCCTTGGGAGAACCCAGACTCACTTGGAGGGTCATTTCTCCTCTGACGCGTCACAGCTGCAGTCAGTAGTTTGATAAAAATTATTTGATTTAAAAGAAGAGGTCAAACTTTTTTTTCTTAACCCATTGGTGGATATATTTTTGCTTGCATTAGTCAATTAAAATTGATATTTTTTGATATACTTCACAAGAAATTGTGCCCTGATTTAAGAATATTTTATTATATTTGTGCTGCAAAACAAGACAAAAATACTAAGTAAGAAATTAATTTGTTGCTGTTTTAAGTAAAGCTAAGGAAAAACGTTTTTGTTTTTACTTGTTAATGTACTATAAATGTTTATCCTTCACTGTTCTTATGACAGAAGACAAGTTTTGGAACATTAATTGTCAAAATTTTGCAATGTGATATGTTACAACATATCAGTGAAACATTCAACTAAACTTCATTTCATTCCCCAAATGAAACCTTGTGTTGTTGCTGACCTGCTGATATTTCCACTGAGACTATTGGAGGAATGGCAGACTGTCTGCTGACTGGCGCGATGACATCACCATTGAGAAGGTCACATGTTTTGAGAACATTCAGTGGTTGCATGGTTTGTGAAAGGAAAGGTGCCCTGACAGCTCGGCTTACTTTCAAAATCTCAACCTCACTTTTTTCAAGCCTATCTCGGCTTGTGCGTTTGGGAAACGTTGAAAGTATGTATTTTTGATAGCTTTATTGTTTATTTGCCATAAGCACACTGCACTATTTGAACATATTTTCAACAAAGTCATCCGTTTCAAAAATTAGCAGGTGTCATAATTGCACAGCGGCTTCAGTGGCTTTTCCACGAAAGATTTTTGTTTTGCGGCGCTTTGTTTGTTTTTCCTGGAAACAATTCAGGGATGGCTGAGGGCAACGAAAACATTTTGAAGGCACACGCACACAGTCAACAACTGGAGAAGTGTTGGTCGGCTGTAATGAGGAGTGTGTGGCTGTGGAGGGAATGTTGTCAGCCAGGGTTTCTAGACTCCATGAATGGACTAGATTTACAGTTGGGAAAATCCCCTGCGGTGGTTGGGGACACCGAAAAGGAAAAGCCTGTGTGTGTTTCACAGGGCAATGAGAGGCCATCCCCCCGCCCCGCCTCTTCTCTTACACAAGAGAACTCTTGTTTCTCTATCCACATGTATTTTTCGCTCTGCGCTCGCACGGATTCTAACAGTGTAAATGTACAGCTCGCGAGTTATGCAAAGAGATTAAAGTTAGGGTTGGGGGTGAGAAGCCCTAAAATAATGAGAATTGTGAACTGGCACAGGTGAAGCGGCACGCTCACACGTGCGAGTTGGGATTTTATTTAACCCCTTGACTGTCACCGTTCCTCAGGAGGAACACCTACAGTATGTTATTTCACTATTCGCTTTAATATTTCATAGTTGAATTCTAATCTAATCATGACAAACTCTATATTGATGGAAAGGTATAAAACTCAAGAATAAATATTTGGCGAAATTTTCATAACGATAAACATAAACAAAAAAATAATAAAAAATGTTATTTTTAAAAAATGACTAAAAATGGGTAAAGTAAAAAAACGAAAAGATCTCAAATAAAAAAATGTAATTGTAGAAACTTAATGGATTACTTTGTAACATGTAAAGTAAGTGATTACTCTTAATTTTTGAACCTTTGATTTGTACATTTTTGCAATGTATACAAAAAATTATAATCTCAATTGCTTGTTGACAGTGTTGGGTGTAATGGATTACTTAAGTAATTAATTACTAAATTGTGTTCAGAATCCATGTAGTTTATCTGAAACATATTTTTTTGCTATATGCTGTGCTTTGCAGTAATGTGATCATAATCTCATTCTGTTGATCTCAACCCACTTTGATATTTCTTCTGCGGCAGGTGATCCCGTTCCCTATGTCATGTGATATTCGAGGAGACTGTGCATGTCGAGACCCTGACGCCCAGGAAAACAACAAAGGATTCCGTCACCGGTCCATTGGCTGAGCATGGACCCCATGATGGGAAATCATTCCTCTACATGCTGCTTATCAGAGGGTCTCTCCACTCACACCACACTCCAACATACCAGCCAACATGCCCTTCTTTCCTCATCCAACAGCTACAACCAATGAGGGTATGACACTTAAACGAAACAAACAAACGACCAAACACATCAACTATAGATTTCAAGTAGGATGATAAAGTGGACGTTTTATGAATGCATCATGGCAATAGCAACCGTAGATGTCGCCAAACTACAGTAAGGCTTTAAACAAGCCGTTTTGTTTCTTTACGTTTGCTTTATTTGTGCAACCATGGCAATGTTGTTTTTATGTACAGCCAGAGGAAAAAAGGAGGGAAAGGGAAAAATGATTTAATCCGAGATTGAACTAAAGAGTCGAACGAAACAAAATTTTCTCGATACCCCTTAATGTCTTTTCATAGTTCTACATTTTTTCGTTTTATGTTTTTTTCATGTAAAAAACACAAATGGGCTTAAACAAACACAAATAACTCGCACTCTTCCGAATGTTTGCGCTGCTCATACAAACGTAACAAAAATCTGTCTGGCGACCTCAGTGCCGGAGAGGGATGATGGGAATGTTTCACAAACGCTAGATGTACAAGTGCAGCTGCTGTGGTCCTAAATCACAATAACTCGAAAATCATTAGAGAAGGTGTTGATCCAGTGAGTTACAACCCCAGTTGCTGTTAGTTTTGCTTTTTTGGTCATTCAGCCAAATCTGTCTGTGGACAGAATGTAGTTCAGTATGCAGTCTGATGTCAAAATGCAGTCATATCTCCCTTACAGGACAAGACAAAAACTATGTTATCCAGGTCTACTAACTAGCTTCTTTTTGCAGATTAAAGTTGTTTTTGTGAGACTGATTAAAGAGGCTTGTTTAAAGCTGCAAACCTTAACCTTTGCCTCTATATCATCATCTCTGTTTGAAACATAAAATTGCAGGTTACTTTACAGACTTATTTTTATGCAAATTGCACACAAGTGGTGTCAAACTGACATTTCCCACGAAACCTTATCTTACCTTATAAGCTAGCAAATAAGGTAATATAAGGAGACAGTTTTAACACAGATTTTTGTTCATTTTTAATCAAAACAAGTTACAGATTGCAGTTGTGCCGAGAGTAAATCAAGTTTTTCATTTGCAGGCCAGCGTGAAATAGAAGATCTTTTCTCATTTCACATTCGGTAACTGGAATATGTCAGTAGTAGGTGCTCTTACTTTTATTTGGTTCTTATTAAAGCCTTTCACATCAACATCATTACTGGATAACTGTAAACCGTGTGTATTTTTATCGCAGTAACAATTTTAGACATTGTTTCTATAAAACGAGAATGGCCAGTTTCAAAGTGGTGCTTGCCGTCTATAGTCTGATCAACATAAGCCGACATAATGCTCATTAGCTTTAATATCTACATATTTATCCAATCTAGAATTATCAATTCAAGCCAGTCCAGAAAATGAAAACTTTATAAGATTAAAATTTAGCAATGATTTAAACCAATTATGTTTTGCAGAAGAGTTTACAGTAAGGAGGGACTTCTGTGTACATCTTTAATAAAAGCCTTTGGGTCAATCAGTATTTTTATCTTTGACCACAGTTGCTGCACTTGTCTTTGTACAGTCGTTTTATTGACGAAATAGAAAAAAAGAAAGAAAAACGTTTACTATAAAAAGCTGCTATGGTCAGACAGGTAATAATCATAATTTCTGAATGAAATAGTATTTTAGTGTATGGCATCATCGAGTTCTACTTTATACTGTGTGCTGTTGTTTGGTAATCGATTCTATTTAGTAGATAAATAAAAAATGATCTAAGGGAAAACCATTTTATCTTATCTGCAAGAGGCATGACAGCAATGAAATGACACGACAGAGTCAAAGATTATGATTTATTGATACCCGAGGACATCTGTCGTCAGTATAAAGATCACGTCATATTTAATCTGCGTTAGACGTCTTTGTTCTTAGTATTAAACTGTATGTTATTATTGAATAGTAAACTGCTGCTTTATTACAGAGATCACTTGGAGAGAGTGCCTAGAACAAATATGTGCAATCTTCTAAACCAGTACAACAACCGGTTTCACTTCTCATTTCTCAAAACGCACCATTACGTGCAGTAGGTTTAGATATTATGCGTATCTCCTTTCTGTCCTTTTTTCCTGGAAATGTCACTCTTTTCTTCCAAAGCCATGAAAAACACGATCAAATGAAGTTTGGTGAAAATGTTTGAAAAGAAAAACAGTCTACTGTAAACTGAACAGGATCTTTTTTGCTGTACTGTACCTCATGCCTGTAATGTTTGCTGCTTATTCAGTAATTTAGTAATTTAAATCTCTTAGCAATATACAATGTTGTAAATAATAGAATTATTTATTAAGAACGTTGTCATTTTTTATTTATATTTACACGGTTCATCTAAGTTATTTTTATATGTCTCCAGTGTTATTTGGTGTTTCTCGGTTTTTCTCGCCGTTCGTCCTCTCGTTCGGCCGCGAACAAGCAAAAGAAACGACCTGTTTTTGCAGCCGCTCGATTGGTATGAGTAATAAATGAAAAGTCTTTAATGCACAAGGAAAACGTTATAGAAACGTTGCCGTTGGAAAGTTGTACAAAGCCTTCCTTTGCCGTATTGACTTCCACCCATGTTTTAGATTCCATATGTTTGTATATTCTGGGGAAATTGGTCGGCGAGGTTACGTTTCCAGTGGCTCAGTAGATACGTTGAAGCGGGCTGGAGTCACAGGACTCTTGTGGTTTTGTGTAAATAGTAGAATAGGTGAGAGAAACTGAAAGAGTGTTTGTGATGGCTCAGCTGCTGATGTTTGGACGCGTATAGAAAAGCCTCATGTACAGATTCACTCGTACACGTGTCCCTATATTTGCAGAAAGAGGCGCGTCTTCGTCTTTATCCGTTCCGAAAAACTTGTACCTCAGCAAACTGTGTCCTATTTTGTATACGTGAATAATTGCTGATTGTGATTTGAAGGTTTAAACGTTCAGATTTCATGCGTGTTGTGTTAGCCGTGTTGTTTTACGGTGTACTGAACCAAACTCCCCGAGGTCACTTTGCGTTTGAGATTACCGTTTCATGAAGTAGGAAAAGTTTGCAGTTATTTCACTTTTTATTTCAAAGTTTCATACAACTAACATCACGCAAGCATGTTTTCATCATGTCCAATACCCTCAAAGTTACATTTGCATGATCGAAACCGTGTCGCCAGAGTCAGATGTGTAAAATTTCGATGGGGCGCTACTTTTGTCAGAGTAGTATAGCAAAATTAGATATATTTATCATAAAGTTTATGGCAATGAGATTATCTAAAGCACGGCATCTAAATATTCATTTTATGTTATTTTTCTTTTGGTTTCCGAACCTTCATATCTAAATTGAATATGTTATATATATTATATATTTTTATGTGCTTTATTATTTTTTTAATGTTCTGCACCGTACATCATGGTTTTTGCAAATTCTTCTGCGACTGCACTGACATTAAAATCAAGACCAGTCATACCGGCAAACCTCTTTTTTCTTTCTCTGTATTTCTGAAAAGCGGCCCGGCAGGATCCACTGCACAGGGTTCGATTTTTACACTGATGGTTTCCATAAGCACTGGTTCAGATCAATAAACCCACTTCTCTCAGTATACACACTTAATGCACTGTTTAGGGCACTTACCACAATCCTGTTGTAATAACCAATTGATTTTTACCATTTGTCATATTTCATGAGTATCTTGTGAGCATTTTGCCACTGTTGTCTGTTTTTATATATGTATCTATATATATATATATAATGTGATATCATTTGTCACGGAGCAGACTAGCGTACTGTATATTTTCATGAACTCCTCGAGCATTATTAACAGTAAATACATCAATGTTATTTTTCCTGATATGTATTATTTAGAAAATAAACACTGGTTACTTAAATGTGATTGTAGCGCTTGTGTTTTACTGTAGTGTGAAACGTGTGCACGTTTTCATAAAACTGTAAGAATGTAAATGCTTTGTATTGTTTTGTAAATGAACTGTATTGATGATTTATCTTCAATGCAATTTATATTAGTTCTATATATATTATATTATTATATTAGTTCTAAGTGTAATGGATATTTAGAAATATATATATATATATATATATATATATATATTTATTTATTTAAAAACTTAAATAATTAAAGATTTCACAGTAAGTTTTGGAAATAACATAATATTAAATAAATAATACATTTTAAAAAATCTGTTCTATAACAAAAGGTCTGTATGAGTTCAGACAGGGCAGAGAATAAAATAAATATTCATGCTGGAATCACTGGTGGTATTGTTCCCAGTCATGATTTTATACTGGAAACCAGTGATTCTAGTATGAATCAAAATGTATAATTAATAATGATGCATACAACTTTGTATATTTTTGTCACTTTTGTCATCACTGTTTAAAATATAACATTGCAAGTTACTTTATGTACTTAATCTAATGTGGATTGAAGTCAAATGGCATGAAATTGACATTTCCCACAAAATCATACCTAGAAACCCAACACTGAGTTTTATATACTTGCTCAATAACCAGAAAAGTTACAAACTGCAGCTTGAAAATATATTTGAATATATTCACTATAGCAGATGTGGAGAAATATCACAGTTTTATCATCAACTCTCATCAGCCCTCAATAAAACCAGGCATGGGTACAACATCTACAGTAATGTTATAAAATATGTGCAATATACATGCTGCTTGTAAAAATGTTTTGTCAGAATAATCAATCTGAATGGAAATCAGTGCAAAAATATGGTTCTAGAACAAGATGATGTCATTAAAAAAAAGAAAGTCCAAATCATGAGCTCTTGGTAGATACATGATAGAGATGATGTTCAAAAGTTGAAATAAAAATTAATTCATTGTTTACTTAACGTCATGCCTTTTCAAATCTGTATGACTTTCTTTCTTTTCAAGAACACAAAAATAGATATTTTGAAGAATGTTGGTAACCAAATAACATTGGTCTGTGACTTCCATTGTATGAACACAAAACAACTGAGACATTTCTCAAAATATCTTCTTTTGTGTTTGGCAGAAGAAAGTGTCATATACAGGTTTTGAGTAAACAATGACAGAATTGATATATTTGGGTAAACTATCACTTTACAGGGTAACAGAGCCCAATTTACATTACATTGGAATGAACAGTCAAATTGCAACGCATCCATTTTTCATTAGCCCTCGTCAGTCGGTTAAACGTGTTTCCTCCAGTCTACAATCAGAGGCCGTGCCGCTCTCCGAGTAGGCAGTAAAATTGGCTTGTGTGAGACAAATGTGGCTCTGTGGTCTTAAAGCAGTCCTGAGCTCACGAGGTCACCCAAAGGCCCGACTACAGCTGACAGGACGACTGAGATCAGAGCGGGTGTTCTGTTCTTTCACTGAGGGATTTTCCCACTGGCGTCCACAAAAGAGGAAAAACTGAAGAGCAAATCAGTTTTGGAAGTGCTCTTGACCTCAGGCGATGATGGCGACCAATTACACCAAGTGGTCAAGCTTGTTATTTCTCAGCGCTATTCTGGGCTTCTTCAGCTGGAGGAACTGGTAAAAATGCATCTGAAGAGCGGCGGTTTGAGTAAAATATAAGTGCTCTAAACAAGCATGCAGGATATGCGAAAAATAGCTGGTTGTTATTCGCCTTTTGTAGCTAATTGGAACCTCATGATGATCTTAGATCTTCTGCACGTAGTCCACGCGGTCACATCAAGTTCCAGCACGTACAGGTGTAAAGGTGAGGGAAAATGAACTGAGTTGACAGACAGATAGATTAACAGGTAAATAGGTAGTAAGACATAAATATATGCTGTAGATATACAGCTGGATAGATGGATATATAAATATAGATCTCTGTTTTAAAGTACAAAAGTAATTTTCCAGTTTTTCATAAGAACACTCGTGTTTCAGGTGACGTGAGGTCGTGTGGACCACACCACTCGCCTCCTCTATTGGCATGAGGACGAAACCTCACGTCGAGTGGATTACAAGTCTTTGTTCTACATCGTTTTGACTCCCATTTGGCATGAATCCCAGATGTTTAGAGCGGCTGGTATAGGTAGAGGACGCTGCGAGAGAATTATGCATCCCATTTTGGAACAGCACGTTAGATTCTTGTCATCATTATGTGGAAACATTGATCGTTTGAGGCGCTCTCTTAAATGAATGCTCGTACCCTAATGAAAATATAAACCCTGTGTGTAATGGTTAATGGTTATGAAGGCTGTAAAAATGGAAAGCATAGCAGAAAAAAAAACCGTAGGCCCCATTTTGTTAAATGTTAAATGTAATGTTTGTAGTACAGAACGTACCCAGGCTCTATATGTGAATTTTTATGGGCCTTGCGCTTACACCCGAGTACAACGCAGGTCCGCTGCGAGGATTTCAGCGGATTGTGTTACTTTCCAGAAATCTCCTGGCACCGGATGAAGACGCAGAGCCGTTATCCCAGCATAGTTGCTTAAATAGTTCTCTCCATATAATTTCAGCATTAATGTTAAAGCAAAAATCAGCTCTAGCATCTCAGATTTTTCCAGCATCATGACCACCTCATCTTTCTCTGCACCCCCTAATCCCCCAGACGTCTTCTGCCTCCTTCAGGAAGGAAAATCATCACACCCAGACAGACGTGAATTTCAAAATTTCATCCAGATTTTTCAGCTATACAGCAGCGTAACATGTAACATCTGTCTATGCTTTCCATTGAATAATGAAACCTCCTTTGAAAGCTTTCGAGAGATGTTCTGAACGGGGATCACTTACAGCAATTAGTTTTTCCAACATCCGCTGCCTCTCTTTAAAATCACAAACATGGAACAATGGCAAAGCGAGATTAAGACTCTGCTTTAATTTATTAATGAAACAAGCTTAAGCTTTTCGGTCATTATATTTTACGATGCTGTTTTGTCTCACGTTATAATGCCGTAAAAGTCGGTCTGAAACGCCTTTGATTGAAACATTCAGGACATTTTTTCACTGCAAAAGATTTTCTGATGCTATAAAAAGACTGTAATGTTTTTCATCATTTTTCTGATTCGACATGGTCCGGTGGTTGGGGGACGCAGACTTTATCTTGTGGGAAATTGGTAACAGCGAGTAAACTTTTGTTTTTCCTAAATTTGATCTTTGCTTTCTGAATTTCTGAAATGCCATTACTTGTTTCTATTTTTTTTTTCTAGTTTAAATTTTTTACCATGCTTTTTTCTTTGTGTCACACCGAGACCCTTAAATTTTGATCATCATTAAAATATTCATTGTAGTTTTGGGCTTTTGCAGTTAAAGAAACAAACATTGACTTTGTCCATGTTCATGACTGCATTTGAGCAGTTTTGCTTTATTGTGTTTTAGTGAGAAAGTTGGAAAGCTTAATGCATATCAGAATGTTTAGGAGTTTCAATATAAAAGGTGAAATGATTATGTAACTTAACCAATTATTTATGAAATATTTTTCTCTGAATTATGTGACTTGTCTTCAGATTAAATGAACACTCATGCTCATAGTATTCCTGTATAAAATAGTCCACGGCTTAAATATCTCTTCTAGAGATTCAGAAGTCTTTCTTACTGTCTTGTTTTGCAGTACATTTATCTAAAAAATTTCGAATCTGGATACAATTCTTTGAAAAGCAAAATGACCTTAGATATAAAGTCTTGTTCAAAAATGATTAAGGTTGTTGTTTAAAGCAAACACAAATATTTGCCAATGCATTGAGAAAACTAAACTGAAATTAAGTTTCACCTCTTTATAAAGTAAGTTTATTTTTCTTACCCTGTTGGCAACAGTTTTTTTTTAAGGTCATTTTGCTTATCCAGAAAATGCATCTTGATTTGAATATTTTTAGATATTTGTACTGGAAAACAAGAACTTGACTGTGTGATGATTATTTGCAGAGTTTATTGGTCTAATTTGCCTGTTTTTATTTGTCATCAAGACAAAGTTGATACTTAACTCCATTCGGCTCCAAAGCTTTAAAGAATAACCTCGGAGCAATAACATTTTCCTTTGGGTCTGTGCCTTACAAGTCACCGAAAATCATTTGGCTCCATAAATCAAAATGCTGCAAAGTCTAGATTGCAATTGGCAAGAATTTATGATTTGCCTTGTCAAATACCCTAAGCGTTCAGAAGAGGATATTGCACATACAGTTTTCCCATGCATTATGTTCTGCTTTAGATGTTTTCATGTTTATATAACGAATGCTGATGTGACATTTCAACCGAGACATTTCCAGCAGGAGCGTGCGCGTGCCTCCGTGTTTGTCTATACAAATCTGTTTGTCTGCATCTCCTGGCTCGCAGATGAAAGGAGGGAGAGAAATTGGCAGCTTTGTGTTGCAGGTTTGTTTTTCCAGTACTTGGGTCGACTCCATTCCCCCAAGAGCACTCCGATAGCACGCGCTGCCAAAAAAGCTTTTGAATGCTGTTTGACTGTCACTCTTATCGACGCTATGACATCACACTTATAGAGGAAATATTGCCGGGTCAGCCGGGTGAACGTTTCGCAGGGTAACGGCTCCTGCAGTTTGGTGGTAATGTTTGATTCAGGTGACTCATGCAGGGCATTGGGTCACGGCCAGGGCGAAATAGTTTGGTGAACTCACGCATGCTGTCAGTATAAGAGGTGCGATACGCAGCTGTTTAGAATTATTCTGGAATTTTGTTTGGGAGTGAAAAATGTTCTGGAAACCAGGAAATTTTTGTTTGGCTTTTTTATTTTTACGAGAACGCTTGAGGTGACTTTCTCCTACAGCTAGATTTGTCATTTGGCTGGAAGTTTGGTTACAGAGGGGAAGCGGTGGGGTTAGTTTACTACAATTATTTGGTGACTGATAAAAAAAAACCTTGTCTCAGATGTTTCTCCTGAAAATGCTTAGGGAGAAAGCAGATTGTGTATGCAAATAATTTGGATTTGGGTAAATTTGATGAGAAATGTTTGAGTTCATTTTGAGATCTTTAATAACATTGACTTTTGATGTCAGACTTGACAGATCTGAGTTCAGTTTGTGTTGTTGTTAAGATCTCTACTGAAACTCTAATGACAGAGACATTTGTGAGATTTCTGACTCATTTGTTCTCCATTTAATCTAACTGATGTCTATGAGAAATAATTGAGATATTAAACAATTTCCTTCATGTAAATGTATCCTGATTATATATGTATTACACGTCAGCGATATTATTTACATATATACAATGTCTCGTCGCCTGGAATGACCCTTTCATAAAAGCTCTGATGAAAACAGATGATAATTTTCTCATGCAGACGCTTTGCTTACAGTATTACATCTGTCCCAAATTATACCATTTACTTTAAGACATTACAAGACAATATCACTTGGCTTTCTTTGCCAGGTAACACTGATAAGAACAAACAAATTCAATTCAACATAAAACTGAAAGTCCATTTTTTTCAGTATTTTATTAGCAGCAGAAACCAGAGATTGTGGTTGTTATATGTCTAAACATGCACAAATTAGGACCTTGCCTATTTAACTAATACTATCCATAAAACACGTTATTGGGAAGAAAAGCCGAAGAAAGAATTTGCTTGGCAGTGTGTTAAATTGACCTATTACTAAACGACTGGCATTGTTTAGTTTCTCAGTACAGAATATTCTGTGTCTGTTATTTGTTTGTTGTTCTTGTTCTCTTTGGACGGCAGCCTTCTTCTCGCACCGAAAGACCCGGGAAACATCACAATAAAACTGCAGACGACATATTTGGAGCAGGCCGCTCGCGGTCCACCTTTGGTCCGCAAACAACGATCTGCAGTGGAGTCGGTCCGAAATGACCTCCGGAGACACCGGAGATGTGCCAGCATGGTCAACGGGACTGGACGACTCCTTTAACAGTAATAAGGTAAAAGCCACACTGTGGAATACATCATTAACATCTATTTTCCTTGGCTCTCATCCGGACCCAGGTTCGAGACTGAGGAAACACAAACCAGCCTTAGAAAAGAGGTTAAGCTGCCTATAATTGTCCATATTTTTCTAATCAGTCCGTGGCACTGTTTGAAGGATCCTGACTTAGGCATACTTTAGGGTGAATAATGCAAAATGAAAACTTTGGAGTATTTCAAACATTGGCAGAGGCATTTGAGAGCAGAATATTTACAGCGGGAAAAATGAAAGATATAATGGGAAACATTCGAGCCATTGAAAGAAGGCAGGCAAACAGAAGAAAGAACTGAATGATTCTGCTATACACACACAGCACTTGAAGGGCTGCCCAGATGTTTAAGCCATTAAATGATATTTTTGGATTGACCAGGTTTCACCTTAAATGCTCTCCGGTGATATTCGAGTTTGTGTGAGGGTGAAATAAATAGCCGTTCGGTTGACGGCGTTGGATGAGATTGAGACGGATTGTAAACTTTTCACCGCGTCTGTGCACGAGCTGTGAATGTTCTCGATGCGGACGGCGCTATATCACTGTCTGACATAATAAAAGTCCAGACGCGTGAATCTGAACACCTGCCAAATGGCTCGAAATTATCAATTGATGAATTCTCTGGATGATGGAGTAATGGAGGGCGGGACGGGCCGTTTTTGCTCCCTTCAAGGGCACTCAAAGCAAGCGACTGAATCATTTTTACGTAAAGCCTTTAGACAAGGTTGTTAACCAAGTGTACTTTAATTTTTATGTTAATGTCCTCCAGATGCATTTGGAAAACATTTGTGTTTTGCATTTTTATGTATTTTGTTTCGTTTCATAGCACCACGTGTCACTTACGTTACAGAAATGTGAACAATCCAGACATAAAAGTTCAGTTTGCTGCAGGTCAAAGTGTCATGTTTTGCTGCTGTAGTTAAATTGGGGCGGGGCATAGTGTGTGGCCACTCCCCTTTTTAGTAGGACCAATAGCGTTTAGTCTACCTGACAGAGGTAAGGAATAGGAGCATAAAAGTTTGTATTCAATAATTAATTTCACTTTAATTTCATGATCTTATTTAGTCAATATTAAATATATTAAGGTTATATTCTTACAGAATGGATATAGGATGATTTTATGCACAAAAAACAGACTGGGAGAGACCCAGAGTTTTTAAGTTTTAAAAGCTAATATCTTCTAAATGTACATTTTGTCAGTATTTTGGAGAACATAGATCTTTTTAAGGCTAACATATTCATAATAAAATCCAAAAAACTATTTCATGGGAGTACATTTAATACATATTCCCAGGTCCAACATTAAGATCTTTTTTTGACTGTTTCAGAGGAGCTCTGAGCATTTTAATGTAAGTGTTGAATATGCGTTTGAAGCGTGTATATAAAAGACAGGGAAAGAATAGAAGTGGGACTGGTTTTCTTTAAGAGATGAAGACTCTGGCTCAAAGCCCATTCTCCAATCTGCTGATGATGAGGCTTGTGATGAGGAAGAACCCGATCCATATTTAGCGATGAGTTCATTCTGTACGGCAGAGGAGAAAAGAGTTCAGCCGGTTCACTGTCAGTCTGATGCTCTTTCTTTATCTACACTAAGCTCAATGTGTGTCACACATATGGCAAAAGAATATTTTTGTTAAAAACTACTAAATACGGTTATTACATTTACAAGTACATTTAAAAGTCAGTAAAAAAATTCCTGAAGCCAGTTCACAACAGTAAGTTTATGATAACGATTTATAAGTTGACATGAGTTTGATGTCATTTGACTTTTTAAATACATGTAAACAAACAAAAATGGTGACAGAGAGACAAAAGTTACAGCTAAAAATGGTTAGTTTCAGTGCATGATTCTGATTGGTCAATAGTTGTGTTTTATTCATGATAAATCACAGCTATGAACACTTTGCTCAATAATTCTGTGTATGACTGCACTGCAACAGAAACGTATATCACAGTCATTCAGGGACTATTTTGTTCATGCAGCAAAAGGAAGACTTTTAGTAATTTTACTTTTAAAAGTTGCATTGATCCATATTTTGAGGCTTTAACATTTGTATTGTGTTTTATAAAAATCGTATTGTATTTTGGTAAAATTGTGGCTATTTGCCACCTGTTGCATTTCTGGATGGGCTAATATTTGTTTCCGGTTACAAACATGACAAACAAAATATATGTTTGCGCACATATATTTTTTTATATTTATAAATAAAGTACATTCCTATATTTTATATATATATAGTATACTTTATTTAAGATAAAGTATACTTTAAATACAAAATCTGTGTCTGATCTTTTGTATGTGCAGTCGTTGCAATGCATACATAATAATAAGTGTTTTATTGTAGTTGGTTAAATAGTTGTACAGTGTGTACTGAAACCCTTAAGAAGAGACAGAAGATTTATTGTCACATTCTCTTCATACTGTTACACACATCACACATGCTGGGATAGAGCAATACACACTCACAAAAGTACAGAAACACAAACCCGTCATTCCCATCATCACAAATAACAGCCACACACTCTTGTAGCACCATCTATGGGTGAATGAGTTCTGAGTGAGATGTCCATCTTAAATATAAATGTATATATATATATATATATATATATTTGCATATCAGGGGCAGAAAATGTGAAAATTGACTAAACTAATTCCAGCTTTT
The DNA here is from genome assembly GCA_019155185.1 of Beaufortia kweichowensis. NCBI lineage: Eukaryota > Metazoa > Chordata > Actinopteri > Cypriniformes > Gastromyzontidae > Beaufortia > Beaufortia kweichowensis. Next base: position 257,421 of record CM032795.1, on the reverse strand, counting down.
ATAATGCTTAAATAATGAGGTTCATTTTTTTTTATTTTAAATTTAAGTCGATAGTACATTATGAATCTGCACATCAATTTTTACTGAATCAATTTATTAAAGTTAATAAAAGATTTTTATATAAAATGAGAACACTAAATAAAAAAAATATGCCCCTGAAAATCAAATCCAGAGGTGAATATCACGGCTTAATGCAATTGTTCATTTCTGACACTTAAGTGTTTTTTTAAGACCAGAGACAAAAAGACTAGATTTGCCACATTTTTGGCCTCTTTTGGCACGCCAATAAAATATTTGCAAGTTTTGCAACAGAACACTTCACATGAACAAGCTCAAAATGCCTGAAATTGCCATAATCTTTTAAATCACACATCTAGAGCTCTTTGGTAGAAATGTTTGGTATTCGGCCATACAGCTGGTGCTGGAAACCACTGCTGTACTTTGGGAGGTCAGAAAATAATCTGAAACATATTGTGTTTGCATAATCTATTTAAATGCATACTGTATTTAAAGACGTACTGTAACATCCTCTTGATGATTGTGTGCGTCATCACTGTCATGTCATTGACCTCCTGCCCAAGACAGCAGGTCATTTATCAGACTTTTATTTACCTGAAGAGTCTTTAATAAAGCTGTGAGTCATCATCACAGGTCTTATTTTACACCTCTTAATGTATTTGGAGAATTGTCTCATTTGTTTCTAATTTTAGTTTCAGTTTTGGGAGAACCATCTGAATGAAATTAAACACAACTGAGAACTCATCAAATCTCCTGAGCTATAAAAGAGCAACATCTGAGCAATAACACTTCTGGACTATTTCCTCTGTCAACATCCATAAGTGTTTTTCTGTATTTATGAACCGCTCTGTAATTCAGTGTCGGGTTTGAGGAAACAGCTCTTACAGTATTTGTAGATGCAAGCAAGTCGCAGCATAAACCGGTGTCTGTAGCATAAATCGTGTGTACACTGACTAGTTGTTTTCGCTCTGAGGGAGTCGTGTGTATCATAGGAACATTTGGAAAGGTCGTGTGAAATCAAAGGCTTTCATTATACATTATGAAAAACATGGTTTCCACTTTCCTCTAATTATGTTGCTGTTTTCTTAAACATGGATAATTTCCTTTAATTTGTTTTTGTAGAACATTAGCCTTAAGTTAAAAGGAGAGCGTGTTCCACACCTTCCCAAAGTGAACGAGGACCTATAGCAGAGGAAGCATTGTGGTCTGGCACCAGATGTTCGTCTCACTCCCTCTTTTCTTTCTTCAGACATAATCAGAGTGGGCGTTCAGACGGTGAATGAAACAGATTGTAATTTACTATTTGCAGTAATTGGTTTTTAAATTCTGATCTTATGGTCTGATAAAGAGCTGGGTGGCTCGAAACGTCACCAAGGTGGGAACATAATAAATTGTATTTTCACAAATTATGTTAAAAAATGAAGAAGCTTTGCAAATGCCTGCCATGCTGCCGGTAAAAAGTTTATGGCCACTTTATAAGAAACACATAAAAAGGCGTGATTTTCGATGAATAAGATAACAAAAAAGAAAATTAAGTGGCATGTGCATACAAGTGATGTGATGTTTAATAGATTTTTCTCAACTATTTTTTGCAATTACTTTTATTTAACAGCTTATTTTTGCTGATTTTCTAAAGTCAGGTGCCCTAAAGGTCATCATATTAACCATGGAAATGATTTAATAAATCCTGTATAGAGATTCTTTTGTGAAATGTTTTGCATGAAAAGTGTGCTTGGGTGTCTTTTAAAAAAGTATATTGTATATTGATCGAATACATTGATATTCTAAAATGTTAAATATACATCTCAAAAATGTGGAACAAAGTTTACAACTTTTTACATTATTTGTGCTGAATTTGTGTTGCATTTAAAAATACAAATAAAAATCTCACAACATGTTGTTTATTAATTATTAATAGTCTTAGAAAATATTTTTTTTGTTTTAGAGTATTTATTTATTTTTTTATAAATGTTTTTATTAAACTCAAATTCTATATAAGATATATACAAATATAAACATGTTATATTGTCGATTTATTATTATTATTATTATTATTGTATTTTCTTTATGATTGTTTCTGGCAACTTGCAATATTGTATTTTTCTGGAGCTTTGCTGCCCCCTAGGGATGTTTAAAGGGATAAACATTCTCTTTATAGGAACTACTGTTACAATCAATTTTTATATATAAAAATGTGAAACTGACTTTCTTGAATGTAATGTAATTTTATTTGATCAGAATATGTTACATTGAAAGGCAGCGAGGAGTGAAATATGTATCCACAAATAAATACAGATAATATTATTAGAGCAAGAAGGATATGGTTAGGATGAATGCAGAAGGAAACTGACACCATATTTATCAAACATTTGAGTTTCCTACAGGACTGACTGGTGCCTTGTAAATGGACAGAGAAGACAGAAGAGCTCTATGTACAAAACATGCTCCTCTACAGCCAGTATCACTACACGGCAGCTATTCAAGAGCAATCTGGCCTTTTCTATTTCAATCTTTTATTCTTGTTTTTTTTAGATGTTTGACTAATAGCATACAGCAACAAACAGAATACCTTCAACGTCACAATAACTATTAGCCCATTAACCTCATCCTCTGTTATTTACAAATCGAATCACATTTTCTTGTGAACCGGCAAACCTGACTGAGTCTTTATGATGCAGAACGGCAGGGCATTTATAAACTTATATAAACATGTAAGCTCTGAATACTATATATTGCACATTTGAAACATGAAGAGGTTAGAGTCAGGGGCCGCTGTACAAAAACTGAAAATGTTACCAGAACGTTTTATAGTAACAAAAACGTCTCGAGTAATATTGAGGGACTATAAAGAGAACAATGAAGCGCTTTAAGCTGAAAGATTGTTTCTAACTGTTAATGTATCTTTTAAAGATAAAATAAACCTTAGACTTGCCTGTCATCTTTTATAACCTGTCAGATAAAATGAACATTATTGCCGATTTTAATATCAACATAACTGAGATTTATCCGTGTATTCTTTGTTGTATACTGAGGTCTGTATAGGAAGGGAAAGATAACCGAAATGGCAACAAAAAAGTACCAAATGTTCTCTTTGCCGCAATACCCGACATGCTTTGCACCTTCAACGAACAAGACGGTAACTGACGCTCCAGATTTCAACATGCAGAAGCACCGATGCATTGACTTGTGTCTTTATGAAGACATGGACATGCTGAAAAGAATTACATCACCGTCTTATTACCACAGCCGTCCAACAGGGTGCAGCAGTGAAGCACTTACAAACCAATCTGTCCATCTGCAGTAAATCCTCCATCAGGCTGAGCTCTCCAAGGTGCTTGACATGACGCTGTGCATCAAACGTGATTGTTCTAATAAATCCATATGATTTAGACTCAATACTGATCTGAAAGTATCTACGGCTTGTTTTCATAGCTTTAGGATAAATCTGTGGCAGAACTGGGTCTCTTTTGGTTGGATAGTTCCATGTAAATGTCGGAGCGGAGGAATCGAGGGTACGAGTCTCTTTCCATAAGTCCAAAGATTCTGCTCTGAGCCAGGTCAAAGCAATCTGCACTGATGTTCTCCATGTTCTCCTTGATGTGCTCTCTGGTGTACGAGTCCAGGTTTACCTTGGAAAGGAAATGAAGCTCTGCTTAGGAAACTTTCTATATTCATTCTGGCACATGTGCTACATTTACTGTACATTTATTCATTTAACAGAGGCTTTTATCCAAAGTGATTTACAAATGAGGGATCTAAGGACCAATTAACAGTGCAGCAATATGCATCTTGCTACCAGCGGTGGGGTAACAAAGTCTATACGGCATAGTACTGTATAGTTTGTGGTGTATGTTTCAATATTTGATCATATAAATTTTAAATATGAAAGTATTATTAATTACCATAAAATGTATTAAATGAATTGCCTTTGCATACCACTTCTATGTTGCTGTTTAAATGCATATTAGTTTGTTTAGGACAGTTTTCTTTAAGGACATTTAGGGCTTCTCGACTGGAGTGATGTAGTTTTGACACGCCACAAAAATATTATAAATTGCATATATTAATAATGTAAAAAATTATAATAAAATTGTCTTGTGACTTAGTATTGTATCGCGGGGCCCTTTTTTCTAGCCAGCAAACTGTTTAAAACTTTGGTTTTTATTCTAAAACAGAATAGGATTTTGTTTTGATATTTCTTCTTCAGGACAAAAAATGTCTAATTTATAAAGTTGGATTTTGGGACATTTTGCATATCTAACATAATCTGCAAAATCATTTAATTGACCAAGAACTACCACAGTTGACTGGTCAGTCTGTAATGTTCTACACAGTAATTGTAAAGACGCTCACCTCTTTACAGGACTGTATGGAGATGTACTCTGTGAATATCTTCTTTGCTCTGGATGCCATTTTGGACAGTGATTTCATCCTCTTGAAGTCCTCACATGCCAGCCAGAAATCCAGATTCTCCTCACTAAACTCTGTTTGCAAGAAAGAACGGAAGACCGCCAGTCCATCTGAAGGAGAAAATGACAGAATGGGAGAGTTTGTGTTAAAACTCAATAAATCTGGATTTGGAATTCAGTGTGAATCCAAGCGCATAAACTAATGTGGATTAACTCTGACTACAGCCTATAATAGCATTAAGAAACACTCTTTAGTGTGAAGATATCAGATGAGAGAGGGTTAAATCTTACATTTGTGAGATAGCAGAGCGTCGAGTGAATCTGCCCATTTGAGAACTTCCTCTGGAGTGGGTCTGTGAATGAGAGCAGGCAACGTGGTCAACAAAACCATGACTCATCCTAATGAGCCATTCAAATATAATTATAGCACACAAAATAGGCCATCAAATGGAAGCGTCACTGTTGTTTGGATTGCACACTCAACAGTTTTGCATCAACATCCTGCTTATTCATGCATTTAACTTTTCACATGACAAAGACGTTTAACGTCAGCAGATCCTTTCATTTAATTATCAGGCTTCACTTAACGTAATAAAACAATCATCATCTTCATTAGAGAAGCTTGCCAAGGCAAACATTATTACTAGCAATACTCACTTCACATACTTACACTAAAAGATCTGACTGATGAGATTCTACAAAGGATGAAATATTTCATGATTTATTCACCCTCATGCCATCCCAGATGTACATGAATTTCGTTCTTCAGCTGAACAATTTAACATCCATCATTATATTAATATAAACAACTGTAATGGGTTAATAAATGAAATAAATTTTGAATTGAAACAATATCTTTGCCAAAGAAAACAATTAAGATTATAAGCATACTAAATTCAAATGTGGCAACATGGTGAATACTTAAATCTTATTGGCTCTCACATGTCTTGTTATATTCTTATTACGCCACAAAACATGTCAGAACCAATGAGATTTAAGGGCATATTTGAATTTAGCGCATTGATCTGTTAGTTTGTATGTTCAAAATATTAAGATCAAAATATTAATTTCTTTCACAATAAGAGTTTTACAAAAAATATAGTTTTGCTACAGAAAATATTTATTAATGCGCTTTATCATTTTGAGCACCATACACTACGAGTAGATAAAATGACAGCATTTAATGTAAAATGATTTGTTTGTCTTCAAATGAAAAAAGGAAGTCATACATCTGGGATAGCATGAGGATGAATACATTTTCATCCTAAGAGATTTTCATCTTTAGGACTTGATCAATGAATCAATGAATGAAACACAAACGCCATAGCAATGTTTGACCTGGTCTAGTGTGGGGGTCAGTTCAGGTGAAAGAGGAAACAATCACGTGTACTCACTTATCTGACTTATGGACCTTCTCGAGCTTGCTGGCTGGATTGCTTCCATGTCTGTCGTTGGTCTTCTTCCGCAGGAAAGTCAGTCGATTCTTCATGTCTTTGGCCCTGTGTGAGGAAGACAGAAGTTTGTTTGTAAAGTGTTCACACAAGTGCTTTTGAAGAGCCATCAGGAGAAGATTACCGGATTATCCTAGTCGCAACCAACTGTGGAAACTGCTATTGTGTGAGACTAAAAATAATAAAGTGGTTTGACTCACAGGTTCTTGGATTTCTTCTTTTTCAGACCACTTTTTCCCATGTCGCATTTACAGTTTGGCTTCCCACAAACCTACAAGAGATTTCACATTTATTTAACAGCTGAGTATATTAGAAAGACAGTAGCTGTGTTTGACGAGATAACATACCCTGCGTCCGGTAAAAAGCAGACAGATCTGATGGACAGAGCCTCCGTTCTTTGTCAGCTCTTTCCTCAGAGTCTGTGGTGAAGGAATGGCCCAGCGCTCCTGAGGTTCTCGTTTCGTCTCGATGCAGTCAATGGCCTGATCAGAGATGAAACGCGGAGAACGCGGCTCCTGGAGTAAACTGCCCTCGCTGTGCGTGCGTCTGTGAAGGGACCTTTGTACGCACAAGCTTCCGCCCTGCTGGCCGCCGCTCGGGGACGTGTCTACCATGCTCCTCCTCTTCAGAAAAGCTTCATCGCTGTCCGCTTCATCATCATCTTCCTCGTCTTCCTCCTCGTCGGTGGACGGCGAGGTCAGAGGGTCTGTGTTGAAGGAGCGATCCAGGCAGAGTTTGGGAATGATCAGAGGCGACGAAGAGGACGAGGAGGACGTGGGTCTGGCGCCAACGCTTCTTGTCTCCGAGGCGCTCTCGCCTTCTCCCTGCTCCCTCTTCTCCAGCTCCGACTCTTTCGGCTCCTTCTGCCTCTCTTTCCAGATCTCGGAGGTCTCCAGGTAGGCAGGTTTGACTCGTGAAGCTGGAGAGGTTTGGATGGAGTCTGCGGCGGTGCAGTGGAGGTCGGGGTAAGACAGACGGTGAGCTGTGGAGCTGCAGGTGGCTCTTCTCATGATGGGTGAAGCAGACGGGCATGATGGAGAACAGGGTTCAGACACGCTGTGAGGACTGAAGCCCAGCAGACCCAGATCAGCCTGCTCAGCTGCTTTTGGCTCCAGCATCTGCCAATACATTAATCATTTTAAACAAGCAAGTTACAATTTAACAAACCAAAAGGAATATTTATTCCCTATAAAAATATGAAAATCTCATACATGACCATAGGTTTATGTTTTGCATCATAAAACAAGAAAATAAGAAGAAAATGAAGAAAAAACGATTTTTACGATGAATTGTCACACATGAAAAAATACTGTAGTATATTTTACCATTTGCTAAAGTAAACTGTAGTAAAATTCCTAGATGCTATAGTGTTTTTAAAGTATACTACAGTATTTACACTATTTATCAATTTACTATAGGTAATACTACAGAGTATTATTTTATACATTAGTGTAGTAATTACTATAATGTACTACAGTATACTACAATTAATTACTTTACTATAGTAAATACTAAAGAATACTTTACTATTCTAGAATTTTACTACAGTTTATTAATTCACTATAGTACACTGCAGAATATTATATTACAGGTTAACAAAGTGTAGTATTTACAACAATATACTATACTATACCACAATTTACTATAGTAAAAGTATACTATAACTATAGTATAACTATAGTATGTGAAGTATACTACAGTATTTTTAATGCTAATGTGCTGTGGGTGGTTGCCATGGTGTTGCTATGGGGTTGCCAAGGTGTTATGCATTTGCTAAAACGTCTTTGGTGGCTTTCAGCGACGTGGTTGCACAGGTGTTTTCAGTAGCTGCTTACTGGCCCATGTGAAAAAAGCCAAGCCCTACGGTGCCATAATATGACTTGAGTCCTTTTAATGCTAATGTAGGTAATTTTCTTCTTCAATTCTTATCCGCTAAAATGTCAAACACTCCAAAAAAATAACAATACGCAGCTAATCATTAAACTGCACAATTTTAGGTTTATTTCATGTCACAGTGCAGGATGAGTTATGACAGAATAATAATAAGCATAAGTAATACTAAAAGTTATTGCTATTAAAGTACACTGCTATTAAAGCATCTAATAGCTTTAAATGGGTAATTAAATAAATAAAATTACATATAGGCTATTAAGTGAAATGAAAAATGAATTATGTGAATCACACAAAGATGAATTACAGTCAATGCCAAGACCTTTAAATAAACAAACCTTATTTATGAATACAGCTGTCATCCACATCATAAATGGAATATATAAAAGGAAAAGGGTAAACAGTACTTACAAGCATCCATTAATCACATTAACTGAATAAGAAAGCATGTCAGCGCTATAGTACCGCAGGTATTGCTTTCTAAAGCAACAGGCGGCAAAAAAGACACAAAGGCGGAAACTAAAAAAGAAATTTAATCAGTGTGTATTTGGAGTCTCCTATCGTAGTGGTAAAGGTTAATGTATTCCTGCACCCTGCACATCTAATCAGCTCATAAAGGAGTTCACTGGTGGTGCGACTGACTCACAAGCTTTTGTGCTCTTTAAAGACACAATCTCACAAGACAAACACAATTACTGCAAGAACATCTATATACGCTCATCCATGTGTGTGTTAAACGTAAAATCACCGTAGAGACAATTTGCACAAGATTTAACCTACAATCTGACCTTAACAATGTTGCAAGAAAATGTTAAACTTACACATTTTGATAGCAATTCATACAAGCTGCTGCTCTGAAATATATTAAATTTAATTCAGTTCAACACACTTTCTTACGTCTCACTTAGACCAAACAAACCAAAAATCTAATTTCCACCAATTCAGCAAAAGGAAAAGCACAAAAGCAATGTTTAAACAGCCTCACCGTCACAAAGATCCTCTGCTTCTGCTCTACAAACAAGTAATATATTCATCCATCATACTAGAAAGCATCACAACTGCCTCTCTCTCTCTCTCTCATGCCCTCTCTCTCTCTTTCACGCCGTCACATGTGCGTGTCTGTTTGTGCTAGTCTGATGATGATGTCGCCGCACTCCCAATGTCACTCGCCCACCGAGCGCAGAAAGTGAGAGAGAGAGCATGAATAAGAAACAGAAGACGGAGGGAGAAAACATTATGTTTAAAGTTGTATGTTCACCGTGTGGAGGGTCGGGAGCACTTGAACCATCAGTTTACATGACATGAAAACTTAAAACGTGTATATATCTAATTGTAAATGATTGATCATGTGAATTCACAAGAAAATACTCTTTGAAGCGGATGTCCTATTTTCCCGCCTTTCCCTCCAACAACCTGTTACACAGAGTACCCAAATGCTGTTTTATTGGACAAAATGAAAGATATAAAATCTGCACATTATCTCGCTCATTGCACGGCTTGCCATATGAGTAACTTATTTGACATGAAATAATAATTTAAAACATTTCATTAGCTTATTTGGAATGAACACAAACCTTTGTTATTCCCAAGTAAATTATTTTCAAGGTCCAACTGACTCAAGACTGGCCAATCAGAAGTAAGTATTCCAGATAACAACCACTAAAATGAAGACAATGTAATAAATTCTTGAGGGATAAATTAATATAAACATCCTGCAGCTTAAAAGAAACAGCAGTTAACAGCAAAATTAAATGACACATAAATATGAGAAAACAGGTCTCATAGTCACTATTAAGACCCGTCCTTTCCTATATAATGCTGGAAAAGGGCAGACATGCTGTGTGAGACTGTGTGTTAGAGATGTTGTACCTGATCAGGCCCTAATCTGTCTCTCAGGGCGAGCTGCTTGTCAATATTGTCTCTCAGACACTGGACGACCCTCCTCTTCTGTTCGGCTGAAAAGGCTTCCAGACTGAACAGGCACTCGGTTCTCTTTACAGACACAGAAAGAGAGCGTGTAAGCGAGCGTTTGTGAAAGAATGTACGCACGCACGAGAGAAAGAGGCAAATGACTCATCAGTCTCATTTATTTAAGAAAAAAGAACCGGAAAGGTCTTTATTCACAAGGTTCATCTGAACGCATAAAAAATATCTTGCAGAAGACAAGATGCAATCATGCACGCTCACACATTCATCTCAGAGAGAATGTGTGTGTGTGTGCCTGTGCGAGGTGTTGTCAGGGAGATGGGCAGATGGCTGGGTCGATGGATGTGTTTGCTCGAGTTAGCAAGCTACGTCTTCCAGGCACGTTTACTCGGGAGAGAAGGAACAGCTTTAGGGATCTAATACGTGACGTAAAAGCCGGAGCTCAAGAGGCCCTGCGTTTAACAAGCTCACAATATTTACTTCCTGTAAATGTTTACCGCAGGGCTTCCTGTCTGGTCACCGTTTGGGAAACACATTTATTTTTACTGCGGTTCACAGTGTCAAGTTGTAACTAGTGGCATGAGATCTGGGCCACGCGTGTGGGCTGGTGGATGGATGCGGGATCTCACCTCTATCCAGTAGGAGACGTACAGCCGTAGTTTGTCTGCGGGAACTGGAAAGAAGGAGACAGAGGTGTTAATTTCTTCATCGCGAAGATCTTATGAGAGACTGCCAGGGTGTTATTTTAACATTTCCTGACTCGGGGGAGGCGAACTCCCACATGTGACCCGATATATATTTCGCCCATATGTGGCGTGGTGAGTGGCGTTCCAATTTAACCAGAAGCCAGAAGTACTACAAAAAACCCATATGCTTTCAAAAGACTTCTCATAAAAAATTAATACAATTTTCATATAGTTTATAATGGTCTGTTAGTAAACAACATTTTTAATTTGACAATTTTATATATAATCTGCATATATATAAAATTAAAATTATAATAAAATTAAAAATATAATAATGTCATTTAAAATAATAATAATAAAATAATAATAAATAAAATGATTAATATAATTTATATATGTACTAGTGCTGTTACAATATCAGATTTTCACTACATGATTATTGTTGTCAAAATAATTAACATAAATAATTATTTAATTATTTATAAGTAATAATAACAATAATAAAAAATAATAGTACAATTTTAATAATAAATAATATTTTAAATAATTAAAAAACTAATAATAGTAATTTTAATAATAATTAAAAAAAATATTAAATAATAATTAACAATATAATATCAATATTATCACAATATGTACTGAAATATTTTACTGATAAATCCATATAATTTTCAACACTCAATAAATCACACTCAAAATAAGGGTGGAGGGAGGGATTTTGTTGCCATTGTGACTCAAAATTTTAAACAGGTGCTGAATTATTTAAGATATTTTCATTTATGTCGAATGAGCACAATATTGATTATCTGTCATAGTTACTGTCAACACCAGTGTATTGTGACATCCCTAATATGTATAGAATAATATTAATACTATACCATTATAATGATATTAAAATATGATGACGTAATGAAACAGGTACAGCAGGAACTGCGAATCATTACTATTGTACAATGTACTATTATACAATAATACTGCCTAAATAAACTAATAAATAAATCATTGTAAACTTTATATCATATCATATATCATATACTTTTTATTTCATATCCAATTCCTATTGAAATCTCTAAGGTCAAAGTTCAACACGCAATGGCTATTTCAGAAACTGAGATGTTAAATAACAGCTGGTCGAAGATAGAAATGCCCTCTGTGCCACACGCCACTGTATTTCTGTGTGCAGGAAGGTAAAGAATACACCGTCCCGCCCACCCTGCCTATAATGGGCCATACCGGAGACATGACCATTGTTCCCCAGCACACAAGCTTTACTCTCATCACACACACATATTCACGCACACAAACACACATTTACACAGTCTTGATGCCTCCTTCCTGACTGTCGCTACTACGTTACAAATAACACAGGGTGGAACTCTTCAACATCCCCTTCAGTTTAAACAATCGACTCAGAGAGATGATATACAGATGTTGGACATGGATCAACAGAGAGATGGACGGTTCCCACAACTTTCCAACAATGAATTTCTAGTTGTTTCTGTTTTTCTGGATAAGCATAATAATTTTAAAGATTTGCACCCAGAAGTGAGATCTCTACATGACAAAATATTTAAAACTAGTATTTTTTATGTTTTTATAAATAGTGCACAGACAGATAGATAATAGACAGTGGAGAAAAGTAGTGCGTACCATCCTGCAGCTGTATCTGATGGAGGTAGAGGGGACTCTGCAGAACATTACAGCGACCCGGTTCATCTTCCCTGGTCAACAGCATCAGATCGGTGTAGATGAACACTGTGACCTGTAGGGGGCGATAGAGTCAACAGTTAGTACCACACTGAAAAATCCCTATATGACCTACTTGTGTCACTCTCTCTCAGCTTCTGCCCTCCATTTATAATGGACGACATAGACATACATCTTCAAATATTTACATCGTTCATGCATAGCAGACAGTCTTAGGACCATCTGTAAAACTCGAGAGCCTGGGAGACTGTACAGTTCCACAAAGGTCCTTAGCGTTCCTTAATGTTTTCAGTTCCCGAATGTGTTTGTGTCTGACTGAAAGTAAGTCATATACATCTGGGATGGCATGAGGGTGAGTCAATTATGAGAGAATTTTCATATTTGGGTGAACTATCCCATTAGAGGCAGCACATGAAATAGCAAAAACAGGCCTTCCAAACCTCCCCATCTGCTACTATGCAAACAGGTAGCCCGTCAATCTTTCGCCATTGGTTGAGCCACTGTTGCCATGTCGGTCCACTCCAACAAACACAGCAATGTGGAAAGAGTCTTTTTTGGGGGGGAATCAACTTAGAATAGCTTATTTATAGTTGTTTCTACAGCTGGGATAAGAGAAAACATTGAATAAATTACCGCCAGCATCTTTAAGGTTACGATCAGGGCAGAGAAAGTCTGCTTTGATTCCCACACAAGAGCCAGAAGCATGTTGGGTCACTTCGCTTGTCTCGGTGCCCACGGTCCAGGCCTGGATTTAGGCCAACTTAATAAACTCAGCCCATCTAAATCACGGTCAAACACACACACTTGTTCCAGGACACTGAAGGAATGCGGTTGGTGATGAACAGCTCATCCTTCTTAAACACTCTGATCTTTAGAAACTCTTGACTGCATTACTCAAACAGGTCTCTAAGCCAAATTGAGGTCAGCCGGCTACGGACGAGCCGGCACAAAAGACGGGACGCGCTCTGAAAGAGAATTGCTATAGATACGAAGTAGATTTCAGAGGCTATTGTGGAACTCTGAGATTTATCTTTGCACAATATTGCTCACGCTGAGGAAACCAGAGGTCATGTTATTCCCAAACTGCAGGTTTCTATAAAGCTTGTACTAGGATGAAGGCGTCTCCTGCTCTCACATATTTTGTGTCAGGCATTACTGTCACAGGGATAAATAATCCTACGCTTCTCAAACCATCATTCAGTGAAATGGATCTAATATAAAAGGTAGTGTTTCATCTAGCTCAAAACTGCAGCGGGGTCTCTAGACAAACAGGCTTTTAGAGAGGTATCATGAGAACAGGCTGAAATCCTGACCGAGCAGAAACATCAATTCTTCTGAAAGGGGACACTGATTCTTTACAGATACGGGTCACCTTCAGATCAAGATATTACAAGAAACCTTTTTATGTAGGACAAGAGTTGGGACAGTTCGACAGTATTTCCTAAATTAGATTCCTGGATCTGGAAGGTCTACACTTAATGCAACTGAGCGAGATATCTTTAATGTCTTGTTGTGTCTCATATCAAGTTATCAAGTTGCTTCTGATTCGCTTTTTTCAATAATCTCATGTGTTTCTTGTCTAGAGTTTTATGAAAAATCAAAAAAGGTCATCTGATGCGTTTAGATTAGCCAGGATAGCAAAGCCTGTGATTAAAAGTCAGAGAAGAATCAAGTCTCCTGAGCCTTGAACAAGCAATAAAACTTTCCCCAGGGGAGAGAGAGAATTACTGATGTGTTACCTTTAGAGAAATGTGTTTACTGTCATGAAGAGTCATCTCCTCTGACAACATTAGGATTCTCTCTGGGCTGCACAGGTCTAATGGCTGCAAAACAAAGCGGCATTATGTCTTTTAAATGAATCGTATGATTTACATCTACGTATTGAGAAAATCGACAACGGGTATATGATCTCTTTAGCAGTACCTGTACAAACACGGGGAAGATGAGAATCTTAGGGGCCAGGCTGACATATGTGCCGTAGCTGGAGTGTTGCAGGTGGGACTGGACGATGGTGCAGTTCTGGTAGTTGGCGAAGCTCTGTCTGTAGGATGAGGGAGGAAGTGTCGTGGTCTTACTGCTTATAGTCCTGCATAAGGTGGCTTGAGTTGGCAGCGCTCCATCCTGCAGGTATCCCGGGCTGTGCTGCAGTCCTCTGTTAGGATGAGTCTGATAGATCCTTCCTATACCAAAGTAGCAAAACCATGTGACTATAATCAAATCATTGTTTTTCAGACATATAATCCTATGTATCACCCATTATTATGCTATGTACTCTATGTATGTCAGTATGAGCATCTATGATAGTATGAGTATTAGCATCTGATACCACTAGTGTGTCATGGGAAGCGTATAGAAACATGAAAGCATGTTGCGAAAGGGCCGCCTTACCAAGAGTTCCCAGCGTTCCATTAGTGTCGGAATAAACCGGCTGCAGAATCTGCAAAGGGAAACATTCACACAAAGACAGTTACAAAAATCTTTACAAAAACGAAACAACTACAACTATTATAGTGCTTGTAGAGGCTTAGATACCGCATTAGAAATCAAGGAACGTGTAGGCCGATATGTATCTGGACTATCATTCTTATCGATTTGTGTTTTATTTGGATTAGGTTGGGGCAATAATACATTTATCAACGTCTCATTAGCCTTAGATTTCAGGGCAGTTAATTCTTAGGGATGTGTACAGGATGAGCAAAAGAGCAATACAATTTTCTTTTGGTTATTAACTGTGATTGTTTCACGTGACCAATAAAAGATGCTGATCTACAAACATGTTAGTTAACAAAATCACAATCAGTGATTGCTTCCTGAACCTCTAGGCCAAGCTTTATATTGAATAAGAATCTGTTAAATGAAGTATATATTTTATTTTAAATCGCTACCTGGTTTCCAGGACTGACAGGCGAGAGGATGATGTAGTTGTCGCCGTTTGATGATGTCACGCGGGTACCTTTAAGGGTCTGGGTGCGTGTTTTGTAGTCGTTCTCCTCTCGTTTTCCAGTCCAAGACCACATTGACTCTCCCACTCCATTTCCTGTGTTCTCAGGGCCACTTCCTTTCTTACGGCGACCCGATTTGTGATTGGTGGGTCGAGAGAGCAAAGGCGGGGTTTTGTTTTGTGTCTTTACAGTAGAAGCGACAGAGTCGAAACCGGAGGGTTTGTAGGAAGGTCTGTGGATGAGCCCCTCGTAGTACGGTTTCATAACGGGCACCGTCCTCCATACCACCACTGTGATCTCATTCCGACAATTCCTTTAGAAATAAAAGATCATTGTAATGATCATTTTTACTCATGGCATGATTCTCTAAAATAACTTTTATACAGTGAGATCTATGGCCTCAACAGAGCAAAATAAGGTTGATTACAAACCTGATGGCATGGGCAAGGTCAACACATTTCCAGTGTTCCACCGGCTGACCGTTCAGTTGTAATAACGTGTCGAGCTGCTGCAAACCGGCCTGGTGAGCTGGACCATCTTAACAACACACAGAAATGAGATGAAATTGAAAAAACAGAAGCTTGTATTTAATGTTTCTAGAAGGTGACGAATTACCTGGATCGACAGCTTGTACCCGCACAGGTGAGTCAGAGCAGATGGTGAAACCAAAACCATCTTTTCCTCTCAAAATGGTCACCTGTATGAGAAAAGACATACACTTACTTAAGAAAACTATTTTAGTAAAATACAAAATGAAAACAAGGGTTTTGAATCAAAGTTTATCAGGATCCGCTCATGGAACAGTTATCAAAAATTCTGTCGTTTATTAATATTTAAAATCTGTTCATGTTTTAACACTAAAGGTATTTTTGAGAAATATCTGGTTTTGTGTCCATACAATGAAAGTCAATGTACCCCAGCTGCACAGGCACATAAAAACCACAGCAGCAAACAGTGAGGGATATTAAAATCCTCAAGCTGAGACATTAGTCGAGGTTGCTGGGTGATCGACCAGCTTTGCTTTTTCCTTGGCAAGGAAAGGAAATGACGGCTGCAGAAAAGCGCAGTGCCACCGCCAAACAGCGTAGAAAGAATATTTGGACAGTAGAAGTTCAAAATGTCAACAGAACCTGGAGCCAAACTAAATAGGAAATGTACGTGGGGGGGCAGTGTCTCACATTTAACGTGACATTGACCGCACAACAACAAAGAGGCTTGTTTAGAGATGAATAGAGAATAAAGAGAGAGAGAGCGATGACAGCTTTAGAACTGTCCCTGCACATTCTTCTCTTCTGGATCCACACGGTCGTCCTTATTAAATACTGTGATGAAATAATTATCCAAATCAATGTCTCCTGAAACTATTTTCCCTCTTCCATTGCTGTTTAAAATGTTTAAAATAATGATGCTCACCTGTGTGAACAATGCAGCACAAGATACAAGCGTAACTGAATTAAACAAGAATATTCATATTTGTACATTTCAGTCATTTGCTTAATAAGCTAATGTTTTATCTCCTGAACTTCTGCTGAAATGATAACAAGGATGCCTGTTTTCAAACTTTTTCACTAACTTAAGTTATGGTTGTTATGATTAACTGTGATAAATCACAAGATTTCGTGTAGTTAACATGCTAGTGGACAGGAAAATAAATAGATAACAAAGTTGTGATTTTGCAAATTCTTTTTTCTCAAAGTTGTGATTTTGCAAAGAGTTTGTTTTAAAGCTTTGTTTTAAAGCTACGCTGTAACCTATGAGATTTTTAAGGAAACAACAATAAAAATAGTAATAAAAGTAATAGAAAATATCTCTGGAAAGTAAAAAATGGTTCTGTTTGTATATAGGTATAATATCTGTAATGTTGATATTATATTATATATACAGATTATAATTCTGTGTATAGAAACAATATATTTATTTTGTGATGTTACTCATATTTGGTCCCATTCAAAATATGTAGAAACTGAATAAAAATGAATAAAAGTGAAAGTTGAAACAAACAAGATTAAAACAAAAAATGTGACACTGATGCGATACACACCAACTACTATAATGATTATTACTCCTTTCAATAAACTAAACTACATCTTTCTAAACTATTGTTATACTTATCATCTTTGCAGACAAAGAACCCCTCCGCCCCGTGTGACAATCTGGTTATCCAATTTATCTAGTCCTGTCAACTACAACACAAGGATATATGTGGCTGCTTACCTCACCCCGGAGACAATTAATTCATCAAGCTCGTCACTCACCCCCCTGCCGCCACCACAACCCCGACTCTATCTTTATTATTTCCATCACATATTAACCAGCTTTATAAACTAAGAAGCCTCTTTGTGGATTAAGGGCTCAGGTTAAGCAAGGTAAACCAACTTTAGAAAGTCTGAACATCTTTAAACAGACTTTAATTTATCTGACGTGCTTCTTTGAAACCACTTACAGCATCATGACATTCTTAGTCAATCTGCGTCAGCCTGAGGTAAATGCAATGAAAAGTCACTGATCACCCATTGTGAGGTCCGAACCTGTAAACAGCCTTTACGCTATGCTGTGTTACACTACACCACCACACTATAAATATGTGAAACCCTAAACTTTATGAAAGATTTTTTACAAAAAAAGTTTCTAAAAGTTACATTCAATAGTTTTCCCAAGACCAAACTTTCCATTGACTATTCGAAAACAGTTTCCAACATTATAACCAAAGCAATTTACCCAGACAAGCCAAAAGCAAAGGAAACCAACCTGTGGCAGGTTTCGTTGGATGCACAGCCTGCACAGCCCGTGGATCGTATGCATAGCTCACCGCGTTCACGTCCACCTACATCTAAGTCACGCTCGCCAAATCCTTGTGTCTCGAATAAAAGTAAAGTAACACAGGTGATGAAGTTTCCTTCTCTGTTGCTCTTGTGCAGCTATGCATGCCCACTCATGGGAACAGCTCGGAGCAGAAGAATGACAGGAAACAACCTTCCAACCCCCCAGCCAGTGGCCAGGCAGTATGTCTGCTCTCGATAAGCCAACATGTTTCCTGAGTAGCTCTCAACAGTAGCTGCGTACATTGGGATGGAGCTCGGTCAGATAGGCTCGATTTAGCGTAAACACAAACATTCATTATGAGCCAAAGATGTTAAAGCGTGTTATGTTTGTTTAATGAGCAGCCCGAATGGAGGACGTACAACACGTAGATGTGTAAACACAGTGTCAAATTTTCTCAGAAATCCACAAATTGCAAAAAAAATACAGACCTGTGTGAAAACACAATTGGGTAATCGTTGTCGTGCAAGCAACACTAAGGTCATGGGTTCGATTCCCAAGGAATGCACAATACATCGAAATGATCAAAATAGTGCAAATGAGTCATTGTCAGATTTTTGTATGTACTTCAAAGTAAGACATGTCTGTTCATTTTTTAGAAGTTGTAATAATGCTTTTCCAAGAAAAAATATAACATAATATAACATTTTTAAATATATTTTTAAATAGTTTCAATCGATTTGAAAGCATTATCGTAACGCATATCGTATTAATTATCAAGTTATCATGACCTCCTCAATATCGTGCAGCCCTAGAATGCACAGAAAATGTAAACCTGACCTGTCCATAACCTGCTGATATGTTTTATCTCTGACATCCCATCATTCCCATTAAAACCAGTCATCAGAAATCCCTGGAAAGTCAGCTAGAAAATCTGAAAAATCTGGTTTTCGGGAAGAGAGGAAGGAAAGGCGCGAATGATTAGCAGCGTATTTGACCGGCCTCCTCGTGAAAATGCGGAGAACCAGCATAGTGTCAAAGAGGTGGGAATCAAACAGGGATAAATCATAAACAGAAAGCGGGATCGAGCTTCCTATTACAGCCACTTTGTTGGCCTTTCCCGTTTCCCAGCTTTGTCTGAGGAGAACACAGCGGGCGGAGAACAGTCCTGGGAAAAGTTGCTGGCTAAAGTGGATGGGAGGGTTTCTGGAGTGCGTGTGTGTGTGTGTCGAGAGTTGTTGGCTGCATACTGTCATGCAATATCCAAAAGTACATCCACACACCTCCCCATATTCATACAGTCTGTCTCATCATTGTGCACTTGTATTCCCAAGCGATGGAGTCTGTGCCTGAAATATCATCTGTGATGTCTTTATGCAGTCAAGTCTTTTAAGCTCTATCCTTTCAAAACAATTTTTCTTAAACTTTTTTTTTTACTAAAATTCTCGCTGTATTTCATCGGATCTGGTGATTGCAATTGCATTAAGTCGTCCTGAGAATTTGTGATATAAAATCAAGGAAAGAAATTGTATTGAAAATTTAAATATTCTATAATAACAGACTTTCCATAAACAGAATGTGACTCTTCTGGGGACATCACTTACAAGATGCTTTTAACAAACTACACAACATTAAAACAACAAATCATGTATATTTCAAGTAATCCACAAGATCCTAAAATGAAGTCATACAAAAAAAAATTTTAAATACAGTAAAAAAATAAAAAAAATATGAATTATAATGAATAAACCTAAAGTCAGATCAGGTAGAAATACTTCCTTTACCTCAGCCAATTCAGTAACAAGAACTAACACTTTTTACACACTAAAATCTAAATGTACTGGTCAAAATATCATATGAATAAATTAAAATGTTAGAATATTATATTATAAACAAATAGGTTTTGCACAAACAAGTCTACTTATAATGTAACGAGACGCACTTACTGTAAACGACTGCATGTTCTCTGGACGCGTGCTCTCCGCTCCAGTCTCATAGTTGGACGCGGCAGCTTCTGAAAGATACACAAGAGAGTCCCACGAGTCCCAGGCAGACAGATTGCTCTTTGAGTACATCTTAGCCCCGGGTCGAATTCTCTGGACCAGATCGCTGCTCCGTCAGAGCAGAGAAGAGCAGCAGAACCCGGTCACAACTGTCTGCAGGCTTCAAATGAAAGTGACTCTGCACCATATGAGATGACCTAAGCCTGCATCCCTGTGACCAAGGCTTACTGCCCTAGAGAGAGAGAGAGAGAGAGAGAGAGAGAGAGAGAGCACCAAATCCCGTCCCCTAAAAGCATTTCCCCCTAACGACTGGCGACAGGCTCCCCCACTTTGTAACCATGGAGATCACGCTCCCAGGAAACAATGTCTTTTTAAACATTCTTCATAGGAACAGCATTCAGGAGAGACACAATACAGCTGGCTCTCTTTTAAAGTCAGTCCAGTGCCTTGACTCAAGCCCCCTCTCTCTCTCTCTCTCCCTCTCATCTCTCTAATCAAACTTAATCTCGGCTGAATTTCTTAGACAGCACACGTGTCCTTCCGTCTTCGCCCTGGGAGCAAAATCCCTCTTTTTTCGAGCTAGAATTAAGATGATCTCTTACATGAAAACGACATGAAAACGACTGCACGTTCTAAAGGTCATTGTGAGGACTGGCAGTAGGAGGGGAGGAAGATCTCTAAAGTGGATTTAATCTGACTTGGACACACCATGACGCTTTAGCCTTTTAATTCTCATCTTATTCCCACAGCTCATCAGCACTGCCGCAAAGAGCGTTGGCCCCGGGCCCTGTTTCTTTGTTACTGCTCTCTGCAGGGATGCTGTACATTTCTACACCAGGACCTCTATATCCCACTTATAAGTACAAGGCAATGCTTGTTAATTTAACAGCTGCTTGTTTGTTAAAGTCCATAAAAGCAAATTCCATTTGGAGTCACAGCCGAGGGTCTCCTGACATTCATTAAAAATGTACTTAACTTTTACTGATAGGAATTACACAATATTCAGATTTATTAATTGAATTAAAACTCCAGATGAAGACAATTCAGAAGCAGCATATCTATGATCACCAGTTTTGCTATCGCTGAGGACAGACTGTCACGCAGAATTTGTGCTCCTCGCTGTCATCCCCAAAGGCAATCGGTAAGTGGCCAACTCAGAAAAACAGAAAAGAGCAAGACAGACAGAAAAACAACGTTCAGCCTTACCAGCTGTCTGTCTGACGCGACGTGCGGCCACCTTCAGATGTTTGCTCCAACCCAGCTCTTCTCCCAGGAGATAATACCAACCTCTGATCTCCTGTCAGCAGATAATGTGAAAAATACAGAAAGACAGAATAAGAACGGCGGTCATGGGAAGAAAATGCTCTTTGAAGAATCCTAATATGTGCAGATTTGTTCTCTCTCACACTGAGAGTATTAATGTGAGCCCCAGCGACTGTTGTGTGTGTGTTTCTGAAACCCTTGGCCGACAGCAGCTGATGCCCATGTTGTCTCCCGCTCGGCCTGATGGCAGCACGTTATATAAAACATTCATCGGCCTTGATCTAATTTTTAAAAAATATATCTCACTTAGAGGAAAGCTTTACTGTCTTATTTCATAACACTCCTAGATTTGACAACAGGATTAACGTAGAAGAACAAGGAGCACAGGCGGGATATTTCACTGGTTTCCGTGCAGAATAAAGCCAGTGTGTTAGAAAGCAGTGCACTTGGTAATTGTGGGTCATTTTTTAAGCCTCAGTGAACAGTCGCGCTGCCGCTTCCCCCACTGTGTAATCAAAGATGGTGTGGAGGAGATTCAATGAGATGAAAAGGAAATGAAGAGGACCGTTTTAGATTAATTAAATAAATGAATTTATAAACATTGTAATATTCTATAAAAATATTCATTTTCTGTTTTGGTTTCATGATGATTTTAAGTAATGAAGTAAGTAGTGTATTTAATTACAGTTACATTTATTCATTTAGCGGATGCTTTTATCCAAAGGGATTTACAAACATAGGGTTAGGGTTATTATTATCTACATAATCTACATAATAAAATTGTATTATTTAATTAAAAACACTAACATCTCCTCTCCCTCCAAACAACATTTCTTCTCTGCAAGGTATAAGGCGCAAGGGCCGGACTATATTGACTGTCAAATGGCCAAACTTCCAACCATCCAATCAATTCCAGAAGAACTAAATGAAGTCCCACCCTAAATTTTTTACTTATTCCAGAAGCCGTTTCACTCAGACGAACATCAAAATAGGGAAGAAAACACAATCGCAACTGCTGTTTCTTGTTGACTTTAAAGGTGAAGTGTGTCATTTCAACATCACCAAACAAAATTTTAAATATTGACTGCTTCACTGGGTAGGACAAACAGTTTCATGCCATGGGCTGAGTCAAAGACTGATATTTCTGGCTGGTCGAGATGCTCAAACAAACAGAGCAATGCTTTGATAGCACTGTAAGTTTTTAGGGGGAAACTTACAAATTAACCTACCTATAGTTGTAAAGACGTGAGCATTTGAGCTTGAAATAATGACACTTTACCTTTAAAATGTCTGTAGGTTAATTATTAAATAGAGTCTTGTTAAATGTTACCCTTTTTCTGAAATGTATACTGTATTGATATTTCCAGGCAATGAATTATGAGTAAATGTTCAGTGTGTACATGTTAAAAAGCACACTGACTGCAAAATATTTACCTTGGAGGAAGTGATGAGAGAGTGTACACCAAAACTCATACAGCCCAGGAAATCACTACGCCTGTGGACAGAGTCAAAGTTAAAAACATCAGACAGGGAATTTCTGACCTCCTGATTTATTCTCCATATCACTTATATCGTGTGCATGCCCAGGAACACTGTTAGTAACTCAATAACATAATGATTTTGTGCTGAATGTGCCACTAATGAATATATTTTAAAAGCACAAATAAAAACACACAATTTGTACTTGCGATACAGATTAAATTAAATGTAATATTTTACAGCTTAAGTAATGAACTTGTACCTGGAAGCTCGATTGCGATTCCAAACTGTTATCACCAGCCTCTTCTTTTCATCATCTTTATCCACATCTCTGAAACACAAAATCAACATTTCAAAAGCTCATCCATCAATGTCCAGCTTCATCCAAAACACAATGGCTTCTCCTCCAAAGACTTTAAAAGTCTTAAAAGAGATTCGTCCGATTCAGAAAAACAAAAGGCAACCGGCGGACTCGGACCTGAACTGAAAGAGTGATGAAGATATAGAGCCTGTCATTACAAGAGGTGAAAGAGCACAAAATGTTTAACATAATCGATTCAATTACAAGATACCATGATGTCTTCTGCTTCCTTTTATAAAACCCAGCAAACACTGCGAAAAATGATGAATATTACTCACAACACAAAGGTTTCATTGAAAACCGGAGCTTTGCAGTCTAAAACTGTCCTGGTCTTCCATCGTTTACTGTGATCAACATCTGGAGCCATGCTTATCTAGAAAATACAATCAACACATGTTAGCCATTGCAATAATACAGTACATTAGTTTAACATTGCCAGAGAACATATTCATCACAAACAGAGGGGAAATCAATCAACACTTGTATCGGGATGTAAGAGGACAGCTGCCAACACAACTGACGCTTCATCAGGCCTGAAACCTGCCCAGGCTGACATGAAAATGGGTTCATTTCAAGGGCAGACATCCAAAGTGGATTATTTGACAAATGACAAAAATAATCTCACATCATCACCTACTTTGACAAGTAAAGTTATTGCTGTTTATTTCTTTTGAGACAAAATTAGTTTATTTTGAAAGGCTCAGTCACATGACTTCCAGAAAGTGTTTTATGTGTGCTTAATGGGCTCACCTTTACATATGAATCACAGGGTCTGTACTCTCTTCCCATGAGTCCCCTGGCCTCCATAACTGCACCAACATGAAGGAAATGAGTGATGTTTACAATTATAAATGTAACATTTGCTGTATGAAGTCAATGTTGTGTAATCTTATAACTAAAGTTCAAAGTTCAAAAACTGTTTACAGGCATGAAATAGCACTTACTGTTAACGTAGAGCAGTCCATTGCTGGGTGTTATTGTCAGTTTCAGCTGACCTGAGTACAGTTTGGAAAAAACATGGATTTTATATGCAAATATAGATACAAAAACAAGTTATCCACATAAACATAGGGTTCCCACAGCTATGCTATGATTGCAGCATCCATATTTTTCAGCTAAACATAGTAAATGAAATTTCAATTTCAAGATGATTTTATGAATTTCCCAAAACTCATAACATTTTATGGTCTTTTTAAAAGGGAAAGTGTAAATTATTAGAGCATAACTTATATGACAAAAACACTACTGAAAAACCAAACACACCAGCTGGTGTTACCCGCTCACTAAAATGTGCACTGATGCACAAATGAGTCCTCAGACCTGCGGTCACAAACAGGTCATTGTGACATCAAACAGCTCACAACGTTTTACCACTAAATGTTTTTAAAGCTTAAACACACACAGCAGCTCCGTAAAGATCTGATTCTGTAACACTCACCAGTAGTTTGTAAAATAAAGGACGAACTCTGCCATTGGCTCAAACAGCCTAGTGTCAATTTCTGTGCGCTCTTACAGTCCATGAGTGTAAAACATCTAAACTGATTTTAAAAATCTGTGCGTATAACGTAAAAATCATCTCAAAACTAGTACATTGTTTCAGATTTGATGCCTTACAGCTGCTGCTGCGCATATGTTACCACTGAAGAATAAAGGGCAACCAGGAATACATTTCAACCGCCTTTTCATTTGAATAGCTGATAAGACAGGAAGAGCTGTGATTGGTTAGTGAGAGTGAAAAGGGGCGTGTGAAGGGAGGCAGAGCGAGTCCACCTGCTGTTCAAGTCATAAACAAAACTTGTCACTTGTGCTGGTCTGATATCAGCTGTGTGGTTTCCTATCCCAATGGGAAATATTGCAACACGAAAACAACTTCTGGACTAAACCACAGCTCATTTGCTAATTTATTCATTTATAATTGAATAATAAATTGATTTATAATTTGTTGTGATGTTTATTATTCTATTTGCTAGCGCTAGCAATGCAGAAATGCCACGTTTCACTATAAAGGAAACTACTTTGTTTATGTCTGTTGAAGGACTTTGATCTTTATGGGTCATTTACTGACAACAAGAAATTAAACAGTTGGTCAAACTCAGGTCAACACATATCAAACTGTTAAAACCATCTTTACTGTCTCACTTGTAAAGATACAGAAATTTGCAAACAAATGTGAAATGTAATGATCCATCATGTGGTTGTGGATATTCTGCATCCCTCACCAAGAGCAAAAGCATGTTAACTGCATAAAGCATTGTGTTAAAATCTCCAGCTGACAGACAACAAAACAACAATAAACAGCTGCTGCAGAGCATCCAGTTTTTGTCAGCTTAATTCAGGAATTATCTCACTCCAAAAATATGTAACAGGCAAAAAAGGCATTACGCTTCAAGTTTTGTTTTTTACATTATAATCTTCTGAGTGCAAAATTATAATTTACTGTTTTGTAAGGCTTTTAATGTTGTACTACCAATGTGTATTTTACATTTACTCTAAGTCTTTTTCAGCAAATATACATGTTTTATTAATTCAGAATAGAAAAATTTTAGGATCATCTTTTGTCACTGGAACAATTTTACGGAGGTAAAAAGTACCAAAACTTATGCACTTGTAGATATGAATTTGAGAACTTGTACACTAAAATTGACACTAACAGCACCAATGTCAAAACCTGTATAATAATAAGGTTTAACTAAGGTTTAATGTTGAGATTAGCACTCATACATTATAATCACAACCACAAAGTTTCAAATTTCTGCACATTGACTTTTGCTACCACTTTTGTGATATAAATGTTGCAAAACTAACTTTGTGCACTTGTAAACAGAAAGGCCAGGGTTTGATGATGTCACGTAGAGAAACTCCTTATAGAAATCATGATGGAGAATCTAACAATCCAATGATATTCTATTCTACATTGATATAATGATATTCTATAGGGGGTACCAAGGTCAGTTGTGATTCGGAAAGGGAGCCCCAGATTGTGCAAATGTTAAAAAATATTGCTCTATCCTACCTTTTTGTGCAAAGGAAACTTTTACTAAAAGATTGTTTTGTGTTTAGAATCTCAACGCTGCCATCTAGTGGCACACTGTGCACAATAGTAAATGTTTATTATGGCTTCACAAACAGAATGATCTGGGAAACAATAAGCACAATACTGTGTGTCATTGATGTCTAAGTAACCTGACTAATCTCTTACCTTTTCCTCTGAAACCAGAGGGGTGAATCTTCCTCCTCTTTTTGGCAGCAGGTTCTGGATCAGCCCTGACTGTTGTTTTGACCACCGCAGCTACTTTAACCTGTGCAGACGAACTCTGACTCACAGCTTTTCCCCAATCGTTCTCTGCTGGTCTACTGACACCGATGCTGGAGAAATCATAACATTTCATTGATGAAACAAACTGAGAAACTGCATATCTAATTTATACTTAAAATGTGAGATATTCTGTATGACAGCAATTTAACTGCAGTGGCCAACGTTTATGCTATTCTCTTACAGTATAGATGTATTATTAGGTTTTACTTAACTTCTAAAATACATACCCTTTTCTATGGTACTGCTTTTTCATTGGGCCTGGGGGAGGCAGCGCCCATGCATAAAGGTTTTATCCCAGGCCTTGTGAATTTTAGCAGTGACTGTTAATGTGACTGTTAAAGTTAATAGGTTATTAATTAGCTAACCTGGATTGTATTATTAGGATCATGGATTATTCCAATGGTCTGATACAGCGGAGCAAATCAGGTGGTTTGTTTTGATATACTCATGCTGCATTAAACAAAAATGTGCCATTCATGTGCAGTTCTGTCACAAGACACAGAGGTTTCTTACTTTGGCTGCTGGCTTGGGGCCAATGGCCTTTTGTCCTTGACAGATCTGATCTGTCTCACTGAAGACTGTCTCATTCCTCTGCTGTCCGTGAGACCGGTTCTTTCTCTGCACGGTTTCTTTGATGACGGTCCCTTAGGAAGAGATGGATCCTGGAGCCAGAGGGATTCCCTGTGAAGTCTTTTCCTGTGGGCACAGCCAGAGGTGTTTATGTGTTTTCATATACTCGATTCAGACATGATCTTTGATGACAGAGTGACATACAGGCACATCCAACTGGAGTGACAGATGGATAATGGACAGACAAAAAATACTTTGTGTACAAAAAACAGACTACAATGTACATAAAATATGTTTTATATCAAAAATATAAACAATATTTACAGCACTAAAATAACAAGGAAGGGCTATAAATTGAGTGATCTCCAGTCACTGTACAGAAAAGATGAACAACTACAGCAAAATTAATTTCATAAAGAAGTTATGGCAATTACCAGTTTAATTTTTAAGTCACTTTAAAGGTAAAAATATATATATATTGTATATAAATATATATATTGAGGTATTATGGTTCTTTAATAGGTCTTATATTATAAGTGATAATAATTTGTTAAACATTTCAAGTATTTCAAGTATAACAAGTATAACAAGTTAAATTAAGGCTTTGTGGACAAGCTAAAGCAAATCACTTCTGACAGGCCAGCATGAAATCAAGCACTTACAGGGTCACAGTTCACCCAGAACAAAACCATAACGTATTTATTTCTTGGTTAAATATATGAAATATATGCTTTAGTTTATGCAACATGCATACAAAGACATAAAAACGTGTTATCTGAATTACAGGCAAATACGCCAATGTCCAAGTTGGACATTACTTTCGGCCAATGCTCTATTTACTGAAACATGTTAATAGTTAATGTAGTGAACTAGACCTGTTGGTACTGGGAAAATGCGGAGGAATGATGTCATACATTGACTAAAAATTACCGTAGGATCAGTTGGTAAATAGTGCTCATACATGTAAATGCAGACATGGCAAAACACGTGTTTTTTTTACAGTTTTATCTGATAAAATGTATGGGAAAAGCTTGTTTTTTTCTCCAAGATTTTACTTCTTTCTAATGTTATACGTTTTTTTAGAAGCGTCGTTTGGGGACAACAGCATATTATTTTGTGGCTAAATAGTATTCAACTAAATACTGTAAATCTGAACTTGCACGAGCGCTTCAGTGACTTTCTGATGGACTTTGTGTTAAAGTACGATGTTGAGAGACTTCACGAACAGTTACGATTGTTTACCGTTAAACTTTTTTGCTCTGAGGTGTTCGTAAACGATATCTATAACAATACTTTGCACCCAATTGTCTGTAACGTATTTATGTTATTTCTAAAAAGTCACAGATGAATGAAGATATCTTAGTAGGCGTTTCCACAAACACAGACTCTCACACTCTCAAAGTCGGATGATTTACACTTACCTCTCTCGGATATCCACATACTGCGACCGTTTTCTTTCATAGTCCATCTCTATAAGCATAAACGTGCGGTTATTTCATTTATTTTTCGACCAGAGTCAGAGATCTCCAGATGTGCCGCTGCAAACATTCAAACTTCTTAAACTCCCCCCATCTCTCTCGATGAGAGGAACAGTGTGTGATCGTCCACTTCACGCTGCGCAGACCGATCTGCGTATGACATACAAGTATCGCGAGAGCAGGGGTAAGACATTCCTATATCTCGCGATACTTTTATGCGATACGCCGATCGGTCTGCGCATGGCCGGACACACCCGAAGATACCCGAAGTGTTGCTCTGAGACATATGGGGCCGGTGTTTCCACCAATCCGAGAGCCGCATTTTAAACGCAGGAGAGTTTGAGCAAACTTTCGCAAATTTACTGTCCGTGAGGGACTAACTGTTCTCCCTAAAAATATTTCATGTTTCATATTGTTGCAGGATTTTCACTTCATAAATGAATTATTTGGTATTTTGCAATGCCTATACATATAGTTATACACAAAGTGAGTATCCATACATTTTATATTTAATTCTAGTCTCCTAATGTTTGTTAAAATGTCTTTTTTGTGCTATAACTTGTTTTGTTACAGAACTGCATTAGTTAAGACATACCAAATAGCCTAACTGAAGGGTTTCCTTAAAGTGCACAGGGGACAAGAGAGCTGTTACAGTAACTACCACTGAAGACATTATTGTTGCCAGGTGTCCTGAAAGAATGAACATTTTTTTGTCCTTCTTGGACTGTGAGCCAAGAAAGCTGCTTATATCAACATTGATCTTTCAGCAGAACTATTTCTTCCCCTCTTCTGGTACATTTACTTTTTTAGTTTTGAAAAGTTATAATTATCAATACGGAAATATAACAAAATTACAATTCTCTTCCACCTGGTCAAGGACAGTGTGAAAAGTCAAACAGTAATCCTATGGTCAGTAATGCTCTTACACAATGAGCGACACCCCAGAAAGAAGTAACAAAGCAAGAGTCGTCATCAAACAAAGACAAAACGACTGAAGGGATGTACGTCATTATAATGTGAGAACACTTCAGTGTTCATTTGTGATAAATGAACATGTTAAAATCCTTTAGCAAATCACATGAGCAACTGTTCACACAGATTTGGTTAGAATACATCTTATAAAATACTTACATGTACTTACCCTTCGTAAAGTGTTTCTGTTACTTAGTCAATGGTTGCATGTCTAAAATAACAGCATTATTCAGTTTTCAAATAATACAACCATTAAAATGTATGTGAAAATAATTTATAGATGTCTGCTTCATCCCAATTCAAATCTGTGATAAACTGTGCAAAATGTAAACAATATGGTTGAAAAGATTCTAAATAAATATAAATGTCTAAGATTAAAAATCACATTGTTTTTCTAATAGTGAACATTGAAAGCAGGCTCCTGACCCAAACACCACACAGGGTTAAATGTACAGACGTCTTTAAAAATATACTACTGTTTGAACATGAATGTTTTTTCAATCATCTGGTTAATTTCAGAAACATCTTATCTGTTTTTAAACTGAAAGTGGAGGAAAAATGTACTTTTACTGGCCCATATATTATGCTGCATACCTCCTCCCCCAATGAAACACAACTACTACATTATGCAGTTCTGTTGACCCACTTAACATAAATAAAGCCACACAGTATGAGACACACACTAATTGCATGAACATCTGTGGAGTGTGGAGATGAATGAATGTGTACCCTGCTACATAATGTACTTATTCACAATTGCATGCTGTAAATGAACGGTCAAAAACTGTACGAGAGGCTAAAGTAGAGATATTTAGTTTGTTGGTCAGCAGTTGTTTTCTAGAAGTGTTTCTGAAAGGCTGGTGGCTTTTTCAGAGCGAGCAGGAAATCTTTGTGATGGTATCTGCAGTCTACATCAACCACTCGGCTTGTTCATTGGTAATTAGGGAATTTCTTTTCTTCTGATCTCCACATCTAATTCCCTGAGTGTTTTTTCATCTCAATGAGCTGGTCTTTAAAACAAAAAAACATTAATGCTGTGCTTAGCAGACATTCCAACCATATAAAAGTTTTTTTTTTTTTGCATTGTTTTACACATGCAAAAATGATTTTAAAAAAGGCAACATGCTAGCAATGTAACAATTTAACTTTAACACATGACACATTCTAAGCTGAAGCATTTTAATGATTATTAGATATTGTACTGTTAAGCGAAACATTATGTACAACATAATTGGGTCATTCATTTAACTGCTTATATGAAAAATGAGGGGGACCGGGGCTAATACTTCACAATGTGTACAATTTACTGTTCCTTACAGTAGGTTAATTTTAAAAGTCTGTTTTTGCTTAGAAACATATAGATAAATCTTGTCTACCAAATATATGGAAAAAAAAAACTTAGACATGTGACAACATGACATTCATTACATTGTACATTTGAGTCTTGACATTTAAAGTTTAGTGTGAAAGATGGAATTTACCTTTTTTTAAAAATTACTTTACATAATAACCAAATGCTATAATAATTTAATGCAAGACAGAACTAGAGGTTTGCAACTAACAAACAAAACAGAGCCAGCCCCAGTACATGTACCTATAGTACTTTTAGCAATAATAAAACACACATGCGCTTGTCGTATCTTCCACACAAAGACGCTTTAATTTCATCACAAAGCACTGGCCAGTTTATAACACCAGACCACAATAAGATACAGATGGCAGCAGTAAGATTCACATTCACACGGAGATCTGGTGATGCCCGCAGACCCCTCCATATATACCGTATATAAACCATATATACTTATATTTTTACAGTCAGTTCATTTTTAATACAATGACTTGCTCATCAATACTTAGTAAATGTACATGTTGACACATAGCAACATAAGCACAAATCCCAGAGATGCACAACAAATATACATCAACACATTAAGTTTCAGTATCAGTCAGAACAGCTTCTAGATTTATTCTTGTGGGATGTGTAGGATGCCTGAATATAATTATCAATAACATATTTACCCTTAATTGCAGACAGATCCATACCAACTATTCCCTTTGGTCAGACATTTTCTACAATTGCAACAACAAATAAGAGAACCGCACAAAGTTTAGGAACCCCCGTTTTGGAGTTTTTCTCCACAACAGACACTTCATAATATATATTCTACTGTATGTACAGTGCATTTCAGTCAAACCTATCTAATTTGTTTGGGAAATACAAAGGCTTCTAGTGAACAGACACATGTGGATGAAACAAACATTCTAGGTTCAAATAATTTTTTGGAACACATTCACACACATTACTACATAACAAGTTGCAACTATCAAGGGTTTAACGTTTGTGCTTCCTTGTGAGGAGACAGATACAGTACATACTGTAAGCTTATATACGGCTTTAGCTTAATACAGAATATGTTAACATTGTCTAGTGTGTAAACACGAACACCACACAGTATCTTCAGTATAATAAACATCGCAGTGACTTCAAATGTTGACACAAGTCCACACTGGGCATAGTGAACGGATCGTGGTGCAAACTAACCCACAAGCTCTCCTGTACTCCTTATTTCCACACTTCAGCCATCGTTTCTGCTGCTACACTAGATACGCAGCAATTCCAAACGGCTCTTGGTCAGAAAAACACAGAGAGAGAAAGAGAGAGAGAGGTTGAAGAAAGGAGGACTGGCTTTAAGAGTCAAACGAACTCTCGCCGTGAGACGGGCTTCCTTTGCTGGGACGGCTAGAAGACAGAAAACAGAATAGCGAATAAAACCAGAAAGAGAAAAAGCGATGGAGGTGAAAGAATGGGATATTAGGAAAATAAGTGTGGCTGGGCCAACATCCGTTACAAGGCATTTTTATCCATTTAGGCCTAAATAAGCACTTTTGTGTTTGTCATTAATGTATAGCTATTTTCGTTAAAAGAAAATACAAAAAAAACCCATCAAGGCAATTGTTACTACTTTACAAGGTTGATAATATGTATGAATTCATACAATCGCATTTGTACATTTTCTGCTTTGACGCCAGTGATGTCAAGGTTAGGGGTGTGGCTTCACTATTCTATTTTTCCTAATAATCACGTTTTTGTACGATTCCCATTGTACGAATTATATGTATTAGCCACCTTGTATAATAGTTACGGATTTCCATGTGATCAGTCTGTGACAAAAAAACTAAAATACAATACAAATAAAATATAACTAAAATACAATATTAAACTGTTTACCAGATTTAATAATTCTTTCTTTTTTGTTATAAAATATATATGTGTAATATTAACCCAAAAATTAATTCATGCCAATTAAACACATAGTTTCTGTGAGATCAGGCTAAAACATATATAGACTACACAAGGCAACTAACAAAACTAAAATAAAATGTTAAACTATCTTGCAAATTTTGCCTCGTTGATTATAAACAAAATCAATCAAGAAATAAATAAACAAAATATATGTAGCATCAATTAATTTAATAATGCTAATTCTGTCATTATTTATATACTCTTACATATGCTGATCCAAACCTTTTTAATTAAATTTTTTTGAAAGAATATCCAAGACATTACTGTATATACCATATGAGGTGTGAATGAAAAAAAAGAGCTGTTCAAATAAATTCTACAACAATGCTGCGGTCAAATTACACTTTTTCGTTTCATTGACTTTTATTTATACGTAGGCGCATGATGGTCAAGTTTGATGACCTCTAACCTGAGAATTCATGTTACGTTACATGGCCTGTACTGGCAGGGATCTGCGTAGAAATGTCGCATTTTTAGTCTAGTGTGAGCACAGCATAAAAGTGGTCCACACAACTTTACAGGTCTTCAGAAGGAATACGATAACATTTAGAAGTTATGAAATGTAAAACAGTGGTCGGTATATTCTCAAGAAAAAAGCTCCACGTAGAAAAGCTCACAGCGGTTTAAAATAAAATGAAGGTGTGTAAATAGTGACAGAATCTTTCTTTTGTAGATCAAGTGCTGCTCTACAACAAGTGTAAACCAGTGTGCAACATAAAGATCAAGCAATACAGTAATTAGATCATCTAAATGTAAGTAATTGTGATTGAATGCCGAGGACTATTCTACTATTTTATAAATCAGTGCACATAAGAAGCCATCCAATCTGGTTTAAGGCTCAGATGAACTAAATGCAAATGTCATCTAGCATTTGTGTAAGCAAACACATGAAAATAGGCTGGTTTACATTGACAGTCCCTGCGCATTTTATAATTTATGTTCTTCCTTCAAAATACAAAGCATTTCTGCTGCTAAAATAAATAAAATGGCACTATATTTGTGCTCATGAGAACAGTTTTTAGGTCGATTTATAATATTTATATGATTTCAGATACAGATGCATAATCTTACTGATGTCCATTCTTTATATACAGTATATTTTGGGAAACATACAGCTTTAAGTAAACATGTGATAATGTCTGTGTAGAGTGTGTGTTTGTGTCTCCAGTGATCTCCAGTGTTAACGCTCAGTGAGTGAGTCTCTGTTGGATCTGGTGGGGGAGGCGGGTGCTCTCCGACTTCAAAGATGACAACAGACAGATTGATGGATGCAGACAGATGAACAGCGGGACGGACAGACAACAGGGGAAAGACAAACAATTAAGAACAACCCAAAAATGTCTGTGAACACACACATACCGTGTATGCAGTTATGAACATTGAACATATGTGATCATTTTACACCTATAGAAACTTTAGGTCCTTTAATGACCATCCAGGTTTAAGAAATGTGATGTTGATGTTAAATAACATTATCATCATCATCATCATCTGGCACATTCAGTCTTACATAAATAAACAGTGTAAAACATGTAATGATGTATTAAGAACACACATCAAACACACACAGCATGTCATTATTAATAATGGAAGGACTAGCGTATTTCAAACAAAAACAAAAGGTCTTAAGAGTTTAATCTCTTCAATAATTTACTCGCCCTCATGCCAACCCAGACGTACAGTATATAACTTGCTTTCTTCAATTGAACACAAATGATTATTAATTTCAAATGAAAATGCATTTATGTTATTTTCTTATACGAGATCCAAAGTATTAAAACCTCAAAATGCACATATATCAGTTAACAACTGTCTTCTGAAGCGGAATAAAGAAAGTCACATACAGCTGTCATGAGGATGAGAAAATTATGAGAATATATTCCTATTTGGGCAAACAATTTCTTTAACTTTTGACTACCTTTAATATATCTCTAGAGTCTGATAAAAAGTATTTATTACCAACCTTCTAGCATCACATTTGAAAGATTTTGTACTATATAGAGTTGAAACAACATTGACATTAGAAACATAAATAAAGTGTAAGTGTAAAGGATTGTAGATGGACAGAAGGTGTGAACACATTTATAGATGAAGTCATGCAGAAGAGGAAGTGATGTCACATAAGCACACATGTGTCAGACATACCATTTGCGTAACTCCTCATTGGTCACTGATAGAAATTCTGAAAGAATAACCGGAATCATTGTGGAACTGAGATTGAGGAGAACATGGATTGACAGGAAAGAGGCAATGTCTGTTTCTCTGGAATACAATGATCTTTTCCTCCCAAACATTTCAGTCATAAGAGAATGATCTCACAAAGCTGATGCTGTGACTTTATACACAGTGGCCCTAAAAAAGTATTTGGACACTTAAGTGATATTAAGTAAAATTCAAAAATTAAATAAATTTCATTGCATTACATGTAAAATACATTAAATATGCAAACAATTTTTTGCTTTGACTTTGAACCGATTGGTGTCAGGATCCTTTTATTGGACATAATTTTCATGTATTTTCTCATGTCTGTTATGTAATTTTGTCTACTTCTACTATCATTTTAATACATTATTTCCATATTTTCCATATAAAATTTTTGTGTTAAAATGTCTTCCTTAAATGTGCCTTGCAACAATGCATATTGTGAATGAATGCTACACAAATAATTAAATTAAGTTGAAAGGTTCTTTTTTGAATAATTTCATAATTGATATTTTATACATTTATTTATTTATTTTATAAATATATTTTTATATAAAATATGTATGAATGTATAAAAATAAATAAAACATAAATAAATTATTTTATTTAAAACATATTTTATAAAAAATAAAAATATATTTACTATATCAAATATATATATACATTATACTGTGTTATATAAAAAAGTTATTTTTATACATTTTCTAAATTTATTTTATTTTATTTTTTTATACATTTTTTACTAAATATATGGCACTTTTTAAATAGTTAATGATCGAATGCAATGAATATAAGTGTGGCTAATTTTTAAGTGTCCAGATACAAAGAATGCACAAGTTAAAACATTATTGTAATGAATATGCATGTAGATTGTCACATGAATGAATGGGGAGATGGAGATGTACTGTAAACCACTGTTATGCATGAGTGATATGGAGTTGGACTGTGTGAGCTGAATAAGAATCATGGATGTGAAAGGAGAGAGACGAAGAACGAGCAGGGCGATTGTTACTGATCTTTCTTTCTCGTGTTAAAGAACAGGGATCAGGTCGGTATGTAAGGGCTGTAAATGTGTAAATGAAGGGTAGTTTGTAGATCATTGCTCTCAACACCATTAGCATTTGTATTTATCCCTACAGTAGCAAGAATATTTTAGGTGTTTTATTTGCACTGCATGACTAAATGCACTTACAATACAATTAGACTAAATAGTGATAGACTATTTTAGAGTTTTATGACTGTGATAACAGTGTTAGAGACAAGGCTCTCTTCGACTCACCTGGGTACACCTGGTGGGGCACGGTTAGGACGTGAGGGGACCTGGGGCGGAGGGCCGCTGAAGGGGTCCGGGGAAGCTCCAGGTCTGGATGGTACGGGTGGTGCTCCAATAGACGGAGGGCCTGGAGCAGTGCGACCGCCGGGACGAGGCGGTCCGGGTGGGGCCCGGCGCTGAGGAGTGGGACTAGACATTGGAGATCTGTTCAGAAAATGAAAAAACTGTTAAAGTTCATATACCAAACAATATTAGAGACATCATACTATCATCTTGGATGTAACATATACAGATTTCTGTAATTATTTAAATGCTCTCTTGAATTATAAAGGCATTTCCATGTACACATACAATCAGCAAGAGTCACTGAATTTTGTGAATACTGTAAAACACTGTACATTCAGAAATAATTCATCAGAAAGTTACGCTGAACAGCTAGTCAAATTGAAATAGCGATATGGAATAACTAAAGTAGTGTTTAAATATTTAAACACATCATTATACACACTGAAAATCAAAGGTGTTTGTGACGACCACCAAAATAAAAGTTTGGTAAACTTATGACACACTCACATAATAAATACTGTTTAAAAAATTGACTTAGGTTAACTTCAATTGTAGTATATTACAGTAATTATAAAAAACAAATAAAACAATTTTAATGCTTTTAAAAATAACTAAAATTAAAAAAATATATACAATTTCTCAAACTGTTTGGACAGTTATCAGGTTAAACAGACATCTTCCAGTACTTGTTTCAACAGGAAATACATGAAAAGAAATTCACTTTTTAAACCGTTTTGTGGTTTGTTTAAACAGACCACTGTGAAGAGTCGACTCATGAGCA
Organism: Beaufortia kweichowensis; assembly: GCA_019155185.1. Lineage (NCBI taxonomy): Eukaryota > Metazoa > Chordata > Actinopteri > Cypriniformes > Gastromyzontidae > Beaufortia > Beaufortia kweichowensis. The sequence goes on along the minus strand of CM032795.1, from coordinate 220,564 downwards.
ATTGCCTGACATTGTGTAATTTGTCATTACAGGAATTCTTATTCAGCAACGATGAATTGAAGGCACAGTACCTGCGTCCTGAAGGTCCTCCTTGTACCTGCAGCCAGGAGTCATCGACCGGCGGAGGCATGGAGGTGGAGACCGTTGTGGTGCTGATGTCACCGATGATGTTGAGGGCTTCTTTAAGGGCGTGGTACATACGCAGCATCTCCTCCCTGTGTTGAGCCTGTTCGGCTGACTCCTCCATCAGAGTGTTCTGGTCTCCACACGAGTACAGGTTAGCCAGCAACTCCGCATGGATAAACTCCTTAGTCTATGACAAGAGGAAAATCACAGAAATTTAGACAGACATCTGGATATTAACAGGTACATTGGGAACTGCAGAAAGTGGCTTACGTTGTTGATCATGAGATGCATGATGGTCTTGGGCATGAGGTCCCGTACGGTCTTGTTGACGATGGCCATGTAGGAATCCACGAGGTTCCTGATGGTCTCCACCTGCCTCTCCAGCTGAGGATCCATGGAGTGCATGAAGCCATCCGAGCTGCTTTCATCACTCGTGTCACTCTGCTGAGGACAAACATGAATTAAGATTACAGACATAAAATAAAAAGTAAAAAAATGTAAAAGGTGCTGCATTAACCTATAATAGGTATGTTCTTGCTGTCTCAAGCCTCTGAATTTCGATAATATTCTGATTTAAATATGAATCAGGTCCCATTTTATCATTCAGCAGGTGCAAATCATAAGTCCAAGTTCGACATTTAAAACTAATACTAATATGGGTAATAACTTGAAAAAGACTCAACTTACCTTTTCTTTATCCTGCATAATGAAGCAGCAAACAAAGGTGAGATGTTAATAACATAGGTTTGGGTTAATCAATGTAGTGAGTTAATGGAGATGTAAGTTAATGTATGTAAGTTAACATGACTGTAAGTAGATTTTATGATTGAAACGTACAGTGATGCGTTCGGGGTAAACGCCAGCACGCAGGAACGATGCTTTCCAGCTGTCCACCTCCTCCTGAGTGTCGCTGGCCAACTCCAGCTGTCTGTAGTCTTTATAAACGTTCCTGAGATGACAGAGATGTGTGTGTGATCATACAAAATAGCAACATCTATACAATACATGTCTTTGTATTGTATGTCTTTTATGTTCTCTAGAGCAGTGTTTGCTATAATCTATCATAACATTATTCATTTATTTAAAAGAATAATAATAATAAAAATTCTATGAGCGCCATACGCAGTTGTTTAATTTAATAATAAATAGTTTATATTTTAAAATCTTTTTTTTTTTTTTTTTTTTTAGGCAAAATTTAAATTCTTGATTCCGTTGAAATGAAAATGCTTTCATCATTTATTCACCATGTCATTTCACAAAAGAAGATATTTTGAAAAATGTTGGAATGTTGGTTATCTTGTTGAGTCATCATCATATACAAAAAATGACGACTTTTTATTTTTAATTTTTGGGTGAAATATCCCTTTGGGAACCACAGATCTGATGAGTAAAATATTTTTTCTAACCTCTGTTCAGTGTTAAAGAGTGCAAACACGTGCTTGCTGGACATAAAGCTCTTCTCAATGTCTCTGAGCTTCAGGTTGTCCAATGGCAGCATGTACTTCTTCTCTTTCTCCTGCAGAGGACGACAAACAACATTTAAAATGAAAACCAGAGCAAAATACAAACACTGCCAGATCAGGGCCTGTATTGAAAAGCTATTATTAAGCAAAATAGCTGATCCAGGATTATTTTCCTCACATGTAATGGAATGAAATGGCTGGATTTGATGTAACTGCCTGGCAATTGCAGTGGAATAAAAATAAAGTCTGTTCACAACAGAAAACTAGTACACTAGTGCTTACTACACAGTACTGTATGAAGCATACTACTATTAAAAAACAGCTTGTGAAACAGCTCACATATTTATTTTGCATTGTAAAATTAATTTCTGTATAAAAATATCTTGGCAGAACTGTGGTTCAAGATAGAGATTTCAAGAAGTCTTTGAAGACATAACAAGTAATGAATTATTACCTATTCATACTAACAAGTCTCATAAAGCATAAGCACAAGCCAAATATAAGAAGATTAATGGTTATAAGGGTTAAAAGTACTTGTGATGCTGAATACTGATTCCACACGGGCAGCCTGCAGTGACACACTTCATATCAGTCTCACACTTCATGACTCACACAGAGCTGAAGATAAAAATACAGTAAAAATTTTATTAAAGAAACTATGCTGTTTTAAAGTATGTGCCCTGAAACCTTGGAGGGGTTCTTAAGTGATGATTTGTCATTAAGATGGATGCTTATCTCCTCTGAATATCTACAGGATATTAAAGCGAGAGTGAGAGAGATGACAGGACACAGTGAGTAGGAGGAGAAGAGGCAGTGAAGAAAGGCTCGCATGTTAACAGACGTGCCCACGTGCAGAAAGCAGAGCAATCAAGCTGCAATAATGATAAGCTGACTGTATATTACTCCACTGTTTACATGAGTTTCTGTTAATTTTTTTTATTTTTTTTTAAATAAACAGAGTAGAAAGTCATAAAATACAGAAGCAGTAGTCAATTCTGGCAAAAATCTTATTTCCATCGCATTCCCCTCTCTGAGTCTACTCTTAACTGGGAATTAGAAGTTTAAAAGGTCCAAAAACTAAAATAAAAACAGTGACTGGCTTTAGTTCAATAATTTATCCTGTAATTTATAATCATTTTCCTCCACTGCGTGATATCCAGTAATAACAGACTTTAGAATGACTCCCAGGTCTAACATTACATAAGATTAATAAATGCTGAAAAACAATACTGTTCATTGTTAGTTTATGTTAGCTAATGCATTTACCAATCTTATTGTATTTGATACCATTTTATTTGGAATAAAAGCAAATAATGATACAAACCTCTTCTCTATAGCTGTTCTATTACTGTAAATGAACAGCGCTTACAGTCTTTTTCATGAGATATAAATACACATGAAAGGAACTTTCTGAGATCAACATAATGTCAGTTCGTCACTTTTATCTGTGATACACTAAAACACCACAAAGAATAATTTTTGCTGTCCATTTTTAATAGTAGAGCTGATAATTTAATATGTTCTCCCCCCACCTGACATGGGTCAGACCAACATAAGCCCCACCCTGAACATCTACCATTGGTTGTACAAACATTTAGCCCCACCCCAAGCTTTTAATTGCTTACAGTGTAGCTGAGATACAATAGTATTTTAACAATGAAATACTTTTAAGTCTTGTGTGTTTAACCTCAAGTTCTGCAACGAACACCTGACATAATACAAAAAAACCTCTCTTCTTTCCTCTACAGGTATTTATCTAGCACTGCAAAACATTGTAAACTTAGTAAAGCACTTCTTAGTACTATTGTTGCCGCTTTTGATGTATCGCTTCATTGTCTCCTAATATTTGTAAGTCGCTTTGGATAAAAGCGTCAGCTAAATGCCTAAATGTAAATGTAACGTAAAGTTTAACGTAACTGCATCTTATTGTCGGTGGTAAATTTGACAACTATCAATCCGCTAAGAATAACATTTTTAAAAAACTTTTTTGAGCCAATATAGTTTTCACTGTATCTCGTGACAAAATACATTTTACTGTTTTAGGTATGAATGTCCACAGAGACCCATGTAAGGTGAGCTCCCGACCCCCTACGCAGATCAAACGCTGTAAAGATGATTTATGACTGCTGGTTAGGTCATCTACATGTCACACAAACCCTCCTGCATTGCAGAAGAACATTGTGGCAGTTAGTGAAGTTTAGTCCAGATGTCACTTCACGACAGGCACCTTGATGCTTGTTTTAAAGCATGTGTGTGTGATTGTTGAGGGGGGTGTAAGTCAGTATAAAGAGTCCTTTATTCAGAATGTGGAGAGGAAGTCAGCTTCAGAAGAAAAAGCTACGTGAAGAGAGGTACAGACCACAGGACTGCACATCTGGAGATATTACAATTCCGTCTCCGTGCCAAGAAACACCAGCCACCCGTTCAGCCCCCGAACACACACACACATATTTACACAAACACACACACCAGAAATACATCGAAAAGCAAACGTTGAGTGTGACAGCTTTTCATCAGTACCAGTTTTCTCCGTCTCACTCATTTTTGACCTCCGACCTTTCACTTCCTGTTTAACAAGAGAAGTAACATAAACCAAAGGCGGATTGAAAAAAGAAAAGCCCCGCCTCTTTCGCTCCCTCACTCTTTTTTTGTGCCACGTCGATTCAGAAAAATCCACTTTTGAACTGGGCTTGTGACGCAATCCAAATCACCGCATCATTTTGTCTTTTCGCAATATTTATGTTAGACTTTACGTTAAGGCTTCATCATTGATTTGGGATTTATGAGTTGAGCGGGGCCAGGAAATCCAATGCTTCTTACCACCCACATTCTTTGACTCCTACCACCATCAAACGTTTTTTAAGGACCCGCCTCCTCCCCCACTCACCCGCCGCTCTTTGGCATCTCACACACTCGGACGTCCAGCCGAACGGAGCCAGAGCAAAAGAGAGACAGAGGTGAAGAAACCCATAGATGAAGGACAATCTGATCGCTAATGCCAAATCTGATTGGCACGGATGCTCGAACTTTGAGGTATTTCTTTCTCTCTCTTTATTCGCCGCTTTGAAGTATTTATTATTCACATATGGTAGAATCAGGAATTTAAAAGTTAAGGAATCGGGTCCAACACCTTCAGAAAGCTTCTAGCAACTCTGAAGATTATACCAAGTCTAAGATAAAGAAATTGACCTATTAAGATCTAATTGATCTATTAAGCAAAACAAATTATATTTTAAAGGCTGAAATGTGAAAATGAATTTTTATTTAACATCATTTTTGATGTTATTATATGATCAAACTTACTTTAATAAACATAAACTTTCTCTCTTTCAGGACAACTCCACCAAACAATGACATAAGCATCTCTTTAAAACACTTTTTCCGTTTTCATTTACATCCATTAAGGCCTTTTAGTATGTGTCTGTGTGTGTATATTGTGACTCTTAATGCTTTGAACATCATTCGTCAGTGCTGTTGGATTCATATCGTCTCATCTCGTGTCCGTGTAAAGTGTCATGTCCACGCCGCTTTCCCAGTGTTCAGACTACCTGTTCAGGGTGTAGAGATTGTACAGTAGTCTGCACATTGGTTAGGCTGTGTGGGGTTTACACATATCATCTCCATCTGTTCATCAACACAACGCTACGCTTCGGTGCATCTATGCATGGAAAAGTGCAGTCGTCATCCTTTAAGTAACGTTTGTGTTTGTGTGGGGTTCTACTTAACCATGTTTTGGACAAATCTCAGCAACAATCTAGTTGTAAAACAAACACTAAAAACACTAAAAGTAGTAAATAAAGTTTTAATCTGGGGACAAATTTGTACCCAAATGTGTAACAAATCTGAGCAAAACCTAGTTTTGTGGGGATGTCCTTACTTGTAGAAACTATAAAACCTTTATTTACTATAAAAATAAAGTAAATTATTTTTTTCCAAATTATAAAAATGCAATAAATTTTCTTTTAGGGTTAGGTTTAATGTGTGTATATAAGCGTGCATTTTGCTATAATGTTAATACAGATTTATCAACAGACATCAGCTATTACTCATTTGGAAACTAAGATTCAAGAATAAATAACATGGATAAAAAATAAAGAATATATAAAATTAAACACAAATTTTTGGGGGTAAGACTCACATGTGGGTTAGTCTATACTAACAATAAAAGGTTTATAAAAGTATTTCATTTATGTGAAAAAGAAAAGAACTGATAGAAAGAATAATAGAAGGAAAGACGGAAAGAAAAAAGAAAGAAAGAAAGAAAGAACACTGAAAACGATGTAATTGCTTATGATGTTTATATGACGGAAAATAAAAGAAGCCATTTCTCCGTGTATAATTTCTATGCTTGGACTCTTATTTCATCTGCTTGGAGCATGAGCAACTTATTTTGGCACGGGCAGAACATAGCTGTGGTTTTTAGAAACGATGAGATAAAATGAAAAACAATTACATGCAAACGAACACTTTTGTTTTAAAAGGTCTTACTCTGCATGCCTAAACTAACTCCAGTTAGAGCTTTTGGGAAGTGTTGGACCACAATCTGGTATGTATGGTAATGAAAACCATATGCCATCTCCCCAACCCCCAGAGCAGCCCTCCCACCAGCCCTCCGTCTGCATCTCCTCATGACTGCAGTCTGGACTGACGGCGGAGGCGGGGCGAGGGGTCGCGGCCATACCGTAACACCTGTGCTTGATCAGACCATTGAGACGGCCAAATGCCTGACCATTAATGAAATGAGAAACAGAAGTACTGCCGAACAGAAACGCTCATTTGTACTGTATGACCTCATCCATCTTATTCAGACTCAACGTTGTGCGTTTAAACTGTTGCTTACTGGAAACTGTGCTTACTGTGAATTTACTAAATATAGACATAAAAATATAAAAATCAACTTACCTCATCGTCTTTGTACCAGGACAGATTCTCAGCGGTCATGACAAACCAATATTCCTTCGCTCCTCCTTTCATGATACCGATGTTATTGATGGTCAGCCAGCCCTTCCTGATCACCTAGACACACAAACAAGAGAAGACAGAAAAATCTCAATTACTTCTCCTAGACATCAGTGAGATTTAATGGCGAGATTAAATGGAAACTTTATCTTAAGTCTCATCTGCGTCTAAGATATTTTTCCTGAGAAAAAAGTGAGAAATCTCACAAATATCTCCATTAGAGTTTCAGAAGAGATCTCAAAGTCCCAAACTCAACTTTTAATATGAGCTCAAAACATTTCTCATCAAATTTACCCAAATCCAGATTGTTTTACAGTATTCTATAATTACTCTCTTAATGTTTTTCATTTTAGGACAATCAACAGATTGTCTTTTAGAAGAACAAAATTAAAATAAAACTAGCACAACAATGTAGAAAAATAAGTTAACTACACAATTTAGCAGCCAGCTACAACACAAAAATGATGACAGAATGCCAGAGTAAACCAATCAGAATCAAGTATTTCAGAGCGTTGTGTAGTAAATGTAAACATTGGTTGTGTGTGCATGCCTTTAATTAAATTAATCCTTATTTAATTTAACAACAGCGCTAAAGAAACATTCTCTGGAACAAATAATGATCATAATGAGCTACTTGTGTTTGTTTTTTAAAATACATCACAGTGAGGCCCATAATAATCATCATGCAATGCTATTTTCCAAATACATGTTATACTGTACACACACACACACACACACACACACACACACACATTATCTCATCCTAAGGAGTGTTGGCATAGCAACAGAAGCAAAGCAAGATAAGAGGTTAAGACACATTATTATAAACTGGAAAAGGGCAACGGTGAAAACAGGCAAAAAGAACAGATACAAAATTAGAAGATAGAGTTCATTTTCAGTTCATAAAAGTAAATGTGAGTCAAAATATACAGTATGTGATGCATTTCTAGTTCGAGGAGGGTGATGCTGTATAAGCAAAACTTTGTATCACAAAATTGTCAAAAATTCTGATCTAAATGCTCTATTAGATGCCCAAGAAAAACAACAAATATTGCTAATATTCTTTCACGGTATGCTGTAAAACTACTGACAAGCCACAATCATAACGTTTATCTCAATTAAAAAATTTCAGATGGGCAGACAGCAATTATGAATTATTGAATTATTAAAAAAAGTATCTGTGAGTCTAAAACTGTAGTGTACACCATGAGTTTATAAATGTTAAGCTTAAATGTGTTATATGAATAAATAGCACTAAAAACAGCTGTTTAAATAGTAATGTCACTTAAAAAAAGTGTATTTGTTACATTACGGAAAATGGCAGCAAAAGAAAATGCCCTTTTGAAAAGGTTTTTACAGTAAGTGTATTCATTTGTGGCAGATTGCTTTGTATTACAGATATTATGGTAAAACTATGGTTACTGTTGTGAGTAAATTTATGGTTACTATTATTTTACAACACATTAAATCTGTGGTTACTACAGTAAAACCATGGCTAACTTTCATAAGAGTGTGACCTTCGTGACATATTAGAGACCTTTTATAAACATCATTTTCCAATATAAATTCAGTTCATTTAGATGTCCATTAATAATTAATCTAGTAATTGAACGGAGAGATGGAGGAAGCTCCACAAGAAGCTTTAAAAGCATTAGCAACAGTAACTGTTTGTTTTGCAAAACAGAAACAATACTTGAAAATAAACCGAAGAAGCGGTTTATCATTTGAATCATCAGCTGCTGTTATTCTTAACAATCATATCTCATAGAAAACAGATGCTGAGTGATACAGTATGAGACGCTGAATGTATTACTATTCGAGTGAAGATGAAAACATCTGTGAGGTTTGTGTGATGGACACAGCATCTGTTTCGATCTGGTTTGTGTTTACCTGATTGCCAGCAGCTTTCTTCTTATTCATCTGACTGCTTCTCTGCTGAGCACTAAAGAGATGAACACAAGAAATAAACCAGATGCTACAACTAATAGCTACAACATCATCATCATCATCATCATGAAGTTTTAGCTCTTGGGATTTTTATTTCTAAAAAGCAGCTAAAATTGTCACCAGTATATGTTGTGTTTTCCATTTTGCTTTTAGAATGTGAATGCTTATCCAGCACTAATCAGCATTACCAAAATGATTTTTTTTATGGGATAGATAAATGTTGTGGATATTAATGGATTTGTTCCTTTGTTCCAAAAGACAAAGAACTCTAGATACATGAAGGCTAAAACGATTGAGCTACAATTAGTAATAGTGAATGGCACAGGGTCTTACTTTGCAAAACCGATGAAATCCTCATGATTGGTGTTCATGTAGGCCAACTCGATGTCAATTAATAACATGACCTGAAAAAAACAAAAACAACAACATATTTAACCAACACAATTTGTATTAATTCCTATGATATCATTCATACGTTTAGAATGATTTGCTTTCACAAAGTCAGTATTGCTTTGTGAGTTATTATATTTTTTTAGCTTTATCGTAGCTGTATTAATATATTTTCTTATAAGCTTTTATTTTACTCTTTTTTTTATGTTTACTCTTTATGTTAATTCATTTTAGTATAATTTTTATTTTTTGCTTTTGTCATTTTATTTATTTATTTATCTATTTTTGATATTGCTATATACATTTAATTTATTTTTGTTTCAGTTTTAGTGTAGTTTTTATTTATTTCCAGTTAATAATTTTTGTGCTAACTTATAGCTAAAGCAAAACTTAGTTTATGCTTTAAAAAAAATATTTATTTGATTTTAATCAACAGAAATAATTAATAGTTTAAGTAAACTATAACAACCTTAAAACATACATCTTTGCACAATTCACATCGTACGAATTCGCAACCTCATAAAACTGTTGTGAATTCCTATGACATCAGACTGGATTTAACTATTCATTTTACAAATGAAACTATATGTGATGAATAGGCAAACACGTTACCTGATTCTTAGTGCGGCTCTCACGGTCGCGGATGTGCTGGGTGACGATCCTCTCCATCTCCTCTCTAAGCATAGGGTACTGAGCCAGCTGTCACACAAAACACGCCGGATTAACCACAACCACTTACACAATAAACTGGATTTACACTGAAGCAAATCTTTTTACCGTGGATTATTAGTTAAAGGATAAAGCTCATGAAAACAGTGACTGGCTCATATCTAAACCCCAAAACAGACTGAATACAGTACCTTCTTGGTACACTGCCTGACCGTATTAACCAGCTCGGTGATGACCAGGTCAACACATTTCTGGCACGGCTCTTTGATTTTGCCGATCTGTCGCTTTACGATAGTCTCGAAGGCCATGTCTGGAGTGAACAGACCGGTCCTAAACAAAACAAAACAGTCATGTTGTGTCTTACTGTTATTAAGTTATGAATTTGTGATGCTGTTGTGATTTTTGGTACTGTATGTTCCCATGATGCAATAGTGTACAGTTGCAATAGTTGTTCAGAATATCACAGTGACATCTGAAGATCAGCTGAATGTGTTTGTGTGTCTGGAGGAGACGCACATACCTGATACCGTGGATGTTCTTGATGGCGTAACTAATCTCTTTACGTAACTCTTTCTCATCGAACTCCATCTAGTTAGCGTTAAAAGACAGGAAGACATTTACTTGACATGCAACTGGGCACAAATTTTGTCGAAAGCTACATCTGGAGTATAGTCACCTTAACCAGCTCAAAGGGGAAGCGTTCGTGAAAGATGCGATTGATCCTCGCGCCCCCAGACAGCTCCACGGTGTCCACCTGATCTCCCGAACCCTCGATACACTTCTCGAAATCAACAGCAAACTGCTGCACCATCCTTCAAAGCAGAGAACAGAGAGGTTTACCAGTGAGTCAGAGACGCGTGGGCTGGAAATGCTGGGAACGCTTCAATGGGTCACGCTTACTGCAGCAGAGCCTTGGTTTTGCGAGATGGATCATCGGGACGGAAGTGTTTGTATTCCTCCACTTCTTTCTCAATGGACAGCAGCTGACTCTGCAGTTTGTTCCTCAGTCCAGGTAGAGTGTCTCGGATGTGGTTAGTCAGTTGCTAGATGGAAGTGGAGACTATCGGTTACTGTGCAAAAATTCATCACTCAAGACTATTGCATCTACAACAACAATAAAAAATAAAAGCAAACATGATTTTAAGAAATTCCAAGTAGCACCGTACCTGATTGAGAACCTTCTGCAGATACGGGGTGCCCATACGATCAGCCATGTGTCGATAGGCTGGATGGGTGAGAAAGAACTTCCTCTCTGCTGCCATAGCAGCCGTGATGTCCTTCTTTCCATCAATGTCCTTCTGACTGCGGTTCACCACCCCAATGTAGCCTAAAGAGAACATCAACCTGACAGTGAGTTTTACATGTAATCTGCATAGAGGTGAAGCAAGCATATTCTGAATAAAAATCACAGAACAGAACACAGAATGACCAAATAATCTTAAAAGTAAATTTATGGAAAATCCAATGTCAACGCTTGTTAGAAGGTAAAGAGCTACTGAGACTTATCACTGTTGTATCCTTTAGTTAGAAATGAATCTCAAGGTTACTTCAGGACTGTCTGTATATGTTTGTGAGAGAGCATCTGCTAAATGATAGGTAATGTCAGTAAATAAAGAGACAAAACACCATCTACTATACAAGCCCAAATAAGAAACCAATTGATAAAACCCATAAGTACACTTGGTAGTTTCTAAAAGGCTTTAAAAGCACAAATAATCTTAACAAGAATTCAGCTTGAAGTGTGTTTCAAATATACCAGCAAATATTTTGCTCTCCTGAGTCCTTTATAAGAGCCCTTAGATAAATAAATATATTGATAAAAGACATATCTACCTTTTTCATTTACAGTTTTTATACTTTTAAAAACCTGCTTTTAATCAGAGAGTGTTTCTCACTCCCTCCTGGTGCTGGTTCAAGCTTTACAAATCAAAACAGATATGAAAGCAAAGTTCATATCTTAAAGTCACGTGATAAAACCACTGTTCTTTTTCTCTAGTTCACCTGTTAGCGTGAATTATGTTTTCTTTTGCCTGGATTCTTTAAACTTACATGAAAGGAGATACTAGTTAATGCTGTTCCATTTTTTGAATAAAAACAAAACTGATTAGATACAATTTGAATAGTGCTACACAAATAAATGTTTTATGTGATTACAACATTTAGAAGCAATGACTTTTCCTGAAATGCACACTTCTTATTGAATTTCACTGCCACGCAACATCTCTGACTGCTTCAAATTATATTAATATCAATCAAATATATCAGGACTTTGGATTGTTCAGATCTTTACTGTTACAGAAATGTAAAGAATGGAGCTTTCAGCTTTATTGTAAAATTACAATCTTGTTAATATTGTAAACTCCTGAATGATGTTGTGTGTCGTACACTGAATTCACCTCTACGTAAGGGAAGAAGTTTGTTCTCCAGGATTTCACGTGCGTCAGTTCCTTCATCCATCAGATCCAATTTGGTGATCACGCCTATAGTTCTCAAACCTGTTTAAAAACATATCACATACAGGTTTATAAGCCTTTCTGGTTAATTCAAGGTGTTTCCACAAAAATAAGAAATGCAAATTAAGTAATTTGTGTTTAACCCACCCTGAGGGTCCACCTCTTTGGCAATCTTGAGGGCATCTGAGTTGGCCAAATCAGAGTTGGCAGGAGACACGGCCAGCAGAAGGCAATTGTCTTTCGTCACGAACTGCATCAGCATGTCTTTGATCTGGAGCTCTATATCAGCCGGTTGGTCACCTACGGGCACTTTGGTCATGCCAGGCAGATCCACCAGGGTCAGATTCAGAACTGGTGAGGAAGAAAAGAGGTGACACGGTTAGATTTTCAGCTTTTACAGCTTTTATACAATCAACATTCATTTTACAGCTCCATACTCTTGTTTCTGGTTTTATTTCTCCAAAGCAATTTTAGGAGAAACAGAAATTAAAAAATAATCTATAACTCAATTGCACTGAACGCAGATAGTGTGTGACTGTTTTTAACGTGGTCTGTATATCTACGAATGTCACAGGTACCGTTAGGTGAGCAGACCCGCAGGTTGATGGGGACCGGTGAGATGCCTTTGTTCTGGCCCGTGATGCGATCCGTCTCTGCCTCGATCTCTTGACGGACTTCATCAAAATCAGTAAACTTTTTCCCTTTGCAATGCAGGAACTCGGCATACTCTGAAAACGAGCAATTAGGAAAGACTATTGAAACAAAACTATAGCTTTGCAAGCATGTGCTTACCGATTACGTTTTTGACCAACATGTTAGTGTGCAAAAGTGAATTTTTTACCCGTAGGGCAGTTGATGAGCTGGAGCACTAGAGGGCGCCGAGTGACAATCCCAGAGCCACGGGGCAGAAAATCCCTAAAAGAGAAGAATTGAGAATGAGTCCCAGTCCATTTATTCTCTATAGGGTATATTTTCACATGTGAGGAAATAAAAACTGCCATCATTTTTTCACCCTCATGTCAACCTTTATGTGACTCTTTCTCCTCTAAAACACAAAAGAAAATATTTTGAGAAACGACTTAATGGTTTTGTATTCATACAATGGAAGTCAATGGGGGTTAATGTTGTTTAGTTATCAACATTCTTCAAAATATCTTATTTTTTGTTCTGCAGAAGAAAGAAAATCATACAGGCTTGTAATGACACAAGGATAAATAAATGATGAAAGAATTAATTAACCTTGCCATGATGCTACATTAGACATTGAGTCAGTAAAAAGAAAATACATAAATATTGTGAATAAGATCATCTCAGTGTTAAATCTAGAGATGGACGTGTATATTCACACTAAAACAGCTCATACTGAAAAACAGATGTGCTGATTTAATAAAAAAAACACATCATAGCCTAGTTCTGCATGACACATTTTTATGGCCCTAGTGTAATTGCATGTCAGTTTCATAGCCTTTCTTGTAATAAGAGGGTTGGAGAAATACTTCAAACCACAAAACACTGTATGAGTTCATTAAGCAGAAATGGTCACAATGTTTGCCAAACAAAACATGTAATTCCTGAACTGCTTGAACTGTGTTTTAAATGTTTAGATATATAACTTAATCAACATCATCTAATCTTCTGTTATTTTAGGTAGCTAATAGGCCATAATATAATCAGATATATCCCAGGAATATAATAATCTAATGTAACTGACAGTGTTAAAGTGATAAAGCGATCATGATAGTGATATAATAAAATCTTACAGCCGTAATAGACTGTTATAATGACATCATTTCTCATTGGCCTTAACTGTTTACACTTTGATTCTCCATAAACTGTTTCATAACTCTTTATCGTGTGTCATAGTGGGCAGCGACACTATTCAGAGTAATAAATGATGAGGTTATGTTTGTTGAACTGTAAGTTAATAGGGCCATACGCTATTTATTTTAAGGCTGATGTGAATTTATTTCGTGCTTTAGTTGTTAGTCGATATCCTCTTCACAGCCAATTTCTTCAGAAGACAAACCATTAGTTCACATATTGCTTTGACAGTACCTCAATAGATTGCTATAACAATATTACCGAAATTGATTCGGCTTTAGTGGTGGTGGACAGCATAAACTGATATTAATACTGTTGACTTTATTAAGAAGGGGCCACACATACTATAAATTAAAACATCACAAAGACTTAAGGGAAACGCTGCCCTAGAAACCACTTACAACACTTTAGCAACCACATAGCAACACTCTACAGTAGTATACCTTAACAAGAATTGGAGAATTTCTGTCATAAAATACTATAAAATAATCATTTTTACTAAAGGTTTTTATCATACTTTCAGCTCAGATGTCATTATTTTTTGGTTTATATATTCATGTGAGGTTTTAAAGCATTTTTTACTGTATGTTTAAAACATGATTTTTCATAGGTAAAGTGAAAACAGGTGCTCTCACATCCATAGGTCTATATTCCTCATAAATCACAAATTACAGTAAAACCCATGCAAAAAATGATGTGATAATAATAACCCACAAGTTTATGTTTCAAACAGAGATGGTGACAGAGAGGCAAAATTACAGATTGCAGCTTTTCATTATGTTAATTAAAATTTGTAATTAAATAGTAATTTAATTGTGTAGCATAGCAGCTGCTTTACAGAAACAGAAATAATTTATTACAAACAATACTGTACAACCAATATTTCACATTGCACCTGTGGCAGGAAGCAAATACCTACAGTCATGTTTATTTACATCTACAAACACAACTTCTAAGTTTTACATTTACTAAAATTTACATCACATCAGCCCTGAAACAGACGTTTCCAAAGCAACATGATCAAAGTAATGCTGCAAAGCCCATTTGTTGTTGACACACACTGATTGTCTCACTGCACAGAAGTCACATCAGCTTCTAACAAGCAATTTAATGACAGACATACAGCCGTGATACCCTGCTGCTTCCACCAAACTGCATCATCACATAAATAATTATCATCTCATGATGGTTAACGGTCACATCACAACAGGTTTACATGCTACTTCTCCCTAGGAATGACAACTGTCTTATAACATGGGTGCCAGTGTGGATAAAATCATTGTACAACAACACTATTATACGCTATACTGATTCATGAGACCAAAAAATTTTGAGCTTTCATTTTGCAGGATTGTAAACTGTTAGTCTAAGCAGGCAGAGCAGTGCACTGTGTTATGACAAACCGTCGTCCTCGTTTACCATCGTGAATCCTTTCTTGTAACAGCTGTGAGCATTGTACTGGTAGTCAATAGAGCTGTTTGTGACGGACCGGCTCGACAGATGTTTTAGAGTACAAGGTTTGGTTTTGTGGCATAACCAATAAAACAAAGTTTACAACAAACGTTATCTGGTAATTCACCCACATTTCATTGCAAACCTGAATGATTTTCTTTCTTCTGGAAAACACAAAAGAAGATATTTTGAAGAACCAAACGACATTGACACCCATTCACTTCCATTGTATGAACACAAAACAGACATTTCTCAAAATGTTTCAAAGAGTCATATACAGGTTTTGAATGACATGAGGGAGAATAAATGATGACAGTTTTATATTTGGGTGAACTATCCCTTTAGCAAAATGTTTTAAATGGCTTGTGCAAGCCAAACCACACCAAACAAAGCTCACAGTGTTCAGAGTTTGTTGAAATAGGACAGAAAACCCGGAACCCATATGAGCCATGTGTGAAAGCCTTACAATCACCCATCTGTATTAGAAATGCAAATGCTGGAGTGGGAAACATGAGATTAAGGAAGAGATTTTCTTGACCCCCGACCCCCCGCTTCTACAAACAGATTTCTGAAGAACTGTCCTTGGTGCTGAAAACAAACTGAGATCATCTGCTTCAGCAAATTCATAAAAGAGATACAGGATATAAACAACAACATTATTGTTTAAGAATAGGTTTGTGGAAGATGTTTAGACCAGAACAAAATTAACTATGGTAGTAAAAGTAATCATGTTTTTGGTGGATTGATGACCATTTCTATTACTTGAGGTTGAGGTTAAACTATTACCACAGTAAGACAATGGTGAATTTGTGGTTACTATGGTTTTACTACAAATACCATAGTTAAACTTGCATTATTGTAGTACACCTATTGTTCATTTGCAGAAGGATATTGCCTAAAACACAATGTGAAATATAAGAACTCTTCTTAACACAACATTTATTTATATAAGCAAACCCTGATTGTAATGCAGTAACAGTTGTGAACATAAACCGAGCTGTAAGGAAGACGATAGGCCTGTGTTTGACACCCGATAAGCTACACCTGATACACCCGAATGCTGAACATTAAACCCTTAAAGGGACACTTCACCCAAAAATAAAACTCTTTTATCATTTATCCACCTTTATGTGATTCCAAACCTGTATGACTTTTTTTCTTCTCCAGAACACAAAAGAAGATATTTTGAGGAATGTTGATCATCAAACAACATTGGCCCCCATTGACTTCCATTGTATGAACACAAAACGAATCTGAGACATTTCTCAGATTATCTTCTTTTATTGAATAGTCATATGTGGGTTCTAAATAACATGACATAAACAATGAAATAATTTTTAGATTTGGGTGAACTACCCCTTTAAGCTTTTATACCAGCGACCTCTGGATGCATTTATATCTGTTCTGTATTGTGATGCATGATATCAATTCTCTATAGGCATTCATATTCAGGTTTCACATCAAAACATGTTATGCAATACAGCACATTCACTTCTTAATAAAAAATTCTCTAGAAATTAATGAAGAAGATCTCTAGATGGCCAAAAATGCTGGTGTATGTAGGTAGCTCGATAGGCAGCCTATGATGGCCTCAATAAAACAAGAAGACACACACACACACACACACACACACACACACGTCAGCCATGAGCATCATCCTCTAACACTCTTCTTCATTGGGGGGATGCCGAATAATGGTGTGCATGTCGAGATCATACTGAGTAAAGCTTTTGTGTGGTTGATGTTAAGCATTAAACATGATACATAGAGTATTAAAATACACAATAATATCCCTAATTCATACGCCTGAGAGATTTATATTTCTGTTAATGGTTTTTAAAAATAAAAGCCTCGGTATTATTATAGATACATAACTCAACATGAAATCCAACATGAAAACTGATTTGTGCATCGCATATAACAATGATTGATTGTTGAATTTGCCTGTGCAAGAACAATTAATGATAGATGTTGTAGATGTTATCAGTCATCATGGATGTCATGCAGTAGATGTCACTTACTTCCCGACGAAGTTCTCTAATACAGAGCTTTTCCCGGCACTCTGCCCACCGACCACAGCGATCTGAGGAAGGTCCAGGTTGGCATTTTGTCCGATGGCAGAGAAGGCGTCCTGCATACGGTTCACCAGAGGAATCAAGTCCTCCATTCCCCGGTTGCCCATCTTGTGGGTTAAATAATCGGTGGTGTTTCACCGCGAAAACGTAAAAACCGACCGCGATATCTTAACGTTGTCCCTTGTTTTCTTTAATTTTCCTTTGCGAATCGACATACGTGCTCGTTCCTACACCCAGCCTGCCTGCCTGTTCACCACAGCCAGCAATAATCTGCAGGAGGGATGCGGTGATGAGCGCCGCCTGCAGTACCATCTTGAACCACTGGAGGACATCCCATAGAATAATTATCGTGCTTTTCATTTTTTTAGTTTGTATAAATTGGTTTATTTGACTAATCTATCATATTAAAACACTTTTAACACCATAACAATTTTTAATGTATTGGATTTCACATATTTACAAAGAAATTAATTCGTTAAATTAATTACAAGCCGTTCTTCCTCCGAACCAGGTGAGGGCGCACCGCTTAAAAATAAGCTTAACCTCCACATAAATATACAGCGTTAGCCTAGAGGAAGAATCAGCTGTTGTATCCCATGGAGTTAATGGTGATTTTATATCAAACAGTAAGTGGTTTTAATACCGCATTGTTTTTATGGGTAAAGCCGGCGTGAAATGTTTGCTGTGCATGTCAAACTTTAAAACGGACTATAGAGCACTAGAGTAATATCTAGTATTATGCTGACGGGAAGTGTAAATTGTAAGTGTATGTTTTTTGTGTAGTTGTCAAGAGCTGTCAATGCTTATGTGTTGTAGAATAGATTTATCATCATTTATCAGTCATGTCGTCGACCTTGGCGAATAAAATATAACCAATGCAACATCTGTATAACTTTGAAAAAGATTAACAGTGTCGGTAATCAAAGAGCTTACATGTATACAAAGCTTGAAAGATCGGGGTCCTTATCATGATGGCAAGAAATCTGTAGTTGTTATTCGCTGCAAAAATCAGAGCATCCCTAGTGATAACTAGAAATTTGACAGTTGTAGAATAGTAGTATAGAAAGTCTTTACTTTTTAACTGTCCTCCCCACTGAAACATCTAGAGACATTGAGTTTTGTTAATGACTTGTGCTGGAACGTCTCCAGTATAACATTTTCAGAATCAAAATTGAGCTTTTTGATTGTGTTGTCGTCTGTGTATAGTGTGTAGAAAAAGAAGTGTACATAGTCTTGGTGACCAAAGGTATTGATGTGGCACAGCATATCTTTCTTTCTACCCTGGAATTTAAAGATTGGCACACTATGTTTAAACAGGCATCAGGTTATTGCAGTGTGTGTCTGGGCCATAACAACAACAATAACAAGAATGCTCAAAATGAATCAAGAGCAAGATCCTATCCAGTACATTCACAAGAAGCCTGAAACAGTCCCATCAGACCCTTGTGGACCAGGAGCATCGATTCATTCTTCGTTCACAGAAAAAGGAGAACCTACTATGAAAAGCAGAGAGGTCAGAGGTAATCTTGATTTATCAACATTATTAAAGTTGCTGTGGCATCATGATGTTAATCAAAGAAAATACTCATCAAAAACTATGCTTATTTAGCATTTTATTTAAGCCGCTTACAAAATAACGTTTGTTTCTGACAGAGCAAATGAGCTGGGGGAGACGTTTGCAAATAGAGATAAACTACAGCAGCCACCAAAAGCAAACTTTGCAGACATAACAGAGCATAAAGGTATACATTGTACAATACTCTGCTTTAATCTTTAATGTCACACCCTTTGTTTACTTTTGAATGAAAATGTTTGAGTTAGACTTATTCAACACTTTATCTTTGCTGGTAGTATATAACCTTGTGTTGCATTGTAATGTTGAACAGTCTTGTATTTCTCAAATAAATTATGCAGAGGATGAAAACGCTGTGCAGCTTGAAGATGACAGTCTGGATCAGAACAGAGCTGCAGAGGTGGAGTATCCCAGCATCAGTAATGCATTTTTCAGATTTGCCTTTGGCTTTGTATATGATCCAGAGTACTGTGAATGTTATTGTTTTAGATCAAATAGAATAATTAAGTTCCTAAGAATAAGTATGTATGTGACTGTGTATGAATATGTGAATGATGTGAGTGTTGTGTTGTTCAGGTGCAAGGTGTCGGCACTTCTCTTAAAGTGACCATTCAGCGCAGCAGCGAGAGTCGAGCCTTCAGCACTACAACCGAAGAAACGCCTGCGAGTCATGATGGAGAGAAAGAGAAACACAAACTCGCAGCCAAGTTTACCTGCTACGTTTGCAACTTCCCATGTCCTGACCAGCAGGTGACATATAACTGCACATTTATAAGATGAGGAGTCAAGTCTTATGATTATATTCAGTATGTATATGTATACATTGTATATGATTCGGCAGGTCTTTCAGACACACATGACCAGTTTGGATCATCAGCAGCGTATGATGGACATCCAACAGGCAAGTAACACCCGCCTAGCCGCACTGTTGCCCCAAACCCGAGAATCCTTACAGGGCACTAACAGGTCAGTGGTGCAGTCCACATTTATTCACAGTTTTTGTCAAAATGTAAAAGTTTTTTTTTTTAATCTTTGTTTTGTAACAGTTATATTATGCAATATTACTGAAATTAAGGAATGTAATTATGTGCAATTATATGTAATTATTTGTATTGTTTATTGGTATTATTAGTATTAGTCATTTTGACTAAAATTGTGTTAAAGTTGAAAATTGAAATATATGTTCATGCTTATGTAAAGCATGACGCAGGTTCTGCCAATAAACCATTCCTTTAATATCCAATTTATACTGTCATTGCACATGTTGTAAGAGGACAAACCCTGTACAAAATTTCACAACAAATTTTTTAATCTCTGTGTTTAACAGAGAGAGGAAGATAGACCGTCAGCGCTGGTGTCCTAACTGCCAGTGTCATTTTTCTGGTGACGTCATAGAACACAGACGAACTACGAAACACAAGGTTGTCTTCACGATATCAACAGCGGGCTTTGTCATTTGAGTTGTCTAGACTCACTTAGTTACAATGGAGACAAGTCTTGGATTTTAAAGCACACAGTTACATTCTATACAACTGAATCCTGGTACTGAACATCGATATTAAAATGATGTTATGTTTGTTCTTTAGCTGGCAAAGATCTCCTCCAGACCTTTCTGTACGCTGTGTGAACGCCACTTCAGAACTCCTCGTAAGTTTGTGGAACACATGAAGTCACCCGAACACAAACTGAAGGTTGAGGAGGTTTGTGTGTACAGTATGTGTGTTTTCTAGGTATTTTAATGTTTAAAGTTTTGTTAGATGACACACATTTCTTGGTTCTTTGATCATGTGTTACAGCTCAAAAATGAGGGTGACCCAGAGGTCATGGAGGAGTTAATAACAGTGGATGCTGTTGGTTGTTTCGAAGGGGAAGATGATTATGAGGAGGATAGAAATGAAGAAGTGGTTCCAGTGTTTGAAAAGGTCAGTCGTGTGATTTCATGTGCTCTTCAAAACTTGATATATTGGTGTGATCTTACAAAAGTTAAAAAGAGTTTCTTCTTAAATATTGTTTTTAGCATCCTGTTCATAAAGAGATTATGCTTGAAGAAGCAACTGATTATAAAGTATATGATCCAGATACACAGTATGGTGAGTACTTATCTTCAACCACACTGACATTTGTTATTGATATGTAAAGAATGTGTTTTTCTTCGGCTCTTTAGCTTTCATGTTTTTTTTTTTACTTTCAGGCACTAGTTTTGTGGTCCCTGTCGCTGGCTTCCTCTGTAAGCTGTGTCATAAGTTCTACCACTTTGAGTCTTCGGCGCGGGAAACCCACTGCAGGTCTTTAATGCACTTCCAGAACTTACAGGTGAGGAACATTAAAGGGACAGTTCACCCCCCAAAAATTTAAATGTAATGCTTTTTCATTTGTTTTCAGAAATACAATGCCCTGAAGATGCAAAAGAAATCTCATGAGGACTCTGAGAGTGACGTCTCATGCAGCAGTCCCATGACGGACCGTAAAGAACACGAGCTCTGTGCTGGCTGCTCCAATGAGACTGAGATTTCTGACATCGCCCAATCAGATCTCAGCACATCACGCATCCATCCCTCAAGGAAGAGAAAGCTATCTAAAAGACGTTACAGATTCAGGACTCTATACTCGAAAATCTCTTCAGCTCCACAGAACTCAACTGTGGTCATGAAACACTTAGTATGTACTTCACACTTCGGCTCAAACCGTGTGGCGTGCAACCAGGAGTGCAAAAAGTCTGACTCGGGGATCGTATACAGTGATCAGGGTCCAGCATGAGCGTAAAACGCTACCATGGCCCAGACTATGACACCAAGAAGTGTAAAAATGTGAACATAACACACATACAGTTTGTGTCATGTGTCACAGTTACACTCACAAGAGAATAATACACAATCTGTGGAGTTTAAAGAGACAGTCAACAAATACCAAACAAAACAAACTCTTCATGTTCATGAAACTATTGTGGGAACTGTAAAGAAAACCTGAAGTAATGGAGCACATTAATTCAAAAATAGTGTTATTGTATGTTATGGTTTTGTAATGCTCAATAAATGTTTAATGAACATGCTTCTGACTCAGCATTTTGTTTTTCTTGCTGTAAAACAAATTTAGCCATTTTGCCACTTCTCTCAAAGCATTTTTTATTTTTGAAGCATAATTTTTCATAGCCAAGTAAAGTGATGTATTCACTTGTGACATACGTAACAGTCCATATTCCTCATAAATAGGCACATGAAAATTATAGTAAAGTAACTATTTCATGTTCTTTGAAGTGTCATCACTTCTCTCTTTGTTGGCTATTATTGTTTCTGGTTTGTGCATTTTAATTCACAGAAATCATATAACGTATGTTACCTCTCAAAAACGTGTTTTCTTTTTTGTTACAATCAAAAGTATATTTCCGTTTACTTGTATAAAGTTATAGTTTTATCTCTGGAAAAGGGGTTTAGTAAAATATAAACAGGTGGTTTAATACATACATTACGTGGATTTATATTTTAAGATTTGAATAAACATGTCATGTACATAATGCTGAAATTGCCCATAATTAGTGTGTAAAGCCACCCAACTGATTAACACATTTTATTCATATTATGTTTATATATTTTATTTATTTTATTGCGTTGTGTTGTATATTCTGCCTAGATTAGTACACGTGGCATGCAGATTCGCGCGTGTCCTGCAGGGGGCGCATGCGCAGACTGCAGGGCATTATGGGGCGGAGATGGCATTCTAGCGCAGACATACAGACGACGGCAAGCCTTAAAGGAAACCTGTAACACACTCGTGAGTAGGTAGAGATATCGATAAACATTTCGTAAACGCTCAAAGTCGTCCTGCAGAGAAGACTCGTGTCTCGGATCGTGGTGTCATGGCCCAAAATGATCTAATGAGTAACGCGGAGGACGTGGCGGATCAGGTGAGAATTATAAGGCCCTGCCAACTTCACACAGAAAATCACTGAGGCTTCACTTTAAAACAGCTTTACTCTGAGCAAAGTTCGCGAAAGTGTGCTTTTATATGTTGTTCGGGTCATGTTTGCGTTGTGCAAAGGCAGTTTGTGTATCAACAAACTGTAGTTTTGAGGTTCGGATGAGGAAATTAAACTACAAGCGCTACTGCGAAGAACTTATAAAACAGACCTGATGATTGTGGCTTGCTTGGTTTTTAATATTGCGTATGAACTGTGTAAATATGAATTTATATATTTATTCGTGTTCGAGTCAGCTGCATCTACAGACATTTGGCGGGTTGCTGTTACTACACGCACGCACATTAAATTAGTGAATATTAAACGATGACCATATGTAATTAATATAGCCATTAATATAATGCATTAATAAAACATCTTTTTGCATGTGCATGGGTAGAGTTGCATTAAGAAACACAAGGCCATATGTGTCATTATCCCTAAAGATATATATCTTTATATTGTTTTATCAGCTAACCTGAGTTATTTAGTTCAGACATAATAATCGTCATATCCATAGTCGTCCACCATATTTGTTTTATTGATCATTTTAATCATATGGCTAAAGAGATCACTTTTGAAGAAGCTGCAAGTGTTATATATGTAATTTCCCATGTAACATATGTTGCCTGTTTAGTATAAATCTGTAATCTATGTACATTTGCTGCCTGGAAACACATCCCTCAAGACTGACAGATAACTTAAGAGTTTGTTGACAGAGAGGCAGACATTGGCCCTGAGCTCTCTTCCCATTCATTCAGTTTCATTTGGTACTTGTTGAATGCTGATTGGCTGCTTCTCGTCTTAGTGCTGATGTGGATAGTGTGGAGGCGGGGCTTAGCAGAGACCCGTATGTGTTATTCACACACACACAGGTGGAGGTGATGTTATGATGTAGGACAGAATTTCTATAAGATGTATGGATGTGACATTTTCAGTCAAAACTTGAAATATAAATTCTCACAGAATGTGTTTATTGCCATTAGGCTATATTAAACCATCTGTTGTTTCACTAAATCCCAGTAGATCAGGGATGGGCAAACTCGATCCTGGAGGGCCGCTGTCCTGCAAAGTTTAGCTCCAGCTTGTCTCAACACACCTGCTTCAAAGTTTCTTGTATGCCTAATTAGACCTTGATTAGCTGGTTCAGGTGTGTTTAATTGGGGTTGGAACTAAACTCTGGAGGACAGCGGCCCTCCAGGACCGAGTTTGCCCATCCCTGCAGTAGATGGACATACAAAAATCAGTCTATGCATGCCTTAAAATGGAAATATACATGCATTATGGATGTGACAAAAAGAAACGGGCGATTTTGAGAGGCAACATACTAGGGCTGTGCTGATAAACGATATCATATCGAATCGCGATAAAATATGTGTCGATAACGATGATAAGCTCTAGGCATTTTTACTCGATATGGATTAATATAAGAGCCAATCACACAGCAGAAATATGCGACAACAGCCAATCAGCGTGCAGCTTTTAACGTTCAAGTCAAAGAACAAAGTCAATTTCCTACAGCACTTTGCAAAGCAAACTCGGCACGAGGATGACAAAAATAAGTGGAAGCAGCGACCAAAGTGAAACTAACCTCGAGGTTATTATCCTAAAATGATGAAATTGTCGACAAAAACTATACTTTAAAATGTAATTAATGAACCCTCAAATTTTTATGGCTTCAGTCATAGTTGGGATACTCTTTTAAAGCTGGCAGCATTAACAGTTTATATATCGAAATATATATCGTTATCAATCAATATGGGAAAAAATTATCGAGTTTACATTTTTGCCATATCGCCCAGCCCTACAACATACTTTGTAGGATTTGTGTGAATTAAAATACACAAACCAGAAGCAATAATACCCAACAAATGGAACCATTCAAAATATCTGTCATTTCATTTAAAGGCTTGATACAGACAGTATTAGTTTATTACTTTCATTTTCAATTTAACCCCGCTATAATAAATAACTATGATTTGCACTATTTGGACCTTCAGCTTTCTAAATGGTACTGCTTGTTCCTACCAATGCTGCTATTATAAACTACTTATAATAAGCAACCTTTCTGTTTTGTGATGGTGCTATATAGTCTGTGTCAGCAAAGATTACAACATCTGTGTGCGTCTCTGCTTAACACCTGTCGCATGATCCAGTAGGGGACGGCAAAGGTTTATTGCTGGTAGACTATTGGTTATACAAATGCTGGAAATGTAGCCCATGTGAGTCATAGGTTGTAAATGGACTGATTTGGCCACCTGTGCTTCAATGCTGTCAGAAAACGTCAAGGAGTGAAAGTTAAATTAAACATTAAACCGTGTTTGTTTGAAGTGCTGCTTTAGAAGTTGATTAATGTGTGGTGCAGGCGAGATTAGGCTTTACATTCACACTAGGAAGGCTATTGGATTTCTAATTTGTACATTTTGGTCACATGAAGAGATCAAGTTTCTTATATTTGTGTAATAGACCTCTGTGACAAGTTTTCATAAATGTGAGCTAAACATCAGAAATGTTCCCAAATACTGAAATAGACTTTAGATGATCTCTAATTATAATCTATGCAGAACTGCATTAAAGAAGTGCTTATTATCTTAATACGTACGGTAGCCTAGTCATTTCGTCATTTTTGCTAATGACTGTTTTCATGCCAATGTCTAGCAGTTTGAGACCAAAAGTATTCTCGTATAATAATCATATACACTGTTAGAACGAGTCTCTGCTTCATATCTTTGCCCTTTTGTTTCCCTCCAGTTCCTCCGGGTGACAAAGCAGTACCTGCCTCACATAGCTCGTCTCTGTCTGATCAGCACCTTTCTGGAGGACGGCATCCGGATGTGGTTCCAGTGGAGCGAGCAGAGAGAATATATCGAGACGTCGTGGGGATGCGGCTACTTCCTCGCCACACTCTTCGTCTTGATTAACTTGCTAGGACAGCTGGGTAAAGTGTTTGATTGGAGTGGAAAAATCTTTGGAATCTTGTAAATGTCAAATGTTTTATTATCTTATCTTTTAAACAGGTGGCTGTATATTGATCCTGAGCAGAAACTTCGTCCAGTATGCTTGCTTCGGGTTATTCGGTATCATCGCCTTGCAGGTGTGAGCTGGATTCTTTAATTCATTTATTTTAATTTATCTTATAACTACCTAAGATCCATGGATAAATCTAATCGTCTTAATCTCTTCCATAGACCGTTGCCTATAGCATTCTATGGGACCCAAAGTTTCTGATGAGGTTAGTTAAAACTTTTTTTTATATCCATTTCATTGTTTGTAAGCTCTGACATTATTATTGTCCTCTTTCTTGACGTTCTCAGGAATTTGGCACTGGGTGGAGGTCTACTGCTGCTGTTGGCCGAGTGTCGCTCTGAGGGCAGGAGTATGTTTGCTGGCGTTCCCACGATGAGAGAAAGCTCTCCCAAACAGTACATGCAGCTGGGAGGCAGAGTCCTGCTGGTTCTCATGTTTATGACCCTGCTTCACTTTGATACAAGCTTCCTCTCGGTGAGCAAACCACCTCAACCCAAAATCAATTGGACAGAATAGTAAAAATATTCTAGATTTGTCATGAAAATAACAGCAGTGCTGAAAAATCAGTCTTGGTACAACCTTGGTGATGCTTTACAAGAAGTTTTAATTTGTTGACATTTGTTAATGCAGTGAAATAATAATCATTCTTAATGCTTGAACACAAACTTAACTTAGTGTTAATTCTGGCAATTCATTTGTGAAAAATATCAAACAAAAATGGTAGAAGAAATCTAGTATATATAACATTACAACCATTAACAATTTTGTTTAAAAACGCCCCTTCACAAATAGAGACTCATCACTTATGGTTTTTTTTTTTTTTTTTTTTTTCGGTTTGCTCATAAATCCAGCTCTGCTACCTTATAACTGAGGTTTATTGCCCTGCTATCAGCTGTTTGTAGAGACAAGTGTTTCCGGCTCGTTCTATAATGCAGATGGTGTCGTGTGTGATATTGTTGCTCAGGATGTGGTCAGAATTGTTGCAAATTGAAATCTCAATCCATAATCAGTTTCTTCGATTGATGTTTTTTTCATCAAACTCTGCAACATATTTAATATTTTAAATATAAACGAAATGCAAGATATTCTTTACTGTCTTGAAAGGATAGTGACCAAGACAGCATGCATTCATTGTAATAAGCCGTTTTTGCCACTAGATGTCAGACTTTGATTTTATATTTGCAGAGCTGATTTTGGTTGTCCTAAAGCACATGTGTATTTGTGTTTGGTTTAAGATCTTGCAGAACCTGGTGGGTACCGCGCTCATTGTCCTCGTGGCTGTTGGTTTCAAGACCAAGTTGGCTGCTCTCACCCTGGTCATATGGCTTCTGGCTATCAACGTGTACTTCAATGCTTTCTGGACCATCCCGGCCTACAAGCCCATGCACGATTTCCTGAAGTACGACTTCTTCCAGACCACATCTGTGATCGGAGGCCTTCTGCTGATAGTAGCACTGGGTCCAGGTGGAGTATCTATGGATGAGAAAAAGAAGGAGTGGTGAGACCGGACTGAACTCAAAAGGCTCACTTGCTCGCTCTCTGTAGTTTGCCCTTCAACAATTGTTTTTCTGTGCAGTTATCATACAACGCAGGTACACTACTTAGGGAAGAATGAGCCAGTTGAGGCACGGCCTCACAAACACCCCAGGACCAACAGAACGACCCGCTCTCCACATATCGTGCACTGTTTGTGTTTCCATTCTGCCTGCTTATTGATTTATGTCTACCAGCACTTTTAGACATTAGTTTATCATATTTATTTTCTAAGGAATGGGATTCTGTTATTCGGAACCCCCTTGAAAATCAGTTTTTTCTACATTATAAACGTGTTGTACAAGGTAAACTGCAGACGTTGAAGTAATTACAAAGTATTCTTCTTTCCCCTGTCATTTCTCTTTGCCTTTTGTCTGGGTGCCAATTGCAGTCAGCTCACCAAAGACTCAAAGCCCAATGCTACTTGTCGTTCGTGTCGTCTGTACAATAACAATCTGTCTTCAGGTTCAGTATATCGAGAATTTGAAGTAAAACTTCACACAATGTTTTTTCTATATCAGCAAGAAATGATTGAATAATGGGTCAGTCACACTGGTTATTTTATACGGCTCAATGTGTAATCTCTAATCTCTCCCTATATCAATGGGCCAAATATACCACAACAGGAAATATAGGATCGAAAAAGTTCAGTAGCCTTTAACAAGTAAAACAAACATCGTACGACACTGTAATGAGTTGTTAGCTGTGTGTTTGCTGTCTGTTGTCAGGTCATTTTGAAGTTTACAAAAGGTGAATTATAGTGTTTCTTAAAACAAGCAGAAAAGTGAGATAAGACAAATGAATGCCTGTGGTGTGTCCGACTCGGTGTTTCTCCTCTTTGTACAAAAAGAAATAACAGAAAAATATTGTTTTTCTAAGTGTTTTAAATATTTGTTTTGAGATATAAAGAGAAATGAAAAAATATGTCAGTTGTTATTTTTACTTTACTGTTAACTTTTTTTTTAACAGTAACCAACAATAAACACTGTAGTGCAGTTTAATGGAGCAGAACTCCTCTAGTCTACGTGAAGATGTGTTTTTGAAAGGCACCTGTGTGTAATGAAGGATGCTTAGTGATGTCAGTCATCTAAGCCTTTATCACTGACTCGCATCTTCATAAAGAGCATATCGAAAGCTTTTTGCATTTGTCAAAACATCAGGTTTAGCTAGTTCTTTAAAAGGACCATGAAAATGGCTTTTGCTATTTTTTTTTTCTCAGCAATTTACAAACCGTCACGAAAATCATTAATTTTTGTGTCATTGTTTCATTAGTCATTTTTGGATTGTAATTAAATAATTAATTCATAATTAATTTATTTGCTGAAAAAATAGCTTAAAACCAGGATGGTCTTAGTTGGTTAAAGATAGTTTAATCTGGGCTCACAAGCTGCTAAACGTTTTCGGCAGGGTTTACTTTCATTATAACTGATTTGATCAGACTTATTTGGCTATTATTACATAATAAATAATTGATTAATATATTGAGGTGACTGCGTATGTTGAGAATGGTGGCAAATTATCATGATTTGATGGATGTTTAATTAAACTTAAATAAGCTTATAAACTTAAATAACTTTCTCAAGGCACATTCTACATTTTTAGCAGAAACAAAAAGCGATTAACAAACAGACTGAATTGAAAGAGCTGGGCTACCTAGACATTATTTTTTATTTTATATGTACCAGTCAAACGTTTGGAAACACTCACTGTTGTTTAGATTTTTAGTAGTATAGTAGTAAACTCATCAAACCCATAAAATAAGTAACACATAACTGGGTATTAATTGTGACTAAAAGCATCTAAAAACAAATGAACACTTTGTTATATTTTATCCTCTTCGAAATTGACATTTTTGTTAATTGTCTCAAAAATTTTAACGTAAACTTTCGGTACTGTTTGAGGAAGTTTCACACTGATCAGGATCTGAAGATTAGGTGCATTTAAGTAAAAAAACACTGTAAGTCAATTTCTTTAGTAATCAAAAGAGCATAGGTCATTATTGCACAATATGGGCTACTTTAACAAAACAATTACCAGGTATGTTACTTGCTGTGGCGTTACGTTAAAACTGTGTAATAAAATTAGTCGTTTTCTTATGTCAAGATGATTTTATTTTTAAGGAATTGGTTTACAGTAGTAACTATAATTCTAATAACAATACTATTATGGTGAAAACTATTGATTTTGTTTGCGAACTCGGGATGAACTGGTGTAGCGAGTGATTGACAGTTCTCTGTTCAGTCAGCAGATGGCGCCCATCGCGTGTCTAATGGACTGTCAAACTCCAGCGCACGACTGATAACGTCAACTATTTCCTTAAATGTGATCTTTCAGTCTCATGACGTAAGCATATTCAGAATTTAAATTCTTCAAAATCAGCTATTGCCTTTCTTTATGATGTGTACATTTTGTAATCTATATCACGAGGATATTTTTATATATTTGTTTTGTGGTAAAAAAAAAATTAAACTTCTAAACTAGCAGGTAAAATGTTTATGAAATCAGTTAATTGACAGGTAATGTGATGCATATTGTCAAATACACCCTTACAAAAATGATCCGTGGTTACTATAGTTAAACCAAAGTAACCACAGTAATCAAAGTTTAACCATTTGTAGGTGTTTGTAGTAAAATTGTGCTTTTGCAAACTGTAATCGGTAGACTAAAGCCATGGTTACTACATTTCCACTATAATGAAATCCATGTTTTTTGTCAAAGCAACATGCTACAACCGCCTATAGGTAAAGTAATATTTATATTCAATGTTAAAGTTTATCTTACTGTTATCTTTAACGTTTTAATATAATAAACCTGTATGGTTTTACTTACTTACAGCCTGACCAGCTAAGACCAGCTAAAATCAGCATGCTAAACCAGTTAAAACCATGGGAGGCCTGGGGCCTTAAAAATTTGTATTAAAAATATCTATAAAATCAGTTGATTGACAGGTCATGTGACAGGCCGTAGTGTTTTGTGATATACCTATGGTAAATCTCGAATTGTACAGAACACGCTATTTGAAAAAGTGGGTGCAAGTAATAAATTTTACGTTTTGTGCTGCTTGTAAGACGTAAAGAGGGAGTGAAATTGCCTATTGGTGTGTCTTGACACATTCAATTTGAACTGTAATTCATATTTATAATATGTTGTTCTAATTTTATATCTTAACCACAATTAGCTTAATAATATCTAATATTAAAAATAATGCCCAGCAACAATAAAGGCCACATGAATTTCACCCATGCGGTTACATGTTAAACATGGTTTTGAAACATTGTTGTGTAAATCCTTTGGAATCGAAAATGCAAAATTTGTGTGATTTTAAGTGTGGTGCTGAAACGCATTCAGTAGTTTTTTATGAATGAAATCCACTTTAATTTAGCTTGTAGTGTTTGACTCAGGTTTGGCCCTCTGGCGATTGCTGATTGCTCTTAGAGGCCAGACTTCCTAAGCCTTGAGCCAAGCAGTGTTTGCTCTGTTATTTATAAACAAATACCACTTCCTTCCTTTGCCACAGCAGCACAGGATTGAAAAGTTGTTGTGGGTACAGCAGAGAGTTCAGTCACAGGTCGATGGTTTACTGTACACATCCCATTTAAAGGGCTCGGCTCTCCTCATCGCCACATTACCAGACTCTTCCAGTTAAAGGTGTTCCCGTTTGCATATCGAAATTCTCCGCAGGAGATGTGGAAACTGTTAAAGATCAATGTAGCACTTTAAGAGTGTCGACCTCAGGCCACACTTTGAGCCGGTCTCCGCGGGGTCACCGTTCTGAAGATGAAGGTGAAGAGGTCGGTCTTTAAGTACCATCAAAAAGATGTTTCTTCCCCGTGTCGGCCTCTCCTTTGAAAGGCCGGAACACACAGACAACGATTTGTCAGTGAAAACGGCCCGATAATTTCCAATTTCATGGGAGCCAGAGAGGAGAGCGTGATGGTCAGCCACAGCTGGACGTGTGTGTGTCCACTGTGGGCCAGGCCATTGTTGAAGCCCCAGCCGCAGGCCACTGTGTGTGTGGGGGACACTTCAGTGACAGGCAAATGTCACCATTAACCATGCGCTGAAAAATCGAAGGCATTCATGAGCGACGCTCCTCATAAGCCATAAAAAGGGTCATTGGTGAGGGTGACTCAAGTTCAGGAAGTCAAGTTGTGCCCAGATTCAATGGTGTCATGCTTGTTCTGCTCTTTGATGGGACGTGTGTGGAAATGTGGCTTCTTTCTCACACTTGTTAGCGCTGTCAATCATCTGCTGGATTCTCTGGTTAAACAGTTGTCTGTTCTGAATGCTTGCACTGTGAAATCAATGATTTTGTTGACAGATCGGCAGATAATTTGATAAGGTGTGATCTGGTCGGTTAAATATTTTGGTCCACGATGTTTTTGACCTTTTTTAGCAACCCATAAAACCATCTTTTTACTTTATAGCACCCATATGAGGCCAAATATTAACATTGGATCTAGACAGTTCACATTTTTAATGATAACATATTTATTCGTGTAAAAAGTGTAACAAGTTACTTGGCATACAGTTTGTTACAGTACATGACATTGGGTTCTCCATACGACTGTATCACAATTTTTTGAACAAAATTTAAAAAATTCAAATAACAGATTTATTTCCAAAACAACACAAAAATATTTTTGACTTGATAGAACTGACAACATTTAAGGTGTATTTGAACCTTCTGTATATAAATTAAAAATTAACATTAACATACAATAAGAAAATAAAAAGGAACAGGGTGTAACGATACAGCTTATGATATGATAGGCAATACTGGGTTCACGATTATATGGATCACAATATTTTAAACAAAATTTTACTGAAATTCTTTGTCTTAAATTCTTTAAGACATTAACAATTTTCAGTAGCATTTATTATTTTGTTATAGAAATGACAATATGTAAGGTTTTATTGAAGCTTCTGTTTGTCAATAAATAAAAACAATTTTGTCAATTACAATTGTTATAGATACATATCTTAATTTGTATGTATTGTAATATGTGTTACATAAATATATCTCTACTCTACACCCCTGGAAAGATGTTAAGAATGCTAAACCCTAAAAAAGAACTTTCCTAAAGTGGTAAAAGTACAAAGTTTAATAAAGAAAACAGTCAAATTAGCACTAAGGAACTCAATGCCATGCTATTATCCGAATATACTCGCATGTCAGTCTTTGACATAGATCCACCTGTTGCCAGCGCTCTCGGGTCTCAACGATCAGTCCCGGGAGATCTGTCGACATCAGCCGCTCCTGGCTCTAAACACACTTCCTACAGCCCTCTATACCTGACATGAAGTGTAACATTTGCTCTTATTGTTACTGTTGGATAAACACAAGAGCCTCTTTGATCATGGCAAGGGGAACCTGTTGATGTTGTGGTGAAGGAGAGGAAAGAGAGGGAGGGGTGGATGCTGGGAATCATTGCCTCACCGGGTTGCACAGGAAGTGATTTCTATTGTCTTTGGCTATTTGACTGACATAATGCCAGGAGGCTCTCGCCTGAGGGACCGTGAGTTACTTCATCCTTAAATTCCTTTGGAGGTCATGAGGGTGTTTTGATATAAAGTGGACCCAAATGTGTATGTAATGTCGTCGCTTGAAATAAAAAATTTTATGCACTTTCATACACTCTTAAAAAAAAAGGTGCTGTAGAAGATCAATTTTTTGGTTCCCTAAAGAACCTTGCAGGAAAAGTTTCTGTATAAAAATACTGTATTATACCTTAAAATTTACAATAGTAAATTGTAGTATACTGTAATGTATTATTGTAATTATTAAACATTCAGTATTCTGTAGAATTAGCTATTATGAATTTGATGACAAACTGTGATAAATACTATAATATTTACTATAGTAAATTGTAGTATACTATAGTAATTCTAGTTTATTATAGTTATTACTATCACAATATTATTGTCATATAATATAGTATTATAGTTGTTACTAGTTACTACTTTTTAGTTTTTTGAAATATTGAATATAGTGATTTGATAAACTGTAGTGTACGTTCAGATTTACTGTAGTAAAT
Source organism: Beaufortia kweichowensis (assembly GCA_019155185.1). Lineage (NCBI taxonomy): Eukaryota > Metazoa > Chordata > Actinopteri > Cypriniformes > Gastromyzontidae > Beaufortia > Beaufortia kweichowensis. Next base: position 187,086 of record CM032795.1, on the reverse strand, counting down.
TGTATTATGCTATAGTATATTATTGTAATTAGTACTTCTGTAGAATGAAATGCAGTAAATTGATACACTGTAGTAAATACTGTAGTGTACTTTCATATTTACCATATAATTGTGGCATACTATAGTAGTTGTATTATATTATATTACTATCATAAAACTTTACAGACACATTATTTTCAGTTTTCTGTATTGTTAAATATAGTTAGCAGTATGTTTTTACAGTTTATCATTTACTATAGTAAGATTTAAAAAACTATAGTATATAGGAATTTTACTACAGTTCACAGTATAGGAAATACTGTGAAGTGGTAATTCCCATCAGCATGTGACATTTTGTTACATACATTTTAGCTTGTGGCCAAGTCTCCATATACTTTCTGCACTTTAAAAACAAATAGAAATGTTTATTGAGAGAGCATTGGAGTTGTTTGTGTAAAGTAAGCAACAGTTTCAATCTGCGCAGTTCTGCAGTTTATTCCAGTCACTCTTTCCATCTCTCTGGCCACATTGCTAACTTTTCTCCCCAGCCTCTCCTTCTTTCCCCTGCCACCAGTTTCTTTTCTCTCTGCTCTTTGGGACTCAATTGAAGGGCAATGAGGCAGCTAATGTGCAGAAAGATAGAAATTTACTTGCTTTAAGTTCATGCTGCAGACCTCTCTGAAAGAGAGCATTCAGCTGCCTGCCGCTCCACAATGAGAAGCGATTGAATAAAGCCTGCAAGCAGGTTCTTAGCGGCTACATGATGGTTCAGTTCACGGCCCATTTGCCTCCAATACTCTCTTCTCTCTCCCCCGCATATTTTTATCTTTTCCCCTCTCGCCGAATTACATCTTTCGGCCAGGCCCCCCTGCTGTGGAGGTTTAAATGAAATGCATTGATACGGCCACAAGAAGCAATTTGTCTCTTGAACTGTTTCAAGGATTTGAAGAGAGTCAGAGAGAGAGAGAGAAAGCGATTGAGAAGCTTTTGCGTGACGTGGATGCCGTGCCAAGAGACCAGTGTGTGCTTCGCTGACAGTTCGATAAAGGGATGCGTTGATTTTTGACAACTGTACGCTAAAAAAACAAGCATTGTCATGTGCTGTTTTTGTAATTCTTTAACTAAATTAGTCACATTTTTTTGCTTAAGTGGCAGGTGCACATGCTTACAGAGAACATCTCTCATTCAAATAGATTCAAGATCAAACACTTCACAACTGCGTCAGGGACACGTATCTTCAGGCAGAATGTTTTTTTTTTTGTCATTTATCGCCTACTTTTATGGTAAATACAGTTGGGTGTAGCACCAATTGTTTAGTCTTCATGAAATACGAACAATTGCTTAAATTAAGGACAGAAATACATTTCTCACATCAGATCAAGTATAGGTGACCTCACAAACTAAGCGGCACAAAGCAGTATTTAACCTCTATGGACCATCTCGGTCTACATGTCAAGCGTTCTTTCACTCTCATTCACCCTTTCTCACCCCATCTCTCTCTCTCTCTATCACCTCCAGCTGTGAACGTTTGTTCAGGTTGGGTGAAACCATCAAGACTAGAAAATATCATTGCTGACTTCTACGCTTGTTTGAACCCCTGCCACCTCCCAATTCAATTTTCGCTGACTATTTCTGTCTGTTTGATCTGCTTCTCATGAACAGTCTGTACTTGTACCACCACTGGACTCTTACAACCCAAAGTCTGAGACCATGTTAAAAATCTTGGTCTTATGATGTCATTTATGCTTGGAAATTATGTTTTAGGAATTTGAAAGAAACATAATGACATAAAATGGGGCAAGATTTCACATTGAATTGAATGTGCATTTTGAAGCTTTTGTGTTTGTTTGTTTTTTATCACAAATCATGTGCATACGCAGGTGCATGTTGTCATTGAACAAACCAAAAAATTATAATTTTCCAAATTCAGCTTTTCTCTAAAATTATTATGCTATATTGTCATTGCAGTAAAAACATCCACTGAAAATGTTTTTTGAACCGAACTGTATGTTTTAAGGTTTTTTTAGCTGACTTTGGGACTTGATTTGAAGGTTTTCCTTTTGGTAACAGCAATGAAAAAACGCAGCTTATTAGAAACCTTACAATATACCGCAAATGTTCATAATTACATAAATTGCAGTATAGTACAGCAGAAAATCTGAATGCATGCTAGTTTTCTAATGTAAAAAGATACAAAAAAAAAACCTTTTAAAATGACACCTATAAAGAGCTGTATTTTATTTTGAAAAGCCTCATGTTTTATTTCCTCTCTTCATATTCACGCCATTGCGTTTTTGTTTCTCACTTTGTGCTCTTAACCTTAACGCACGTCACAGTCGTAATGAGCAAATACAGACGATTTGAATAGGTATTAGAACCGCCATTTAACTGCAGACACTCTTTTTAAAGGGCTGTGTCTTTCTGTCTCAGAAAGGCCATGAATTCCTCGTGCTGGAAAGAAAGGACGCATGGCTATAATATTTTCTTCTCGGCTGCATCTGCGATGGCATTGTGTGCACGTACTGAAAGCTATAAAGAGAGAGAGATCGCTGCGATCCGTATTGATAGACTGCAAAACAGATTGCACTAGAGAGACCGTGCCCTGCGCATTCACACCACCACTTCATTTATTTGAAGTTTTAATCTAATTATTAACTATTTTGGGGGATAATAAGCTTTGCGGCTGTAATGGGCGAATTGTGCGCCTGAGCTCTTGTGCCGTTGAGAGCGCCAATCCGAAGGGGGGTTGAGGCCACTGACAAAAGCGCTTGTCCAAAAATATTTTGTCAAGTCTTTTACGCGCCATTCTAACAGGGCTTACACCGGAGGCCTGAAAGAGGATGAGAAACACGCCTTTAAAGGCTTGATTGGCAACTGCAAGCACACTAAATGCTAATGAACCACAGATGGATTGAAGATTAGCGCCATAGCGTTTTCTGCCCTCTTTCTCCACGGCCACAAAAGTTTCTCTCTGTCTCTGCTAAAATCCCCCCTCCCTCCTTCACCTTTGCAGTCTGCCACCCCTGTTCCCACTCCTAAGCCCTTTTATTGCTCATTTCATACTATTAATAACCCGTCCGATGCCCCCCTCTTTAGACGCAGAGGCGGACAGTAATTAATTCATGGGATCCGGCCCCTTGATCTGGCCAGAGGAGGGGGCCGGAGTGTGTGCAGGTGGGGGAACCGTCCGGCACCCGTAGTGCATTTCTTTCTTTGCTCTTTACTGATCACGGTTATATAATCCTGTCACTTTTAGGGATTCATAAGGCACTTTTCAGAGCAAGACGCACATGTCTCGGTTTCATACACGTACACATACACAAGGCCTCTCCCTCTTTATGGACCCTGCTGCCGCTGCATAGAGCTGGTGGGACAGAAGGTGCAGTGCGACGGGACAAAAGCAAGGCATGAAATTCAATTAGGAAAGGGTCTGCTCGAGATTTCACAGACTTCACAGAGGAGAATAGCTTTTGATATATTGGTACTGCTATTTACAGCCCATCTATGCATTGCTCTCATTAGTAAGCACCCCACCTCCGGCCGTCTCTCTCTTTATATCTCTCTCCATCTCTCTCTAGCTGCGATAAAAAGACAAAAAACGAGTATTGTAGCTCGGTTGATTTTAGTATTTTGTTTATTATCTTGATAGGATAGGTTAGTCGATTGTTGCCCTTCTCTTGTTTTGTGTATGAAGTGTTTAGGTCTATATGTGTGTTTAAAGAAAAAGTTCAACCAGATATGAAAAATCTTTCATCATTTAATCATCCTCATGTCATTTCAGATATTTTGAAAAATGTTGGTAACCAAACTACACAGGCACACATTGAATCATATATAGGTTGTGCACAATATGAGGGTGAATAAATTATTTTTATTTTGGGGTGAACTATCCTTTTTAGTTATCTCATGTGTAGTTGTATCTTGTGTGATTTTTATGTCATGTATGTTTCATTGAGAGGCATAACACTTTTTAACCATGTGAAACGGGGAATAATTTGGATTGAAATTGCCAACCTAAAACTTCATTTTCAGTCAAGATATTATATGGTTAAAAACTATATAAGTGTAACTAATTGATATAATTTATTAAATTGAATGAATATTTTATACTTCGTCATCTTTCATGAACACGCCTCTGTCTAATTATTTGTACAATTCCAGATTGTGCTGTCGTAAGTTTAATGCTTAATGAAGAAGCTGATCCAGAGACGGCGCTTATAATTAAAAGTGGGGCGTGTAGACCGGCTAGTTAGTGCTGACAAATGAGCCTCTCTAAAGAAGCTCTGTGAAGTTATGATCCCCGGCCCACTCCTTTTGTTGTCCAGGGTCCATTGGGTAACTGATGACTGGGAAGTAATTAGTCCAGGCTTGAATGTTGGCAGGTACGGGCAGCTGTCCTTTGTGTGGACGTCAGTGTGCGGTGTGTGTGGACGGTAAAGGGAGAGAGTTTGTATACATTTGTGCGTGAGAGGGGCCGGTGGAGGGCGGAGGGCAGTTTGAGCCCATCTGTTTGAGCGAAACCCCCCGCAGCTGCGGAGAAACCAGAGGGGATTCACGAGATCCCACTTCACGCTTCTGCCCTTATGTGAAAATAGTGACGTGTAATTGTTACAAGTTGTAATTTTAATTGAATAGATCCTGAGCCTTGGGCATCCAAATATTAGGAATATGGCCTAATCATCTTTCCTGTTGTACACTTGATTGCACATGTCAAGGGGTAGTTCACTCAAAAATGAAAATTCTTCAAACTTTCTTTGACTTTCTTTCTTCTGCAGAACAGAAAAGAAGATATTTTGAAGAATGTTGGTAATCAAACAACACTGACCCCCATTGACTTCAATTGTATAGACAAAACCACTGAGACGTTTCTCGAAAATATCTTCTTTTGTGTTCCATAGAAGAAAGAGTCACATACAGGTATGAAGGTAAATAAATAAGACAGAATTTATATTTTTAGTGAACTATCCTTTAACAGGGATAACCCTTATTCAAGATGTATTTAAGATGTCCATATCTGAAACATTTAAAAAAGGGTTAAAACTACATTATTTACAAGTAGTTTTTAAGATCATTTTTATGATATGTTTATGAAATAGAAAAAATAACATATTGAAAAATTAGACTTTTTAACTTTTTAACACACAGTTGAGGGTCTGTGAGGGTCCTCCAGTCATCTCATATAAAGTTTTAATATAGTTTTTATAAAAGTTTTTTAATATAGTTTTCAGTAGTTTTTCCCGAATTTTTGCCTTGTTTATTAGATTAATATTTTTAATATTTAATCACATTGACAGGTTTGAGCCACCCCGATAAAAGAAACTGATAAAGTCTTACAAAAGATATATATAATATATTGTATTTTTTGCTTTTAAATGTATTTTTGAAAATCATTAAAAGTTCCTGAAACAAAACATAAACAACATGCCATTCATCTATCCGGACAGTCGATGCCACTTAGACTTAAAACCCTGGTAGCATGTAAAACAGCAGCAAATGTAAGGACATGTGATTGAAGCATGTCAAATATCTCATTACTGGATGTCTTACTATCTTTATCCCAGCAGAGCAGTTTGACCTGCAGTAAATGGGTTTGTGTATGTTTGATTAGGCCCTTAGAGCTCCACTCAGACTCTTCTAGATGATGTTTTGAAGGCAGATTGAATATATCTCATTTCTCTCATTAAATCCATTTAACCACCAGCACATATCAATAACAATTTAATTTCCAATCTTTGAATTATTGACTTAATTGGATGAAACAGTGTCTTTGGTTACTATTACTGTTTACACGATTTCTAAATAACACATTTTGAGAAACAGTTGCCAAAAAATTCTGTCCTTTATATTGATAATACGGAATTAATCATCTTTCCCAACAAATAAATTCCTTTAATTTTTTGTGTGGACCGCGTGTGAGTGTGTTTGTGACTGGGTTGGATGCAAGCGTGTGTGCGTGTGGTGGGGGTCTTCTCTGGAGGACCACTTTGAAATAAAAGGAGTATGTCTATCTGCCAATTAAACATTTGCCCGTTAATAGCAATTAAACCCAATTAGATGATGGTTTTTCAATATCGCTTACATTTGGTCATTAGATGAGCAATAATCGATATAAAAGCAACACTTAGAACAAAAGTGTCTGTTTCCAGCTGTCCCTCTCATACAGCATATATTACTGCTCCTGAACTCACTAAAGCCTCTGTGTATGAAAAACAAAATGGGACTATTCTGTATTTGCGTGCTTATGAAAATCTATTTGATTGGCATACTTGGTTTTAACTGGTCAATTTTGGGATATAAACTGAATGATATAAACTGTTGTCCTGGGCCACGGTTTCCCACATACAGTACACTCTTAAAAAAAAGGTTCTTCATGGTGCCATAGAAGATCATTTTTGGCTGAATAGTTCTATAAAGAACCTTTGACATCTAAATAACTTTCTCAAAAGTGTTTCACAAAAGGTTCTTTGCTGTGGAAAAGGTTCTTTAGACTACACAAAGGTAAAAAAGAAATGGTGCATTTGAGAACCTTTGAAAGAAAGGTCCTTTGGGGAACAACATTTCTTAACAAAGTACTTCACAAAGATGACTAATGACAAAACAAGCATTAAATTAGACTAAAACAACTTAAAATCAATGTTTCTTAGTTTTCATTTTAATTTTTACAAAGCATATACATCTGTCTAGTTTCGCCAAGATCTAGAATGTTTTATTGGGTAGAAATGATTAGTCAGGGAGCTTCATGTATTGGACAATGGGGATCTTAAAGTCAAAAAGGTCGACATCCCCTGATCTTAAAGTTTTTGCAAAATAACAATTAGCTTGATAATGACCAGCACATATTATAGGAAAGATGTCATGATCACCTGTTTAAAGTTGTGACAGGGTTCTTTGGGCACTCCCTGGTTAACACAGTGCAGAAATGAAGCCCTTTCCCCTTCCTAGATGAGCCGAACCTAATTACTGGTTTAAGTTTCCCTCTTAAGTTCCCTCGATCGCTCCTTTCCTGACAGAGTCTCTGTGTCAGATCCAGCCCACCTGACTGAGCATGTGACGGACGAGGTGTTATTAGGAGAAATGCATCTCACAGATAATCAGCTCAGATTAGGAGCACCTTTTTTCAGACACACACACACCTGTGGAGGAACTAGCACCCTCCTCCTCCTATTCGTCTCTTCCTCTCTCTCATCCCGACTCTCTTTCACCCTATTCCTCAAAAAACCACTGTGTAGTGCTGCTTCACAGGGCTGGTCCTGGGGTGGGGTCAAAGGTGAGCCCAAAGACCCTGTGCCGTCCTGGTCTAAAGCTTTAGCTTTGTGGCCCTGAGGTTATGAAGGGTGTCCTCAAAGGCCATAAGGCTGTGCTGTCCATGAGATGAGACATGTAATGAAGTGGATAATGGAAGTGAAGTGTGCTGGACAATGCTGCGCATTACGACCCTGAGAGCCGATCCTTGTCGCTGCGTCGCATAAATGAAGAGCACGTTAGTGCACTTAGCTCAATAATTGCAGGTAAAACGTTAGATCGGGGGTCCGAAAATGACATATTGCTCACGCAGGAGTTTGTTGTTGGATGGAAACACATTTATCATTTTGCAGAGACTTTGTAAGTGCACTCAATAATTTTTCCCTCTTTTTGCCACTAAAGAAATGAAGAGCGCTTTAAAATATGTTTTAAATCATATAATCACGTGAGATGAAGGGTTTAGTCATATCAGTAGGTTAATAACAGCAGATTTATTTTACAGAGAGTCACAACGTTTCCTAACCAGACCCAACATCACATCATTAAAATCTAATATAGAAATTCTAATATAGAATCCACTGGAGGATCCACTGGATTTCTGTGAATTAAAATGCACGAACCAGAAGCAAAAAATAAAAACATAAAATAGTTCTTTGATTTGAATTTTTATATGAAAAACATTCTTTTTTGACATTTGCATAGAATTGCAAATTTAGTTTTTAGCTTAGCTGTCTCTTCTCAATTTCGTTTTCTTCCAATGCATAATGCAAAGTCCCAGGAAATGCAAAATCGCGCTTGTCGCTTCTTTTCCATTCATAAACAAACACGTCACATTAATGAGAGCATACGCTCGTATTGGTCGGCACATTAACATCTTAATATGGCCGCCTTTATTTTGGCAATCGTTATACAGACACACGTTGGGACGCCCACCTTGAAACAAATGCAAAGAATGTTTTTTCTTTGTCTGCTGGTTTTCCTCTCTATTTGTCTAGAAAATAATCGCCCCGGTGTCTGTCAAATAAAAGAAAGTAAAATTTGCCTCTGCGGTTTGCATATTGCACGTGGCGTTAGCAAAACAAAACCAGAGGTACAATGTAGCGAATTTAGATAAGCACAAAGACATTAACGCATCAAGGTAACAGAAAGCAGAGAATCGCTCAAATAAAAACATTCATTACAATTCTTTTCCTCGTTCAATGAATCGGCCTTAGAGACGTCTCTCTTTTCAGGCCCTGTAACAAATAAAGCGACAGCAATTTGAAAGAATTGTCATTTTAATGAGAGCGATTAATTATGGTGGCAAAGGGAAGCTTTGCTTCACAAACATGGGGATGGGCGAGTTTCTCGGTTGGACTCTATACAATATCAAATATATTCATATCCTTTATTGGCAAGCACAATACACCTTATACAGTCTCTTAGACGCTCCGACACCATACCGTGTGTGTTGAAGTGCTCTGAATGGTGGAGTTGATGACCTTGGATTGAATTAAAAGACTTGATGTATGGCTTATTTAGCAGCTTACCTCGCATTCATCTGGCAATGATGCAAAAATGTAAGGATAAACATAATTACCATATAAACACAAACGCAGGCAAATGAAAAGAATGAAATGTCAAGGGGTACGGTAAGAAAGATGTGTCACGAGGTGAAGAGCTTTCATAAATGCAACAGCATTGCCATGTCTCATCCTCGCTACAGCGGGTTAATGAGCAGAATTAAGACAAAAATGCAAGTTGTTGAACTTTATTGAGATGTTGGATGTGTGCAGGCCTTCCTTCCCCTCCGCTTTATAAAATGATCCTCTAACTCGCAGGAGGAGGTCCAATTATGAGGCTGAAACTTACTTCTGCATGTGCGTGTGAATAAACATGATCGCATGTGTATCTGCGCTCCTGTGGATGCATGTCAGTCATCTCCTGAATTTCATTCTCGACTGATCGGCCGCTTATAGTTTTAAAATTCTGTAAATTTGTCGTCGCACTTAAGAAGCATCATTTGTATTTACCAGACGTGCCTTTCATTTTTATCTATCTATTTGCTGGTCCCACATAACAACTCGTAATGATGACATTACAGCTTGAATCTGTGCATGTGTGAGGTGTGTGTGGGTGTTTAGTTGTTTTTCAGTGTGTGTGTGTGTGTGTGTGTGTGTGACTCAGAGAAGCATGACAGACTCCTCCTGCGCAACACAACACACTGATTGGCAAATTGCCACGCATATCCGCTGCAGCCTGAGTTGCGAGTGGCAGGTAGAAATTGAAAAATGTGAAGCGTACTTTTCCGCTGATTGCTCAAAAGATTGCCGTGCCTCTCTCTCTCTGTGGCTCCTTGTCTTTTTCCACATCAGGTTATTTTCCACTCCTTCCTTTCTGTATAAACGCGGTAAATACATAACTAGCGGTAACTAAGGCGTGCGGTGACAGGCCTATTGAAGGTGAAGGCTGAGCACGGCCGGCAGAGATGCTCGTGTCATATTTGTCACCGTGTTTTCACGTGTACGATGGGTTGAGAGAATACAGAATACAAAATGTTGTCACCCTCCGTGTCTCTCTAACCGGCAGACAATCCATCCTTCCATTGATCTTGTCACTCAAGCGTCGGTTTATTTGCCTCGCTGTGGCGTTTAAGCACCTAGCAGGTTGAAAATCACCCAGGTCTTCATCCGACTTCACTATTGTGCAGATGGCTGTCAGCCGCTAAACCCACTGAGCCCTCGGTGGACATTGGCAGCCCCTAATTTACCGAGATGGGCCTGCGAGAGTGCCGGCTTTCTCCACAGCGGGTCTACCTTTTCTCAGTCTATTAAAATTCGCCTCCTAATAAAAGCAAATTTGATAAACGCCTTTTCTACCTGTTCCATTACGGATTCCCCACTGTGCAGTCACACAAAGAGGCTGAAAAGAGCCGTCTCCCAGTGAGTCAAACCACCAAGAGAGCAATTAAATGAGGTACACTTACCTTACTCGCCCCTCTCTCTCCGTAAGCGTCTTTAAACGTTCATTTCAAAGCCCATGCTGCTATTTCTTAGTTACAGGAAGCGGGAGAAAATGTCGGACTGTGTGTGCTGCAACTTTTTGTAAATCGTGAGCTTTCAAACCTTGACCGGCAGACTTTTTTTCCTGATAAAACATAGCTGAAGCAGGGTGATATGACACTCTTAACAACAGATGAAAGCAAAATCAAATTGAATAATATTTAAGCTGTTTTTGAGAAAGTACATTGAAAACTGTTTTTCATTATCTTATCCAACGGTAACCTTATAAGCATGATTTTTAAGCTACCGGGTACAATTTTGCAAGAAATGTCCATATATGTATATATGGACAAATATGTAAAGTAACTTGCATGTTTCAAACAGTGGTGGTGATAGAGAGGTAAAAGTTACAAATTACATATTTAATAAAGAAAAACAACTTGAATGAACGTGAATGATGGAGATTTTCATTCCTGATGATATTTGCCAGCACACCTTCTGTTTGGCCAATAACACCAAAGCTTAGATGGTTGTAAATTAAGGCTGTAAATGATTAACTTTATCTACTAACCATCATGACTTGCTAATTGATTGACTGATTCATTCTCATGTCTAGTTTCAGCCCTTGATTTATTGGTTTATTACTCCGGTGGTCTTGGGTCTTTAAACACACACCTCTAGGTGGACCTTTAGGCATCTCTATCCATGCCTGTTTCTTATCTCTCCCATCTAATTAGAGTCTCTTCTCCTTCATAAGACCCTGGGCCCTTGAGAGCGTAACGGATGGCTTGTTTGCAGACCTTCCATTTGGAACCATCTAGTGCAGGATTTGTTTGTGTCCTGCTTGGTTTCAAGTGAATCAGACACAATGGAGGATATCATTTTTTGGGAGGTGTGGAGCGGGGAGCAAAAATCGTACACAAACCCTTTACGCACAACAACACAATACTCACGGCACTTACACCCACCTCCATTAAACCCAACAGAGCACAGTGTCTTATCCGCAAACGTGCAACTCTTACACGGCGATAACATTCAGGATGGGTGTAAGTCTTCCCAAACAGTTGTTGGTAAAAGGACGACTGGGTCACGGAAACTTGTGACTTTTTGGCTTGAGCTCGATTGTTCCCTGTTAATTTTTCATTTGATTTACTTTCTCTTTGTGTTGTCCCCCTCCTTTAACACTGCCCCCTCCCCTTCCAGCAGGAGAGGTTTAATTGCAGGGTTACGGGAGCACGATGCCCCTGGATGCCGCGCGGCCTAACGGGGCTCTACCCTGTCATTTACTCGCGTCATGCTCGGCTCAGCCATGGGGAAGCTGGAGATTTTCACGGCGGGTCCCGAGAGTAGAGTGGACTTGTCTGCCCCTCAGCGGGGCCGTAATGACAGATGCCTTTTAACGGCTACACGGGGAGAAGAGCGGGGGGACTGCGGGGGCGCCTGTCAATGTGAAGGGGATCATTTTTGTCACTGACGTGTGACGTTGTTAATCTTTTTTTCCTGATTCGCTGTCTTTTGAGTTAGTTTGTGTATGTGATGAGAGAGTTCATTTGTGTCGCTGTGCGTGTGATGTGTCAGCGGACGGTGATGAAGAAGGTTCAGTTTCATTCGCTAAAGACGGATGATGATTAACTTATCAATGTCATGTGAGTCCATGTGAAAGTCTTTGATCTGGGGGATAATCTTTAAGTAAATGATTAAATTTTTTAAAAGAATATTATCAAAATATTACATTTTTAAAAATGATAATTACAAACAGTGACATGAATGCATATTAAATAAAATATAAACAAAATAATATATGTTTACTTTATTATTATTATTATTATTTATTGTTGTTATTATTATTGGTTTAATTTGGTTAAAGTTTTAAGATTAATTATTATTAATATTAAAAATAATAATAATAATATGTGTGTGTATGCTGAAAATGAACATTTTAAAAAATCTAAAAATAAAACAAACTTATAAACATAAAATACCTGCATATGTAAAAAATTACAATACAATGTTATTTCCAATAATGTGTATTATATGAATACGATTAAGATGACTAATACCAGCAATAATTCCTTTTTAGAAGCTGTTCTCAGCATTAGCGTGTGCTGAAGGTGAAGAGCCGTGCTCTGTTATCCTCAGGCGGTGTGTGTGTGTGAGAGAGAGAGGTAGAGAACAGAAGGGGACAGATGGACCCAGTGAAAGTCTCCATTGATACGGCCTGTCCTCAGGCTCCAGCCCAGCTGTCAGAGAGCACTGAGAGGGAGGGAAAGGTGAGCTTCACCTATTTTAAAGGCAGACAAGTAACATATGTGTCAGAATTACTAAGCTTACACGGAGATGACTCTGTGTTTGATAGCTGGCAGACCTGCCCCCTGTGTAAATGATAGGCAGATTAAAGAACTTAATGACCATCTGATGGGCCTGGGGATTAGGAAGGTAAAGCCCTTTTTGGCTTTTTGGGAATACACCAACACTGGTGGTTCCCAAACAGGGCTATGTTTACCCTGAGGGGACTTCACGTGGCTTTTGTTGAGCTGTTAATAGATTGGAATAACTAACTGTGATTTCTTACATTTCCCTTTTTAAGGAAAGAAACGGTCTCGTCTCGCAGAAATTGTTTATGATGTGGCTATTTTATATGAATTCGTACAAATGTTAATTGTTCAAAAATGTATGATTAATGCAGTCATGAATAATTAATGAGCCCCACCCCTAACTCCGCCCCTAAACCTAACATGTACTAAAACACAGAGAATTCATATGAATTAGCCAGCTTGTAAAATAGTTTTACTTGATTTATTACACTCATTCGTCAAAGACAGCACAAAAAAGTTTCTTATTATTAGTTTTTTTTTTACTAAATTACAAAAAAATAATAAACGCCAGAGCATCATAATGCCATGTGCACCTGTCACAATTGCCAGGAGATTGCAGGAGATCTTTACACTTTACTGACTTTATGTAATCCTCTAATACTCACAACCAACAGGTCTCATGCAATATTTCATAGCTATGATGAGTTAAAAGAAACGCATTACTACTTTGGTTTCAGCCTCACTGATGGTCATGTGGGACAAAGTTTGTAGCATTTAAGAAATTTTGATTTACAAATAACGTTTTAACTTTCTATCTCTATAATCTTTTACTTGTGAAACTAAATAACAGGTTGGACTTCACACTCCGTACGTTTAGAGAAATCGCTCTCGGATGAGAGACGCAAATACTCGAGAAGCAGCAGGAACCGGGCCGACGGTGCAGAAGGTTCTTGTCAGGTAGCGTTCAGGTTCCCTCTGTGTTTATCACATCGACTCTCTTCTTTGTCCCTCACACTTCATCTCTGTCTTTTGATTTCTGCTCGGCTGCTCTCCAAAGGCTTTGACTGACGGTGTCACATTAGTCATGGGGAGACACGGGCGTTCGGGAGGGGGGCGGAGGGACGGCCGCTCTTTGGCGCAGTAGGTAGAAACTACCGTAATTATAGTGCGCAGACACAGTGAGGAGGAGAAAAAGAGCCGAACACGCAGCTCGCATTAAAAAAGAAAAGCGCAAAAATAAAAGCAAGTGTGTTTTCATGCTGAAAGAAAAGAAAAAGGGAAATAAGTGGAGAGCGAGGAAAAGAGGGGTTTGTAATGGGGGAAAGAGCTTAAACCGAAGCAGAATTGCCTGTTTGTGGTGGATGCGTTCGACTCTTTGTAGAGATCGGGTTGTCTGCTGCGTGTGTTTGTGGTGATTCATTTTGGTGCAGAGAATATTTCACTGATGTTTCTGCTCCCCTGATGTTTAACGTTAGTCGTATTTCTCCAAAGCTTTTATATATTTAATAATCAGATTAGTGTTAGTTAATGCACTTGCTGACATGAACTAATAATGTATTTTTACAGCGTTTGTTAATCTTTGATAATGTTAGTTAATACTAATAATGAATAATTTATTCACAAAAGAAGATATTTTGAGAAATGTCTTTGTGGTTTTGTGTCCATACAGTGAAGTCAATGAGGTGTCAGTGTTGTTTGGTTACTAACATTCTTCAAAATATCTACTTTTGTGTTCTGCAGAAGAAGAAAAGGAATACAGGTTGATGAAATGATGAAAGAGTTAATGGGTAAACTGTCCCTTTAACTAATCTTAACAAAAACAACTTTTGTGAAACCAAACTTTTACCTTTTCATTGAGCTTCATGTCTCCATCTGTTTGCTTACCTGTGTAATAAGAAGCCAAAAAAGATCAAGTCAAAAAAGTTATATTTTATACAATGTAACATATAAATGTAGTCAGATATCTGTCGGAAGCTGCGCTTTCATTTGAACATCTATGAAAGTGGCAGATCAATAGTGTAACGGGATGTGATGTACTCTCATGCTAAATATATTAAAACCTTCCTATCAGCCTTGACTGAATCTGAATGAGCAGTCACACAGTCACCGTCTATTATATCTTAATATTTGATACTGTATATCAACACCAGGTCACCAAACTGAAGGATGCGTAAATGTCCACAACACATCTTCACGGTATCGATTTAGAGAACTGAGTGGATTGCTGCTACAAAAGACAGATTTCCTTTAAATGGGAACAAAAACACTTTATATCGTGACGGCTGTTGTTGTCATTAGTGGCTTTGAAAGCCCCTCTTTCTCAGTGCTTGAGAAGTTAATGTGAAGGACATTATTTGTGATTTTACAGCATCTGTTTTATTTACTGTAAGATATTTACAGATGAAGAAAATTTGAGCGGTGCTTGTCGTGGCAAAACTTGACACTACAAAAAATAAACAAAAAATCCCAGTTGCTTGGGTTTTCTAGGTGGTTGCTAGGGTGTTGCTAAGCACCTGCTAGGGTTTTTCAGAACCTTTACTTTAAAAAAAAGATGCTACTGTTTCACAAAAGGTTCTTTGTAGTGGAAAAAGGTTTTGGAAAAGGTTCTGAATGGATCACTGGTCTCACTAAACTCATGTCAGTGTATGTCTTTGGCATTTCTCATCTTGGCAAACACGACCGCTTATAAAAGTCATCTTAGTTATGTATACTCTAATGAGAGAAAATTGAGTTTAATAATTAAACATGCTTTCAATGTGTGTATTTGTGTAATAGTAAACTACACAAGATACACACGTCAAGTAGTTCCTAAAGATACTAAATGAAAGATGTTACAGTGCAGCTGTAAATGTAATTTACAGTCATCACTTTAGAAAATACATTTACAGTACATTAACTGACCAAATTGACATTACTGTGAATCCATAATGCCTGTAATATTCAATGTCATTTCTAAATTTCCCAGCAAATTATGATGTGAAAGACAAATTATTTATTTCAGTAAGCAAATGCAAAAATAAAATAGTAAAGGCATACCTGCTTATTAAAAGTGTTTTTTTTCAATTACTGGAATCTGCTCAGGTGTTTGAACACCTGATTTGATTTGACCTCATAATGTCTTTTACATGACAAGTGATTTTATTTCATTAGGGATGTAAATGAATAAGGTTTTAAAGAATATCTAAAGCAATCTAAAGGTTCTTTATGGAGTTTTGTATTAGTATTGCAGAGCTGGTAAATGTTTCAAGCACTAGAACTATAGTCTTATAATAATGAGTAAATATTTGAGGTCATGTATCCAAACCCTTCTCTATGCTACTGTACATGTTATTATATGCTAAAGGTCCCTCCCTGCTTCCTCTTTTTTGGTCCTTGACATGAAAAGATCGAAAAGCAACAGGTATGAGCACTTACTGCTTTTACTGTATAATATATTGGACTGCAAATTTGACAGATTCACAGTTTTTTGTTGTTTTTTCATGATTGAAGTGGCTGTTGACCTCTTCAGATTGGGCTGATAGAATCCAACAGCCTGTCACATGGTGAAGTCACGGTTTATTATTTGATGGACATTGATGGGCCAGACTTCATTTGACACAGTTGTGATACCCGTTTCTATGAAAAGACCTCTGCCCATGACCTGTCTGATGGACCTGTCGTCCACATTGAGTGCTTCAGCTATTATATAGTCTGTCTTAATCTAGACTAACTGCAAAAGCTCTCACATTTTATAAATATATGTTATTTAATTAATGGAACTCATAATAATTAAACCAGTTAAAAATCTATGGATTTTCCATTAAAAATTTACAAAATTGTTACAAATTTGTATTAGTTCACATCAGTTAATGCATTACCTAATGTGAACTAACAATGATAAATACTTCTACAACATTTATTAATCTTAGTTCATGTTAATTTTAGCATTTACGAATACATTTTTAAAATTAAAAGCTATATCCAACATTATTTTTAACATTATTTTATAACAATAAACAAACATGAACAATTGCACTGACACTAACTAACATTAACAAAGAACAATAAATGCTGAAAAACAATATTGTTAATTGTTAGTTCATGTTTGCTAATGCATTTACTAATGTAAACAAATATAGTAACGTTATTGTAATGTCTTACCAATATTACAAATGTTATGAAAATAAATTATTTAAGATAATTACTTTAATGTTAAATGGATCATTTGGTTAGGCAACAAAACGTTACTTTGTAAATTTTGTATGTTGTTTTATAACAAATAATAAACATATGCTTAGACATAAAATCTCTATTTGGAGAAATAGAAAAGGTAAAATATAAAAACTTTTTTATCTTACATACGTTATATGTATTTTATGGATATGTATAAGTTTAAGCATTTAACACCCTTTTGTTAGTGCTGTGTTTTGTTAAAGATTGTGAACAAGTTCCTCTGCGCGATTGTCTATCAGGTCAAAAAGATGAAATTTTATTGAGGCTTCGCTTTTGTCATTCTGTGCCATATTGTGATGTGCGGGTGTTATTTTATCTTTCATTTCGCACAGGTCCAGGTCATGTTTAAAATATCGTCAATTACCACTTCAGTGGAGCCTGAGGTCCACCTCACATAAAAATTAAGTGCTTTGAAACCCGCTACTTTCTCCTCGCACAATTATTGAAATCTTGCTCTCAGCCGTAAATAATAACCGTCTCACTTTAGTCATTCGCAGCAGAGAGACCGTCTCTCTCTCTCTCCTGAGGGCAGGCAGGTGCGACGGTGGGCAGGAGAAAGAATCGTGTTGCATATATCTTTATGTATAAAGATGTGGGGTCAGGTCTGGTCGATAGGCAATCTCTCAGTTCTAGCGGAAGAGATGGGACTATTTGAGGCTGCAATGGCTCTGTTGTAGTGGAAGGAAAGGCTAATCTGTTGCAGATGGGTTTGGACCCAGCAGGTGTGCTGGTCAGCTGGTCGTGAGACCTGTGTGGACATGAGCACACAGAGAGGGGGACGCAGGGGGCAAGAAAAGGGCAGAGATTTTGACACTTTCTCACATAGTGCTTAAGGCTGCCATCTCTCACGTGACACAGACTATTGTTGAATTGTATCGTATTGTATTGTTCCACGACTGAGATTTCTTTCTGCTCAGATGGATGATGGATAATCGGATGATTGATGAGTCTTTAATATTTGTTCACATGCTCAAATTTGTTTTTAATATACAGTCTTTGTTTTATGAGCTATGTATTCTTTCCATGTACTCTAAAGCATGTTGGATTTCAACCAATTTTTGGATCAAAAAGGGACAACCGTTGGGTTTTAAATTATTGCTTAAATTATTGTTAATAATTTTTAGAGTGCGTCATGAACTGGTAGTGAGTTTTAAACGCAAAGTTATTTCATACCTTTGTACATGAAATACCAAATAAAATGTCAATATGAATATTTTGAATATGACTATTTCATATTTTGCATAAATTGATAGTTAATACTAATACAGCCGTTTAATTTGTCAGTATTATTTTTGTGGTGTATTTGTTAAACAGCCAACCTGTTAACTATTAAGATCAGTTGGATTAAATGATAGTCAAATGTTTTAAAATGAGATGCAAATAAAGTTCATTTTGATAAAAGGTAAAACTATAAAGGATATCTGAATGGTGAGCTCAAGCACTTATTTTCGAAAAGTTTGAATAATTTCACAACTTTTTGGCTTTTTTATTTGTTTGGAGATTCGTACCACAAATTCTAAAAAAAAAAGGTCACTTTTTGGCATTTATATGCATTACAATGAAATGTGTCTTATTTCTCAGTTTCTATTATTGTATTACTTTTAATTTAGAAAGCCTCTATTGCAAATTTTCCCTAAATTTGTCATTAATTTGCTTAAGACTGTTGAGTAGTTGAATGTGGAGTCAAAGCTTTCATCCCCTGAGGTCTCCCATCTGGCTCATTACGCTATAATTAGCTGTCTTCTTCAATCACTTTTAAACCCTATCCCTCCATTTAACCAATCTCTCACTTACATTAGTACTCACTTACATGTTGTTATGAAAATCAGTTAAGCCACAACCCCGTAAATTACCATGCCACGGTTACTAATTTAAGAAAATGATCTTATAATGAAATTCATTCATTAATCTAGCAGAGCGGCCCGATTGAAGTGCGCGCAGTTAGCTCTTAAACCATCCAACGGTCTTGAATTTCAAGCTGAACGTTAACTTTTGTAGAATCCTGGACTCTGCGTAGTTTCTGTTCAGTTCGATTTCACTCTCTGGTTTCATGTTGCTGAAATGCCAGGGGCCGTGAGAGGTAGCTGTCAGTGGTGGGAGGTCAAATTAATGATGCTTGACTTGCGTCCATTATATCCCATTAATAACAGTACACGACCCTCTCGGCCTCCTGCGGGAGCCTTCAGACACTCATTAAGATATTAGCTATTGTTTCAGAGGGCAGTACATTTAAGGTGATATACCTTCCTCATCTCATTTAGAAAGAATATGTCACGATATCAGAACGGACTGTAACATATGACAATCATTTCACTGATTTATTCTTTTTTCTTCTGCGTTAGCAAAGTTTACCATTGTATAAAAAACTAAACTGAAACTTTGACATTTGATGCAATTTCTCATTGATATCATTCTCTTCCTCCATCTCCTGACATTCAATCTGTGTCACTCAGGTATCCAGGTTCTGGTCAGGTGACCTGCCCGCTGCCCATTAGATTCCAGCATGCCTGCAGAACAATACGTGCAGGCGCTCAATTACTAAATGAGGCCAGTAAAGTGTTTGCCGGTGTAACCTAAGAGCCGGATCTGTGTTGGTCTCGCCGGTCAGAGCACGAGAGGATTGTGATTCACAGTTGAGACATTAGTCACACTCTCTGCTCTTGTGGAACCAAAGCTGAGCTTCTCAAAACACTGAAAACAACAGCACTAATGCTATATTTCAATGATAGTTCAATACGGTTTTATTTGTTATCATTAGTTAATGTATTAGCTAACATGAGCTAAAAATGATAAATGATATACAGCATTTATTACGTTCATTTACTAATACATTAAAAATCTAAAGTTGTATCACTTCACATTAGTTCAAGTACAACATGAACATTTATATTCACATTAACTAACAATAACAAAGATTAATAAAAGCTGAAAATAAATAAATAAAGGTAATTGTTTAATAAGAATAAATAGTAGTTTGTTTGTTTTCAGTAAATAAAACTGTGAAGATTTTCAAATGAGATCGTTTCATTTGTTTATTTCAGCATTTTAAGCCACATTGCATTGAGACTGCCACATACGGTTTCCATATATTTATTTATTTTGTTCATCTCTGTGTCTCTGTTTGTCCAGTGATGAAGAAAATAAACACTTTAACTTTAATTATTCATTTTCTACCTACAGCAATATCCGCTTGGCTCTAGAAAGAAACACAATCAATTTCCACCTCCGCTTGCCAGAAAACTTCAGAAAGTTAAAAATGGTTAAACTAAAGGGGATGTTGTTCCAGGCCGTATTTAGCTTGGCATTTTTATGAACGGAAGTCCATTACTGTGCATTATCAGACAATATGATGAATACAAACAGAGTCTGTTTAATGGCACTTCCACAGTTCCTGAAATATTGATAGCAACATAATTACCGTATATTGGAAAAAAATTGGAGAAATATGTAAAGTGTTTGCTTTGCTTTGTTCTTTGGCATGTGTAAATGAGGCTTGTTAGGAAAAACTAACTTTCTCTTCCAGACAAAAAATGTAACTTTCGGTTTTATTTAAAGTGTGAGATAACACACATCATTCAAAAGTGCGTCAGCGGCCCTCATCTCTCAGATTCCCGAGTAATGATATTCTTATCAATCTTGTGGGAGACGTTAAAGCTTTAGTCCACGCTTTCCCTCCTGCCGAGACTTAATCTCAGCGTGAGCACAGTGACAGAGACCTCTTATAAACAGCAGAGTGGAAGTCCAGTGTCAAGTATTGACTAGCTGGTGAATGGAGACGAGTGCGTGACGGGTGTCTAACCTCCCACCAGCTGCCCGGCTCTTCAATGACTCTGGTCTCCGTAACACTCCGGGATAGCAATAATGCAACAGCAGCTTATCTCAATCAATACCTTCATCTCACTTTTGGGGGCTTTACTGCAGATTCCCCAGAGTGCAGTCGTCTGTTTGCAAGCACAATTATTGGGACGTTTGATCTGTTTTTGATGTTGTTTTCCCTCGGCGGGGAAACATTTGTGAAGCAAAACTGGGCACTTGTGGTTATAGGCGTATATGAATATGCAGGACACTGTAAATATGATTATTAGATCAAGTGCAGATTTAAAAGAGGGTTATTGGTTTAAGGGCTTTTAAAACATGAATAGTGCATTTTGATGCATTTTCTTTTAAAACGTGATATCTCCATACAGCTAAAAGACAAAGCTCATCTATATAACTTAAGAGGATAGTTTACCCAAAAATACAAATTCTGTCATCATTTCTTCACACTAATGTCATTGAAAATCTGTTTATGACTCTTTCTTCAGTGGAACACAAAAGAAGATATTTTGAGAAATTTAGATTTTATTTTTTTTGTCAATGGAAGTCAATATTGCTTGGTCACCAATGTTCTTGAAAATATCTTCTTTTGTCTTCTGCAGAAGAGAGTCAAACAGGTTTGTAATGACATAAGGATGAATTGTTTATCTAATCACACAACATGTGTCACAGCCTCGGCTACTCTCCTAATTGTGTCGTCTCGTGTAAAGAGGCCTCGGCAAGTGGAAAAGCACGGCCGCTGGAGTGCTCTCCACACAAAACAGACAAAACACAACCACAAGAGCGCCTGAGAATGCCGCGCGGGTCACATATGACATCAGCCTACTAACTGCGCTCCTGCGTAACCTCTGTTCTCGGCTCCTTCCTCTAAAACAATCGTGACCAATGAGAAATGCAAGTGCGTCCTTAATGGCTTTTAAGGATTGGTGTGTTTCCAGATGGGACTCAGGCCTGCCGAAGTCAAACGTGTTACTTTAGCGTGCACATATGTGTAAATATCAGAGATTTCAAAGAGACAATGGTAAGCCAATTAAACTCCTGGGACGTAACGCATAATGACTCCGCTAAAACGCCACATCTCCTGAAAATGGACAGAGCGTTGTGGAACATATTGAGAAAGCTTGAGTTCAAGGATGAAAAGGCCTCCATTAATAGAAACAGATGGGAAAACTAAAGATGTTAATAGACTGAAAAGAAATAGACGAGTGTTCAAAATAAGAGATAGAGATCTAAAGCCTTAAAGAAGAATAAACAGAGCATCCACTTTGATTTAATTGCCGAGTTGTGAAACGGACAAAGCAGTACGTGACCCGTGCGTCACGTCACCGCGCTATACACCGGAAGGTTCATAATCAGGCATTTATTGGCTTTTATATGATCATTATTTTAAAAGCTGCATGGTTTTTCGCAGTGGGTGTGTGTTTTTTCTCATGGACTTTGATATTTGTGCATTTTTGCAACAGATGGAGCAAGAGAATAGAGAGGAAAAAGCAGACCCGGAGTGAGTGGATGGGGGAGGGACGCGGGTACACCGAGGTCTCCTGTGCACCGGCCCCAAAAAAGGAAACATGGGGGAAACATATGTAATTTTCACCGCAGGGTTCTGGGTAATTGAGTCATTTAAAATACAGATACATAGATGAATAAAAGCTAAGGGGGAGCGTAATAAGACAGAAGAGGACCCTCGGAGATCCAATTGAGGATTTCTTACAAGAACGGAAACTGTTTTCTTTCTTCTCCTCCGCAGAGCTTTTATGTGTTGTCATTTCAGCCCGATACCTACCTCAAGTAATTTTGTTTTCATTTGGATCCTTTTGTAATGCTTCCCTTTAGTAAAAATGAAGGCAATTTGTCTCCGATGGCCTCTTGCCTTTTGAAGACAGATTTCACTAAGTGAAAGCGAGTGAGATTTTTGTTCTGAAAGGAAATATCGTCTTTGGGGTTCGATGATTTGCTAAATGAGTCTGTCTTGTTGCAGTTTATCTTTGAATGGTACTTCTTGATTTTATTGTCTGATGTCTGTTTGACCTCTACGAATCCTGAATCTCACTTTAAAGTTTAGTGAAAACCGATATGAATTATATGAGGATGCAGGTGTGTAATATAACCGATCGCATGATTACAAATGGGCCGCCGTGGTTTATTTTCACTTATAGAATTCAGTGTTGGAGAAGCACGAGTCCTTAATTTAGACAGACAATGTGATTGTTCTTGAAGCTCAACTGGTAAAGTTTTGTGTTATAGCAAAGGTTGTGTGTTTGATTCCCAGGGAACAGAAATACTCATAAACTTGTAAGTCACTTTGGGTGTGTTTTGTATCATTAATATAATATTATCTGCTATTTATTTTTGCATCTGTGTTTTCTCAAGACAATTGTTATGCATTATACAGTAAACATTAAAATATATAACATAGTATAAAACTAATGTGATGATATAGCTGATACTCATGAGGCCTCAGGGAGAGGAGAGACACCCATAACAATTACAGTTTTGGTGAATTGTACAGATACAGATACATACAAATGATTACAGCTTGTTTAAGGTTGTAGTTTGCTCACCAGCCCAACCATGAAAACGTTCAATTAGACGATGCTTGATTTCTCTTCCACACTGTATCATATACACTACCTTTCAAAAGTTTAAAGTCGCTCGAGTAAAATGTTTCTCTTGACCTCATGAAAAATGAAACAGTAAACATATTAGTTTTCTCCATTACAAAACTAACATTTTATTTAATAAAAATGTTTTTTAAGAAGATGACTTGGACTGAATAATCAAAAAGTGGGTACAATAAAAGTCAAAAATAAATGGAAACTGTTTTTCAAGTTGGTTTATAAAATGACATGTAACTTTTTTTATTTACAACATAAATTCAACATAATTCCTGAAGTTATATTTGTACCATTTAATAGTTTTGATAAATTTACTATTATTCTAAAATGTGCAAATAAAATATTAACAACAGATTGACCCAAAATGTTTGAATGGTAATGTATGACACCTGTTTATTTTCAGTGACATTGCTTTGTTTCCTTTGAACACTTCTCTAGTTCATTTAGTTTCATCTATCATCTACTGTAAAAACTTTTGCACATCCAAGACCATTAGGAAATTAGGACATTTTGTTCCTCTGACAAGTTCCTGTTAACTACAGCATCATCTCACTCTCACTATATGGATAAATCATCATCATGTGAGAGAAAGAGTAATGCGATATTCCACACAACCTCACATTCACACACACACATGCCGCTACAGTAAGAATGCATCTCTTATCTATCTTATCGCTCCAATCAGTGCCATCTGGACCTACAGGCCAGGTGTGTGACCAGGGCAGGTCTTGGGTCACCTCGGAGGGGTCAGAGGAGGAGATGCATTGACTTCATTCACTTGGATTCTGGGGTTGGATTTCGGACCGTTAGGGTGCGAGTCAGGCTTCCTCCGTGAGGATCACCTATCAGATGAGTTGAGAAGGGTATTGTGTAGGTGAAAGTGAATTCCTGACCCCCGAAATTAGGCAAGGCAATGATTATTAAGGAGTTACTTGTTGCTCTGCTATTTAAGCTTGAGGCTAGAAGTTCAGGCTTTGTTTTGGTTATATAAACATGTTGGCGTGTAATGCTGGATGTGCCACTGTTTAAGGTATGGATTATTACACAAAGACATTTACTGTAAAATAATATAAAATACATGGTTTTTGAAAGCAAAAAGTATGAATTACCATATCACTTACTGTGAAAAGATGTATCATATGCAACGTGATTAATGCATTTTTACAGTAAGATATTGTTAAAGTTATGTTTTTATAAAAATGACTTTTAAGAATTTTATGTTGTTTAATTAATATTTATGCCATTATTTTCAGGTAGCATGAACTTTCGTGAATGACGTGGCCGTTCATTTTGGTGATTAACTGTATATTATGAGAGAAAAAGCAGATTTATATTACCAGTTAAATATAACAAATATTAATTAGTAAAAAAAACGATTAAGAACTGTAAAATATACAATCCTATTCCATAATGCATCACACTTTGTCACTGTATGTTACATTTTATTGTTTTAAAATCTGAAAACACGGTAAAAATATATTTTTGACAGAAATCTTTTGGCAACCACACTGACAGCTTTTTTGAAACGAGGGCATATATGCTGTGATAAGTGTCAAGAGCATACGTATCTTGAAAGGTGTGAATGCAGCATTCTTATCTTACTAAACCAAGACATTAATATAGACAGGTGAAAAGCAGTGTTTTGTCACATTATTTTACATGTTGAATATGATTAATAAAGCATTACAATATAGCAAAAGATACCAGCAAAGTTTGAGTGGTTTATCCACAAATGTATTCAATTCCTGTATTTAAACTACATTTGACTGTCTTGTGTCCTGCCTCGATGACTTTGCACATAAAAACCTAATAAGTGAAGTGTGAAACACAAAGACTCTCCGCTGAAGTACCTGTAAATCCCTGGTGTTTTTGACTTCAAACATATCACACATTCTGTGTTTGGCACTCAATGGTAAAATATTAAAAAGGGACGGTCTGTATTCAGACATGGTTTATTTGTCGGCCCATCCATTAAGCCTCGGCCACGCTGGAGTCTTTTTAGAATAAATGCAAAAGGGACCTTGAAATGGCAAACAGTTGGAGAACGGCGAGTCGGGCTGTTTTGGGAAGCGCTTAAGTCGGCTCTCTCACAGTTCTTTTGCTCAACGCTTGTCCTGTTGAGAGAAATAAGAGAAAGAGATCTTAACCATCTTTAGAGAAATGAAAAGAGGCTTTAGTATGGCAGTGAGTGACATGTACTATTGTGCGATGCGATGCTACTGTCCAACTTCCACTCATCTTTTCATCTATTATAATCCACAGGCTCTGAATTATTTTTTTATTGTAGGTAAATACACTCCGTGGGAAATAAGGAGCTTGAGTGTTCGGTGAGGAATCTGTTGGATTAACTTCAGTTTGAGGACAAAAAGTGGCGATGAGGGAAACACGGCGGGTTTCAAAGGCGAGATTAGACGTGCCGCCGAGTCTACTGTAGACATTCTTACACAGCGAGTGTCTTCTCTCAAAGATCTACTTAAGATATATTTACATATTTTACAAGCTTTGTTAAAATGCTTACAGAAATTTAGCAGTTTAAAGGAACCTTAAAGGAACTCCAACAGCCTCCGTGACTTACTGTCTGTTATCATGTGATGTAACGTATCCCATAATTCACCCTGAACTGTAAATGAACGTTTGACTTACTTAATTATCGACAGCATGCCAG
The DNA here is from genome assembly GCA_019155185.1 of Beaufortia kweichowensis. NCBI lineage: Eukaryota > Metazoa > Chordata > Actinopteri > Cypriniformes > Gastromyzontidae > Beaufortia > Beaufortia kweichowensis. Next base: position 161,261 of record CM032795.1, on the reverse strand, counting down.
CATTTTCTAATGAATTACAAAAATTCAATTCACAGTGAAACACTGTGCCAATTTCTTCATGGGATAACTGTGATTGTTTTGTTGACACTTTGAGGCGTTTCAATTCATTTTTAGCATTTTTACTTCCCAATTTGCATCTTTGGCACATTCAGAAGTGTATTGTAAATGCAAAAGGTAATTGGGAATGAAAGACAGGGAGGTCTGTTATATTATCAGCTCATCTCTTCCATCTACGAGCGCTGAAGTGTTTGTACCCACCTTAAACCTGCGAATTGTGTATTCTGAACCAATCGCTGCGCCGAGCTCCCAACTGAGAGTCTGTTATAGAAAATATTGACGTAGTCATTTCATTCCATTTTCATCAAATCAGTCCTGGATCATTACACTTTCAATTTGGTACTTTAGCCTTGCACAGGCTACATTTGTTTTTGTATTAAGTTTTGTAAGCGAGATGAAAAGTTAGATTAACTTACGATCTCGTCTGATCTCTTTTTCTCGTCCTCACAGTGGGTAACCAGCTCGACTTGATGGCACAAAGATAAGTGACATCTACTCAATTTACCCAGTGTATAAACCCATATTGATGGAGTTGCCTCATGAATTCCTATTGTTCACTCAACAGTGTCCAAACTAAAGAACATTCTGGCAATGTAGCTTGTAATTATTTTTATGTTATTTCTCAGATGTTGCTCTTTTATAACTCAGAAGATTTGATAAAGTTCTCAGTTGTGTTTCACTTAAATATCACTTTAGATTTTTCTCCAAAAATTGCTTAAGAGACAAATGAAATAATCTGGATTTTGGTAAATCTGATGAGAAAAGTTTCAGTTCATATTGAAAGCTTCAATAATATTGACTTTTGATGTCAGACTCAACAAATCTGAGTTGAGTTTGTGTCATTGTTGAGATCTCTACTGAAACTCTAATGACAGAGACATTTGTAATATTTCTGAGACACAGATGAGGCTCTCCATTTAATCTCATTGATGTCTTTGAGAAATAATTGAAATATTACAGAGATTTGTGATTATTTTTTCTCGTGTGTTTTACTCATTTCTCCACCAGGGTTTACGTATTCTTTCGTTCTATCATATTGTATGATAGTTTTTTTGGAGGTCAGATCTTCCTTTTCTGAGTTACATTTTCTAACATCAAGCATGAAAGCACTGAAAAGATTTTATTATGTTAATTTCTCCCGTCGATCTTCAATATTTTCCTGCTTGAGCTCTCAGAAAGGAAGTCATTTTAAGTTTCATACACCTGGGTGGCCAGTGTGGGAGAGAGTCTCTCTCTCTCTCTCTCTCTCTCTCTCTCTCTCTCTCTGACTTTTATTCTTTTTCTCTCCACTCATGTATATATGGCTTTTAAAAGTACCATTTGCTCCCTATGTAAAGTGCTTAATGAAGGGGATAATGCATGTAAAGTAATGTGACATTAATTGTTTGAGGTTGATAATAACAGCCCTCAATCATCTGGAAGATTGCTTCGGGCTTTAAATGAAAGCCGTTTTCAAGGCGATGGACTCGAATGAGTGAATGACAGAGTCAAATTAGCTGATTTGCCATTCACGTACACTCTATTGCCTGCTATTTAAAAGTCATTGACCATTTAGGGACGGGCCGTTGGTCGCAGTGAGTGCGCCGTGAGCGCCGGTGGCCGTGTTTGTGTTGGATGGATGGATGGCTAGCAGCGACTATGATAGTTAAGGGAAAAAAGGCCAGCAATAGAAATGTCAAGTGCCTTGTGTGCGCGAGTGAATGGGACAAATAGAGCTGGTTTTTAGAGGGCCCCGTCCCTGCATTAACATAAGAAACAGGCCAATATGGCTGGAAGTCAGCCGGTCTGGGCGCTGTCAGCGAAGCTTTTCGTCGGGGTGATTAATGTCTTTACGAGGCCGCACGCAGCCAGCGCAAAGCTCGACGTGCTTTTCCAGATCCAGTTTATCCAGAAGGATATGGTGAAGGCATCGTGCGGTTCCCATGGTATATTTTCCTGTCACTGTTGCTGTTCGATTCCCGGCGAACACCAAATTCAAAAAATGCACCGGGATCTATGTGGCTAAGTGGCCGTTTTGCGGCTTAGCCGTTCGACATTCCTTCACACAGCTGTCCGCCCAGCCTCCCTTCTCCTCCGGCACCCCTAACCTGCTTCATTGAGACTCTCTTATTATGTCCTCTTGCCAAGGCCCACTCTATGAATTGAATAGTCGGTGTCTTTATTTCTCTCATTCTCTGACTGTAGACCTCATAATGGCTTCATTAATGCAGAAGTTGCATTTGGTTGACAATGGGTTAATGGCCCGAGGGTAGTCTATTGGCACTGGGAGAAGGCCAACAGGAGGAGGCGGCTTTTTTTACAGCCCTTTCAGTGTAAGTTCACCCCGGGTCAACCGTGTGTCCCCCGAAAGTGAACAAACATGTAATTGATGTTCGGACATCTCCGGCCGACTCTTTTCGAGCCGTGCCCAAAGCACAGGGCGCTGTCTGGTCTTTGAGGGCGATTCATGAATACCCACAATCTGCCACGTCGAAGAAAGGGGTGGTGGGGGTGCGCTCCTGGATTTTTTTCCCTTTATAACCCCTGCTGAATCAGTTCTGTTTGGCTTGTTGTTGAAATGCAACCCCAGCGCATAGGTCGTGATGGGGGTGGTGGCCGCTGCTGGTGTTCCTCGAATGGTCTTTCTCCTTTTGGCTGGGACCACTGTCTGTTTTTGTCTCTGATTTTCACGGATGTTAGCGGAAAATGTCGAGAGGAGTCACGGGCCTTTTATCGGGCCGTGTCAGAGCAGGAACGCTCTGCGGTCTTTTTATATTCACCTTTGCATAACAACCGGCAGCAATTTGTAGAATGGAGGGATACATTCTAATGAATGCCAAGAGGATGTCTAAGTGACTTTTTCAAAAGGACTACAGGGAAATATTTTTAGTGTAGAGATTTGACTGTACGTATATGAAAAATATAGTTTCAGCATTAAAATAATTTCCAAACATGTCCCCTGAAAAAGAACACAACATCAAATTTAGTTAGTCGGCCAAGCGGAGCTATATTTTTTATTGCAAATGAGTCATAATGTTCACTCCTGTTAAGAGATAAATGGCTTACTTAGAGTTTATGTATAAACAATAACAAAGCAATACGATTTTAACAACTATAAAAGACAGTTTGAGAAATGCACATGCTTCTCCACCAGCCTGATTTCACAGGAATGACAATTCACACCTATGGCAATTCAAATTATTATTATTATATTTATTAAAATGATTACATGAGGTGCTAAATTTGTACAACTTAAATGAATAACAATAACGAAGGCCTACCACTAAACATAACCATCACTGAAAACTCATATGTGACCCTGCCTGTGAAAACCCAACTAAAGTCATTTTTTGTGATTTACTGCTTTCTACATAAAATCATTCAATATAATGTAAAGAACATTCAGTAAAAATATAACCTTGATATCTTTAATACTGACTGGGTAGTGACATGTCAAAGATTGAAAACATAGTGATATTTAAAGATGAAATCAATCTTTGACTTTTTGATGCTTTGATTCTGAACATCGTTGCTTGTTTCTCATCATTTGATTTTGAGACTTGATCCTGATTTTCACAGACAGGGTCACGTATGAATCCACCAGACACAAGTGCATGTGTATCCCACTATATCCCACTCTCTCTCTCTCATCTGCGGTCAGCCCGAGGATGATGTCAGCCATCAAGCCTTTACCAGTAATTACACATCAGATGACAACAACTTAAAATTGATGTCCTACGCACGAGCTCTAAGTGGCCATTTGAAAAGTTTGAGGCAGGAAGCCGGGAGAAAAGCGGCGTTATGAGGGTGTCAGCATGGGAATTGACGGGGCAGCTGTACTGTACGCGCTCTGTGGTAATAGACACGTGCAGCCTGGTGCCAAAAGCACATTTGGCATCGGTAGCAAATGAGTAATTATTGGGTAATGACCCAGAAGGTGTCCCTTAATTGAATAGTGAATGTAGGGAGAGTGGTGCCACACTGTCATAAAGGCAGATGGATTATTTCAGGAAATATTCTCTTAAGTGGAAGGGTAAATACTGATGAGCCTGCATTTATTTCTCTGACCTTTAGATAGATAACCACTGATTAAAAATTTAGGCTCTGGTGGGAAAAGAGGTTTTCGCTTTTTTCACAATAGACGGCTATTCGGCCTTAATTCCGAAATGCATTAGTCGCAAAATTGACTCGTGCCGAGAGAGAAAGGGAACTTTAGGAAAAGCCGTAAGTGGACCATTGTGTGGACTAAGAGGTCTTTTGTTTTCAGATCATTTGATGCAGCGTCGTTTCTCCCAGTAAAATGTCAAGATGCCCAGGAGGCATCTTTTTGCTAAATGATAGGTGAATTATATAAATGCAGACATCAGTTAAAGGCATATTTACCTTTTACAAGCATTTACCGTTTCTTTTAATGCACTTATCTCTCAAAGGAAATTGCCCATCCATGCCATCATTTATCTGCGGGAATAATGCGGGTCTTGTTTTATTGCCATCGCATCTGCATGTTTCCGGTGCGCTCGGCTTTTTACCGCTGCTTATCCTTGTACTCTCACCTTGAGTTTTGTAACTGTAACAGGTTGCTGTATCAAACGTGTCAAATAGATCCCAAATAGAATTGAGAACGGCACGCGGGGTTACGTCTATTATTAATGTTTGGGAGCCCTTTCTAACCCTCTATACAATTCATGTTTATGTGCCGTCTCATAAATGCTGATAAAACAGGCTTTTGCTCCATTATCAGACAGATTCAATACAGAAAAGTGACTTAATAATGTCCATTAATAAAAAAGGAAGTTTTCTTCTTAACTGCTTTAGAAGAAAAGTGCTTCTTAGACTGTGTAACAACCCGCAAGCCTCTCAAATGCTTTTCTAAAAAATGTAAGAATGCTTTTTTTGAGCCATAACAACATTATGGTACACTAATAATCAAGTCATTTTACAATCAAGGGGTTTTTCCCTTTCTGGCATTTTCAACAGGTTTGTTGTTTGTATTCATGACAAAAGTCTGGTACCAGAATGCTTCCCGCTATGAAACGTGTCACATGGATTTGCCAAATTCGCTGTGTGTGTATATAGTAGTCTCCACCCTCTGGGACACCCGTCTCTGTTTCCCACTGACTGACAGCAGCTGTTTTCTAATTTTCAGATCATTCCCTGCTTTTTTACAAGAATCTTCAGTGATTATTGTTTTAGTATTTTGTAATCTACTTTAGAGGAAAGATACAGCGAGATGCACGGTGAGATGTGAGAACAATGTGCAACATTTTATTCCACAGCTCACAGACACTTGCATATTAAACTCATAAAGATTAAAATGCTTAAAATTAAAAGATTGAAATGCTAAACCTGATAGAGCCATACAGACATACTGCTTTAGTGGCATGTGTCTAATTTCATCTCAGTTTACCAACTACTAATTAATTAAAATCCATGAAACCAGCCTGACAGATATTCAGATACCTGTGATATGCTGGTTCTGAGAAAGTGTATCATTTTTGTCACCTGCACCTGTACATATTTTAAAATGTATTATTTGTTCAAGCTTACAGTGACTGTTTGTGTGACTGTACAGTATGAATATGTGCATGCAGGATCTGTCAATAAAACCTAGATATAATGTGCAGCTTACACTTACTTTTTAAATTTTATGTTAATAAAATATAATTAATTTCACTGATTAATAATAATACAAATATTAATAATAATAAATGCAAGAACCATTCCTGCCATTTGTCTGTCACCTTTGGAACTCTGCCATCCACTTTCTCTCTGCACCGAACGTCTTAATCGTTTTGATAATAAATTATTAGGTGAGTATTAAGATACATTGTGTATGTATTACATTTAAGATAAATTAATGTTTCATTGTAGTTTAAAATATTTAGTATTTCAATATTCAGTATTTCAATATTTAATGTTTACATGTCTAATTATTTAAAATGTTGTCTCAGTTAGATTCATGCAATTAAAGTCTAATGTTGGGCAGTACATCTGTATAAAATCGAATGACTGTTCGCATGCATAGATAGATTGCCTTAAACCAAATGACAAAAATAATATGTATCTTAATTTCGAAATTGTATATTATATTTATAAATTGTATGTTAAATTATATTTATATTTGTCATATGTTTATAATATAATATATTTGCAAATGTACTGACAGTAAAATCATTACAAGAAAATGTAAAATTAAAACATTAACATGATTATTAAACCAACATAACGTAATTAATTATGTTATGGAGAGCATTTTAAAGAGAACGCGCACGCATTTTGCTCGGTGTCAGATCGAGCCAGATGCTTTCGTCTCCTAAAGCTCTCCATGGAAATTGCGCACGTGCTACGGCACTATGGATCTCTGAATAAAAAGCTTCGGTCGCCTTGCACTGTACGAAGACAGACGATGAATGCGCACAATACTCGCGTGATATTGCTTTCTGCTCTTGGCGACAGTTTTCTCCAGCATTTGGGCGCATTCCCATGAGCGCTTGTGTGATGTCGCAGCCCTTTCCGACTCGGCTTTTTAGCGTTCTCTGTTTGCTTTCGAGTCCCCCTCTGCTCTATTGACGTCCTAGACTCAGCTGGTCTAAGTGGGCCAAACCTGGAGAAACGTCTATTTTTGTTTTGTCTTCTCTCTCTTTCAAATAATCAGCCGTGTGCCAAAAGTGTCCCTCTTGTTTTTACGCGTGCCAGTCACCTGCCGTCTGCCTCGCTCCTTCCCTTTCTCAAAGCTTGCTTTTCTCTCTGCGATTCTTTTGACTTTCTGCGGTCTGGATCCCCAATGAGATTCAGATTGGGTACATATTGAGTCCTCTATTGTCCTTCAAGGGCTGTACTACGCTAATTAAATTTTATCCAGCCATATAAAAACCATTTCTCTCCTCCACGCTCCCGATTCAGCTTTGCAGCCCAACTCATCTGTTTTTCATGCCCCTAAAAATCCAGTGTTCATTGAGTCAAATCAATAGAAAAACATTTGCAAATCTCCATTATTCTGGGATTTTTGTCTCCTTTCTGTTCTGATAAAAGCGCCGCGCAACAGCTTGCAGCTTTGTGCAAGCGAGACGCAGACGAAGGCCATGAATGTAAAAGGCATTACGCACGGCAGCAAGTTTCTTTATCGTCTTCGTTATTGAGATAGAATTATTTACACGGCGTTTTAGCATCTGATTATTTTATTGAATTTTAATTTGCCGTCTATTCATTTACGTTGCACGATTTTATTTACGCTACACACCTCTGTCGCTTCTGATCAGAAACTTTTACAGCAGTTTTTACAGAAAACACACAAATGATCTACCAGGCTAACACGCAATGTAAAGATCGTTTTCCAAATCAATACATTTATATCGCAATTACCTCAGTATATTAGCCTCGTAAAATTAATTCAAATGAATTCATATTCGTTTCTGTTTGCTTTGAAAATGGCTAAAAAATGTCCAGTTTAAACTCAGACGTGTTGAACTATCTCAGTCGATTTTATCACATTGTAAGCCATTTTCATCTGCTGAAATTATAAAACGTTCTTCACTACTTTTGCAAAAGATTTACCATAAATACAAATTAATTTTGATAATCAATCTATAATGAAAACGACTCTGTTTCCATCTATCACCCCGGGCTAAGTTTGCCCTTATTTATGAAACCAATAATAGCGCAATAAAAACAAATCAATCTCCACTTGTGCAGATCCAATTGAAAAGGGAGGGTCAAATCCCAAAGAAAAAAGAAACCCGAGGAGGGAGGGAGAGGGGGTTACCCCCCAAAGCAGCTGTTGAGTCCTAATCTTTTTTTCTTGCCCTATCACTCACCTATATTCTCCTGTGCGCTCTCGTCGCATCTCTCTTTGGAAGTTCTCGCTCGCGGCTTACAGTGCCTCTCCCCACTCGCCAGACCCCATCCTTGTCCAGATTTTTCGGGCCATCCCCTTGTACTTATCCTAAAGAAAAGAAGAGTGCATGGATGTCAAATTGCCCTCAAAAACACCATGAAAGATTGATTTGCGGCACTTTTCATTCAGCAGGCATTATTTTGAAGGGAGCTGAATAGGAAACCCGCAAGCCGGGGAAGGAATAAAGATGTCCTCCCTGTTGGAAGGGGGGGAAACTGCCCATTTTGTCTCAGTCCATCAACCCTGGAGAAAGAAGGGGAAAGGCAAGGGGCTATTCATAAAAAAGCCCATATACACCTCGCACAATGCTAAAAGACTTTAAATTAACATCCATGAATATTAAATTACTTCGGCCTGAAAAAGATTGAATAAAAGATATACTTGACCCAGACGACTTTGCATATTTTCGGACTCCAAAGCACATCATTAAAACCCATTCAGTGTGTTTATGCGATTTTAATTTCGATATCAGCCCTATAGAATAAAATAACAAAATGTTTGTGAGACTAGATGTGAAATAATGCAATAATTAATTGTGCAATACTGCACATAAATTATATTAAAAATACACTGTACTCTATGACACACAAAAACTTAACTAAAACATTTTTTTCTGAAAGAAACATAATACGACAGTCAAAATCCTAAGACAGTAAACCGTTATTTCTTATTATTGATCAAATAAAACTGACTTGATATTATTCAAGTACATCAAAAAAATTAAACCTTTATAAACTGTCCTTCACTATAGTTGTCGCGCTCAACATTACTGTTATCTCAAGTTTGCGTATCTTTTCCCTGCCAGAAGCGCAGTGCGTCTCTCAGGCGAACAAACAGCTGGAGCGGAGCGCACCGTGTGGAGATGCACGGGGGCTTGTTATTTTAGCCAAAACGTGGTTGTTGGATCCTGAACATCAACACACACATGCCCCCCCCGTTCCCCCACCCCCCTCAGGAGTAGCCACTCAATAAAGAGTGTGGCGTTTTTTTCCTCTGGTTGAACAAGTCTAAAGAACACAAGGGGAGGGTCATTAATAACTAATTACCGTGGGTCAGACCTGACGCATATAAAGCCCACCGGGACCGTGGAGAGGCGCAACATTCTCTCCACACTTAGCAAAGAAGAGAGTATCCATACTGCACTGGCCTCAGACTTTTAGTCTGATTTTAACAGCAAGGGGATATTTTGGCGTAGGGATATCAGTCAAGAGTTTTTGCTCATCATGGGTTCAGTTTTGCCCGCTGATGCTTTGGTTCTGAAAGCTGGATTTAAGCAGCAGACTTTGGCCCTGTCCGACATCATCACCTCAGACATCCTTCACAGTTTCCTGTACGGGCGCTGGAGGAACGTGCTGGGGGAACACCTGTTCGAGGAGAAGACGACCACCGTCAGCCCCAAAACAGCCTTTACCGCAGAGGTCCTGGCGCAATCCTTTTCTGGAGGTGAGTCCTCATGATTTTGCATTATTATCTTATTATTTAAGAGTGTTAAATTGCTCTGTTAAAATTGAAATACAGTAATATACAGTAACATATAGCCTTTATCTGAAAAAGTTTTGCTGTCATAAAAAAACATTTTAGTCATTTCTTTTCCATCTTTTAATAGTCTGTGGAAGGTTTTTCCAGCAGAAATAACGCGCAACAAAAATTACAATGGTTACAAAAAAAAAATGTGCATGTAATATTATTATTTTTTTTAAATCGTAAATCAAGTTTTAATTTATACAGTAAGTAACTTACTGAAGTTTCTTTAAATAGGGCTATTAAAAGCACAAAGGCTTGTGCTTGACCTGAGAAAGTTGCCAATGAATCCAGGACGTTAGATGGAGAAAAGGCTGTCATTCATCAGGCCGGGACAGTCTCCACACCCCCGCTTGACACTTTTCTTCCCTCGCTCGCATTTAAAGTTTCCCGTCTCGTCCCGCTGTTAATACGCCGTGAAAGCTGATTCTACCGCTATTCACACCATGTCAAGCAGCTAATCTCCTTTTCTGCGTTTTGTCACAAATTCCTGGGCCGTTTAGAGAGAAATCTCGTTTCTTTCAGCGCTCATTTTGTGCTACAAAGTTGCTGAAAGGATAATGAATACGGAATAAGCTGTTTCTCGCCTATGAATATATATCCTCGTCACATTTAAAGCGTGGAAAATTGCTGGATTCTTAGACTTTAAAGGCATTTGACATTTATTTGAATCTCGCTATTTGAAGTTATTCTGACGCGCAGAGTGCACATTCCTTTATACACGCTTACAATAAAAGAACAGTTTGGAATATAAAATAAAATACATGGAAGATATTTTACACTATTATCATTATTATTATTATTAGTGCGTTCTTCCTTTTTAAACAGAATGGATCTGTAAAACAATTATTTGTTTGTTACTTTTTAATCAGTTTTATGTAGTCTAACATCGCGCTTACTTTACATTTGCCGCTTTCTCTTTCCAGAAGTCCAAAAACTCTCCAGTTTGGTGCTGCCAAGTGAAGTCATCATTGCGCAGAGCTCCATCCCAGGAGAAGGTCTTGGCATCTTCTCCAAAACCTGGATAAAAGCTGGCACCGAGATGGGTCCGTTCACTGGCAGGGTCATTTCACCCGAACACGTAGATCTATTCAAGAACAACAATCTCATGTGGGAGGTGAGTGCAACAGGTGTCGCGGGCGCAACTGCGATGTTTTGGAGTTCGGCTTTGTCAACACCTCTTGGCAAGATTCACTAAAGCGTTTTGTTGTTCTCAGGTTTTCAATGAGGATGGCACGGTGCGCTATTTTATCGATGCCAGTCAAGAGGATCATCGCAGCTGGATGACTTACATCAAATGCGCGCGCAACGAGCAGGAACAAAATCTTGAGGTTGTGCAGATTGGAAGCAGCATATTTTACAAAGCAGTGGAGGTGAGTTACTATATTTTAGGTTTATACTCGTATTGTCTGAGGACTAAATATTAATGAAATATTTATAATAGTTATAGTAAATAATTTGTTTATTTATTTAATTGACAGACCATACCTCCAGATCAAGAACTGCTTGTGTGGTATGGCAATTCTCACAACACCTTCCTGGGTATCCCGGGTGTCCCTGGCATAGAGGATGAGCAGCAGAAAAAGAGTAAAACCGGTGCGTAAATCATCTGCTTTAGGGCTATGGGTGTGATATAGATCTTTATCGTAGCGTTACAATAGCCCTAGTTAAAAGTGCATTAGCATGTCTATCAAGTATCTTCATCTTTAACTCCTGTCTTCACAGATGACTTCCATCTGTGCGACACCGCCTCCGCCTCCAACCTCGCCAGTGCCAGTCGCATGCGCTGCGTCATCTGCCACCGTGGCTTCAACTCCCGTAGTAACCTGCGCTCCCACATGCGCATCCACACGCTGGACAAGCCCTTCGTATGCCGGTTCTGCAACCGACGTTTCAGCCAGTCCTCCACACTGCGCAACCACGTGCGCCTCCACACGGGCGAGCGGCCCTACAAGTGCCACGTCTGTCAGAGCGCGTACTCGCAGCTGGCGGGCCTGCGGGCGCACCAAAAGAGCGCACGGCACCGGCCGACCAACGCAGGGTCTGTGGTGGGGTTGCAGGCCCACTCTCCCCCACCTCCACCTCCTCAACTTGCACAGGTCCCTCACCCGGCCTCGCTGGTGCATCACATACCCACAATGGTGCTTTGAGAGAGCATGACGAACTCGACCCTCTCACGTGTTTGCAGTCTCCCAGGCTGCGTGTCTACAGGTCCTGTTGAGTACTCTCACTGTTAGCGGACGCTTTGTGGTTTGCCTTCCTGGTCCTGTAAAGGGAAAGCAGTGGTCAGATATGGCGAACAAGGCCTGCACGAGACCTGAAGTAAAAATGACCATCGTTCATGTTGAATTCAGATGGCTCCTAAAAGTTTATTGGATATGGCATAGATCTGCCATATATTATATATAAACCTTATCTTTTCATATTTGCATGCAACTGTATTGTTTCCTCATTCTACTATAAGGCCACGTCATCGATTGGTAGCCACATTTCTAAAAAGCGAACAACACAAAGTTTCCAAACATCCTGACATCCACCTGTATGACACTGGAATCAAGCGCCACTTAGTGACCAGTTTGTGTCACGACAGACCCGAGACGTGGAAGCTGAAAGCATGTTATTGTGAATCAACAATATGAAGTATGTAAAGAAATGTATATATGATTTTGAGATTTACTTCCAAAAATATGGAATAGTCACTTTATCTGAATATGTATGTAAAGCTTAAAGTATTATTACAAAACTCGGTTCTATTATATTATGTATACTATGTTTGCTTATATAAAATTATTTGGGTATTTACTCTGTATGCTCAATAAATACTTAAAAGTTTAAAAAAAATTCTTCACTTTTTTACATTTTAAAATAATTCCTTTGAACTATTTGTCTGGTTGCATATATGGTTACAAATGAAACAAAATGAGCAACAAATCTGTAAACATTTCAACGTGTTTCACTAATGACCCAGATTCAGTGAATCAATGACAAGATTTCCCGTACGAATCGAACTGTTGTCCAACACAAACTCTCTTGCACAATAAAACTATTGCAAAGCAAATATCTCCTTTAAAATCTCTGTGGTAAATAGATCCATACTTGTTTAAACTGTATGTGAGCACTGACAAAATCAAACAGGCAAGTCCATGCAAACGTCATCCTTGCCATTAAAAGATGTAAAAAGTTTCACAAAAAAATTAAAAGTAAACGTTTTTACTAAAGGTTTTTTATCATAGTGATAGCTCAGATGTTAATATTTGGTGGTTCAAATATCCATGTGAAGTCTAACTATTTTCTGTTCTTTGAAGAGTCATCTCTTCTTCATTTGTTGGGTATTATTGCTTCTGAGTCATGTATTTTAATTCACAAAAATCCTACAAAGTATGTTGCCTCTCAAAAAACATGTGTTTTGTCATATCCATAACACATAAATATTTCAATATTTTTAAATAGATAACTTGTACATAGACTGATATTTTTGTATGTCTGAACTTTAGTAAAATATAAGCTAAATAAAAGATAACTCTATAATTCCCCAAATGTTAAAGCTTACACAAAATGAAAACAAATAGCATCCCACTTAAAATTTTGTACTAACTGTTCCTCCTGGCAATCTTAAATATTGCATTTTTGTTAGTTTACAGAAATGCACTCTTTTTTCAAGACAGTTGAGCTAATAATTAACTTAAAACAAGCAGAGACAGACATGATGTAACATAAAAACAGCCTATATCCAACCTGCTGTTGAGCAGCAAGCAGTCTACAATGGCACGTTTCATTTTGATCTACATTTTTCAACTCTTCGCCTGCATTTGCGCTCAGAATCAAGTGTAAGTTTCAAGTCTTATTTAAATATTTGCAATATGGAGCTACTTTGTTAAGAAACAACATTATTGTTTAGCAGAACATTTTGACAAGCTGTGTATAATCCAGGCACTTCAATATTCAAAGCAAATATTCAAATCCTTTAAAGAAAATGTTATCTTGTTTTGCAGGTATTTAATCACTGCACCCAAACTGTTGCGGCTCGATGCTTCAGAGAATGTGATGGTGCAGCTGTTTGGCTATGACCAGGAAACCATTGTGAATCTATATCTAAAGAAATCACTGAAAGCTGGAGACAAAACATATGACTCTCAAACCCTAAAACTCAATGCCCAGAACAAGTATCAAGCTATGGCTACTTTACGAGTAAGACTGTAAATGTATGACCCAACTGGAAAATATTGCTGTATAAACGTTTGGCTTAAACCTCTTTCTTTTGCTCTTAGATCATGGCAAATGATTTTCCCAAGGACGAAAATCAGGCAATTCTTCAGGCAATTGGTAGCGGTTTCACGGCAGATAAAAAAATCCCAGTCACTACAAATAACGGTTTTCTCTTCATCCAGACTGATAAACCGCTATACACACCTGATCAGGAGGGTAGAGTATGACAAGAATAATTTATACTTAAACCTTTTCTGGGACAGAGCTGAACTTAATGTTTGGGGTGTATGCGTTTGTAGAAAAATTGAATAATTCTAAAAATCCTAAAGTTTTTATAATTAGTTGCATATACAAACAATCAAAGGGTATGGCATGTCCTCATGTGGGTAAGTTAGAATTAAATGTGTATGTGTGCATGAGAGTTTATGTAAATGACACGCACTTTAATTTCCCATGGGTTCACAGTACAAGTACGTGTTTACTCCATCAATGAAGAGCTGAGGAAATCTAGCCGTCCCGTCACTCTTACATTTATAGTGAGCATCTTTCATCGCAGCTTCTTTTAATACATTAATTTCGATGTCTGTATGTAAACTTTATTAATTCTTTTTTAGGACCCCAATGGCATTAAGGTAGAAATGATTGATATGACTGACATCAATGGAGCAAAACCACTTCTTCCTCCCTTCAAAATACCATTTAAGCCAATGTGAGATATATTTACTATACTCTGTGTTATATTTATGTTGATATGTTTGTTTCTAATATTTTTTTACAATGAAAAAAGCCATACGACGCTGGTCAACTAGTATTATCTTTCTGGTTGACCGAGGAACTAATGGTCATTTAGCTAGTGAAGACACCAGCATCTAACAGTGCAGGTAACAGTGCAGATCTGTTTATCAGAATAATGTATTCTGTATTTTTTCAGTTTTGGAATATGGAAAATAAAGGCCAATTACGCCAATTACTTTGAAACGGCTGCCATGGCTGAATTTGAGGTTAAAGAGTACGGTAAGAGCAAAGTTTTCGAGATTACGTACACATTGAATGTTTATGGTATTGTTTGAACTCACGCTACTGTACGTGTCTCAGTGTTGCCCAGTATTACACTGCACATCAAGCCGGAGGCTAACTACATCAGTGCCAACAACTTTGACTCTTTCAATCTGAAGATTTCGGCCAAGTGGGTTTTCTTGTGTTTTCTTACATAAATCTGAATAAATCTGAAATAACGCCGGCGTGTCTTGCGGCTTGCGTATGTGTTTAGTTGTTTGCAATGAAAGTGCTGTGCTTTAAAAAAAAATGGCAGCATGCTTTTGCCCATGCTTAGCACATCCTAAAAAAAGATACGTGCACAAAAAATTTCAAATATTTCAGGTTTTGGTCAGGTTTTTTATTTTTATACATTTTTATTACATAAATCTGAAAATAGGCTGAAAGATTTAAAATTTAGGTTCTGATATAAGATGTAGAAGAAATATTTTATGTTTTAAACACTTTTGTAATATGACATTATCACTTATTGTTCATATTCCTACTAAAGCTAAAAGCATTTTTCATTTTAATTGTTGTGCTAAAATAATTTGTAATTAAAGGTAAAATCAAAACAGAAACATTCTTATTATCCCAGATGCTACTGTCTACATAAAATCTAGCTCCTTCATAGATAAATAATTATTCATAAGTCATGCTGAAGTAAGTAAATGCATTAAAAAACGAAACAAAGATTACTTATCTAATTGTTTCACCAGTAATATAAATGCCTTTTTCTTCTTTATGTATATATTGTCAGATATGTGCATGGAACACCAGTGAGTGAAGCTGACGTTTTTATAAGGTTTGGCTACATTACTCCAGAGAAAACGGTCATGATCCCTTCAACCTTCACAACTAATAAGGTTTTACTCATCATAACTTATTCTTTAATATATCATTTCTAAAAACGAACATGAAGTCCAGATCGGGTTTATTTTTCGCCCTTTATTAGATGTTTGGTGGAAGCTTGGATGTCACTCTAAAAATCAAGTCAGCCCTTTCCACTATGCCTGACGGACCTCAAGACCTGCATGACATAAAGCCGAACACTTTTCTTCATGTGACGGCTTTGGTGCAGGAGTCAACTGGTGAGTCTAGATATCATTCGCTTTAAGTTCTAGTGAACTAACTTTGTTAGCGAACTAATCATGTTCATTGTGTTTCAATTGGGTGTCTCTAAAAATATCTTCAACTATCTTTTCATTTCTAATTTACATATTTCTTTCCTTCAGGCAATGACCCATTTATTCTTTAACCTTAAATTACCAAAGTTTAACCATGATGTTTTGTTACTGTATTTTTACTATAAAAACACTTTTACCATGGTTAATTTTCCAAAAGGACCTTGAATATGAAAAATAAATTGAAAAATAATTGAAAAATAAATAACTACAAAGACAAGATAATTTAAGACAAATTATCCGTGGTTTAAACATGTTTTATTAGAAGATTGATTACTATTTGTATTACCATAGTTTAACAACACACATCATGGTTAAAATATGGTAAAACTATAGTAAATATATAGTAAAGTATGGTTACTGTAGTAAAACCATGGTTATTTTTCATAAGGGTTCACATGTTTTCAACAAGATGCATCTCAAATGAATCAAAATAACAAATTATACTGTAAAAATGTAAGGGACAAATACATTTTTTAGAGGTCTGAAATCTATATTCTCGCCTACAAAACTGTATTCCCTCGCCTGCCTGCTATTGTCTAATAATTAGACAATTATTTATAATAATAATAATGTGATTTCTTTGAGTACAATAACAGACCTATGGAAACCTCTCTTCATTATCAGGTGGTATTTCCGAGCAGGCGGTGCTCTCATATGTGAAGTTTGCAGAATCTCCATTTAACCTGACTGTGGTCTCAACCCCTCCATTCATCAAGCCTGGCTTACCATACGCTATTAGAGTAAGATACCTGTCTGTAATTTATCATCAACTAAGGAAGCGAAAGTATTATATTTCTATTCTAATTCTGTGTACTGTAAAGGTCTCGTCCATATAACCAGTTATGCTTTTCCCGTAGGTCTTGGTGACAGATCCTTTGGGTGAACAAGTAAGAGGGGTGTCAGTCCAGGCAAGAGCAACAAT
The DNA here is from genome assembly GCA_019155185.1 of Beaufortia kweichowensis. Classification (NCBI taxonomy): domain Eukaryota; kingdom Metazoa; phylum Chordata; class Actinopteri; order Cypriniformes; family Gastromyzontidae; genus Beaufortia; species Beaufortia kweichowensis. Next base: position 144,460 of record CM032795.1, on the reverse strand, counting down.
AACAAATGCCTACAATCAAATTGAACCTCTCAAATTTTCTGGACACCTGGATAAAATCACAGCAACAAGTACCAAGGATGGAATTGCTTACTTTATATGCAATATGCCCAAAGATGTGGAAAAAGCAGAGTTCATTGTAAGTAAAACTGTGTCCCAACAACACAAAGAAGTCCTTTTTTAGTTTAAATTACTTTTAAAGAACCGATGCACTGGTGTGGCCAGAGCAGATTCAAAGTTTCACTGACATGTGGATGTATTTGTCTTTTTTCATGCTGCTGTCATTTGTATTTTGTATTTATTAATTGATTTGTTATTTGACATTACAATATTCACATCAGTTTAGGACAGAAGATGGTTCATGGAATCAAGCCGAAGTCACACATACAGCAGAGTCATACGTGTCTCCCAATCATCGCTACCTGTACATCAATTTACCCACTGAATCTTCTGAGTTTACCGCCGGCCAGTACACTAATATCGAAGTTCACTTTGCATACCGTGAATATCTCTCCCTGAAGACCTTCAGCTACCAAGTAAGAAAATAAATGCAGACTTAATCATTTAAATGAGACACTGCATGCACTAGACACAGAAGGTTTATTTAGGTTAGTTATCAGTTATTACATTTTTGTCTTTTAAACTCTGTGAAACTTTGTGTGAGGTTTTACATATTTACTGCTCTTGCACTGCTTTTATTAAATACATCGATCAATAGTTTCATTTTGTAAAGTCATTGCCAAACTCTGAAAAGGTCTAGTACTAGTTATAATACTGGTTACATTTAAAGCGTTTTTGAGTTGATTTAACTTTAACTTACTAAACATTAGTGGTCAAAGTGTTCATGCTCATAATCCTGTGTGTTATTTCATTTAGACTTTTTTATCCTAAATAGTTCAGTGAATGTAAAAAACAGTATATTACAGTATACACGACATCATGCATTGGATATCTTTTTGATTATGTAATTTATTTTCTATAAATGAGTCGTTTTATTTTTTACTGACATTGTGTCATTACAAAGGCAGTGTAACAAAAATCTCCATTAATTTAATCAATGTATAGCATACGTGATTTCGGGTTCATTTGAAGGTGCTTTTAAAAGGCTTTTAAAAAAGCACTAAATTTGTACAGTATTTTAAGCAATTGTATATGCATTTAATATGATACAATATTTCTCATCTTAGATCATCTCAAAAGGGAAGGTTGTGAAGTTTGAGACAGTAAATCGTCAGAATGACCGGAGTCAGAATCTGAACATTCAGATAACTTCTGAGATGGTACCATCTGCACGGCTGCTGGTGTACTACATCCTGAGCGGAGAGGGCAAAGCTGAGCTGGTGGCAGATTCTGTGTGGATTGACGTTAAGGCTAAATGTGTCAACAATTTGAATGTAATTTTTTCTTTTTAATATTAGTTATGTTCTGTTTTATATTGTTTATAATCTATAACCTGCCACAAAACACAAATGCCCAAAAATTTTTTTACATAGCACTAATGTCCAACAAGAGAATATAAATGATGCTCAATAGTCACTGAATGTATTTCAGGTGGACCTCTCAACTGTCGACTCGCAGCATCACTACCAACCCAAAGAAAAGCTCCAATTGAGGGTGTCAACTAAAAACACAAGAGAGGAGTCACTGGTGGCGTTGTCTGCTGTAGACACGGCCCTGTACAACCTCAGATCTGCTGATAAAGACCCTATGAAAAAGGTCAAATAGCAAATTAGATGAGCGCTTAACAATGCTCTCTGATAGTATCTCTAGCCAACACAAAGACAAAGATGACATACATGATCATTTTAAACAGCGAAGCGTCTCATTGCAGGTGTTGCATTATATCGAGCGAAGTGACTTGGGTTGTGGAAGAGGGGCCGGCAAAAACAACGGTGACGTGTTTGACCGCACCGGGCTTATCATCATGACCAACGCAAACGCAGAGACCTCCAGCGCAGGTGACTGTTCATCGAGTCTGTGTGTGTGACGACACATCTCATATTCATAGAGGAAAACCGGCGCTTTTATTTTCTTTTATTTAGGCAAGGCTTGTACATCTGCGGCTAGGATAAAGCGTTCAGTTGACCTAAGTGAAAAGATTGAAGAATACGGTTTGTTTCTCACCACTGCACATTCAAAACAGTCAGCACATGTTTATAGCAATATTCTTATCAAAATACAATGTTTATTTTGTAGCCAACAAGTTTAAGATGTACAAGAAATGGTGCTTAGCCGGGACACGCAGTAGCCCGACCCTTGAATCCTGTAGCGATCGTACGGCCAGTCTAAAGGTTCCCCGTGAGTTTTCCGATAAGTGTAAGGGCGCCTTTTTCAAATGCTGTGAATATGCGATGAACCTCCGACATGACAGCGAGGATAAGATCATTCTTAGTCGCTCAGGTATGTTTGCTGCTCGCACGGCATTGTCAACTTTAATGACAATAAAGTAACTTTCATTTTGATTACTAATGGTTGATTTTGTTAACCTGTTAACTGTCACCGTTATACAGAAGGAACACTAAGGTTATTTTAATATTCATTTAAATATTTCATAGTTGAATTATAATCTAATCATGACAAACTATATACTGATGGAAAGGTCTAAGACTGAAGAATAAATATTTACCTAAAAGAAAAAAAAATATATAAAACGTAAAAAATTGCTGTACAATTGGGGATAGTGCAATTTGATACTCAATATGTACAGTGACAATTATCAGGTTAACAACAGTTCACCCAAATATTATTTACAGTATTTACCCTCATGCCATCCCAGTTGTGTGACAATTTTTTCAGCAGAAAACAAACAAATAATTTTGTATCACAATGCCATCATGTGATCATATAGGTTCAAATAACGCACATACATCCATCATAGAAGTAATCCAAATGACTCCATTGGGCTACTAAATGTGAAACAATACATTTGTGAGGAAAAACAGTTATTATTTTGAGCTATTTTATCAATCAGTACATCACGTATCCATCACGGATCCACGGATCTGTACACTAAGTTCAAATATGGTTCTCGTGTGTCTCATGACTAGTCGTCATGAGAGCGACAAATCATACATACATTACGACAACTAGTCACTAGATATTTTAATATGAAATGATTCACTTGTTGTCATTTGAAAAAAGGAAGTCGTGAAAGAATTTTCACGTTTGAGTAAACTATTCCTTCAACACAGCTATTGACTTTCTGTTGGATATAACGCCAACCATTCGGAGCTACTTCCCTGAGAGCTGGTTATGGGAGGAACACACAATCGACAGGTAAGTCCACAATCCACATTGAAAAATAGGGAAAAAATAGTGAAGAAATGTTAAATCTGAATGAGATGAAGACCTTTTTGTGTTCTTATAATGCAAGTGTCTACGTGTCATTCTAATCTGTTTAAGATCTGGATCTGTAAGCATCAACAAAGATCTTCCAGATTCGTTGACTACATGGGAACTGAATGCAGTTGGGGTTTTCAGTGAGGGTGAGCCAACAAATTGTTTTGAAACGGCTTGTTTTGTCATCACCTAGTGGTCAAAAAGAGTTGTGTCTGTGATTGAAATAGCTTTCTATTATATTCTGTTTTGAATACATTTCGCTCTGCTGTCCTGCTATATATTTGCTTAATTAATGAGTCAGTAGACACATTAAAGGGACAATATGAACTTGTATTTTTTCTAAAAAAACACCAGGCCAATATTATATATTTTGTTCAGGTGAGTACTTACAATATCTCAGATGTTTCCTACTATTTGTAAATAGTGAGATAATCGTGATTTTAACCGAGGACATGGGCCCGGTCCCCCTGTTCGATAGTCGAATGTTAATGACGTCATATCTGTGTTACCCTTGGTTTCCGCTTTTAAGTCAAAAAACTGTATAACAATTTTTTGCATTAAAATATCCAAAACCACTAGTACATTGTTATATATTTATGTTACTTGTGTAAACGTAACGACTAAACATAACGGATATACAACTTTATTTCATTACCTCATTCATTTGTGAGTTTGGACTTTCAACAGCAGAGGAGGAAAAAACAACTTTTAGCATTGCACACTCCTGCGCAGAAGTTTTGACAATACATCTGTGTTGTTTGTTTTAAATGAGTGACCTCTAGTGGCGAAAATCTCCATACTGCGCTTTTAACAAACACCTAATGTGACAACACTTATATTTTAAAGTAAACATATATATTCCTAACAGGATAACTGTATGCCTTTTCTCCTTTTTTTCGGTTTTGTCTTGTGCATCAAGTCGTGTAAGATTTGCTCCAATGCAAAACAAAAATATTAGATGAAAAGTATAACTGGATGCCGATCATGTGACAACACATATTGTAGCATTTCAACACTTTGCATAATGCATACTGATTTGCCTGCCATTTAAAACATATTAATATTACGAAACGTTAAATTGCGCTGTATTTATTTCATAGTAAAGCAGTGTTCCGTTTAAAACAGCCATTTAGAAACAATGCATTATGCATTCAGAGGTTATTTTTTTAAAACTCTCCTGTTTCTCTGGTTAGGTATATGCCTGGCAGATCCCACAAGGGTTCGTGTGTCTCAGGAAGTCAACGTGAACGTACCCATGCCATATTCAATGGTGCGCGGAGAGCAGATTGAACTCAAGGGTTCAGTCTACAACTATCGTTCTTCAAGTACTAAGGTGAGATTTCTAGCTCTCGACATCATGGTTTCATTCAAAAATATGTAATATGTGACCCTGCCTGTGAAAGTCCAGCTAAAGTCATTTTTAGTAATTCATCCTACTGTACATAATGTAAAGAACACTCTGTAAAAATATAACTTTGATATCTTTAATATTGACAGCGTAATGACATGTCAAAGACTGAAATCGATATTTGTACATGAAATCAAACTTTGATGCCTATTATCGCATAATTAGGTTTTGAGACCTTAACCTGGTTTTCACAGACAGGGTCACAAGTAGCCTTTAGGGTCACTTAACTTGTGTATATATACATATATGCTAAACTTGACATATATATGTATCTTTCTGTATCTTTCTATATCTCTCACACACATAGTTCACCGTTACCCTGACAGCACCAGATGGAGTGTGTGTGTTTCGAGGCATTCAGCGGGGGAAACACGGAAACCCGCATGAAAACAAGGGCCAAATAAATGCTAATTCGGTGGCTTTGGTCAAGTTCTACATCATGGCCTTGGAAGCAGGAAATCATATGCTCAATTTCACTTTAAAAACGGTGTGGGGGACTGACATTGTGAGGAAGACATTGAGAGTTGTGGTAAGAGCTGATACAGTCTGTAAGCATAAAGCTAAAATGCCACCTTATTACAATTTTTTTAATTAAGTTTTGTTTCTGCCAAAAACCTGCAAAAAAACTACTACTAAACTGAATAATTAATATTAAATAATTTATATACGTCTATAATAATATCAATGTATTTAGTTTGACATAGTCATTTGACTGTGACTATGTTTAACTGTTCAAACCTCTTATTATTATGACTTAATTATGAGTTGCAATCCATAACTTTTGCATCTCCATTGCCATCTCTGTTTAAAACTGGAGGCTACTTCACTTATCTTTACATGTGTCAAATTACGTCAAACTGACATTTCCTGCGAAATGTATTCTACCTGTCAGCTTGACTGTATGAAATCTATTATTATTATTATTATAAGCTCACCATCATAATTTGAGTTTTCAACACCAGTTATTATTTATTCCTAATAACCAAATAAAAAACGTACAGATTGCAGGTTTAAGTGTATCTATAGTATCTAAAAGTTTCACTAATGTTTTTGTATTTCACAGCCAGAGGGAGTTAGAAAGGAGGTATTAACTGGAGGAAGGATCGATCCAAGGGGCGTCTATGGTAAGAACCTCTAAGAACCTTCTCATTTCACGATTGTGTTTCACACATCATCTTTTTCTCTTTTCTTAGGTGCTCCAAAGTATAAACTCGAGTTAAAAAATTCCATTCCTCAAAGAATCGTTCCTAAGTCAAACATAGAGCGGTCTGTAGCAGTTGAAGGTATGATGAATTAAATCAGATTTGCACAGTAGCATTTTCTCAATCTATAGCCATACACACACTGTAAAACTGACATGGAAGCAACATTTTTAACAAAATAAAAAAAATGCTTTCAAATACCATGACTAGATCCAAGACTAGAACCGTGACTTCAATTATGTTTTTATCATCAGGTGAAGTACTGGGAGAACTCCTGTCAATAATAAACAACCCAAATGGTTTAAATCAGTTAACTAAACTACCAAGGGGTTCAGCTGAGGTGGAGATCATGGGTCTTCTACCAGTCTACTATGTCTTCCACTTTCTACAGAGCACAGATAAATGGAACATTCTGGGCAAAGAGGCGGGAGCTAACCCTGTGGAATTGAAGGAAAAAATGAAACAGGGTAGAATGTTTATTGAAGTTTATTGAATTTATTTTATTGTTTATTAGTTTAAATTTTGTATTTGTATTTTTTCTATCTTTTAATAATACAGTTTTTATGATTTTATGACATTAACCTTTTTTTTGTTGCCCTGATTGTCTTATAAGAAGACGCACTGTAGCAACAAATGGACTATATTATATTAGCTATATTATTAATTATTAACAATATATTATAAACAATATTTTGAGACACACTACAAGGCCAAAATAATGTGGACACCCTCTCTGAAGAATGAATTAAATAATGTATATGCTTGTGTAATGGGCATCCAAATATTTTTGTCTATGTAGTGTACTTAGAACTCACTGTTTCTTGCAGGTATCACGAGCATCATGTCCTTTAAATTAAAGAGAGAATATGCCTTCAGCATGTGGTCAAATGAGGACAAATCTGCCAGCACCTGGTAAACAACTGCACAAGTTCTTGTTTACGTCAATGTTTCTGAGGGGCAACGGAGATGAGAAAATCTGCTGGATTAAACTTTTGTTAAATACCTACCTATAGGGTGACTGCTCTTATCGTAAGGACTCTTGCTGATATGCACAACTACGTCTCGGTTGAATCCAGCATTCTAAGCAACACCATCACTTGGCTAATCAAAACCTGTCAGAAGTCTGATGGTTCTTTTACTGAAATATCAGCGAGCAAGCCAGTTAATCTTATGGTATGAAGCAATACACACACATATACATATGCCATATATATTACATACATATCTCATACATATCTATATATTTGGGCAATTCTAGCGTTATGCATCAATATCATTACGTATGAGTACGACTTTTGATTTTGATCCTTTTTGTTTTGTTTTTGTTCAGGGTGCTGGAGCAGATGTTACTGAAGAGTCTGTTTATCTCACATCGTTTGTCATTATTGGAATTAAAAAAGCCATGTCCATCAAAAACCATAATTTAGAGGTATGACTGGCAGTATAATATGAATAATGAAGTTTTAGAAGTTAATTCATTTGCAATATTATCCCTGCATAATTCTGTGCAGAATGATATTAATGACAATTATTATTTATTTATTAAAAACCTGGCTCAGTCTATTCAATTATTTAATATTTATAATTCAGTGTATTTAAAGGTGTTCAAAACCAACATGAATGCAACAATTACATTTCTAGGAACCTGTCTGCTGTTTGTTACTGTCTGTTCGGTGGGTTGCACTTTGGTGTCAATCATTTAGCCGTTGCAACATAGAAAATAAATCTTTTTAAAGTGACAAAATATGTCAAGAAACACAACAAGACATTCATCATGAAGATATTTACACACTACAACATGATAAACTGACTACCCAAACAGTCTGTTTTTATTCATGTCAAAATAAATGTTTTATGGAGATCTGGTTATAATAGTGTCACATTTATCCCCGCAGGAGTTTAAAACTGCATTAAATCGTGCAGCAGCCTACGTGTCCTCTCAGACGTATAATCTTAAAAAATTGTATGTCAGAGCCATCGCATGCTATGCCCTAACATTAGAAGAAAGGAGCAGCCAACCAGGAAGAGATCTTTACTCAGGACTCAAGAAAGAGGCTACAGTCGACGGTAAAATCTTTCTCGTGCTGTTTCCTATACTTTTGATCAAAAGAGAATTGCTCTCTCATTAACAATAAGACAAAAATTTTGGCTTTTATGGCACATTTACAGGAAACCCTGCCACGGTTCGTTTTTGGGAGCAAACTAAACCAGTGGGCGATCAATTAACACCAAGTAAAACAGGAGCAAAGACTGTGGAAACAACAGCGTACATCCTGCTCACTTCTTTACTAAGAGGCGAATCCAGCTACTCAAAACCTATTATGAACTGGATAACACAAGACCAGAGATATGGAGGGGGTGTCCATTCAACACAGGTTTCTCTACAGTTTATACCGAAAAATTCTAAAAATGCATTTTTAATGTTTCTCAAGTGATTAGTTCATGTTTCCAGGACACTATTCTCACTTTGGAAGCCCTTTCCGAGTATAGTCTTTTAGCCAAGCAAGCCGTCTTAGACATGGTGCTCAACGTTGAATACCGGACTAAAGGTGACATCAGTACTATCAGCCTCACTCAGCAGAAGCCAATTGGCAAACCATTAGAGGTACAATTTTTAATTTTTGCAATTTATGAAATAAACCTATGGTTTACTGGAGCATTTGCAGTGTTTCTAAATGAAAAGTAAAAACTCTTGTTTTTCAAAAAAGGTGACCAAAAATGATGACGTCATCGTCAAAACAGCAATGACGTCAGGAGTGTCGTTCGCTACAGTGAGCATTTGATTAATATGTGAAAGAGGTTCATTTTCACTGTATTTGGTAGCATCGTGTCTTCAAATGTTTGCATTCACAAAACGTCTCATGTTTTGACAGTTGAGAACAGTGTTCTATGAAATGGCAGAACGCAATGAAAATTGCAGTTTTGAAACCTTAATCGAAGTTCATGAGCGCGACCGGAATTCAAATGGTAGGTTGTACACATCTGCTTTGCTCCGCTCAGTATAATCAACTACAATCTAAAATGCAGATTTTCTGTTTGAACAGATCCTATGCTGTTGTCACAGCGGATTGTAGCTTGTGCAAAGTAAGTTGCTAAACATTCTTGTACTCTTTGTTTTCAGTGTTTGTTGATGCATTTTTCTTAATGCCCTCCTTCTGTTATGAATAAAGATACAAGCCACATGAAAATTCAGTTGAAACGGATTCTGGACTCACTGTTATGAAAATCGATTTGCCGACAGGAGTGAGGCCTGTCCAGGAAGATCTAGATATTGTGAGAGACTAAATGTTCTCTGGAAGTACTTACACAGTCATTCTGTTTCTGAAAACTGTGGTAATGCTTTTTTACTCTTCTACATTTTGCAGTACCTGAATGGACTCGAGTCTCGGTTTTCCAACTATGAAATCGCGGGTGACCACGTCATTTTTCAAATAGATTCTGTGAGCATCACTGAGTAAAACAAATCTCCTTATCTGGCACATTACAATACGGTATGTATGCATCATGTACAACATTTCTAACATGCACTGCTTTTTACGCAGATACCATCAAACAAGTACTACTGTGTGGGTTTCCGTATTCAAGAGGTGTTTGAAGTCGGCATTAGCAGCGCATCTTCGTTCACAGTTTATGAATTCTATGCTCCCGGTATATTGTTTGCTGCTTGCAAAATGTTGAACTGATTCCTGTCTACAACTAAGCCTGTTCCAAACATGTGTAAGCTGATTCTTTCTTTAGGTTATCAGTGCACAAAGCAGTACTACAGACAAAGACGGAAGCTGTTACGACTCTGCGAGGGAGACCAGTGCCAGTGTATGGCAGGTAAGCCATACATAAGTTTTATCATTACCAACATTCACAAACGGCATCGAAAACTTGTGTGGTTGGAACTACTGGAACTACAGCCTATGCTTAGAGGCATAGTTTAATGTTAGTTTGCACAGTCAAAGGGTGTTTTTTTCTCAGTTATTTCCTTTTAAAGTCTTTTAAAGACTGTACCATACATTTTAAAAGAGTTAAAAGTGCATTGCTTACATTACTAGTAATTTACTTATTACATTGTTTTGGTTACAAATTGAGTTTTAACAATCGTTCAGCATAACTGTCACAATTAATCTCCCTTTAAAGTACACTGGGAAGATCATTTTTATCCCAGTTGGACATTTGCAAGGTATATTATTACTTCCAAGTCAAAATCTTTGTTACATCATAATGAGAAGTTGGTCATATAACCATATTTCTAAAATATAATATACATTAATGGTACAAACAATATTTTATATTTTATTGTGTAAAGATATTTGCCGTTCTTAGAGTTTTGAAAAACATGCACGTAGAACCTTAGCATGAGATTTTAGATATCCCCCTTTCCCCATTTCAAGTAGTTAGGACTGATGTAGCTGCCCGGATGCATTGCAAATACAGCTGGGGAGTCAGACTTTCCTTTCCTTGAAGTGACTTTTACTAAACTAATCAGTGATTGAGCTAAACTAATTAAAAAAAAACAATAATCAACAAAAATGAATAAAAAGATTTGCTGCTGTGACATTCACTTTATGTAGCATCAGAAATTTCCCCATTTCACCATATTTGTTTATTGATTTGAATATGTCTTCATTTAATAACACTGTCTTGGCTTTTTTTTCAAAATTAGCGGAATGCTGCAACTTTAAGGCTTCGATTGATCCCAGTATCACCGCTGAAAAGCGCAAACAGGACGTGTGCAAAGAAAGCATTAAATATGGTAAATGCTGATCTTCAAACCTCCTTGTCACAAAATATAAAATGAAATAAATCACTGCAACGGTGTTTTATAAAGTTAGTCTGCTAAAGATTCATACTCTAAAATTAATAATATCGTGTACAGTGTGTACAGTGGTGCATGCAATTTACTTTTCCTTGTTGCAGCCTTTAGAGTTTTAATTCAATCCACTGAGGAGGCGGGGGATTTTGTGACATACAAAGCAAAAGTTGAATCAGTCCTCAAAAAAGGCAAGTGTACTAATATGATTGTGGTAATATATTATAAAATACTAAGAGTATGCAATTTGTAAATAGATTAATATACTGTTTGGGTTTGCATACCCCTTGCAGAATCTGAAAAAAAATAATACTAATAATACAAAATGAATGTTACATAAAGATTAAAAATACATACAGTTTTATTTTTTAGTTAGTGCTGCCTTGACTTCACATATCAGATGTTTACATATACATGTAGTCCATAACACAGACAAACAGAGTTCACAAAAATAGTTTATAATTTTTTTAATTTCCTTTTTTATTTATTTTAATGCTTAACTTTATTTAAATTATTAACATTTAGCAGATTTTGCAAGTGGTATATAATTTTCTGACACCATTAGTTTTTCAGTTTCAAAACAGCTTTCCGGCATAACGTAATGCATAAATTTGTCTTCTGCAGAACCAGCAGATGACATAAAAACAGACTCAGAGATTGAATTTGTTAAAAAGGCGAGTTGCACCTTATCAAATATTCAAGTTAACAAGCAGTATCTGATTATGGCAGCCGAAAGCATGCAGATACGAGTGGGTCAGGCTTACAAGTGAGTTTATGAATCTGCACTTCTCGTCATCATAGCTCTCCCATGTTAATTATGTGAACTAATTTTATTTGTTACATTTTGTTTCAGGTACAAGTTTCTCTTGGATTCCCAAGCTTGGGTGGAGTGGTGGCCACTCGACTCAGACGCGTGTTCAGGTCCTGACTGCCAACAATTTACCAGCGCTCTGAATGATTTCGAATTTAATTTTCCATTATTTGGCTGTGACTAAATTAGAAGAGCTGATTCGCATGCCTGTTGTTATTCTATAAGTCTTCTGTAAAAAAAAATATAAAAGTAATTGTTTGGTGCACATATAAAGGTGGTGATGGCCTTTAAACCATACATGTTTACTTTATTATAGTGGTGGTACAGAAGCAATAGCAATGAGGCCAAATTTGTCACTATTTGCAAATGCTTTTGATGTTGCAAGATTTTAAATGACTTATTAAACCATTTTAGCAAAGGGTGTGCTTTTTTCTTTTTAATTAATTACGTTTTAACTGTGTATTATGAGCGTTAATGACCTTCCACGTCAACATCGGTCTTTTCAACAGATGCCTTTATCAAAGCGAGACAGACCTGTTACCTACTGATTTAATTACCTTGAACAAAAGTAAAAACTACATTATTCATGTAATAGTGAGAAAACAGCTCGACCTTGACTTCCTTTTAATAAACACACATACATTTAAAGAGTTGAACATTTTGTCATTATTTACTCACCCTCATGTCGTCCCAGCCACATAAGACTTGCATATTCGGAACAGGAAAACAAATTAAGATATTTTTGAATAAAGATATATTTTATCCATGAGCTTATGTGACTGGAACGACGTGAAAGTAAGTAAATAATTTTCATTTTTGGGTGAACTAACCCTTTAATGGCATACAAACGTGCCTCACCTCGGTAACTGCATTTATTGACATCGATCTTACTGCACCAAAAATGTACTTTACGTTGGTTATATTACCTCATGTACTTCGGGGAAAATGTCTTGAATCACTGGTCATATCAGTATCTTACTTTCTGTGGTCTTCCTTTAAAAACAACGTCAAAAGATCTCCATGCACCGTTTTCACACTTGAACAGCGAGAAACTGACAGACACTTGCGTGACCTTGACGTACGCAGCTCGTTGGAATATTTAATTCTGATTGGCCAATCGCCGGTACTGCATTTATAGTTTGTTAATCGTGCTAAATGATCAGACACAAAGAATTTTAATATTTTCTTGCATAATAGTTTTTAAAAATACACGACATTGTTAGAGAGATTATGCTTTGGGGGATGTCCTTTCACACCTGCTCTTTAAAGCACAAAGTAAAAGAATTTTTTTTATTTTGCAATGTAAAATTTAAAATGTGGTTTATTGAAAATCTACTTAATTCATATGGAAATATTTTTACCCATTAATATAAATGGAAAACCTCATTTTACTCAATTCTAAACAGAAATACGTTACAGAATTTGACAGATATAAGAAATACCAAATCAAAACCTGTAAAATGTTATAAAACCTTAAATCTATCCTTTGAATATTAATTTGTAATGTATCAATTTATGTTTACTGAGTTGCAGGGTTTTTTTTGTAAAAAGCTTACAAACCATGCTGATTTCCGCACAAGACTCTTGTTTTAAAATGTCTGTGATGCAAACGTCAACGGGTCACGTGATCCAAACATCACCGCGAATCGTTTGAGTTGGTGCGAATGAGTGAAAGCTCACTTTAAACGTTTCGAAATGCGAAATATGAGAGCTGTGACGTGAGAAGAGATAACAATTCTCTTCTTTATCTTGTCAGATGTTGCTTAAATGCCTCCAAGAATCATACGGACATGTTAAATCAGACTGTCGTTGGCTTAATGCTCAGCGTCTTAACGGGTCGCCATGGAAACTGGGCTAACAAAAGTTGACCAGTCTTCATAAACCAGCGAAAGGCCATGCAGATAGTTGAAAAGATGATAGAAGAGCTTAAATTAAAATAATTATTTATAAAAATATTTTGATCTTATGCATCGTATCCTAATATAGAATAGAATAGTACACTATTGTTTTATTTATTCATACTTACTTAGCAGGATTCAGGATGAACACGCACGTGCTTGTTTTCTTGAACTAAAAGTCCTCTGAAGAACACGATCTCATGAGATTAAAATGAAAAGAGGGGGTCAGACACGTAAAGCATCACCACCAGGAGGATTTAAAGGATCCAAGAGCTTCCAGGGCAAAGCTGCGTCTCCAAAAGCCATTTGTTGGTCGGACACTGAAGATGAATATCTTAAGGGTAATCCCAGTGATGATGGTAAATAAGTCTATTATTGGTATTATTGTATTGACATACACTACAGTAAAATTACCTATTAGAGATCCACTCTAAACTTTAAAACTATAATAATAAAACTTTATGTCAGCATTCCTAACCTGGTTTTCATCCATCTTTGGCCCATCATTATATGTCAGATATGCTCACGTGCATTTACTTATTCTTTACAGACAAAAGAAAATACAAGGGAATAAGATATATCACTGAGGATCTGATTAGGAGATTGACTAAATGTGACAATTTAGCCCTTGTGCGGATCCTGGATCTGTCTACGTCTATGAGTAATGACAGACAGTTTAGGGTAAGAGATGAACAATGTCAATTTCATATAGTTTCATACATGATATGAGCTGACCCCTTCGCGTTTGCATTTTTTCAGTATATCGAAAACTTGGACAAGTGTGAGCACCTGCAGGTTCTCAACCTCAGTAACAACTGCATCGAGAGAATCGAGAAACTTGACAAACTAAGCAGATTACGAGAACTTCACATTTCTAATAATGCAATACAGTAAGACTTTTATATACATTTATATACCGTGCTACTTCAGTTGTTCAACGAAAACAATACTGTATGATTTGTATTTAACTGCAGAAAAATTGAAGGTCTGGAGCACATGTCAAGCCTTCAGGTTCTAAATTTGGCCTTCAACAACATTGAACATCTACCCATATGGTTGGCAAAGAAGCTCAGATCCCTTCAGACCATAAATCTAAAGAACAACAAGATATTCTCAGTGGGTCCTATTTTCTCATAAAACCAGTATTTTAATAGAATTGCTTTATCCAGCTGTACAGTGTATTTTGTAATTGACTGATGTTAATTCGTTATCCAGCTTAATGAGATGGCTAAATTGAAGTCTCTGAAGAACCTGACGTGTCTCACGTTAGCAGAGAACCCTGTTGCCAGCCTGCCCCACTATCACTTTTTCCTAATCTTCCATCTGAGGTCACTGGAAATACTGGACGGACAGCCAATCAGTCCACAGGAAAGAGAACAAGCACATCAGCGCTTTCACATGGGTACAACATCTCACCTTCTGTATGCCCTGCACATATGCCTCCGTTGTCCTGTTGTAATTTTAGCCTTTTGTGCTGTCCTCATAGAGGAGGTTGAGCGTCTGGAGCAGGACCTTGAGTTGAGATCTGAAGAGATTACCAGGTTGCAGAGAGAGCAGGCCGAAGCGCTGGCAGAACTGGAGCGTCAGGAAAGAGCCAATCAAAGCCTGAGGCAGGAGAACCAGGAGCGGCAGCGAAACTACGAAGAGCTCAGGAGAGAGTTGGAAACTAAATCTGAACTGGTGGGTGATGTCGTCTTTACTGTCACCAACATCAGTGTGAACAGGCGTGAAATGGGCACCAATACTTGAGTACAGGGACACTTCTTATGATGTTTGAAATGCATAATATGTTTTAGCTTCTGTGGAACACAAGAGGAGATGTGTTTTTTAATTGTTTTTGATGCAGTGAAAGAAAATGGAGACTGAGGCTATCAGTCACTTACATTCTGCCTAACATCTTCCATTAGTAATACTCACATGATGGTGAGTTAAGAAATTGAAACATAAAATTTCAGATTACTTTACGTACTTATCTAATACACAAGAAAACTCAACAGCTCAAATGATATATTATTATAAACTTGCCATTGTGAATCTGGATAACATAAGGAGACTGATGTGACCTTTTATGTACTTGCTCAAAAACTGATTAAGCTAGTTGTGTATTTGTAACCAAAAGGTTACACATTAAAGCTTTGGAAAAATGTCAAGTCAGCTGTGATAGCCTCTTGATAAATATTTTAATTTCAGAGAACATAAGTTAAATCTTCTCAGATTTATTTTTCCTTCCTGTCTGTTTCTAGCCAGTTTCCTGTTCAGTTCTCTCTTCTTACCCCACACTTTTATCAGCTGTCCTGAAGGTACTCTGTGTGTGGTGCTAAAAGTCTTTGTGTTGCCCCATTCCTCAAAAACACATTATCATCAGTTTTTTACAGTGAGTTAAACTGACATTTTTGCCAACCTCAGAAAAATAAAACTTGAGTTGAATCATCTCAATCAATCATTTGTGTTGTGCTGACACCAGGAGGCAGATATGTAGTATCACACAATAGCAAATGATTAAACAATTGTATTGAAACCTGTAACCCAGAATATTTCTTAAAGGAAAACTCTTCTGCTCTAAACTCTATACAAACTCTCTTATTATTTACTCGCCTGTATGTCATCCCGGATGTATATGACTTCCTTTCTTCAGTTAAATATGAACTAATAATTTTATATACCATCATCTTATCTTTCTATATGGGCTCATTGGTTTTGCGTGCTTTGTGACCAGTTGTCATATGCGTGTTTCATCATGAAACATACAAGAACCAATGAAATGAAGTTATTGACATGCTGCCATAATATTTGAATTTAACCCACCAATATCGCTTGGATTAAATTTAAGGATGTATGTGCTCTTCCTAGCGCCACCGCTAGAAGCACCTAACGGAAACACGATGAATTTAATATCAGATTATTTGTTTATGTTCAGCTGAAGTTGCTGTGAGGGTGAATAAATTATGAGAGAAATTTCATATTTGGATGAATTGTTCCTTTAAACATCGAACGTATCTTCTCTCAGTTTTACTTGCTGAATCCTATCATCTATCTTAATTTTCTGTATTTTTCACACCTTTGCTTTTTTTTTTAAACTGTCTACATGTCTTTCTCCGCCTCTGCTCTTTATAGCCGCTTCCATCACAGTTTCCACTTCATGTTTCTCTTCTGGATTCTCTGTATCAGGTATCTGTCCAGTCTGTCCATAAGGCATTGATCACTTTGTGATGTCTACCTGATGTTTTTGTGCTTTCAGGTACACATTATGTTGTCCTGTGGTAGATCTTAAGCATGTTTCTGCATGTACAATGTTTTATATGTGTATATCAAGGAGTCTTGTGATACGTTGTAAGTTGTTGTGTCTAATGACCTCTTTCTCATCGTACAGTTGAAGCAGAAGACGGTGGAGTTGACCCGGGCCTGTCAGAAACACTATGAGCTGGAGCAGGAATTGGCCTTTCATAAAATCGATGCCAAGTTTGAACCTCTTCCATTTTGTCCTGACCCTGTAAGTTTTATCACTGTCAGTTTTTTGACAATCAGTTGTGTTTTTATAGTTATTCCTGATTCTCTGTGTTGTTCAGGAGGTGGAGATGGAGAATCTTTCTAGTGAGAGTCCTTACATAGGAAAGGCTCGTCAGAAACGGAACATCACGTGTGCATCAGAGAACAAGAGCGCACGAGACGAAAAGGAAGATCTGACAGAAACAGACAACCCGAAAGAGGATGGCACATTTGGACACGCTCAGCTCATAGGTACAAAGTTTCGAGGGCAGTATGTCCTCATGATATTTTAAAGATTCTATAAAGTTCAAGATTGTAACGTTTGTGTTATATACTGTACATGCCATGTACATGTGTATGTTTTTTGTCTTAGCCATTTGTTGGTAGACAAAATTATAACTGTGTACATATAAATGTTATTTTTCATTACAAAATTATCATTTTATTTAATAAAAATGTTTTAAATGGATGACTTGGACAGAATAGAAAAACACTTGAAAAATTTTACCTGGTGAGATTGACCTTATTTGTTTAACATATGGCATATTTTCAGCTATGGAGCGATTGCAAAAATTACACAAGGAAATCGAGGATAAAGAGCAGCAAATCCTCCGAGCCAGCGAGGAGCTCCGGCAGCTGGAGGAAACTGTTTCTCAAAGACAGGTGAGATGTTGCCCTTATTCACATCTGGTTTTTGGTTAATTCATTACTCTCTGATAAAATACTTAATTTTACCTATTAATACAAAAATGATTAAGGTGTCGTTTGATGCTTTTGCACACAGATCTGTGAGGCGGAGAAGGATCAGCTCAGGCAGGAGCTTCAGAGGAGGATACAGAAACTGGGAGCGCTGAGAGAAGAGATGAAGATCCTGGAGAAACAGCTGGACAGACAGAGCACAGAGAAGAATCAAGCTCAAGATGAAATGGAGCAGATGCAGAGTGTTTTACACGACCTGGATCCCAGTGACCCCAAATATGTCAGTGCAATTCATTTCTAACACTATCAGTATTAACGTACAACGCTTACAGTTATGTTACAGTTATACTTACAGTGCAGTCGAGGTATACACATATTGTTTTGAAGTCGGATACTATTTTGTGGGAAATCAGTTTAATGCAATTTGACTTTGACCCACATAAACATAAATATGTAAAGTAATATGCAATTTAATGTTTTAAACAGAGCAGCTTTTATTATTTTATTATTATAATAATATTTCTTATTTTTTGTAGTTTTTTCAATAAGCCACTAAAAAACTGTGTATCCCATGAAAAATGACACGTTTTAGCGTCTCTGTTACTTTTAACACCTAAACGTGATCGCTTCCATACTTTCAGCAAGGTTTGTACTAACAGTACAGAATGTATGTATGCAAACCAATCTATATTTTCAGATGTTCAGAAGTTTATTTGTTCTAAAACATTTTCCTTTTTGATTTGAATTATTACTGGATTTGTTTTTGCTTTGCAAAATGAGTCTCGATTTCTCTAATGTGTTGTGGTACCTCCCTAACAACAACAACAAAGGGGATAATAATGATAAGACAGTGTTCCCTTTGGTATTAATCGTTTCTGTCCCTCAAGAGACACTGTTTACAGGAGTATGAAATAAAGTCCCTGTCTCTTTAAGAAACAAGGGAGCACTTCTGTCCTGGGGGAAGCCTGTTGATGCTGTGGGCGGAGCCAGAGAGCTTCCTCACTCCCTGCCCGCCCCAAGCCTCAGACACTGATTGGCCGAGCCGGAAAGTTTCCTGTGTTGATTCAAAGAGAGTGGAAAGAGTGCAGCACAGAGGAGGAGGGACAGGGAGTCATGTCCGAAGGAGAGGGAGTACTTTAGTGATAGTCGAACACAAAAGCTTTAATGTTTAGAGTAGAGAGCAGACCTTAAAGAGACAGCAAATGTTCTCCTTCTGCACAAAGATTCCCTGTTAGACCTCCTGGCACAGGAACGGGGGAAAACTGAAAATGTAAGGATGTAGAGAAAGCGAATCGCTCTTGTTATAGTAAGTACCCCACTGGGGGAAGGAGGGGCTCATGAGTGCCTGCTGTCACACTGTTACAGATCAGCACTGTCAAAGTTGTTGGTAGAAATCATTATTGCTATTTAATTTAATGAACGTTTTTCATTCTTAAAGTTTTGCAGTCATTGATGCATTGATGTTTCGGGAGTTTTAGTTCATGCTTTGACATTTAGTTTTTCAACAGGAAATTGCAAAGGAGTTATGTCATGTTATGCTGGCTTACATATTTCACATGCTTGCATTTTGTTCGAAAGCAGTTTGCATAATATAATTGTTTAGCATTCTTAACCCACTATCAACAGAATACTAGATACATGCCTTAATGTGTTCAAGTGTTTATTGAAGTCGTTGAGTCTTTAGGAGTGATATAAAGTGCTGGCTAGGGGAAGTGTGGGAGAGAAAGTAAACAATGCAGAAGTCCATGCTTATGTTATTTTAAGCTGTAGCGAATTGAATAAAATCAGTTAATTAGAACACAAAAGATGATATTTTGAGAAATGTCTCAGTGGTTTTGTGTTCATGCAATGGGGGTGTATGTTTTTATCTTAAATATCTTCTTTTGTGTGCTGCAAGAGAAAGAAAGTGATGCAGGTTTGGAAAGACATTTCAAATGATGAAAGAATTTTCATGTTTTATTTTCTCTCTCTCTCACAAATAGGCCCATGTTAAGGCCCGGCTGTCCAGGACAAACCAGCTGCTGGCCATCATGAGCAGAAAACACCAGGAGCTGGAGAGCAGGTTGGATGACATGATCACACGCATCCATGAGGAAACACAGGAAATCAAAGAACTGGAGCAACAACTAACTGATGGTGAGAAACTCTGCAAAACATGTCAAACTTCATCATGATAGTGATGGATTAGGTATTTATTATTGCCTGAAGAATGAAATCGAAATTTAATGATTAAAGGTTAATCATTTATTTACCATTTATTGTTCAAACCTCGTTGGTTTTAAAAAAATCATAATTTTTCATAATAATCATAATAATCAAAAATCATTTTGTATCTTTATCATAAAAACAGGTTTTGTGAACGAAAACATTGTAAAAAATATAATCAATTATTTTTTTAACAGTCAAATATTATTGCTTTCTTTGTTCTTTAAAATCAAAATAGCTGTTACTTTTTTAAAATAAGTATAGTTTGCTTTTTTTGATCACCTCTTTTTACAAGCTTAATTATTTTACGTCTATTCCACTGAATATAAATGTGACTAAAATGACATTTTTCAGGTCAGATAGCTGCCAATGAAGCTCTTAAGCATGACTTGGAGGGCATCATCTCGGGTCTCCAGGAGTATCTTCAGGGTGTGAAGAATCAAGCACGAAGAGCCCAGTCTGAATGCAGGCGTCTGCAGAGGGAGAATGATGCTTTACAGCGTCTCCTACATGAGAAAGAGCTGCGATGTTCCCAACTGGAGAAAGACGCTCTGAACGTGGAGAGCACTCAGAAGGTCCAAATCAGTTTCTGATGTTATAATCTGAATTACATGTTTACACTATTATTTGTCAACATATTGGTTCTAGTCTGAAGTTATTGTTTTGTGTGGTTGTAGGAGCTACAGCGTCTGGAGCAGGAGTTAGTGGATCTGAGGAAGGAGAATGAGAAGCTTCAGCAGGTTCAGGGTCAGGTCAGTGAATATGAGACAGAACTGGAGAAACAGCTGCAGGAGAGAGATACTCAGGCCAAACAACTGAAGGAGGAACTGGGCAGACTCCAGCGACTCAGTCAGGTAGATGATCTCATTGAAGTTTTTTTACAGCAATGCAAAAAATGAAATGTTCTGCAAATGTTTTATATAACCATACAGCAAAAATGGTTCTTATATGGTTGTTATTGCATGGTTTATATTGACACAAGAAAATCTAATTAGAAAGGGTAAAACACTCGCATAGATTTACATTTATTCATTTAGCAGACACTTTATCCAATTATTTTTACACACTTTTAACAAGTTTAACCTTCTTGGAAAATGTATCATCGGATGTCGAGCTTTTTAAAAGCTCAAAACGTCGAGCCTGGTGCTCTCATGTTGTTTCACCATATCTGATATCTAATCCTACCAGATCATATACTTTTATTACAGTTAAACACGCGTTTGAGAGAGAAAACCAAATGCATGAATGCAAATGTTGAGCTAGTTGTTCTTTTATTGTTGAAACTCCTGAACCCAATTAATATATGAAAATTTGGTGGTGTTAAGATTATTGTTAACAGTTTTTGTTTGTTCTTACAAACTTAGAAATAAGTCGTCTAAATTATATTATATTATCAATAATCAGTTGCATGATCATATTACATTTACTTGTTCATGCATTTGGCAGATGCTTTTGTCTAAAGTGACTTACAGTGCATTCAAGCTATACATTTGACAACATTTACAGCATTTTTCAGTAGTGACTGTATGATACAGATCTGAATAGTTATTGATTGTCTTCATGTACAGATGGAGCATTCAGCACTGCAGGCGGAGCTTCAGAAGGAACGGCAGGCTAAAGAGAATGCTTTAACACAGATGCAGATGGCTGCGGACAGACAGCTGGAGAATGCAGAGCTATTGCAACAGATTAACACCTTTCAGGTGTGTTACTGCACACTTTATACCAGGATTATATTTGCTAAGTACTAGGTTTTTGCTTTGATCACTTTTTGTATGTTTCCAACCCCAGGGAGCCTGTGTTTCTAATTTTTAGTCATAATCACATAAGTTGTGAATCCCATATTTAATTCACTGGCTGTACGTGTCTTTGAAAGGAGGAGAAAAACGTCCTTAAAGACAGGGAAGATGCTCTTCAGAGTGAGTTGGAAGAGGTCAGGAACAATCTACTGTGTCCAGTACGCGTGTCCAGACATCTGGAGGAGTTGAAAAGAAGCATCGCTGAAGGGCAGGAGGAACTGAGGTACAGTCTGATGTTCGGATAGGATATATCATACATCCGTGAGATACTCAAATGATTTTGTCCTCCATTCTATCACGCCAGCTTTGAAGACCTTAGAGAATCTTTAAGCAAGAGTTTCATGGAGCTGCAACAGGAAGTCCGTCGTGTCGTATCGGCTGCCCAGAGAGATAGAGATGAAGCCCAGCAAAGTCAGGACGTGCTCACTGGAGAGATGAGATCCCTCAGAGAGAGACTCAAGTCGTATCAGGAGAATTACCAGGTGAGGGAACTTTCATTCATGCTGTTTGAAATGCTCACATAGTTCAATAGCAGTTGAATGTGATGCTGATCTCTCCAGCAGGCAGTAGAAAGGCGGGGCGAGGAGGGGGAGCTACATAAATTGAGGGAGGAGCTAGAAGACGCCCATGAGCAGCAGTACTTGATGCTCCAACGCCTAGAAGATACAGAAATCGAAAGGGATCGTTTGCTCGCTGAATTGGAGGAACAAAATAAACAGGTGCACATAATAACGGGAATTAAATATTAAAGATGTGTAGTGGTGTCTAAACACATTACATGAGTAAATTATTGGACACAAAATATTGATTTAAAATATTTTATTAGCTCATTTGTAACAAACACAAACCTTAAAGATGAAATAAATCTGAACAGGATTGTGGTTTCTAGATGAAGGCAGAGGAGAGCCAGACTCAGGAGCAGGTGGAGTCTCTCAATCTGGAGCTGCAGAAACTCAGGAGATCATTCTCAACGGCTGACAGGATGGCTGCTCAACAACTCAACGCTGCAAAAGATAAACTTCACTCTCTCCACAGCACTATAGAGAAGATACATCTGGAGAGAACCAACGTAAGACAGTTTTCTTGTCCCAACCAGATTAGTTAAAGCAAAGTCAGATACTGAAAATATCATTAGTCTGGTATGAAAACATGAAATGTCCTCAGTGAAACAAACCTGTGTGTGACAGAATGCAGAAGAGCTGGAGAGCACCAAAATTCAGGCTGTTCAAGCTCTTCAAGACTTGACTAACGCTGAAGCAGAAATCCAGGTTCTCCAGATGCTTCTGAGAGATAGGGTAATGTATCTACTCCAAATTCTTCTCAGACTGTCTGTTTTTTCAGTTCTGTACATTCACGTCTTTCTGTACGTAGCTTGACAACACAGACGGAAACCCCCACAGTGTGTCAAACTTTCAAGAACAGGAATTGGACAGAATGAACCAAACCCTGAAAAAACAAAAAGCCCAGACCAAACGTCTTCGAGATCAACTAGCTCAAGCCAAAGAAGGTCTGCTTGCCTAGTTTTCATTTTAAGAGCCTTTATCATAAAACAGAACATGTTAAATTGTATTTGATGTACTGTGTGTTGTGATTTGTTTAGCAAACAATGAAAATCTACAAGAGCTGCTGGAAGAGATTGGAGCTCTGAGAGAAACTTTACTACAGCAGAATAACTACCTGTCCAGTTTGGGAGATCCCAGACCCAACACAGGATACTGGTACTATGTACCGTCAAATCAAAATGTATGTTTCCTATCGGCTTTAGACATGACTTTCAAACATCAAATAGAAACATGCAATTTGGTTTAATCATTTGTAATGTAATCTTTATATGTTAATAATTAGATCTATTTTTATCTAATTTATTCATAACTAAATTATTTTAAAGTTCAAGTTGGCTCGCAGTCCTCGGATGAGCCTGTGTTATTAGTTTGTAGTCTGGGAATAACATACCTTGGAATGTCACGACTGGCCAATTAGTATTCCAGAGTGCTGTGTAATAAATTAGGCAATGGTCGGTTTTATATAATAAACAGTAAATTCTTCATTCTAAGGTCTCCAGTCTGGGATCTCAGGGCACACAGGATTCAGGATTGGGTTCTGTTCACCCTCACTCTCCAGATAAAAGCCGACAGTCCAGAAACAGAACACACACAGAAAGAAGACCACCTGCTAATGGTGGATACTGGGTCTATTCCCCACATCCACACACTCGTGGGAGGAGAGGTAAGATCTCTGATTCTTTCTCTAAAGAAGATGATGTCACACAAAGCTGTAATCTAATGATTTGATGTGTTTCACAGATGCTCAGATGTTCAGAGACAGTGGAAGAGAGAGTGATGCGGAAGGTCCGTCTCCACTAGCGGGCACTGCTGGATTTACTCTCTCTGATGGGACGGTTCCTCCTGCTGGCTCGGTTATGTATGATCATCCTGCGCCTGGCCTTCCCGTTGGCTCCAGTACACTTCTGCTTGCTGCGCCCCCTGATGGAGCCAGACTGGTGTACGGCCCACCTGCCAGCGGTTTTACGGTCCCTCTGGTGCCCAATGGAACACTGCACTGTAATGTGCCTGGACATCAGAACCTGGTGATTCTCTTATAATTTACACACCCTCATGCCATCCTTCAACGTTTTTAAAGCATTTGTTTATGTTTAAATCATGATTTTTCATAATCAGGTAAAGTGCTGTTTTTCAGAATTCTCACATCTATAACAGTCCATATTCCATATAAATGAGCACATGAAAATGAAAATAAAAGAACTATTTTATGTTTTTTGAAGTCATGTCTTCTCCATTTGTTTGGTATTATTGCATCTGGTTTGTGTAAATTTTATTTCACACACAAAGTATATTATCTCTTACAAACGTGTGTTCTTTTTGTCACATCTATAACATGTGTTTTCTTAAAATAAGTTGTTTTGACTGGTGCAGGAGCGAGATCTAAAGAATGCAGAGCGCAGACTCAAAGACGAACGTGCCGAAAGAGTTCACAGTGAGAAAGAACAACTCGCACTGCAGGAGAAAACGGCAGATCTGCAGCGAGAAATGAAACGTCTGCACAGAACTGTCCACGCGCTAAAGCGTCAAACGTCAGTGCAACTGAAACGCACATTCTGTTCTGTTCTGCATCCGTGTTCTTGTTACAAATGATGTTTGGTTCATCAGGAGCGAGCCGGAAAGCTCTCACGCAGAGGACGAGCAGTGTGTGTCCGGAGAGGTGGAGTGTTTGGAGAAGACTCTTCTGAAGCGCAGAGCAGAGCTCAGAGAGGCGGACAGACGGCTGCTTGAGGCCGACACAGAGCTCAGAGACATCAAAGACAAAGTATGCCATCAGTCTTTTCATTGTTAAAATGTATAAAACACTTTCTGTGCAAGTGATCTGATGGATGTGTGCGTTTGCAGACTAAAGAAAGCGTGCAGCGTTATAATGAGGTCAGGAGACGGGTGGAAGAGACGGAGCGAGAGCTGGTGGAGATGGAAGCGAGAGCTCGAGAGAAAGCCACACAGCTGGTGCACAGCAAACAACAGCTCAGGTAACACTACTGTGATAAATGAGATCATGTCGCTGCTATTCACTGACGGTGTGCACCCAAAACCGAGACACGTACACGTTCCTCTGCAGGAATCTTCAAGAGGAAGTTCTAGAGCTGCAGAAACAGAAACAGGAACAAGAACTCGCTTTACAAGACGTGCAGGAGATCATCACATGTCAAGATGCAAAGTTTCAAGACGTCAGCAGAAAGCTGGAGAGAGCGACTGACAGGTGCTGCAGCGTGTCATTTCACATCACCACATGCAGGAATGAAATTAGGGCTGTGCTTATTATGTCTTTTCATTGTTGTAGACTGGAGGTGGTTCAGAATGAGCTAAAGGAGACCCAGAACCTCGAGGCCAAACTCCTGCAGAGCTGCAGAGAGGCGGAGAACAACCTAACACAACGACAAACACAGCTGAACAAGATCAGTGCTCTGGTAACACACACCCGACAAAATAAAGTTCAACAAAGATTTATTTATTACATGGACATTAATATAGCACGTATATGGTCTTTTGCATGGACTACAGGTGGAGTTACAGGAGAAGGAGCTGTCATTGCTGGACAGGAAGTTGGAGCAGTGGAAACAGGAAGAGGAGGTGCTACGGGCTAGCGTGGAGCAGCACAGACACGGTCTGTTAGATGTGCTCAGACAGGGAGAGGAGGACGTCCAAAACTTACATCAGCGCATTCAGGTCTGTATTGTTGAATCACAAGGAACAAAATATATAGAGGACGTGTGTCAATACAAATGTAGCAGGAATAAACTTGTGTGTGTAGGAGTTACGGGAGGATGTGCAGACTTTGGCCGTGCAGAAGGGAGAGCTGGACTCTCAACTGTCCGAGAGGAGGAACAGACTGGCTCAGTATGAAACAGATGAGAAGGAAGAAGAGGAAACCCTGCAGAACCTCAGATCAGCTATCAACAAACACAAGTCAGGTCTGATCCATTAACAAATAAAAATTCACATGAGTGTAATTCTGAAATCTGATTGGATGAGCCATGTTTGAATCAGCTGCAGAATAGGCAATATACATACCAGTAACATTCGGACTATACTGATTTTTTGAGCCCCAGTGAAATTACAGTTGAGATGTCTTTCTAATATTTATTATAGTCGTTATTAGTATTCGATAAACAGTATTTACAGTAAGGAAGTTTGACTTTGCCCAAAGACAATAATATGGTATATTGTGATAATTCATGTGCATAATATTGTTATTCAGAATACAATTCAGAATACAATGAATTATTGTAGATGTAAATTAGCATAATTATTTACATTTTTCTGAAATAAAAACTTACACAGCAGTGGGTAAAATACATACACATTCAGCAATCCATCATGATTTAATTACATATACATTATAATTTGTTTGTGGATTAATTGAATGTTCATTTAGATCTTAAATGCTCAAGATACTTTTATTTTTTTTATGTAAGTTGATGTTTAACTGTCACTTCACATTTTGAGCATACACATGAAAATGCACTATCCAAACTACAATTTATTTTATCTTTGATATTAATTTGTTTATAATTTTAACATTTAACATTTAGAAATCTTTTTTTAGGTATTTTTATAAACACATTAAAAGTTTGTTATTGTTTTGCAAATTGGTAAAATGTTTATTTTTTAATCTTAGACCTTTTCATTAATTTATAGTTTGTCATGACTGGATTAGAATTCAACAATGAAATATTAAGTGAATAGTGAAACTTGTGGAAAAAATAATTAAAACACCATATACCGAGCTATTCTCAGCATTGATCATCACATGTAAATCTGATACTGTCACATGCCTTTTTTTCCCCATGACCAATATTTTCCAGAACATTGTTACTAAATAAATGTTCTTTTTCATCCCTTCTGTTCTTTACAAATAAAACGAAAACATTAACGTAGATCACTTAGATCTACTATCTTTTAAGTTTGTAATTTGTCTAAAAAAGTGGTCAACCTAATAATGTATGTATATCATTGTGTTTCTAGAGCTGAAGCATGTGTTGGAGATGGTCCAATTGGAGACTGCTGAATTAGAGAGTGTGAAGATTCAACATAACCAGAAATTAGACCAGCTTGAGAAGAGTCAGGAATCTCTACTACAGGTCAGTTCAACAGGAATGGTTTTTGCAGAAGCTCTGTACTAATCTTTCATGTGAGACTGATGTGTGACATCATATGTTAATGAATCAGGTGTGTGAAGAGCTTCAGCGTGTCCAGCAGGAGTTAAAGAAGCAGTATGAAGAGACCGGGAGACAGAGAAACCTGCTGGAGAAGGAGAGATCAGAGCTTCACGCACTCCAACAAAAGAGTCTTGATCTACAACGACAAACAGACACAGCGGTCGGAGAGAGGAGCAGCCTGCAGGAACGGTGTAAACACCTGGAAGCCAGACGTGTTCATGCTCAGAGGTACAGTAACACACTCACTGTTCTGGATTATGTCTTTTAGTTTGATGTTAGAAACTGGGATGCTACACCATGAACGTCTCGTTATATTGCGCAAGAACAGGTAAAAATGACCAAATTCAGTCTTATTGGCTGGCTGCTAGTAATAAATAAAGCTGCAATCCATAACTTGTCTTGGTTAAAAATAAACAAAAATCAAAACTATTCAAATGTTCATTTGTTTCTTTACCTTATCCTGATTCATAAAGGTTTGCTTATAATAATGATTTATGATTTGAGCTGTTGGGTGAAATTTCATTTTCTCATTATTATATCAATGTGCACACCACAACGTTGTTGTCTGTTTTGTTGTGGTAACATCAGTTTCAGATTTTCAGTTCAAATTGATTTGTTAGTGCTTTTGACAATTTTGTCAACATATAGATGACAAACATGTAGATGATAGTGACAAAAGTAAAAACCTGTAATCATGAAAAATAAAAAAAACATAGAATACATGGTATTATTGCAGTATTTCTAATAAGATGTACATTAATAAACCTAACTGAAGATTATTGTCTGTACGATTATTATCGATTTCTAGATACAAAGATGATTTAACTGAAAACAAACACATAACATTATGAATTATGAAAATGGTGCATCATAATTTCCTGTCATTTCAATTGAATGTTTATATTTACATCAGCACTTTATAAGAAGGAAATGTATTGAAAACGGTACACAGTTTGAGACAGTGAGTCAATTATCATGATAATGTAAATGGTCAAATTAAATTATTGTTCACGTTTTTGCCCTTCTTAAAGTGTTGCATTAAATAAAATAATTAAAGATATCAGCAAAACATGTTGACTGGACTTTGTCAGTAGTCAAAAATCCGCATTCAAATCTGAAATTATTTGTTTTCATTGTGGCTGAAATGGATTATCTTGTCATGGTTTAAGGTGTTTGGAGGCTGTGGAGAAGAAGCTGAAGACAGCAGAAACTGAACTTCTTAAAAGACAGACAAAGCTTGACATACTTCATCAGGACCAGAAACACACACAAGACGTCCAGCAGGAGATGAACAGAGACACCGCAGCCAAACTTGAAGGTCTGTGTTATTCAACATCATTACCACAACAGCTCATACAGTGTGCGTTTATAAACGCTCTCACACATGCCTGTTTTTACCCACAGAGGAGGTGAACAGATTAAAGAAACAGCTTGTGGAATCTCACACTCAGTTAGATGAGATCAGACTGGTGAGTTTATGATGCTGCAGTTCCTGTGTGGTTTACTGTCCTATATAGTATGAAACACATTGTTCTTGTACTTGTTTAGGAGGTGAAGACTGCAAAAAAGCAGCGAGATGATCTTGCGAAACAGCAGGAGGAGCAAAAATCTGAACTGCAGGAGAAGGAGGAGAAGATTAAGAGGAGACAACAAAAGCTGGACAAACTGGGACGGCAGCTGCAGGAGCTGAAAGTAGAAGTTGTTGAGAAACAGACACAGCTTGAAGAGCGAGAAAAGGTGAATGAAAAACTGTATGACTTGTGTTCTGCAGAACACAAAAGAAGATATTTTGAAGAATGTTGGTAACCGAACACCATTGACCCTCCATTGACTGAATGAATATGATGAATTAATGATAGTAATGAAGTTCTGATATTTGTGTGTGGTGTGCAGCTGATCAGTGCGCAGCAGCAGGAGAGTAGAGATCTGCAACAGCTGCACAGACTGAAGCAGCAGACGTTGCAGTCGCAGCTGCAGCTGCAGGCAGTAGAGGGAGCTCTGGCTCTGAGGCTGGAGCAGATGCAGCATGTCACAGAAATGCAGGTAATGAGAAAAAGAGAAACTGGAAGAGCAGGTGATGGTACTGTAGCACACCGATAAAATCACGTTTATCACGTGTACCATGATGGTGTGCCCAAAAATACCACGTTACTACCAGGGAACATGTTCTAAAAAGATATCATTATAGGGTATCTGTCTGAAAAATATTGCATTACCAATGATACCTTTTGGTACTTTTTTGCTCTTTACAGTAAATTAATTAATGTCATATTTAAGTTATATTATTGGCTGGCATATTTAAGTCATAATTAAAGTCATATTTTTGATACATAAAATCATTGTACATAATGTAATAATGTAAAATAATGTAAAAAATAACCTTGATATCTTTAATATGGATTAAGTAGGATTATGTCAAGATTAAAATCATGTTTAGGAAGACAACTTTCAGTATTTTTGTATTTTATACAGTATTTTATAATTAAAAATTTAGGAACTGTATCTTGAAATCTATCATATAATCTTTAATATTGACTAAGTAAGACCATGTCAAAGGCTGTGTCAATAAAATCATGAATTTAAGTAGTATAAATGTACATTTAAGTACTGTTTTTTGAAATCATATAATCTGTCATTTACAGCAATAAACACACATTACCTATTCTCATCATTTTAATGTTTGTGACTACTTTGATGCTCCTCATCTCATAATTATATTTCAAGACTTGATTTCACTGATGGAGTCACATACAATAACAGACTAAAAGTATGACACCTCTATTATGGGTTTTACTGTGTAAAGCTTGTGTTTAGCCTATAAAAGCATTAAATCAGCAGACTGACATGAGCTCATTTCAGGATCGCACGCGGCTCCAAAGGGAACTGCTGACGGTGGAAAAAGCCACACAAGAAAACCATAAACAAGGCAGACTGCTGCAGGAACAGCTCGACACCTTTCCCCATGAGACGCCCGGCCTTAAAGACACGGTACGAACAGTAAACGGCAGAGAATATATCATTTCTGTACTTTGATAAACATCTTTTTGTGCTTATTATTCTGGTCATACTTGTTTTTAAGATTTTAGTGATTGTCAGTGATTATAGGAAACATCAGTAAATGTTGTGTGTCTCTCAGCTGCAGGAGGACTGGACCGGCTGCTCCATGAGGTCACGGGTGGGGGAGCTCGAGTCGCCCTCCAGCACATTTTCGGACACAGACAGTCTAAAGGAGAAAACCAGGGAGAAACCGAGCTACAACAGTAAGGTACTAACTGCTTGATTTATTTGTTGTCAGTATGAGAGATAAGGGTGTAAAAATATGCAGGTCACTCGATAATATAAGATCTGTTATTATTGAATCATCTCATTTACACTGATGATGATGATGTTATTGACAGGATGAGCAATGGCGTGGCGAAGCATTTCGAGAGAGACTGAGGCAGCAGGAAGACCATTTAAAGGTACAGTACAATTAAACACTTTTTTGTAAATATTTTTATTTACTGCTCCTTTAGACTTTGTAGTTGATGTTTCTGATGTTATTTCGCTTCTGGTGTCCAGGTCCAGCTGCGCAGACGCATGTTCTCCCAGCAGGAAGCTCTGTGTCAACGGCAACTGCAGGCGGAGGGAAGCATTCAGGGTTTGCGCAGACATGTCGACAAGTTAGATCAGCTCCTGAGCAACAATACCAAAGACTCTTTATACTCGAGTGACCTGGAAGAAATCCTCAGTTAAAATGGCATTTGTTGTGATGAGCTCTAGTGAAAAGAGACATTTTTCTTAGTTGTATCAAGAGTGTGAAACCATGTGGTTACACAACAAGGAAGGCTTCATGCAGAGACACTGAACACACTCGTGTTGGTCACGAGACGAGTTTCGGGCTTCTTTAAACCAAATTAAAGTTGGTTGGTTTCAGCACTTTCCATATACAAATGAGGAAACTGAGGCAGTGAAAGTTAACTCACTACCTCAGTCTATGTTTTCTAAGCAATTTAGATTTTTTAACCAATTCTTTTTAACACTAAAACTGTGATGTGCCTTCGCAATATGTATTTGTGCTACAGTAAACAATATATTTTTGGTTTACAGGCCAAGCAACACAAACCAGAAGTAAGGTTTCGTGTTTATCAAATATTACATATTTATATTGACTATCAAAAATGATCTTGTATTCATGATGTGCAGAGTATTTATTACAGTGCTTCTCTTTGTATACAGTTCGTCTCAAATCAAATACAACCGAGTGTGCAATACAACTAACGTTTATAATTTTCTCATCTAGTATCTGCTTATTGCTGACGTACAGTGCAATTAATTGTATATGTGGACAAAAACACTGTCTACAGTATCGTCTTTATTAACATAATTACAAACAGATCTCACTTACAGAAGACATATTTGAGTTCAAGAGCAGGTTAATTTTTTGCAGTGTAAAGATGTCATTAAGACATGAAAAAGCAAGACAGCAGGAGCCAAATAAAACTGGATTTTACAAAACTACTCCACGTCTAAAATCTACCATAATACACAAACGTCATAGAAAATCATATTTGGAGTGCGTCATTTTGCCTTTTTCACCTGTTTCGGAAAATATGGATTTTGTTTTTTCAACTAAAAATAGATCTGGGCCATTGTGTTTTCCCACTTTGATGTATTATTTCATGCTGCGGTGGCATATTCTTAGTTATAGGTGGTTAGTAACTCCCACTGGATCGGGGAAAACCATGATGCTTTTAAAAGCAATCTTCTCATGCATCATGCTTAAGAAACCTTTAAGAAACTGAGTTCAAAGCGTTTGGAAATCAATTTAATGGAATGCTTATGAAAAGGCAAAATCACTACTGCAATTTATTACATGTTATTAATGGAATTCTTTAGATAAAAGCAATTTGAGGATTATAAATAAAAATGGGCAGCACAACAAGAGTCAACAAAAGCAAATCATAAGGCAACTGAAATGATCCATGTACAAACATTATGAATATATTGATATGACGAGGGCCTGAGCGTTTTTGGTACGTGGTTCGTAAACGGGTACAGATGACTCTGGTCTGTTTCTTAAACTACTGCTGCAACAGAAACTTGATGTTGAAATATTAATGGACGTTCAAGAACAGACCAAAGGGATCTAAACCTTGCGGCACGACACACTTAAGACCTCGGTAACACAAAACAAGCTCAGGGCCCTCGGAAAACCAAATCGAAAGTGCGGAAAACATTCTTCGGGACAACGGTTACTATTACGGACACGACCGCGTCTGACCGAAGTAATAGATGTTTTTTTTTTTTACAATGGACTTTCCATTGAAATTTCTTTCAAAACAATACTAATCTCGTATAGTACATGTATAATATTTCCAGAATAGGTACAAACAGGGATAAATATTTGGTGATTTGATGTGAAACTGCAAAAACTAATTTAAAACAGAATACAATATTTCAGTTTTAGAATCTTTTAACAAAACAAACAATGTTACATACAATGTTGATGCAAGTCCTCCTGATCACTTCGGACACCAATAACGTCTGCCAATATTTCCATTTCATTTACATTACGCTAGCATTCAGACAGCTCCTGTACACGAGATGTTTAGTTTGTAGTTATGCACATATCATGTCTGTAAAGGATAAACCCAGCATTTCTTCAGTTTGTCAACAATCATCTTCTCTCTTCGGGATTAGTGTTCGGTGGGGATCTGTCCTCCCTCGAGTGCCTGCTGGGAGCACCGGGATGTGCACGTATGACGAATAAGCAAAACGAGAAAGGGAAGACAGGGGAGATGGGAAGGAGGAGAGTATGGAGGGAATTAATTATGTTACACGTCCATCACTCAGAGCCATCTGGCCCAAACTCCATGACCAATCACACAGGAAGGGGAGGGGCTTTAGATACAGAGGGAGGCAAAGGTGAGAGCTGGGAGAAGAGGGTAAAGAGAAAGAGAGAGAATGAAGTCTCCGTGGTCATTAACAGCTGCAACCCTCTTTTTGGGGCTGTGCGTCACTGCTGAGACGCCCACCCTGAGGAGCGGTGGGCTTATGCTGGACCCCTGACTCGGCCGCGTTCAGATCCAGGCTGCCATCCTGAATGTTCTGGTAGATCTTCTTCGCCGCTTCGAGGAAGGCATCCTCCACGTTCTCACCTCTGTTGGACATATGGAAAGATACTAAAGAGAACTAAAACATAACGCTTGGGCGTCATACACATAAAGTGATTACACTGATTACACACAGCAGGCGGCTTAAGACACTTACGTTTTGGCGCTCGCCTCCAGGAATAACAAACCTGTTTTAAAAGATTGGAGACGCAAAAGTGAGATAAACAACTGATGCCTAGCTCTGAATTCATCGAACGTATAAGAAACAAACCTTACCGTTTTCTTCTGCAAACTGCTTGGCCTCTTCATAAGTGACATCTCGCTGGGCTTCCAGGTCAGCTTTGTTACCGATCAGAATGATCACCTGCGAAAACGGATCTTATGTGAATAAAATATGTAAAAAGTTCTGACACTCCGAACTGTTTTGCATGTTTGTACTGTAAGTGTATTTACGGTATTGGGATTGGTGAGATTCCTGGCATCAGTCAGCCAGCTGCTGAGGTGGTTGTATGTGCTTCGCCTGGAAACAATATGCATCACATTCGATTGAGCACAGGACAAACATTTAACCACGTGATCAGAGCTGAACGCTGACAACATAACAGCTGTCTACCTGGTGATGTCATACACCATGAGAGCCCCTGCAGCTCCTCTGTAGTAGCTGCGCGTGACAGCGCGGAATCTCTCCTGCCCTGCCGTGTCCCAAATCTGAAGCTTCACCTTCTGCCCGCTAACTTCAATTATCCGTGTGCCAAACTCGACACCGATCGTATGAGGACAGTCAGCCATAACTGAAAAGATATGGATGAATATATAATAAAGCATCAATTTTATTGTAAGTCTACAAAGAACATTTCATCATTTACTCATCCTTGTGTTATTCCAAACAGAATGGCAAACAGATGGCAGAATTTTGATTTTTAGATGAGCTATCCCTTTAAGAGTAAAATGGAGATTATCATCTCATTGTGATCAATTAAATATATTTACAGCATAACATTTATGGTGTATTAGCCTGTGCCACAGATGTCAGTGAGCTTCTTGTTTTTGTGTACTTTACAACGCCCTTGGCACTTACATTTTTTTTCTGTGAACTGGTGAAGTAAACAGGACTTTCCAACCCCCATGTCGCCTGTAAAAAACACAAAACAATCTTACAGTAAATATAAAAATATTTTAGCCTAAAGGTATATATTTCAATGTTTAAAATTACTTTTGTAGACAAAAATAGAATTGTGCAAAACATATTAATTTCTTAAATTAATAAACTAAAATTTTATTTACTTTTTTAAAAATTGATTACTTGGACCAAATAATAAATAAAAAGCTTCCCAGGTTGAGACCTCAAGAAGCTGGATAATTTATTTTGGATGGTTTTAGTCATTCAACATAATTCCCACAGATACAATTGTTTTTTCATGGTTTTGATGAGTTTACTATTCATGTGAGAGAAAATCTAAACAACTGTAAGTGTTATGTCTGGTACTGTAAGACAAAATATCTAAATCAATTGGGTTCAATGTTTTTAAATCACACAGGGTGCAATTGACTGATTACTTACCAATAATGATATATTTGAAAATATAGGAATAGTTATAAGGTGCAGTCGTCATTTTGCTGTTCTGAAAAAGAGAGAAAAGATAATAAATACATATGATTGAAACGACAACACAAAAAACAGTCTTCGGGATATGAAAGCACACAGTACAGCCGCTCAGCTGACTGCCATACTATTGTCTACAAAGACACATTTCCTTTTCCTTGTCATGTTCACTAAGCCGCAGACTCAAGACATCGAGATAAAATGATCCATCCAGGACTAAAATAAAGCACAGATAGTATATAAACATTGATGTTGTGTACACTGAACGGTATACTGCAACATGACACTGAGTTAAAGCAGCATAAACACACACAGAGAGAGAGAGAGAGAGAGACTGCAGCCAGCGCCATGACTAACTAACCAGCTAATCACACTGACATGTCAACGGCCTTATACAGCTTTATACATCATTACATTTGATCTAAAACACTCCAGACTGACGGATGAACGACTCAAACACGCATTTTGACGTTTTTGTGCCTGTTCTCAGTGGGTTAACGTGTAAACGTTGAGCATGACGACGGCTAGTTAGCGTTAGCTGACCTCGCGCTGAACCAAACCCTCGGATGCTAAAGCTAACGGCTACTCCCAAAATATACCGCAGAAAACGCGCTGACATTCGTTTATATCGAAGGCAGTTATTTCAAGAAATATGTCGAACGGTGTCTTGCAATGTCTGTATGTTTTACCTTATATATTTATTCAAGTGGTTTTGGATGTTTGGGTTGGTTCTCGTGCAGGAGCCGTCCGGCCGCTTTCTTCCTCTAAGAATGCTATGATGAAAACAGTGATAATAGCGACCTCCACTGAAGCTACAGCATACTACACTACTGTAGTGTACATCCTTCTACTGACCCACAGCACACTAAACTATACAGCTAAAAAACAAACAACGTTGTGTCGATATGTTTTATTAGCATTATTGAACTAAATAACAACACAATAACCAATAAATAATAGCCATTATCATCTACTATTTTATTAAACTGCAAATATCACGATTAAATATAGGACTACTGCAGAGAAGCAATGTGTGTTCAGTGTGGTTTAAAATACTAGCTATAATTCATTTTAAACAATTAAACGCATATAAACGTCATATGTATTATGTTCTGTAAAAGAAGAAAAAACTGATTATGAACAAATCTGCTCCGTCTATCACACAATGCGTGTAAAACAACACAAGCATCAGTTTAATACTCATGAAATAGTTACGCAAGTACTGGCAACTGCACAATTTGTAGCGCAATCGACCTTAAATATTAAAATGATTTATAATATACTTATAATATTCAGGATTATTATGTTGTCTTGTGCAGACAGATGAGGAAGTGTTGGCGTAAAGGAGGAGTTTGACACGCAAATGTAACACACCTTTGTAAGGGTGTTGCTACTTCAGTACCTGCGGAAGTTCTGCGCTCCAGAAGCAAGCAGAAAGCTGTCTGTGTGTGTCTTACGTCCTCGGATCTGTTGATAATCATCTAAAACCAGCATTTCACAAACAGGTAATGCACGTTTCTATCATTTTTTAAATAGAAAATCAGGCATTGGTTTTTTTTTAGAGAATGTAGTCGTCAATGCATCTGATGGAGTGTATTAATGATCAGAGCATCTCTCTAAATATAGAGATATAGTGTTTAAAATGCATGAGAAAAATGTTTTAGAATTATTATTTATTATTATTGTTGTTGTTAAAATGTATTTATGTGCAATTTAAAGTCTGTCTTTAAAGTTGACCTTCAGGGTTTTTTTTGCTTATTTGTGTGTATGGTGTATTAGCAAATGTGTTTTTTTTAAAACACACTGTATTGTACTGTTCAATGTTCTTGTTAGAAGTAGTTTATTTGTGAATAATGCTGATTATTGTTATATATGTATAAACTTATAATGCAATAAAAATCAGAGTAGTCAGCTGGGTAACTTTGCCCTTTTTGTACTGTATTGTATATCTGTATACCTGAGCTCATTATACAATGCAAAGGCTTAGACACAGGTAGGTATTTTTGTGCCACACCTTTACAATGAGGGAAAAAGACCCGCCCTATCTCGTTCGTCTTTTTCCAGTAGGGGAGGAGATGTCTGCCTAAGGGCATGATGAGACTTAAATCACTACATACCAGTAGAGCAGTTTGATTGCGGAAGCATTATTAACATGGGAAGTAACGTCCTAGACATACAGAAACTATTATCTTCTTCTATTTTGTTCTATGTGTGGCTAAATTGTGGAACAGCACGCAATGAATAGCTATTGTGGGTTTTTTTGTTCACGAACAGCATCATGGTGAACCACCCTGAATTTGTGAAGGCAGGAAAGCAGACAGGCCTGCAGATTTGGAGGGTTGAAAATATGGATTTGGTGCCTGTGCCTCAGAATCTGTTTGGTGGGTTCTACACAGGTGACACTTACCTTATCCTCAATACCATAAAGCAGAACTCTGGGAATATGCAGTATGACCTTCACTTTTGGATAGGTGAGACTGTGGTGTGTGCTCAATGTCATTTCTTTCCATTTAATATACCTGTAACGTAAATTGAATCTCGAACACCTTGTCAAATGGTATCTGCAGGAGATGCATGCAGCACGGATGAGAGTGGTGCAGCGGCCATCTTTGCCGTCCAAATGGATGAATTCCTTGGAGGAAAGCCTATCCAGTACAGAGAAGTCCAAGGATATGAGTCTAAAACCTTTGTGGGCTACTTTAAATCAGGCCTTAAGTACATGGTGGGTAGACATAATCCATGTTTTCATGCACATCAAATATATGTGGCATTAATGATAAACAAAAGATGCAAATGGTTTTTTAGCAAGGTGGAGTTGCTTCTGGGTTTAAACACATAGCTTCCAATGAAGTAGACATCAAGCGTCTTCTCCACGTGAGTGGCAGACGGGTCGTCCGGGCCACTGAGGTACCGGTGAGCTGGGACAGCTTCAACCAGGGCGATTGCTTCATCCTTGATTTGGGAAAGGTGAAAAGAAACACACACAATAGTGAATCTTTTGCATTTTCTTTCATTTGCATTTTATCATGTATTATCTGTTGTAAATGCAAACATTAAAATGTGTTCATGCTTTGGGCTTTAGGAGATCTACCAGTGGTGTGGATCCAAGTGTAACCAGTTTGAGAGGCTGAAGGCCACCAACGTTTCCAAAGACATTCGTGATAACGAGCGTTGCGGAAGAGCCAAACTTTTGGTGTGTGAGGAAGGGTCAGAGCATGAAAAAATAATATCGGTAAGTATAAAGTGGGGTAAGTTTACTTCACATACCTTTAATGAGTATTTCATAATCAGCTTGCTTGTACTATATTTTGTCAGATTCTTGGACCCAAACCTGATCTTCCCGACGCACAAGCTGAAGACACTAAGACTGATGTGTCCAATAGGAAGTTGGCCAAATTGTACAAGGTACAGTACACCTGACACTAGATAAACACTAGAAAATAAAGATAAGATAAACACTAGAAAATATCTTGATGGTTGTCAAAACGATGGATATATCTGCTCAGGTGTCAGACGCCAGTGGGAGCATATCTGTCACTTTGGTGTCTGGAGAGAATCCATTTTCCCAAAGCGATCTACAGTCTACTGACTGCTTTATCTTGGACCATGGTTCCAATGGCAAGATATTTGTATGGAAAGGTCAGTTCAGCAATTCAATTCAATTTTGGAAAAGCAGAGAGATGCCTTAATCTAAATCGTTTCCTTATTTGTAAAACCAGGAAAAGATGCAAATAAAGAAGAGCGAAGCGCAGGAATGAAAATTGCAGGAGACTTTATAAGTCAAATGGGCTATCCAAAACACACAGAGGTCCAGATCATCCCTGAGAAAGGGGAGACTCCTCTCTTCAAACAGTTCTTTAAGTTCTGGCGTGACGTGGACCAAACAAAGGGTCTGGGACAGGCTTATGTACCTAACAAAATCGCCAAAATCAAGAAAGTGCCATTTGATGCATCAACTCTGCACAAATCAGATGCCATGGCTGCACAGCATGGGATGGTGGATGACGGAAAAGGAGAGAAAAAGGTTTGTCTCACATCTATGTTGTCAAAATATAAGCAACTAACCTTTCAAGTTCACAAACTAACGGACTTTCATTGTCATTTAAAAAGGTCTGGCGCATCGAGGGATCGGACAAGGTTCCCGTTAACCCGTCTGTTGTTGGACAGTTCTATGGAGGGGACAGTTACATCATCCTTTACACCTACAAGCATGGGGGACGCCAAGGCCAGATTATATACATATGGTAAGGCACTCCTACTTCTGGAATCCGTACAATTCTTTGTGAACTACAAAAAAACACACCTACCATTTGATTCCAAGCCAAAGGCTATGGCTGCTCATGTTACGCAAGAACTCTCAAGTAACAGGCTATGATGGTCTTCGAGTTGATTGTTGAGCCCCACCAGCCTGGGATTCAGTTAGTCAATAGAATGAGTCATCACAGAAAGAGTTCATTAACTGGAGATGTTTTGCCTGTAGGCAGGGGGAGGATTCCGGCCAAGATGAGAAAGGAGCCTCTGCTATCCTAGCTGCACAGCTTGACTCTGAGCTCGGTGGGAGCCCAGTGCAGGTCTGTTACATTTAATGTTTGCTTGGTCAATTATTGCAAAGTTCAATGTTAGATAAACCACCATACATTATTAAAACCTTTATTAGAAATGACGATAAAAGCAATTCAGTAACACAAGTTGAATGTCAACGTTCAATGATGTAGGTAAGAGTGATTGAAGGCAAAGAACCCCAGCACCTCATGAGTCTCTTTGGAGGTCAACCAATGGTGATCTACAAGGGAGGAACTTCACGAGAGGGTGGGCAATCAAAGGCTTCAGATATTCGCCTTTTCCAAGTGCGTGCCAACCCTACTGGAGACACGCGAGCTGTTGAGGTATATGAAATGTGAAGTTACTGTGAAGCCACGTTGCCCTTCATTTTTAAATTTAAGCAAAACATGGCTCTTCTTAAACAAAGGCCATTTTGTTTGGCTTATGCTGTCTGTGACAGGTTGATGCCATGGCCTCCAGCTTAAACTCCAACGATGCCTTCGTTTTGGTGACTCCATCAGGCTCTAAGCTGTGGCTGGGTCATGGTAGCAGTGATGCAGAGAAGAACGGAGCCAAGAAGCTTGCCAGCATTTTGGGAGTGAATCTTACTGAGACAAAGGAAGGAGCAGAAGGAGGTGTGTGTTTGTACATGGTTTGTTTAATTGACAATAGATTGTGTTCCAGTTACAATGGTATGTTCATACAGAAAATCCTTCTATGTTACTGACGCTTAAGTCAATGGTGACCTATGTAGATACACAAGATATTGACCAAACTGTCTAAACAAATTTCAATACTTTTACGTTACCCACTTCTGCATAGGTGACTTTTGGAGTGCTCTCGGAGGAAAAACAGCATATCGCACATCTGAAAGGCTTAAGAACAAAATGGATTCCCATCCTCCAAGGCTCTTTGCGTGCTCTAACAAAACAGGACAGTTCCTTGTGAGTTTCTTGTTGCCGTGCAGATGTACAGTGACAAAAAAAATAGATTGCCAACGTCACTAAAATCCATTCTTTTATATTGAACAAGTTATATGATTTGTTATTCTAGATAGAAGAGGTGCCAGGAGAGTTGACCCAGGATGACTTGGCACCAGATGATATCATGATCCTAGACACCTGGGATCAGGTAAACACCTAAACAATAACTAAATAACCCTGAGCATATAATTTCAGAACAATAAACCTAATGCTGTATCACATTTGTCAAATTTTGTCTCCAAGGTCTTTGTTTGGATTGGAAATGAATCTAATGATGAAGAGAAAAACGAAGCTGCCAGTTCAGGTGAGTAGTAATCTTTCAAAAAACCAACAACAAAACTTTGTTCATTGGTTAACCGCTGTGATTTCTCCCCTTTTTTTCCCACCCCTTAGCTGCCAAATATATTGAAACAGATCCAGCCAACAGGGATAAGAGGACACCCATCATTACAGTGAAGCAGGGCTTTGAGCCTCCCACCTTCACCGGCTGGTTCCTGGGCTGGGATCATGATTTCTGGAGTTCTGACCCATTGGAACGAGTCATGGCTGGTTTAAAAGTGTAATGCAATGTTACTCTAAAGTTGAGGACACCGGGTTGTATTCATGTCAATGCAAATGTTTTAGGTTGACTGTAATGACTGAATCATACCAAGGCTGTTTCAGTCACATTCAAGCTTGTTTTATTGTTTTGTTGACTTATTAAAATGTGTGTAAAAAATAAATTACATTAAACAAAAAATGTGTACATCCTATACATGAATTTCCAGAGAATCTTTTAGATATACATAAAGGAAAATATAGCATGATTTTCAATGCTAACATCTTAGTAAACTTCACAAGAGTTCAGTTCAGTTTTTTATCATTGTCCACTCTCCTCCTTGTCGTCATCATCATCATCATCATCACAATTATCATTAATGCTGTGAAAGATGTCAGAGAGTCGGAAACTCTCCTGCTGGTCAACCCTCTGATCATTCTCATCAAGTTCCACACAATCTTTCTCCAGTGTTGGCAAGATCTTCTCATACAGAAAGTCAACAATGTCTGGGAGAAATAACATCAAAAATTCAATCAATTAGCACTCACTGACAAACAATTCAGATACACACAAACATGCACTTACAATATATATGATATTTATGATGCAATTATAAAAAAAAATTACATAAAAGTTTTACTACACAATATGGAAAACAGTACTGGAATGTATTAACCCAAAAATGGCAGTATCACTGAAAGTAAGACAATACTTGCCTCCAAAACACTTGTTCTGCCAGTTTGGCACATAGCAAACTTTGAGTTGGTGCCACTTCAACTGGACATGTGCCGGAGGAACATCCCTATGAGACAGAAAACAAAAACATCACCCTGAGCTTATTTACACCGGCTGTGGCATTATCATGCCTGAATAAGCGGACACATTATTCTTGTTAGTTACTAGGAACTCTACTAATGTAACCTGTGTAATTGCACACAGATGTCTTTTTACTTAATGAACTCCTCAGAGGATACTCTTTCTACATTTTGGATCAAGTGACCTCACAATGGTCTCTCTAGAGAGATCTTATTTCTCAGATTGTTAAAAATGCTTCCCATGTTCAATGAAAACACATGCAAGGTTTCAATATCGCCTAGACGCGAGTTTCATTGGACTGATTCTGACATCATGGTTTTTTGCATATGCAAAGAAAAGCTAAACAACAAACAGGAAACATTGGATGAATGCATGTGAAATTTAATTATAGGATTGTATTATTGCACAACAGCCACAACACAACAAAAACCTGTGCAAAGATGTAATGGATGTAGAACGCATACTACGCCTTATATATCAAGATGTTTATTTGCAATCTTGAGAAAGTGTTTTAATTTTGCAAATTCCATTTTGGAAAAAACAATAACACAAAAAATGCAAAATCCAATAAAATCTGTTATTTAAGTTTTAATAAATCAGATATAAATATAGAAAAAACATTTTTGGTTTTCTTATAGTATTTATAAAAGGTTTTGTGGTAGCAAATCACAATAAGGTTGCATTTGTTACCATTAATAAATGCATTCACTAATATAAATTAAACAATAACATTTTTCAGCATTTCTTCTTTGTTCATGGTAGTTAATGCCAATGCAGTTGTTCATGTTAGTTCATTGTGCATGAAATAACATACACAACCTTACTGTAAAGTGTTACAGTTTTTTCTATATTCTCACGTTTACCAGCTGTGACATCTTACCCCACTCAACCCTATAACAAAGATGTTTGTAGGATAAAATATTCACTCATCTTGTTACCACGAGTGATGTTACAATTCATTTCACAGCTGTTATACCATCATGACAGAAACATCATAGTTACAAGTGTTCTGCTAGTAACACCTGTTCATGTCTTTCTTAAATTAAGCTCCAACTTCTTTCATGTGATTATTGTATATACACACAAGTGTAAAGAGAGCATGAAAGATACTGAGGGTGTGTCTGACCTATATCTCAGGTTACCCTATTATATAACTTTATTTTTGCACATATTACACTGTAGATACTGCAAACAGTCCTCACCCAAAAACTGTCGTGAGCTCCTCCCAGTTGACATCTGCAGCATCTTCTACCTGGCTTTCATACATTCTGTGTGGACAAAAACAATTTACTGACAACAGGTATAGAAAAACAAGATAGCACAAGCCAAGCATGCATGCAAAAACAAGATTTTTTACGCTTTAATTAGTCTGATTTTGGCCTCCTGGGTTTTTCTTCCATTGCATACGGTCCCAGAGGACATCCGCACAGCAAGAATGGCCATCCTTAAGAGTGAAATCACAACAGACAATCACTTACACAACATTTCTAAGCCATGGTTTTATATCTTTTTAAATTTGTGCTGATATTTGATGTAAAATTATTCAGATTTCTCTCACCATTTGTCTCTGCACTTGGTCCAGCATCGAGTTTTAACCTTGCGAGCGATTTCAAACCAGGGCAGTTTCTTGTAAAGCATTTCTCGACTGACTCTGGTTGGTGTTCTTTTACTTCTGGACTCAGACTTGAGAGCAGTTACGATATAATCTCGCACAGCCTTTAAAAGTCTCTGCAGCTCCTTCTCAGACCACGAGCCGAATTTTTTATCTGCGGAACAACAGCTTAATATGACGTAAAATGCACAATTGTCATGCAACATGGACAAAAGGTGAGCAAGTTAGACTTTCTGAAATAAAAAAATCATGTTTTTTGGCTATTAAGTGCACATGTGTTAGCTTTGACACGAAATGCTTGCAAAATTTGAAATGCTTGTAAAATCTTTAAACTTTTTCTTAGGAAAAAACTAAG
This sequence comes from Beaufortia kweichowensis, assembly GCA_019155185.1. Classification (NCBI taxonomy): domain Eukaryota; kingdom Metazoa; phylum Chordata; class Actinopteri; order Cypriniformes; family Gastromyzontidae; genus Beaufortia; species Beaufortia kweichowensis. The sequence continues at coordinate 100,546 of CM032795.1, read as the reverse complement.
CAAAATGAGTAAAATGTAGTGAACCAATTTTTATTCAATCAAATATTCTCAAGAAGAACAATGTTTGACATTCTTGTTAGTAGAATTAAAGTCGTTAAAGTGCTGTCATACTTGATTTGAGTGCCAATATGTCAGTTTTATAAACTATTACTCATTGTCTCACACACCCCTATAATTTGACTTCGTAAGGCATTTATTTATTAACCCACTGGGGTAGACACACCTTACCTCACTGTTATTTTTACAATTAAAAATAAAAAATTTGAAAAATTCAACTCACTCATTTGGGAAAAACGTTTCTCAAGTGCATAAGCGCTTCGGCCAGTCAGTTCAGAAATCTTTTGCCAGTTATTGCCATGCAGTGTTTGAAATTTGAGCAATGCTTTGACTTCATCTTTGGTAAACCTTTTGAGGAAAAGAATAAAACTCATTGAATCCTATTGCAGGAAAATCAATAATAAAGGAAAACTTACTGTTTACAACTATGTGTCTAAGTAAAATGATCATTTTTGAGAACTACTGTCAGCACATTTGCAAAACTTTAAATCTGACAAACTGCAAAAAAGAATAGCAAAAAAGAATCAGATGTTTTCAGATCCTAACTACTGCAAACAAGTTCATATTCACTTTTAAACAACACAATACTAATGTTTTTAGTATATTTTGCTCTCAGTCTTCCATACTGCTGTTGGGTGACTTTATGGGTGACCTGAGGTTTGTTTTTACTGGAACTCAACAGACTCTGAACCAGGACAGTCTTCTTTCTGCAGCTGTATATGATCTTTATGTATTGACCACATACAATAAAACTCGTCTTTACCTTCCTTTATAATTTTCACCATCAAACGTTCTCCTTCCACGGACAAAAACCTCATAACAAGACCTGGGAATTCCTTCCGCTGTTTACAAAAATGGAGAAAGAATGACAAAAGTTAAACAGTTTTAGTGCTCCCAACATCTTACTTCGCAAAAGAAAATGACCATGCAGTACAGCCTTTTACAGTGTTCAACAGTGACCCCCAAAAAAATAGCGTGTGAAAGTATGTCCAATAAGCAAGCTAAATCTAGTATGTTTTATGGAAGTAAGTAAAATCAATGCAAATGTTGAGACTTACCAATCCTTCCAAAAAACTTGTAGTCCTTTTTCACCTTCGCTAATAGATTTTTCTCATCTGGAAACCGTCGTGTGTGAAAGAGTTTGGTAGCGCTCTGCAGTCCTGTCAGAGCAAGAAAATCTTGAACGTTCTGCCTTAATCTTATATTTTCCTCAGCGGAGAATCGTCCATGTCTCAGGGCTATACCTGTGGCAAAGAAAAGATGATAGCCAAATTATAAAGAGAAAAACTGAAAGTATTCAGGCTGGTTTGCATAACAAAAGATTATCATATTAAAAAATTTTCATAAATAAGTGACATTTGTAGGAGGAATGCTGACCTTGCATTTTGAACTCCCTGAATCTCGGCAAGTCATACACAATCATTTTACTGATACGCTCTGAAGATCTGATCTCGAGGTCAGGAACAAATTCTTTCATTTCATTTAAAAGTTGTGGATCGATGTCTGTCGTTACATCTGCATTCTTTCGTTTCCGCTTTCCTATACCAATTTGTATATCTGAATGTGTGAGATTTGGGACAGTTTGCTGGTCATTTCCACACGGCACATTTTCTTGCTCTGTGGTGGTGACACCAGACTGCTCTTCATGAGTTTCCTTTGCCATGTCATCACAGTCTGAATGTGTTGTCTTTGCTTCTTTTCTCCTTTTTTTCTTCTTCTTCTTCTTCTTCTTCTTTTCCACCACATTTGATGGTGCCATGGGTGAGTTCTTTACTTCAGGTGCAGGTCCATCATCCATCAATGAAACCTCCTCAACATTCAACATTATTTCATTTAACTTCCGTTTCTTCTTTTTCTCTGTAGGTGTCTGGACACTTAAAATCTCCATTTCCTTTTTTTTCTTTTTCTTATGTTTTATCTTCCCATTCTGCTTTTCAGACTCATTCTGCTGTTTTGTAGTTTCAACAAAGTCTTGTTGCTCTAAAGTTTCTCTTTTTCGCTTCTTCTTGGTCTTTTCTGGATTAACTGCGTCCATTTTAAGCGCACGTGACTGTATTTGATGTGTCTGTGTTTACATTCTGTAAAAATGACATCGTGGCAGTGAATTACACAAATAAACACAAATAACAACTGTATTTAATTCTGCACATCACACTCATTATCACATAAAGAAATTGAAAATGTGTGTAACACATATAAAGCTGTTTATAACGTACCTAGTAAAGTTGTATTTACCACGAGGGGACGTCGCTTTCTTCCTCACTAACGCCAGTAAAACTGCACATAACATCTGCAGTACTACACTGCCATCTGTCGGACAGGGGAAACATAATCCACGTCTTAAAACAATATGTAGTGAACACTACTTAGAGCACTGGTAAGAACTCTGGCTCCCTATACATTGGGACACTGACGAATTATTTTTCTGACTTTGCTTGAAGTACATTAAGAGTCTTTTATTGTCATTTCTGCAATTTGTACAGAACATACAGACCCATGTGTGAGACATCAACATACAAGTATTAAAAGTATAAAATAGGTTTTTTTAATAAAAACACTATACTATAAACACATACTATTCTTATGAAGAATGTTTTATTTATTCTGTTACATATCAGTGTATTAATAAGATAGAAATAATAAAATAAAATGAAATGAAAAACAGTATAAAGTAATGACATTTATAAGGACTGCTTTATTTATTCTGTTACATATCAGTGTATAAATTTCTATCTGTAATTTTCTATTTCTTATTGGCTGCTTTTTATTCATTATTTGGTCCAAGTAATCAATTTAGGAAAAAAGTTTTCTAATTAAAGAAATAAAGACATGGTTCTGTCTACAAAAGTATTTTCAAACATTGAAATATACCCCTTCAGATTAAAAGATTTTTAAGGTCATGAGAAACATTTTTGTCAATTGTGTCTAAACTTTTGACTGGTAGATGTATTTACGTTTTCTGCGCAAAAGTATCAAAAACATAAAGGCTGCACCACAACAAATTCATTATGACTATTAAACCTCTGTGTACGTTTGTCATTTTTATTATTTATTTATTTATTGCAAATGCTGAGTATTCAGAGCATAACCAAATATTACAATCAAATATTCATATAAAAAATATAAAAAACATATACATAACAAAATAAATAACAGATGGGGTATACATTAGTCACAATAGAGAGGATGAATTTAGTTTTTTAAGCGTAGCTTTCCGGCTTGAAAGTCCTTGAAGAGTTTCAAAATAAATCCTTAAGTCACCTTTAAAGTGAGGAACGTTTGCCTTCACGCGGCGCTGCGCAGACCGAGCGACGTATGACATCAAGTATCGCGAGAGCGTTCATAACACTACTTTGTCTATAGTTCTCGCGATATTCTGATCCATCTGTGCAGCGCCACATGAAGTGGGGGGGGCACCTTGTTTTCATGTCAAACAACAACATGTGATTCACGTCAGTGATGTAATGCTGCCACCCTCTGCTCCGGAGCTGCAGACTGCAAAACAACACGGCTTCACCAATAGGAAGTAACTACGTTAGAGCTTCTTGTTCAAATACAATCAACGGAGCAACAACAAAAACAAGCCGTGCGTTTTGCTGAACCTTTGTCATCGGTAAGCGGATTAAACAACATTGAATAAAGAATAAATGTCACATATTGCATGTATTTCGATGTATTGTGCATGTAGATCGTGGGAGAGGCGATGTGTTTTTAATCCAACCGTAGTGATTCTCGTCAACATTATATATTTACTTCCAAACATTCACCTCATTCGGGTCGCGCGACATTTTGCGCCTACCTCCAGGACACATATAAAGCTGATTTCTGTCAAATTAAGATGTAAAAGTACGGTTTGGTGCAAGTATTTTGTTTAGTGATAGATAAATAAATAAAGTAATTCAATGCAAATGAACTGAATGGCATCATCGTTATATTTCTGAACGCGAGTGTACTACTTTGATTCTATATTTAGCATACCATGAAGTCATACAGTGTTGATTTTAAAGGACTTATTTTAAGGTTTTATATATTTTGTGTTGTTTTGAAACGTTGACACTCCTGAATAATACGCGTATTTACAGGGTTAAAATACCGCAAAAGTTTTAGTCAGAATCTCTTCGAACTACGCGAATCCAAAACAAACGCGTTGTCATGACAGCGCGGCGTTTTAAAATTCAACAGCTTGTCAGCGCGCATGCAGCTGTTTGAGTGCGCGTGCTTGACTCCTGACCCCAGGCTTAATTTAACATCATGTCAGGTCATGTTAGCAACTTTTATGGGCAGGGCGACGATTTTATCTTTAAACTTTGTTTGTATGGGAAACTTTTGTTGTTTTAAAGGAAGTTGTGAGCTCCACCCACTATTGGCGTTTCTTAATCTTGTCTGAAAAAATACAACAATATGGTCTGGTCCAGACAGACAAGGTTTTGGAACAAGATAAAAACTGCTTTTGATGTTAAGTTTGTGTGTTGGACTTCACAGAGGGTTGGGACAGCTATCTGTTTGCACTGGTTTCATTCTTTGAATCAGTTTTAGATTACTACTTAACTCAACAGACTTAATCTGTTTGTAAGAAAGATCTGTTTTTTCTTACAATTTCTTCTGCAAAGACTAAAAAGCAGTATACAGTAGTAGCCAGTAGATATTTTTATGATACTTGCTGTTAATGATCATATAGTGCTTAATGGAGAAAACACACTTGGTTAAGATATTCAGTAGGTATTTATTATTTTGTTTATTAATTTACAGACAGAAGGTTCAGTTAAATCTAAATGTTGTCAATCTTTTTAATGTGTAATTGTAATATTTTGGCGATAAACCTGTCATTTGAATTTCAGTTTCTTTTTTTACATTTTGTTCAAAATATTGTGATACAATTGTAATCGTGAACCCAGTATAATGCATTGTATTGTATATTATTATTAGGTGAGCCTAGTATTCATTTGGTAATAGGGCAAACTACAGCAGATCAGGGAAAATTTTATACTAATGTGCCAGAAAATGATTAAAAACGTGACTACAGTTTCATCATTTATTAAATTTTGGTTGATCCCATCTTGTTTTTGACTACAGCAGTCACATAGTAGTCCTTAAATCTATTAAAAATTCAAAAGCTTGAGCTTTAGATTGCATTTCAAGCACAACCACATAACCATGCATACAAAATCTTTAATAATGTAATCGAATAAAGAGCAAGGTCAGTTGTCATAGGGTGGACATGGAGTTCTCAAAGTGCTACTTCCATTTAAATAACTACTTTTCCCATTGTGTTTTCCATGAACGGCAGCATATGGGAGTCGAACGCAGTGTTTTTGGATCTAATTTCAACGACAGACATTTCTATACCGGTGCTAGTGTTACCTCATTTGTCTAGACATCATAAAAGGATAGAAGAATGATTGTTCCGCAACCACGAGCGTTATCCATTTCTCTTTTCTCTCTTTCTTGCCGATTCACCTTTGGTTTTGTTGCTATTTTTGAGTTGTGGGACGCCCTCAGCCCTGACCCACGAGGCCGCAGGTTAAGAGAACCATTCATGGATGGTGTGCTTCCATAGGCGTCAGAGGACTGGGATTAAAAACCTGAGAGAAGGCCCTCCATCAATGTGCTCCTGTTTGACCTTTAGATCTGGACAGGAGACCTCATATGTGAGTTAGCATTCTTCAGCTTTAACATTGTCACATTGTTTACCTGAAAAACATGAATCACTTTTTGAAACTTGACATGGTGCTTTAGTATGTAAACATGAATTTATCTACCAACCTTTGAGCTGGTTGTGTTTGTCATGATGCAAATTCTAAACACTCAAATAGGCATACCTTCTTCAACGTCAGTAAATCATTCTTTCATGCTCATTTACTTCCACTGGGATTATTTAATTTAGACCAGCTTGTTTTACTGGATTTCAGTGGTGTGAAAAACTCATGCACACTTTAATGCGTGTGTTTGTTCAGCTGAAGGTGTGAGCGTGGGAGGTGAGGTGAGGTGAGATGGAGACAGAAGAGAGGGAGGACTTTTGTGCAGGTGATCAGTGAGAAGTACAGCCCTGACAATTTCCCTTACTGCCGCGGGTCAGGGTTAGGAGTAGTGATCCGGTCGAGTCCTCAGGGTTCACCTGTCAAAGGTGAGTGGTATTACTGGCTTTGGGTAAGAAGTCTTTTGTAATGCTAATACCACTGGTTTGACTGGTTTTAGTGTTCTGGTGACTCGCGGGTAAGTATCACAGAAATGAAGTTAAGCTCATTTCTCCATGAAAACGAACAAAGTCATTAGATGTTCAGGGCATAATTCATCCACTGTCATCAACTACTAACCATCACGTTTCTCTGTATGATTTTACTTAAGTATCATACTTCTAAATAAATGATGACAAATTTTGGATTTAGGTGAGCTGCCCTCTATACTTTGGCTTATATAAAATCCATATTCTGTTAGCCAGTGTGTATTTATTACATTACTACATATTATATGCTTTATACATATTACATTACATATGATATAATTTGCTCTTAGAGAGAATATGTGTTACATTTATTCCTAATTACATTTAAGCTCACTTATGTCTGTGTGTGTGTGTGTCAGATCGCCTGCACCTGCCCAGAATCCTGGTTCTGGATGGTTGTGGAATCACAGAGGCAGGACATGAGGAGGATGTGGCCAATTTCTGTTCTCACGTGGTAGAGCTGGACCTCTCTCACAACCAGCTGAAAGACTGGGGAGAGGTGAGAGAAAACACTATTGACACTGAAAATAAGAAACGTGTGGAAAATAAGGGTAACCGTATCGACTATGGTTTTTAAAAACCGTGGACCTCAAAAAGAACATGTTATAGATGTCAGCTACTCGGCAGATTGTGGGGGGTTAGGTCTGTTTTTTGATCTCAGATTTAGAAAGATGCATCTAAATTATAATATCACCCAATTATACATTCAATTATAATATCATAATATCTATTATAATAACATCCTGTTCAGTGTGATAATCTTCTCTACCCTCTGTTGTTCTAGATAAGTAAGATCCTGTCTAATATTCCTAAACTGAATTTTCTCAACCTGAGTATGAATCCACTGAGAGGCTCGAGTCTGGAGGCTGGAGCGGCTGAAGCGTTCTCTGGCATCCGTCGTCTCGTCCTCACTAACACGCATGTCACCTGGGACATGGTGCACATGCTCACGCGAGAGACCCCAGAGTAAGAGTGTGTTTTCTAACATTCCTGTAGCCTCAGTCCGAATTTGTGTGTTACTGCCCCCTGCAGACTGGAGTTTTTTATTTTAGACGATATTTACGATTTAAGAAACATTAATCACAAACATTGCATTATTTTACACTTGTTTTTTACACTCTTTGAACAGCTTACTTCTTTAAAACAGTATGTGTTCTGAGCAGTAGTTGTGCAGTGATTATTTCAGCACAGTCTGGTTTGTCATGCACTTAAACGTCTGTGTGTATGTTTTTGTGTGTATGTAGACTGGAGGAGTTATTTCTGTGTCTAAATGAGTTTGAGAGAGTGAGCGTGTCATCTGTACCGTGCCCGTCCCTGCGACTGCTGCATATCACAGATAACCAGCTGCAGGACTGGGCGGAGGTGCGTAAGCTGGGCCTCATGTATCCAGGCCTGCTCTCTCTCATCCTGGCTAACAACTTTCTTTCATCCATCCACGAACCCGACGACTCCCTGCAGAGACTCTTCCCTAACCTGCGCAGCATCAACCTTCACAACACAGGTGACTGAACGCTGCCACCTGTCTGTGGTCAGCAAACAAACACAAATGTCTGTGTAGTTGCAGCATTAACACATTTCACATGTTAAATGAGAACAGAGAGTTTAGGCAGCGGCAATTGCGAATGGACTTCTAGTTATATTAGATATATATGTTAGCTGATATGTTGGTGTTCTGTTACTTTCAAGGTCTCGCTCGCTGGGAAGACCTTGAGAAACTGAATTTCTTCCCAAAGCTTCAGGAGGTCAGACTTCATGGAATACCTTTATTGCAGCCATACACAGATCACGAGAGACGCTGCCTTACGATTGCACAGTGCGTAGATACATACACATATATACACAAAATACAAAGTTGAGAGGATAATACACATAAGTCTGTGTCATGTACCTGGCTTTTTACTGAACACACACAACAATTGTTCTCCTGTTGTTTTGGTAGATTGCCTAGTGTGACTGTACTGAACGGCAGTGTTGTCACTGATGGAGAGAGAGAGGACGCGGAACGCTTTTTTGTCCGCTACTATCTGGACTGTCCCGAGGACGAGCTGCCTCAGAGGTAACCCGTCTCGCACAAATTCTATCCAACCAAAGACAAATCTAAATACATAGCTTGTGATTTATTATCCATAGAGAAGTGTCTAAAAAAATTCCTGGTTTAGTTTTGTTTCCCTTTCTTTCATTGTTTGATTGAAGGTATTAATTGTGAATAATATTCAACACATCTGAGCATTTTGTAATTTGAGTTTGTTATTTTACAGACATTAAAGGTTAGTTTCGCTCAGTTGTCATCTATATAGTCAGCATTTTGCGGCCAGTATCGCTTTTATAGAGATGTTTGGGCATTACAACTTCACTCCTCTATTTTGGCTGATACCAAGTAATAAAATCTTAAGGATGTCAGAGCCCAGACGTCTTTTTCCGGTTGATCTCAAACACTATCCTTCACTCTTCTGCTCGCCAAGTATCCTGATGTCCATCCTCTCTGTTCCAGCATAGTTTCCTTTCACTTTTTGGGGGGGGGTTTACCGTAGGTGATGTTTTACAGCTTCATCCATTGTTCTTCTTTTCGGTAAAGACTTTATTTTGGGGTGACTTTTAGAGTACATTTTGATTCCCAAACAAAAGGCACAGAAAGCAGATCACCCACGTTCTGTAGCCCACCTCATTCCACTTAACCTAGGAGATTGTACGGAAAGTTTTTCAGTGGTTACGGCAGGCTCCAGCCTTCGGCAGGGAGTCTAACCTTTGAGAGACAATGTGTCCACTCTCTCCCTCCTCAAAGACGTCTTTGTACCAGAATACTCCAATCAGAAAATCGATACACGAGGTGGCAGCTTTATTCGCTCTTCCCCCCCTTATACCCCCACCCACACTGCTTGTCTCTCCTGCCCCTTTTCATTTAGGGGGATTGGGTTTGCAGGAGGATTTTTTCATTCTGTTTTTTCCATTGAGTGATGGAGATGCTGTGGTCTTTGTTCTGGAATTGCTCACACAGGCCGGGGGAATTGATGAGGTTGTGTAAATGGTTATGCCACAGGAATTCCCGCTTTTGCACTAAAAGAAACTGGAGATGGACATGAGTATCAGTTGCTAAAATAAGACATATATTAACCAATTCAAATAATTAAAGGGTTTGTTCACCCATCATTTATTCACCTTTATCCCAATCAAAATAAGTATATGACTCTGTGAAACACAAAAGAAGATATTTTGAGAAATGTCTCTGTCGTTTCAGTGGTGCCCCATGTTGTTTGGTTACCTTTGGTAACATTTTTCAAAATAACTTCTTTTGTGTTCTGCAGAAGAAAGAAAGTCATACAGGTTTTTATTTTTGGGTGAACTGGGATCACTTTAAGCTGCTGTTTGGTATTTTTATATTATATAATATATTATATATATATATAATTCTCTTGCCATCTCACTTGACATATCCTAAACGAATAGTTACAAATAGTTATTAGAGTAAAAAAATGGCCACTGTTTATTCTTGTGTGTTATCCAATTTCCTATGAACCCATACAATCGCTTCTGTCATATTTCTTACTGGTGTAAGATAAATAGCAATGTAGCAATAGCAAAAGGCTATTCATTTTATTTGTCTGTTTTCATAGAATCAAAGTTAATGTGATACTGACTCAGTAGTCTGATGAGAATGAGAAGAGCTCCCTCAAGGGAAAGATAATCAGTAAATAATGAACGATAATGAACTGTTATATTACTTTAACATTTAAAACACAGTGCACAATTCTGTGCATGTAACTTGAAAATGAAAGTCCTGAAGATAATTGAAAATCTCTTCCTTCTAGTTATTGTTTGAAGACTTTCATGAACTAAAACAAAGGTTCACTATCCCCTTAATCTCTCTCTCTCTCTCTCTCTCTCTCTCTCTCTCTCTCTCTCTCTCTCTCTCTCTCTCTCTCTCTTACTCTCTCACTCTCTCTTACTCTCACTCTCTCTCTCTCTCTCTCTCTCTCTCTCTCTCTCTCTCTCTCTCTCCAGAGGGACAAGGTTGAGATGAGAGTTGGCACTGGAGGGTGAAAGGGCAGGTGCTGAGTTAGATGGTACACTCGAGATACGGGTTAAGGTTGCCCCCTTTCTGAACCTAGACTGCTCTCCCTCCCTGTTTGGCACAGATAAGAGCTTAGGCTATGTTACCAGCTCTGTGATAACCCTCTGAAAGAGGGCAAAGATCTAAGGAACAGCGAAAGAGATGAACAGAAAGGATTTATGCCTTCCTGACCCCAAACACATCTTTGGACCGGGTCCTCTGAATGTGAATCCATGTAGACCTTCCATCTAGAGATTCAAAGTTTGGACGCATAATGTAATGAATAGGACCACTCGAGAAACTTTCAAAGTGACAATTTGTAACCTTAGTCGCAGTTACGGTTGCTTAGACGTAAGCATAAGTAGGCATAGGACCGTTATCTTTATGAAGCCGAGGTGATAAAGAGATTTGAGAAGAGTAATTCTAACCCTGTACTGCTTGATTGTTCACATTGCTTTTCTAGACGGTTGCACGTTTTAGAATAGGCACTGAAAATTTAATTTGTAGAGTACTGCTAGCAAAAGGTGTCAAATACTTTAGTTTTACATACTCCCGTAATGTCAGTCGTCATGGCAACGTTTTCGTAATCTCTATGAGAAAGAAGCTATAGTGTAGGTAGGAAAGTGAAAGGCAGTATGCAGGAGCTCTATACATACACAGCCTTTGAGTAACATAAACCTGAACTGTGTCCATGGCACGCTGATCCACCCTGTGAGGAGCTGGAAACTGAGGAGGGAGGTGAAACAGAAAGGGATGAGAGGAGGAGAGTGCGAACTTTGTGAAAGGGAGTATTGGTCTTACTGTCTTTGAGTAACCGTAGCCTGGGATCTGATGGCAAAGAAAGCTGTGAGTGCATCACTGCTCGTATAGACCGCTTTAAATTCAACTGAAGAACAATGAAAGATTGTGTAATTTAAGAAGATAAGTGGAGGAAGGTTCAGCCTTTTTAACGTCTATCACGATGGATGTCAATGCTTGGTGCAATAACTACAGCAAAGTGTGATGTGTTGTAAATGATAGAAATGACACTAGAAAAGTTGTAGTATTGAAAATCTTGTTTAACAGTGTTGCTGCTGTTTTAATTACATTACATTAAAGCTGTTATTTTTAAGAAATCCATGTCAGATAACATTTATGTGATCATTTTTACGTAGCAGTCCAATGATAACGTCTGTAGTAGGCCTGCATGATAATCATGGTTATTTTAATATAAAATAAATAATAATGATTATTTTGCTCAATCTTAATCACGATTAATAATAGCGATTACTTAGAACGATTTAATAATGTGTTTTTTTTTTCAGTTTAGAACTTTTTTGTTTCACTTTTTTTCACTTTAGCATATTTATTACACTTTGCAGCCGATTAATAAAAGTTATAATATGCCTCCTTAAACTTCTTCAACTTCTTATATTTCAAAGCACGCTATCATCTGTACACTTCACCCCAAAAAATAACAATTTCTGACCATATCATGATTTTTTGCACATTAAATTGCAACGATTATGCTTGATTAATCATAGAAGGCAGAAAACATTACAATTAAAATATGGATAATTATGTAGCCCAAGTCTGTAGTTTTGCCTTCCTTATATAGTAAATTATATAGCATTTGTCATATAGTCAATAGTGAATGAGCAAATAATATTTTAAAGGCAGCCTATTTGTCAGGTGTTGAAAATACTGCAAATTAGATTTGAAAACACTTTGGAATTATGTGCAGTGTGAACAAAGCCTAAAATACTTTATACCCTCACTATGCTTTTCACTTCAGTTTTCACATCAGGTTCATCTAGGGTAATCGCCACCATAACATTTGCATTTTTGGGGGTCAGAAGAGTTGTTTGTTATGTTAAGTTGTAGATCCACCCCATATCACATGATCTACATTTACATTATCAACAACAGTGCCATCACTGTATATGGCTCTACTATGAACTTGTTTGACTGCACTGTGGCGACTGTCCGATGCCTAAATTTGGAGCTAATGGTGATTGTATCTCAGTTTAGATAATGTACCTGGCGTTTTTGAGCGCAGTATCTACAGTACCCTCGCTGTTTACGGCTCTAACTTGTGGCGACTGTCCGGACCCATCCCAGAGACTGATGGGTGAGGCACTTTTGGAGGAATCCGAGGCAGCTATGTTATCGCAGGGAACACCGTTGGCCTTCATTTAAGGAGCTTAGCCACACTAAATGAGACCCTTGAGTGAGACTGTTCTTTCTCTCAGACAGAGTGGCACTTTGTATAGAGGGGGCAGTATTCCCATGGCGAAGGCAGGGAGCCACAGGCACCTACCCAGGCTCAGGCTCTGCATTGTGGGTAGACTGTTCTGGACAGGCTGGGGAAATTACTTTGATTGGCTGTGTCGGTTACTGTAGCCCTCTAAAGCTAAAAGACTTTTCTGTGGAGATTTTATTTAATTGTTCCTGCCGATCTCCTCTTATCTTTCCCACAATCCTTCGGCAGGACGGGAAGGGAGGTAGGGCGATGAGAACTTTCTCACGGTTTAAGAACCAAGCATGCTTTTGCAAACTCACAAACGGGAACGCACATGCACATTTTTGCCTCAATGCACTGTTAATATAATTTAGAGCTCTGTCTTTAGTATTTAAGTGTGATTGACATGACAAGCTAATGCATTATTTGACTGAAACATGTATGTTACTGGCTTCTGCACAATTCATAGCTGTGAAACCTGACTTTGTATTGTGTGATGCTTGTTTTTTTCTGTTAAAACATGTTACCCCAATCCATATCAGGTTTTGAAATCTGGTTTGGATTGTACACACAGCCGAACACATAAGGTTTCCTGCTCACTTGGTTCTCCTCCGCTCTTTTCAGGTACCAAACGTTGGTAGCACGCTATGGTCGCCTGGCCCCGCTCGCCGAGGTGGACCTGAGCCCTCTCTGCAGTGTCCAGGTGGACTTGCGCTGCGGGGAATATACGGTCCCCCTGGAGCTCAGACTGGATCAGACGGTGGCCGACCTAAAGAGGCAGCTGAAAGCCGTGGTGCAAATACCTCCAAACAAGATGCGTGTGTACTACATCGACCGACAGCTTGGCTATGCCCTAAATCCCCAAGAACTCAAATACGGAGGTAGAGCACTTCATTCCTACAGCATACGGGATGGAGATGAGATCTTGGTGGTGCCAAAGACGCAGTGACAGAAGCGATCACAACAACTGCTTGAAATGAACCATGAGGACTGGTTGGGATGTTGAGTAAAAGCAACATAAACACTGTGAATCAGTGTTGTGAATAAAGGCAGGGGAAATGACACACAATATTTGAATCTTCAATCCTTGTTGACAAGGTGCCAGTCCTTAAACAAAACCTTTTTTGTTCTTTTCAGCTCGGTGAATGTGTGAATGCTAAAAAATGGTGTGGTTTTTTTTGTTTAATCTAATTACCAATAGTTTTTCTTTTAAAGTTCTTGTTGTGTTTATGAGACTGATTCTCAGGAATTACCCACAATGCCATACGCTTCTACAGTCTCTGAAGTACTGTTTTGCCAATTAAGAATCTCAATAACACAATACCAAAATACACAAACTATATAAATCTTTATATATATATATATATGTATAGTTTCACAAGCTACAAAATCACATTCCTTGCAACTAGTTTACTCATGCAGGTTTGTGTGTCTCATCAATAAACCAAACATGCTGTTCGTTTAGCTATCAGCTCACAAGCTTTTTGTTTCTAAACCAGTTTTTTGATTCATTAAACTAATTTTAAATGTTAAAATGTTCCATCAAGGAACACCACGATTCCTAGTGTATTTGCAGAAGAATTGTGAATGATCAGAAAAGGGGAGTGAACAGAGAACAAGCACCTTTTTATACATCTGGATCGAGTGGGATCTGAGTCACCGGCTTAAACAAGGGATTGACAGCGAAGCAGGACTATGAATGTCAAAAAGTTAAGGAAACAAATGAAAATGACTGTGATCCACTGATGACATCATCTAATGACAGTGATGGAGATTCAGTGAATTCAGTGCTTTATTCACATCCTTACATAAAAATGTAAAATTCGTTCAGATTTCATGAGCAGTTTGCATGTGTTAATTGTTACTAGGTTACCAAAAGTTTATTAAATTTACCCATTATGGCGTTTAGGCAAAAGATGACATTATTGCGTTGTTTTTTAACCAGTCATAGACTCAACCACTCTTGCTGTGTTTAAAGTCATTAGACCTCCAGCTTTCTGCGCGGTATGTAAGATATACGTACGGCCTGTGGCTTTAAGAGCTGCAGCAGGGAGGTGATTTGGTTGCAAGAATTAGGAGAGGGCATATAGAAAGTGAACCTCCACTTCCTTTATGCTTAAATTACAACAGGGTCACCCACAAGCTTGAAACCCTCCTGGGTTTGAATGCATCTTTTAGGCGCTCATTGATGGAATGAGGCACTGTAGATGCCATGTTGTTCTTCCTCTCTGAAACAAAATCACGTCATCAATATTGGCTCATAATTCCAGCCGGGACCATTTCGATTGAAAATGATGAACTGTGCAATGTTTTTTTGCAGTCATTTAATGTATAGGTTTTTTTTGTCAAGTCTTTGGGGATTAATAAAGCATTTCAAGTGGAAATGTTACAAATGTACCTTCCCGCTGTTCAACACATTTGAATCATTTTTATATATTTTTTGCTGATTTGAAGTAATTGGAATCTTATTAAAACATTATAAGACAGCCACACATACCTTTTAGTGTTAAACCAAAACCATACCCTACTCAGCAGATCTTTACAGGTCTATAAATTTCAAGGGGTTGGATTACCAGGACTTGTCCTGTTCATTCCCATGCCGTTTCCCAGCAGAATGCCTCTAATGTTGGAGTGACTGATATAGTATAGTCTCCCTCTTCAGTTACCAAAGTGTCCCTATGCAACCCTATCCCAAAGGAGGGTGTTAACTGGGGCTCAGAAACCATTAGGGCTTCAGATTATTTTAAGAGGTAGATAGAAGAATATTGTCATTTGACTTTGTCTCAGTGTAACCACATACATTAATGATTTGTTGTTGTCTTATCACGTTTCTGTTTGCTCTCTAATCTGACTCTGTTTGCCCATTTGTGTCCCATCAATTGAAATTGAGCTTGGACTTCTGTCTCTTGATATTCTGTCCAAATCCTATGATTATACCTCAATTTTGCCATTTATTCACCTCTTTTCTCTGTATTGTTAATTTTCGCTGATAGTTAGAGGTCCCTGTGTTTAGCATCGTCCTCATTTGGATAAAAATTCCATCCACCGCAATGCCTCAATGCTTTCCACAGGCTATAGTCTGCTTTCTGCACTCCTTTCTCCAGCCTTTAATCTGTGCCTGTGTTTCTACAAGTTTCTCATTGGTCATATTTTGTTCTCATTGTGTTCTGGCTGTGGCGATGACACTTGATCCTCTCTGTTCAGCTCCCAGAGGACATCTGGCCTCCAAGGCCAAAATGTTGTTAACAGAGCAGGTGCTGACATATTTACTTTGTTATTGCTCTGTCTGTATAATGGGGGGTTTGTGAAGTGTAAAGAGGGCCGTCTGCTTGTGCCATGGGTGATAATTCAGTGTTAATGATTATGTGAATGCTGACATGGAATGTAGTTGTTAAGGTGTGTGGTTTGTGTTATTAAAATGAGTGGTATTTTACGCTCCTGTGTTGTACTGTAGAATGCAATATGTAAAGATGTTAAGAATAAAAAGCTGGCAAGGCTTTGCATGAAACTGAATGTTTGCTCAATCAGTGTATGCAGAGATGTCTGTCAATGTATTGGAAATTCTCTGTTGAATAACATTTTTTTATTGTTACCTGACTTTGTAAGCAGAGATGAGTTACTGTTGGTAAGTCAACAACTTTATTCCTGGTTAGTACCAGTATAGCTGGTTAACCAAGTAGTTTTCTCGATAAGCTACTAAGGCCATATGTTGAGATCAAACCAGCACATCTATCTGTTCATATTACTAGGGTTGTCTTTGCTGTTGGCTTTTCATTGGTGTCCAGCAATTTCGTGTAATTTCCTGCATTTTTTTACAATTAGCATAGGCAAATTCCAGAATCTAAGAAGAGTCTATCAAGCCACATGCATCTTTCCTCCTGGATCACTGCAGCAGTGTCTTACTCATCTAAATCATTGATGCTGGTGGCTTTGAAGGTGCTGGTCTGTCACGCCTACAGGTGAAAGCTACACACGTGCCAAATTTAGAATCACTGTTACACTCACACACATCTCGTTCCAACCAGATTTAAAACTCCCATCTCCACACTGGCCTTAGATGTAAGGCAGTGGCCAGAGTTCACTGGCAAATTGACAACACCGATAGCTGTGCCAATCTGGGGAAAGAGTGACAGAAGGGGTTACAAGGGCACGAGAGCAGGGGTGGGCTACAAAGACAAGGTCACGCACAAAGCTGCTGAGGGATTTGGTGTGTTTTGGATAGGCAAGGGTTTTAAGAAAGATTTTTTTATCACCTCACTCTGGTTGGGTAGCTTGATCCACCCTGTGCACCATGAAGCAACTAAGACCAAAGGAGACTCATTGTGTGGCCAGGAGGGGGAGATGTTTTCTGGGAAGGTTTCAATTACCCTAGGGGGTCTTGACATTGTTTAGGAAGGGAAAGAAAATAAGTATATTGGATGACCCAGACAAGTTCTCGTCCAGGACCTTTCCTGCTTTCAGGGTCAGGCCTTGTGGACCTACCAGCAAGCAACTGCAGCGTTAGTGCTCTCGACTACTACTGAGTCCTTTCCCACGGAAACGGTTCGATGACTCCAAAGGTTCCTGTTGTACCCGTTGACATTATGGTAATTGAGTCAGCCTGATTCCGATCAGCCAGGTTTAGTTGGCAGGTGGTTGATGGGGCTGACAGTTTGTGATTACATTTTATCAGACACTTGACTCCTACGCCCAGACAGTGGAGTTAACGCTTATCGTGAAGTTCATAGCCGTCTCTTGTTCTTTGCGAGACTGAAACTGTTTGTAAGGATTATCTCGTCTGGGTTGACATATATCACAACATTTCTGTTTTTGAGTCGAGATGAAATGCAATGAGGGCCGGATAAAAGACCCAGATTGATAAGGCCTATTAGCAAGCTCATTACATCGTAAGTAGGGGACGAAGGTGAGAAGATAGGGATTGCAGTCTCTCTACTATTCTAACTCCTTTTTTCTGCTCATGTTTTATCGGGACATTCCAGCACAGGATGATTCAACAGTCAGTCTGGAACCACATTGCGCTCTTTGTCAAATTCTCTGAGTCCATGTTGTGCACTAGTTTGGTTAAGAGTATGGGCTGCATTTACACAACAAAGCAACAAGGTGTAAAAGAACCCTCCTCTGGGACCCCCACATTGGTCACAGGGAATCTGGGGTCTGCGTCCGTCCAGTCGGCTTTCACACATCCTGCCCACCTCCGGTATCTAGTTTCGTCCACTGTCCTCCTAGAAACAATGCTAAGTCTGACTCGGATCTCTCTCCCATCTCCTTCCCAGACCCTATCATCACGGATGCACCAATGATTTACCTCTTTTTTGTTATCTCAGTGCCGCATCTATGGAAATCAGCCCCACTTGGAGACCAACCCAAGGTTGAGTGAGCCGTTGCAAATGAGGTTGTCTTTAATTAGTGCAGGTAGCCCAGTAAGACAGGAGGGGGAGCACTGATTGGCTCACCCACTTTTGAGTGTCCAAACTGATTTATGTTAATGTTGTAACCTAAGATCTTCTCTCTTTTTCCAAGCAAATAAAGCAATGTTTTTCTGCCGTGTTTTCTTTTGTAAATAAATGCCCCAAGGGTGGGCCGAAGAACCCCTGAAGAGATGCAGTGGACTGTGCACTAGCTATAGAGAGGGCTGCTGTCTAGGGAATTGGGGTTCAGTCCAAAGGCCTGGCATTTTCTTCAGAAATCCTCTTTGTGCCTATGGGTTTAGTTTCAATATTTCCCCTCACTTACTTAGCAAACGCCACCCTTCACTGGTCCACGGCTCAACCCCCCTTACTCATTTCTCTCATCCACCCTTCTCTTGTTCTTTTCTTTTTCTTTCCCTCGTTCGAAAGTCTCAGCCCCTCTCTTCATCCCCACCCCTCTCTCCCTGTCCTCCCCCTTCCCCAAAAAACTGATCTCAGATTAAGTTTAACACTATCCCTGATGCAAAACGTAGCGCCTGCCTCTGATGCGTCTTTCTCCAGTAGAGCTGTACAGGGAACCCACGCACTCACTCCTCCTCAGTTCTCTCATTCTGGGATCACTTTCTCCAGACTTTTGCTCTTTGAAATCAAGCGTACCCTGAGGCACGGATTGGGCCCCGTTTGCTGTTCTTGTCCTTGGCGGTAGTCCGGTGGATTTGGACCAGCAGAGTGCTCTGTGTGAGTGGAGGATTTAAGAGGGTTCTCAGCATTCTCCCCCTCCCTTTTCTGTATCCAAGAGCAGAGCCCCTCCGCTCCTGAGATTGAGTTGATGGTACCCACTTGGACGCGACTTAGAGGCTGATGCACAGGTGACGTGCTGAACTTTCGTCCTCTGAAGGCAGGTGAGTGCCGATTTCTGATCTTTGGAGCTCTTGACTATTTTGTTCTTGTGTTTTATTGTCATCTTTCCTCTTTTCACGAGTGATGCTTAGGTTCTCTCTTTTCTTCTTCTCTCACCCACCTTCTCTCTCTTTGTTTCAGAAGAACACATTTTGTGTAAAATGTAAATGATTTAACAGCCAATTGGTAACTAAGTCATTTTGATAACATCGCCGTGGTTAATGCCAATCGTCAGATGTCGTTTAAGATTGGTTTCTAAGAGGTTAGCCAAATGAACTCTGCCAGTCATGTAATGTGATGTGGACAGCAATGGATTTGCCTTTTGGCATCACATACAGTATCTCATGGTTCACTTGGGAATTCCACCAAATGGCAGTTTTGTCTATGCTGTGGTTTTATGACGAAAGGTCCAAATCTTATGCTAGATTTCAGTTATGTTGCAAAGTTATGTTCAGTTTGTTGTTTTTTTGGCCATGGGATACAATGATACACCTCACTTCTCTTAAAAGACTAAATCAGTTTTGTGTTTAAATAGTGTCTTTGGCTATTAGGAAAAGCCTTTTTATAAATTATATGTTGTTATTGTGGATGCAAAAGTAATTCAAGAGATTTTTAGGTTTTGCATCAATTAGTTTGTCTTCACAATTGACTGAAAACTTGGACTTGAACATTTCTAAAACAACATTTTCTTAACATTTACCGTTTAACCTTTCAAGAGTTCATCTAATTCAAGTTTTGACTTTTGTTTAATTTTATAAGAACCAGATGCTTGTTTGCTATATGATGCTGTAGTTAATGCACCAGACTTTTACATTTAACACGTTTAATCTGTTATTTCTCAAACCTAGTAGATGATCCTAATGGTTTGACATTTCTGTCTTGTGTGCTGTATGAAGAATTTCATAATGCTTATACACACTTGATGGGATGTGATGATTAGTGGAGCTAATTACACAGCAGTTGTGACCTTTGGTTTAGTTTATCAGATGAGAAAGACATCCGTGTAATGTGAAAATATCCAAACCCACATGACTTTCTTTCATAGAACACAAAAGAAGATGACAGACAGAATGTTTGGAATTCACATACACTTTTTAATGAAAAAAAGAGCAGGAATAGTCTCATTCACATTTCAAAAGATTTTTCATCTGGTGTTCAATGAAAGTCATACAGGTTTGGAATGACATGAGGATGAAGACATGATGACAGAAATGATCATATAAAATAATATTCAACAAATCCTACATGGTTGTAAAACATTTTGTTTATTATTGAATTTAAAAGTATTTTGTTAACACTTTTCAATAAGATTGTATTTGTCAACATGTAAATTCATTAGCTTACATGAACTAACAATGAACAATATCATTTTTTTTTATAGTAGAAGTAGTATAGTAGTTAGTTAATACCAATTCTTCGAACATGAACTAATGTTAACAGTTACAACTATTTTTTCAAATGTATTAGTAAATGCTTTGTCATTGTTTTCCTCACAGACAGACTATAAAGTGACTCACAAGTCACAACGCATTCCAATTTTGACTGTATTCCCTCAAAATTAATTTCATATCTTTATCCTCAGCATCACCTGATCCTGGGACTCAAGAGCATGATGCCCATTTATTTTGGCACAGTAGGGTTAGCTAAATCTAAAGGGAATGAAATTAAAACTTTCATGCCCTCAGGGTTGCCGTAAAGACCCTGGCAACTCAAGCCGGCTAAATTAAACCCATTAGCCTCACTGTTCAAGGCCCTTCCTCTGATGCCAATGAGTCATAGCACATAAACACCTGGTAATGGACCTTTCAGACGATGGAGAGGAGCAAGACGAGTTCTCCCAGCCGCGGGACCGTTGGCACGGTGGTGGCCTAGAACTGCATCAGCGTAGCCCACTCACACGGTAGCGCTGGAGAATGTGATCCCTGCACATTGTTCGGCATCACATAATAGAAGCTTTTCAGCTCACGGTGAACAGGCCCACCGTGCAGGGGGAGAAAGGGGCAGAATGCCCTCATGGGAGCCCTGGGAGACTGCTCTTTAAACTGGGAAAGATTGGAGACAAATGTGTCTTGGCCTAGTTGATACTTTTTTATCATATATAAGTACTTGATGTCTGGAAGCCTGGTAGCACGATATCATCAACGATATTTCTTTTAAGAATGCGAACAGATGTAAACTTCTGGTATGTGTTTCTCAGGTGTTTAGGATGGTCAGAACGGGCGTTTTAGTCTCTCTGCTCCAGCTCTTCAGCACCCTGGCACCCAGAGGAGGTACGTGAAATCTCCTAGGCTTATAAGATGCACAAGTGATTGATAAAAACAGAAAAGTAATTCATTTACTTTTCTCAGGTGGAACATTTAGGTTATTTCACCATTACCTTCAAAATTTCATAGTTGAATTCTAATCTAATCATGACAAACCGTGGAAAGGTCTTGGAATTAAGAATAAATATTAAAAAAAAATTCATAACAATTAACATAAGCAAATTAAATGTTTTAATTGTTAATGTCATTTAAAAAAATATAAAAAATTAAAACCGTAAAAAAACTGTACATGGTATAGTGCATTTTCATGTGTATGCTCAATATGTACAGTGACAGTTATCAGGTTAATCAATAAATGTCGTATAATGTGTCATCTCTGTTTCCTTGCTTAGCGTTGTCTCAGGATACCCTCTACCCCTTTGGACCATCTCATAGGGATTTAGAAACCCCTAAGATGGATGATGGCAGTTCTCCGGAGATTCCACTGCAAATTCCATTCATATTCTTCAGTGTGCCCTATAGGTCCCTTTTTGTAAGTAACTACAAACTGATGACAAACATTGCCACTCATCTTTATTCAGTCATCTATTTTATTCATTTAACACAACCTATCCCTACAGGTTAACAACAACGGTGTGATCTCCTTCAACGTTCAGGTGAGTCAATTCACACCCGAGGCTTTTCCCCTCAGTGACAGCCGCTCCTTCATTGCCCCGTTATGGGCCGACGTGCATAATGGCATCCGTGGCGACGTGTACTACCGCGAGTCCGTGGACCAAGAGATCCTGGATCGGGCCACTCAGGACGTCCGAAAATATCTCAAGAGTATGGTGTCCTTCACCGCCTCCTGGGTCTTCATTGCCACCTGGACTCAGGTCACGTTTTACGGAGGCAGCCAGACAACACCGGTAAGAAATAAAAACAGATGTTTTATTTGCCTGATTATGATAAGCTCAGCATGAGATCAGCTGTAATGTTTTTTTTGTCCAGGTAAATACATTTCAGACGGTGTTGATCTCTGATGGCCATACTTATTTTGCTATGTTTAACTATGGAGAGATCAACTGGAGCACAGGAACGGCTAGTGGAGGAGATCCTCTGACAGGCCTGGGAGGAACCACGGCACAGGTAATCGTGAATGTCTGGCCTGTGATGTAACAGCTGCTTTAGATGTTACAAAGTATTATTAGATTAGATTAGATTTAACTTTATTGTCATTACACATGTACAAGTACGGAGCAACGAAATGCAGTTAGGTCTAACCAGACGTGCCATAATGCAGTAAAGTGCAGGATATAGGTTGTGCTTCATGTTAAGATTATTTACAGGCGTGACAGATATGATGTACTATAAACATATACAGATGGCATTATAAACAGAGGTTAAGGTTATCACACAGTGTGCTGGAATACTTGATTCTGATTGGCCAGTTGCGACATTTCAAGGTATATTATTCTTTGAGAGCAACCAGTCATCCAGGTACTGCAAGTCAACCTGATCTAAAAAAATAAATCAGATAGAAAAATTAATAATTAATAACATATCTGCTATGATTAATCTCTCCAGGCAGGTTTTAACGGTGGCGATGTCAGTCATTTCTTTAACCTTCCCGGTTCACGCTCGAACGAAATAGTCAACATTGAACTGACCACTAATGTCAACGTGCCCGGACGGTGGTTCTTCCGCATTGACACGGACCAGATAGACCCGGCGAACGGCTGCAGCTACAATGGTACAAACTATGCATTTGCTTCAAGTTTTCGTGGCTGATGATGTCTTTAATTGATGTTTGGGCATCTTTGTTAACTTGCCAGAAACAATTTAAATCAGTCTTTCTCACCCAGGCCGCTTCTACCGCCGTGGGGAGGTCTTCTGGCTGTCAGACCAATGCACTCAGCGATGCCGATGTCTGGATTTGGATAATGAGGTGATCTGTCAAGAAACTCCATGTGGTCAGTTGGAGACCTGTGAACAAGTGGAAGGAGCTTACTACTGCCAGCCCACCCGTACCAGCACCTGTGTGGTGTTTGGAGACCCCCATTACCACACATTCGATGGACTTCTTTATCACTTCCAGGTACGTATCAGATTATAATGACTACATTTATCATTTTTTAACTAACTTGTCTCCAAGCAGACACTATTGGTTGTTTTGACTCCTTGATGTTTCCTTGATATCCTTGATCTTTCATCCAGGGCACCTGCTCATATCTGTTAGCTCGTCCATGCTGGGAAACGGCAGGTCTGCCTTTCTTCAGTGTGGAGGCCAAAAATGAGAACCGCGGTGTGACCACGGTGTCCTGGCTGCGGGACGTGACAGTGGAGGTGTATAACCACCGTGTCACACTTCCCAAAGGAACTCTGGGAACTGTGCAGGTCAGCTTTCCTCACATTTCTTTCATTTTAATCTGAAATAATTCAACACACTATACACAGTAGATTTAGTTGTTCTTGCACGTGTTACAACCTTTCTCAATGTCTTTTACTTTTCTGTTATAGGTGGACGGCTTGATAAAGACTCTCCCAGTTCAACTTCAGCTAGGCGCTGTCAGAGTCTACCAGTCTGGCGTTGCTGTTGCTTTGGAAACAGATTTTGGTCTCTTGGTGACCTATGACGGATTGCACTACGCCTCAATCTCCCTCCCCAGCTCTTATTTCAACAACACTTGCGGCTTATGTGGTAACTACAACGATGACCCGGCCGATGACCCCGTGTTGCCAGATGGCTCCCTGGCGGAGAGTGTTGTGGAACTGGGTGGTAGCTGGCGAGCGGAGGACACTGATTTTCGTTGTACGGATGGCTGCGCACAGAACTGTAGCATGTGCGAGCCGGCGGCCGAAGCATTTTACTTTCGTCCTGACTACTGTGGATTGATCAATAAGACTGATGGGCCGTTCAGAGACTGCAGGGCTGTGGTGGATCCCACGGCATTTGTGTACAGCTGTGTTTATGATATGTGCAGTAATCGTGATAACATCACCACACTGTGCCAGGCTATACAGGCGTATGCGCTTGCGTGCCAGGCCCTGGGAGTCACTATACGACCGTGGAGATCACGATCTTTCTGTGGTGAGTGATTACCTTAAAGCTGAAGGAGTAAAAATATATCTCTCTGAGATCATTCATGAACATAACGAAGCATAATGTAGTACAGACATGGTTTTAGTTACTATGTATATTCAAAATTATTACCTTCTGTCAGGTCTTTGACATCCTGATTTAAAGGGATAGTTCTCCCAAAAATAAAAATCTTTATTATTTATTCACCCTTATGTTGTTCAAAACCTGTATTTGACAATTTTGTCTGTGAAACACAAAAGAAAATATTTTGAGAAATGTCTCACTGGTTTTCTGTTCATACAATGGTAGCTGAGGATCAGTTGTTTCAGTGTTTCCAGTGTTCTTAAAAGTATCTTTTTTTGTGTTGTCCAGAAGATAAATAATAATAGAAATAATAATAGAATAATAGAAAGTAATGCAAGTTTGGAATAACATAGGGTGGTGAATAAATGATGACAGAAATTTCAATTTTGAATGAATTGTCCCTTTAAATTAATTTCCATTTTCCCCTCTGTGATGGTATTTAGTCATTGTCTTTATTTTAAATTTATTTATTTATAATTTTAGGCTAGGTTTCCTCCTCTAAACCTTGTCAATCAACATTTACAATTTTTACTTTTTATATTTGCAACATTGACAACACCAATAATATGTAATTAGGAGAAATACATTCTTTGCAAATCATCATCTATACTATTATTTCCTTCATATTACTTTTTGATTTGCTTTTTTACACACTAGGAAACTAAACAAGTGAAATGGAGATCAATTAATATCTGCAAATTTTACAAAATGTTTTTTTTAAAGGGATTTTTAGCTATATGGCAAATTAAAGCTGTGTAAATTAATATATTATAGCTAAATTATTTATATTATTTAATAAAATGTTGGTTACAGGACAATGTCTTTTACTGTGTAGGGTGATTTAAATTAAAGTGATAGTTCTTTTTTATTTTTCTGTGAAACATAAAAGAAGATATTTTGAGAAATGTCTGTTTTTTGTTCATAATGTAAAATGGAAGTCAATGGGGGTCAATGTTGTTTGCTTACTAACATTCTTTAAAATATCTTCTTTTGTGTTCTGAAGTAAAACAGGGTGTGCTGTCCTCTTAAGAAACATGTTTGTCAGCATATTTGAAGAATACCACTGTCATTCATATGTCATGTACATTTATACATCTGTATTATTTTTATTTCTGACTATAGCTTTGACGTGCCCTGGGAACAGCCACTACCAGGTCTGCACCAGTTCATGTCCCGCCTCCTGCTCCGACCTGACGGCTCACCTCTACTGTACCCATCCATGCACCGAGGGCTGCCAATGTGACCAGGGATACGTGCTGAGCGGCAGCCGCTGCGTTCGTCGTTCCGAGTGCGGATGTGAACGGGACGGCCTCTACTATGCGTTAAACGAGACGTTCTGGGCGGGAGAGGGTGTTGAAGTGGTTGCCGAATGCTCACAGCGCTGTGTGTGTGGACCACCGGGTGAAGTAACGTGTTTTAATGACTCTTGCGGTGAAGGTGAGGTATGTACGGCAGAAGTCGGCGTGTTGGGTTGTTACCCTCGACGTGAAGCAGTCTGCACGCTGTCTCAGAATCAAATACTGGCCACATTTGATGGATCCACGATACCATTCCCAGATGAGAGCTCATTTTATCTGGTGAAGACTTTGGGCCGCTTGCCTGCAAACGTTACATCTGTGGAAGTGAAGATTGGAAGAAAGTTGGTGAATAAAGGTCCAACTTGGCTACGGCCAGTGGTGGTTAGAGTGGCACATTTGGAAGCACAGATTGGTGGCTCGGATTTTGACATGATCAAGGTCTGTGGTGCCTTTTATATGTCTTTATATAACTTGCTAGTAAAAAATGACCTCATGATGCTATTCCTTTCGTCCCCACCCAGGTAAACAGCGAACCGGTGATTCTTCCTTACGTCCATCCGGTGGAGCCTCTCATGATATACCGTTTCTCTGGTAATTCCACTGTAATTGAGTGGAGCGGCCTCGTCCGTGCCCGATACTCACGGCAAGGCCTCTTAAACATCACTCTGTCCACCCTCTTTTACAACACCACCTGCGGTCTCTGCGGTTTCTTTAACGGCGATCCAATCGACGACCTCCGTCTACCTAGCGGCAGGCAGGCCGATACAGCCGACCAGTTTATCGAAGGCTGGAGAGCCATCGCGGATGATCTGACCTGCAATGGTGACTGTGAGGACTTGTACCGTATGTGTACAGATTTGAGGTTGTACCAGAGTCCGTGGCTGTGTGGAAACATCAACGACCCAGGGAACAGCTCGTTCCTGACCTGCCACGCGGCTGTCAACCCCTCTCCTTTCTTCAGGAACTGTCTTTATAACATGTGTGTTCGTGAAGGAAACCGTTCTGCCCTGTGTAACTCCTTGCAGGCGTATGCTTCAGCTTGCCAGGATGCTCAGATCAACCTGGGAGCTTGGAGAAGTGCCACCAACTGCCGTAAGACACAATCACTTAAATAGATCAAATCAAATAATCGCATGTATTACATACTTTTCTGTTTTACTCTGTCTTTAGCTCTACCCTGCCCCGAGAACAGTCATTTTGATGACTGTACATCCGCATGCCCGCTGACTTGCTCAAATCTGGATGAACCAGAGGAGCCGTGCCCTCTTCCGTGCTCGGAAGGTTGCCAATGCGAAGAGGGCTTTGTCCTGCGGGATGGCCTCTGCGTGGCACGCAGCGACTGCGGCTGCTTTTACTTGGGTCGCCAACTGGCCACCAACGAGACCTTCTGGACCGACTGGGAGTGCCAAGAGCGCTGCTTCTGCAACGGTACGGACAATAGTGTCTACTGCACCTTCTCGCCCTGCCACCCAGAGGAGTACTGCCAGGAGAGCGACGATCTGTTTTTCTGTCAGCCGAGGACAGAAGCCATGTGTGTTGTTGCTGGATACGGACACTTTTTACCTTTTGGAGGAGTTCCATTTGACCTCCAGAGCAGCTGCACGCTTCGTCTGGTCACTACCGAGTGTGGAGAAGGGGACGACAATGGGGATGGATTTGGGGAAATGGACAGTGGAGAGGTGCTTTTGGGCGGGCTGCCTAAGTTCCAGTTCTCGGTTCGGAGTGAGGAGAGAGACACAGGTCAAGCTATTTGGGTGCGGGGATTTCTTCTGGAAGTCTACGGATATGAAATTGAGGTGTCTCGGAGTTTTAAGCACACGGTCACGGTAAGACGTGGAAAAGGGGTGGTTGTGGATGTCAAGACTAAGTAACATGAATTGATTCTCTTTTGGTTGTAAACAGGGTTGTGTATTAGAAAAGCATTTTGTTTTGAAGCTGCAATCTGCAGCGTATCGCCATCTCGGTATGAAACATAACATTGCATAAAAAAGTTTACCGTGTGAATCAGGGGATAAGGAGACAGATTTAAACATTAACTTACGCAGTAACTGCTCTTTTAGTTTGCATGTCAATGTGAATCACACAAACAAACTTCTTCACCTGCACTGGAACAAATTGCCTGAATGTCCATCAGACATCACATCTTGTGATTTTATAATCACAAGATTTCATCTGTAATTCTAGCACACAATGAGTCCTTTTGACACCTTGTGAAGGTCAAGCTCCTCAATTTTTTTGACACAAAGTTATTTTTAATCAGTCAGACAGGAGAACATTCCAGTTTTTTCAGGTGGGGAGTATAACATTTCAGCGAGAATCTGTTAGCAGACTGGAGCACATACAGAGAGAAACTTACAAGTGATTGACATCTGGAATGAGTTCACAACACCATCTGAAGATCTGAAGAACTTTAGATCAAATTATGATTGAGAGGAGAAGAAAACTCAGATAGAGAGTGAGAGAAAGAGTGAATCATCAAGAACCTGGCTTTTCAGTGATATCAGACAATGAACAAAAGATGGATAGAAATGGTAGTAGAAAAAGTAGAAATAGAGGAAAAGAGATGATTAACATCTTGAATTTCTGAATGTTACCATTGAAACACTTGTAAAGAAATGTTTTATTTTATGTTTTCAATTTTTTTTCTTTAAGGTAAATAATGAACGCCTCTATCTCCCTTTAAAACTTGGTCCTGGAAAGGTTAACATCTATACTCTTGGTCTCCAGTTACTTGTGGAAACAGACTTTGGCCTAAAGGTAGAGCACAAACTCAAGTCATACAATGATATCGCCAAACTTTAACACTTTATTTTTGTTAGTAAAACACATATACAGAAATAACAGAATCATAGAGTATACAACATAGACAACGCACTGGCCGCTGAATTGTATGACAATGGCCGCCATATTGGTAAGGGCAAAATTGGCCAATAAACACATACAAGTGAACATACACGTAATTTTATTGACAGAAAATTATTTTTGTCATTATGAATTGACACAATTGGTTAAGATCCGTTTAAAAACAAAAAATAAACATTACTTGATTTTTTTCCCCAAAAACTCCAAAAAGGTAAAAATTTTCAAAAATGTTTACTTATTTGTGTGTATAGCACAACCTTGCCCTACCTAATATGGCGGCGCTGTTGATCCTTCACAGCAATATCAGTGTCTTAATATCTCCGCAGGTGGCATTTGACTGGAACACTCTCCTGCTCCTCACTCTGCCCCGTAGTCTCTTTAACGCCACCTGTGGGCTCTGTCAAGGAATGCCCGTTTCAGGCCCTATTCTCAGCGTCAGCGAATGGGGCATGGCATGGGCGGACCGCGACACCTTCTGTCAGGTGGGATGCGGTGACTCCTGCCCTCGATGTGGATTAGCTGAGAGAGGCCTGGCTGCTGAGGTTGCTGGACCCGCTCAAGTAACTGATGCTGCCGGTAGCACTGATGTGGACGGTAACCCAGGAAACCGTTTCCACCTTTCAGAAGGCTTGTATGTTTACGTGGAACCTGAGGCAGTGAGGTTGTGTGGACTTATAATAGACCGTGCAGGTGTATTCGCACGCTGCCACAGCAAAGTAGCGCCTGCGTACTTCTACCAGAGCTGTCTCCAGGACACGTGTGTGGATCAAGGCGCAAGAGAGACCATATGTAATTGGCTGCAGATTTATGCCAGTATGTGTCAGACACAAGGAGTGTCTGTCATTGACTGGAGAAGTTCCACACCCTGTGGTAAGAAACTTTCAAGAACTACTGTACGATGTTGCCATCATTTCATGCAAATCATTTCGTTAAGCATCATTATTATTTTGGGTTGTTTTTTGTACTCTCAACCTTTAGATGTCTCTAATTTTACATCTTGTTAAAGAGAGGGGTCCTATAATTTTTTCTAAAATCAGAGGGCAGAGAGGCCACAAAATATCCTATAGACCTGTAGATCTCAACCTTTTTTTATTTCAAGACCCCCTATTGTCCACAATGGTGTTTGTAGGCTACTACCCAGTAAAATTTTCTAGAGCTTTCTAATACCTAGAAAGATGTATATCTGTTATAAAAATGAACAAACATTACACATTTAATGCTTATTTTGTCTTATTTTGAATAACTTAATTCATCTTAAGCCTTCTTCAAAGTTTCTTAACACCCCAGGGCACTAGTTGAGTAACACGCTTTTCTGACTGGGGATGCTCTGCAAAATATCCTAGCAACCATGCCCTAGCACCAACTCAGAAACCCTAGATAACACATTAGCAACTCTATAGCAACCCCTGGTGTTGTAGTTGTGAGTCTTGCCAAGCCAAGCCCCACTTTTTTTACTTTTGTAAAAAAATGATGTATTTATTATTTATTTATCTATAAATAAATAAGTTATCTATATTGCTATGTAGGTTTAATTTATTTCTATATTAGTAAAAGTTTTATAGTGATTAGAATTTTAGTCCCTCGACTTAAACTAAACAAGTACTAAATGTTGCCTTAGCAATAAACTTACAAAAAACGTTTAAGTTTTTCAAATATAATTTAGGCATATATTTTGTGTGATTGCAATTAACAGAAATTATAGTTTTGGTTAAAGTAAACCATAATGACCTTGGTTTCCTTAAACTCTTTATGTGTGGTATTATACTGGTCAACTGCAAACTTGTTCTGCATCACCAACAAAGCAACTACAGGACACTTGATCAGAATCAAAGCCCCATGAATGCCACACATTCATATGAGCCCTTTACAGTGAAATTAAATACACCTTTCTTACTTCTGGAAACTAACCTGTCCAATGAACTTCTCTTGTTTTGTGTGTTTGTGCCCAGTGCTGTCATGCCCCGTGAACAGTCACTATTCCAGCTGTATGATGGTGTGCCAGCCGCAGTGTGCTCCTGCACGTGGCCAGAGAGACTGTAACCAGTACTGTGTGGAGGGCTGTCAGTGTGATCAGGGTTACGTGCTCAACGGCAAGAGCTGCATTCTCAGTCAAAACTGCGGATGCTACACGGATGGGAAATACTACGAGGTGAGAGAGTATATTGCAATACTCATGTACTGTATGATGATTGTACAGACTATTTGACTATTTTTGTCAAATCAATTATTCAATTTTTGCTTCTTGATAGATGAATGGATGTTTTTTTCCTATTTTTCTCAGCCAAAGCAGTTGTTTTGGAACAGTGACTGCACCAAACGCTGTCAGTGCATTGGGCGTAACCTCATCCAGTGTGACCCGCGCCGATGTAAAGCAGAAGAGGAGTGTGTTCTGCGTCACGGCGTGCGAGGGTGCTTTGCCCGGCGTAACCAGCACTGCGTGGCGTCGGGCGGCGGCGTCTTCCGTACTTTCGACGGCGCATCCCTTCGTCTCCCTGCTTCTTGCTCCTTCGTTCTGTCAACTATCTGTCACAAGCTTCCAGAGTTATCATTTCAGCTCATTGCCAATTTTGACAAGTGGAGCACACCCAACCTGACCACCATCTCCCATGCTTACCTGTACATCAATGAAGAGAACATTCTTATATCTGGAAACACAGTCAAGGTGGAGAACATGTAGATAAATAAACCTCATATTAGCGTATCTAATGATAAAAACTTTGGTGTTTTTCTCTTTCACCTCAGGTCAATGGAACGCCGGTGTCCGTACCTTTCGTCACAGGTCTGATGACACGCGTGTCCACGTCAGAGGGATTTTTGGTGATCGACACGCCACAGGACATCCAGGTGCGTTACAACCGTTTCAACACGCTGAGCATCACCATGGGCCCTCGACTACAGAACAAAGTGTGCGGACTGTGCGGAAACTTCAACGGAGACCCCACGGATGATTACATCACATCACGAGGCAAACCCGCCGTTAGCGCGTTGGAGCTGGCGCAGAGCTGGAAGACCAACGGCATGCAAAACAGGTTTGCGCTTTTTTACATTTGTAGAAATTTGTTCATTTTAACCTGTCTGATGTTTGCATCTTCTTCGTGACTCTCGTCTGCAGCTGCGATGAGACACAGTATGTGGCTTTGGCTCAGTCCTGTGATAACACAGCCGTCTCAGAGCTCCAGGGCGAAGACAACTGTCTGAAACTCACAGATCTCAAAGGTTTCTTCCAACCCTGCCACGGTCTGCTGGACCCCCATCCTTTCTATCAGTCCTGCTACATGGACGGCTGCTACAACCACCGTAAGGCTCAGGTGTGCGGTTCCATGGCGGCCTACGCCGAGGCCTGCCGCTCGTTCGGCACGCTCACTACCAAGTGGATCGCCCAGGAGAACTGCTGTAAGGGGACGCTGCCACCTACAGGATGAAAAGGGGAAGTGTAGGAAAGAAAACTTTGAGAAGGGAGAGTTGCATTGTGTTAGCACCATAAAAAAGTCACAGGTTCACACCCTATATTGACAAAATAAATAGA
The DNA here is from genome assembly GCA_019155185.1 of Beaufortia kweichowensis. Classification (NCBI taxonomy): domain Eukaryota; kingdom Metazoa; phylum Chordata; class Actinopteri; order Cypriniformes; family Gastromyzontidae; genus Beaufortia; species Beaufortia kweichowensis. Next base: position 68,594 of record CM032795.1, on the reverse strand, counting down.
ACTTAAATGCAATTTGAGATACTTTGGATGAAAGTGCATGGACAGATGCATGATCATAAATAAAAAATGACAATTAGATCATATTTTACTCCACATCTAATAATAGGCTTTAGGATAGTGTTAGTCTATACTGAAGCAAACCTGTGTGTGTGTTTGTGTCGTTGCTTGTTTCTGTGTGCTAACTTTGTACCTGGACCTGTCTTTAGCAGAATGGATCTATGACCCGTGTGCAGGAGAGATCTGCTCGAACAACACATGTGAGCAGGAGAATGGAGGAGATCTGTGTGGATGTCCTGAGCTACCCAGCACTGAAATCAGTGAGTAAGACGAGCTGAAACCTACAGGGCGGGGTTTTTGTAAGGCATGATTGGAAAAACTACTTAAATGTGATCATTTAACCACCCCTAAATCAATGTTTTCACTAAGCCATTTTGGGTCACCATTGACTCCCATAGTAGGAAAGAAAACTACTATGAAAGTCAATAGTGACCCAAAACAGCTTAGTTACAAATGTTCATTAAAATATCTTCCTTTGTATTTAGTGTTACAAAGAAATTTATACAGGTTTGGAACTTGAGGGAGAGTAAATTATGACAAAATTTTCATTTTTGGGTTACCTTTTCCTTTATGTAATGTTCAGTACTTTGTTTTTGTACTTTGATTATGTGTTTGAATTTATGTTGCTATGTTCTGCCCTCATACCCTGTTTTTGTGATGACCTCGTTCTGTCTTTGTGTTTTCTTACTTATTTAGTACTTACAATGTACAATAAACATTGTATCCACATTGTAAAACAAGCACTATTTAAAATCAACTTATTAGTAGTATTAATATTATATATACTAATAATAATCGTTTTTCTTCACAAACATATTGTTGTGATTCAGAAGACGTTTAACCTATTCAGAGAGAAATTTCATTTTTGAGTGAACTATTCCTTTAATTCTACATATTTTGTATAAAAAGATAAATTTTTCAAGTATATCTTCAGTAACCACAAAAGTTAGTCTACAAATTTGTTTGAATACATATTTTTACCTGATGCCAAATAACCACCCGCAAACAGAAGTCATGTTGGCCTGAGGAGGTAGCCATAGCAACAGAGGCTGCTCAAGTGCTTAAGTGTTTGTTCAAGTGATCAGATGTTACACTGAAAAAACAAGTACTGTTAATATTTATCACTTTAATATAAATCTCAATATTATGTCTATACTATATAAAAACTCCTAGCATGTTTTGCCAACCCTCTCTTATTGGTGATGTAGATGAAGATGACATCATCCAGGCAGAGGTGACCTGCAAGCACGCTCAGATGGAAGTGTCCATCTCCAAGTGCCGTCTGTTCCAGCTGGGCTTTGAAAGGGAGGACGTGCGAATTAATGACCAGCACTGTGCTGGTATCGAGGGAGAGGATTTCATCTCATTCCACATCAATAATACCAAAGGACACTGTGGATCTATTGTACAGGTGAACAAATCCCTCCTCTTTCTCATTGCCAGTGAGATGTTCAGTTCAGACAGTCTTAGTTCTGCCTCTTGAGAGAGAATGAAAAGCACTGTCCCTTAGAGTAAAGAAATGTACTAGCACAGAGGTTTTGTTTTTTTGATGTGCATAAAGTTTGGTGAACTGACCTGAAAGTTCATGTAGAAAGAAGATAATGGACCTGATAGGGCATGTAAAGTGGAAAGTGTCATTAAACATGAAGCTTGATGGATGTTTTAAATCCTTCATTCTGAGACAACTTTGTTTGGCCAATATTTGAAGCAACAATGTCTGTACAGCAATCACATACAGCATTATGACATTAGATATTAGGGCTGCATGATGTATAAAATTTGATTTATAATAACTTGTAAATAATGTGATATGATAATATCACATTGATAAAATCAAATTATATTAAAATATCGTTTAAAAATTACATAATTAACATGTTTCATATTCTTTCTTTGAAAAGAAAGCATCATTACAACTTCTGAAAATGATTAGCCATGTTTTACTGTTGCAGTACATAAAAACCAAATCTGACATTTACTGCGATTTACAAAAGTACAATATGCACATTTGTGATAAATTCAATATATTGTGCAGCCCTAATAGGTATACGTAGGTCCACTTTTGACCGCCATCTTGGAACAGTCAACATGGTAGTTCCTGTCGCCAACTAAATGGCACTTAAGTTTTTTCAAATGCAACAACATTGTACCTCTGGTAGCCTCTGGCTGTAAAAACAACTGAGATTTACATTCCCAAATAAATGGAATAATATTTCACATGTGAGAATCTCTTGGTTCAACATCATGTAACATTTTGTATTATAATGTTTGTGATATTTGTATCATGCACTCATTCAGCTTGCTCTTAAATGTTCACAGACTGTTCCAATATGGTGGACAAACATAGATAAAGGTGTATATACCTGTGTTTATGACAAAGTGTGCCTAAAAACAATTTAAAGTGTGTTATGTGCTTTTCACAATCTAAATGTCATTATATTTTCTCATACTGCACCGTCTTGTTTGCTGAATGCTCTGTTCTCTCTGGAACGGTCATTCAATTCAATTCTCTATGTGTGCATTTGTGTTTATGTGTGTGTGTGTTTCTGTGAGTCCAGTCGAACGGAACACACATTATGTACAAGAACACAGTTTGGATCGAGAGCGTGAACAACACAGGGAATGTGGTGACGCGTGATAAGACCATCAACGTGGAGTTCTCCTGCGCATACGAACTGGACATAAAGATCTCACTGGAGACCGTCTTAAAGCCCATGCTTAGGTACCGACACAGTACGTTTTTTGTAAAGGGCACGTAATAATAACAGTGAACAAATACACAGTATAATATCATTTTTTATTTTTCTCTTAAGTGTAATAAACCTCACCTTGCCTACTCAAGAGGGCAATTTCATCACCAAAATGGCTCTATACAAAAACTCCTCGTACCGACATCCGTACCGGGAGGGTGAGGTGGTTCTGACCACCAGGGACATTCTGTTTGTGGGGGTGTTTGTGGAAGGAGCGGATGATAAACAGCTTATTCTAATTGTCAACATGTGCTGGGCCACACCATCTCGATACAGCAGCGATCGCCTTCGTTACATCATCATAGAGAGGGGGTAAGCAAACGCTTTATTCAAACAGCAGCATAGATTTAAGAAAGCCCAAATACCTCCGTCCACACGTCACATGGCTCTGTTGTTCCAGGTGTCCTAACATCAAGGACAACACTATAGGCATGGCGGAGAACGGAGTGTCACTCACCTGTCGCTTTCACGTCACTGTCTTTAAGTTCATTGGGGATTATGATGAAGTGCATTTGCACTGTGATGTTTCGCTGTGTGATTCTGAGACCAACGCCTGCAAAGTGGTGAGACTACACACATTTATTTTTGGCTTTTTTGCCTCGCTATAACCATAGAGACAGTTGTCATAGGACAGAAAATCACAAGTAAGACCTTCATTGGAGTATGTGTTTTCTTCTAATTTTAGAAATATCTCAACAATGTCCCAAACTGTGCTCAGATTTGCCAACATTTAACTATTCCTAGTTATCTGAGCTATGCTGTCAAAGGGAAATCAGGCCCAGAAATCTCACAATTGTCTAGATTAGAGTTTCAGAAGAAATCTCAACAATGTCACAAACTGAGCTCAAATTTGTCAAAAGTTAGATATTCAGTATTATTGAGGATTTCTTAAACATTTCTCATCAGATTTACCCAAATCCAGATTATTTACTTATACAATCTACAATCATTTTACAGCGCCCATATTCTTAATGTATTTTAACAACTGTCTTGTTTGTAAGATTTTTTAATTCTCTTAAACAATTTTAGATCTTAACAAATGAAACAAAGTTGATATCTTAATGAAACTCAGCTGTGAACGCCATTAAATCTCCTGAAATATGACAAAGCAACATCTGAGCAATAACATTTTCCTTTGAGCTAAAGCCCAGTTTGTACCTAAATGAATCAACAGAGATTTCTATAAATTCTCCCAGTTTTTTAAATAGCAATAAAATTGTCCCTTTGAGAAATAATGAAATAATGAGAGAGGGTGTGTGTGTTTCTGTTTGGTACATGACGCACACTCCTAAACCTTACTCATCTTTCCATCTCGATCTTTAAGATCAGTTTTTTCACATTTATAATTGTATTCCTTCTTTTACAGAATTGCCCTCATAACAAACGCAGTTACATGGATTACAGTCAGCATAAAGAACAGATCTTGTCAGTGGGACCAATCAGAAGAAGAAGTATGGAGTATATTTCAGTTTTGTGTGTGTGTGTGTGTGTGTGTGTGTGTGTACTTTAAGATTGTAATAGGATGTGGGTGTATAACTGGGTGTTGTGTGTATGTGCGCATTAGCGAGGTAATTACAGCTGTGTGTGTGTTTCAGATTCAGACTGGTGTGAAGAGGATAATGGTGGATGTGAGCAGATCTGCACTAGTAAGATATCTGGTGCTGTGTGCAGCTGTGTGACAGGAATGTTGCAGAGAGACGGAAAGAGCTGTCGAGGTGAAACACACACACATTAATAATAATTCATTATAATTTAATAGATAGGTAAACATTTAACTAAAGTGTTCTGGTCTTGTAACGGCTCCAAACAGAATTACAAAAAGTACAGTATACACTCCTACGCCCACCTACGCCCTCATTGTTTGGACAAACTAGTTCCTCGCTGAACAGATTATTACCGTTAGCCCTGCCCTAGATTCATGTTATTGGCTGAGTCAGTGTTGCTATGACATTTAAACAAACAAATCTGTGTTGATAGCGCCACATTGTTTAAGCTCCAGGAGGTCAACTTTAACTTATAATTGTTTTTAAACATTAATATGGGATAGAAGACTAGATAGACTAAATCTTGAAGAACTGTGTCAATGTCTCCAAGACACTTGAAGAAAATTTACTTGCAAATCTACAGTAATGTTAACATTTTTTAGGCACTTTTACTGTAAAGTAAAGTGGGGATGCTTTTAAAAATAATGACATAAGTTAAGTTTATTTTTCAATGAACTTAAAGTACATAAATCAAAACAATATTTGTGTGTTAAGCTTTTGTCTTGGGTACACTTAGTTTTTAGGTAGGTTTCTGCAAGCAGAATTTTGGCAACAATTCTTCTGGTTTTAGTCTGTCTCAGTTTTGACTTTCATTGTTCAATAATAGACAGACACAATGATGATGAGAACAGATCTCCGTGTGGAGCACCGGCTGTTTTTACGTGCCTTGTGCATACAAAAATCTTACTGGATTATTACAAATAATTGCAAAAAGAATGTTTGGAAGCATGAACTGATATATCCTATAAAATTTAGAATGAACTGGCTTAAAAGATTGGGGGGTGAAAATACTTTTTGCGTAGTTTTAATAAATGTCAATGTTGTCATCACTCACTCTTGTGCACTGCACCCACACAAACAGATCTCCTACAAATTAAATGTCAGAAGCGTCACGCATAGACGTCACAGTTTTAGACGTTTATGCCATTCTTCATGACTCCTTTCTCTCTCTGACAGTCACCAGCATGAGCCCTGACCTTCGACCCCTGGTCCCCCTGGTAGCCGTCGTCACAAGCGCTAACATTTTACTGCAAACGCACACCTCGCTTTTCTTCTCTTAACGCCCAACCAGCAAGGCCAAGGTCGGGAGGCGCATACAGACCAACAGGAGGAGATACGCAACACAGAGCCAATGAGGGCATGTGCACGTGATGCATCGGCAGCAGTTCTGAGCATCTGAGCAGTTCCCTTCATCGAAGCCAAAACTGTGATCAATTACAACCAGGAGATCCTTCATCAGACATTACAAAACACGCCTCGGTCCAGACTCTTATCTTTGCCGTAACATCTTAACACCAGCAACCAAAAACACAACCAAACTGTCACGTTGAAATGTAGTGATAGAGAGACAGCTACTGAGTATTTCACAGACTAATGACAGAATAGATAACGCTACTTTTTTAGATGAGAAATTTTTCAGAATCACCAAGCTGTGAGCGCACGTGTTGCAAGAATGGATGATAATTCTCAACACCAGATATGTTGATGTTTGTTTTTATTTAGTTGATTTGATGAAATGCATTCCTTCTGATGCTCTTATTCTCTCAATATGCCATTTTATTTCTTATTTAAACCCCTTTTTGCCATACCGAAGTATTGCTGAGATTTCTATTGTTGTATTACAATTAAGTGAACATGTATTTGGTACCGACACACAAGCTCTTGAGTAGCCGACTGTTAAAGCGTCACTTATTTAAACTGTATATAACAGACCACGTTTGATGGATGTAAACATTTTTGCCCTGTACTATAAATACTTAATGTACTGTATGAATCATCTCTTTGGTCATCAATGCAGTTTAGCCCGACTGTATCAAACATACTTGACTTAATGATGATGATGTTAAAAGGGTATTTCATCTAAAAACAAATATTTGTCATTTATTCACCCTCATGTCATTCCAAACTTATGACTTTTCCTCTTCTGCAGAACACAAAAGAAGTTTTCAAGAACAACATTAACCCAGACACAAAACCACTGAGACATTTCCCCAAATATCTTCTTTTGTGTTTTACAGATGAAAGAATCATCTAGAGGTTTTGAACAACAATGTTTTTTTTTTGATGAACTATCCCTTTACCACAAAAATAAACTCTACTGCATTTCATGTAGGCTCGCGACAGGCGTAACACCATGGTAACAAGAATACCAGCTTAATGATGACCAAAACCATGATGTCCATATGTTACTGTTTTGTACCGTTTTATTATTCTAGGGGTTGTTTGTTTGGTTTTTAATCCGATATGATTTATTTGAGAATAAAGTGAGCGATTCACATCGATTTTGTGATTCTATTCATAGTGCATTAGTCACTGCAGCAGAGCCTTAGACAGGGCGCGCGCGCTCCCGCCCGTCCGTTCGCTCGCGAGAGTTGCTATGGCGACCGCTTGGGAGGCGGTTCCCTAAATCCCGACTTCAGAAGGTTTACGGCGTAAATATCCGAGCTGAACCGTGTGTTGGTATGCTGTCAGTCTATACAAACGACCTTGCGAGCAGTCCTGCATACGTTTCAGACGGTCTTTCGGTAAATTTCGAAGATATTTAGGGAAATTCGGGATTATTTTGGTGGTGGCTCGCGAGGATGAGCTGGAATTTCTCTGGTAAGGATCTTAATGGCTCGAGCGCAGGATTAAACGGGTGACATAACTTGTCCAGATCAGCAAGACTGTCTGTTACTGTTTCTTTATACTGTTTCTTTTTATTAAACCAGCCATTTCAGTAGCAGTTTGGTATTTTATGCCGTGTTTATAGTTATCTTAACAGTGTGTGTCTGTTATAGTTATCTTACATAGTATATGAACAATTCCAGCACACCTGACTTTTTAGTCAGAACTTGAAATATTCTTAATTCTCACCGCATGTATTTAATATATTCAACTATCTGTGTATATTTCACTAAACCACTGTTGATAGAGTTCAGACATCCGAAAAATGTCAGTCTATACACGAGATATATATTATTAAAAATGGAATAATTCATGCGACTAAAAAGGTTTTAAAAGGGCAGCATTGTAGGGAATTCTGTTAATTAAAATGCACAAACCGGAAACGGTAATAACCAACAAATAGAGAAGATATTATTCTTCAAAGAACATAGTTAATTTTTAATTTTCATGTGCTCATTTATGAAAAAATATGGACTGTTAACAGCATTTTACCTGACTATGAAAAATTATAATTTAAACAAACAAATGCTTTTAAAAACTTACATGAGTATTTAAACCACCAAATATTGACATGTGAGCTATCAGTATGATGAAAACCTTTGGTAAAAACTAGATGTTTTTAAAGTACAGTATAGTTTATATCAGTTGCTGTATGTTACTGTAATCAGTATATTGCATGCTGAGTTTGTTTTAATATGCAACAGTGCATTAGTTAATTACTCTCAAGCCCTTACTATAAAGACTCTCTCTTTATCCTTCTTTCACTAACAAAAGCACCAAGTAATAGTGTTTTGTTCCATGGTAGTGCAATTAAAGTGCGGTACCATTTAAATAAATGGATGTATTTTACAGCAGAGCAAAGACACAGCAAAAGCTTCAAGGCCCCTACCTTTCTTATTGGTAAAAAAATATACAGTACCAGTCAAAAGTTTAGTCTTGAAGGTGTATATTTCAATGTTTGAAATTGTTTTTGTAGACAAAAATATAATTAAATGTGAACATATTCATTTCTTTAATTTAATTTTTTTATGAATTGGAGCAAATAATGAATAAAAAGCAGCCAATACGAGTCCAGCATAGATAGAAATTCCTTCAGTGTTGTTTAAAAAGCTTCTCAGGTTGAGACCTCAAGAAGCTGAATGCTAAAATGTCAGGAAATTATTTGACAAATTTGAGACAAAGGGTGATTACTTTTAAAGATGCTAAATTATAAAATATTAGTCGCATCATAATTCCCACATTCACAATTGTGTTATTTCATGGTTTTTATGAGTTAACCCTCATAATAATTTTTTATTTTTTATTTATAGCATTTATTGACAATTTTGAGTGTCTGTGTACATGACCTGCTTATAGTAACATTAGCATACTCATATCCTACTTTCACACATCCGATACTGTAAGATGAAACAGTGCCATTTATCACGTATATCTTTGCGTACCTGCTTGCATTTGCACGAGTAAGACATACAATTAAAATTATTTACATATCTTTCTACAAACAGGCCTAGTCTTGTTTGTCTTTAATGTTGGCACACTCTATTTGTTTTTGTAACAGTTTGTCTCTCTTTTCTTGAGGCTGACTTGTCTTCTTCACATCTTGGTCATGTCTCCAGTCTACTCCCCCGCCAAATACACTATCGGCTCCACTCTCCTAAGCCCTTACAGTTCCTATGACCCCTGCAACCGCACCCTGGGATACATCGTCCGTGGTCAACCCCAGCTTTCCAGATATGCTCCTTCCACCTCCCGCTACCTGAACCCCAGCCCTTGCCTCGACCGAGACGTCCTGTTCTTCCGGCAAGAGCCGGAACGAGGTCGAGGTGCACCCCATTCAGACCCCCACATCACCCGTCGGAGTGAAAGCTCCAGCCGGATGCAGATTAAAGGGCCGGTTCTCTGGATGAATGGGCTGAGGGGACGATCGCCTTCGAGGAACGGGTACACCTTCACGTCTCCTCTATCGAGGCAGCGCAGGTCGGTCAGTCAGTCAGATCTGATGCTGGAGCTGACTACATTGGAGATCTGTGAACCAGGAGCAGTGGAGAGAGGAGTCTACCCAGTCAAAGAGTGTATAATCAGGGGACGGACGGAGTACTCGGGACCTCTGTACTGGGGCTCAGAGGTGAGTTTCTTTCTTTTGTATGCTGATAATAAACATCTTAACGCAATGGAAGTTCATACATTCAAGTTAACATACAGAACTTCACAGAAACACAACCAAACTGATAACCTGAGAATATATCAGGTTGATATTGTTGGTGTGTATATCATAATGAACACAACTAATCTAATACTAAAACTAAAGGAGTAGTAGTTTAGCCGAAGCGCACTGTATTTGTAACTGTAAATATGGCGACACGTCGATAACTTTGAAGCTCATTGGTTCTTGTGTGTCTTGTGACGCGACAAAAAAACAATAAGATTGAAAGTTTTCGACATGCTGCCATATTTGAATCTAGTGCCCTCATCTTTGTGTTTACAATGGGATACATAACGCATTCATCGTTTTAAACTGTAAGCTCAAAATATTCATAGTTACAGACGTATCATTTTGCTTTAGAAGACATTTAATAACCCACTTACTCTTATTATATATATATATATATATATATATGCTTTTCAGGTTTATTTGTAGCCTTTATAAGAAGTTGGCAAGATGTCGCCATTTTAATATAAATTTATTTTTTGTGTTTAAATGAAGAAAGTAAGTCATGATGACATGAGGATGAGTACATTGCTACATTTTCACCTGAATTTTTACTTCATTTTATGCAATTTACTTCATTTTATACACTCTGAGAGTTTGGTTAAAAATATACAAATACTAACAATGTGCTCTGTCTATTGACCAGGCTATCAGTAGGTTTTTGAACTGGCAGTATTTACAATTTCTACAGTGTTTATTTTTTAGTGTTTTGTAATCATCCAATCAGGCTAATATTATTAATCTCAAAATGGCCAAATACTGACCTAATAATTACACTGGCTGATATATTAGACATATATCTAAAAAATGTGTGTTGACACAACATTGATTTTATTTTAGACCACACTTTGGACCTTGTGAAGCAGCAACTTCATGAGCTTGTAGTTTGACACTCTCACACCTTCACTTCACACACTGGTGCAGGCACACTTGAGGATAAATTAAACTTATCAACACCACGCTGCCCCCTGTCTATTCCATGTGATGTGTACTAGTACACAAAAAACATTACACACTGCTGTTGTAGTAGCTATACAATATGTGCATTTAGAGAACATTTCTATTTATGTCTAATACTTCTATATGGATCATGTTATTATGATATAGAGTCTTTAGGTGTGCTAAAAGAAGAAGTTTTTTGTTAGAGCAAGCTGTGTATTTTTAGTCCTGTAGTACTTGTATTTGGTCACTAGAGTGCGCTGATCACTTTGTAAGAGGTTAATGCTGTATGCATAAAAATTGTACAAATAATTACAGCAATAATATGTATTACACAATGCAAAATTAGGCATGCATAGAAACTAGATTTGAAAGAGTCAATGAAACATAAACTAGAATGATTTATTTTATGATGTTTAAAAGATGAATAAATCATAAACTTATATACTTAATATAGAAAATAGAATAATGCACTTCATCCCATACAGTGTGTTTATTATTTAAAACTAGTTTGTACTAAAGTAATATTTGATTTAAGGTGTAAAATGTTGTGAAGAAGATAAGGGTTAGTGCACCTTTAAATATGTCACACCAGTGTCATCTTTTACACCTATGCATACATCATTATTGAAGCTATTGCCTGAACATGTCCAAATGCAATAACTGATCTGAAATCAGCTCACACGAAATCCATCCCACACGAAATCCAATTTATCAGCTGACGTTATGTCACATTGATTGTTATAGTGGATTACTATCTTATATGAGATAGCGGGACAGAGATTTGTACTGTACTAAATGGTACAACTCCGTATATCAGCACAATTCCATGGTGTAGTTTGGACTTTGTCATTGTTGGACCTTTAGTGTATCGTCAGCCAAATCCGGGTGTTATAAAAGTGTGCAGCACCAGGTGTTTTACCACTGAAACTATGACTTAAGCTTATTTTCAGTACAGATCTCCTCCTGTCCACTCAGATGCTTTGAAAGTAAATCTCACCGTTTTTCATGCATTATTTCAACATCAAGAGAGTTCATTGTTTTGTACTTCCTCTGCATTCCACTGTGTGGTTTTAGGAGAGGCTTAAGGAGAGTTTCTTTTGATCGTGTGGTCTGTGTAAATGTCTGTGTTGACTGTTGGGATTTTTAGGTTGGCTTGTGTGTGTATAGGTTATGTAAGACTTTATATTTGTTGTTAAGATTGGAGTTTTAGAGTACATAAAAGATAAGATTAGCGTAACTTGCTTGATTACAAAGCTTTTAAAAAAGGTTTTATTATTTTTATTTATAGTCATTTTCAAAGTCAATTTCTATATCTTTATTGCACATTACGTCTGCAGTTCTGTATGTGTGAACATTTTTCAGTTGCTGATCTGATTATAAAGTGTGTGTTTGTGTACAGGTGAAGTGTGTGTGTTTGTGTGTACCAAATGTCCCCAATGTTTTTAAGATAAAATTATCATTATGGAGCCAATTATTGGTGTTTTATATAGTAATATAAACTTTCATTCAGTTACAAATCTTGCAAGTGTAAATTTCAGGTTTATTTTCTGCAAGTACGCATAATGTTTCGGGTTAAAATTTTGACAAATCATTAGCCCTATTATGTATGACGTGGGGGCATGGATATGAACATAAGGTGATGGTGAAATCAAGGCCACAGTGTAGCAGACAGAAACAAATGGTTCAAAACATCAGCTAATTAACTTAATTACTTTAATATGCAGTTTGCAACACCCAATTTCCATTTCCACCCTATTTTAAAATAGGTCCAAAGAGTTTTATATGTTTACAACTAAAATTACATGTGAAATGAAGCATGTGGATAAGCACTGAAAGAAATTCAGAATTGTTTAATAGTTCAAAAGCAACTCTTGTAACTTATATTTATATATATAGTTATATAGTTATATATTATATTCTTGTAATTAATATTTAGACGCAATATTTGTTTCATGTGTTAGGGTAATGTACAACACTTCCACTGATTACATTTACAAAAAGTCAGTTCTCCACTTTATGTCATGTTAATAATTTTGTATATTGTTGGGCCTGTGCAGTTCCTGGGAATGTTAATGCATTTCGGTGTTTAATGTTAAAGTTGTTTTGTTTCTTTTTACCAGAGATGAAATTGTCTGGTATCGGTTGCCACTTGTTGTCCAATGTAAGATCTGGGTCTTAAAGTAGGCAAACAGAAACAATTTGACACAAAGAGCGTAAGAGAAAGGGAGTGTGTGTTTATAAGTAGAACATCATTGTTGTGTCATTGGGAGAGTCACATACCTTTTCACCGTCTCTCCCATGTCAAGTAAATTGGAGCTTATACGTGTTTGTACCAACACACATTTTGATACACTTCTATACAAATGCACAACAATACGCCTACTTCTGCGGTTTGTGTCACATTGAATTTGCATGGGAACACATCCTCTGTCCTGCATTCCAAATCACTGGGTCACTTTACATGCGAATCAGCTCATGGGAACCGTGCCGAGCTCTCACCATGACAACCAAACATGTCTGCACAAGTCACTAGAATGAGTCAACTCTTCTTGTGCGATTAATAGAAGGCCTGTTAGCAGTTTATAACAGGCAATGTGAGGTTGTTGCCTGGGCCTTGCTATGTGAAAGCAGGGCACAGATTCTTGCGTGGCATGAACGTTGATCTTTGTTCTGTCTAAGGTAATATAGATGGGTGATCTCACGAAAGCTGTTGCGAGCTCATATTATAAAGAATAAAACGAAAACATGAATGACAATAAATAAGAATTGGCTTGAATTAGATCATTTAAGGAGGAACATATTTGTTACATTTTAAAGTTATTATTCATTAAATAATAAATGTTAATTATTAAAGTATTTTGAAAATCACAAATTACATCACTTTATTATTTAAGTTTCATCTTTTAATATTTTCGTTTTCTTGGACAATGTGATTAACCCTTCGCGGGTCTGTTGGACCCACAGCATGTATGTTTAATATTTGTAATTTACCTCTGTTTAATTTAATTTTGTAATGAAATGTTATAAAAAAGAAAAGCATGTGATAAATAACATGTTTATTTTAAATAAAAATCAGTGTGCCACAGACCTGAACAGTGGAGAGCACATGGTCTCCTGGATCAGACTTTTACTCCAAAAGAAGACTTCTTTATACTAAATTTTGATTTAATAGCTATTAGATATAAATTTGGCCTTTTTCTGAGAGTTCTATTATGTCTCCTGAAAGAGTTGTTTTCTTTGTGTATTTTTCTATTATTAGTAAAAGACTGTAGGCTAAAATGTTTTACTACTTTTATGTTCAGAATGCTTGTTACACAGAACTCATATTGGTCTGGATGTTAATGACCCGTAACTTCCTCTAAACTTTTTTACCAAGGGAAATATCCATACTGGAGTCTGTATAATATACCTTAGTACCTGAGACATGGCTTCAGTTTTAGTAGAACTAAGGTGAAAAGTACAGTAAAGAAGATTTCGATTAGTAAAGGACTAAAGTTTGACACATTCACAGTGTGAAGGACGATGAAGCAGTAAAGACCATGCTTAAATTACTCATGCAATCTCAGATAAGATGGTTTATTGCACAGCAAGAGCAACTTTGCACTTTCATCTAAATTAGTGTCAAGGCCGATTGTCTGGTTCGAGTCTGCAGTAAGAGCAGGTCTGGGGCCAGATGTGTACATGACTGGGAACAAACCATTTGAAGTGACAGTCCGAGACTTCCTCCGACAGATTCCAGAGACAATATGACTTCACACAAGCTGAGGAAGACCATGGCTTCAATCACGTACGCCTACCACAAATCAAAGACCCCGTAATACAAAATACAACTGCACAAAGTTCTGTAACAGCAAGAGATCCAGCAATTGGAGGGGTTCTGCTATCATGGAAATGAAAATCATGAAAAAGCTCAGCAAAGACCGCCCTGTCCCGTGAAACATTACTGATGATGTAATCATCAAAGCAGTCGAAATAAAGAACAGAGCAGTCAAGATTGAGTGTCTGAAGTTTTGCCATGACTCTGATTGGCTCATCTGAGGACCTAGAGATCATGTGATACAGAGTTCAAGATAATAAACTCATCTTCTTCACATTCCACAAAATCCAGCAGCTCTCTGTAACTCTGGGGCTCGCACCGTAGTACATACCCACCAGATTCCTGACATGCCACATGTGTTTGGATGACGCTGGTTTAGAGCGTGTGTGATTTTTCTTGAGTTGATCATCTGGTTGCATGAATTAAGAGCTCCAGCTGAACTTTACCCTTATTGTGTCGTGTCCTGAAGAATCCCATCAGTCCTGCATACAGTATTCACATGTCAGTGAATTATAAACCAAATAAGTGCAGATTTCGTTTTACCAAGTTGTCTATTATCTTTTGACTTTGATTTTATCTTAAAACCACCCTAGACGTTTCACTTTTTATCTCATAGATATGTTTATGATATCAGGATAGATAGATATAAATTCTTAACTATTTTATTAGGTGGCCAAATTGTATAAATTTGTTTCATACGAATTAGCCACCTCGGAAAAAGAATTACCATTTGCCATGAGTTTGCCATTGTGTTGGTATGTACATATCTGTCCTCAGGCCAAAATGTAAAAAAGAGCTTTCATTTGCCACTACATAGTGTTCTACTGCACATCCCGAGTTAACAAACACCTGATGGCAAAGGATTAATTAGTCCCGTTGAGTATACAGTTCCTCCGAGTCAGCACACAAGTGAATTAAAGATTTAGAGAGTATCAGTAAATTCTTTCTTTTTCTTTGTAGAAAAAACGTATGCAGTGCATGATGGTTAATTTTAGTGTTTAGAAATATTTGGTACTATGCATATATGAGCGTGATTTTTCTCCGAATATGAGACTTGGTTATGCTACTATACTGCTCAGATAATATCAACAATCGACCTGTTCCTGACCTGTCCTATCTGTTCCAAACTGTGTGTGTGTTTTCATTTTAGATTAATGATGTTGATAATTTGCCCTTATTTTCAGTTCTCACCTGTACACTGCCGGCTTGTGGCTATAAGGGCGGATTTAGCTTAAGGTCGGACAAAGTCACGATCGTGAAATTATGCCTTAACTGGGATTACAGGGATGAGATGCACAGACACACACTGAGGTTGGCATGGCAATAATATAATGCCCAAGGAGAATTAGAGGTAACATCAGGGACATGGGACAGTACGGCGACACCGAGGGCTGTTACCAGAGTTACAGAAGAATACAAGATCTGCATGCGTGTACTTGTTTGCCTTTAAGTGTTTTTAGCTTTGGAGTTATTTATGCCCATGGCAGATTGAAGGGTACACAATGTTTCTGTTTTTCTGTCTGTCTTAATGTCTCTGCCCTGCATATACAGTACACACAGATACTCAATGTTCTCCATAATCCTTCTTATAATTCCAGCTGTCGCTAAAATCCTTTAATCCTCATGAAAACAGTGTTTGCATACAATGTGAAAAAGTCATTGACACAGTTGTGTCCCTCAGTTAAAAGGGAAGTATGTCTTTTGATTCAAAAATATCATTTTTTTATCATTAAAAGAATCTGGCCTATTTTTGAAAATGTTATTGCCTTCTATTGTGTGCTTTTTAGAGACATACAATAAATTAGAAATGACAATATTGGATTGAAAATGAAAATACACTATTAGCAATAAACATTCAAAAAGTTACAAATCTGTAAATGTTCTGATGTCGGTCTGTGGCTTATATTAGGATTTACATTAAAGTCAAGCAGAAATCGTCAAACATTTTCTTTCTCCCTCTCTCATTCTCTTCCCCATCAATCTTTCCACTCATGACTGTGAACATTTCATTATAGCTGAGTAAACTCTCTCTCACTCTCTTTCCATGAATTTATTCATTGGTCTTTTCACCATCAGCAGTTATTCATTCGCCCAGCACACGTCACAGGCCAAAAGAGAGATTTTAATATTATGTAATGGAGGTTAAAACAGCCCGGAATTTCTTACAGTAGTTAAGCAGCAGTCACTGTGTGAATCAGCTATATGAACGTCATAACAATCATCTGTGGCATGCTGCAGTTTTTTAACGTATCGTCAATTTAAAAGCTGTTTGGCTGAATACAACAGATTAGTAGTCTTGCCCTCTGTTGTTTTATACCATTGAAGGAATGTCGCTCTGCGAGGTGTCTTTGGATTTATAGATGCCATACATACGTTATTGACCTAGCTTTACCATTGCTTATGCAAGCATTACTATTGTATTTGTATTATGTATTTGGCATGTAACTCATTCTGCCATGAATCATCTTATGTATAGCAACCACACAGCATGTTTTTACAGCAAAAATGTTTATTAATGTTTATGGAAATTTTTTACCTTTCATATATATATTATATAAGTGATTAAATGCACTATGATTTTGTCATTCTCAGAATGGGAGAAGGGTCAGCTCTGGCTTTCCTGGACACGACAAATGTGTTACGCAGTACTGTGAATTCATTAACCAGCAGCACCATGCATGTTGCTCATTATACGAAAGCTGCAATGATTGAAGTTAGGCAGTGTGGTTATGTATTAGTTCTGAGAAGTCAGATCATCCTAAGCAATGGGACTTGTTCCTAATGAAAAAAGTGTGTGTGTCTGTTTAAGTATATCAAAGAGAGTCTTCTGATCTGATTGAACACTGCGTCACATCGGCGACAAGCATACCAGAGGCTTTTGGGTTATCGATGTTATGCACAAACACTTGATGCACCAACACACACATGCATATTTTACATACTGTACATTTTAGGAAGACATGACACACAACATACTCAGGAAACAGCTGTGCCTGTCACTGTTGTCATGATTGTCAGTATTGTGTAGGGGGTGAGTTTTCAGCATAATAAAAAATCTTGAAAATGAAGTGAATGATGAAGAATGATTTGACAGTAAAATTCTGAATACATTTTAATTGTGTAGGGCTTTTACAGAAGCAGTGCGCCATTTTACTATACATACAAGGAAGTCATTAAAACACTTTATAGTATTGTAATGTATCAGGAAGTTATTATATGTGGTTTTGTAGGTCATGATGTTAAACAACATCTGTATTGTGTTTGCCTTTACAAAACTAAGTGACCTGGTTAGAGGGTGTTTTGGTTGGAGCATGTGTTGCTAGGCAGTTGCTAAGGTGGTCTGGTTGGTCAATAGGGTGGACTGGGTAAACTAGCTCAAAAGAGTCCAGCCCAGATCTCTGTGATATGGCTCTGTCCCTTTTTCAATGTAAATATTTATTAGCTGGCAGAAACATGAGCTTGAAGAGTAAGATTTTTACTTGCTTAATATTAAGGGTAGGAGTTTGTTCAGAACAGCACTAATGTTTATTTTAACATTATAATAACAATCACTGTGGTCACTGATGTGGTCACTTTTTGTGATATTGCAGTGATGTGTGTGTGTGTTAAGTGTGGAAGCATTTAGATGTCACAGTGAAGTTTTTGTAAAAATTGGAGATGTTTGTATTTATGTTGTTTGTGTGACAGATTTTAGAAGTCACTGTGATGTTTTTGTGATATTGGAGTTGTGACTTGTGTGTGTGTTTGTATTGTTTGTGTGGAAGCGTTTAGAGGTCACTGTGATGTTTTGGTTCTATTTCTGACTGGTGGGTCCAGAATGAGTCACTGCAGTGGTTTTGGTGACATCACCTCGTCTGAGTCGACGCCTGCTGCTTATAATAGACCCAAACACATGCACCTTTCTATTTTTCTCTTCTTCTGTCATGCAGCCAGTGCCTGTGAGCATGTGGAAGAAATGTAGTGTACAGCGGAAGAATCTCTTGCGTTCTCACCACAGCCCTCGTTTAGGCTGACTCAACACTTTATCCACTAACCTACTTAATCTCATCTAAGGATCTTTAAAAGTTAATGATTAAATGGGAGGCGAGTTATCAAGAATTTAAAACTGTGAAAAAAAGCATGACGCCGATCCACTCTTTCTCGGCTGAAATCCTCCAGCATGCCAAATTTCACTAGCTGAGAGTAATGACCTCTGTGCCAGAGTCACCGTGGCGCTCTGTTGTGCAACAGCCCTGCATGCTGATTTGCTCAGTTATGTAAACACCAGTCATTCACAGCGTGTGTACCAATTTTGCAGGTTAAGTACTTGTGCAAGGCACTTCATTTCACTTTGGAGGCTTTAAGATGGATGTTTACTTCTTGTTGCCCTTTTAATACTGTAGTTTTTTTGATAAGAAACAAGAGGTCAGAAAAGGACAGAAAGAAAGTTATTTGCAGAATGCTAATACACAAATAATAAATAAGTAAATAGGTAAAGAAGTAAATAAATAAATGTGTTTTGTAATTGTGTGTTTGACAAATTATTACGTTTAGGCATATTTTCATTACTTCAAAAGTAAATAATTATTTTAATTTTTCAATTTATAAATAAAAAAGAGGCATTGTACCGTTAAGCATATTCATATTTTAATTTCTAAATACCACAAAACTAAAAAAAGTAAACAATGTTGTAAATCAATAGCAAATTAAAGTGAAAATTACACAATAAATAAATAATACCAAAGCATTAAAGTACAATTATATTGTCATTTATATTGTCAAAACAAATTATTCAAGTAAACAACACATAATACATAATACGTCACATAATAAATAAATAATGCATTACAGTAAAAGGCAGTAAAACAGTAAAAATACATTTAAATGGGAAATCTGCATAATTAAAAAAAAAACATTTTAATGCAAAAACATTATAGTAGTCCTGAAAAAAAAATCTTAATTTTTACTTTTGATTTTAGTAAATGTGACTAAACATGAAAATTTGAACATGTTTTGTATCTTACCCACAAAGTAAAAGTGAATCTGTTAATCAAAGGGAACTACTGTATGTGTTAGTAAATGCATGCTTACTGTTTCTCTGAAGCCACATTGTCCCTTTATGCTCATGGTGTCACTCTGGTTTGTTTACATACAGTCCTGTTATTCAGGTCTCTTCGAAACAGAAAGTCCTTTAATTTTGTCAGTTTTTATCTCACACAGACATAAGCACATCTGTTGGTCGTAGCAGTGAGACGGCGATGCTTTGGCATGTTCTTCACTGATGACTGTGGCTGGCCTCAGCACACAGCTTCTTATATAAGCTTGATTTAGAGCGGCGTTTCATAAGATGAATGCAGTTATTTGCACAGAATGGGCCAGTTCTGCTGTGCTTTACATGATGCTTACATAATAGGCTGATGAAAAGACACAGGAGAGCTTTATTGAAACACCATCAGAGATTTAACAGTTCCCACACAAATTACTCTACAGCTGCTTCTGGGTCAGTGGTCTGTTGTGCCCTTTGGTGCATGGGATGGGATGGGTAGTTTAGGGTGAGATAATAGGTCACTGGAGGATAGATAAGAATCTACACCATCCACATTCCATCACACAGACACTTCCATTATTTATTCACCTCTACTTCACATTTTGCAAATTTGTATTTGCAGTGATCACCCCTGTAATCGCTCATTATTAGTACACAATGCCAAGTCTTCCATGATGCCAAGAACATCTGGTAGAAGAGTTTTCATTATTACATTTTAATCAGTTTCATTTCAGCTATTATGAGCTGGCACTACACTGAGGCAGGCAACTGACATTCTGCATGTAATCCACAAAACAATTAACTTACATAGCAAAAGTTAATCGAATGGGATTTGTCTTTAATTGCCTGTTACCTAAATCAGGGGTGACTAACCATACACACTAACCATATGTCAATGGTGACGCCATATTGGGAAGGGCAAGAATGCCCTGTAAACACATACAAGGGAATAGGAGAGCTCAGTTTTTTGGTGTAAAAAAAGCACAATGTTTACATTTCTAAACTGATTTCGATGCTTGGCAAACATTGTGTTAGCAGTGCAAAGGTTGTGGGTTTGATTTAGGGAACACATGTAGCAATAAAAATGTGTACCTTGAATGCACTTAAAAGTCACTGTAAAAGCATCTGTTACATTTTTTTTAAATAATTTTGACAATAAATAAATAAATAGAGACTGAGCATTTACTATACGTAGATCATAAACTAATGAAATTGGTTGAGAAATGTCATGTATGTTGCTTTGCATTGATATTTGACAACAATTTCTCCATCTTGCATCTCTTCCACATGACTATCTTAGACTCTATATATTGCATATATTCCTTTGACTAAAACAAGAGGTTTTGAAAAGCACTCACACATAGTTAGTAGACATCAAACATGCGATTCTTGCGATCTTATCAGATCATAATGGCAACACTTTACTTAATGCTGTAATCAAAAAATTAAAGGACTGCCAAATGCATAAATGAAAATGACACTGTAAAAATAGAATGATCTAGTATTCCAGTTTCATTATTTCATTTTCACTTTTGTTCAAAGTGACTTACAAAAATGAGCAAAACAATGAAGAAATTTAAATGAACAAGTAATAAGCTGTACAAAACAAGTTGTTGTGTGACATGTTGTGTTACATGTGTGTCATGATGTCCTTTATGGAACTATGTGTATTTTAATGAAGTTTAAAGTAAACTGTTACCATAATAAACAAAACACAGTCATGAAGCAGACATGCTGGTGTTCTGCTGTCAGTGATGAATGGGAAGGTCTTGTCCTCTCCTGGCTGACGTATGCGCGCACATGAGGCATTTCTGTGACGTGCGTCTCTCTCGTGCCGAGGGGGCGTGTCCTCGCCGGAGTAAAACAGAGCGGCTCACGGACTTTTCCATCATTCCGGTACTAATATCTGCTGTTAGCGCATCGTACAACTGGGGTTTTATTAAAAAGACGTTTTAGTGCAATTCAGTATCGTTTATTTATTACATGATTTATTTTCACGCAAGCTGCGCGAGTGGTCCGCATCTGTTATTTAATGAACGTTAATCTGTCTTTTGCTCAAGGACATTGACTCGTTTCAAGCGCGTGTATTACCTGAGGAATACACCTGTCACACTGCACGAGAAAGAGGATCAGCTGCATCGGGGAAGGGAATATAAAGTCACGGTAATACAGAACACAAGCGTTTATTGCTGTCAGCTGAAGTCATAATGCCGAGTATAAGACAGTCGTACACGGTGACTGTCCCGGAGGAGCCGCCGGCGTCCGTCTTCCCGTTTATCAAACCGGATCTGCGCAGAAAGAGTCCGACCATGTCTCGATCTATGCTGGTGTCCACGTTCGTGGGTCTTCTTATCAACCAGGCTAAGGTAAGCTTTACCTCACATAGTGCCGACATGTCAACTGAGCTCTAAACAATATAGTAAAACTATTAGTTTAACTAGTTAAACTGTGGTCAGTGATTTTTTTCGTAGGGTTACAGGACGCACCGCATGCAGAACGCTGTATCGGTATAATAAACGCGTCTGTGTGTTGTATATCTCTGCATTGCACAGTAGATGTAGACAACCGTCTTGAATGTGATACATGGATTGATGTGTTGTGTGTTTACCTCAACAACAAAAAAATGAAGTAAACGTTCGCGAGCGTTGTTTACTGTACGTAACTCTGGATGTTGCGCCGCTGACTGTGAGTTACGCAACTGACGCCATCTACCTGCGCAGCTGTTGCGTCGCGTTACTCATGGCGAAACATTGACCTCATGTGTGCGTTTAAACGTAAATCGCACCGGTCTTCATTGAGTCATGATGTTGAGTCATATTTACCCCCGAAACGCACATTGTTGGGAAGACTTCATCAGCATTAGTGCGTCAGGTTTGTTCGGTAGTCTAGACATACAGTACCAGTGAAAAGTTTAGACACAACTGATGTTTCATCTACACAACTTTTCATCTAAAGGTGTATATTTCAATGTTTGAAGTTACTTTTGTGGATAAAAAGTATAATTGTGGCAACATATTCGTTTAATTAGAAGGCTAAACATATTTTTAAAGAAAACAAGATTACTTGGAGCAAACAATGAATATTAGAAAGCAGCCAATAGGAGTCCAGCATGGATAGAAATTCCTTCAGTGCTGTTTCTTCCGAGGTTGAGACCTCAAGAAGCTGGATGATAAAATGAGTTTGATTTTACAAATTTTAGATAAAGGTTACTTTTGAAGATGATCAAATATACAGTAACATTTTGTTCATTTATTTTGGATGCTTTTAGTAACAACATAACAATAACAGTAACAACTTTTGATTGGTATACATACTACAATATTTTATAAAAAAATAAAACAGTATGACAGGTTTACAAATTAAGTGTTCCTTTGTATAGCATTGCGTTAGCAACACAAAGGTAATGGCTTTATCCCAGTGAACACACATACTGATAAATGTCTAGATTAAATGCACTGCAGATTGCCTTAGATTAAAGTGTCAGATGTGTGAATGTAAAATAAATAGCCATTAGGGTGCTAAAGTAATGTGCAGTAATATTACACAAGCTGTAGTTAAGCGTACTGTAGTGTTGATAAGGGGCATATCATTAACTATCGGACGGGTGATAACACAATTATCAATGTTTTTTACGTAACAAAAAAACATTGTGTAACGTAACATTGTGTATTGTTCAGGAACAAATGGACTAAGCAGTTTGTTTCTGGAGGAATGTGAAGTTAATCTGTGTATTCAACAATGACATTCCAAGAGTCGTGTTTTTTACATGCATACAGGTTTAAGGAGTACTGTATATACATAGTTTCTGCATCATTTTAATCTGGATTGTCAATCATTTGCAAGATTACAGCATAATGTCTTGTCTTATCTTCAGCAGAGATGGTTGTGTTAAGGTTACAGATGCTTTGCGTTTTTTCTGTCCATTTCATATAAAAGATTTCATTGGTCTCGTGAAACACATTATATACATCATATACACTAGACATTAAATAAAAGCACAGACGATTGAGAACGTGGCATCAGCATGAATGAAATGTTTGTTTTAGTACAGTATGGACATGTGACTGTCCATTGGCAACGGATCTCTTTGAGTTCCTATGATAGTGACAGCCACGGCTTCCAGAAACTAAGGTCAGGACACAGTGTTCCTACTCGCTTTCTTTCAAGTCATGCCAACCAATTAGCTCACAGCCCTCCAAAGATATCAGAAGAGGCAGTCGCTGTGAGACCCTGCTGTCTGTGTGTCGTCGGGACCGGCCGCTGTGTGCTGGCTGCTGTCGTACCGCTCCGTGTGCTCTGAGAAAGCCAGAGATGAACCAGCGGAAGCAGTGGAGTGAGGCCTTGGACCATCTGTTCCATCTCTCTCATCTTCTGCGGAGAAAAAAAATCTCATCAGATGTTTCTCACCCCATTTGGGGATGGATGAAATAAATAAATAAAGGAAAACTCCCAGGATAACTCACGGTGGAACAAGTCTGAGCCTGATAGTGATGCTGATGCATGTGTTTTCAGAGGTGATGCTTTTGTAGATGATGATTAGTGAAACTTTCATTTAAATCGCTTTGGATAAACACATCCACTAAATGCATGAATGTCAAGGTGGTATTTGATTTATTTTGTCAAATATCTTGTTAACGCAGCAATCAGAGAGTGACACATGATGAGAACTTGTGCCGTGAACTTTAGCGCTGCTATTCCAGGACTCGACACATCACCTTAACATCATAACAGTGATTCTAAATGTCAGTTTCATGGTGACGCATTGTTCATCTCCTCTGTGTTATGTCACGGTCAACAGGTTGACAGTTCGTTTCGATGACATCCAACATGTGAAATCATCAGCGTTGCTCATCAAACACTTCAGACTGAAGAAAATCTTTTATTAAATTGTCTGCACCCTGATGGTTGTCTCATAAAATGCTTGTTTGTTTTGTTACGCCGTGGCAGATGGGCATTGTTTGTGTGAAGTCCTGGACAGCAGGGGTCTCTGTCGAAATCTGCTAACTTGCTATTTAATAGCCTAGAGAAATGGCTTTGGTCAGCTCGCACACAATCGCACATGCGTAATGCTCAACAGCAGATGATATTCACCATACAGCATATGCTTGTATGTATAGAAATCTTGTTGTGTAAATGAGTGGATTTCATGTCATACAATAAAAATAGCTCTTATATCATGAGCTGTCAATGATGATCTGTGGCAAACAAAGCATGTGGCTGGTGTGAGTCACAGGCTTTAGTCATATTCAAATCTATTTCAGCATATAACAATGGTGTGACAGGTTATCTCTAGCTAAAACAAGTATCATATGACATATATCACAAGCTCACTAACCTCTTTTTCTTTGTTTTTCATTCTCACAGAACTCTAAGCATGCTCAGGGTCTGGTGGGACTCAGAAATCTAGGAAATACTGTAAGTCTTTCTCAACATCTTAATTACTATAGTAACCAAAGTTTTTTGTTTTGTCTGTAGTAAAAACCATAAACACCTTTTTTCCCATGATCTTACTATAGTAACTAGGTGTGTAACAATGCATTCATCTAATTATGCAGTGTGATACGAGTTCACAATTATGATTGAATCCCAATATTTTGAACAAAATTCAAAATTAAAACTGAAATTCAAATAACAGATGTAATTTCAAAACTATTCAAAACTTATTTTGTTATAGAACTGACAACATTTAAGGTTAACTTGAACCTTCTTTATGTAAATTAATAAAAATATAATTGGTCTGTCACTGAAAAACTGAATTTTAATATTTAACATTAAATTAAGGAAGGAATTAATCAAGCTAAACCATAATAAATCACAAAATGAGAAACAAAACATTACATATGTTGGCAGCTCTTGTGATATGCTATATATAGTACTGATATATGGTACACCTGTTAAAGCTGAATCGTGATATTTGTACATATTATGTGATATTATTCTTTTACTATATTAAAACCATGAATAGGGAAGGGATAGTTTAACCAAAACTATACATTTTCATTTTTGTCTTTAAATTCTTCTGTATACAGACCATCTCATTTCTGTTTCTTTGTGTATTTGTAGTGTTTTATGAACTCCATACTGCAGTGTTTAAGTAACACTCACGACCTGAGGGACTACTGTCTGCGTAACACACATCGCATCGACCTCAACAACAACTGCAGGTCCAAAGCTGCACTGATGGAGGGTAAGAGACATACACATCTATGAGAAAAGCAGGCTAGACCTGCACATCAGACAGCCTTTAGATCCATTCATCATGTCATATGTGTGAATATTGTGTGTTTCCTCCACCAGAGTTCGCCAAACTCACTCAGACTCTTTGGACATCAGTTAGCAACGAGGCCATCAGCCCTTCGGATTTCAAAATGCAGATCCAGAAATACGCCCCTCGATTCGTGGGCTACAAGTAAGTAACCTTACAGCTTAACAGTGAAATGTGTGCTGGAAAAAGACTTTGTTTAATGTTTTTGTTTTTGTCTTATAGTCAACAAGACGCTCAGGAGTTTTTACGCTTCCTGCTTGATGGGCTTCATAATGAAGTAAACAGAGTTACAGTAAAACCCAAAGCACCTGTGGAAGATTTCGATCATCTCCCGTAAGTACACATTGTTCAGTTTTCTCAGTTTTGAGCTTGAATTTTATCTAATATGATGTGGATGATAAAACAGATGAAACACCTGTGACGTGCAGTTTACCTTAAAGTGACCTTATCCGAGACCTTAAATTAAATGTGTTTTATCTGCAGGGACGACGAGAAAAGCAAGAGAATGTGGAACAAGTACCTGGAGAGTGAAGACAGCAAAGTAGTGGGTAAGATGCTCTACAATACTAATACTTTGTGTGTTTTCTGCTCTGGTTATTAATGTTTAATGTTTTCTCTATCCTAGATCTGTTTGTCGGACAGCTGAAAAGCACATTGACATGCAGCGAGTGTGGTTACTGCTCCACCGTCTTCGATCCTTTCTGGGATCTGTCTTTACCAATCGCAAAGGTTAATACACAGACGGAGACACACAAACATACACGTGCTGTATATTTGCATAATTATAAACAGCTGCTATGTTTCTTTAGGCATCAGGAGAGGTCAGTTTGACAGATTGTCTCCGTCTTTTCACCAAGGAAGATGTACTAGATGGAAATGAGAGACCAGTAAGTATAAACCACATGTGTGATTACATGCGTTTGTACAGTATAGATGTATACTGACCATATTCTTGTTCTTTCCTGCAGACATGCCAAAAATGCAAAACCAGACGGAAATGCACGAAAAAATTCACCATTCAGAAATTTCCCAAAATCCTGGTGCTTCGTATCCTTTTTAATAACGAACGGCAGGAATAAACCACATTATTATTGATATGAATGCTAATTCTGTATGTGTGATTTTTAATAACCGAAAGAAGTGTTATGAGTATGTTGGTTTACCCTTGACTTTTGGACTGTCAGATCTGAAACGATTCTCAGAGTGTCGGGTCAAAACCAGCAAACTGTCTACGTTTGTGAACTTTCCCCTTAAAGAACTGGACCTCAGGGAATTTGCCTCAGATAACAGCGGTAAGATCTGTAACATACTGTGTTTTATTTTTATTACACACGTGTTTCCTCTGCAATTTCTATTCTGCAGCAGCTTTAATTGTTGTTTTGCTTCTGTCTTTACAGTAAACACAGTGTATAATTTGTACGCTGTGTCGAATCACACTGGTACGTCTTTGGGTGGTCATTACACAGCGTACTGCCGAAGTCCCTGTACAGGAGAGTGGTACACCTACAACGACTCCAGGTAGATTGACATGACACCAAAAGAAAAAATGTTGATCAATACTACTGTGTGATATCAAACCATTTGGCAGTTGCCAACAAATGATGATAGAGAAAAATCACAGATGAGATCTCTTTTATATCCGAGTTATTAGAGATTAAATGATGAGCAAATGCTTATGTGTTATCAGCGTCTCAGATTTTTCTCCTGAGAAAAAGAGTCAGAAATCTCACAAATGTCTCTTGTCATTAGAGTTTCAGAAGAGATTTGTCAAGTCTGACATGAAAAGATTTCAATATGAACTCAAACATTTCTCATCAAATTTACCTAAATCCAAAATATTTTATCTAAACGATCTACATTAACTTTACAGCTTACAGATTTACAGTGTCTTGGGTTATAATAGAGTTTAGTTTTTAAATGTGAATGTATGTTTTCAAGGAGGTTAAGTGCTGATGCTGTCCATGTCAGCATTTTGTTTTTATTTGTTTTGCTGATTTTGTTCATATCTCTCTCTCACTCTCTCTCTCTCTGTCAGGGTGAGCCCCATGTCGTCCAGCCAGGTGCGGAGCAGCGATGCATATGTTCTCTTCTATGAATCTGCAGTCTCATCACGAATGTGATCCATCCCACCCAGAGACTGAAACAGTCGAAGACTTGGATTTAAAAAATCTTCTGCAGTCGTGGTCTGGGTCTACATGCTCTAATCCCGAGACTCAGTTTTTGTGGAGGGCCATGAGACTTTGTTAATCAAGGTCAAACACTTGCAGAAGATGAATACAGTCACAGGCACGTATGAAGCCTGGGATGAGTTTAGACTGAACGTTGGTGTAAGGGCTTCTCCATGCATCACGCCCCTCGAAATAAAGGATGTTGAACATAAAAGATATGAACTACTACCTCGAATGAGCAAGACTGTGTGTGTGTGTGCGTGCATGTGTGTGTGTGTGTGTGTGTCACCAGACTGATACTGTAGGACTTTATGCACAGGAGCTCTCCAGCTCTACAGTCAGTCACCGTGACACAACCCCAATTCTTACCGTATTTAATTTATTTATACAATGTAAATGTTTAATTTACTCATTTTGACCATGTATGTCAACATCGGATGGTTCAATGGATTGTTTACTACTGCAAACAGAACATATGCATCTGCTTCACTTGATTTCATCACATTTGAGGACTTGCCTATTGAAAGGGCATTGTTTTACATTGTCGCATGACATCATTACCAACAAGATTGTATGATTTTTTTTCCCTTGTGGCCAGGTGTTCAGTAAACCTGAAAATAAATTATGAATATTTCATTTTTATCATTTTGATAACTCAACATTTTTCTTCCAGTGCAATATAAGCTTTGGAA
Source organism: Beaufortia kweichowensis (assembly GCA_019155185.1). Taxonomy (NCBI): domain Eukaryota; kingdom Metazoa; phylum Chordata; class Actinopteri; order Cypriniformes; family Gastromyzontidae; genus Beaufortia; species Beaufortia kweichowensis. The sequence continues at coordinate 40,238 of CM032795.1, read as the reverse complement.
GAGAGGCCTTAATATGTTTCCTCATTCTGTCAGGGACAATTTCTTCTTTTGACGATTTGAGTGTATCAGACAGAAAACCACCAGGCGGTGTGTGTGTGTGTGTAGGAGAGAGAGAGAGAACGAGTGTGTGTCTTTATGCACTATTGCTCTATTTATTAAGTGAATGTTGTGAGTGTAGCTTGTCATTGTGCTTAAACCAGACAATGTTTTTTACAGAGACATTTTAAATGAGTGGTCATTTTGTGACTAGTGTGCTGCATATCAAGAAACTTGCTTTTCAAAGTGAACTCCGTAAACATAAATAAAACAAATATCAACATGAATGGTCATCTGCATTACTACATTTGAAGATGATGTTTGATGTGAATGGAATTTGTATCAATACTTTAAAGTTTCTGCTTCTTATTGACATGACACCAGCTCACAGTTATCACAGATTTATCAGTTGCACATTTCAGATGCAAGTCTCCATTCCGCCACACATAAAAACAGTGGGTTAGATTGAGATCAGGTGACTGGATGTCATTTAAGTACACTGAGATCATAATCAAAACCATCAGCAGGAAATGCATCGAATTGCTGATGATTACATATTTGCATTAACAAGCAATTGAACAGGTGTATCTAATAAAGTGACAGGCGATCAACCTGGTCAAGTCACAATTTACAATTGTATGTTATAGATTTTTCTTCCCCTTTCAGTCAGTGACATCCTGTTTGTTTGGAATGAAAAGAAGTAACAAACTAAATAATTATAGTATAACATTTTGCATATTGAGGCATACAGTTCTAGTGTAGTGTCACTAGAGGGCGATGTTAGTTTTCACTTTCACACACATATCTGATCACCAGCCTTACAGTGACCTTTGAGTGGAGAAAACCTGTACATTGAAGTCAATGAGGGTCAATGTTTGGTTACCAACATTCTTCAAAATAACTTCTCTGTGTTCTGCAGAAGAAAGTCATGCATGATGGGAATGACATAAGGGTGAGGATTTTCAAGTTCTGAGAAAAAGTAAAAAAGTATTTGCAGATGTCACTTGGTTTAGTGTTTTGTTAGATAATACAATGAGTTTCATTCATTATCCAAATACTTTTTGGGTATCTTTTTTACAGTAGATTAGATACTGCATCAGCTTGACAAATGTTTGCAAGTTAGGGTAAATCTGTCTGTTGCTGGAGGAGAGATAAATATTTAATAACCTGCTGCTGTATTTGGATGGTGAAAGAGAAAGAGTGTGTGAAGCATTTTTACGTGCTGCTTCTGGATTCTCTCTCTGCTCTTTTTAATCATTTAACTTTAAAATAACACTTAAAGTATGTAAAAGTAAAGGTACGTGTTTCCTCAGGATACAGATGCTATTGATGCTATTGTAAACACAGAAAATATACTGTAGAGACATCATAAATCATAATATCTGTATTTATATTTAAGCTTAAACTTAATGCCTTTATTTATGAGTTGTGACAATCTCTCTAATATATACATACTGTATAATATATATGAAAATAAAGGTGCTTCATGATGTCATAGAAGAACAATTTTTGGCTGAATAGTTCAAAAAAGAACATTCGTAGTGGAAAAAGTTTATTTAGCCAGTAAATAAGAAAGAAAGAAATGGTTCTTTTAAGAACCTTTGACTGAATGGTTCTTTGGGGAACCTTCGTTTACAAGAACATTCAAATATGTTTTTCATGTGGTAGTACAAACTCTAATCAAACTTTAAAAAGATGAAAAAGATCAAATATCCAACAGCTATACCTGTGATCTGGCCTGATGTTAGTCCCTGTTGTTATTCAATAGGTTTATCTATGGAGATGCTGGGTCTGTGTAGCACACCTTGCATAGAGATGCCGAACACAAACCTAAATACCTAAATACCACAGGATAAAGAAGGTAAAGATCTTTCCAAGCATTGTTTATAAATCAATGGATTAACATAAAAAGAAAGCAAACCCATCATTAAAAGGAACATATAAGCATCTGTTTTGAGACAAACTGTAGGACAGCTAATGAAAAGTAAAATTAAAAATATTTCATACAGTGAATAATAATGTACAGCCAATAATACATTTTAAGTTTTAAACAGCAAGAAATTTATTTAAGTAAGAGAGATTTGAATGAGCTGGTATTTAAAATTCCTCACACAGAAAGCATTTCTTTCTCTTTCCACATGCATATTTGAACATTCACTGTGTTCTCATGCAATCAGTTTAGTTCAATATTTCACCCCAAATACTGCAGTGAATATGAAGGCACGGATGCTCCGATGGGAGTTGTGAGAGTCGTTTTTGACAAGAAAAGAGAAAAATAACCATCCCTTACACTGCATCTTTACTTATGAATTTATCATGACCGTGTCCGTACAATACACGGGAATCTCAGCCTCCTTTAGTATATAAAGATTAAATAATTCATATAATAAAATATGTTTTTCTCCAACTATCTCCTCTCAGCAGCACTCTAGGCGGTACAACAGGAGGTTGGCGGAAGAGCTTGAAATGGGACTATGTAAGTGAGAGTGAACCGTGCGTGCGCGTGCGTGCGTGCGTGCGTTTGAGAGAAAGTAGCACAGTAACTATATTACATCATTACAAAAACTAACCATGTTTTTACTACAGTAACCATAGTTTAACTATTACAAATATTTGTAATAAAATCCTTGGAAACCACAAATGTATTACTAACTAAACTGTGGATATACAAAAAACTCGTAAACAAAATCGTGGGAATTTCTCCACTTTATTAACCCTGACACATCTGAAAAAAAATTTTTTAATTAATAATATTTAAATAAAAAATATATTTATTTTCAAAAGAAAAGAATAATGAATACATATGGAAGTAAAGAAATCACTTCAGGTGCACTGACTGAATAAACGTCACCTCATGCGTGGGACGCGCACGTCTGCCGCGGACGCGCCTCACAGGTCTCCAGTATTATTAAGGCGCGCTCACTGAGAAAACTTCAGCTCTATAATCCCTTCAATTCTTTATCGCATTTTTATTAAATTGTCATTTTGTTTGCAGATGTGGTACGTCAAAGCGTGTTAAAGTTTGCCGAATGCGTTGGATACGTGACGTGTGTTCTGTAAATACTATAATGTGAGTATAAATCTCTTATAAATGAATGAAATCAAGCATTTCTATTGGTTCAAATTGCTTTGGTAAGACTAAGTGCATGAAAAAACTTAATAAGATTTAGCAGATACGTGTTATGACTTTGACCTGATTGTATTAAATACAGAAATTGCGATAAATATTTCAATTTTTTGACAAAAATGTTTGATGTAGTTTTAAAGTATTCGCAGATAAATTTGTATAGATCAATACTTCCATAGAAATGTAGTTCAAAATATGTATTTCTTTATTCATTTAATTGATTAATTTTATTTTTTATAATTTTTCTCTCATTTTTATTAAGTTATTTTTCGGTATATCTTGGCAAGATTTCTAGTGCACGTTGATTCTTTTTTGTAATTATTAATAGTAACAATTAGTATCAATTAGTAACAGTTAATTGAATTAGCAGATTATTTAATTTATTCTAGCTGCCTTTCTTCACATGAATTGTTTTTTTGATACAGTAAATAAAACGTGCATGGATGATGACATGCTTCAGTTTAGTTAATGTCAATGCATGTTCAGTGAAGTTACAGTGCAATGATCAATGCTGAAAACTTAATCTGTTTAAAAGTATTTAAAGACTTAACATTACAAACACGATTGTATCATCTCTGCAAACATCACAACACTCACATTATTTGCAAAGGTTTTCTAGGACAAAATAAATGTCTGTGAAATAATGTTTTGAACCGCACTGTTCAGAATTTGTCAAACTACGCCAGACATTGTGTTTTTCTCACTGCTGACTGCATGATGACCTTTAGATTTGGTTATATAAGTGATTTGTGCATATGGGTGACTAGTTTTTGTGGGCTGAATGACTCTGTGGCCTGAGGAAAGTCCAAATATTGTCATCACAAAATCTGAAATCCATACTGAGGCACTCTTTCTGACTCACTTGGGTTTAGTTACAGCATACAGCACATTACAGCTTTTGTCTCTGTTCTTAATTAACATTTCATATGGCAGAGATGTGTTTGTAAAGGTAACAAAATAAAATTGACAACAATATACCTAACCTAATGCGTCTAATTATGACGGAAAAACTTGTTTAATGGCTTCGTTCATATCTAATGTTATGTGCTGCCAAACCTTGGACATCTTGGTAAACACTTTGAGCAAAAAATGACTAAAAGAAAGTAAATGGAGATAATTATATGCATCAGCGTATCATTTGGGAACCTCAGCTTGTTCAGGTATTTTCAGCATGTTTGCACTTCATCTGATATCCATTTGTCTTTTTTGCACAGTTTGTTGATGGAGAGGATTTCGAATGACAGCTGGAACAGTGGTCATCACAGGTGGAATCTTAGCTGCCGTCATCTTGTTGACTATTGTTACAGTCCTGTGTTACTGTAGGCTGCAGGTAAATCTGCTGTATGACATACCTGTTTATCAGTTTAATGGATAGGATTTCTGTAAATTAAAATGCACAAACCAGAAGCAATAATACCAAATGGAGAAGAGATGACACGTATTGTAACAATAACAGTTATTTCATTTTAAAATTCAGCATTTGTAATGAATGGACTGTTATGGATGTGACGGTTCTAAAAAGTGGCACTTATCTCACTATGAAAAATCATGCTTTCTACATAAATACCAAATATTGACACCAGTATGGTAAAATCCTTTAGTTAAAACTTTGATTGGAATTGTCTTTATTTGTAAATCAGCTTCATCAACCAGCACAAATCCGCTTGTAATTTCATGATCACATAGATTTAAAGCATAGTCCATTTTCTTCTAATTTACTTTGTCACTTTGTCCATTAGTATTACTGCTGTAGAAGGGAGGAGTCGGATGGGGAGGAGGAGGAGGCCGACGTCACCAAGGCATCTCCAAGTCCACCGCGGCAACCGAGCCCACCCGAGAGTCCACCGAGCTTTCATTTCTTCCCTCAGTACGCCTCCTCCAATCAGCTTCTAATGACAGCCGAGCCTTTCGAGTCCAACGGACCGCTCGGCTATCCTCACTACACCCCTCGGATGCCCTACAGGCCCACGCGCTCCTCCACTTTCTGTCCCTCTTGCTCTGGATATCTGCCGCTGTACGTGAGCCCTCAGGAGGGTCTGCGTAATGGAGGAGGCAGGATCTGCTATAGGACTCAGGATGAATTAGACCTGCCGATGGATTCGCCCAGCTTCAACAAACTCAATCTCTTCCGCTCGGTTACCATGCAGGAAGTTCTGAGCCATCACAGCATCAGCACCGATGTGTAGCATCTCTTTATCACCTGAAGTATTGTGCAAGTCACATTTCTGTACCCAGTTATTAATTTATATTTAATTAATTTTAACTATCAGATAATAATCAATCTCAAATTTGCTTATACAAACTCTTTAAAAAGGATAGTAATGCACATTGGCAGCAATGGCATCTGCTTTAAAATTCATGTTTGCACTTCTTAAATGTAACTTATAGGGCTTTTAAATGGCACGAGAACTCAAGAATAGGTTTTTGATATTATTGTTCACATATTTTATTTCTATCACTGGATATTAACTGCTGTACTCAACTTGTGATTGCAAGAAATTGTTTTAAAATGATGATGTGCATTTACATTTAAGAGGGATAGTTCACCGAAAATAAAATTCTGTCATTATTTATTTACTCTCATGTTGTCAACTTGTGTATGACTTTCTTTCTTCTGTGAAACACCAAAATGTTTCTGTGATTTTGTGTCCATACAATGGAAGTCAATGGGGGTCAATGTTGTTTGGTTACCAACGTACTTCAAAATATCGTCTGTGTTTTGCAGAAAAAAGAAATTCATACAGTGCCATCAGGGTGAATAAAAGATGAGAGAATCTACATGAAGTATAATGTTGACTCTAGTTATAGTTTTACATTTCAGATTGTGAATTTGTGAGTGTTTCTGTAATCGATTGAAGTTTTATAATACTCTACATTTAGACTTGTGTGTGTTGTGACACTAAGACTGTCATTGTTTTTTATCAGAACCCAAACAAAAATTAAAAAACGTTAAAGTCAACAGAATAATGACCTGCTTTGTTTAATGTATTTAAGTGTTTTTTACTCTTTATTTATTAATTATGAATTCATTTAAGATCTGATCATATTAAACCTTTGCTGTGTGATGGTTTTTTGATCAACTTTGAGCTCTTATGACGTGATGAATTTATATTTATCTGCACATGCTGTATGAAGGCCAGCAGGTGGCATCAACTCTTGAGAAGAGAAAGAGTTTATCCAGGGCTTAAAATAAAAAAACCCAAAGTGTGTGTGTGTGTGTGTAATGTGTTTGTTCTGTTAGTAGTTATGCAAAGGAATAATTTTCTATCACTATTCCCAAAACCTCTGAAATGTTTTTTGGTTTTAATAAACTCTTATCAAAAAGTATAAAATGTATAAAGTTTTTATGTATTTAAAAACATTTATTTACTGATAAATCTAACATTAATTCAATTTGTAAAATGTATAAAATACAATTAAGACAACTATGATCATATTTTGTACTTGAGGTAATACAATATATTACGTTTATTGAGTCTCAATCAAGCAATACACAAATTGAATACATTTTAGAAAACAAGTTCAAGTGTCAGGACTGAATTATGGAATGACTCAGGTTCTGCTAAACCCACCGTCCATCAAAATCAAATGATACAAACATGAATGAATTGAATACATAATAGGAGAATATAGTAGAACACCTGCTCTAACCAATAAATTAACATAAGCCTAGCTTTGGCAACAGGATAAAACAGTAGAGATTAAGTTGTGCAGTGGCTGGAGTGTCAGTCTGTGTTTGGATGTACAGTACTAAAATCAGCCATCTATAGCCAGAGGTAACATTCACCTCAACACCACTGCTAAATAATAAATCTGTCTAATAATAAATACTTTGACATGCAATATAAACCTCTGAGCAATAACCAAATAATTTAATATTTCCTCAATGTATCCCACAATCACAGGATATAGTCATAAAAAAGCTATCAGTTTGTTATGTTGCTTGAATACATTTTTGTCGCTTTTGCATTACAGGTGACCCCAGTCTGATATCTTGGTGAGACACTAGGAAGCTCGAAGATTACGGCAGGAATGGCAACAGGCCTTGCTGTAATACCAGTGACTGCACAAATTGACTTTCAGAGCCAGCGAGCAGTTTGTGGTGGGCCGATCCTGGCAATTTTCATCTGGAGAAGCAACATGACAGTAAATTCATCATATTTCTTTTGATTTATAGCATAGGTCTTACTGTAATGCTCGAAAGCTATACCTGGTGGTTCGGTAGGGCAGGGCTGGAGCGCGCAGGTCTGCTTGTTAACCGGTTTGGTCAAAGGGTCGCAGCCGCGAACGATCTCTCTTCCCTGGTAGCACTTCACGTCTCTCATTCGCACCCCGACACCGCACGTCTTGGTGCACTGTTACGAGAAACGGTTTTAATAAAAAGACCAACCACCGCTTTGCAGATCAAACTATCAAAATCATAACTATTTTACAAAGTACACTTTATTACAATCTGCTTTCTACCCATTGATGGTTATGTTTAGAGGCAGGGTTACTGGTGGAGCTTCATTCTTGCTTGTTTACTAATAATCATATGTTTTTGTATGATTTATAAACCTAGTAAAATAGCTACGTTCTCCTGTGAGTTTAGGTTGGAAACTGTTCATTTTTTGGACAAAAAAACCCAGCACTGATATTGACAGTAGATCTAAAATTTTGTATATTTCTAAAATGGTTCTTACAATAACAACAATGAGCTACAAGTTGTTCACCTCAGACCAGGGTGTTGTGTACCACTTGAAACAAGGCCTCTCAAAGCAGGTGTCCTCATCTGCCGGTCTACTGCTGACATCACATTCCTCATCCCCGTGCATCTGGACCTTCCCGCCCGTGATGCCCATGCACGACACGGTTCTTCTCTTCACGCCTCGCCCGCACGTTGTGTTGCACTAACACATAAAAGAATGTTTACTGCAAAAAGCAATACAAATCAAATATCTGTTCACAAACTCTCACAATTCTCACCCTCTCCCAGTCTTGAGCGAGCCAGTGTGGAGGACATTCATTGTCTCCGCAGGGGTGAACGGCCAGAGGTTTGGTTTCGGCTGAACACTGAGACTCGGGTACGACGCGGCCCTCTGGGGTTTTGCAGTATACGTGCCGCACTGTTTTTCCATGTCCACAAATGCCCGAACACTGAGTGAAAACAGACAGACATGTTTTAATAAATAAATGTATTGCTCGTGCACCTCAAATATTTCTTTCTATACTCACCGGCCCCCATTCAGACATTGTCCACTGACGCTCGCACGGAGGGCCAGTGCAGTTTTTGACAGTCGGTGGCTGAGTGGCCTCATCGCATGCCTGGGTCTCATCTGAACATCTGACATCACGTGTAACCACACTTCTGCTGCCACATTTAGCTGGACACTGTATAACAAACAAAATGATATAAATAAATCTATATACAAATAAATATTTATGCTCTTTTGGCTCACCTCGGACCACTCAGCCACCTCCCACTGAGGGCCGCAGGTGGGGCTCTTACACGCCCGGCGCTCTGGGGGGCGCTCTAACAGCGCCTCTGTGCAGAGGTCACTGTACACCGAACTGTCCAGTCCAGGAGCCAACATCTTCCAACAGCGCACCAGCCGGAACTGAAAGCCTTCTCCGCAGGTGCGCGAGCACTCGCTCCAGCTGCTGGCCTCCCATCTGTGCAGAACCCAGATCATTTACAAAAACACAACAGCAACCTACTGTCTAATAAACTGACACTTTTTTACTGAATATTAATGATAAAGAGTTAAAATAATAGTTTACCCTAAAATAAAAAAATGTCTCATTTTGTACTCATCATCATGTTTTTTTTAACAGAATTTAGGAATTTATACTAAACCTTGGCTGTCAGATTGTCTACTAACTACTTTAATATTGGCCTGTTTCTCGAACTAAGCAATTATTGCTCAGATGATGGAGATTGTTGGAGTTCTTAGTTGTGTTATATTTCATTATCAACTTAAATGTCTCAGATGTTTCTGCTAAAAAAACAGAAACAAATTACTTAATTAAAATACATAAAGAGTATGGTGTAAAATGAATGTAGATTGTAAAGGTAAATAATCTGGATTTGGGTAAATTTGATGAGAAATGTTCACATTGTTCATATTGAAATCTTCAATAATATTGACTTTTGATTGCAGACTTGACAAATCTTCAAAGTTCAGTTTGTGACATTGTTGAGATCTTTTCTGAAACTCTAATGACAGAGACATTTGTGAGATTTCTGACTCTTTTTCTCAGTAGAAATATCTGAGATGCAGATAAGACATACAAGTTTCCATTTGCTTTCCATTTAATCTCATTCATTTCTAGGAGAAAAACTACTACAGAGATCTCATTTGTGATTTTTCTTTATATAGGCTTTTAATTGACCTGGGCTGACATTCTCTCCCAATGCAGAAGTCATGAACAGGCTCTGGTCGAGTCAAAGCATCACAGTAAACGTCATCCACTTCAATGCCGTCGTACCGCACACACATGGCCAAAGATTTCGACACACCTATTTAAAAAACAATAAAAAATGAGGTTATGTGGAAGTAAAGGTGTACCATGAGTTTAAATATCAGGATTTGTACCTATTGAGCATGTCATACTGCACGGCTCTTGTGAGGACAGCTTCCACCGGTACATATCAGCGGCACTCAGTCTGTTCTTCTGAAAAAGCCTTTGGTTATTCCTGCAATGAAGAAAAGCAGTCAGACTAGGGCCTGATACAGCCACCTGCACTATATATTAAGCAGAACGTTCACGTTTGTTGATGTTGAGACTGCGTCATAAAACCACTAACATTTTCGACATTCCTGGTCACACTTATTACCTGGAAACCAGCACATTCCCTCAACTAGACAGAAGCGAATAAAATTTGTTCCTCTTGATAAATTGGGATTTATCTGATGCAACGAGTGATCTATGGAACGCTTTTCCGCAAATAACAAAACAACTTGAGTTATGTTTCTCAGAAAGCCCATCTTCCTTACATGCAGCCTGTCTCTTTCCCCACCTGGATTTATTTTCCTTTTTTTCGGATGCGAATGAGGGCGTTTCGTGAGAGGTGCTTTACGATCTCTGGCAGCGGGGCTGGTAAAGCGGTGTTTGGACGCAGCCGAGGGAACCCAGCATGAATTATAAAGATGATGGAATGCAATCCCGCCAGCTTTTGCTTGGCCGTCTCAAGAAAAGCACATTCCATTCTTCCACGAGCAGGACTGTCCTACCCAAACCCATCCTTCACTGTCTCATATGAGCCATACCTCACGTACTATCATTTGTTTCAATAGTAAAAAGTCAGCTTTGCACAATAAACTGGATTCCAGTTAACATCATCATCTTTACCTGGTACGGTTACTGCGACTGCCATTGCGTAAACTGGTCCTGTTTGGAAACAGAAGGTCCCCCGTGTCATTTCTCTGATGGCCGAGGGTAAACTCAAGCAGCGAGCCGTTAAGCAAGCCGGGTTGCTCAAAACTGTAGTCTAGGTCCAGCGGCCCGGCTTCAGTAGACAAACCATTAAAAGTATGAAGCTGATTGGTGGAAATGTTAGCAAGAACACCGTCTGTGCCGGCTCGCTCTCCCACCAGCACCCTCCAGATGAGGTTTTTAGAGTTGACAGCATCTTCTGCGGGTCTGTTGATCGATGCAACACCAGGTTCTGTCTCTCCATTGGGCAAGCTGCAGTTTCCCTCTTTAAACACAACACATGTATCGTTGTTATTAAAGTATACATTTATATAAAGCTGGAGAATTTTGAAAATATTACAAGTTGGAAATTTCAGGTCATTTATATAATTTTTATATACAAACAAAATATAAAGTTGCTTTCTTTACATTGCTGTTATCTGTTGTCATTCATATATGTTCACATAATTTGTTAACAGTAGGCCTACTATCTACATTAACTTACATCAACTTACTAACTACTTTGATATTGGCCTGTTTCTCGAACTAAGCAATTATTGCTCAGATGATGGAGATTGTTGGAGTTCTTAGTTGTGTTATATTTCATTATCAACTTAAATGTCTCAGATGTTTCTGCTAAAAAAATATTTATTATATAAATATATTTGTCTCCTAATATTTGTAAGTCGCTTTGGATAAAAGTGTCAGCTAAATGCCTAAATGTAAAAAACAGACACAAATTACTTAATTAAAATACATAAAGAGTATGGTGTAAATAAACGTTATGTTTATAGATTGTCTTTACTCTTTGCTGATTTACATTATGGCATTACTTTTTACAAAATTACCATTGTATAATTACAGTAATCATAGTTTAACCATGATATTAGTAGTAAATACAATGGTAATCATAGCTACATTTATATTTATATCTTCTTACCAGTAACATTTTAAATAAAATACAAGAGTTTACAAAGTAAATGATAACATTACCTTCTTGATCTGTATAAAGTGTAAAACAAGTCCATGATGGCCAATCAATAATAAACAATACGTTTGTAATCTTTGTCGTACATTTCAATCACACAGAAATAATTCGACCAATGTTGTTTCGTTTCGACGCCACAATCCCACAATGCACCCTAAGAGCACAGCGCTTTACTTCCATAGAAACGGATTGAACTACCACATTAACCTTTACGAAAAACGCGAAAAATGAAATTGCACTAGGCACTGACGAGGATAAAAGAGATGTGCCCCATCTTGGCGTGTTTTTAAACGGTTAACCACAGCCCTGTGACTGGCGCGATCCAATGACTTCCGTTAAGTTTTGTTAAAGCAGAAGATGAAGAAACGCGGAAAAATGAGGCGGTGACTCCTTAAACATAATACCGGTGAGGTAATCGTTTGTTCTGTGTTAGTTAGTGATTTCACTGACCTGTTTAATTTGATAAAATCAATAGCTAGTATCCTGTAAACACTTGTCTATTCATCATTAACTATTCATCACATGAATGGCACCTACATTACACGTCTGTCTGTGTTATGAATTAACAATGATAAATTAATAAAGATAATAATCTCTCTACTCCTAAAATAAAATTTCTGAAAATGTAAAGACGAGAATTGTGTTAGTCCCATTTTGTACATTTTTAATGGAAATATGAATTGCAGATTCAATACAATGATATTTCAGAAAGACATCCTTCAGTTCAGGCCTTGCTGAATTTTTCATCCTCTGTGGCTAATCCATGTGTTGTGTCTTATGCATTATAAAGGATTTTAAAGGGCCGGTAGAAAAAGCATTTTTAAAAACTCACTGACCAGCGAAGCATGTACTTTATCTCTCTCATGTTTCCTCCCTTTTATCCTCCAGATATAGCAAAAGCATCTCTCTTGTGCATGAATACGAGGTGAAGCTGATGGAGGATTTTTAAAAGCAATAGAAGATCCTTAATTTTTAAAGATGGAAAGGTATGAAGGTCAAAGTAGTCTAATTGACATGCCTCTTCATTATTTACAGGTATAGGATGCTACATTAAAAGTATTTTACCATTACATTTAAATGTAATATCTCTTATTTTTCAACCTATAAAGTCCTTTTAAGTGTTACTGTAATGACAAGGAACATTGCCTCATTTTTCTCTTCTTGTTAAATCATCTAGTAGTGTTAAGGACTCATAATCTAAGCCCGATACTTATTCTATAGTCGTCATATACTGTATGTTTGCAGTTGTGATTTGGAGAGGATTTTTTAGTTATATCATATATTAAAGTTATGTTAAAATGCCACAAAATAAATGTAATCGCATCAATGTTTCTTTTGGCAGAACCTTGAAGACAGAGCGGATTTACCTGTATACTGGACGGGTGTTTTGTCACCCCGCTCACAGTTGATGACAGCCATCTCGTACACTTCATTGGTCTCCTGGCCAGGCTTTTGTCCCTCTATAGCCCTCGGTCCGACGTCCTGAGTCTGTACCTGATTGCCATCCATCTCAGGTACTGCCTTATTATACACGCTTACATTGTGCTGTAAAACGCTCCCAACCTCCACCGAGACCAAACTGGATCCGTCGTGGGGGCCGGTGTAAATGGGAGGCTGGGGGACTGAAGCGAGAGAGTCGCGCATCACAGTGTACTCGTAGGTGATGTAAGGGTTTTGCCCGTTTTGGTTCCAGACCTTCAAAGACACAAAAGCGAATCATAGATACATTTCCAATAAATAAGAGAAATTAATTTACATTATTATGTTGCACAGTCATGAAGCTCTGTTTGGCAGTAATGTTGTTAAAATATTTCCATAGAAACCATTTTTCCAGAAACGTTCCTTTGTCCCGCGGTCATCCCATTAGCCCGTATGTGATTAAAGTGAAAAAATTTGAGTCATTCCCCATAGGGCAATGCATCACAATATTACCATTGATTCACAGTGAGCCGTTAGACCTTTTGGCTTCACTAAGTCAAAGCCATGGTTAGCCAGCCAGTGAGATTACCCATGAGCCCTCGGCGGCGAAGGAGGACCACGGCTACAGTACCAGAACATTGATGGGCTGATCGATGGGCCCTTTCGCCACGATGTACTCAATCCCCGTCTCGTACACGTCGGTGGGTCGTCGGTATTTGAAAATGGTCCCTGCCACGTGAAAGTTCTGAGGGGTGTCCACTCTGTATGCACCGTTGAAGAAAAAATTTCCTGCTTGGTCGGTCACAGCTGGAAAATAACAAAAGTGCAATGGAGTGGACTAATATTCAGAGACACTTCTGTAGGCTCTTATGGGCAATTGTTTTATGGGAAACAGTTTTTATCAAAGGTTTTCACCATACTGATGTCAATATTTCGTGGTTTAAGGTCTCTCTCAAAGCATTTTTTGTTTTAAAGCATGATTGTTTTGCTTCTGGTTTGGGCATTTTAATTTACCGAAATCCTACAAAGTATGTTGCCTCTCAAAAACGTGTTCTTTTGTCACATCCATAACTAAAATCTGATGTCTGAACTCTTATCAACAGGGATTTAGTCAATTATAAATAGATTATTCAATATACTGGTAAGAAATACATTCTGTGAGAATTTAAATTAAATTGACTGAAAATGTCCATAACGGTGGAATTGCCCTTTTATGTTTCCTGCTGTTTTGTTTAAATGATTAACTATGTCTCACCCAGGATATCTGCAGACTTTTTCCTTTCAATGATCTGGATGTCCCATGATCCTTCTGGGATTTGTGCAACAAAGGAATAGCCTTCAAATAAAAAAAATCACTTTATTATAATTCTTTTTCATCCACATACTGTATAAAAGCACATTATGTGAAACACCAAGATGACATTACCCAGAGTAGCAGCCCCTCGACGGAAGTTGCCAGTAACCCGACTGCAGCTGCTGCCGTCACCCCGACATACACCACACTTATCAAGAGTGTTGGGTGAGAAGAGAACGCCGTCACATCCGATAGGCTGCAATGTAACGCATCAGTTTTATTAAACATAAAACGCTTTCTTTAATCTGTGAGACACAAAAGACATTTAGAGAAATGTTGTCTTTTGTGTTCTGCAGAAGAAAGAAAGTCATACAGGTTCGGATAATTTTTTTGCGTTTTTGGGTAAACCACCCCTACCAAACACCAGTCTGTTTAGCGCCTTTAAAGCGTATATTTTCAGAATATACAGCACACTAACCTCACATCTCCCATCCACACACACTCCCCTGTAGTTGCTATACTTGCAGGACGTCCCATCACGTGGGCACCATCAGCTGTCTTTGGCCATCGGAGGTGGTGCAGTGCAGGTCACACGGATTACTGGAGATGTGAACGTAGTCATCTACAGGAGCATGAACAGAAAGTCTGAAATGTAAACCTTAAATGCACTGTATGTCACTTTGAATAAAAGCGTCTGCTTCTGTTTAATACCGGGATACAGAGGTTTCCAGTGGTAGTTCTTTCCATTGTACACCTGAGAGTTGAACGACCAGCACTGCTCTTCTCTAAAGCTTCTTCCTGTAGCAGGACATTCCTGTAATTCACAGACAACAATCTGCCTTACAGTCGATTTGGTTTCCATTGTCTATTGTCAAACAGAGCTCGACTGCTTTGCGTTTTGGCTGAGCAGTAATTATGCATTTACAGTAAGATCCAGGTGGAAGTGGAACTTGAGGTTTGCTGTCAAGTCTAGCATCTGGGATGCATTTCTGTTGGATTGTGTATTGTGCGTCTGAGCGTGAGATACTGCGAGCTGACCTTTGTATTGCAGAGATGGTACTTTTTCGCACTGCCCGTGCACGTCATGTTCTCCTTACCAGTTGCTGTTTTCTTTCTTTGGAAGAAATACATTTTATTGTTGTAATTTAATAGCAGTATAACATAATAATGTGTTTCCATTTGAATTTGCTTCTCCTGGTATCTAATAAGCTGTCATAATGAAAACAAGACATTATTTTGTTCTTGCTTGCTCCTTCTATGAGGAATTTGGTAAACAGGGTGAAACTTAATTCAATTGATTCTCTTGAAAACAAGTCTTATTATACAACACAGTTTTGCTTCTTATTGTACACTTAATAGTTTATTCAAGAAAGTATTTAAATCTTCTTTTAAACGTAAAATAAAGGACAATTTCAGTCTAATTCCTATGTACTTTTCTTTTAAAAACTACTGTAAAGTATGTACACTTTCATAAACAAAACAATGGGCCAATTTAGTCCGAAGTTTTGAAATAGTACAATTACTAGTATACTAGTACTAGTAAATACTACATACAGTATTCTTGAACTTTGCTTAAGTATACGTAATAAAATAAATAAGAGCCTACAGGAAATTAAGACAGTTACTGACTAAGGAATAGATTTTATTTGTTGTGTTATAGCAGTCTAAAGTATGTTAAGAAGATGATCACAACCATTGACCTTTGCTTAAGACAGTGTCTCTCCTGAGACATGACTCCTCCTCCACATGTACGTGTGCAGGCTGTCCATTTCGTCCATTCACCCCACCAGTATGTGATCACCTCCGGCCTGTCCTCTAGACTGTTAGAGGCCACACCATCCTCCTATGACAAATCAAATCATTCAGAAATTAACATATGAGACCAACAGCTCAAATTATAAATCACTATTAAAAGCTTTGTGAATCAGCTTAGTAAGTAGTCTTAGTAAGGAGACCATAAAACATTGATGGACTGCAGTCTCAAGAGACTTCATAATTTGACATTACAAACCTGTCCTCTGCTGGAGAGATTGCCCAGAGACAGAGCCAGTGTTACCAGAGCAAACAACACCAGACTGCTCTCCTCATACTGGGCCCTTAACCAGATCCTCATCCTGCAAGGATTGAATATTTAGAGAAAAGAAACTTAATCGTTTCTCAAAACAGAACTTAATTCGTTTCCTTAAAGGGTACACAGTAAGCATAGAGGAGTCGCTCCAGACATTTAATAAACAGCCTTTCAAAGACAACTTTGAATGAATAACAGTAATCGACTTTTCACACTGGTTTAGTGTTTATTTTCACATATAGAAGGTCGGTAAGATTGAATGTTTCATGAAATTCAGCTTTGTCTAGTGCTAAAGTGTTCCCAAAGATTTCCTGATGTTAAAGGGACTGTTCCCCCAAAGAATAAAAATCTGTATATGACTTTTGTTGATATTTTGAGAAATGTCTTTGTTTGAGAAATGAAGTGGTTTGTTATCATACAATGGAAGTCAATAAGGTTACCAACATTTTTCAAAATATCTTCTTTTGTGTTTTGCAGAAGAAAGAAAGTCATACAGGTTTAAAATGACATGAGGGTGAATAAATGATACACGAAAGTGTGTAATATATACACACAATACAGTAGCAGACACACAAGACTGCTTGTGCTCAGTGTTCAGTGACATTTCAACATTCGGGCATTTGCAATTGAGACACCGCCATAAAAAATGAGCAGGAACTGTATTAATCCCACAAACTCTCATTCAGGCACTTTTCCAGGCCTCCTCCGTCTCATGTCTCCTCATCAGACCTGCACGTCCAATTAGGTAGTCTCCTTAAAGTAAGCAAACAGATCGTCTCATTCTGTTTGCAGTCTGGCTTTTTCTGGCACTAAATATCGGTGACAGGTGTCTTAAACTACCCGCAGGAACACCTGGAGTTCATTATCCAGCCCAGACACATCTGGAACACGGCCAGCTCGCCAAACACCCGTCTCCCACAGACCACGCTGAGAGGCTGTGACGGCCGAGACAGACCTTCCTCTCCTGAGCTTCCCAGGCCACGAGAGAGAGTAAACACAGGCTCAAACCCCCTTCCCCTCCCCTGGGGCCGCAGCTCGAGGGAAAATCTGCTGCCAGGGAAAGGAGGTGTTTTTCTTTCCCTGGCAGGAGTCAGACAGCAGGGCCATTCCCCGTTTGGGGGAAAACTCTGTCTGAGATGGAAGCAGATTCATTGTTGTCTAAAAGAGATTCTGGTTAGGGTTGTACCAATCGTTCTTGTGATTTTACACTAGGGATAGGTAACGTGAAGTTGGTTTTCATGTAATGCTGAACTAAATTTAGTCAAATTGTTTGTTTTCAAGGCAAGATTTGGATTATAGGTTATTTTAGGTTGGGGTCTGTTTTAGTTTAATCTTGTTGTGGTTAATGTTTCAGACTACTTTTATGTAAAGTCGATGGTAATACATTTTCACTTTTAAATGTTTAAAAAACATGAATTAAAATAATTCATATATTTAAATGTGTAATACATGAAGATCCAGGAACTGGTGCTTTCCAGACCGAAAAATACATCATTAAGGTGGTGTTTTAAGGAAATGAAGAAATTTATGTTTTTTGATTAAAGACTAAAAGCACACTTTTTATCAAATAAAAATATTTTTATAAAACATGGTATGCACAGATGGTGATTTTAGATTGTAACCAAGTGGCCGTTTAGTTGAAAACTAGTCTAAACTTCAGACTCGAGTGTTTCTCTGGTCAGAACAGGTGAAGGGTACATGGAAGATAGTAGAACAAGGTCAAAGGTCAACAAGTGTCTTGCATGCTATACATGTACACAGAGTTCATTTAAAACTTAAATTAAAACTTTGTGATACTCAGTGGTCTTTACATTTATGCATATAGTACATAGACATTTTTCAGTACATGCGTTGCTTGGGTGTGAAGTATTGTTACATAGTGGCAAATGCAACACATGAAAACTTTTATGAAACTTTTGGCCATAGTTTAGAAATTAGCAACTTCTGCAATATGTAACTTCTGCCTCTCTATCACCACCTATGTTTAAAACACATAATTGCAGGTTACTTTACGAAGAAATACTAACACTTCCCACAAAAGCGTACCTGAAAGCTCAAATTATAAATCAATATAAGCTTAAATTAAGCTTAAGCTTCAGTTTTAAATACTGTTTTATGTCCTTGCTCCAAAACAAGAACAAATTGCAGCCTTAGCAAAGAAAATGTTCTAACTGTATATAATGAACATCTTTCCCTTTTGATTGTTTTGGATGCTGTTCACATGAGCTGCTCTTTGACTTCTTGTGGTTTCTGTTCTCCATTCATCATCCAATGAGATTCATTTATGTCAGAAGCTGTTTTAGCAAATTAATTCTCCTGAAAACCACATTAATATTCTGGGATGTCTTTGAAACTTTCTGATGGATCTTTAACCTTTTAGTAACAAGCAGTATCTTCTTATTGCACCATAAATATTCACCATATAACATTACAGTAATAAATCTTTCTTTCTTGAAATAACGTTAGCTAGCTGAACAAAAAAATTACAGCACCAAAGTACTAGCAGATCTTTACTGGATGATTATTACATTCACTTTAAGGCTTTTCAGTTTCATCCAGCCCAGCAGTCAGCACTGTTTGTTTGGGTTTGTTTTGCTTTGGAACAAGTGTCTAGTCTGCTTGGCTCGTCCACTCTCTTTCAAAACATTCACAGCACTGTTAACAGCTGCTCACACACACACACACAGAGTAAATGTTTGGTCATGCTCTTACCTGCAGTCCAGGCGCAGTGTTGAGTGTTGGTTGGACAGTGTGGGTGGTGATGGTGGTTTGTTACGCTGCGCTCTGAGGATGTGCTTGTAAAGAGGATAAGGTGTGCTCCTGCATCCCTCCTCTCCTCCTCCCTCTCCCTCGCTTCTCCTTCAGGAAGAGTGTGGCAGCGTTCGGGAACGCCCACGTGAAAACACTTTCCCGGCCGGTGCCAAGCTCACGGGCTGCTGCTGCGCGGTGGAGTCGAGCCACAGTGGCACAAACTCAGCCAAGCTGCTGTCTGCTGGTCTCCGCTCACAGACAGACAGAGAGGAAGTTACTGTTTCCCACAGAGCAACCCACCCCGTACCCCTCCTCATCACATCGACCCATTTACACTGAATCAGTCCTCTAAAGAAACCACCACACACACACAGACCGTCTCTCCCAGATCATCCTCTTTAATGCTTTCCGATGTACAGTCCTGCACTGCAAACATTTCCACCGTAGTTTCCATCCAAAAACACTCCAGGCCCGAAAATAAGACTTATGACAACAATGAATAAATAAAAAGGTGGTGACACTGGACAAAACTAGACAAAACTGAAGTTCAGATTGCTGCTACAAAGTCATTTCCACTCGAAATTATATTATAAACAGACTTTAACATAAAAAAGTTTAGATGAATTTCATGTAACTTAAAAAAAGTTGCTTAAATTATTTTGATGAGATAAAGCGATCTAAAAATATGTCGCCATTACTTATTGATCACATCATTTTTAAATATAAGAATAGAAAAAATGCAGCAAAAATCTTACATTTTTTCAAATTTTAATATCTAAACTTTTCTTAAAACCTACTTGTGAAGCAAAAATGTAATAATAAAGTCCTTATGAACTTGCTGACTTGTTTTTGTCTTGTTTTAGATATAAAAATCAATAAACTATAGATTTTAATATCTAAATAAGCAAATTTTTTATCCTAATTCACAAGTTTCAATATCTCTTGAAACATAGATTCAGTGTAAATCTACCTTTTTAAATGTTTTTGGACTAGAATAGATTTTGTTTGCATGCTCACAGCTGAGAGATGGATGGAGAGAAATGTTTCGGGC
Source organism: Beaufortia kweichowensis (assembly GCA_019155185.1). NCBI lineage: Eukaryota > Metazoa > Chordata > Actinopteri > Cypriniformes > Gastromyzontidae > Beaufortia > Beaufortia kweichowensis. Next base: position 20,109 of record CM032795.1, on the reverse strand, counting down.
AGATAGTGGAGACCACCATGTCTGCGTGTGACGTGTGCATTTATAGAGCACATGTTCTGTCTGTCTGTCTGCTCTGTACATTAGAGACGCTTCGCTACACTTAAAGCTCAATCAAACGCTCCTCTCCACCACAGATTTGTACGCAGATAGACATGCTTGAGGAGATTTGCACAGTCTAAAAGTCTGGAGGAATGGTCGCTTTTTAAAAGCAGTAAATTACAAGCAAGCACGCCGACTGTTGTGTGACGCAGATTCTTTAATACTTCCAAGGTGAATTGCCATGTCGGAAAAAACTTTGATGCGTAATGGTTGTTATAAACACACAAATAGTTTTTCCTTTTGGTCTAAACTGGTGAAACGCTCTTTGTGTGTCAGTAAAGCCCAATAAAAGTGTGTATTGTGGAAAAAATACTGGTGGATGGACAAAAATAATTCATTGCAATTTAACTCGCTGTTCTTGTGCTTTCACTGTATTTACAATCAAAACAACTGCTCTTCTCACATGAGAGGAGTGTTGTTTTTTCTGTCGTGTCTGATTTGTCATCTGATTGCTCTATTTTCTAGCAGTTGGTCGAGAAAACGTACTATTACAAATATCCACCTTGTAGATTTAATCACATAAGCAGTGACTCAATAAAATGTCAAAAACAAACAATAACTAAAATATGAAAATGTAAAGGCAGAGTTAGGCTCCGCCCCTATTGAAACACATCTGTACTTTTGAAATTTGATTTTGAATTCACAAATTTCTGTACTATATATTGTATGCAGAATAAGTATGAATGTATGCGTGTGGTCTACTCTGTCCGCTGAGATGCATCAGATGGACATCTGTCCCATAGTATGTACCGTCACAATATGTGATTTCAAAAGCAGGACGTGATGACATGGATCAGGTGTGTTTGATTCGGGTTGGAGTTAAACCCTGTTCTACACTTTTTCGGAAACATTTATTCTGTCAGAGCTCTATTCAGTGGCAAGGAATGTGACCTCAGCAACACGAATGTGAAAGTAACTTGCACTTTCAGTATTTGACCTCAAATGCGACTCTTCATTCCAATCAGAGTCACTTGAAGAATGTTCCTCTCTCTCTCTCTCTCTCTCTCTCTCTCTCTCTCGCTCTCTCTCTCTCTTCTCTCTCTCTCTCTCTCTCTCCTCTCCCCCTGCACACTGCACCCTTTGTGTTCCCCGCGCAGGTGCGACAGCTGAGAGCAGCTGCGACTCAACAGCCACAAAGTCCATAGCAAGACTCTCCCTCTCGCTCAAAATAGCAAAACAAGCGCTTTCCTAACTCTTGTGGACTGTGTGAAGTCTTATTTAGAGAGTCATCACAGCCACATCAAATAAGCCACACAATACAGAATGAGACGGATGTGTCACTGTTGTGTAGGTTGAAATCATGCCCATTTGATTTACAGAGTCACAGCTCATCTTGCAGTCATTTACTGCACTGCATTTCAGTAATACTTGTTTTAATTAGAGAAAAGTGACAGTGTCAGATGTCTTATATTTTCATGTAGCTGAATCTGTCATTGAAAAACTTATTTAAAACGGATATTGGTGTTAATTACTCGATGTTTGTTTTTACGTAATTAATTATTCATATAAAAATATGAATTTATGCGTGTTTACTTTGGATGTTAGTCATTTTAATAAGTTATATCAATATGAAGTAAAGTCATAAAAACAGCATGTTATGTAATTAAATACACATTTTGTAATGTATTTGAGTAGTTGAAATGTTGTTTTAAAGGAATATTTCACCCACAAAATTAAAATTCTCTCAACTATGTATATATGACTTAATTTCTTATAAAATAATATTAATAATAATAAACTATTGCTAGAAATAATGTTAGAAATAAACTATTTCATTCATAACAGTATTTTGATGTTTTTGATTTATCTTCTATTGGAGATTGTCCTAGCAAATGATGAACTATGCATTTTCTTTTTCTTTTTTTATTATCTAAATAATTCCATTTAAACGCTTTTCCAGAACTAATAATTTTTTAAAGCGCATATCCTGATATGTTGCACTTAATGGGCTATGCAAATTGACAAAAGTTAACACAGACATGGCACACACATTTAATTGACAGTACATCTAGTTTATGCGAGACTGACCAGTATATGGAAAAATAATAAGATTTAGTGGTGAGATATTCTGAGTATGAACTGAATTTGAAGTTCATTGTGTGTCATATGCGATACTTCTGGAGATGTTAGATCTGCCATGTTGGTATTGTCCTGTATGTTCTTTAATGATGTATTATCACATAAACAAATGCATAAAAAGTTTATTGATGTTAAAGAGATTGATGCAGCATTGTTGTATCATGAATTATTGGACCCTGTTCATTTTTAAATACTTGGATAGTAGTAAAGCATTTTCAGAAGCTGGGTGTGATCCTGCAACCTAATGTATAATGTGACACCACAACATGAAGTTCACCATAAATGGCTTGACTTTGTGTCTAACTGCTGTTGTTTTAGAATCCTGAAAATGTGTGACAGAAGCGCTCCATGTGACCGCAGGCCTCTCCCCGAGCTCCATGCGGACAGCTGCTCTCTGGTGACGGTGCACATACAGTACAGACCCCTCACAGCCCTTTAAACTTTAAAGGTCCGTCAGAGAACCAGCTGTGTGTGTGAGAGTTAAAGAGCCCGAGAGTCACCGTTAACCACTTCTCTAAAAGATTTGGCCGAACGAAACGTGCAAACGATTTCCAAAGTGCTTCTAAGAGTTTTCCAGCAATCCAGAGGTCAATTATTCCAGTCAGAATGGGAGCGTTTATCGCCAAGATGTTGTTGCCCACCATCAGCAGTCTGGTGTTCTTGCCTGCAGCCAGTGTCGCCGCCAAGAGAGGTTTTCACATGGAGGCCATGGTCTATTTCTTCACAATGTTCTTCATAGCGGTAAGAGAATAATCACTCTGTTTTAAACATGTCCATTAAAATAAAGTTGTGGTATTCAATTTAGAAATGCATGGAGATTACAGAGCACCAAAGATTTTTGGTATAAAATGTAATTATTATTTATTCACCCTCATGTCATTCAAAACCTTTATTTGTCTCTTCATACTGAGTAACACAAAAGAAGATATTTTAAGAAATGTCTGTGTGGTTTTGTGTTCATACAATAAAAGTCAATGGGGGTCAATGTTGTTTGGTTACCAACGTTCTTCAAAATATCTTCATTTGTGTTCTGCAGAAGAAAGAAAGTCATAGAGGTTTGAATGATCTTTTTTGGGTAAACTGTCCCTCAAAAGCTCATTCATTGTGTTAAATCTAAACTATATGCCATACTAACAGTATGTGACAAATATCTTTTTCCAACATGGGATATTTTATCCAGTTTAAAGATGTTATCAACATCATTTTATCAAGAAGACTTTGTAATCATGTGAAACATAAACACGAGTCCAAATGTTCTCTCCACATATGTTCAGATTTACCACGCATGTGATGGACCAGGACTGTCTGTACTTTGTATCATGAAGTATGAGATTCTGGAGTACTTCAGCGTGTATGGAACAGCCATCTCCATGTGGGTCACACTGCTAGGTAAGAAAACACAATCTCAAGGCAATTTGTACAATATCATTTGTACGGTTTAGTATAATCTGCTTTTAGTTAGATTTAGGAATAGGCTTCATTAATTCTTTTTTACTTCATCTTACAAATACATAAAAAATGTCACCTTGTAAAACAGATACAAATTCCCATGAGGTCATGTTGAATATTTTTCCTATTCTTCAGTTCATTATATCTTTCTGATAATATTTATAGATAAGCATTACAGGTCATTAAGTCATGAATTAAAGTACTCCTACATGAGTCAAACGGTCAGCAAAGCCATATTATAAACATCACTTGTGGTGTTAACCGTACGACAAGTGTTTACATCTTGGATGTGTGCTTATATTCTCACGCAGCACTGGGAGATTTTGATGAACCTAAACGCTCGTCGCTCACCATGTTTGGGGTGCTGACCGCGGCTGTGAGGATCTACCAGGACCGATGGGGCTACGGCATCTACTCCGGCCCCATCGGAACAGCTGTCTTCATGATAACAGTCAAATGGGTGAGTCCGAGAAAAACAGCAGCTGATTGGCTCTTACGGTCAAATCATGTGACGTGTGTTTGCGCTCCAAGTTTGATGATTGCTTATTTGCATCGACAGAGTGGAAACATGATTTTATTATGTGTTGTAATTGTAACGTCTCAACCAAATTGTTGTTTTTTCTCTTTTTCCAGTTACAAAAAATGAAGGAAAAGAAAGGGCTTTATCCAGACAAAAGCGTTTACACTCAACAAGTGGGACCGGGATGCTGTTTTGGTGCTTTGGCTTTAATGCTTCGCTTTTATTTTGAGGTAGAAAACTAAACAAATTTTATTGCCAGTTCCAATAGTAATTGCATAAAATGCATAACACATTTGTGACCCTGTCTGTAAAAACAAATTCTGATATAACAAGCATCAAATTTTGATTTCACTATGATTTCAACCTTGACATGTCATTACTCGGTCAATATTAAAGATATCAAGGTTATATTTTCACACAATGTTCTTTACATATTCATTTAGGATGTAGAAAACAGTAAATCACAAAAGCTGATTTTCACAGGCAGGGTCAAAATAGGTAAAATACACCAGTAATGACGTTCACCTCCTTCCGCAGGAGTGGGACTACGCTTACGTCCACAGTTTCTACCACGTGTCGCTGGCCGTGTCCTTTATTCTGCTGCTGCCCAAGAAGAACCGTTACGCCGGGACGGGACGCAACGCGGCCAAACTCAACTGCTACACCCTCTGCTGCTGTGTATGATGAATCTTTTTATCTGAAAGAAGCTGTAGAGGTGATCTTCACCCTGAGAGTCTTTATATACTGACAAACAGTGTGTGAACATTTAAAGGAATAGTTCACCACAAAAATGAAAATGATGTCATCACTTACTCATTGTCTAGTCTTTTCAAAGCTGCATCATTTTCTTTCTTCTGTGGAACTTAAACATTTTGAAGAATGTACTGGTTGATTTAATGAATAGAGACAAGAGCTATCAGGCTTCAATAAGGATGCAAATGTACTTATGTTAAAAATCTCTCTTTATCTGATTCACAATGGTAAGCTTATAATAATGATTTATAATTTGAATAAGTAAGCAAGTAATCTGCAATTTTAAGTTTCAAACAGAGATGGCGATAGAAAGACAAAACCAACCACATTAGTGTTACTTTTATAGTGCTTTTGTTCTTTTTGAAGCTTGAAAAACTTCACGTGTATTTTAATTGCATATTAAAACGTGACCAGTACATTCTTCATCATTTTCCACGGAAGATAGTCGGGTTTGGAACGGCATGAAGACGAGTAAGTTGTTTTCATTTTTAGGTAAACTGTTCCTTTAATTCGCCCCAAATTTTCCACCGTATTAATTACACACATTTTTTAATGACAGACATCACAACCGCCATTAAAGGAGAAATCACGGACCATCTGGACCACTCCCCAAAAACCTTGGAAGCGGGGCTTGCCATTTCATAAATCCCAGCCACGCACCATGTAACGCAAGAAACGGCGTCTGCTAATGGCACCCTGAAAGCGAGGACAGTTATACGACCTCCCAGCAGGCCAAGTATGCTTTGGACAACTCATTCGAAGGGATAGAATGATGCCCCACCTGTCAAAAATGACAGAGAAGGTGTCTGTGCTGAAAAACAGTCGGAGATGAAGATGGTCTTTAGGAGCGGGAGAAAACATACCGTAACGGTCCAGCTGGAACGTTTATGAGTCAGAAAAAACAGCAGACACATTATCTGTCCAAAATGAATAAACTGTCTTTCAAAGGTTCCTCTGTAGAGACCACTTGTCTCTGATCGTTTAAATGATTGTAAAAAGGGCCATTTAATTCTTTATATTCAAGTGTTTGTGCCAGACGAGACATCATCTGGGTTCAACTAAACCTATCAAACAGTTGATATATAGTGTAATGGATGGAAACAACAAACCAACATTGTGTAAATATATTTATTGTTTAATTTTTTAAGTTTCAGTGTCCATTTAGTGTTTTTTTAATATTTAATAAATCATTAAAAAAAGAATCTGTCTTTTTGTTTCATTTTAGTAAGTTCTGGATGTATACAAAAGAAACATAAATCACGACTTTCACCTATCTTCCTCACAAATTCTTAAATTTCAGACTTCAAGTTGCTCCCCGAACTGTCCAAAAATGACAAACGCACACGGCATGTTTTAGACAAAACAGTCTCCCACCAAACGTGAATGAAATGTTGGCCTGCAGAGAGCAGTTTGACACGAGGCCAGGCCACCAGCTCGTGCGCCCAGAGAAAGGTGTTTTTGTCTGGGTGGGAAGCTGGCAACTTTAGCCTCTCTTGGCCGTCTGTCCTAATCTGCCAAAAAGAGTAACCTTAGACTTTTATTACACCGACGTGAAGCACTTTCGGTTTCTTTATGACCACTGTCTGTTTAAAAGCACTTTGTTTGTGGTCTCGGCCCCCACGCACACACTGTCTGAGGAAACTCCACCAAACCGCTGCAAAGATTATAAGAAAGCAAACATATCAGTCTGCACGTACAGTAGCTCTCTTCTGCTGCTCGGTCTCTTTTGTTTGTAATGTAGGGTGAATTCAGGTGGATTGGGAGACTTTCTGTGCTTGATATGAAACACTTTTGCCTTTTGCTTCTATGCATGTGTTTCCCAGAATGTCTATTACCAAAATGCTAATTATGAACTAATACTAAATTTGCACTAAACGAGCATAAACCGCTATTGACATTATTACATTTCAAGATGTTTATAAAGGAATACTAGCATTCTGCATACTAAATACTATGTTGTATACAATTTTATGGTGCAAACTACTTTATAAAAGCATGCATCATGACGTCATAATGCCATGATGTGCACTTTGATATCTATAGTAAATAGAAATCATATAAGAATTAAACAGCATTTTTGTGATTTTATTTAGCATATATCAAAAACTAAAATTATGTTGCGAATAGGGCTGTCACGATATGACAGACGATTTTCACGACACAATTATGGTGGTCAAAATAATTCATTGATAACAATATTATTGCAGTATCTATTAAAATTTAGTTTTTAAAGTAAACCAATAATGCTATCCATCAAATTCACCTTTAGTTTTGTTTAGTTTGTTTATTTTTTGGGCCAGTGAATCACACTTAAAATGTGAGTGTAGGGAGGTGAAGAGAGAGATTTTGTTGCTCCCTTGTGGCTCTTATGACAAAATTTTAAAAGGTGTTGAATTATGTACAATACTATCATATGGAATTAACACAATATTGATCATCATGTTTTTTGATACTACAGTTATTTTTAATACTGGTATATAGTGACACTTCTAGGCTAGCTGAGATTGTGAGATTCAGTTCTGTCTATTATGTTTTTTTAGTAAAATGTACCTGGATGCTCAATTACAGAATTTAAAGTCTCTATGTTATCGTTTTGGACAAACCTGAACGATGTCTGATTGTTCCTCCTCTCTAGGGGTTTGAACATGTGTTTTACTATTAGCAGGGGATTGTAAAGGTCTGATAAAAATTTGCCATCAGCTGCTATTGCTGTTATTCTCGCTCTCTCGCTTTCTTCTCGTGCTCAGCTGTTTTCCCAGCTGCCAAAGACCGACAGCTGCTGTGAGCAAAACAACCTCTCCTGCATTATTCAAGGACTTGATTCCATCGAACATAATCCCAAAATAATCTCCCTCACTGTAAAGTTAATGTACTCTTTACATTTGTTTCTCTTTAAGGGATAGTTCACCCAAAAAGTGAGCATTCCAAATATTGTTTCAAGCCTGAATGACTTGCATTCAGAAGATGCAGAAGATATTTTAAAGAACGCTGGTTTCTCAAAATGTGGATTTCAGCGTATAACTACCATACGTTTAATGGAAGAAACAGATTGTCTAGAATCACTGAGACCGATTCATTCCAGCAGATCTTCAACAGTTAAGCCCAAGACTCCTAAATTTCCTCCACACATACGGTCGTTCTGGAGTGCCGGCGGTCTCTTCACGTTGCCGGTGCTCAGGGGCCAGACGGGGCCTGTCACAGTTCAGGGGCCGTCTCTGGTGCAGGGCTTTCTTCACCGCTTGATTCAACTGACACCGTAAACACAAGAGATTAATGTCAGATTACTAGGAATGTACACACACTAACCTGTAATTTCATAAAAAACTAGAAAGATATATGACTGGAGCAACTACAGTAATGTTATTTACAGGTTTTGCAATCCTTCTTAGAATGTGAAAGATGTATTATGAAACATTTGTTTTTAAATATTACATTTGTTTCATAATAACACTTTCCAAATGTGGACTCATTTTTTTAATGATGTGTGGTTTGCTTCACTCACAGATGGAATAGTGGGTTTCATCTCTCAAAAGAACAACAGATTTATGTTTTTTAAACCAGAATTTCAAGTATTCACGTTATTTTTTCTGTTGAAATTTCCACATTCTATTGCAATTTCCACACTTCATTACACATAGCTGTTATCAACAGAGCTAACAAAACATTTCTTATTTTTTGCAAGTTTTTACTTTTAGACTGCAAACAGTTATCAAACATTTGTAGCAGTATTAATTTTGATGTATGAATTTCTTTTCAAATCTAAATCTAACTCTAATGTTAGTAATTCCAACAAACAAATGCAATCTTTTATTTGTAGATCAGCTGATTTGTACCTGTTGTTTGCTCTTGATTAGTTTGTGGTCCACCTGTACAGTCTTCATCTTCTGATTGTGAGGTGAAGTTTGGAATTGGCTGTCATCTTTGATGAGGGCCATCTTACCAATTCTAGCGAAATTGTAAAAAATGTACATTTCTTTAAGTTGTCTTTTTCGGTTTTGTAGTGTTTAGCAATAGCAAGTTAGCTTTGAAATCATGAACGCGCTTACTCCAAACCCATGCTTTCTCATATCACATTTATCTGTGAGACAACATTACAGTACAAAGCACATAACATGTAAACAACTTATTTGTGGTATAAAACTTTTGTTAGCTTGTTGTTCATAAACAGAAGAGTTAGGTTGAAAAATACAAGCAGGCCGAACATTTCATTATCTTAAGACTTCCTCAAAAGATATATATGTTTTAATAATCACTTTATCAGTTGCTATCAGCATGGGAAGAAATGTTCAATCAGTCTAACAAAGAATGTTAACACCAAAAAATATTGCCTACAGCTTTAAATAATTATTCTTTTTGGAAATAATAAATTAATCTCTAACTCTACATATTAGCATTAAAACTACATCTACACAAAAGAATTACAAACGTTTTTGAGAATTTTTAACCCCATCTTTAAAATTCTTTGTAAAAGTCTCAAAATCTATTAAAAAAAATAGTCATTGACATAAAAATTACGAAATAGCCAATGTTTGTTTAATGGAGTAGTGACAGTATAGATTATATATAGAAATACAGTACTTTTTTACAGTAATTTACATTTATAATACTGAAATTACTGATTGTATTTATTCATTATGAAGAATGATTTTATGTAGAAAACAGGATTACTTACAGTATGAGAAAGATTTATAACCCCAGTGAGTTTCACTGATGTCAATTATATATGTATACAAACCTTGATTCCTTGGAGACTGCTAGTTTAAAAGCTTGAATCTTTGCTATCAGCTGCTTTTTGACTGACTGTGCAGTGGCACAGGACATGATGTCAGACAGAGAGCACCCGGGGAGCAGACGCAACAGCAAAGCCACCATCTATAACCGTAAAATAAACATCAGATCAATGTAAAGACATCAAGAACAAAGCTTTTCATATATCTTAAACATTATTCAAGTGATTCTTTTCAATGCTATTCATGATATTTCATGATAGTCTTCTTTTTGTCACAGCCGTAATGCATGTATATATATATATTTTTAAATAGATAACTAGACTGATATTTTTCTTATGTCTGAACTCATTGGTTATATGTACAGTATGTGATAATATAATCTTGCCTGGTCATTGGTGGGATCTAAGATGAGAACTCTCATGGCATCCTCCTTTGCTTCATCCAATTTGACCGCTTTGCTATAAGCTTTGGCTCGATTTTCATAGTACTGATCTATGGCCGGGTTGTACTTTATAGCTACAGAAAACTTGTCTACGGCCTCTTGGTACTTCCTATTAATGGTACAAAGAAAAATGGTATAAAAAAAAAAGAATGTATATGCATATAAATATGTTGTCAAATGTATATTTACCTGTCGTTGACTCTGTGAAGCCCCAGCGTGTTGTGAATGACAGCGAGCCGTAGCCAGGTAGCTGTGTTTTCGGGATCCATCTCCTCTGCGAGCTGATAATCCGCCAATGCAAACATCCACTCACACTGCTTATAAAAACAATCTGGGAAAAGGAGAGAAAGGACACACAGAGAGATTTTCTGTGGATGATACACATTCTGACGTTTCAAGAATTCTTGTTTTAATTTAATAAGCACTCTTAAATTATTATTGGGAGAAATATCACAGTCTCCGTGCCATGCAAAAGTCTCGATCCAACACACCTCCTCTGTTAATGAACAGTGCGCTCTCGGCTCTCTGTTTCTCGATGGCCTTGTTTAGCAGCATGACCTACGGTGGCCGAGAGAGCTCAACGCGCTGCAAATAAAGAAAACACATGCAAATAGAAAAAACATCTTCATTAGTTTGACAACACATGCGCTGCAAAAGTCCACAACACTTGCAAATAGAAAAACGCGCTGCAAAGTCCACAACACTTGCAAATAGAAAAACGCGCTGCAAAGTCCACAACACTTGCAAATAGAAAAACGCGCTGCAAAAGTCCACAACACTTGCAAATAGAAAAACGCGCTGCAAAGTCCACAACACTTGCAAATAGAAAAACGCGCTGCAAAAGTCCACAACACTTGCAAATAGAAAAACGCGTTGCAAAGTCCACAACACTTGCAAATAGAAAAACGCGCTGCAAAGTCCACAACACTTGCAAATAGAAAAACGCGCTGCAAAGTCCACAACACTTGCAAATAGAAAAACGCGCTGCAAAGTCCACAACACTTGCAAATAGAAAAACGCGCTGCAAATAGCACCGACCACAACGGAAATGTTTCAAGGGGACCCAAATAAGTGACGAACCCTACTGGGACCTGCTTATTGTTTAATTTTCTACTCGCCAGTGTTGTTAATTACTTGAAAGGTGAGTTTTCTTTTTTTTATTTAAACATCCTGATCGTATAATTGCCTTTTTATATTAGTAGCCTAAATAATCTGACATGGTACACAATGTTGAACGTTATATTGTTGCACATAAAGCAACATATACTGACATATATTAAAATGTCACTGCCATAGTTTTGTCTCAATATGCACACCCAGTAATGCCCCAGTGAACGTTTATAAAAAGCCACTTAAATGCCCTTATTGAACTTATTTAAGGTTAATAGGCTAAACCCTGTCTGTAAAACTGGGCCATAATGTTCAAGGTTAACTTAAAAAAAGAGGTTAAACCAGGTCAAAATAAATTGCAGATTGATGGTATAATTAAAATGTTACAATTTATTGAAATCCTTTTAGTAATGAAAGAAAGGACAACAGAATGCAATGTGCTAATTTCAGTCACATTGTCTTTTTCAGATCAATGTATTGTCCTTTTGTGAAGTCCAGTGGCCGACTTTGCCCAGATTTTGCAGTTCATGTGGGCGAGATGTAAGCTTTGTTATAGAGAACACCCCAGGACTGCAGGTGATGACCATGTGCCCAGAGGTAATATTCTCTTACTGAGCTCCATCCATCAAATTATAGAAACTTATAATCTTTTCAGTCTTGTCAATCCTTTTCTCTGTTTTTGATTGTGTGTGTGTGTTTCAGTGACTGATGCATGTGCCATTCCAGCGAAGTCAGCTTCAGCTGTTCTCCAGTTCATGAAATACAGAGAACTAAAAGAAACTGAAAGGAAATCATTCTCAAAAGTAAAAAAGAAATCAACTAAAACAGTAAAGGTAAGCTACTCTTTTATTAAGTTAATGAAGTTGTCAGACAGAACAGTATTATCATTTGTATTCTGCCTTTTATTTCTGATGGTCTAGATTTCTATTGGGATTATGAGCAAGACCAAGAATGGCTTCAAGTCCATGAGAGGAAAAAACCTACCTCTACATGTTGATCCCCAATGGTCATCTGAACAACTTTTAGCTGCTGCTGTGAAAAAACAAAAAGATTTCAACCAAGACATGGAAGATGGAGAATATGTCTTGCTTTATCCAGATGGCTCTCAGATAAAAAATATCCCTGGGACTGACACACCTTTTACCATTGGACAATACAAAGAGGCCATTGGAAAGGCATATCAAAGGATTACTCTGTACATCAGTACCCTTGAGGATTTGTTGTCAAAGAGTAAGTATTAAAATAGTATGTTTTTTATATATATTTTATGTGGATTTAAAAACAAAATAGTTTATGTTATTATGTTGTTATGTTATTTAAGTACTGGACATGTAATTTGAAATAGAGATTGATCACAAAAAATTTTTTGAGTTCATAAAGATGACTCCGTTTCAGAAGATGAGGATGATGATGTTGTTGTTAGGGCTAAACACAATATGTCACCTCTTTCTGATACAGTGGTAGGTACATCTCAGGAATTTAGGTGTTCAGCATGTCAGTGCTTACAGTACAGCTATAATGCAGTAAAATCTCCTGGACTTGTCAATCATTAGAAATAGAAAAGCATATACAGTGTAAAGGCTGTGAATGAGTTTAGGTTATAATGTTTACACCTCACAGCTTTGGTCAAGTCCCGAAGAAGTACACCAGAGCACAGACAGTGGTAAGTGAAATTTCTGCTGACACTTTGTTTTTGGTCCCTGTGCCAGCTATATGAATGTATGTTTATTTTTAAATTGCTATAAAGAAAGCATTTTATGTTATTTACAACACAATGATAATCTACTAATCTACTAATTTGTTATAGTTCAGCCACAACATCTGTGGCATCAACATCCCAGTCAACTAATGAGCAAGTATGTCATATTCTGTAACATAATTCTTCAGAATTTGTTCATTTTTCTGGTTAAATCTGTGATTTATTATTATAAGTTCTTATTGTGCTTTGTGGTTTTGTCTGTGCTACAGGCCAAGAGTGCAACAAGACCCAAACATACAACCACCTCCTCAGTGGGTGAACCTAAGTCATGTGACTTCTACAGGTAAGTCACAAGGCATAATTTTACATAATATTTCACAATAAAACTATTAGAACTATTAGATAAAACTATTAGAAAGTTCTGGACTACAGATAAAACAAAACATCTGTTTCAGAAAATTTCTGGATCAACTGTTATTGTTCTCCTTCCACAGTGCATATACCCATATCTATGCACCCATCACCATTGACAGCAGTTCCTCAGATCTTGAGGAAGTAGAGAAACTGTCAGAGAAAGACAGGTACTATGAACACTTGTTCTAATTTACAAAAATCTGCCAAGCTATTTCTGCTGTTATCCAGAAGAATGTGATTTTTATGATTTAAAAAAATATTCCTAAAGTTGTGATGTCCAAATTATGTTTATTATTTTTTGGGCAGCAGTGTGGAATGGCTTACTCATTTTTATGTTTTGTTTTTTCCAGTGATGGACATGATGGGCTGACAGCTGCAGACATAGTGTCAAATCTGGCACAAAGTCTTAAAAAAACATCCTGTAGCAGATTTAACATTAACCGGGCGAATGTATGGGATGGTGCCTTAAGAGGTTTCAGGCGATCCTCATTTGATCCCACCTACAGCTTGATGGTGAAATTCACAGATGATGCCGGGCTGACTGAAGAGGCCTTGGACAGCGGGGACCAACTCGAGAATTTCTGACTCTTTTTTGATGGACACAATCAAAGCGAGGGAGGATATTTGAAGGCAAAGACAACACCAAATACCTCTCCTTTGATAGCAAAGGTAATACTTTTATGACGTTTTTATAATGTTGTAAATCATTGTGTCCTAACGTTTAAATATTCCTAATGTTTAAATATTGTCCTTTTTAGCTGCAGAAGAAAATGAATACTTCAATATTGGACGGATGATTGCTGTGTCCATTGTTCATGGCGGTCCAGGGCCTCGATGTCTTTCACTAAACTTTTTTCTTTACTTAATTGGTAAAGTAAAGACAATTGAAGCCCCAATTGAGGACATTCATGGCCAGAAGAGGTCAGAAAGGCCCTAGTTGAGGTAATTTGTTAAACTGGGATTACAAACAACTTCAAAAATTTACTTTTATCAATTGACACAAAACTACCCACATTAATGATATCTTAATAGCTATACAAACCATATGTTTGACAAACTGTTTGACATGTTGTCTTAAATGTTATTATTGTTCATTTTTAGCCTGATATCAATATCTGCTATCAAAAGGGTTAAAATTTCAGTTTGAGTTTAATTTAATCTCTCAAAATGTCAATTTATTCAACAACAGAATCAGATTTTTTGGTGGCCATTACCAACCAAGGTCATTGAAATATATTTATGCATGTTTTAATCTAATATTCTTATCAGATCCTTTGATAATGATGTGCTACATCCAAAACCTTTATTTTGTGTACACAGGTACTGGAAGGTAGACCATAAATGATAATTATGTAACATATGCCTAAATATGTACAATATAGAAGTAGTCACACAATTTCGTTCTTTTGAATCTGACATTACTATCTGTTGTAAATAATTCAATTTTCCTTTTATATTTGTAATTACAGACCATTTTAAAACAAGTTATCATTACTCTTAGTCTTACTAATTTCTTTAAAAGTAACACGGACTGTTAACTGTTACAATAATATTAATAATGATAATAATAAAACATTTATTGTTTTTATTTTCCTCTAGATAGAGAATGCCACATCACTGAGTGAACTCCAGGAGCTCACAGCAAAGTACTCAAGCATGCTACAGACAGCTGGCTGCTACAGATTCATGAGGACTCTGGAGGATAAGAAAAAAGTGATAGATGATTACATTCAGTGGTATTTCATCTACCGAAACCATGTTTCCATCCAGAGGTATAATATTATTCTTACTCTGTGGACATGTCACAAAACTTTTAAAACAATGTTAAATAATTATTTTATATTTTAACTTGAGTACTTTTAATACTTTCAACACATTTGTCAAAGGCAAAATATTGTGGCTGAAGTAGTGTCACATCATTTCTTGCTGTTAAAATGGAAAATATGTATCCCTGGTTTCACAGACAAGTCTTAAACTAGTGCCAGACTAAAATGCATGTAGTCTAATCCTGGCTTAATCTAAGCCCTGTGTGTGAAACCAGGCCTATATCTTTCAGTAGTTGTTCACATAACCCCATTGTAGTAGATGCCAATCTTTTGACATGGCACTTTTGTAGGTTCAAAGAGGGATTAGCCACACTTAATTTTGTCAGTGCCTTGGAACAGCATCCTTCACTCTTCTTTTCGATCATGTGCTACACTGAGACTAAGCTGACAGCTGATGCTGTGGAGAACATCTTCCACGTGCAGTTCAGTCAGCCTGGTAGCACCAACTGTCAGGAGGAGGCCAGGGTGCTGAGCTACTGGCTTAGATTATCTGATCTACCTGGAAGGTATTATATATGTTAGAATAAGAAATGTGCAGAATTATCACTACAGGAAATATATAAAGTACCAAAAAAAAAAAAAAACATGTCTAACATTCTTCTATTGGACCCCATAGAAAAAGAGGCTAGCCCTTCCTTTGGAAGACGTGCTTATGTTTGGGACTGGACTGAAAGAAGTTCCTCCTGCAGCAATACAGCCTCTTCAGCCAAAGCTAGATTTTCAAAAGAGCTCACGCTTTCCCATGGCAAATGTATGTGCAAATACAATCAAAATTCCAATCTTACCCAGTTATGAAGAGTTTCAAGAAGCCATGGATTACGGCATGCAAAATTCCCTGGGTTTGGTCTCTCCTTGAAGCTAAACATCTTTCTCTGATATAATTGGGTTTAGGTAACGAGTTTTATTGAAATGTTGCAAATGTGCCAATTTGTTCTCTCCTATTATAAGCTACACTTATGTTATAGTTGAAAATTTCAAGCCACTCAGTTAAAAAGGAACACTCAGGTTAATATTTTTGATTGTACTTATATAATGGTGAGTTTTTTAAGGAAAAATAGGTTTTATTTTAAGAGACTTTTTGATCAAGGATCAATATTTTATATTTTTTACAGAAATGCATGACATGTTCTTTGTACAATAACTTTAGATTTTATATACTATTTCAACCATTGATGTGCAGTAAAACATTGATTTATGCAGTGAGCAAATAAAGTTGTTCTTTGGACTTTTAAAGTCCTGACATATTTTTGAGTGTTATGTAATTCTCAACAGCTGTTATCCAGTTGACTGGTGGATAAAGCCCATTCTGTCTTTGTAAGTCCTCGAAATGAACTTGGAGATTACTATCACCACAGAGACTGTGCTGCAGTGGCAGAGTGTCCTCAAACTCTTGAATAACTTCCTGTGACACTGGGAATCCACAATCCCTTGCATCAAACCTAAGGCCAGTCAGAAATCAAAAGACAACTTATTACAAACAACTCAAAAGAGTCAACTTATTACAAATATTAATAAAACCTACAAATGCTAAGGTGAAAATGCTAACCCAACACTTTAATTTTTTAAATAGTTTTAAATTTGGTGGCAAATATGTCAATGTTTGACCCTGAATGTTGACAAAATATTTTCAAATATGGTCATTACGTTTGCTTCTACTAAGATACTGTGGTACACTTTGCAAATCAGAAAAATCCACCTTTTTTGGTCTAAGAATATCGAATTTTTAAAATGATCTAAAATAAAACAATTCTGATTTAAAATAATAGGATAATCGTCAAGTGAAGGACATTCCACTATACACTTCTATGTCAGCTATAGGCAATCAATCACATTTTCTTTGATAATTAAGTGAAAATGAAATCTCATATTTACAGAACAT
The DNA here is from genome assembly GCA_019155185.1 of Beaufortia kweichowensis. NCBI lineage: Eukaryota > Metazoa > Chordata > Actinopteri > Cypriniformes > Gastromyzontidae > Beaufortia > Beaufortia kweichowensis. The sequence goes on along the minus strand of CM032795.1, from coordinate 3,109 downwards.
GGTCACATATTGCATGGATTAAATACAAACCTGTGAGGCAGGTGATACATGGCTTCTGGTTTACCAGAATAACAACAAGACTGGCTTAACAGGGCTGATGGGTGTGGTTATTCCAAAGTTCTCTGTACTCATCAAGGTCTTTCTGCAAGATGCTCAAGAAGACATACCGTAGAAGGCACTTTATGCTCAAGGCTGCCATTGAAAAGGTGCCTCTCTCTTAGGTCACTAAAGAGCTCAATCCAGAACTGAGTCCTAATGATGGAATGACAGAATACACGCTTTGCTTAATTACGCGCTTAGTAAATGTTATATGGAAATTATTTCTAAAATAAATGTTTCAAAACAAAAAGGTATTATTTAAACTATTCCTATCTATCTATCTATCTCAATGCAAAAACTATAGCATCAGGAAAAATATTTGCATTACATTTAAATCTAGTGTTATTCTCATATAATACATGTTCAACTGTAATCCTCTGTCATGTGACAAAAAAAGTGACTAAATAGTACATTTAATTACATTTTTTATATATATCTTAAAAGGCCTATACCTTTGCTTTTCTGAAAAAGGACCACCAACATTCGATTCGTTGATTTTGCAGTTGATGTGCCATACATGTGACTGTGGGCTCTTGCAAAGTCATCTGTATGCTGTGCTCTTTAATGCACAAAAATGAATGGCTGCCATAGTGCCATTTTCTGTCCCACAATCTGTGAAGGCTGGAAGTCCGAAGTCTGATACACACTGCAGGTAATAGTGTGCAATTATCACTGGGTCGATTATTAGAGCTGCCACTTCTGAGCCACATCACTTTCCTAGAAAACCCATCAATGCAGCCACTGATGGCAACACCAAATGGTTTGAGCTTATCATACCCATCGACATGCCATACTTGGTTTGGTCCTGCTGTAAAGTACCCTCTTCGGACAAATCTATGTCTATGGCTTAAGTTGAACTCCTGATGGATCCAGTCTGCGAATTGCATGCATTACATCGTCCTTTTAACTGTCATGAAATACTTCTGTCGCAGATGTCTGCCACAGAGCTCTGTAGCCTAAAAAGCTGACCGGAGCCTGTCAGTTCATGTGTAATAGCTGCATCCACAGTGCCACTGGGAACATAGTCTGTTCTTCTTTGTTAGGTCTGCATTCCTAAGCCTCTCTTCAAGGTGCTCAGACTCAGGAAAATGTTATGCTTTGTTCCAAGAAAATCAAGGATCACGTCATATGTGTGGCCCTCTGAGAAATATTTCTGGATTTAGGCCTGCCTCTGAGTTCATCTGACACAGTTCCTGGGCCTGAGGGAAAAGAGAACAGTGTCATTAGGAATGCAGAAATCCACAAATATAAACTTAAACATAAAAATATATCAACAGCAGAATCAAAGATATAAAGAGGCCAACTGTTTGATACTGTTTGGACAGTTTGAGTACAGGTCGTATTGGCAGGTTTATGTTAACGTTGGAGAAAAAAAACATGCAATGCATTTGTGTTTAGTTCTGTATGTCACACTAATTCTGCATGTCATACTATAACCCGTTTCAACATCTTAATAAATCAACATGTGATTGTGTGTGTGTGACAAAAGACTGTTGCAGCACTGAGAAGAAATGTGGGAATGCCCCTTTCACCTTCACAGTGCAGCAAGAACAAGACATAACAACAATGTACATCAAGGAATTTTTTTATTTAGGGTATGTGCAAGTACCTATGAATTTGAAAGTGTTAGGGTTAGAATGACTCTAAACAAAATTGTTGCACACAAACACACTGTGTTCAGACTTTTCATAACACATTATGTCCATAACTTGCATACAAGTTAAGGACCCTAAATGATTTTAAAGAATTTCAAGGAGAAAAAATTATTATTTCAGAAAGTGAACTCAAAGTAGAAACGGGTCATATTGGACTCCATGGCATTATAGGAGAGTTAAACAGCCAAAATAATCGAGAGAATCAACTGTGTGGGTTTATCATGTCTTTTGTTGACATTTACAGCAGAGCTTACCATTCTGTAGAAAAAGGTGCCAAAAATTGAATGTTACTACCACAGGAACCACAAAAGCATCCAATAGGTCCAGCCAATCTGAGTCCACAATATGGACAATACATACCTAGGAAAGGAACAAAGTGACTGCTTAGTGGTAAAGATATTGACATGTAACTAAGCAAATGCCTGTTAGACCTTCTCACAGCAGAGGAAAAATGCAGATGTAAGAGAAGCCCTTAGTTACTTAGTTAAAATTTACTTTTGAGTTTTATTATAAATTAAATTTTGAGTTTATACACAAAAAGTTACACACTGCAAAGGAAATATGGCTCAAGACTCATAAGAAAAAGTTAATGGGACTTTATGAAATTTGCTATTTTTGTGTAGCAAGTTATATGCCTACTGTAGTATCCTCCAGTCAAGGTTTCTAATTACTTTAAACGCCATTAAGGTTATTTATTTCTTAACTGATAAAACAAAACAAGAAGAAAAAAACATAATGGTAGTTTTACTTGGCGTGGTTCCCTACAGTTTTACACAGTTCAACATAACAGTAAAATAATGTTTCACAGTTAATTTAATGCAAATGTCAGATTATTTAGGCTACTAATATAAAAAGGCAATTATATCCGATCAGGATGTTTAAATAAAAAAGAAAACTCACCCTTTCAAGTCATTAACAACACTGGCGAGTAGAAAATTAAACAATAAGCAGGTCCCAGTAGGTTCGTCACTTATTTGGGTCCCCTTGCATTTCCGTTGTGGTCGGTGCTATTTGCAGCGCGTTTTTTCTATTGCAAAGTGTTGACTTTGCGTTGTTTTGCAGCGTGTTGTGGACTTTGCAGCGCGTTTTTCTATTTGCAAGTGTTGTGGACTTTGCAGCGCGTTTTTCTATTTGCAAGTGTTGTGGACTTTTGCAGCGCGTTTTTGCTGGCGCGTTTGCAAGTGTTGTGGACTTTGCAGCGCGTTTTTCTATTTGCAAGTGTTGTGGACTTTGCGACGCGCGTTTTCTATTTGCAAGTGTTGTGGACTTTGCAGCGCGTTTTCTATTTGCAAGTGTTGTGGACTTTGCAGCGCGTTTTTCTATTTGGTAAGTGTTGTGGACTTTGCAGCGTTTTT